>OZ038464.1:7988666-9293000 GCA_964036295.1 Plumapathes pennacea | reverse complement strand
TAGTGTTCAAAGGGGCGTGCGAGTTTGAACTATAATCGACTATCATCACCGTTTGATCGGGGATAAAAATTATGACGTTTGATAATATTAACGTGTACTGGACGTAAGTGACAATCACCACGCTGGCTTGTTTTATTTGAATTGTACTATTTACGCTGTTTTTGGTGGTACGTGGACCAAGTTTCAAGTTTCGTGCATTAGTCAGACGACCTTGGCGTGGTACTGACACCGGGACATTTTCGGAAGGGTGGTCCAATAACGCAGCACCTAAAACGTATTTTGTTCACATGGAAAGTTTGCCTTGACCTCCCAATGTGAACCCAAATATAATTCATTCAGACAAACAATATAATCACTGTATTGATGCATCTCTAGTGTTTCAGGTTTTCCTGCTTGTTCCACAAAGCCAATCCAATGTTAAAGTGAGTATAGTAATCGAAGGTGAGTCGGTGCGTTCGACCTAACTTGAAGTATTTAGTATGATCCTTGAAGTTTATCCATGGGGTTATTTGCACTAAAATGCTTTTTCCCCAATTACTACAAATACGATACTCGCAGAAATTTACGCGAAGCAGCTCGTGGCTGACAATCAGCAAAAATATTTGAACCGGAAGTGACCGGCACGGAGATCGGAAACCCCGGCCTTGCAATATTAAACCAAAACTTCTTTCCTTTCTTTATTCTTCCATTCTTTCTTTTTTTGAAGTGTATACAAAGAGTGAAATACATTATCAAATGTGATTTATACATTTGTTAAAGAAAATAGTTGCACGCCAGAGTTTCACAGTTCGACCATCCGATGGCTTGCGATTGAGTCGCCAGAGAATTATCGGTAACATTGAAGAGTGTCGATTTTGTACTGAGTTTGCTTTTAAAATCAAGGCACAAACTGAAATACCGCAATCGCTGGTGTTACGGCCGAGGGAAATGGGGGGTGGTGGGGGACTAAGTTTAGCGGTACCAGGTTACTATCTAAACCTCGCGACGCCTTTCAGAATCTTGGCGAGATAACCCGAGGGATAGCGCTTGGTATGTAAAGGGGGCATGTAAATGGGGGGGGGGGGGGGGGGGGGGCTATCTTTTGACCACAAGTGTTTTCTTTGTCCTGTTTATTGAAGAATTTTCTTTGTACAAAATATTGGGCCTTTTATTTTTCATCAAAATGTCGATAAACCACCACGGCACCGCGAAAACCTTTGACGTCACTTCTTCGGTCAGCGTTCATTGCCATTACTATTATTCTGTAACAAGGGTAAAATTTTACCTCGTGTGCAAGCCCCGTTTTAGTTTTGTGCACAACTTACGTTATATAACGTTCCTGAACTAACTTATACTTGAATAGCGAGTCTAAGTTTTGAGTTTCTTGGCGAAGTCTTGAGCTATATTGCAGGGGCTAAGAAAACTGCACTTGAATGCTGTCGTTTCTACTAATTTTTGTGCAATGACCGCTGACTCAAAAACGTCTTTCCGCTGTGTCTGGGAACCACCACCTCTTGTAACATTATTCTCGCCCTATTTACAGTTGCTACTTGGTTTCTACACTGTATGTACAGAATCTATTTTCAACACTGAACTCGACACAACTCAAACTCAAGTCAGTATTCTTATCGAACCCTCTATTTTTCAAACCAAATTTAGATTCCATTTCACCTGACCATGCATAATCCACCTCGTCGTCAGTTCACAATTCTGGTGTATCCACCAAAAGAAATGCAACCTAACTTGGTATTCACTCAGTTTTTGAAAATTCCTGTCTCAGTTTTCATAATATAATCGTTTGTTTTTGACATAAATTGTCAAGACGTTTTCTGACTAATCTATCTTTTCCTTTCACAGTAATGCCAATTTCTCAGTCCAAATTAAAAACTCTACAAGTTAGAATGAGCTCATTGAGAGCTTCAATTTCAGCCGTAACACCATTAGCCTTAATTTTACAGTTCAGGAGTTCAGTTAGAAATGAATAACGCTGTTAGAAATAATGTACTCATTAAGAATTTTTACTTGCGTGGTCTTGCACCTTCGGGTTTCTCATTTGACAGTTGTATATGTGAATATTGCTATTAGAATATGTACGTGTTGAGAACTTTACCCAAACTCGGGCACAGTTGTTTAACTTAAATTTGGTGTATTTTCATCTATCCCATATAAAAAGTAGTCTTTAAAAGACTAAACCTCCTCTGACTTACTTTAGCTTTTCTTTAGGGACAGAAGATAATTGCGACAACTTATTGTAATAACCACAACTGCAACACTTTGATAACACTTGGAGTTTCGTCTGTTTTTGTCTCCGTTCCATGTCTCCACCACCTATAAAATGAAGAATATATATCAGCTTAGAAAAGGGCCTCGGTCTTCTAAATTGAAGGGAGAAACAGGGCAAGGGGCCTATCAAATAGTAACACTCAAGTATTACATTTAACTTACTTGATTCATTAGCGTTTTCCCTGTGCATGTCCCTTTCCATCTGACGTTTGTGTTCTTTTATTGTTTCTCGTTTCCCACTTCTTAAGCCTATTGTACCACTTCTTCATACCAGGTTTGACAAAACCGTTTCGCAGCACCACTAGACCCCCTTTAGGGACGTCCTCGTGTCCCGCGATAATGTACGCGCGGTCCTTTTTTAGGAAGTCCACCAGACAAGGGGCGTTGATGAAGGACAAGCTTGCGAGACCTTTTTTGAGAGGCACCTTGCCGCGTTTTAGGATCCTCGTTACGTTCCCTCCAACCAGCGTCGTGTTTTCATTACCGTTGTCTTTTGCGATTGACGTAACTGTTAATTTCAACACTGTAAAGCAGATAAACAACAAAAAATGGGGATTAAATTAAAGCTCTTTCTTTTTTCAAAGCACGATTACGTTGCCCAAAACGTAGCTTTATTTTGATTTTCGATCTACCATGGTGCTAAATTCAATAAAAACCGCATGAAAAATATTGTGTAAACTTCGGTGGAAACTTCAAGCTGTAATCTGGTTGGCTTCTCGACTTTTATGGTACGTTTTGCAGTTGCTTTTCGTCTTGACTAAACACTATACTTATAACACTATACTACACTATAATTTTTCGGCATTCCGTATCACTATTACTACAGTGCGTCATTCCACGCAGATTTATCTGTTCGGCAAATACAGTGTTCAGTATTTTGGCTCCAAAGGTCATCAAGTTCACTTACGCACGGTCATGCAATAATCTAAACTTGGGTTTTTGCAGATATTCGTTCGTGAATAGTGTCAAGCCAACACTGAAACTGTACGAACTTTGTATTGCAAATATTGTCCAAGGACACACATATGCGCATACTTTTGAAGCCAAAAGAAAAAGTTAACTTTTGGAATGCCCTCACACGAAACGTAAATCTTAGTAGTTTGGTTAAGGTGATGATGATGATCATACTTGTGCTAATGGTATATAAAATATTATTTGGGACTTATGTTTTTTATTATTACGTTACAGTTCTCTGTAAACAGTTTTGATGAGTAAGTTTTGACAACTGTATACGAGTTGTTTGTCTTGTTTACAGTATTTGCGTGGTTATGTTTGTTATGTGTTACCTCGTCTTCTTTTTATCCAGTCTGCTATACACATCTAAAGACTAGAAGGTTCTCATATCCAATATAAAGACACTCAAATATATCCAACACGTCACAACATAAACGGTGTCCCGTGACCATTCCTATTGCGGAATGGGCCCAAACAAACGCGTCCTTAGACGAATTGCGTTGAGTTTCTAATGTATTTCAATATATAGTCTCGTCTCCTTTCTCGGAAATTTTACTCACCAAATGCATAACTGCGTTGAGAGTATCCTTTGTATCTCAGCCGTGGTTGCTTTTTGCAAGACAAATTATCTGCAGACAAAAAATGATAACGGTAAAACGTATATAAACGGTCTGTAGTGTCGAAAACTTGTACAGTGCGAATCAGAAATTGTCAAAACGTCCAGTGTTTTATAAGTAAACAGACACCCAGGGGGAGAGAAAGGGAGGGAGACAACGTTTTAAATGTTTCTTTAGAACACTTTAGACAGAATTCTTTGCGATAACCATCCGTCATGAGCAAAGAGGCGTGGTTGCTAAGTTATCAAACTCTGTACAAGTGCCCAATCAAAGAACTCAAATTTTCATTGCTTCCCAACCGATCTTTAACCGTATTTATCAGTCGTTTCAAACCGTAGCAACGGCATGCGTCCCTTTTCTTGCTTTCTCGCGTTGCTGCCGCTCTCTTGATTATAATTCACAAATTGTGGATTTTATCAAGTATCAGTATTGAATATTACTGAGTTCCTGAAAAGTTCTTCATCACTCAAATGTCGACGTAACTTGATTGGTGTGGAATGACACTGAACACCCAGAGAATGTGTCGGCTGATCGACGTTTCCATAGTTACGCATGTTTAGTGACGTTCCCCAATACGGCGCCCCAAAAATATTTCACTCTGGGCTTAACAGTTCACTTTTAGACTATTTTACACACCCGTTAAGTATTTTTTTACAAACCAATTTTCGACAGCAGATGAACTCCTCTGTCTACTAACGTAAGATAAAACATCAACAGCTGTTTTTATTTTCGTGTAGCAGGCCAGTTGAAATGGCCCACTAGGCACGCCCGCGTTTTATGGTATTGACCAGTTACGAGCAGCGTAGCAGGTTATTCAGTTCGCCGTAGAGAGTGTGTTGGCTGAAGTTTCAAACGTCATTTCTTGGTCAGATCAAGACTAGTATCACAGACAATCACTCAATCTGAGAGCCCTATCAGTCTATAAGTTGACATCTGGGCAATGGAGCATTAATAGTATCGTAAATTTGGAATCAATGTCAATCCAGTTCGACAAGCACTCGTCGAAGGACGTCATATGACATCGGCATGTTTCCACTTTTATTGCCCAGTGTTTCTCGTACTATAAAAAAAGTTCAAAAACAGTTCAAATATGAGCGCAACAACAATGCGATCAATATCATTTAAGTGGTCATATTTATCATCACCATAAGCCTTGGACTCGACCTTTGCAGTGGTAACTCTGATAACAACACGAAGCCAGTTCTGTTGATAGACAAGGTTAAGAGTCGTTCCATGCTAAAGAAATATTGCCGCTGTCTGTCTGGGAATGCTTTCCATCTTACGTAAACGATATCATCGAAGCGCGTTCGGGCTGCTGCATTCTGCACCGTTTTTTTGTCTCATCATACTTCGTTTCTTTGATCATTGCTCAACTTTTAGTCTTTGTCTGATCCTTAATTCTGTCCTATATCTCTATTTTCAAGTATTTTTCTATGTTCGAGTTCGTGTCTGAGACAAATCCCCGCTCCGCTACACTTAGTGAAGTTAGAGGGAAAAAAGCGTTCGCCCACTCGACGCACCAACTGTTATTTACCTTGACTTTCAAGGTGGCGCTCTCTTTTTGTACGTTTTATCTGATTACTGGCTTCATTTGTGCCCCGATATCTTTTTTAGTTCGCTTTTTCCCACGATACCCTCCCACATAGTTGACCTTCGCACTAGATCACCCGGACTAGGAAATTGACTGAAGATACAGGGCGGGGGAGGAGAGATACAACAACAAAGCAAGTGAGAGAAAGAAAAGAAACAACAAAAACAGACAAGAAAGAGATAAAAAGACAGACAGAGCACAAAAGAAAAGAAAAGGAAAAACACCCACACACTCCTCACACACCCAGAAAAAATATGCGCGGCACACGCGGTAGGACCTCTCAAAATAGAACCATGCCCACCAACACTTAAATCCCACTTGAACACAGATCTTCTCAGATGTTTTCACTTGATATCCTCTCCAATGCGACTGATTTGGCATATCGGCAAAGTATGTTAGCAGAGCCGATTTGATCACTTTAATACAATTATGATTTGTTTAATTGCTTTGTGCAAGATAAAACGGCTTTGGTCACGAAGTGAGATCGATACGGCCGTGTAGGCTCTCATAAGAAAATAAAAGCGAAAAATAGCTTAGCGTAACTACTCTTTTCGTAAAATGATTAGCATCAGTCGGTCTGTTACATAACATAGAGATATGACTCTGCTTTTCATAATATCAAACATAATTTGAGCATTATCTCTATACCACAAAAACGTAAAAAAGAACTCGCGACGACAGCCCACACACAAACGTAAAAAAAATACAATGTTCAATATCTTCCATCTCAATCAAGCAACGTTTAGTAGAAGGCTGACGCAAGCTTCGTATGAAGTATATGTCATCACTTTGTGTTAGGTACACGGCTGATTACTCTCGATATTTGTTTTCGTGCTTTACCGAACGCGTCGCGCCAAAAATGCGCAGACACAACATGTGGGTGGTAATATACGACTCTGCTGCACTTCAAGCTTTTGATATATTTGATCGTACCGCGCGCGCGTGAGTTGATACAGCTTTAAGATTGTTCTTCAGTAATTCCATTCCCTTTGTGGTAAACATCTCCCGCTACTCGGAAATGCTCGCTTTTCACTGGATTTAACCGCTTTTAATTCTTCTGCTATTTCAAGAAAGCACAGGAAGCGTACGCTGATATTTAAGCTGCACAGCAAGCTAGCGAATCAGCTTTGTGATAGTTTTATAAATAGTATTAAATCTTAGATAAGTAAGCTATCCGATCAACCTAACAACCCACTTATTTACTTTCTAATCACGCAAACCTCTACCCCAGCCCCAAACGCACTCACACCGAAAATGGCCATATACCAGTTTCAGTCACTGCCACACACAACACAAATGGCCCGCACCGCGCCACACAATTCTTCTCCCCCCTGGATACACATAACAAAAAACTATCAGAGAGGCCCTTTCACTGCCAAAGGCGAAATTGACTTGACGTACAGGAAAACATTTCAACTTCCTAAAATTTCAAATGGAACCCAAAGGCGACCAATCAAATGAAAGCTCTCAATGAGTGCATTCTAATACCAACGTTCACTTCCAACTCCTGAATTGTCAAATGAAACCTAAAGGTGTAATCACTCAAATGAAAGCTCTTAATGAGTACATTTTAACAGCAGTGCCGTGAATACTGCTTTCGAGTGGAGTTCATAATCAAGTGCTTGGGTAAAGAAATACGGCAGCAAAGCGGTTAAGACATAAGAAATTGAAATTAAACCAACCTGGTAGCTTCTTCACAAACGAGTCTTCTTTGATGCACACTCCGGTTTCGTAGGATGGTAGATCTTGGCATCTCACCGTGTCTGCGTGCGAACTTCCGCCAAGACGTTGAATCGTCTCAGCGCAGTCTTTTTTTACTTTTTCGCACACTTCGCGACACGGTCTGATGGGTTCCGCGAACGCCTCCATACAAACAGGCAAGTGATAGGCACACACGAAGAACGCCAAATGCTTAGAGCAGTTAGTAGCCACCAGATCCTTGTATATTTCCAGCGAACGCTCTGCCATTCTCTGGCTGTAGTGGTCCAAGGAGTTTGGGAATTCTGTAGAGCTGTACGGCAACGAAGCTTTGCACATTGGAGCGGTGATTTTTTCACAGTGTCTTTTTTTCACTTTCAACTTAATTTCTACGGTACGGGCGTCTGTTACAAAGCAAGACACAGCGACAAGGAGAAATACCGTACAGAACTTCATCTTTGCGGGCCAAGTTAAATTGGGAACTGAATATTCGTGCGTGCTGCTCAGCCTTTTTAGTGCTTTACCTCTGGCTTCTCATTGGCTGCCAGTTAGCATGTGATTGGCAGGTGCGTGCGAGGTTCTTTTCTCTTTTTTTTTTTCTTTATTTGAAGTTGATAAAATATTTAGGCGGATTCAGGGATTTAACGCCGTATTTGTGGTGGGTATCTTTTGTTTTTCTTAAACTAAGTAACTTTAATGCGACAAAAAACTTGTCTGATGTCCTATGCAGGAATATATCGTTTCTCTGAAGTACATCGTTTCGTCTCACTGTCTTGACAGTCAAATCTTGTCAATAAACTACACACAACAAAGCAATACAAACAGCTCTTTCACAACCCTTCATGCAATCTTTGACTCGGCTATTAAAGAATCAAACTCTCATTCCAGAACTCTCGAATTGGACTCGACCTAGAAAACCTTCAACTCCAGAACTGTCAACTAAATGAAAACTAAAGGTGTGACCACTCAAATGAAAGTTCTCAAGCAGTGTCTACTTCCAACTCCTGAACTGGCAGATGAGACCTAAATATGTGAACACTGAAAGGGCTCAAACTTCTCAATGAGTGCATTCTAATAGGATTCTTTGTTTCATTCTTGTTGAGGGTGGTTCTTGTTGTCGGTATTGTGTGTTGTGCTTTTTTTTATTATTTAAAATTGGACGCTTAACATACAAGTAAAAGGGATACTTATTTTGGAGAGGAAGGATATCTACTAGAAACTCAAAGCATCTTGGCCATTGACCACACGTCCTGAATTGTTTTGTGAGCGGAAACTCTGTGAAATAAAGGCTATCAAATCGCATCTATTACGTGAATTTGAGGGGACAACGTATTGATTATCTTCGCTCCGAGAAAGTACAGAAAATTATATCATCTTCTAAAAGGCGAAAGAAAAATTGCCAAAATAAGTCCACCGAGCCTTCCTGCCACTTGAAACGAATCGTTTTACCCATAATCCTTTCAGTTTTTTTTTTTATTAAGCTGAGGACCTTGTAACTAATGCCTAAAGTTCGGCACGAGAACTATACATCGGCAGCTGGCGGGTGAATATGACTAACAATTTGTGTCACACCGTTAAGCACAGTGCCCGAGCACGACAAATACAAAATGAGGACCTTAAATCTTGTAAACTGGAGATTGACTTAGTTCTATATTTACTCTCTGTATTGGCTTCGTGCTTTTGAAACGAATGTGAAGAATAAGTAATGTTTAATTGAATTAAGAATAGAAATCCTGGAAGTCTTCAAGTAAGCAGATTGTCGTAATTATGGTTTGATCAGGAAACACGCAGATATATATTTACATATGCCAAGGCCAGTAGAGCTATACGTGTAGTGCGCTTGGAATAAAATCAATCATTTCACCTTCCTAAAGTTCGATAAATTTCTGTGCAAAGGAAACATAAAGGGTGACAACTATAAACAATCTTAATATGCCTATCCGTTGTTTTTCGTGAAGGCGTTTTATTTCTTTTTCGTTTTCTTTTGTCATTTTTATGCTTAATTTAGACAGAAGATCACGGGAGAGAAAGAGCTATAATATGAACTAAACCGTTACGTGACAAGTTGTTGATATAGTGTGCCAGCCAAAAGCAGAGTATTGGACCCTCTTTGCCCCATTTGTTCTTTATAGTGAAGAAATAGCAAGAAATTTCCAGAATTCGGCGCGAGTGCACGGGTGAGGCTACTTTGACTGTATTAAATAAATATAGCTTTCGTGATAAACAATCAAAAGGACTGTTTCTTCACTCGAAGTCACCACCGAAAGCTAGTTTGAATCAACCCATAAAAGGTCCAACTCCTGGCTGAACTGTTAAACGAAACCTAAAAGTGTGATCACTCAAATGAAAGCATCACTGTCTTCCAACTCCTGAACTGTCAAATGAAACCTAAAGGTGTGACCACTCAAATGAAAGCTCTCAATGAGTAAATTCTGATAGCAGTGTTCACGTGGTTCTTAATAGGATTTCACACCTGATACAGAGAAACGTGATACTGCATAAAAATGGCAGTAAAACGGTCAAGTTTTACTATTATAGTGTATACAACACCCAACCCTAGACCAGTCCGACCCTATCTAAAGCTGCCTAAAAATCAGCTCTTTATACCTGTGTAACTTCTAACGGCTGTGTACACGTCAAAGAGCGGGTTCGTGTATATGTGGCGTGTAGAAAAAGTCTCAGTTTATGCCAGGTTTGCATTATTTGTTGCCGCTCTAAACCAGTACCTTTTATTTGGTAACACCAAGCTGAAAAAGGTACAAGTACCGTTAAAATAGCTAATAATTAGCTGTACACAAAAAGACTATACAACCCGAGAGACAAAAACTAGCAAGAAAAACTACTAATTATCCGAAGATTTGTGCAAGCAAATTGGGCTCGTTTTCCAGAAAAGCAACTGATATAATATAAAAAGCACATTTCAAGAACAAAAGGAGTTCAAAACAGGAAGGAAGGACAATTCAGCTTTCCCGAATCACCTTCTAAGGCAAGAAAAAAAAAAAAAAAAGACACAAATCCACTAGGCTAGAACACACTTTTAGAGTGATTAGTAAAGTCTTAGATGATGACGACCTAAGTGGTGCATGCAACGAGCACCCAACTCGACTATTCAAACGTTTGTACTCGTGTAGCGGTATTTTCTGCTGGCAGGTCAAACTTGAAAACATTTTGTAGGCATAATATTATACTTATTAGACCATCTGATCATTCGGCACTTTGTTTTTGGCATCTTTCTGCTTTATTTATAATCAATTGTTCCTGCACATTTTTTCAGCGTTCTTGTCGTGAGATACACCTCTCATAAAGCTTATTATGCTTTAAGTTCGAGATGGGGCATGGAAAAGTAGGATTTGTTCAAGAGTCCAATAGTTTTTATAGTGTACATATATCTGGTTTGGAATTGTCATCCAATTCACAGAGGACCACCCAGCTGACCAATGAAGACGTAAACTGTTGATGGAGTAATTGGCCTTTTCCTGAACTGCTAAATATAAATTAACCCTCTTTCCGCGGAAGACGAATAAGCCACTTTCACAATCATTGCTGACATAACTTTGGTGGGCCACATTATACTCTGCAGGCAGAATGACAAAAACTATTTATTCAGTTATACTGTAATTATGTAGAAACAAAACCAAGCTCAGCAAAGAGATATACTTGACAAACGCTCGTTTATGCGGTCAGTAAAAGGACCACGATTTGCTAACTGCGCATGATTGTGAAAATGGGTTATTTGACCCAACCCAGAAAATTTTCAACTGTCAAATGAAACCTAAAAGAGTGACCATTCAAATGAATCGAAGCCTTCATTCATCACATTCAAATGACAATCCCTACGTTCGAGGTTTAGTTCACGACGTTGGCATTTGAAGTTAATCAGAACAGATAAACTTGTTGTGACCATGTATTCAAGCAAAAGCTCGCAGCAAGTACAACTTTACACTGTTTACGTTGTCGCTGAGTGGAATTCATAGTTTTGCACGTTTATTTGGAAAAAAAGAAACAACAGCATGACAAATATAGAATGTACCAACCAAATGAACTATATCATTTTCCGCATTTTCCTTTTTGGGTCAGGTTCCGACTCTCCAACAAATAAATGCATATCTCTAAGATATTCTTTGTAGTGCGTTTAAATTTCATTCCGGTCGGCTTTCCGGCTTCGTCATCTGGTCTGACAATCAGCAAAGAACGGCAAAAAGTGGATTTGTATGAGGTTGGCGCCAGCCTGTTTCCTATATTCGCGGTCGGCCTTTGACCCATCTCTTGTGTAAAATATGTGGGGCTATATCTGCACGAGAGATCCTTATGTTCTAAGTCGTTATATATTCTGTTCCCGCACCCTTTTTTTTATGTTTATTTTTCAAAAGGATTTGAATACAATGCTAAAATCGGCCAGAAACTTCTTTTGATCTAAACTTTGTAGAAATACTATCAAAGATCCATTTACCCAAGGATGTGTTTTCATTTGAAAACCGAGACGCGTTTAGCAGTTCACCTCTCGTTTTCGCTTCACGTTTCCACGGAAACAAAATGAACAGTTTGGAAACGATCCACTTGCATTGCTGGCGCTTCCGATGCGTTTTTATCAGCGAATTCAATCGGGTTATTTCTATCCCCCCCCCCCCCCCCCTTTTTTTTTGTTTTGAAACAAGGAGGTGAAAACGCCTCAAAATCAGCAAACTGAAAACACATCCGTGTAAACGGAGACCAATTAAGTTGAGTGTGAATGTTGTTTGTGTGATTTTCCTAACTTTACCAATCAGCATATAAAATTCCATTTCCTTTTGAACTGATATATTGTAGCCATGAATTACTAGGGTACAAGTTAATGTTCGATGTTCAACTGATTGTGAAACAGATACGTCGGACTCGCAAGCAAACGGCAATGTCGACGTGCATGTATATTAAAAGTGTTGCATCGCGTCCGTGCTTTAACGAGACGATTTTTAACGACGATTTTTTTCTAGTCTTTTGGTTAGTAATCTTCTAAACTGTCAATTGATAACAATCTTTACACAAAGTTCTGCCTTTGGTGAAGGTTTGCCATGTTTTTTGGAGCAGGAGCCAAGGTGTAGGCGTTCCGTGAAAATCGTCGTTAAAGGTGATGTTACAAGAGATGATTTTTAACGACGATTTTTCTGCTGTTTCGTTGAAACGTTAATAATCACATGAATAGCATGTCTGCCGACTCGATTAACCACTGCAGGGAGGTTCACTGCTTTTGTTGTTGTTGTCTCTCCCTATTTTTGTTTTGATTTGTCCACGCAGATTTTTTAATGTGCCGGGTTGTACGTACCAGAGATTGAAGTTAAAACATACGAGATAGTCCACAGCATCTCCACACTCTGCTTTAAGGCCTGGCAAAACGAGGACACATTGTCTCGGCAACATTGCCAGCGCATGCATGTTTCCTAAATGTTGCCCCGTTTTTGCACGCGCGAAACATTTGTTGCGGACACAAACATTTTTCTTCAGAAACGTTTGTTGTGTTCGCGCGGAGCGCAACAATGTTGCCGCACGTTTTGCCATTCCGGAAACATCGAAGGACACAATGTTTCCGCCAAAATGTGTCCTCGATTTGCTAGGCCATTAGGCCGCGCAACTGGCATATATAAACTGGACCCGGTTTTTCGAAAGTCTATTAAGCTAATCCAGGATTAACGAAATTCTTTCTCTCGACCTCTCTGCCAATAAACTGCAGAGTTTTGTTCAAAGATGGATTAAAAAGCTCGTTCCAGCTTAAAACATTACCAAAAAAGTCGTTGTGGACAAAACTTTCACGTTTTCAGGCTTACATAAGGCCAGAAAGTTTATACCTAATCCAGGATTAGCCTAATCGTGCTTTGAAAAACCGGGCCCAGGACTACTAAAGTTAGTGTCAAAGTTTGAGCACGGTTCCCAAACGCGATTACAAGTACAGGATCTCGTACACGCGGTGCCTAGACGATGGTACGCGAGCCAACGAAAATTCGTGTTCACACTGGTGTCCGCTGGGCACGGTGTGAACGCGGCCTTTATTCGTGTGATTGTGTTGAATAATGTGAATCAGTACGAGAGACAAGAATTTAGAAAAATCCAAGTGCAAATAAGAAAGACGGAGAAACTGTGACGTCTCGAAGTTTCATAAGGTCAGTTCTTGAGGTCTCAATATCTCTCTTATGTTGACACCCTGAATATATTCACGTTTGGTTAATAAACATTAGAATACAGTTAGATAATTTAATAAGATTTCCTCCCTGCATCTGCTCACAAAAACCTAAGCTAACTGTCGAGATTATCACACTGAGTTTTACTGGTCATGTTTCTAATCTCTGGCACAGATACATAACAAACATTTTGAAAATGCAAAAAGCTCGAACTCCCCTCAACAACTACATAACTGCAAGAATTCTGCTACTAGAATTGTACTCATCGAGAATTTCATTTGAGTGCTCACATAGACCTTTGAGCCTTTGAGTTTCATTTTACAGTTCGAAAGTTGATTTTTTTTTCAGTTACGTCAAACTCGCCTTGCACAGTAAAAGCTGAGCATATCAAGTATATCGTCAACAAGAAGTAACTACACTCACCGTCCAGGGAAATATACTCATTTCAGTGGTTATACCTTATTGAATGAGTTTCATTCTACAGTTCAGCATGTTAGGAGTTTGTCGGTTCAGAAACCTTACTAAAAGTATGAACACCGCGCTTTTAGACTGACATACTCAACCTATATTTTTAAAACTTGGTGGCACTCACACCTTCAGGTTTCATTCGACAGTTCAGAAGTTGAAAGGGAACACTGGCTATTAAAATATGCTCATTGATAGCCTTTAGTTGAATGGCCAGAGGTTTCATTTGACAGTTTAGGACTTGAAAGGGAACACTGTGCTTTTAGAATATGTTCCATATAATGAGAACTTTCATTTAAATGGTCACAGGTTTCATTTGACAGTTCAGGAGTTGGAGGGGAACGCTGCGCTATTAGAATATACTCATTGAGAGCTTTCATTTCAATGGTCACAGGTTTCATTTGACAGTTCTGGAGTTGAAAGGGAAAGCTGCTATTAGAATATGCTCATTGAGAGCTGGTTTCATTTGGACAGTTCAGGAGTTGGAAGCTCATAGGTTGAAGTTAAATCCACCTTTGGTAGTGAAGAGGCTTATAAGATAAGTGAGAACATGCTACGTTTGGGACCTATAATCCACGATATTATGGATAATTGCTACAGGCAACTGACAACTTGGCCAGCAAATAAATACAGATATTGATTTGATTTTGGATGTTTTGTTCCCATGTTCAAAGAGTAAATATCACTTGACTCAGAGGTCATCTATTTCTCCATAAGCAACGAGCTATCACGTACACAACAGTGCTTGGTGATCACGAAAAGCCAGTTTTGAGATATAGTGGATGAACTCATGGACTAATCCCAAATGAAAACATACAAATAACTTTAGGGTAATTCTTTTTATTCTCTTTCTCTTTTGTCGTTTCTGCATGTATTATCAAATTCCATGATCTCGAAATTTTCACCGTCTTCAGTTCTACGATATATGGAATCAGTTTGTTAATAAAAAACACAACGTTTTCTGCTTACTGCATTTTGATATTGAAAACGTTTTTGCATGTTGCCTGAGCTAGTAAGTAGCATGATTTCCTGCGGTCACTACTTTTGATAAAAAAAAAAACAAAAAAAAAAAAAAAAAAAAAAAGAGCTCAACTTATCGATGAACAATCTTGCAAACGACGTAAACACTCAAGATCCCAGCATCCCCCCCAAAAAGACACTAAGTATCGCACGTTTCCTCATGCCAATAAAGCGCAGAATTCCTACAGACTGTAAAATAATATGACTGAAGAAATTTTAAGGATTAGATGTAAATGTTCAGGAAATGGGGCAGCTTTTGTATATATGCACGTCATGAACATATTGGACAGGACATCTTGCGAAGAGTGCAGACACTTGAGGGCTACCCAGATCTCGAATGTGAGCACATTTTAAGATTATGGCGTCGAAATTCAGTCACCATTGACGTGGACGCTGTTTCATTTAAAATCTTTATAGGGCAACAAACACTAACGTCGGTTAATTGTACAATAGAGTAATGTCCTTCACATCAGATTATAGCAACTTGATTAAAATTTGATTACCTATTCCGGAAACACACAAAAATAGGCAAACAAGTTTAACAAAAAAAAAAAAAAAAAAAAAAAAATCACGGACCACAAGAACACGAAGCTTTACCGTTACAACATGCAATGATAACTTTCATTCGATGATGAATCAAATTCGCCTTTGGTGGCGAAATGACTAAAAAAACTGTGAACACTGCATCTAAAATGGCCGATTCACTTTGCCGTCTTCTCGGTGGAGCCGCTCCACCGAGAAGACGGCAAAGCTTTTCATGTAATATATCAAAAACGAGTGCGAGTGTTTCATCACCCGTTCCAAACACCGAGAAACAGATGAAAGCACGAGGCCGCTTCGGCCGAGTGCTTTTATTGTTTCGAGGTGTTTGGAATGGGTGATCAAACACGAAGCACGAGTTTTTGATATGGCTTCTCAAATGTGCATAATAATGTTCGGCATGCCATTTCATAACAATAATTTTTACTCTTTCGACCAAATATAATGACGTTGCTTTGACTGGTTGCAACTTTTGTACCTCATTAAGAGCTATTATTTATCATGTCTCTCCTGATTTCTCTAGGGAGCACTTTTCACAAATTGTTTGAATGATTCACTCGATAGCGCCGCAGTTTATTCGGAGCCTACCTTGTTAATTGTGAGGTTAACATTACTGTCAATGAACAAAAGTAGAGTAGCAAACAAAGTGTGAATCCGTGTAATTTACTAGGATATTCTAGTAATGCCAGAGTGAGAATCATTAAAAGTTGCATTTGTTGTGTTGTTGAATGTGTAATTTCTCTTATTTGCATGCACGACCCTTGGTGCCCAATGAAAACGCAGAGCAAAATCACTAGTGATTTGGATATGTGATCTAAATCACTAGTGATTTTCCTCTGGGTTTTCATTGGGTATGAAGGTTCGTGCATGTGACCAAATACTATTACCCCATTGGCTGATAACCTCATCCATAATTAAAGAGTTTGAGAATGCTAAAGAACCCATTCACCACCACAGGCAAATTGTGGCACAATTTGCCCTTTGGTGGTGAATGGGTTCTTTAGCAATGAAAAGCTAGCCCTAGGCCCTAGCTAGTAAAAAAGAAGAAAGGCACACTACAGCTGTGGCCAGGTGCCCTTCGCGTAACCCAATACCAAGGAGAAAAGCCCTAAAACATGCCAAGAAAAAATCGTGACAAAAACTAAATGCTTCGTGCCGACCCAAACGGAAGAGAAATTAAACCGATTCACGATTTTAATGTTATTAGATCTCCAGTTTTCAAAACTAGTCTTATTAGTCGACTTTAGGGCGTTACTGAACTAAACACTTATACTTCCTTGGTCCCGTGCACGCGCCCTTAAGTCCTTCTTTCAACTTTTATATCTGGTTCCGCGCAGTTTTTCCAAAGGAGGTACTCAGAAAAAAATAGTTTTACTATGGTTTCTAAGGTGTAAGATTTGTCAGCTCAAAGGATATTTTTAGGGCAACTTAAAACCGCTTTTAATGTTCTCTTTAGTGTGTACGTTTACAGGACAAAATTCTTCAGTTGACTTTGTAATTGCATGATTTTTCATCATGGCCGTATGCGAAAAGAAACGAAATGAATGACTGCTACTGTTAAACTAATAATTGTGTCATCTTCTTGGTAGATTGATATATATTTTTTAAACTTATTTCCGCCCTATAAAACCCGGATTTTTGAGCCGATTGCACACTAGGAGCACGCGTTGTTAACCCTTTCACTCCCTAGCTAAAAATGCAGATTCTCGCAGCCTTTTAAAAAGAAAATGCATGTAGTGATGCAGCAGAAGCGAATAGCCCAATCAGCTTTCACTTGAGCAAGCTATCAATACTGAGCCAAGTTCTCCATATTGCATGATATATCTTGGTCAGAAATTAAAGAAAACTTGAAGTTGATCAATCATGGAGGGTTGTCTAATCGCGTGGCCGCGGCACGAAATGGCTAACTTTTCCGTCCCCTTCCGGAAAATGTGCAGCCATGCCGAAAAGTCCCGAGGGGGGATGGGTGCAATTGATCAGTGCATTAGACTGGTCGATTTGCAGCGACGATTTGTGCGATACGATGTTACGCCAACAATCGTTCGCGTGTACTGAATGCATCTTCGATTTCTGCAGTGCCGCAACATGTTGCAAGTTCTTGAAACCGTTTCAAAAACTTGCAACAATGTTGCGTGCACGTTGAGCGTGACTTGGTCAGTGTATAAGCCGGGATTAAACACCAGCAGTCGACATTTGGTACAATGTTAGCGTAAATTGGGCTTCTGCAGCTATTTTAGATGGTTCCACCCGCATATATACAGCAATATGCCAGCGCACAAACGTTTTGTGGTTGTGTTCCGTCGGTTTTATAATACTGAGTCGGTCCACGAGTTGTCACAAACAGATCATATTTAGACATTCTAAAGCCGTACGAACCTTCACAAAATAAGCTTAGAATGTGCGTGATCTCAAAGAATACCTTAAGGCAGGCGCCACCATGCTTGAGACCCAAGAAGTTAATCCACTTCAGCGAAGTCAATGCTCAGAATATTTTCACGCGACTTTTTACGCCATTTTCACGATTCGAGAGGCTGGGTACTACCTATATTTACCGCTGGCCATAAATGTGTGCCTGCTGCACAATATTGTTATCAACACAAAGTATTGAAGAAGCATGTGTGATACAATGGCTTTCAAGCGAGTTGGAGATGATTTTGATTCTATAAAAGTACAAAAGGTACGTAATTTTGTCAGGAAATTAGCTTGAATCATGCAGTGAGCTAAACTTCTTGATGTCCGTTTTATTTTGCAGAAATTCAGAGTGTCTGAGTTGCTTTTGGAAGACATCCCTGATGACGAAGCCACCCTGATGAAGAATGGAAGGTTTGGTTTTCTACTTGTTACGATCTGTTGTATCAACGCAGACCATGTAAGAGGTTGCGATCGAAGCAGTTTTGTAGGTGAAAACTGGAACGACTATCAGTCAAGACTATCACTGTTCTAGTTTTTAAATTGAGCCGAGTACTGTAGGCAAAACATACAGGTCTATTTATTTATTTATTTATTTATTTATTTGTTTATTTATTTACCACATAAGTCTTCGCTCAATACTAAGCATTACAGACTGTGTTTAAATTAAAAAATTAAAATTTCAATATTAATTAAAAATGATATGATAACTGATAAATAGAGGAGATAGCTCCCTTAAAAACTTTACAGTGATTTGCTTAAGGCTGCAATGCCCTTTGGAAGTTGGTTCCAAGCTAGGAGTGTTCTAGGGTAGAACACTCAGATACTTAAAATACTTAATAATGAATACTTTAAATTTCAATATTATTTAAAATAATAATAACTAATAAATAGAGGAGATAGCTCCCTTAAAACTTAACAGAGATTTGCTAAAAGCAATGCCCTTTGGGAGTTGATTCCAAGCTAGGAGTGTTCTAGGGTAGAACAAATACTTAAAATAATCACATTTGATAGTGGGCAGTTTGTAAGCATGCTCAGAGGAACGAGTAGAGTTAATAGGTCACTGGTTGGAGCTTACTGCTGTATCAGCATATACTAAGTTGTTCCTCATTTTATAAAGCATTGTTAGGCGGGCAATGGTTCTGAAAATTTGTAGGGTCTAGGTTGTTATTAAACACCTTAGTAAGCCTATTGAATAATTAGTTAACACAATATTGTTATTTCACAGGTTTGCCTGTCTTGTGTGTAGACACAACCCTGTTTTTGACACTGTGGCAGTCTTGAGCATTCACAGACAAGGAAAGAAGCATCTAGCAAGTAAGCAAATTGTATTTAAGAAATATATAAAACGTTCCCAAAATGTAATATAGACTCATCTAAACACACGGGAAGTTGGAAGAACACAAGAGTAGCGTAGGGAAACCATGCCACCTTTTGTAAAATAATTAGTCAATAAAATACATCACGTATCACTCCAGCGTGTACCGTACTCTCATCTTTTTACAGTTATTTACAGTTATTTAGCCAATCAGAGCATGCATATATTTTAAAGGTGAGCACCTATAAAATATGGTACAGTACATGCATGTAACAGTACTAACCTTGTGTGCATGAATGAACAGAATGCAATCTTTTTTTTCTTCAGATGCTAAAATAAGACTTGAGAAACTGAGAGAAGATGCAGAATTGAGGCAAAAGCGAGCGCAAGAAAACTACCTGAAAAATAGCAAACCTGACTTTGACCAGGGACAAGAAGAAGCTCCACTTTTGACATTAACACAGAAGAGGAAGGAGCTGGCATTAACAAATTTATCAGGATCAATCAAGTCAAATCAAGGTTCAGACCAACCAGTGAAACAAAAAAATGTGCCTTTTTTTCAGTCAAGAGTAATGTTGGATTCCAAATTCTCACATACCTGTACAAGAAAAGCACAAAAAGATATAGCTGTGGCTTTACCAGGTAATGTGAATGATAGATTTAGTGACAGTCAGAAAAAGGCAACAAGCAGTGCTAAGTCTGCTTCACATACTTGCCGCACTGTTTCCCACTGTAGCACAAAGGAGAAAAGTATAGCAAAGACTGTGACACTTGTTGAGGCCAGCACTGAAGAAAGAGCACAACAGGAACATATTGCCAGACTCACAAGGGATGGTTGGATAAGAGATTGGAATGGAAAGTGGAGGAAAGATGAAAATGTGGAATTTGATTCTGATGAAGATGAGCCACCACCAATGCCATGAGTTTCACTGTGGTGCAACGAGTGAAACATGAAACATGCCTAAGTGACAACAATTTTGTCAGGGAAATTTACCAACTCAACCAGAAAGGCAGGTACAGGACGGATAGCTACTGGCTAGTGTACAGTGTGTACTGTATAAACAAATAATGTAATATTCATGTGAAAATAAGGGATGACAGCAATGTTGCATTTGCATGCAATAAATGACATATCCACCCTACACATTCAATAGATTCATGTACTATATATTGCACCATGTCCAGTCCGCCAGTAAGCCACTCCTCCAATATGTAAGAAGTATGTGTTTACTATTACTACATGTATTACATGGTAATTTTATGTCACAAAAAGGTCACTTTCATTTTATTTACATTTTACAGCTGCACGAAATCATGGTTTCATGCTGTAATCTCATTCCATAGTTCATGAACTATGGAATGAGATTACAGCAGCCATTCTTACAGTACTGTACATTATCACACACAAAACACTATAAATAAATTATAGTATAAAATATCTTCTGCACTTAGTTCTGGTCAGGTGTATTGGCAGACATTTTATTCAGCATCCAGATAAGTAAAGTCTATGTGCACATCCAGTAACTGTACCAGTTTGCAGTGAACAAAAATAAATACAAAAATTCTGAATATAAACAGTGCAGGTATGTAATTTGGTTCAGATCTCTTAAACTAATTATTCCTGATCATACAGGAAAATCACTAGAAATCATATACCCCATCTGTTGTTTTACCAAAAGTTTGAATGATGATGTGCACTATATTCAGACATTCATTCAGTACATTCAAGCATTACAAGGATTTATTTACAGGCTATAGAATTAGCTTGTTTCTCCAGTGGCAAACTATGCATTTACCATTAAGAAACATTAGACATATGAGAAAGCACAACCTTGCTACAGTATCACCATGCGTGAAAATTCCAAAGCCTTTTGGATTATTTATATATCTTACAATACCATCCTTTCAAACAGTACACTCATTATATAAAACATTAAGCAGGATGTAATTTTATGGTTTCCATGTGATGACTTTTACAGCAATCTGGGCAGCTTTCCGCACAGCCGGACTGTCGTGGTCATGGAGTAGCTGTTCCACCTGTAAGAGCAGCAATATTTCAGAGTGTTGGTGAAATTCCATGGTATACTCAGTAAAGTAGGCTCCGCAGATGTCCCCACACACAAATGGCCTGAAACATGCACACATGCCTCTAATACATCATGAACAAAAAATCCTTATGGGTTCAATATTTTATTTCAGCAAGAGAACATTTTTGCATGAGAAATTTACACTGTTGTTTGGATTTGCATACTGTAGTTCCTTTCATGGCTGGAAAATCAAACTCGGCAGTGCACCTAGCCCGAAATGTCAGTTGTCTCCTCGGCCCTCAACCCAAGCCCCGGGCAAGAGAGTGTTGAGGGCCAAGGAGACAACTAACATTCCAGGCTACAATGCATCACATATTCATAAGCTATTTAAAAATATTGCTTTGAAGTCCAGCTTGGTTCTGATGTGTCTGTACTGTAGTTTAATGGTGCAGGGAATAGCATGTGGTTTTCACAAGCACTAAAGATGTAAGTCATATAACTTGCCTCTTTCACAGACTTCTGTAAGGTTGCTCTTCCGACTGGGGCTTCAGCAAGGGTAGTGATGGCCTGTTGAAAAAAATTAGTTCAAATGACTTTTAGCTACAGGTGTTAAGGTATCAGGAGATGTTCGTGACATGCTCGCGGTAAAATTGCGATAGTGCGCATTCAATACAAGTAAACTTCACGAAGCTAGTGTCTTCTTGTAGCTTAATAAGAGAAGATTCAGGAAAATACCTTTGTTTTCCGAAATTTTAAGCGTACGCCGAGTTTAGGGATTATCATTCAAATTAATATGACCCCAAATGACGAGTTCCAAGTCATCACAGATTTGTCGGACTACTGAGCCGATAATATTTTTGTAATTCAGATAATTATGTTGATCTGAAAAAGTGTGTCTCCAATTTTTGATATTTTGTTTGGTTCGGAAAATCAAAGTCTGGCGACATGTTTTTTTGGGGAACTTTTTTACGGCAAATGAAATAACTCGGGTTCCAAAGCGAAAACAAAAAAATCGGAGACACACTTTGTAAGTTAACATATCAGTCTATACTTTTACTATGCTGAATCACACATGCAATACTTGTGTTTTCCCAGATTTCACGTGATATGTCGGTGTTGCATGAGACACATGAGTTGACGAGTGATGACAGGTCGTGACAGGGGCTATTTTGATCAAAATGTTCATTCCAGCCAATTTCTCACGAAATATAACAGAAAATCGAAAAAGGACAACGATTCAGGCAGATATATTGAAAATGGATCACAACAAAGAAAAAAATTATTTTTGGAAAAATTTTCACTGGAATGTCTCCTGATACCTAAAGTCACAAACATCAAAGGGAAAAGTTCTAACTACTGGTGGCCCTTAAAGTATGAGCTTGCCATGAATTTTGTGGGATGCAGTGTACGTGTGAGAGAGTAAATAGCTTGTTCCTTGGTTCTCAGATACTGAGGAAAGGCACAGCAAAAAACAGCATGTCTAATTTTTAAAATGGAACCAACGGAACCCAAACCTACAGTAATCCTAACCATAACTTAAAGTTAGGGTTGTGGTTAGGGTTCTGCGAATTACACATGCTACAGAAAAAGGCTCACCTCGCTCCCTCCTTTCCTCACACTAGACATAATGGGCTTTTTTTTTTTTTTTTTTTTTTTTTTTTTTTTTTTTTTTTTTGTGCCTAGTGCCTCAATATCTGAGAGCCCTGGAACAGGCTGAGAGCTGACGGGTTTGCATTCTGTATCTATTTTTTGCAGAAATGTGCCTAAATGTCATTACCTTCAGAGAATTGAGCCTGACTTCACTAACAGCATCTTTCAACATGCCAACCAGATAGGGTATGGCTCCAGACTCAATTGCAGCATATTTTCCCTTGGTTGTTATCGTAATTCTGGAAAAGAAACTTCTACGATCAATAATCCAGTTCATAATTTAGACCCTGATGCCATAACAGCCATTTGGAGGACAGAATAACAAAAATGTTTAGTTATACAATCATATATTACATATGAATATTTAGGACTTTGTTCTTTACCCCATAATAGCCCCAGATGCTTGAGCTTTCACATTGGTGTCATCATCTCGCAATAACTCTACTAGTTTGGGGACAGCCTCAACTTCCACAGCTTTGTTTTTACCATCCAGTGGAAAACTGTTCAAACAAGAATGAAATTATAGGTCACAAGTGAGGCTCAGGATAATTATAATACCTAATCCTACCACCCTAACACCCCCCTCCCCCCGCCCCCCACCCCCTTTCACAAAGAAATATTGCTTTCCAGCCAATATATAAAGGCCTTGAATGAATGACTAATAGTCACTATCAAACTGTTTGGCATGAAATATTGTCTGCAAATATACATAATATTGTATTATTATGCCTGCTTCATGGAAGACTATTGCACAATCAATACATGAATGTCCATGTTTGCAGTGTTCTGGTACATTTGTACATGCACATGTGAATACTGTTAATACATGTCCAACAATAAAAGGAAAAAGCACTACAGTAGGACTTGCTGATATTTTTTGTCAAATCCGAACTTGATCAATAAGATTCTGTTGTTCTCGCCCCATACTTCCCCTAATGTTTTGAGTCGTACCTTAGATCCATGATGTCCCTTGCAGCCTTGGCTCTTATAGCAGGATTTTTGTGATCCAACAGCTTTGTAAATCCTTCCATGGCTTTACTTTCTAAAGCTTGCTGAGTTTCTATCCTCATGCAGTAATGTAGTGTATCCAGGATCAGTTCCTGAGAAAAGTTAAAAAATAATCAAGCAGTTTACAAATAATACTGTAAATAAACCTGCAGTAGACAAAACCTGTCCAGACGCTACTGTAAAAATGTGTCAACTGATTATAGTCCATGACTTGTACACCATCCTACAGTTGTACTTAAGGTATTAGGATACCCTCCGGACTTTGCCAGATTCGAAAAATTTTTTTTTTTGGCTTAACGAAATTATTACATGTTTTACCTTGTGTTTCTGAAAACGAAATCGGATACCTATTTTTTTCCTTGAGGTATTTAAATGAAAGGATTTTATATTTCTCTTTCTCGCCGGAAGCTACCTGTCAACAGATCGTTAGTATCTCCCGTAACTGCACAGCATGCGGCTTGTGCGTCAGTCATGCAAAACAATAAAGTACAAATTTTAGCCGCGCGACGGATAACGCATGACTAACAGCAGATCTGCAAGAATATCGAAATGCCGTAAGAAATATTTCCCTGTATGCCTTTGTGAACGCTTTCTTATGTTTAGAATGAGTTTGTCGTCTGCTTGAACTCATTCCGAATTCCAACTGTGGCTGCAAAAGGTTGAATTGGTGTTGAGTGGTGAGTGCAACTGTGAAGCGAAAATAGATGTTGCAAAACTTACCCGAACAAAGTGTTGATGTCCGTAGTTACAGAGGCGTAGCTACCATATACGCACGGGCGTACAGCTAAAATCTGAGAATTTTTTAATCTGACAATAATATAACTTTCTATTGCTTGAAGACGTTTTGATCATTAAATTGGCTGATTTGAATTGATTTCATATATATTTTTTGTATTATAGTGTACGTTACGCGAAAAAACACGTCACGTATCTCCCTCAGTGTCAGCCCCACCTGACGCTAGTTAATCTTTAACTGTGAAGGAGAGGTTATCAAAATAGTTCCTTTGTGCGTACAGTTACAAAATCGCTAGCTACGCCCCTGAGTTATACACGGCGGTCTTTTGTGCTGCGTGTTTTAATTACCGACAAGATGCCTGGAAAGCCTCTATGCGAAAGCACTAACTGCGGTGTTTTGACAGATTGCTGACAGATGAGACGATTATGTAAACAGGTTTCCAGCTCCCTGGTCAGAATCTTTTAAATGTGTTTTCCTCTGTGTTTTCAAAACGCGGAAAAGTGTTTCTTTCGGAAACCTGCATTTCGATGGATTTTAATCGATTGGCTTGAAACTTGGCAAATATGTGAATCAATAACAAAGCTACAAAAAGGTGTCTCAGATTTAAACTTTTTTTTTTGTTCGGAAGATATGTCCACTTTTGTCTTGCACGTAGCTAGAAATATGATCGGCCAACTTTAAAAGTCAACAACTTTGTATATGGACAAGATATCAAAATTCGGAGACACTTTTTTCTTCATTGTGTCAACATTAGGCTGAAACAATAAATAATCAAATCGGGTATAAAAATCTGATTGACATTAGGCTTTTTGAATGAGGCAAGGTCAAAATTCACTCGGAAGCTGATAACTTTCTTTCTTTAGCAAATTCAAAAAATATAAAGCTTTACCCTAAATCTATAATTGTTGAGCTTTCAGAAAATATATACTTTATTATTAGTTAAATGTAACGCTAGCGCGAAAAATGGGTTTGAACGCATGTCGTTCACAAGGGTATCCTGATACCTTAAAGAGACCCTCTTACTGTAGACACTTTGCACGCCCAGTGTTTATATTTATGTCTGGAGCTCGACTTTCCTGAGGTGCCCACGTTATGACTGATTGATCTGACTGTCCCTGCTTGCTGTATTCAATACACTTTCTGAGTTTGTGCAGATCTATTTCGCAATAAGAGTAGAACAACATGAGAATCCGCCATTTTCGTATGATACGAAAATGGCCAGTCAGTCACTGGGCACGCAAAGCATCTATGGTGAGAGTCTCTTTAAGAATTTACTTCAATCAGTACTTAGCCTCCAGTATTCAAAAATATAACAGTAAACTGTTTATATTTTCAAACTCAGCTTAATTTTGCTTTCAAAACAAAAACATTTTACAATATATCATAATTTTGAACCGGACATAAAAATTCAGAAAATATATTGTTCATCTCTGTAGTGTACAGTTTATATTTTTATGTGTACACAGTATCTGATTGTACCGTTTCAGCCAAATGTGTATACTACTCTAAGAATAACAAGAAATTCAGATCATATGGCCATCCACATTATCACATCATACTGTAACACTGTACCTTGATTTCCTCATCTTCACCCAACAATTTGCCCACAAGCACTGGTACCAGCTTAGCATCCACCACCCCTTCTGTGCCTGGGCTTGTATGCACACACATCTCTATAGCCTTGTGTGCATTCCGTCGGGCCTGATACACGTTGTCATTAAACTGAAATGTAAATTAAAGTTTAAAGTACTTTTCAAAATAACAAATATTTTGGACAGTAGGTTGGTTGTGATCATCCAGGTTAGAGTAGTCTCCAGAAAGACTGTTGTTGGTGACTGACGTTTCGACTACCTGAGCGGAAGTCATCTTCAGAGTCAAGTGAAAGTATTCATCAGATGGCGGTATATATGTCTCTGGTTGTTGAAGTAATTGGTCCGTTATGTTGGCCTATGGTTGGTCGAGTCAGCTTGGTTGTGTTTCGTTATTGGTCAGTTGATGTTCTGTTGTCCTGTTGATTTGTCTATTGTTCGTTCGGTTGCATTTGATGTTATCTATCAGTTGTTTGTAAGATGCCGGTAATTGTTGGCATCTGTTGAGTGGTTTCCGTTCTAAGTTTGTGTACCAGCTTTCCAGTGTAAGTCGTTGGTAGTAGTTGGTACTGTGGCTCATGCATTCAGCAGAGTCCCAGTTGACGTCGTGTTCAGTCTGTCGGTGGTGTTCAGAAATGAGATTTCTGATGTCGCCGTTTCTGGTAGCTTGTTTGTCTTCAGTAAGTCTCGTGTTCAGGTTTCTGGCAGTTTCACCGATGTAGGTGGCTTCGCAGTCAGTACAAGATATTCTGTATACTGTTACCTGTCTGTTGATGGGTTCGTCTTTGTCCTTTACGTTGGTCAGTAAGTCGTGTAGAGTCGTGATGGGTTTGTGGGCTTACCCGGATGTTGTAGGGTTGTAGAATACGTGCTATCATCTCAGAGGCGCCTCTGATATACGGTAGTGTGGCCAAGGTCAATGGAGTTGTGTCGTCAGTGGTTTCGTTGTCGGTAGTCTCATTGGGTGCGGTGTTCTTGTGAGTGTTGCGTTTGACAAAGTTTGGGTCATAGTCGTTCTTCTGGAAAACGTGTTTCAGGTGTCGGGTCTCGTTAAGTAAGTTGTCGGGAGAGTCACAAAGTAGTTGCACTCGCTTCGTCAGCGTTTTGATCGTGGTAGCCTTGTGTGAAGTAGGGTTGTAAGAAGTCTGGTCAAGTAGTCTGTCAGTGTAGACTGTTGTTCGTAGCCTGTCATTGTCGTGGCTCACAAGGCAATCTAAGAATAGAAGTTTTCCATTGTCTTCGATTTCCTTAGTAAACTGTATGTCAGAATTTTGGTCATTCAGGTGTTTGTGGAAGGAGTCAATGTCATCTTTGTGTACAGCAGTAAACGTATCGTCAGCGTATCATAGCCAGATAGGCAGCGTTTGTTCGTAGGTTGCAAGGGCGCGTTCTTCGATGTGTTGCATCACAATTTCTGCTACAATAAGAACGACTACGACCCAAACTTTGTCAAACACAACACTCACAAGAACACCACACCCAACGAGACTACCGACAACCAAACCACTGACAACACAACTCCATTGATCTTGGCCACACTACCGTATATCAGAGGCACCTCTGAGACGATAGCACGTATTCTACGACCCTACAACATCTGAGTAGCCCACAAACCCATCACGACTCTACTCGACTTACTGACCAACGTAAAGGACAAAGACGAACCCATCAACAGACAGGGAACAGTATACAGAATATCTTGTACTGACTGCGAAGCCACCTACATCGGTGAAACTGGCAGAAACCTGAACACGAGACTTACTGAACACAAACAAGCTACCAGAAACGGCGACGTCAGAAATCTCATTTCTGAACACCACCGACAGACTGAACACAACGTTAACTGGGACTCTGCTGAATGCATGAGCCACAGTACCAACTACTACCAACGACTTACACTGGAAAGCTGGTACACAAACTTAGAACGGAAACCACTCAACAGATGCCAACAATTACCGGCATCTTACAAACGACTGATAGATGGCATCAAACGCAAACGAACGAACAATAAACAAATCAACAGGACAACAGATCATCAACTGACCAATAACGAAACACAACCAAGCTGACTCGACCAACCATACGCCGACATAACAGACCAATCACTTCAACAACCAGAGACATAGAGCCGTTTTCGGATGACTGTCGAAAGTAATTGTGTGATTGCTTTGGTTTTGCGTTTGCTTCGCTTTCGGATTGGTCCACACGAGTTTGTCAGCATGCTCAGCCAATCAGGAACAAAACCAAAACCAAAACCAAACACTTCTCACGCAAGCGATGGCGTGCACTCGCACTGCTGATTGGAAAGTAAAACCAAACACAAGACCAAACACAAATTACTTTGGCTTCCAATTGGCTGAACTGTTTTCTCTCAGTCTCTGTGATTGGCCTGTGTGATTACTTTGGTTTTGGTTTTCGACAGTCATCCGAAAACGGCTCTATACCACCATCTGACAAATACTTTCACTTGACTCTGAAGATGACTTTTCTGCTCATGTAGTCAAAAGGTCAGTCACCAACAACAGTCTTTCTGGAGACTACTCTAACCTGGACGATCACAACCAACCTACCGTTCACACTCCTGGGTTCAAACCATTTGCCAATAAATATTTTAATAATAATTATTTAAAGTTATTAAAAACTTCAATTTACCAATTCTGATAATGGAAGAACTATCTTGTGGTCTAAAAAGGCATCTCTTCCAGCTGCATGGCCTAAAATCAAACAAAATACAAGTTGATCCATGTGAACTTTTCAAAAAGCAGATCAGATATACCTACACCAATTATAGTCCCACACTCTCAGCTGATACAAAGAAAAGTTACCAAGACTAGAAATAATCAATGGGTACATGCATAATGAAATGAAAATACATTTTAATTTGTACACACATACATTGTTATACCTGCCAACATTTTTAGAATCCAAGGCATGAGGTTTTTACAGACAGGGGTACAGCACCTGAAAGGCGCAAGCTTCTATGGGGCTCCAGGGGCAGGCTTGCCTGGAAATTTTTAAAAGCTAGTCTCCTTTAATGGCACATTCCCTTCTTTTTTGCAGATGTAGTTTTGAGCCAAATTTAAGCAGTTTAAATCGACTGTTTGAAGAACGATAGGCGGTAGGCAGCCAGGCGTGAGAAATTGGTTTGTAGGTGTGAGTTGGCATGAAATCGAAGTTTTCTACCCGCAGGCATGAGACTCGGGCATGAGAGTTGGCACGTATACATTGTTGCATCCCACTAAACAAAGAAAAAATTAATACATGCATTCATTTGAATTTCTATCAAGCACGTGAGGTAATCATTGTCCTGTACACTTCGAGGAATCTCTGTCTAGCGTGGCAATACTGTACTGTATGTTAACTGATGTATTCAGGATATACTATTAGAAAAATTAATAGTTTCTGCAAGTCTCAGCTACTGTATACTGATCCTTACAGCTTTGAAAGTATTACCTGCAAGTATGTACAGTACTTCTGTAGCCTTATGTCTAACAGTGGCATCTGGATCTTTTAATAATGACTTCAGACTTGCAGCTATGCCTACATGAATAAGAAAGAGTGGAACTTACAGCAAAAATCAAACAAAATCACTGGAATTGCTGTGTGTTATATAAAGTATGTTATATTCCAATGAACTTAACACTTGTGTAAAATGCCTAGCTGTGCAAAGAGTTGGACTGGACTTGTCCAGACCAACTGTTTACACAGCAAGGTATTACAGGTACATATCGTAATCATTATGACTTGAGACATGCAGCTATGCCTACATTCAGAATAAGAAAGAGTAGAACTTTCGTACAGCAAAAATTAAACAGCAAAATCATTGGAATTTGCTGTGTGTAATATACAAATTACAGTATGTTATATTCCAACGAACTTTGCACTTGTGTAAAAAGCCTAGCTGTGCAAAGAGCTACAATCATGGTCAAAATTGTGGGGACGATTACAAGTTTACCCCCTCCCCCAGTCAATGTTGGGTAGTTGAGCATAGTTCGGTTCATAGCTGCACCACGGGCCAACATTGAGTGGAGGGGAGGGGGAGGGGGAGGGACTTGAAAACAAGAAATTTAAGACCCACATAGGTTGTACGGATTTACATTGTGCTCTGGATGTGCGTAAGAGGAGTGTCCCAACGACTTTTGACCATGATTGTCTGAAACGGCAAAAAATGTTTAAACACTTCTGTTGCCAAGGGAAAAAGAGCTACAACCACCAAACTTGGGCATGCTTATGAATGCTCTATAGAGAAGATAACTGTGATTTCAGACTTGGTTGAAGTCAATTCACAAACTTGTATAATATTTGACCGTTTGGCTTATACTTAAAGCCGTTTTGTCACTGTGTGCTTAGGAACTGTATTCTGCCTTGTATCAGAGCATCATGCAGTGAAACAAGCATGCGATACGTGTTTCAGACCTCGGAGAGAAAAGTTTTTATTAGCCGGTACCAGATTCTCGAGTGAAAATTTGATCCTTTGTTTGACCTCGTCTGGCCCAGTTTGTCATTTATACTCCACAGTAAAATGCTGGATAAAAAAAATTCAAGACATTTTCAACAAAACTGTAAACATGATATGTTTGACAAACATTAGGCAAATCTTTCAGTACAATTTTTACTGATTTCACGACAGCATTTTCTGTGTTTAGAACATTACTCCCTTTGAGTCAAACAAATAATTTGAATCTAATTATCTTTTTTGTTGTCGTTCAGTGAAGTATTGTTGTTTTTCCTTCTCTACGAAGGAAACATTGAGCAGATTATGCACCAATATGGGCTTTAGATATAACTCTTCACGGTAATACACTAATTTCCAGTTTTTAAATGTTTTAAAATGGCTGAATTTGAACCATAAACTATGGAGTATTGTTTATCCCCTCCTCTCCAGTCAATGTTGGGTAGTTGAGCATGGTTCGGTTCATAGCTGCACCACGGGCCAACATTGAATGGAGGAGAGGGGGAGGAACTTGAAAACAAGAAATTTAAGACCCACATACTAGGTTGTACGGATTTACATTGTGCTCTGGATGTGCGTATTAGAGGGGCGTCCCAACGACTTTTGACCATGATTGTAGACTGGACTTGTCCAGACCAACTTTTTACACAGTGAGGCATTTTACACACTCTAGTCATTATGACTTTGAACTTGCAGGTGTGATTAGGCCAGTCATAAACTAATGGATCGGCCTTCTGTGACCAAGAAAGCCTGAGGGCAAGTACAGTGAGATTGCAGAAGCATGCAGCAGCTACCCCATAAGTAGAATAATTTAATAGGTTGAAGTGGTGCTGTTTTATGAGGAAGCTAAGACAGCCAAGTGTTTCTTAGTATAGTAATGTGAGGTCAGGTTTCCTTTTATATAACCATAAAACTTAAGTACTGATTAACAAAACAGTGACCTACAGTACATGCTGCCAAGACAGGACTACTGTTGACACTCTCATATTAACTCCCAGGTTTATAAGCGTGAATCTGAAGGTGGCAGATTGTTTGGCATATCTGTTTGTCGATTGTGGAACTCATTGCCACTGGTGTTACATCAAATTGAGTATTTTACTATTTTTAAGGTCGGCGTCTCACGAAAGTGAGAAGCACGACCTTGTTGCGGCCACGACACCGTCAGTCCATCAGTCAGTCCGTCAGTCAGTCCGTCATCTGTGTCAACAATAGACTTCCAAATTAGGAAGTTTATTCCAAATTTGGGCACGATCACGCATGATGAAATACATTTCAAGAGATCGATTAACTTTAAAGGCACAGAATTATACGACCTTTTAATCACGGCTTTTGGTGAAAGTATGAATGCGTAAGATGCTCCAAAGGTTTATACTGTACTTGCTCTTGGCCGATACCTCGAGTGTTTCAAGCATCGCCCGATTTTCCTGATAAACTCTGTGTGAAAACAACATTTCATACTGGCGTAACGGTACGGACTTTATATCAATCGTGTAGTTATTATTTTGTGTGAATGTTTCAGTCGGTTGACCGCACACAGGAACCCGGCGTTCATCTCTATCGACACTCATTGTGCAGTGGACGTGCGCGATTTAGTTGTTTACATTCCTCAGTTTAAATTTGCCTGGATAACTTACCACAAGACTTGAAGTATATTGTGTATGCCGAAGCCCTTGAACGAAAGGTTACTTTGGTGTTCTTTGTTGATAATGAGTTACAATATCATTAAGAGTTCGCTCGAACGAACTATGCAAGAAAACAACACATTCTTGTACGTATGTACATATTCAGTCATCCGGTTAATATTTATGTTTCATCGGATTACCGAGACCGTAAATATGTGAACCTTCTACGACAAGTCATTCATGTGACTATAATAAACTTCACTCAAAAAGCATTTTGTATTCGTCGTCATTTGGAACCCGAGTTAATGATTCCCGTGAATATGTATACCGCTTGGAAGGAAGTTACGCCGCTCAAAATGATTTAAACACCGGTAAAGCGGGCAAGGTTTGTGCGCTTTAGAATATATCCTGTCAATGTTCGCTTTGAGTTGAGGGGATTAGGCCACTTTGAGGTTTACGAGAAGTTATTTGACTCTCTGAGCTGAGCCCATTGCCTCATTAAATATGCATGTTACGCTTGATTGAGTGAAGCGTGTTGCCCTCACAGTGGTAAAGCGTGACGTCTTTGCAAAATTTTCCATTCGAATCTCTAAACATACACAGCTGCTGCACAAACGTGTGCAAAGTTTCAAATCGCTAGCCCTACTGACAGCAACCAGATAGCTCCATGCTGAACTTTCTTATTTAGCATCAGTTCTAACAAGGAACCATTAACACCAAATAGGAGGGTTTAGTTTTGAGCAATTTGAACTTCAATAGCCCACATCTCAGCTGTTCAATGCGCTAAAGAGCTAATTTTTTGTGTGACCGTTTTTAGACAGGGCATTCCACAGAATTGTCTAAAATCCATATTCCGATATTTTTTGTGACATCCCTTTACCACTATATTCACTCAAGGCAATCCCTACTTTAGAGCAGTTAAGACACAAGCCTGTTGTACGGACTAGACCACAACCAAAGTCTGCCAATCAAAAAGATAGCCGACCTTACAGCGGCATCGCTGCTTTGATTAAATGCTCTCTGTGGAATCACTTCTTTAATCAACAGAAATCTCCAAATCATTTTATAGTTTAGTATTTGATCTGGAGTGTATCATAAAATTTGTTAAGTCTCAGATCTTAGATTTTGAATATACACTGTATTGTAGAATAATGTATTTTACAATAACACGTCAGTTTCTCACATGCGATTGGCTAATTTTCATCATCAATAAGAGGACATAAAATCGAGTGCTCACGACAGTGATTTGGATGAAGAATGTCAATTCAGCTTCAATTTTACCTCAATTCTTGCAAAAGCAACATTCGGCAATTGATGGAGAGAACCAGAAGTGTGCAGTTCAGAGGCAAGACTCCTTGTGTCTTGAAATTGTTGAGAAAACCACAGCAGAAAAACATCTAGTTTCATTTCTTTCCAACTTCTTTGAAAGAATTTTATTTTGCACGCACGAAAAGCTGTCACTTTTTGGCCAATGAAATGGCTTGAATTTTAACCTCAACAACAGGAAAGCGAGGAATGTTGACAATATTTCAATCAAATCAAACAAAATCCAGTTTTCTTGCATGTTTTCCCCGCTTGAGTTTGTTATTGTAAAAAACAAATTGACGTCAGTTTTTGTGTCTGTCCTCTTGATGATGAAACACATCATAACATTGTCAAAAAGCTGTGGATCCACTCGGCAAAGCACCTCATGTATCCACATCTTTTTGACACTGTTATGAGGCACTGCATCATCAATAAGAGGACAGACAGACAGACAGACACACACACATATATAATATATATATATATATATCCCTAGTTTCTGATGATAACTTTAGTCTATAAAGCTTAGGTTTTTAATGAATACTTATTACATGTATGTAGAGAGCCACAAGTTTATTAGCTCTAGCATGCCTACATGACTAAGAAAGAGTAGCACTTACAGCAGAAATCAAACTACAGAATCACTGGAATTGCTGTGTATTATACATATATTCCAACAAACTTTACACTTGTGTAAAATGCCTAGCTGTACAAAGAGTCGGACTGGACTTGTCCAGACCAATTATTGTCTACACAGCGAGGCATTTACATAAAGTGTCTGTAGCTTTTGGATATAAATTTCCCAATCAGAGCACACAGTACTAGTACAGTACTAGATAAAAAGTAATAAAAGTGGCTTTTCATAACCTGCACATAAAGGTATTAATCAGACCAACTGTACTTTAGCTGCCAGTTGGTCAACTGTCTACAGATGCATCAAGCAACTGTTAGTCAAAAGTCAACCAACCATTACAGTACCAGCCAATTTGTTGGCTGATGGTTGATCAGTGCCGACTTGCAGCTGAAGTGCAGTTGGTCCGTATCTCAATTATCGTAATGTAGCTTGTGTGACCATGTAACGTACAGTAGAGCAGGTCTGAAATATTCTACCTGGGGGAAGAATGTCACTTTACTTTGTACACTCATAGCCAGAATGCATTGGTAATTTGCACTGGGCAAGGGGAGGGAGGGGGCATTTTGAGTTTCACTTACCTACACGCAAGCCTTCACAGATGTTTTCTGGATTGTGCATGACATCACATAGTGACATAAGCGCTCTCTGTCTTGTGAGAAGATCTCCACTGTTCAGTTCGCGGTTCTACATTGTAAAAACATCGTTAGAGATTTACTAACTGCGAGATAAACGCGAGGAACACACATTTAGGTCACCGCTGAACTCGTGGGATACAATTTGGACAAATTTCCGATTATTCTGTATTTGAACACCGAGTGAAACAAACTAAAAAAGAAGTTAATACAGGTAAGAAAAAAAAAAAAGTAGCTGTCAGTATAAAGTACGGTGCGGGCGATTCTCACCAGCTTTGGAAGCGCTCGATCGCCATAAGCTAGCCTGGCTTTCGTCGGGTCTATGTGTGGAGGTAGATTCACTGAAATCACCGTGTGAGCCATTTCTCTACGAGCAACTGTTTCCAAGACTGCCAACAAGAAAATGGCGGACTGTAAATGTGTTACCACGCAACCGGACACAAATCAGAATAATTGTGCCCAGGCCCCGCCCGAAAAGAGACGTCCTCGGCCCAGTCATGGATGGGAAATTGCGTCGCCTCCAGGACATCCAGAGCCATCATAGCGATCAGGGCTAAGTTCTCCCTGCCATTAGTATGGCTAACATATAGAATATAGTCGGACCAGCAGTTGCCGTATAAGTGATCAGATCGTAATAAGTTCTCATTGTGTTTCCGGGTTGGTTTTGCGTGCTTCAAACCATAGCCTGGTGCCGCAACCGTTTATACAATATACCTGTCACGGCCCCGTGACATGGAAGAAAGGTGACCCTCCTGGGAAGAACATCCTCCTAGAAGGGTCAGAAGATAGCTCCCTTTACATGCCAAGTGCTATCCTTAGGGCAGTCTCGCCAAGAGTCTGGTATCGTGTGGTCGCGAGATCTGTGGATAGTAACCCGGCCCCCGAGGGTAACCCTATCTCACGTTTACGTGACCAAAAGTTGTCCCTGCTAGGAGGGTTACCCTAGCAAGTAGATGTGGTAACCCTTCTCCTAGGGTGACCCTACCTATCATGTAAAGGGAACAAGGAATTTCAATAGAGAAGGGTGGCCCTTCTGCGAGTGTCCCTCCTTCGAGGGTCACCCTCTTTCCATGTAAACAGAAGTTAGGCGCGAGTCTCAGCCTGCTGGTCGAAAACTTCGATCTCACGCCAACGAACCAATTTCTCACGCCTGGCTGGCGCTCTTCAAATAGTCGCCGGATTCACCGCTTAAGTTTGGCTCAAAACTACCGCGAAAATGTAGGAACTGCCATTGGCAGGGAGACTAGATTTCAACACTTTTCGGCGTCTAAAACGTATGATAATGTATCAATAAAACTGTTAGGCCGTAAACTTACGCCGTAAGGAATAAATGTGTTGTGTGAAGTTTCGAGCGTAACTAGCCCTTCGTCAGAGCAAATCAGTGAAGCATTCTCCGGCAAACTCAATAATAATTCATGATTTATTAGCCAACCAGCGCATCGCATTGGTCAAGTGGATGGATTTTCATACAGCGTCAAGCACTGATTTGAGTGTTTACAAATATATCTTTGAGAAGTTAATTTAAAAACTCATGCTTCATTTTTTATGAGGAATTCCAAAGACATCGAAATGATAAATACACTCGCCCTCGTTTTTGAATTATAACTTCTTTACGGCGTTTAGAATATACGTTCAAAGAGGCTAGCATTCCATTCTTACCTAAATGTCATACCACTAAAACAGCCCATTTCAAGATAAGCCCTAACTGGACCAGCCCTCTAGTCCGCCTTGAACCTCTCATACAACTTTTTCAAGTGATATATATTGTGCTTTATATCTTTGTGGCGCCTATAATTAGCACGATTTTCAGATCCCGTGCTGATGTAGAAAGGGTGATTAAAAACCAGGACCTATACAAAATTTATACATATTAACAAATATGACAATCTTTATAATAATAATACTGCCTACAGAACTGATCAACGTAAATAAAACCTTGTTCATTCTAGGGCACGTTTTTAAACCATTGCGATACCAATCAGAGAAGTCGTATAAAAACACTTCCCGGAATCACATAACGACCAATCAGCTGCTGAGCAATGAGAACAATTTCCCAGTTTGCGTCAGGAGAGGTTTAAACCACATCACGTGGCTGGGTATGGCCTTGCTAGAGATTGGCCGAAAGGACACCACCGTATCTGGTGTCAACTGGAGTCCTGGCCTGTTAAAGTACACTGAGCAGCAAGTTTGGGGGTGTAACTTCTCCAAATTTTAGCGATCTTCCTCTTTTGAAGGAGCTGTCGGCGCAGAAACGAATAATGGGTATCGCTCAACACGGCAACCTGCGAGAAAAAAAGAACAGTTAATTGACAAGCGTTCAAAATCAACGGATTCCAGTTAGCTCTTCAAGTACGCGCAAAGCATCATGATTGATTTACGTACCATAGGCGATGGGTGTCAGTTTAAATACAGTGTGAAACGGAATTCTTAAATGCGTCAAATCCGCTGTAAAGAAAAAAAAAAGGTCCTTGTTAGTCAAACCATTGCACATGTGTCATACAGTAATGGGGTAAGAACCTGACTTGCTCAGATGAAAGTTCATCGAACTATCAATTCTCATTATATCACTCGTATATTTTCTTGAAGAGTGGTTGGGAGAATCTAGTGAAAGGGCCAAAGGACAAATGAACTCCATATCAAATAGCCATTCCTGACGTTTGACAGGAAAATTTTATTTTAAAATTTTATTTACATAAGTATCAATCAGTATGCGAAATTACAGCGCATTTTGGCGTTAAGTTAAATTTCGGAAAAAAATTATCACATAGACCGTTTTTGCCGAAGGCTCTTCAATTAATTCTTAGTCGAGTTGCCAAGGTAAAGCACAATTGCCGTTCTGCCGAACATCCCCCGTAAACAATTCCGGAAATTTAGCTTACCGCGAGAGCACCCAGTTTATGACGTAATTTAGTCGCAAACTGTAGCAAGTGAAGGAAATAATCGAGAATTATTTTGCGTCTTTGTCTATACTGTAGAGTGTATACAATAATGTAGAAACCTTTAAAACTATGAAGTTTGAGAACACCCATGGTAAACCGTGACGTCAAAACCAAAAACTCGTCATCCTGTTTCCAGAACATTTTGGAGAATCTCCAAATAAAAAGTGGAATATCGCCATAAGGAAAAAATTTTTCAGTTCAACTGATGATTAACCGCTGGACACAAGGTCTTTCGATTAATCAGAAGTCGTTTGGGACTTTAAAATAATTCTCCTGGTGGCATTTCTCCCAGCCATTCAAAAATATGCAAGTAATCAGAATTAATTGTTCAGCCACCAGCCAACTTTCATGTGAGTAGTGTAATAGTTAATTCCAAGTGCGATCATCCCCCGGCATTTGACTTTTTTTAACATTTTTGGTCAAATACCCCACTGTGCGGGCAGTAACTACACGGTCAAATGCTCCTCCGGTTGGGTTCCACAAGTACAAAAAACGCTCTTTCATCGAGGGAACAGTTACTGGACGCGACTCGACCAAGACTCGCGCGAAGGAAAAGATGACAAAATCTTTTAGCTCTGCGACCGCTGACCAGCATTATGGCGGGCAGAAACTTGAGTCAAATACCCGGGGTGAATGATCGCAGTTGGATTTGCTGCACGTCACCTGAGCTGTGGTCCAGGAAGTAAGCCATCAAACACTGTATGACAGCCTAAAATAAAGACACGTGGTTTTTACTGAACTATCGTACTGCACTCCAAGACCATGATGCACCAAGAGTTTTAGTCACTTATCTTATGGAGAACAGTACGTGCACAGAATGGATGATCGACATCACTGGAATGTGCTTGTTACTAAAATAAAGTGTTTTCTTCATTCCAGGGACAAAATTTGATCACTTAGTGTCGGATTAAAACAGTATGACCCAACAATGTCATATTTCCCTGAATAGACTGGAACCTCCCCAAATTTGTATTAGCACTGTAGCATATTACAGAAAAAATCTAATACGTAAGTTTGATGTCGATATGCTGAACGCCGTAGACTGAAATATGTTACCTGACGTTTTTAGCGTCAGCCTTTTGTCAAAGCAAACAAATGCTTAAAATGCCAGCAAAATATTCTTTACGTTCGGCAAATCCGCATCAATTAACCTTGAATTGATAATTCTACCGTTCACCTCCTCGCCGACGCAAGTAGCTTACGTGAAGTAGAATTCTTATTGTCTAACTCCCTCGCTAACGTTCAAGTATCGCATAGCAATTAAAACGTGCAAGTAACCCTAGAAGCCTCTCAGTAACGTGCAAATATACAGCCGTATTGCACGTTGCTAAGCAAAAACCAATATTAAAAAATCGCCGTATTTGCATGTACTAAATTAGGGAAGTCAAACTCGCCAAAATACTGCAGGACTCGTAAAATACGCAGCCGCACCACAAGTACCTAATTGTCTAATAAGATACATGTATTTTGCACCCTGCTGAAATTCACTGGAGCCCTTCTTATTCTTTATGATGCAGCGAGACACATACCTCGTGACATATAACAAGTACATTGGTCTGCCTCTCAAGTTCCTGTGAAAACACAGTACAGTGTGAAGTTCATTCTTGTTTTGTACCGAAAGGGTTTAGGTCTTACTCGTCAAATCGAGGTTTTGGAAATAACATTATAAAGGAAGACTTATATCTTGTTCAAAGAAACATGACAGATGCTGTTTTGAGTTTGGTAAGTTCGACCCTGATATTAACATACTCAAAGTACTGACGAGCAACAAAATCATGTCATATCTCACATCAGCTTCTGCGGCTCTGTCAATTCCTTTTTAATTTAGAGTAGACAGAATAAACATTAAATGAACTGATGAAACGGCTACGCATGTCAGTGAGGTCATTCAAAATTGCGTGAGGTTCATGTTGTTGCTGTTATTGTTTGTTTGTTTGTTTGTTTGTTCGGTTTTGTTGTTGTTGTTGTTGTTGTTGTTTTTGCATTTCACCATTCGCTGCCAACAAAGTCGACTTTGTCTTCACCTAAGAAGCCTTCGGTTTAAATGAAAGTTCTCGGTGAATACATTCTAATAGAAGTGTTCACGTTGTTGATGGGATGAGAGTTCCCATAATTTATGTTATTGTCTTTTGTTTGTTTTTCATTATTCATTTGGACAGAAGCGCGGCAGTAGGAGGCCGGGTTACCTCTCAATGTTCGTTTCGAAAACCAAAGTTTTGCTCACCATGATGACGGGTTCGAGCCGGGCACACACATCACTGTAGGACTGTTGAAAAAATGAGCAAAAATGCATAATATAAACAACAAGATAACAACTCACAAAGTCTATACTTGCTCGCTTTGCAACACTGAGGGCTCGGATGTCCAACAGTCAATAAAACTTTCAAAATTCTATTCTATACTTGGACCAATTCCCTTTCACGTAAAAACATATTTGAACCCAAATACCATTGTTCGAACTGTTTTTTTTTCATCTGTTGGTAAACAAAATACCAGCGTGTGGTCAAAAAACAACTAAATAGCTTGTTTACACTAGTAAGCGTCAAGACCGACGGAGATTTAAAATGCGTTACCTCTCCTCTGTGAAAGCGGGTGCCGAACGGATTCTCCGCCATGACTTTGTGTTCCTCGGGGTCCATTTGTTGGATTTCATCTGGAGTCATCCCTTCGTATATACCCTGCATACCCACAAACAAAGCTACAGTCACGTGGCGTGTCTATCGTGCTTATATGTGAAGTCATGGCGGTCATGTTGGATGAACTTTCCGAAACGATTTCTCAGTGATGTAGTTTTTATTGTGAGTGACTCCAACATGGACGCGACATCTTTGTATTCTGAATCTACAGGGATTGGTTGAAACTCGTCAAAAATTGAAAAAAAAAAGAGAAAGAAAGAAGGAAAGGACAAAATGTGGTCAATGAAATAGACTATTTTCTTTAAGTACAACGGAATGCTAGTCCCCATGAAAACTTGTTTTGAACTGCGTCAGCGTAGAGATAAAACGCATAATACGTCATCTAAAGTTGGTGTGGATTTATTTAGCACCGTCAAAAGAACTTATGTAATTAAAACTGAACTTTCGAGCTAAACCTTCTTGCCCTGACAAATGGCTAACACTTGAGACGTCAGCTACGGTCTTAAACATACCCACATAAACCTTACGTTAACACATAGTGTACCTTCCTTCGAGCAAATAGCTTTACCCACTTGTGTTATGTATATAATATAATATTATCATATATCATTTTATGTATATTTTATGTATATGTTATTTATTTATTTATATATCATAATATATATGCTATTTTATTACTACGTTGTGTTTTTCGGTGTACATGTATTATTGCTCTATTTGCTGCTTACATAGTGCATCTCGTTGAGGGCCTTCCACTGCTCTGTCTGAGCGTTCGTGATGTACTTGGCGGTATCCACGGCTCTCTTGAGTTGGCTGGTCCAGACTTTCACGTCTTGTAACTTTTGCTCTTTCAGGAAGTTTGCTAGAGCGAAAGCGAACTGAGAGAAATGGAAGAAAATAGGAATCTTCGTACAGTGAGTAAAAGCAATGTCAAAGAAAGGGGAAAGAAACATAAAACTGCATACCAACACTGTGAAAAACGCACAATCAGCGTCACAACATCATAACATTAACAGAAGCGCAAAATCACAACAACAGCAATCAACAATCAACAACGAGAGCAACAACAACAATCAACAAACAAAGAGAGCAACAACAATCAACAACGACAGCAACAACAGCAAGCGACAAACAACGACAGCAACAATCAACAGTCAAGAAAGACCGCAACGACAGCAACAACAGCAACAACAACAACAACAACAACAACAACAACAACAAACAAACAAACAACAACAATAATCAACAAACAACAACGTCCTTCAAACCTCGTCTCCCCTTGGACTCAGGTCCGAGTCACCACCAATTTTTCTCTTTGCGTTGTCGACACTTTCTCCGTTCTAAAGGTACGATTTAACAACAAGTGATAAAGTAAAGGAAGGAAGGAAGGAAGAAATAAAATAATAATAAGCGATGTTAAAAAACCAAGTGTCTTCATCAGTATAAATCGATGTATACAGGCGTATGCAGTGACTCAGTCACTTGTACTTTCTACAGCCGGGCTGCGACAAAGCATATTAAAAAAAAACTGTCAAGGATAGCAGTCAACGCGGTTCGCATTTTGTCCTCTGTATTCGTTCACACGAAGGCAGTCTAAAAATGTCGCTAGTAATGTGGTTAAAAGTCAGCATGGTTTGAATACCACGGCTCAGTCTACGTACCCGCGTGAGGTAGATCGATCTTTTTCTAATGTGCACATTCATGAGGAAGTAGACAGCTCGACTCTGCAAATAGCCTGACGGGAAAAAAGGTAAAGAATGAAGATACGGTTCACTAAAAGGAAATGGCGAATATGGGCGACTGACCCTAAGTTCGTATAAAATCTGATTTAAAGATAATATGCTTAAATTAAATTCGATGATTATGCGACGTATAAACCAGGGGTCAATTGAATAACATTTGCACGTGTATATTGCAACTTGGACCTTGGCAAGCGTAAACGCAAGTAACGTTTACACGTCAAAATGGTGAAGCAAGCACAAGAGAATAGTAAGGTTTGATTTCTCTTGCGCTGGCTACACGCGTGAATCAGCCAACCAACATATTTACGAGCAAGTATTGTTCACTTACCATCAATGTTATTTACTAGGTACTGTTCACCAGTGTTGATAATTTTTATGAAAGACAGGTTTCTGTGGAACACAATGACATATCGCTGGTAAAAATATATATATATATACATCTAATATGATATAACTTGTTTCAGTCATTTGGATTGCATTGCACTGAACAAAATAATAACGCCAAAGCAAGAGAAAGATGCATAGAAGCTAATATGACTCTTTCTGCGGCATTTGTTCACGAGTACATTCTAATATTATAGCACAGTGATCGCGTTGTCGTTGAATAAAGTTATTGGTTTTCTTTGTTTGTTTGTTTGTTTGTTGTTGTTGTTTCGTTTTTTAGCAATAATCACTATTCTTATAAAGGGGCCCTCTCAGCCTTTTTAAGTTTTTGCTTACATTTAGAAAATCGAAGGTTGAATGCTGGTTCCCAACACGAAAGAATGCAATTAATCAAAATAAAAATAGATTAGTAGCAATTTTAGATCAAAAGAAACTAATCTTGTCCTCAAACTAGTCGGATGGAAATTGATTCGCCATTTTTTGGGACCCCGAAAGTCGAAGATGAATACAGCAATCCATTTTCATCCGACTCGTTTAGTGGAGAAAATTAGTTTCTTTTGATCTAAAATTGCTATGGACGAGTGTTATTTGTGGAATTTTCAAACATTACGAGCACTATTAATCGTTAATTGAATGAGCACACCAATGATTACTAGTTAATAATATAGATGCAAAAATAAACAAGGTGAAGGAAGCCATTCCAAAGCAAAACCAACAGTCAATCAATGTCAAACGCGCGACTTCTTATTGGACGCTGAAAATTCACGCTGTGAAAATTTGCGTAATGCAAAACTCAAGTCACCGAGGATCACTGTCTTGAATAGCCTTGAATGAAAGACTGAGTTTACCCTGAGTTTTGCTATGGAACTCGTTATGGATGAAAGTCACCGAACAACAGCACCGCTGAACGGCATAACGGGCTGCCGAAAATCTCAGAAAGGAAGAGAAACCTGAGTTTACGGCAAGTCTATATAGTTATATTTACTTAGCGAAGATTAAGAAACCGTTGAAGCTGCTGTTCAGTGAAAAAATTGCTATCGTATCGTGAAGGCTTCAAGCTTCAATCATAAAGTTCTGCAAAAAAGCCGATCGACACACTCGTGAACATTGAGCGGCTAAACTTTCACAAACAAGCTTTTCAGCAGAAGAAACTGGATCGAAACTAGAGAAATCAACTTACGAAATTTACTGATCACGACCTGTCGATGATCTCTGAAGTTTCAGACTATTCCCGCTGCGGATGGCTTGGCACTTTGCTGATCTCCGAACATAACTTGACTTCGGGCTCGTAGATTTCCACTTTCATTTGACGATAATTCTGCCAGCTCCTCCCCGAATTTCTTACAGGCACTTTCATCCATGTTTATATGAGTCGATTTCGTGCGTTTGAATTTCCCAGTTTAAACTTTTATGGCTGCTTTGTTTATGTTTTGGGAATCTCTCGCTCTTGGCCCACCATTTTTTCTCGATGCAAAAGTTGAGCTCGCGTGATTGTCATGGCAACGAAGTGTGCAAAATCAATTAATCTGTGCAATTAACTCTAATTAACTACTTTTGCACATCTGATTAACCTTTTTTGCACACTTGCACACTAATTTAAAAATAACAGCCCTGTTCTCAGCCAATCAGAATCGAGCATTTTTGCATCTATATTATTAACCTATTTATCTTTTGATTAATTACGTTCTTTCGTGTTGGGAACCAACTTTAGCCTTGCGCATTCTAGATGTAAACGAAAACATTGAAAAGGCTGAGACTGGGCCCCTTTAATCCGGGTCAAACAAACCCGCAAGTCAACCTGCTAACTTTTCAAAATCTGAACTTAGTACGGAATTGCAGTGGGCGGCTAAACGAAAGTCGTAAGAAAACCATCCAACTAAAACTAATAAATTTATACGATCAGCTTGTGTTCACTTGGCTCGACATGCGATGGGTGGCGATGCGCTGGAAATCATTCGTGATGAGCTCTTTGCACGCGAACTGGCACGAGCTTCAAAACTAGGCTGACCTGGTAAAACTGAAAATGTTACCTTAATTGGAAGTATGTGCATGTAACTCCCAAAATAAAACACATGCATCTCCAATGTATACACCTTGATGGTTTAGCGAATTTCGTGCCAGGTTAAGCCTCGCTTTGAATCCAAGATGGACACCATGCAAAGAGCTCATCTAGAGTACAAATTTGATCTCAAGCAAAGTCAACGCAAGTCAACCCACGCGAATGGTGAAACAACAGGTTGAACAGGTTAGGTTGCCTTGGGTCGACTTGCGACTGCACTTGGCCAGGAGGACTTTATTGTACACGTTTAGGGCGTGTTCGATTGGGTCTATTCCGGAATAGGAACAGCGCTCTTGATCGGTAACATTGTTTGGTTTGGAGCTGATTAATCTGGGATGTATCGGGAGCTGTTCAAAATGCAAGCATGGAGGCTTCTAAATTAATTTCGAACAAAACATTTAGCTATTCCTATTCCGGAATATACTCAATCGAACGCACCCTTAGTTTTACCGACACTGAGAATATGATAATGAATTCACCATCATTAACTCGGCGGCTTTAGAAAGGAACGATAACATTAGGGACCTTGAGCAGAACTAGGACGGCGACGGCAACGCGAGAAACCCGGAAATACTGTTTCCATATTCCTATGCTTTGTAACTTTGGCTATTCTCAAGGTGTTGCCTAATTAGTACTCTTGATGGCAAAAAACAAGTTCGACGAGCTGGTCGGCCGAGTCGCCACATAAATACAGAGGTTTAACACAATAATGAGGGCGTCAATAAGTCCTGTGACGTCAATGTTGCGCGAAAAATTGACTGCGAGGGTGTTACACGAAGCAACTCCAACAAAATTCGGGCAACATTGTTGCATACGTTTGAAGGCCATTCAAAAACTTTTAACATGTGCCGCAACGAAGATTGCGTTAAAAATCGTCCGGCGCGCCATGTTACACTATGACGATTTTTCGCGCAACATTGTTGCGCTAAAAATCGTCGTTAAAAATTGTCTCGTGTAACATCACCTTAAGATACAGGACGCGAGAGGACGGACGGCGACGTCGGTGAAACAAACTAATCACAGAAGACAAAAGAAGCACGTGAATATCTGAAATTGACATGTTCTCGGGGTCGCAGTGCTCTCGCGTGCAACTTCAAATGCTTCTTTTTTACGTCGTTGTCAGGACGTGGACAACAGTTCGATAAAATAACGGCAGTCGTTCTTCTTAGTAGGAAACGATGAAATCAATAGAACCCCGGCAAAAACGGAACAAATTGAGCAACCTAAGAATAGACAAAGTTACAAAGACATAGGGAAAACAGAAACACTATTTTTTGGTTCCTCGCGTTGCCGTCGCCGTCTTAGGTTTCTTAAACCCCCTAGTAACTATTCCAGAATTCTTGAGGTCTGGCATAACTAGGACACATTGCGGCATCAACATTGCTAGTGCGCATCTTTCCTAAATGATGCCCCGTTTTGCCACACGCGAAACATTAATTTGTTGCGGACATAAATTTGTGTCCTGTGCCCGGGTTACAAAACTTGCGTACGAACGAAAACGTTGTAAGTATGACTTAAGGTGATGTTACACGAGACGATTTTTAGCGACGATTTTTAATGCATGTTACACAAGACAACTTTTAGCGCAACATTGTTGCGGCAACGGCATGTTACACGAGACAATTTTTCGCGCAACATACAGCTAGCGCCCAGGCTCCTTCTCCAAAAAACATGACAGCCTTTACCAAAAGCAGAACTTTGTGCGAATGTTGTAATTAATTGATAGTTTTGAAGATTAACAGACGCGAACACGAAAAAGAATTGTTTGGACGAGGAAATGGATGAAGAGGAGAGAAGAAAAGGGGGATTATCACCAGTTAGCCAGAGAATTAAACGTAAAAGATGAACTTTCGCTCGATATTTCCTGATGGCAAAAAACAAGTTCGACGAGCTGGTCGGCCGAGTCGCCACATAAATACAGAGGTTTAACACAATAATGAGGACGTAAATAAGTCCTGTGACGTCAGTGTTGCGCGAAAAATCGACTGCGAGGGTGTTACACGAAGCAACTCCAACAAAATTCGAGCAACATTGTTGCATACGTTTGAAGGCCATTCAAAAACTTTTAACATGTTGCCGCAACGAAGATTGCGCTAAAAATCGTCCGGCGCGCCATGTTACACTATGACGATTTTTCGCGCAACATTGTTGCGCTAAAAATCGTCGTTAAAAATCGTCTCGTGTAACATCACCTTAAGTCATTGTTCCGATGCATAAATTATACTTACGAACATTTTCGTTCGTACGAAAATTTGTGAATCCAGCCCCTGAACACAAAACACGTCCAGAAACATTTGTTGTGTCCGCGCTGAGCCCAACAATGTTGCCGCACTTTTTTCCAAACGGACACAATGTTGCCGCCACAATGTGACCTCGTTTGACGCTGTTCTTACCCATCCTGTTCCAGGTCTAGAGGTTCATAAGCGTCTTCATAATGTTTGATGCGCTCCTTAAAGTCCTGCACGGCCGCGTCACGATCCTTTAACTCCACATAGTCCGGACTAAACAACTTCACATCCTGTTTAATCAAAATGCATCACTTCATCAGGATAAAATATATCGTTTTAGGCCCCGTCCACACGGATGCGTTTTCGTTTGAAAACACAAACATTTTGTTGCGTTTTCATGTACTGCCCACACAAATACGATGAAAACGATGTATCGAATTCACCGAAAACGCAAAGTTTTGAAAACGATTGTTCATCTGAAAACGATGTCGTGGGACGCAATACTTTTATTCCGTCAGTAAAATGAAAATGTGAAAACGCATCCGCGTGGACGGGGCCTTAATTATACCGCAGGTTCTTGTTGAAAAAGGGTCAAACCACTGGATTGTGTCATAGAGCCAATCAGTGAGGCGCGCAAAAACACGTCGGACCACTTAAAAGTACGAGCAAAACCAAATCCAAGTAAGTGCAGTGCGAGAACACGCCATTGCCACTTGCTTTCTTGCATGAGAAGAACGCAACCAGGTTTTGCTTTTGCTCTTGATTGGTCAAGAATGTTGCTAAGCTTGTTAAGACCAAACAAAAAACCAAAGCAATCACACGATTACTTTCGACAGTCATGTGAAAACGGCTCTAACTAAGCACCTTCAACATGCTCACCGTAATATTTGCGTCAACTACATCAGACATGGTGCAGATAGACTCAATAAAAAATACCTGAAAAAGAAAATTACCATTTTTAACTGTATTTTCACCAAGAATACAAAAAACAGCTCGAAACCTTTTCATAATATTTGAACACAGTTAATTGTTTCTATATGTATTGCAGACAGCCATCAAGTCTCGAAAAATCTGCATTTTTATTTTGCATCTAAAATTGCGACAGGTGAAAAGATATTCAGGGCCAGAATCCCCTGAATCTGGGCTATATCCTGTGCTACCCACTAGTCTAGTGAGGTAGAAGGAACCTCTGTCACGGACAAAAGCTACCCCTGACAAAGCGACTATCTTGCAACATATCACCAAATATATCATACCCCCTAATCCTCCCCCTTTCCAGTATCATAAAAAACAGTTCAGTTCACCAACATGGACACACCTTGTTGTAAATATACACGTGATAGGCAAATATCAATTAAATTAACTATTGCAGTTGTGTATGCAGTACAGTAATATTATTCACATATCAAAGATGTTGCAGTTATGTCTTATGACATATGTACAATGCTCAAGAAATTCTTCTCTGCCTCACAAGCCTGAACGCCCTTGGAGATAACAAAAGTGTGAAAGGCAGAAGTCATGGAAACTAATCAAAGTCATAGGGGGTCTGGGAAGCACTTGAAGGTTTTCAGTAACATCACATACCCTAAATCCTCTGGGAGAACAGAAGTCCAAAATGAACTGTCTCCTTGCTCGAGTTGTATTAGTGGCATCAAAAATCTATACATACACACAATGTTGGAGTAGTATGAGAGAACAATATTGCTTTTATCACATCAGCTTTTATATAATAATAACCACATAATTTTTACAAGCAATTATCTACTTTTCTAAGTCATCTTGGTTCGGTTTGTTTATACAGCCAATCGATGAGCTTCAGGGTGAGGATGTTGAGCAGCTTAGCACTGCGTTGTGAAAACACAGCTATATTTAGTTAAATATATTTGATAGCAGTTTATTCTCTCATGCAGTGAACTTTAACACAAGGTTGCTCACTTGCTTCTATTGTGTAAGACTTCAGCGTGCATATGGCTGTGTTAATGTTGTAATACTGTGTCAATGATACTGTTGTGAGAATGGTTGAAAACCATCAAAACCCAAATGAACTGGTCTCACAGTGTTATATTTTAGTGTTGTAAAAAGTGTAATTAAAATTATCTTGGTACAAGAAAAACATTTCATTTTATTGCAATCATTACTCAAAATTGAAGTGGACATTATCTTAATCTTATAAGTACATTCTACATAATACTCAGTATACTACCAGCTGCATATAAATTTTAACAAATAATAATAATAATACTCACAGCAACTTGTCCCCCTTTTCCAAGAAAACAGCTGGTGTCTTCAAGACAATCAGAGGCACACATTCTGTGAAAAATTAAATTTGCTAAAATCAGGAACATTTCACTGCAGAGAGCTGTTTAGTATTCAGAACAGATATAGAACAAAATTCTGCAAGTCGTGATCAAGGCATGACATCTGGAGCATATGTGTCTGAAATGCATAAATTATATTCATTTTAAATATACACTGTAACATTTCTGGAATAAAATATGACTGCAGATTTCTAAAAACAAGCATGCAGGGAAAACTGATCTGTCCCTTGTATTACTGTAGTTCCCAAACTCAAAATGCAAGTTTGCAATTTTTTTACAATGAAAATTGTAAAATTTAATTCAGATGTAGTGAGAATTTTGTAGGAACATTCCAAAGTCAAGTTCTCCAACTGTTACTGATAATAATGAAAAGAGGACACAACTATGATATGTAAGCATTTCCTCTGAGCATTTCTATGTCTCTTGGAGAGTAAAATTATTATTCGATTATTGCTTGCCTTCTTATTTTTAGTGCTTCTTCATTATCTGCCCTGAAGAAGTCATGCAGTTTGTCTGTTCCAACAGCCTTCCTCCTGTATTCCCCAACATTAAAAACTGACAAAACAAGGTGCATCTTCATATGAAAATCTATATAATAATACATGTGCACATGTTTATTTGTGTGGTAATGCCATTTCAGCAGGCTCTTCCATTAAGAAAAAATAAACAACATGCCTGTGAGCTGCCCAAGTGAAACTGAAAGGGCTGATTTTTTAAACAAAGTCTAACTTAGACCTAGTTTATTGCTAAATTAATGTTTACACAGACGCCATAAAACAGGGTCAGCCAAATATTAAAATGCATTTTTGGAACATGGATCAGAGTCGGTTTATAAAGATGACATTTAGCCGTTGTTCGATAAGCATGGATTGCTTAAATTTTGTTTAGACCAGGACTTTCTTAACCACGGTCTAAACCTTGTTTAAAAAATCAGCCAAAGAGTTCAAAATTTGGCATTTCATTTGACAAATGTTCTGATAGAAATCAGAAATGAGTCTGGAAAAGCAATACCCCCCCCGGGCATAAAGGCTCAGTCAAGGAGATAACACATCAGTGTACATCTGGGCCCAGTTTTTCAAAGCACGATTAGGCTAATCCTGGATCAGGTCTAAACTTTCTTGTCATTTATAAGACTCAAAATGTAAAGGTTTTGTCCTGCAACAACTTCCATACGTCTTAAGCTAGAACAAGCTTTTAAATCCATCTTCAAACAAAACCTTGCTGTTTATTGGCAGAGAAGTCGAAAGAAAGAATTTTGTTAATCTTGGATTAGCTTAATCGGCTTTCGAACAACCGGGCACTGTTATTCAAACTAAAAAAGTATTTATTGAGGACAAAAAATGTTCAGATTTCAGAGTACATCACTTACAAAGTTTAAGAGCACATGACTTAAGTGAGTCTAACCTTTAGTTGAAATGCCAATCCAGTTGAGATACCGACATAGCTTCTTTGCCATGTAAGTCTTTCCACGGGCAGGAAGACCCACTAGGACAATCACTGTAGGCACATTTGCAAATCTGGGACAAGAAACAGGATTTGTCGTACCTGAGAAGAAAAAATAATAATTCATTTAAAATGGCTCAATTTTACAGCCAAATAGGCTCCTCAGTTACCCTCTTTATTATATTCCATACAGATCACCAAAATGTTTGCTGTGCAAAATGATTTTCTTTTCTGTTATGGTAAACGTTTAGTATAATTATATAGTCATTCGTTTTTTTAACAGGCTCGGTTGGTCTGTATATCATTGCCAGCTCTGTACATGGAAATACAGACCTTGAACAAAATTACTTTACAAGTATAATGTGCTAATACACACTTTGAAATTGCATTTTTGGAACCCAACCTTAATTCTTATGGCAGACTGTCTTCTTTTGGGATTATAAATTATGTCTAAATTCCCAATCCAAAAAGAACAGACTAGAATTATACAGATATGTAGTGCTATTCTGAAAACAGAATACTATTGTTAAAAAAAGTGATGTGTTAATGAGGCCAAGGAAATCTGGGTAAAAGAGTGCACATTTCATAACAGAATTCATATGAGGTAATGCAAAAACAGTGACTGTTTATATTTCAAACTGCTATTCCACCTATTCATGTTATAGTATGGCATGGGGAAATAGAACTGACAGAAATCAAATATAGTACTGTATGTAGGAGAGGACGCAGATACCATCTACAACATACATCCATTAGAGGATATTACACGGTGGCGCGAAGATATGAATTTTATTTTCGAGGGGTAAAAACAATATTTTACAAACGAGCGCTTCGCAAGTGAGTAAAATATTGTTTTTACCACGAGAAAATAAAATCTAAAAAAATAATATCAAATAAAATTAAAATAAAAAATAAAATAAAAATAATATCATCATATTAGACATGAGTGTTTTACGAGAAATTGTACAAACAACCGTGCAAAAACGAGAAATGATGCCAACAATATGGAAAATACGCCACTCGGGTCCCAGATGTAGTTTCGTATGGATTTTACGCACGGTATATTTTCCAGTAAAACACTCGTGTCTAGATATAATAAATTGGAATAATGAAAAAATGTGACACATATTACTAACAATAATTATTATAAAATAAGTTTAATAGAACTACATAAGTTGTGAACTGTAGTTTACAGTAGAAAGAGAGTTTTAGGCTTCCAAAAGAGAACTGACAGCTGAAAGAATGTATTTAAAATTGATTTAATTGTTGTCTTACCGTCAAATAATAGAATGTGCATTAATTTCGTTTCGATGTTCTACTGTACAGGAAATAACTTTAACTGAATGATAAAAGTTGCATGAGGATTAGAATCTGAAAACATTCTGACATTCAGCATCTGGAAACATCTATTCTGAGCGAAGTTTTAATGTTTTGTTTTGTTTTTGTTATTAAAATTCAATTTCATAAATAACGCAACACGTTTACTATGTACATGACTGTGTGATTGTACAGTGCGTCGATCTGCCGATAAAGCGACACAATAAAGGATATTGAAATCGATGCACAAACTGTAAATCCTTCGATGTAGGCTTACAGTTTGAAAAATCTCATCTAAACTCACATCCCATCGGAAATGCAATTATCTAGTAAGGACATATTGGCGCAGTATTTGTGACAAGAGTGTAATATAGAACCAGCCATGCAGGAAATAAAGAACCAGACAGCATGCATAATGAAATTTGCCACAGAACAGTTGTAACACTTTCTGGCATTTTTTTAGTTTGCTTAATGGTATATTCCACAAAATATCTCCCGCAAAGTCAACAGGGACCGAATAAAGGCTCAAAAAATTCGGTATAAATCTACAAATAACAAACCAGCGTTCGAGCGCCATCGCAAGCACATGACAGCACACAAATTGGGTCAACTTTCGATCTCGAATCATTCGTTTTGTCTCAGTAAGCTGGTGGAGGGTGGATTAATGAATGGGGAACTTTTCATCGCAGGTAAAACGAAACTGATCGACATGAAGTATTTTAACCGCAAAGGTTACGGTTTACGAAATCAATTTTGCAATGTAGAAATAACAACAACGTTTTCATTTCATAGGATGCTATACCGTGATGGATCAAATTATTCATGCTATGTATTAATTTGATGGCCACCATATCGCGATAATGTTTTCGTGACACTTACTCAATTTGTACTTGTAGTCGAACGGGTAGATGGTTGTATTTTTCTCCCTCAGAACGAACAGCTTGTGGCCACTCTGCAAATCCTCGTCGTCATCATCGAAGCAGAGCTTCAGTAACTCTGCTTCAGAGCCGAATCTCTCCGACCCCAACCGGCAGAGATCGGACTCCATTTCTTCTTCGTATCAAACTTGACTTGTAAACAATGCCCTCCTGGAAGTCAGCGGTTTATGACAAAGTTCACGTGTTTCGCAGGTTCGTCTCACGTGAATCGCACGTTGTGCCTTCGTGGAGCCTCGACCAGACGCCGCGGAAAGTTCACTTCCGTTGGTCAGCGTTCGTCGCCATTACTTATCTAACTTCTTCAAATTTGAGATGTGCAAGCCTCAAGTAAAATTTTCGTCAATTTCCGCTGAAAACAAGCACAGATAAGAAAACGCTCTTTCGCCAAGGTATTTACCGGATGAGATTCAGTCGGTAGAAAAGCGAACAAACGCTCGCTTCGTTTCCCTCGTTCCCATGGCCTTTTCATTTTCCCTGGGAACAAAGTTGTTCCGTTTCCAAACTTTTTGGGGCTTTTATGATGCTTTTTTGTTTTGTTTTGTTTTTCTTCATCCGTTCGCCTAACCTCCCCAAAAAAGCCAGAGCCTGGTAACGACGTTGGGTTTCCGCGGGAGTTACACGGCCGCGGCATTTTTCCGCGGTGTAGATTTGGATAAATTATGCTCGTAAATTGGCGAATTATGCCTACCGGCAGTGCTCGTAAAAATCGTGACTTAGTATATGTAATAGGACTACATGCTGTCCAATTTGGAAATAATTAAATGAGAAAAATTCCTCTGACTGCCAAAATTGGACGAGACCGCAGGCCTCGTCCAATTTGGCAGTCAGAGGAATTTTTCGAAAATTTTTCATGACGCTCCGATTTTACCAAATAATTGAAAGCCTTTCTGTACTGGCCTAATGTTTAAGCTTTTAAGCCAAAGACGTTCAGGAGGTGGCCATGATTACACTGCACCCGGATAAGTTTTCGTAACGGCCCAAAATCCTGTCCGGTATCATGTTGAAACGTAGGCTCCGTTTAGTCCTCCGAGCTTTGCGAGGGGTTTCTAAACGTAACGTTATATCGGCTGAATGTTCATCACTTTGGCAGTCAAGGGGCAAACAACCCTTCATGTAAAGACTAACGGGCGACCTCCAGGCGCGGTTACCGAGCTTTCAAGTTTGATATATTGCCGATGAAAAACGATGGAGCACGACGGGGGTGTTTCTTTTTTTTTTTTTTTTTTTTTTTTTTTTGCCGAACACAAGGCCAAACAGTTCGACGGACGGCTATAAACAATCCAGATATTGCGTCACTTTATGACAGGACTGAAAGGATTGGAGCACAACAATTGACGACAGCTTTGGCTACGCCGTTTGTATTAAAATTTATATACTTCCAGGTGAGCAAAGGTCAATGTAATACCAGCTCTTAAGAGAACTAGGTTGACTGCGTCGGCGTGGCGGAAGACAAACTGGTGTATCAACTAAGTGTTGATGAGGGTAATGGAACGCCGTCAAAGAGACAATAGCTGACGTTTCGAGCGCTAGCCCTTCGTCAGAGCGAATGAGAGGATTATGGGTAAACGGGTTTAAAAGGGGATTAAGAAAAAACTTACCTCAGAGGAAACTTAATAATTAATGATTGGTTGTTGTGAAAAGCAGCCAATCAGAAAAGCATGGTCAAAGGTTAAGGAGCTACCAGAAAGAGAACCGCTCGTTGAGCAAAGGTCAGCCGGTGTAAATCGAACAATAACCGTGGCAAATTTCATCGTTTCCGATCACAAGCAGCCCAATCGGTTGCAAAATTTAGAAATGAAATTGTGAAAGTGTTACTCCTTGTGTGTCATTTTGGAGTCATTCTGGGTCATTTTAATGTAAGAAAAATAAAAAAGAAGGTTGCACACTTTAGATTCGACCGATGATTTCCCGGAGCCAAAAAAGACCCTTAATTCTACTCCCATCACCTCCATTCACTAAGAGAGCGAATGAGGATCAAATTAGGTTCTAACACGCATCCTTTATACTCAAACGACGAAATTTCAAGTTGTTCACTTCAGAAACACACGTTTCTGCCAAAAAAAAATCCAACATTTTGGCTAACAAAGCAACCGTTTAATAAAGCATTGCCAACAGCAAAGATTTGTGACCAGGCCTCAGTCTACAAACTGCTCTGATTGAAATGACCCAGTGCTTGCGACAAATGTTTGCTCAATGGTCACGCTGCGATTTTTTTTAGCGGCCGACTGGTGACGTGGCGCCGTAACCATCAATATTCATTAAACCAGCAGCCTTCGGGTGGTTTGTTTGGGATTATTTAGTGGCCGTGTTTGCTTGCTCAACACGATCGGACCTTGTATTACTTAGAATTTGAAAGCGTATAAACAAGGGACTCTCGCTTTGAAAGTTATAAATTTGTTACACTCGAAGAAGCGTATTAAGTTGATAAAGTAAAAAAAAACATACACGTAATGTGGTTAGGATACAGCGTTGGCTGGAGCATTTGCGGCTTTCTTAAAATTCATAAAAATTTCAGTGTTGAAGATCGACTTTGCTGACTGTGCAAAACTGATCGAGTCACGATTCTAGTTGCACTTTTCTTGGCTTTCAAGTCTCGGGAGTACTCTTTAGCTCGTGTAAAAGTTGTCTCAGCGAAATTTGGAGTTCAGCTAGTGTCCACGAAAATTGGGGTGACCCTAAAACGAGGAATGGCGGAATATACCCCCAAACACTAAAACGCGGAATGTGAAAAATTATATAAAAGAAAGAGGAGAATAGGAAGAAAAAATACAGCAAAAAAAATTAATTAAAATAAAAAATATATATAAAATACTAAAACTAGAGGTCTAGAACTCACTGTAGTTGTAAATTTCTATTTCTTCACCGTTTATTCTTAGAGCCCTAAACTAGACAATGCAGCAACGGAGCTTAAATGCAACTGTGTAGCACAGACCAGAACATGCATTTAAACATGAAAATAAAACGAATTACATCACAGGCAACCCAGGCTCAGGGGGCCTGGAAGCGAGTTTTCATTTTATAAGAGTTTGAGTGGGGATCTAGATGGCGCAAAATAATTTAGAAAATACTCAAATAAAAGAAGTGAAACTTTTCTTCGATATTTATTTACCTGTGAACTATTTGTGGTCGCGATTTACAGCGTTTTCGGGCAAATTTTGCGCCCGCCCGCAATATATTCACCCGTTTGAGTCGTAGTCAGAGCTGTTTACCAAGGTTGGGCATTTGAACAGGAAAACAAAAGGAATTTACGTCCGATTAAGAGTGTGACTTATCTTTGCCATTTCGCAATAATCCGTAATCAGCTTTAAAATGTACAACCAAAAGTGGCTAAAAAGATCAATCAGAATAAACAAACAGCAACAGAAACATTAACAGAAACTAAGATTTGTATATGTACCAAAGATATAGATCAGCTATAAAGTCCTTTTTTGTACAAAAAAATACAAGTTGCTGAATATAGCCCGATATACGGAGTAGGGAAAAGGAACAATTCACAGCCCAAATTCATTCCGCAGATGCGTGTGGTGAAGGTCATCCATTGCCTCTCGATCGGATGCCGTTACTTTTACTTCTGGGTAGAAACGCTGCCCATGCAGCGAAATATGGGAAATCTGCGCCCAAAAGTGTTCGTAATGCATTCGGCGCCGTAGACGGCTTTAACGAAGGAAATCCAAGAGACATGCTTGTTCGCTGGTCACATCACACACGTGTTCTCAAATGGCGAAGAGACAGTGTGATAAACCAACGCATGCAAAATATGAATGTTAAAAACTATTCACGCACCATGCAATTAGTCGTCAAAATGTGTCAAGCTCGCACCTCAGCACCATTGTCTCCGCGGACAAAACGAGTGGGTTAGTTGCTGCTGTTACTTCCCACGGGAAACTGTGATCACGTAGATATGGTTTTTCACAACTTAGGCTCCGGTCGCATAGTGACTAAAAGAACACACGAGTGACCACGAATGACTACGAGTCAAAATAAGCTCCTCGCGTGACTGTAACGTCATTTTATTTTTATTTTAAATATCGCCTGTACCCATGATAAAGTGTAAAAATTTCACTAGCGTCATTTTAAAAAACAAACACTTTGAAGAAAACGCCGACCACAAGGCGTAAAGTACACACTAATATGTCCCTTGCGTGACGAATCACGTGTCAGCGTCGGCTGTAGACAACGTGACACTACCGGACAGATTTGGCTCTCTTAATTAAGTCGTGGGAATTGCTCACTAAATTCACATGGCGTGGGAACCTACATATGATTGGCTGATCGCAGAGATAAGGCTGCTGAGATGTCAAAAAAATTTGCATTTCTGGTCCTCTTGCCATGGAAGTCCGGATAAAAAAACGGAAAGATTTTACTCCGAAAAAGTACGACCAAAGTAAGACAACGAAAAGACCTAACACTGGAGTGAAGGACGTGGAGGTTATTACTATCGGCGACGTGGAAAGTAAATAGGGAACCGGCGGAAGAACAGAATTTCAGTAACTGAACAGAAACGTGCGAAAGGTGCTGCAGTCAGACGCCGAAAGTGATGATTCTGAATCACTACCAAATGCTGCACAACAAAGTCCCGGCAGTCCCGGCAGTCGTTTGTATTTAGTATTTTCAGACTCGGGGACACTCGATAAGCCGGTCATAAATAAAATTGATGTCACAGTCACCCGAGGGACTTACTTTAACTCTTGGGGCCAGTTGTTCAAAGTGTGAATAGTGGATAAGTGTTAAAACTTAGCCTTATAGTATTAACTGGATAAGAATTTCTCCGGTGGATAGCGCTATCCACTCTTTGAACAACTGGGCCCTGCCCTTGCGAAATGGATTCCCAGCTTTTTGGGAATTCCTAGGAATTCCTGGGAATTCCTAGGAATTCTCAGCTCTTCCCAGCTATGCAAATTGTGTTTGCAGAGCAGGCTTGGAAGTCTTGGGAATTCCTGGGAATTCCCAACTCTTCTCAACTATACAAATCATATTTTTTGTGGAAGCTTGGAAGTCTTAGGAATTCCTAGGAATTCCCAAAGGTTCCCAGTCATACAAATCAATCTTAGCAAAATGAAGCAATGGAATACCTGGGATTTCCTGAGAATCCTAAAAAGACATAATATAAATAGCTCGGAAATAGCTGGAAATGCGAATAAAGGGATTCATTGCTGTAGTTTCATACATACTCATTTTCAGATGTGACCAATACAAATTATTTCAGTGTTGCAGTGACTTAATCTAAGCCATGAAAAAAAAACACTCTTGTCGTAAAACCACCACACATTTAACTCACAAAACTGGTCAAGTAAGACACCATAAGTGTATTCACCTCATCTCTATTTATTCGTTTTCACCTATTGTACCAGTCAATTTTTCCCACAATTTATTACAACACTTAAAATTTTGCGATTGGGATTCGAAGACACGACTCACGATCAATATGGCACTCTCGAATAAGTTATTCTTATCACTAACTCGCGGTCAGTTCGACATCATACAGAAAACCGCTAATGTTTCAACCGTTTGAATTAAAAGAAACAAGAAATGGGAAACCTTCGTGTTGATCGAGTGTACTTCTTGCCATTAGCCGCGGTCACAAAACCTGAACATGCTCGCGCTGGCTCTGACTTCAACAACCACTCAACGATCAACTGCATCCGAGTACGCTGTTAAGTACTGCTTGCCACAGCCACACAAATGTATCCATTTTCAGAATCAAAGCACTCCTTCTCGGCGAAATTAACCACGGCGAACATTTAATTCTTCCATGTGATGAACTCGCAAACAAAACTCGTTCTGAGTGCCTGGGTACTAGTTTGTCAATCAAAAATTGTCACGTGCAAACCAATCAAGACCTCACGCTGTTGTTTGGCGCTCGGTTTAACGGACTTTTGAACGGCGATCATTGCGTGTACATCGCCCCGTTTTTCACAGGATTTGTGCCTTTTATTTGAGGACTGTTCCCTGTTCTTCGCTTCGAGTGCAATTCTTTACCTTGTGTGTTGCTTGGAGGATAACAAAATAGGCATAACGTTCTCAAGAATCATGTTGATTACTAGCTTGGAATTCGAAGTTCATTTACATTGTGTGGAGAGGTGGCTGGGACATCAGATTTGGATGATCAGTTGTTCTCTATACGCATCAATTATCCCGAGGACTTGTAGCAAGGTGAGATGAATGACGTGTTATTCTTTGTTTCAATCCGTTGTGATTCACGTGTTGGCCGTCGCTTTTGTGTTTCTAAATTAAATTGCATGAATGTTCTCCCGTTTGCGCTTGAATATGGCCGGTTTGATGCGACTTTTAAAATATATTTAACTGACTCAGTGCAGTTCAGTGTAGCAAATATCTTCCCTTCGTACGTATTTAACCCTTTCACTCCAAAGTTTAAAGTGCGGATTCTCCCAATAATTCAAGAAGAAAATGTGAGAGATGTGGAGAGAATTAATACTTCAATCAGCTACCCATACAGCAAGCTATCTAAAGCTAACTTCTCCATACTGTAATGATAGGGATATTTATGTCTTTAGTGAGAAATTAATTGGAGTGGATCACTCTTGGGAGTGAATGGGGTTAAAATTCACCAGCTCCCACCATATAAATTTTAACCATATTCTGGCTGCTACTGGTTTTCTTTTTTTTTTTAGATAGCCTACATTCATTTGCTTGGCAAGTTGTTAAACTTTAGATGAACATATGTGGAAAAGGAGAAATACATTCACATGGCAAATAAGAAATAACAAAGTCTAAAATATGACAAAGCTATTATGATGTTCATTCATTTCTCCCTTCACTGCATACTTTGGCTGCCATTGATTTTGTGTAACTGCCACAATGTATAAATTTGCTTTACCTGATCTGTTATTTTCTTGGCTTTTTATAGGGAAAAACACGGACAGGAGAGTGATGTAGGCATACAAGACAGCCATGAAGAACCTGATAACAGCCCTGGACACTACACTATAGCAGCTGAGTCCAGTTTAAATATGTACTGATCATATCTTGTCTATCCTGAGTCGAAAAACACTGCATGTGCAGTATGTTAGCTGCATACTACTTTAGACCATTTTCCAAGTTTCAAATGTGTAGCAAAATAATTTCAGGATGAAAAAATATGTGGAATATCTACACTGGCAAATATAAATACTAATACTGTTAACACTGTTGTTAATACTTTACAGACAATTAGGCTCATAAAACAAACTATATTTTCAAATCAAAATATTGTAGAATATTATCAATAGCAGAATAAATTTATTTCAGTGTACATGTATGTTCATGACAATATTGTGTTTTGTTTGATATTTAAGGGCAAGGGATCCTGTAGATTTGGGGAGCACAATTATTGGTGCTAAGGTTTCTATGGCAACCTGAATTCTCATCTCAGGGATTCCCAAGGATTCCCAAAAAATTCTCAATAATTCCTAGGAATTCCTGGGAATTCTCAGGAATTCCTGAGAATTCTCAGCAATTCCCAATGATTACCAAGTAAAATGGCCTACTTTGAAGCATTCCTGGGAATTCCTAGGAATTCCTAGGAATTCCTTGGGTTTTTATTTCAGAATGCTAAACCTGGGAATTCCTAGGAATTCCTAGGAATTCCATGTCCAAATTACCGTGAAAATTCACACCTTTATTCTTAGGAATTCCTAGGAATTCCCAGGAATTCCTAGTACTAAAATCCTGGGAATTCCCAGGAATATCCTAGGAATTCCTGGGAATTCCAAGCTTTATTTCACAAGGGTGGTCGTTTGTAGCCTGTTCTGCAGTGAGTTGGTAATGGCGTCACTGTCACGCTATGAATACTTTACGCATTGTGGTCGGCGTTTTCTTCAAAGTTTTTGTTTTACACTTCATGAGCGGGTGATTTAACATTTCATATTTAATGATATTAAAATGACGTCACAGTCACATGAGAAGCTTATTTTGACTCGTGGTCATTCGTGGTCACTCGTAGTTATTCGTGGTCACTCGTGGTCATTCGTGGTCACTCGTGGTCACTCGTGTGTTCTTTTAGTCACTCGAGTTTATGCAATAAACATTCACGCTATGAATACTTTACGCCTTGTGGTCGGCGTTTTCTTCAAAGTGCTTGTTTTTATAAAATGACGCTAGTGAAATTTTTACACTTTATCATGAGCGCATGATATTACGTTTTAAATTCAAAATGACATTAAAATGGCTACACAGTCATGTGAGGAGCTTATTTTGACTCGTGGTCATTAGTGGTCACTCGTGTGTTCTTTCAGTCACTATGCCGGTCGCACTCGTAACTTTAACGACATTAATATCAACATTTGCATCATTTGAAGTGCAAACAGCGCTTGACACCAGATATATGTAATTTATGTCAGCAAGCTGTTACCAAACATTGAAGAAGCCTTCGTATTGCTCTCGATGCTAAGTTATTATCGATATTTTTGCTGTCTTTTCCTTCTTATTCTCTTCTTTCTTTTATTTAATTTTTCTCATTCCGTGTTTTAGTGTATTCCTCCATTCCGCGTTTTAGTGTTTGGGGGTTTATTCCTCCATTCCGCGTTGTACCAGTGTTTGGGGGCATATTCCGCCGTTCCACGTTTTAGTGTTTTGGGGGTATATTCCGCCATTCCGAGTTGTAGTTTTTTGGGGTATATTCCGCCGTTCCACGTTTTAGTGTTTTGGGGATATATTCCGCCATTTCACGTTTTAGGGTGACTCCGAAAATTGCAGACTGTGCACGTTGTCTGAACTAAACCAGGCTGCCGTGCGACAAAGATTTTTTTTTAGCGACCGACTGGTGACGTCGCTATACAGCTGTGGTTTGTAATATAGATTTTAAAATAATATCCAACCGGAAAATAAACAAGAACCTCGCTTACTAAAAACCCACTACAGAGCGAGGGGATATCTTCAATTATCGTGTTTCTAGTGTCTCTTATTTTTGAATACGCAACATCTTTCGGAGCCAAAACTTGGCCGAGTACGCAGATGTTACTAAGCAGTAGTCGTAACAAATCACGCAGTCACCTGAGACAATGCCAATATCGATCACCTGTTCTACCACAAAATAATTCCCAACAGGAAACATATTTAGTTTAACAGAAAATACACTTGGGCGAAGTTACTACATCAGGGCAAGATAATTATCTGGGAATATCGTATTTCTGATATCGACAAGAGGAAAGAGGGAGAATTGCGGAAAGCCCATGGGAGAGTTTAAGAAGTGATTATTTTTCAAATACAGAAGAGGAAAAGCGTCAATGGCAACATTTATGATGCTTTTATTGGTTATTTGACATCTTTCAAATGGCATTTAAGTCCATATCAAATTCGCGGCCAGATAGTATGTATTGTCGATTACTCCACTGAATGACTTACGAACATCTTCGTCTGTGGGCGCGGTCTCTCCTCTGTTCCAGGGATTATTTCGGTTAAAAGCCCCAGAATATACCAAAATACACTTTACTTGTTCATATGTTACATACCCCTTCAGTTTCGTGCATATTTTAGGCAGGCGTACGCCACAATCTTTGCAAGGATGTAAATATGAATACATCATAATCGTAGTGACTTGGGCTGAATATTTCTGTGTGTATTTTTTGAGGTCTTCATATTTTCCTTCAGTCCCATCTATCTGTGAACAAAATGAAAAAAAAAATAGCGAGAAAGAGAATAGTCATAAAACATGCAGTGGGGTAATCGACCACCCTTCGAAAATAGTAAGTATGCTTACTGCACAAAGGACATTATATAGGTTATGTAGGAAAGAAAGCTTGTACAAACGTTAGACGCGGAGTTGACACGACTGAGAAACTTACGGCAAACCTGGGTTTAAGAAAGACGTGGGAAGGGGGAGGGAGGTGGATGGGAAGAGAGCCACGCCTCATCACCGGATATCGAACTTTCACATACATATACCCGAACACTTGCGCATTTCCTTACAAAGTGTTTCTCCAGCTTGGCGCTGTACAGTTTACCTAAAGTTTACCTTTTAACCTTTTCACTCTTGAGCTCATGTAATACAGTTTTTCTCAACTATTCAAGAATGAATTGTATAACGAGTAATCCAACTAGCTTCCTTCTGAACAAATTATCAAGTGCTAAATTCTCCATACTGTATCACTATCATATGAAACTCACTCTTAACAAAAGGTCTTATGACGTATCTACTGCCACGCCCATAACAATGGCTCACTCAGAATCATCGCGTTTTTCGCACTTTTTCTTCCCGCGCTCGTTTCTCGTTTAAAAATCCGTCGATGCACCTTCGGATTTGAAAAATGTAATCTTCATGCTTTCCAAGTATATATTTTTTGGCCCTTATAACAACATTTTAGGTGCGGGTTTTTTAGGTTGTTTTCGATCAGTTGGACGAAATTAACAAGGCATTTTGGCGTTTTGAGACAACTGGCCGCAAACATTGGGTTCTAGTTCTTCTGCGCAAGCGTGTACCACAGATGCACCAACGGATTGCGAAAGACGGTTAAATTCCCCGCATTTTGGTATATAAAACTTGCACATTCGGTAAAATTTAGGTGCGGGAAAACGACATTCAAATCTCCAGATGTGCTCGATGTTGAGATAGCGGCCAGCGTCGTGTACGGTGCAGCTGAAGAGGATTTATCAAGGTTCGGAAGGCCCCTTTGGAGCACAACTTTGGTCACTTGGCTACAAAATAAGCAAGTAAATGAATTTCGTATTCCTGTTTTGTGATTCGGAGAGTCTCGAACGATAACAGTAACTTTTTAATACAGTATTTATACGCCGAAAATGCTCTCGCCGGCATATTTCGCGGGGAACCATTATAGCTTTGATTTCTCAGATGTAAAGTTTTGTAAAGCACATGAAATATGAAAATGGCTGGTTCATTAAAAAATAGAAAACTCGTTCCTCTTTGTATTTTGTGTGAAAAGGGCTCTAAAAGAACACATATAAAGCTGTCTCGATGGGTATATTTTTAGAATGAGGCATATACCACAAATCAGAAGATTGCGTGTATTTGCATGGTTTGAACCAGAGTTTGAACAGCATGTAGATTGTGGTTGTCTGGGTAAGAGTAGTCTTCAGGAAAATTGTCACTCGGACAATCATAACCCACATTTTAGTGTATTTCTTGTCATATATTCCAGTCAAAAATTGATATAGCTCTGTATATCAACAACTGTGTACACTTTGGACTTAAAAGCTTAGAATGTACAGTATACTCTTCCAACTGGTGAATACACTAATACTAAAAGATTGAAGTGCTATACTAATAAATAGTACATACTAAAAAATTATATCTTAGTTAATCCCCGAACGAAGTGAGGGAAATACTCAAGACTCTAATGCAGTAGTATTATCGCCTTATCGGAGACTCCAAGCCTGCCGCCATCTCGAAATCTAATGTTCGTCTGTCAGTCTGTCAGTCTTGCGTGCGACCTCGTCCCCAGTTCCTATCGCGTCGCTGCAGAACCAATAACAAAGGCCGGATCGATCACGTGTGGCCCTGTAGTTTTACTCGCAATATAAGAAATTAGATTGAACGAAGCAACTACAGTATATCGTAGCTGTGTTCACGAAAATAGAAAACTTGAAACACAACAGTCTCGCGAAGCTCGTCTTCAAAAGAGAAGGGAACAGGCACGAGCAAGGCGGAATCGTGAAACGATCAAACAGCGCCAAGTTCGTCTCGACAAAAGACGGAACTATGACCGAAAAGAAAACAGCGCATGAATGCCGATCGAAAGCGACATGAAGAGAAGCGGGTAACACAGACAACTCCGCAAAGAGAACAGCGCTTGAAAGCGAATCGAGACCTTCAGGAGAAAAAGCGGGCCGAAGAGAAGACTCCGCAAAGACAACAGCGCATGAATGCCGACCAAAAGCGACATGAACAGAAGCGGGTAACACAGACAACTCCGCAAAGGGAACAGCGCTTGAAAGCAAATCGGGAGCTTCAGACGCCGTTTTGTGTTAAACTCAGATACTTATTTAGAAAGGACAAGCAACAAAGGTTAGTCAGTGGAAATCGAACAATCACCGTGACAAATAAATTCTATCCCGTATAGCTTGTAACTCGATCACTTCAAGAATGTACTAAAATCTGCATGCTGATCGTTTTCGCCAGTTTCGGCTACCGTATTCGCTCAGAGCAATCGGAACTTGGAGTCTTGAATAATTTAGTCAGATGTCTTATTTTTCTGTAATCTGACACGCGGTGATTGCAGCGAGAATCGTTCACAAGCACTTAGACGTATTACTGGGTCTGAAGCCCGTGTATAATTTGAAGTAAACTGTTCGAGTTTTGCTTTGATTCTGGGAGAAATCTTGCTGTTTTGAGTGGGTTGACATACAAAACAATTCGAGCAATTCAATTAAATATGCATGCCTGGAGCATGCAATCCAGAGTAAAAACAAATCGCACAGGAAGCCTATTTAATTGTACTGCCTATGAATTCAAAATTGGAAAATCAGTGTTCCTTTTTTCCCGTACTACGACGGCCGACCAACTTCAAAATTTGAGTATTAAATTTTGAGAACGTGCTTGGAAGACTGTATGAATTAATTTGACGTGCCGACCGTGGGAAATACGTACTTCGTCACGCAATCGATTCTTTTTTCAACGCAAAAGTATAACACACACCATTCTTTTTCTCCTTCCTTTGCGTGTAGCACTTGAGTTCGAAGAAAAGATTGAGTCAACATTTCGGTAAAACAAAGGCTACTCTTGTTGGGAGTTTCCAAAGTAATATCCCATCAATGGCAGAGTGAGGGGGTATCTGCGATTATCGTATTTCTAGTATAGTATTAATTATGGTGCAGGTGATATAAAAAAACTTAAAGTTAAAATACTGATGTTTTAGCCAACAGTTAAAATCTCAGAGTGCAGATTTCAGGTAGCACTAGTTTAAAATGGAATGACTTTGTACACATCAATTTATCCTCAAAATACTGTTGGCTGAGATAAACAGTTTAGAAGCACACTTTAGACCTATAAATCATAATGAACTTAATTGTCTTCTAACAGGTTTTTGTAAACAGGAAATTTAGTTTCTTGAAGCAGCAGCTGACAAATGGGTAAACTGTATATCTGTCAATAGTTTCCACTTTTGTATGTGCAAAGAATTTAATCTCTGGCCACATTATAGAATAGGATGGCACATGGAAGCCATGTGCAATGTGAAACATTGGAAGATGTGCTACATTTCTGTTTTCAAACAGCTTGCAATTTATTTTTATTCAAGTTAAAACATTGGAAGGAGGGGAAAATAGGTAGAATAAATCAGGTGCCTCACATTTTGTGTGGACAGTTTGCGAGCCAGCGTGAAAAGCATTCTTTAAATATAAACTCCTTGTAAAATTCAGAGAGGAAACATGATCATTATAAATGGGCTTATGGTAATTTGCGAAACGAAACAACGAAACAGCGAAACAACGAAACAAAAAGTGGTAATTTGCGAAACGAAACAACGAAACAGCGAAACAACGAAACAACGAAACAAAAAGTGGTAATTTGCGAAACAACGAAACAAGATATGCTAATTTGCCAGACAGGCGGCAGGGGGGGATGGAAGCTTCCCACCCCTAAGTCCTCTATTGTAAAAAGCCATGGTTACATTGACGTGCGAGCAAGTATGTCCTTCAGGTTACTTTCTTACCGTCACACCAGCAGTTAAACCTGCTCTTAAAGTTGTCCTTCACTACGCGACTTCGCTTTGGGTGACTGCGAGATTCGCAAATTTGCATGTGAGCTCTCAAATCGCTGATATTCCTGTGGGATTCGTTCGAATTTTCGCGACAACAACTGTCGAGACAAGAGACCACACGCAACTCAGGTCTATTTGAATAAAGGAAATGAAACTTGGGCTGTTGTGTTTATCTGCCTTGATTTAGTCTATGACTGCAAGGGATGAATACTTACCAGCGACAGGCCGGTAATTTCAAAAGAGAAATTGTTCTGTCAAATGTGCGATGTGTCAAATTATGACCCTTTCTGTTAACTTGAGAATCAGTGGCAATTTCCGGCAATTCTACTTTTTTGTTGAAACTTGAATATAAAGGAAAACCCAATACTTAGCGCTATTCTTTCTTGGGAAAGTTAAAATACCCCAATTATTTTCTACTTCGTTGTATACGGTCTGCAAAGTAAATATTCTCCACCTTTTCTGAATAAAAATCTCGATCTTTTTTGAGATTTGTTCCGGCCAGCAGTTTGGGGAAATGTCAGACATTTTCTCACGTTTGTCTGTCGGTTCGTGTCTCGGAACAAGCCTTTCTCATGCGGTTCCCACGCGACTTTTCGTATAAAACAACTTCGCGCCACTTTCTCGCCGGACATCGAGCAGATTTTCATCAGAACATATTTGTTTGTTCTTGTGCAATACCCGTCGTGTGAGGTTTAGTTTCACTACGCAATGTCTTTCAAAGTTCCACGGCTCAGGCAAAAACCTGAAAAACATCTTTTTGGCGGAGTTCCTCATTTTGAGTGGAAAGATATTGCCGACCAAACCCAAACCGGTCACGGCTAAACGAGATTATATTTCGACACAACGATGCTGAAGTTATTTCAAACTAAAGCCAGGCACTAAAATGAGCGTTGCACTAACGTGAGCGTTAGGAGAGGTCCAATCCCCACCCCTCCCCCTTCCCCTCCTTCCCCCCCCCCCCCCCCCCCCCCCCACACACACACACACACACGCACTGGCACCTTGATTGATCGCCGATTATCGAAAGCGGTGACAGGCCACATCTCAAGGTTTTTACGAAGGTGTTGATAGCGGCGGTTACAAACAACGAGTCAGTTTTGAATGGTGCCCAAGATGTTTCCGGTCGGATTACATTCAGTGTCAATAAGAGCACGGTGGGAATTTAACAAAGATTTGTTTGAAGTCATGGCAGAATTCTAGAGAGGTAGCAGGCCTGGTTCTTCTTCACTTCTCTGAGCAGCCTCCTCGGCCAAGCGAAAAGCGCGGCGAGATATGAACAAATGTCAACAGAATCCAGGTGATGGGAGTGATGAGACGATAAGACAGGCATTACGAAACATTACGAAACTGCCGCTGTCCCACGGGACAATCGAGAGTTCTTTACGTTTGTCGGAAGCTTCCATCCCCCCCTGCCGCCTGTCTGACAAATTAGCATATCTTGTTTCGTTGTTTCGCAAATTACCACTTTTTGTTTCGTTGTTTCGTTGTTTCGCTGTTTCGTTGTTTCGTTTCGTTTGTTTCGTTTCGCAAATTACCATAAGCCGTATAAATGCAGATAACAGCCATGCATGTCATGTTCGAATCTACATGGCTTCGTAGGCCACAGCTTTATTTTAGTTTCACGGGAAGTCTGACCAAAGAATCATATTGCTTGATCATTAAACGGCTCACTGCTCAGGACAAACATTTTTGCACGCGCTGGAACGGGAAACACTGAAAAACCTCCACATCGAACCGCCACCAATCATCGAATTTCGAAGTTCAGTCTTTATAGTGGAACTCCAACTGCTGCCGAACCTTTTTGACATAAATTACTTCAATCTCACAAGGTTTTCTAATATTTTTATCCGATTTTGTCTTCTAAACAAACAAATTCGGTTATTCAGTCCTCTTGAATCTATCCGCCATTTTGAAATCTATCGTAACCGCTTTCGGCCGCGTGAGATTGGGACTAGAAAATAACAAATGTTCCCATTTTTGATATGCATACATCGTGAGGGGGGCTGAAGGAGAAAACTGAAGATGACCTTCCTTATACCAATAGCTTTCTTGGCCAATTTAGAGCAAAAGCAAAACCCGATTACGATACCTTTCGCAAGCAAACAAGCAAATTGCAGGTTTGACAAAATGTGAGAGGTATTTTTCGGCAAGCTGAGTGTGCTTTGCTACTTGTGCATCGATCACCCCAGAATAGATGTTTTTAAAAGTGCACAGTATCGTACTTCTGTAGTGTGTGTTGTTTTGTCTTGCATGGTAACTGGCTTATTGTGACGCTAGCAAATAGATTCCCGTACGCCTTGCAGATCTATGTTTACTTCTGGGATCAATGGGAAGTATTTACCTACAGCTTTTGTAATTAGTGGCTTCTGGTTGCTTGAATCAGCTTTCGTACGGTCTTTGTGATTGTCAGTAGAATTTGGTTTGTTTTGTTTTCACAAAAGTTGTCCGATAACCGCTCTGTTTGTGCGAGTTGTTCTAGTGCGAGCACTAAAGGCGTGCATATAGTTGTGTTGTATAGTTGTCTGGACTGTACCTGATCCTGGAGTATCCATTCCGAGTCTTTCTGGAGTATGTATTTACTATGCATTGACTCTGGCACTCTATCTCGAACCTTGGCCACCAATTAGTTCTCGTTTGTGACAGGTGTTTTACTAGGCGGTATGTAGCGTGGAGGAGCACACAATGAACCAATGTTGCTTTCTGGGTTATTGCCATTGTCAGACGTTGGGATGTACTTAAAACTTTTCGGCTGGATAACAACCCAGATGGCTGCAAACTGACGCCCCGACGGGAGACCAATGGCCCTTCTGGCTTTTGGAGCGTGTTTCATAATAAAATTCTTTATAGGGCCGTCCGGGACATTTTCTGCCAACGCTCTGGGAGCTGCTAACTCATCAGCTGAATTGTTGTATGGAATGTCATGAAAATGCCAATCTCGTTCGTCCTCTCCATCTGGTGCAGAATGTAAATTGTTAATAATTAATAATGAAAAGTTTACTATGGCCATGTTAAGGAGTAATGCGAGGAACATAGTAGGATCGTCGCACGAGCCAAGTCTATGCTAGGTTTGAGTCAGGTGAGATGTCTCGCTCGGTTTAGCAAATCTTATTAATTAAAATATATTCAAGACTCAACTAGGGAGTTTACGTAAAGCAACAATGAAAATATGTAAGTGCTCTGAGTGTTTCACATAAAATTGTATTTAGTAAAATCATCTTTGTTTACCATAGTGTTTCTATGGAAATTAAACTCAGGATATTTTGTTCAGCGTTCAATCAGCGCTTTTCATCTACTTCTAGTATTGATCAAGACAAATAGTGATGGGGGTTATAATTACTCACAGATTTTACCACAGAAGAAAACAAGATGATATACTAGTTTGGACATGGACAAAACTGATTTAATGAAATATGTTTGAACTGTTATTATTGTCTTCTATCATTAGCACTGTCATAATGTTCAAGCTCGGTTGGTTGCTACGGGCAGCGCAAGCGCAAACACAAAGAGGCCTTACCTTACAATGAAAACACGCTTGACGCAAGAGTATAATTCTATGGAGTAACTTTATTAACTTAGGTATATTTTGATTAAGAGTGACTCATATTTTGTGTTCGTGAAGAAAACATGTTTTCACCTTTGAAATCCTGTTTGTCCTCGCGAAAATCCAACTTTTGGTGCCCTTTCGTCAGCACACTTCCAAAAAGAAATGTCAACAAGCAGAAAATTGCAAAAGGCAACCTTGCTTTCAATCCCATTATGAACACCTGTAAAGAAAGAATAGATAAGTAACAATAATAACTCCTTAAAAATATGGTATAAATTTGAACCAATTTTTAACAACAAGTGCAAAATAGACGGCACATATTTAGATGAACACTTGTTAATTCACTGTACTACTTTAGCAATAATAAAGCTAGTGCAAGTGAAGATCAACTATAACATTATTGTAGGTTGGTTGTGATTGTCCGGGTTAGAGTAGTCTCCAGAAAGACTGTTGTTGGTGACTGACGTTTCGACTACCTGAGCGGAAGTCATCTTCAGAGTCAAGTGAAAAGTATTCGTCCGATGGCGGTATATGTGTCTCTAGTTGTAGAAGTGATTGGTCCGTTATGTCGGCCTATGGTTGGTCGAGTTGGCTTGGTTGTGTTTCGTTATTGGTCAGTTGATGTCCTTTTGTCCTGTTGATTAGTCTATTGTTCGTTCGGTTGCGTTTGATGTCAAGGTGCCGGTAATTGTTGGCATCTGTTGAGTGGTTTCCGTTCTAAGTTTGTGTACCAGCTTTCCAGTGTAAGTCGTTGGTAGTAGTTGGTACTGTGGCTGATGCATTCAGCAGAGTCCCAGTTGATGTCCCCGACGTACGAACTCTCGAAGTACTTAACGACCATACTGAAACCGCTGACAAACAATTCTAAACACAAACTACAGTCTACTGAGAACTTCATCGACGCGATCAAGACAATACAGATACCGAACGACTACAAACTCGTGTCCTTTGATGTTAAATCACTGTTCACCAGTATTCCACTTCAGTTGGCACTACAGTGTACTGAAACTGCTATCGAACGCCACACTACCAAACTACCCTTACCGACAAAAGACGTCATGGAGTTACTAACTCTATGCTTGACTTCCACGTACTTCCAGTACAACGGAAAACACTACCGACAACTACACGGAACAGCAATGGGTTCACCGGTCTCTGTTATTGTAGCAGAAATAGTGATGCAACACATCGAAGAACGCGCCCTTGCAACCTACGAACAAACGCTGCCTATCTGGCTACGATACGGTGACGATACGTTTACTGCTGTACACAAAGACGACATTGACTCCTTCCACAAACACCTGAACGACCAAAACCCTGACATACAGTTCACTAAGGAAATCAAAGACAACGGAAAACTTCCGTTCTTAGATTGCCTCGTGAGCCACGACAACGACAGGCTACGAACAACAGTCTACAGAAAACCAACGCACACTGACAGACTACTTGACCAGACTTCTTACAACCCTACTTCACACAAGGCTACCACGATCAAAACGCTGATGAAACGAGCGTAACTACTTTGTGACTCTCCCGACGACTTACTTAACGAGACCCGACACCTGGAACGCGTTTTCCAGAAGAACGACTACGACCCTAACTTTGTCAAACGCAACACTCACAAGAACACCGCACCCAACGAGACTACCGACAACGAAACCACTGACGACACAACTCCATTGACCTTGGCCACACTACCGTATATCAGAGGCACCTCTGAGACGATAGCACGTATTCTACGACCCTACAACATCCGGGTAGCCCAAAAACCCATCACGACTCTACGCGACTTACTGACCAAGTAAAGGACAAAGACGAACCCATCAACAGACAGGGAACAGTATACAGAATATCTTGTACTGACTGCAAAGCCACCTACATCGGTGAAACTGGCACAAACCTGAACACGAGACTTACTGAACACAAACGAGCTACCAGAAACGGCAAAATCAGAAATCACATCTCTGAACACCACCGACAGACTAAACGCGACATCAACTGGGACTCTGCTGAATGCATCAGCCACAGTACCAATTACTACCAACGACTTACACTGGAAAACTGGTACACAAACTTAGAACGGAAACCATTCAACAGATGCCACCAATTACCGGCACCTTACAAACGACTGATAGATGACATCAAACGCAACCGAACGAACAATAGACTAATCAACAGGACAAAAGAACATCAACTGACCAATAACGAAACACAACCAAGCCGACTCGACCAACCATAGGCCGACCAATTACTTCTACAACCAGAGACATATATACCGCCATATGACGAATACTTTTCATTTGACTCTGAAGATGACTTCCGCTCAGGTAGTCGAAATTAAAGTCAGTCACCAACAACAGTCTTTCTGGAGACTACTCTAACCCGGACGATCACAACCAACCTATACTGTTCACACTCCTGGGTTCAAACCATTTGCCATATAAGATTACTATGGAAAAAAATATTATTCACTGTAGTAACTGCCAACAAGGAAATAACAGTTATAACTTAGGGTAACTAAATCAAACAGTCTGCTGGACCTCAAACGATTAAAGGGCTGCTTGAGGTGCTTAGAAACATATTGAGTACATTATTTTCAACACTTCATATTTTTCATAAGTCAATGGTAATACTTACCTTTCAGTTCTTGAAATTAGGAAGACCGTTTCAGAATTTAAAAGCGATATAGTTCGAGACCTCAATACGAATCTGAACTGAAGTTAAGCCAAGTGGGAGCTGCTTATAAAGGGTTCATTGCCAAGTAATAGCACTTTAAAATATTAACCACATTTCCATTAGATTAATTTTGCTATGTCACAGCCTAACAAGTAGGCTTTCTAATTTACAGTTACAGATACAGTGTACCTCCAGGTGACAAATTACTAAAAATACCAACCTTCAATAAACGAGAGAAATTTCAAGACGGACAATTAGTGGCCAGGAAATGAAGAAAGATTTTCCCAGAAATTTAAAATATTAAAACAACGAGATAAAAGGATTGTTCCATTCCAAGCGTTGCAGGGAGCGCATAATTTATTCAAATGCCATTACTGAACCTAATTTTGCCATTACATCACAGTCCAACATGTGGGCTATTCAAGTTACAGGTTAAAAAATAAAACAGTCGCATTTACAGGTACAACTGTTACGTTTTGTCATTAATTTACCAAAAGAAAAAAGAAAGACAATTTCTCCAAAACCATTAAATTGAAGTAAGGACATGGAACAAGAACATTAACTCCACAGCGTTTTAACTAACACCGAAATGGCTTCTCGTACTTCAAAGTAAATTGTCAACACGGAGTGTTACGGACTTTGGATTTCTCCTTTGATTAGGTAATGTTTACAGAACTATTTTTATCAAAAGAATTTCAAAAGACATAAACATGTGTCTCAGTCACAAAAATTCGTTGAGCTAAGTTTTAAATTATGATCTCGGAGCGGAGCACTTTCTTGCTGTAATAAATACCAGGAGAGATAACTTAGCCCTTTCACTCCCAAGCTCAAAATACAGATTCCCCTGACCTTTCAAGACAGGTACCGGTACAACTCACGGACTTTTTCTCTAAAAAAAAAATTTAAAGTTGCAATTGGGACCTCGATGAAACAGTAGAACTGCTTAAAAGAGAGGAGCGAGAGAGAAAGATATACAACAGAGAGAGCGAGCGAGAGGAGAGAGAACTAAACATTGTATAAAGAAATCTACCTGCCACGGTTCTTCACCCGCGGGTGAAGACTTTTTGTTTAATCATCCCTGTCAACTTTGGAGTGGGTCAGCGATTCTAATCTTGTAATTCTCTCAAAAAGCGTGCATTTGAAGAAAATTTCGAAAAAAATCTCTTCCCAAGGAAAGTTATAAGCAAGAGCGAATTTCTCGGCCTAATGCCTGCTAATTGACTGCTGACATATTCTGTCAGCATTTAAGATCCTCCGTAAACCACGCTCTCACGCTAGAGTCATTGTTTTAATCGAACTGATGTGACAAACGCACGTTATTTAGAAAGTTTCGTTCATTTGTTCGATGTCGTCTTCAAATCGGAAGAGAAGTCAAATCCTTTCGTCACTTCCTCGAAGAAGCCTTCCTTCCAGCTCTGTTACATTGCTGTCATCGCTACCTTTGTTACTAAAAGTCAATATACGGCGGTACACCTAATTAGTTTCCCACTTTGGACGACCTTGTGTAGACAACCACGCGAAATCTGTTTTCTTCGATAACTCGAAACTAGAAATACGCTGAAAGAAGCGTATATTTCGACTTCCAGTACACAGGCGTTTAACCGGGTTGATTTGTGTTGATTTGTTGGATTCTAATTTCAGGCATCCTGAATTTTAGAGGCGTATTAAAATCGAACGCGTCAATTTATCAAAAATCGGAGACACGGTATTTTAGACACACAAGACATGAAACAATCAAAGTGTATTTCAATCCTTTACAATATACTTCACGCGTCAAGGAACTCGTTTTGTTCGACCATGTGGTTTTCTTAATTAGTTGATAAGTCTCAAAGAGATTGATTTAAGTTTTTTCAGTTAGCATTATGTCGTGATCTACTGTCGTTAAGCTTCCAGATAATATATACATTAACAGGGTTTCAGTTCTAAAGACTTCCGCGCTACGTCCTCACAGCCGTTTTTGTGGTCGCAACACCTTGGGAGGGGCACAAGATGTTGCGACCACAAACGAGCCAGAAGGTGTTAAAAGTTTTCACGGTTGGGGACCTTGCTTGCTACTCTTGAATTACAATCCAATTACAAATCTGTCATCAGATAAGAAGCTAAAACTGTCTCTCTCCTGTGGTTTCTGTCAATCACTCGTTCTTTCGTAATACTGTACCATTTTACATTGTATGTTGCGAATTTAATAAGCAATAAGCCAGGAAGACCGTGCCAGTGAAGGATCCACGAGGTTTACGGTTTTGATGTTCGGACCCTGTTTTCTGGTTGGAATGTTTCCTGGAAGAACTATTGATCGATAGATTGCTAGACCAATTCGACCCATGCATTTATGGTCTTGAACTCTTCTGGTAAACACGGCGTGCAATGAGGTGGAAACGTGGCGCAAACAGGGCGCGTAAATTGCACCGATGTGCTTCAGACGGCAGAGGTAAGAAACTAAAAGCCACGATGCTGCGATAAACACTTTTCCTAGGCAGGAATTACGCGTTCATCTCTTCTCCGGATGGTAGAATGACAGAACAGTATTACCATTTTATTGCCTATGAGTTTATTGATGTACTGAGCTTTTGCTGTTAGCGAACCTCAAGCTGGGAATCAGTTCATTCTGATAAATCAGCACAATGTACGCGCATTGGAGGTTCACTTATTTATGATTCTTGAGCTGTTTTTGCTGTTAGTGAACCTCAAGCTGGGAATCAGTTCATTCTGATATCAGCACAATGTATGCGCATTGGAGGTTCACTTCGTTAGAAACTTTTAGCATGCAGTTACTGATACGATTCTCAGCGTTTCTCGTTGTTAATGGCGAATAGCATAGTTGTAGTGATTTCTCCTTCAATGCGTTCTGGGTTAGCTGTCGCACTGTTTGCATTTATCTCTGGATGTCGAGTAATAGCATATGCAACTCATAAAACTCGTACCTTCGGCAACGGACGTTTTACTGAGCCTGTTCGCAACAAAACTCTAATTTTAAAAACATCAGATCACCATGTTGTGCTTGTCCTTATTTTGTCACCTTTATCGCTCCGTGTGCTGAACGAGGTGTCGCCGGTAATTAATGGCATTTGAAAAATGCGGCCAATCCATCGGTTACTAAGGGCTCTGGCTCGTTATAAAAGGGCTGCGAGCAGACCACGTCCTCGCAAACGCATCACGATTTATTGACACCTAAAGGCCCGTTTACAAAGACAATTTTTGATGCGATTTTAGTGCGATTTAGGTGCGGCAATTTTTTATGCGATTGCAAATCGCACATGTAAACTACCTGCGATTTCGTGGCGATTTGTCAAGATTTTTTTCTAATCTTGTAATAAACTTCAAAAGCGTGCATTTGCAGAAACTTCCGAAAAAATTCTTTCTTAAAGAAAGTTATAAGCAAAAACCCAATTTCTCGACCTGATGCCTGTTAATTGACTGGTGACATATTCCGTCAGACCTCCGCAAATCACGCGTCTCACGCTTGCGTCATTGTTTTATCGAACTGATGTGAAAAGAGCACGCTATTTTAAAAGTTTCATTTATTTGTTCGATGTCGTTTACAAAAAAGGGGTGAAAGTCAAACCCTTTCACCACATCCTCTTAAAGGCCTACCCTCCAGCTCTGTTACATTGCTGTCATCGCTGCCTGTTACTGAAAGTCGATGTACGGCAGTACCCATCGCCACCTAATTAGTTTCACACTTTGCACGACCTTGTGTAAACAAACCCGCGAAATCTGTTTTCTTTGATAACTAGAAACTAAAAATACATTGAAATAAGAGTGTATTTCGAGTTCCAGTGCATAGACGTTTTAACCGATTCATCTGAAATTTAGTAATCGCTTCACACATACGATCTCTTGAAAACCTGTCTCCAGTCTTGTTGTTGTTGTTGTTTTTCTTCTTCTTCCTTTTTGATTAGTTTTAAAGCTTTATTTTAACAGTGGCCTCTAATTTTGGGCATCCTGAATTTTAGTCGCGTGTAAAAACCGAACGCATAAATTTATCAAAAATCGGAGCCGGGCAAAGCTTTTTAGATACACATGTCATGAAGCAGTCGAAGGGGTTTTTATTCTCTTCCGATATCTTCCCCGCGTCAGGAAACTCATTTTTTTCGCCCAATTGATTTTCCTAAAGGCGCTATATCTCAAATAGGTTAATTTAAATTCTTTTAGTTAGTTTTCTGTCGTGATCTACTGTCATTAAGATGTTTTCCGCTGTAAATTCGAGCAATGCACGTAAAAAGTATGTACCAGAAAAGGAAGCACTATTTCTGAGTTATTTTACTGTGTAAGACGATCATGCATGAGTAACAATGAAAATATTCAAGAAAGACCTTATGTGTGAAGTATTATGCTTAACTTCAGTTCAATCGGTTAAAACGCCTATGTATTGGGATTCGAAATATACGCTTCTTTCAGCGTATTTCTAGTTTCGAGTTATATCGCGGGTTTGTTTTACACAAGGTCGTCCGAAGTGTGAAACTAATTAGGTGTCGATGGGTGCCGCCGTATGTCGACTTTCAGTAACAAAGGCAACGATGACAGCAATGTAACAGAGCTGGAGGGAAGGCTTCTTCGAGGAAGGTGGTGAAAGGATTTGACTTTTCTTCCGATTTGAAGACGACATCGAACGAATGAATGAAACTTTCTAAATAACGTGCTCTCGATAAAAAACAATGACGCCAGCGTGAGACGCGTGGTTTGCGGAGGATCCTGAATACTCACAGAATATGTCAGCAGTCAATTAACAGGCATCAGCCCGAGAAATTGTTTTTTTGCTTCTACAGTACCTTTCCTTTAGAAAGAGTTTTTTTTTTTTTTTTGGAATTTTCTGCAAATACACGCTTTTGAAGTTAATTGCAAGATTTCGCTGACCCACTCCAAAGTTGACAGGGATGATACCTTAACGACAGTTGCTTTTTGTTTTTACCTAAATTGTGCTTATTAAAAGTTCTGCCTTTCTTCTGCTGATACTAGTGGCACTCGCCGCTCAGTTAATCAGGCTTAAACAAAAGTCTTCACCCGTGGCAGGTAAGTTTAGTCGTGGTCACACTAGACACTTTTACCCTGGGGAAACCTCACTTTACCTAGGGTCGCAGATATTTTTGTGTGTGACCGATTTTACCCCAGCTAAACTGGGTCTTGAACATGTCATGTAAACAATAGATTCCCCCTGACAACTACTCATAAGAAACAGCAAGGGTAAATTCATTTCCCCAGCATGTTAACCAATAGGGGCTGGTCGCTTAATGCACTGGTGACAGATGAAGTGAAGACTAATCTAACAGCACATGGAATAAGTTTGCCGTGTAGAGATGTCAAGGTTCAGAGCGTTCGTGTAAGTAATCGTCTGCGATGATCTGTGTGAGCGTTCGTGTATGTAATCGTGTTTGAAAATCCTAGAACCCCTGGGGTCAACTTGATTATGGTGAGACCGGTCTGACCTTGATTACCTGGGGAAAATGAAACCCGAGATCATACTTTCTCTTGGGTAAATTTTTTCACATTTCACCTTGGGTAAATCGTTTTTCCCTGGGAAAAAGTGTGTAGTGTGACCAAGACTAATCTCTTTCGCCTCTGTCTTTTTAGTTCTACTTTTTCATGAAGATCCCAATCGCAACTTTAAATTTCAACCACCGATTTTTTAGAGAAAAAGTCGGTGAGTTATACCGGTACCTGTCTTAAAAGGTCAGGGGAATCTGTATTTTGAGCTTGGGAGTGAAAGGGCGAAGTTATCTCTCCTGGTATTTATTACAGCAAGAAAGTGCTCCGCTCTGAGATCATAATTTGAAACTGAGCTAAAAGCTATACTACAGCGGTGACTCCTTCATGTGTTGTTAATTATAGCATTTAAATTACTATTACAGGTAAACCAATTAGTCACGGTTAACGATTTCAAATAACAAAAGCAATGTGAAGCTAAAGAAATCAAAGCCAATTGCTTCGTTCAGGAATAGCGAGCTTTAAGAAAACATTTCCTACAGAAATCGAACTAAAATGTGTCGATAATTCGTGCGAAACCGACGCATCAGGACAAGTTAATAAAATACTGTGTGTAATCCAGTAATCCTTGTAAGTATCCGCCTCAAAGACAAAAATAATCGACCTCTATAACGCGGGTAAACTTTCCACTAATTTCATGTGAATTGTAAAAGTTTCTCCTCAAAATTAGGTTACGACTACGATTTGGTACATACATTGTTTTTGTTCAATAAAGCAAAACTATCATATCATGGTTCATAGTTCATTTTATTTTCACATTGAATTACTATTATGTACAATGTTGAGTAACATATTGCCATGTCGGCTTACCAGCAAAAAAAAAACCTATCAATGGTGCCTTAGATTATAAATTTTCCGGTCCCACTACTTCAAATTATGTAAAGCTAGTCTTCTTCTACCGCGGCACCTACAATATTAAAAAAGATTCCTCGAAAAGAACTTCTTATATCAACTTTACTGTGTTTTCGCATCGCATAAATAGCGATCACGTTTGAACGACTTTCATCGCAGCTCTAAAATGTAACGTGTAGTTAAACAAAGTAAGTATAAGTATATTTCACTAAGAATCCAAAAATAATACGCTATTGGACTTATCGCCTATATTTGTAAAAATATATATATATAATAAAAAAATAAAAATAATCACCACGACCTCGCTATCTTCCCGAATGGGCAATGGCCCAGTTGGACAATCCATTTACCGAACAGTTTCCAGGACAATGGCAAAAAGATCGAAGCAACAATATCTCAAAATCACCTACGAAATTTAGAATAGTCATAATTTTGTTATGTGACTGTTGTGTTCATGCTAAGATTCTGCTAAGATTCTGTTGATAAAATAAAGTTCTGTAAACATTACTTAAACAAAGGAGAAATCCAAAGCCTGTAAGGGTCCATCTAGTGATAATTACTTTACGTACGAGAAGCCATTTCGGTATTGGTTATAAAGCTGTGGAGTTAATGCTCTTTTGCATGTCCTTGCTTCAGTTTTATTATTTTGGAAAAGATGTCTTTCTTTCTTCCTTTTGGTAAATTTATGACAGAACGTAACAATTGTACCTGTAAACGTGACTGTTTTGTTTTCTTAACCTGTAACTTGAATAGCCCACATACTGGACTGTGATGTAATGGCAAAATTAGGTTCAGTGATGGCATTTGAATAAATTATGCGCTCTCTTTAACGCTTGGAATAGAACGAACTTTTTATTTCGCGACTTTAATATTATAATTCTGGGAAAAACTTCATTTCCTGGTCATTAATTGTCCGTCTTGAAATCTCCCTCGTTTATTGAAGGTTGGTAGTTTTAGTAATTTGACAACTGAAGGTACTGTATCTGTACCTGTAAATTAGAAAGCCTACTTGTTAGGCTGTAACGTAGCAAAATTAGTCTAATGGAAATATGGTTAATATTTTAAAGTGCTATCACTTGGCAATGAACCCTTTATAAGCAGCTCCCACTTGGCTTAACTTCAGTTCAGATTCGCATTGAGGTCTTGAACTATATTGCTTTTAAATTCCAAAACGGTCTTCCAAATTTCAAGAACTAAAAGGTAAAAGTATTACCATTGACTTATAAAAAATATAAAGCACAAGCACAAGCAGTACCTGACTCATTTGAGGTCTAGCAGACTGCTTGCTTTAGTTATCCAGTTATAACTGTTATTTGCTTAGAAACCCCATGGAGAAATCTTACATTCTTACGTTCGCCATGTCGTGGTCCTTTCTTTAACAAGCGCCACTTCTTCAGCTGTGGACATATTTCCTTATTTACCATTCCTACAGTGACTTTCTTTTCTTTTTTTTTTTCTGTAACAATGTTTTAGCAGATCTTCACTTGTATTAGTTTTTATTGATTACTAAAGTAGTACAGTAAATTAAGGGGTGTTCATCTAATTAATTGCCGTCCATTGTGTACTTGTCGTTTTGGAGTTATTATTGTTACTTATCTATTCTTTCTTTACAGGTGTTCATAATGGGATTCAAAGCAAGGTTGCCTTTTGCAATTTTCTGCTTGTTGACATTTATTTTTGGAAATGTGCTGACAAAAGAGCACCAAAGGTTGGATTTTCGAGAGGACGGACAGGATTTAAAAGGTGACAGCATGTATTTTTTTTAGCAGAACACAAAATCTCAGTCACTGTTAACAAAAATATACTTAGCCGGGGTAAAATTTAAAAAGCAAGATAAAACTGTACAAATTATGTACGTTACCTGTGCCTACAACTCTCTCAAGGCAAGGGCAACTTGGCAACAATGACAAACAAATTTTGTTAAAGCCTAGTTTCATGAACGATGTAAGGCACACAATCGCAAGTACGAGTAAAAGGAAAATTTTTGGTCTTTGTTTATGCACTTGCGTCAAGCGTGTTTTCACTGTAAGGTAAGGCCTCTTTGTGTTTGTCCTTGCTTTGCTCGTGACAAATAACTGAACTTAAACAATAGGATAGTGCTTATGATAGAGGATATTAATAACAATTCAAACATATTTCAATGAATCTTGATCAGTTTTATCCATGTCCAAACTGGAATATCATCTTATTTTCTTCTGTGATAAAATCTGTGCATAATTATAGTCCCCATCACTATTTGCCTTGGTCAATACAAGTAGATCAAAAGCGCTGATTGAACGCTGAACAACATATCCTGAGTTTAATTTCCAGGGAAACCACTACGGTAAACAAAGGTGATTTGATGAAGTACAGTTTACTCAAACTTAGCATGACTTAACGCATGCGTCAATCCTGCTATATTGTTCGCTTTAGTCCTTACATGGCCAAAATAGACATTATATTACCAATTATCAGTTGTTAAAATATATAACTTACATTCTGTACCAGATGACGCGCCTGGTGTAGGGGACGAACGAGAATGGCATTTGTATGACATCCCACACAACAATTTGGCTGGTGAGTTAGCAGCTCCCAGAGCATTAGGGGGTAAGACACTAGCACCAGATGCGGCCGGAGGTATAAAGCAATTCATTTTAACACACGCTCCAAAAGTCAGACTGGCGATTGATGTCGAGTAAGGCACTCAGTTTGCAGCCATCTGGGTTGTTATAACCCAGTTGGCAACATTGGTTCATTGTGTGCTCCTCCACGCTACATACCGAGTACCAGTCAAACACCTGTCACGAGCGAGAACTACTTGGTGGCCTCATATCCAGCAAAAACAGGCGAGTATAATCAGGTTGGCTGCAAAAAACAAACAAACAAACAAACAAACAAATAAACAAAACAACAAAAGATTCGGAATGGATACTCGAGGAGCAGGTACAGTTCAATGACTACAACATAACTATATCCACCCTTAGAGCTGTTTTCGGATGACTGTCGAAAGTAATCGTGTGATTGCTTTGGTTTTGCATTTGCTACGCTTTCGGATTGGTCCACACAAGTTTGGCAGCATTCTCAACCAATCAGGAACAAAACCAAAACCAAAGCTAAACACTTCTCACGCGAGCGATGGCGGGTACTCGCACTGCTGATTGGAATGTAAAACCAAACGCAAATTACTTTGGCTTCCAATTGATTGAACTGTTTTCTCTCAGTCTCTGTGATTGGCCTGTGTGATTACTTTGGTTTTGGTTTTCGACAGTTATCCGAAAACGATTCTAGTGTCCGCACTAAAACAAGTTGCACAAATAGGGCGGTTATTGGACGACTTTCGTGAAAACAAAAACAAACCAAATTGTACCAACAATCACAAAGACCGAAAAAAGACATAATCAAGCAACCAGAAACCACCAATTACAACTTTAAGTAAACACTTCCAGCTGAACCAGAAGCAAACATAGGTCCGCATGGCGTATGGGAAAAAGCTAGTTGCAAGCGTCACAATACTCCCAGTGACGAAACAACACACAATGCACAAGCACGATAGTGTGCACTTTTTAAAACAGTTTTTTTGAGGTGATCACTCACAGCAACATTAAAATTAATATTAAAGAAAATAAACACGATTCTGGTCTATCTCTATCTTAAAACAAATTAGATTATTTCGAAAATAGTTTGCATTGTCTTAATTTATTATAATTCGCATATACCACTTTATATTATAATTCACGTAATTATTATTTTACTTTAATACGTTTTTGTTGTTGATTTTTATTTTTGTTTTTGTTTTTGTTTTTGTTTTTGTTTTTTGTTTTTTGCTTTTTTCGTCGTTGAAAAAATGTAAAAGCAAGGAGATCTCCTAGAAGGGTTCGAAAGAACTCTTTGAGGTCTCCTGCTTCAAAAAATACAGCTAATCCTAAAATGTAACTCGTTCAAAAGTAACAGTTTTGAAGAAAGCAAAATATTACAAGGAAAAAACACACTCAGCTTGCCAAAACATAATACCTCTTACCGGCATTAGACACCTTTTTGTCAAACGCGCAATTTGCTTGTTTGCTTGCGAGAGCATATCGCAATTGGGTTTTGATTTTGTTTTTAATGGACCAAGAAAGCTCCTAAACCTGTTTGGATCAATACAGAACCGTTTTTTAAAATAATTTTTTAAACTTGTTTTTTCAAAACATTTCTGAAGGGCTAAACTAGTGAGCAGCACTCGGTGCAAACTTCAGTTCTAAAACTTAATTAATTCTCCAACGCGTTTGGTCTGACTATTGCACACTTCATCAGGGAGTTTTACAATAGTTACAAATGATGCCTGTTATATACCCACTTAAAGCACGTACAGCGATCGTGGGCAGAAACAATCCACCTTTAATGGGATGTGCGTAAAGGAAACAGGCGATACTTCCTAAACGGGGAGCGACATTGGCTTGGGGGCAACAGTTTTAACTGCTGAATTATCAAAGTTGATTCTCGCTAAAGGACATGTCACACAAGCTGCAACGCAACGCCATTAGAAGACAATTTGCAGAAGAAATTGCGCGCGCGACACCCCTTCTTTGCAGCTCGCAACGCAACAAAACTGTTGTGAGACAAATTGCAGAAAAAGTTGAACATGCAGTCTTCTACTTTTTGCAACGTTACGTGGTCTTGTTGCACCGCAGTGACAAGTACTTTGCAACTTGCCTCGCAGTGCTGTCGTCAGCGTTGCGAGACAAGTTGCAGGAGAAATTGCCTCGTGTATTGATATGGTTTAATTCTTCGTTCATAGCCTGCGTGGCAAGCGTTTCCACCTACAAAGACTTTTTCAATTTTTGACCGCGCGAAAATTGGGGCGAGCGCAAAAGGACGCCAAAATCGAAAAACGTGTCGTATGCTCTTCGTATCGAGGGGAAACGCTTGCTACGCAGCCTACTTCGTTCACCAAATGCTTTTTTTTTTACATTGTTCGAGGTAGCATTGTAACTTCACATGGGATATTGAATCCTTTCACTCGCAAGGAAGATCGCCTTCAGTTTTCTCCTTCAGCCTCTCTGCATATAAATATATAGTGATACAGATGGAGAATCAAGCACTTGGTAATTTGTTCAGAGTTGAAAGCTAATTGGATTATCAATACTCAATACGTTACTCATATAGTTTTATTCTTGAATAGTTGAGAAACTTTGTATTACTATTAACTCAGGATCGAGTATAAAAGAGTTAAAGGGGTAGATTTTAGGTAAAATTACCTCCTCATATCCGTGTTTAAATATACTCAACTATCTTTGACGTAAGTTTCCTTTTCGGGTCATACCCGCGTTTAATGTTTGTGCAGGTTTATTCCCTATATTGTCCTTTGTAAGCGTACGTATTATTCCCAAGGGTACTCGGTTTCTCCACTGCATGTTTTATAATCGACTATTGTCTTTCTCGCTAATATTTTCTTTCATTTTGTGCACACAGGTAGATGGGACTCAAGATGAAGATGGAACTGCATATATAGACCTCAAACGTACGCACAGGCATTTTAGAACAAGTCACTACAATTATGATCTATTCATATTTACATCCTTGCAAAAATTGAGATTTTTGAACGCCTGCCTAGAATATGTGCAAAACTGAAGGGGTATGTAGCCAGTAAACTCAACGGGATAATGTGCTAGTATATTCCATGGCTTTTAACAAAAATAAGCCTAAATGAATAAAAGACAACAACATTTGTTACTAAAACCACCAAACTTGGGCATGTTTAGGAGTGCTCTATAGAGAAGACAACTGTGATTTCAGAATTGGTTGAAGTCCATTCACAAACGTGTATAATATTTGACCGTTAAGTGCCGATTGCGTTACTTAAAGCCGTTTTGTCACATTGTGTACTTAGGAACTGTATTCTGCCTGATATCAGAGCATCATGCAGTGTAACAAGCATGCGATACGTGTTTCAGACCTCGGAGATAACAGTTTCATTCTTTTTATTAACCGGTACGATATTATCGAGTGAAATTTGATTCTTTGTTTGACCTCGTCTGGCCCAGTTTGTCATTACTCCCTTCAATACTCCACAGTAAAATGCTGAATAAAAAAAATTCAAGACATTTTCAACAAAACTATAAACGCGATAGGTTTGACAAACGTTAGGTAAATCTTTCAATGCATTTTTTACTAATTTCACGACAGAATTTTTTGTGTTTAGAACATTACTCCCTTGTAGTCAAACAAAGAAGTTGAATCTAATTATCTCTTTTCTTGTTGTTCAGCGAAGTATTGTTGTTTTTCCTTCTATACGAGGGAAACATTAAGCGGATTATGCACCAATATGGGCTTTAGATATATAAATATTCTCTTTTCCAGTTTTTAACTGTTTTAAAACGGCCGAATTTGACAACAAACAACGGAGTTTTGTCTGGTGTAATGTTGAGTAATCTCCGTGTGACGTCACATGAACAGTTTTTGCCGCCATAACACGGCTATTCGCAAGCTGTATGAATTATTATTCGATTCATCAAAATATCAGGTGTTATAAGCAAGTCCTATAACAAAAATCCGAGAATGAAACTTGCCGTCACGGCGAATTTCCGCCGCTAAACAGCTGCACCCCGGTACCAGACTCGGCATACGTGAATACTGTATACCCTTTCAAGTAGGAAATTCAACGAGGATCCATTTTCCTTTACACTAAATATGTTTAGCATCTTTTCAATAAAGTCAATTGTCTCACTATAAAATGTAGCTACTTAAAAATATATAAATTTCCTGTCACGAGACCTTTTAACCTTTAGAAGCCTAACGTGGGCCCTATTTTCTGCTAGCGGACAGTTTCTTGTTTCAATTTTTTATAAACTAGACGTAAAATGATTTCTTGACACAATATCTGCCAAGGTGTATCAAAATATTTCCCGTCCCTTCAGCCCAAGAACCTTAAACGGCAATTTTACTTCTGCGGAACAAACACAATCATGGTCAAAATTGTTGGAACGATTTCAAGTTTACCCCCTCTCCCCATTCAATGTTGGGTAGTTGAGCATGGTTCGGCTTATAGCTGCACCACGGGCCAACATTGAATGGAGGGGAGGGGGAGGGACTTGAAAACAAGAAGTATGAGACCCCCATAGGCTGTACGGATTTACATTGTGCTCCGGATGTGCGTAAGAGGAGCGTCCCAACGACTTTTGACCATGATTGTAGGATAATTTCAATGGAGTAATTGAAATATCATCTGAAGGCGAAATTTATAAGATGTTAGAGGACCTCCAAAAATTGAATGTCATTTGAAAGATATCAAATAAGCAATAAACACATTATAAATGTTGCCGCCTTTTTCTGTATATGAAAAATTAAATAACCTTCTAACTCCCCCATGTTTCATTCTTTCCGCAATTCTCACTATTTCCTCTTGTCGATATTACAAATACGATATTTCCAGATAATCCCCCTGTTGCAATGACTTCGCTCAAAGTGCAATTTTCTGTTAAACTAAATATGCTTCCTGTGGGGAATTTCTTTGCCCTAGAATAGGTAATCGAGACTGGCGTTGTCTCAGGTGATTGCCGCAGTCATGATTTGTTATGTGATTTGTTACGACTGCTGCTTAGTAACATTTTCCCCAAGCGTAAGCGAGGGTAATAATCACAACGCTAATGCAGTAGTATCGCCTTATTTGGAGACTCCAAGCGGGTCGCCATCTCGAAACTAAATGTCAGTCAGTCAGTCTGTCTGGCGTACGACCTCGTTCCCAGGCTCTTAGGCTAGAACTGTAAACCGCCATTTTTTTTTTTTCTTTTTTTCTTTTTTGGTGACATGCGATAGAGTACGAACGGAAGTAATTTTGTACAACGAGACGCAGATACAAGGCCAAGCAGTTCGACGAACGGCTGTAAACTACCCGGATATCTTGCCAGTGTATAGGAGGCAAGCTTGCTTCTAAAGTTTTATATTTTGGGAAAGTTGTCTTTCGCTTTTCCGTTTGGTAAATTGATGTCTTACTGTAACAGCTGTACTTGTACCTATAACTGTGACTGACTGTTTATTTTCTTTTTATAGCCTGTAAGTAAAATAGCCCACATGTTGGGCTGTCTGTGAACGACAAAATTAGGCTCATGGGATTTGAAGAAACTAAGCGCTCATTTTAAATCTCACTGTTTTATTATTTGAATTTTCTGGGAAAAACTTTCTTCATTTCCTGATCATTAATTGTCCGTCTTGAAATCTGGGGTCGGTAGGTTTAGTACTAAGTCAACTGAACACACTGTACTTATAGCTGTAATTTAAAAAGTCTACTTGTTAGGCTGTGACGTAACAAATTTAGGCTAATGAAAATGTGCGCTGTCACTCGGTAATAAACTCTTTATAATAAGCAGCTCCCACTTGGCTTCGCTTCAGTTCATACTGAACATACTGTACTTGTACCTGTAATTCAAAACGTCTACTTGTTACTCGGTGTGACGTAACAAATTTAGGATAATGGTAATGTGTGCTATCACTTGGCAATGAACCCATTATAAGCAGCTCCCACTTGGCTTAGCTTCAGTCTAGGTTCGTATTGAGGTGGGAACTATCGCTTTTAATTTCTGTGAAAGGTCACCCTAATTTGAAGAACTGAAGGTAAGCATTGTCATTGACTTATGAAAAATATGAAATGTTGGAAATAATGTACTCAGTACGTTTCTAAGCACAAGAGGCCCTCGCCGAGTTTTTGACTAATTTGAGGTCAGCAGACTGCCTGATGTTGTTACTTAGCTTTAACTGTAGTATCCATCCATTCTTATTTTGGTTTGCTATGTTTTAGTCCTTTCTTTATAAAGCGCCCTTGCTTCAGCTGTTGACTTGTTTCCATCAGACGAAGCAAAGAAATTCCTACAGTGGCGCCAAAAAATTCAAATGTTCCAGACAACTTTCTCTTGTTACTAGAAATACGATAATCGTGGATACCCCCTCACTCCGTCCTGCACTAGCATATATTAGAAGTTTCGACGCAAAAAAATAATCATAGAAGTAATGTGTCTATTTTATACGGCCTTTGATGTAACCAGCTTGTTGTAGTTGACGGATCAAGCGTGTTAAAATAACGTTTTATTACTTGTACTATAAGAAAATGCTCACTGTATATCATGGAAAATATGAGCTACTGAAACAGACCAACACCAAACTCTGACTTACTTGCTCCCAGCTATTACCAAGTACCACCTGTACTAGTGACGAATACAAAACCGCAAGCTATGCCAAACAACTTCACTCTTATGCCAGGCAACGACTGCGCTGAAACACTACTCAAAACAAAGTTGTCATGAGTTCAACACTGCGAATCATCCAAGATAATATGCCAGACCCAAGGTGGCCTGCAGCTTCAATCTGCCCTTTAATTGCCACCCTTTTACACTAACAACATGTTTAAACCACAAAAGAAACTATTTTTTGATTTTCCCAACTACTAGTAAATATTTTCCATTAACAAAACCAAACAATGGGATATTGCACCTTAATTATAGCTTGTGACCCATTCTAAAATATATTGTACACCTTGTTTAACTTACCAACATTTTAACTGTTACTGTTATTTTTTAGTTCTTTAACTGTTATTTTTATTATTTTCTACTGATAAACATAATCACTAAATCAACATTACTTGTTAATTTTAACATCCGGCAAAAATCTGAATCATTTTACTGTATATTTTTGTTTCAATTAAAAACATGTACCTTGTATGTCTAATGAGAACATGGGAACAGGCGCAGACCAAAAAAGTTATTTGTGAATCCGTTTTTCAAAGTTAAACTCAGAATGGACTGTATATAGTACAGTAGCTTATGATGGGTAGTCGCTTATAAAAGTAAGTGAACATTCTTTGATAAAACAGGTTTACTACTATAAGCAAAGACTCACTGTACATCATGCAACTCTGACTCTGACTTACTTGCTCCCACCTATTACCAAGTACCACCTGTACTAGTAAAGAATAGGAAGCATTGAAAGACAAAGGCGTAAGCTACGTCAGACAACTTTTTCACTCCTATGTCAGGCAACTACTGCACTGAAACACTACTCAAAACAAAGCTCCCACCTATTACCAAGTACCACCTGTACTAGTACAATGTTAAACTCGGGATGGACTGTATATGGTACAGTAGCTTATGATGGGTAGTCGCTTATAAAAGCAAGTGAACATTCTTTCAGAAAAAGTGTTTACTACAATAACCAAAGACTCACTGTACATCATGCAAAATATGTGCTACTGAAACAGACCAACACCAGACTCTGACTTGCTTGCTCCCACCTATTACCAAGTATACCACCTGTACTAGTAACAAATAGAAAGCATTGAAAGACAAAGGCGTAAGCTACGTCAGACAATTTCTTTATTCCTATGCCAGGCAACTACTGTACTGAATCACTACTCAAAACAAAGGTCCCACCTATTACCAACTACCACTTGTAAGCTAGTACTAGAAATACGATAATCGCAGATACCCCCTCACTCTGCCATTGATGGGACTTTTACTTTGGTAACTCCCAACAAGAGTAACCTTTGTTTAACCGAAATGTTGACTCAATCTTTTCTTTGAACTCAAGTGCTACACGTAAAGGAAGGAGAAAAGAATGGTGTGTGTTATACTTTTGCGTTGAAAAAAGAATCGATTGCGTGACGAAGTACGTATTTCCCATGGTCGGCAGGTCAAATTAATTCATACAGTCTGCCAAGCACGTTCTCAAAATTTAATACCCAAAGTTTGAAGTTGGTCGGCCGTCGTAGTACGGGAAAAAAGGAACACTGATTTTCCAATTTTGAATTCATAGGCAGTACAATTAAATAGGTTTCCTGTGCGATTTGTTTTTACTCTGGACTGCATGCACCAGACTCAGGCATGCATATTTAATAGGCTCGAATTGTTTTGTATGTGAAGCCACGCAAAACAGCAAGATTTCTCCCAGAATCAAAGCAAAACTTGAACAGTTTACTTCAAATTATACACAGGCTTCAGATCCAGTAATACTTCTAAGGGCTTGTGAACAATTCTCGCTGCAATCACCGCGTGTCAGATTACAGAAAAATAAGACATCTGACTAAATCATTCAAGACTCCAAGTTCCGATTGCTCTGAGCGAATACGGTAGCCGAAACTGGCGACAGAAGCGAAGTAAAACAATACTTCGAGGGAAAATGATCAGCATACAGATTTAAATACATTCTTGAAGTGATCGAGTTACAAGCTATACGGGATAGAATATATTTGTCACGGTGATTGTTCGATTTCCACTGACTAACCTTTGTTGCTTGTCCTTTCTAAATAAGTATCTGAGTTTAACACAAAACGGCGTCTGAAGCTCCCGATTTGCTTTCAAGCGCTGTTCCCTTTGCGGAGTTGCCTGTGTTACCCGCTTCTGTTCATGTCGCTTTTGGTCGGCATTCATGCGCTGTTGTCTTTGCAGAGTCTTGTCTTCGGCCCGCTTTTTCTCCTGAAGGTCTCGATTCGCTTTCAAGCGCTGTTCTCTTTGCGGAGTTGTCTGTGTTACCCACTTCTTTTCATGTCGCTTTGGATTGGCATTCATGCGCTGTTTTCTCTGAGTCTTTTCTTCGGCCCGCTTTTGCTCTTGAAGTGCCTGTTCCCTTCTCTTTTAAAGACGACCTTCGCGAGACTGTTCTATTTCAAGTTTTCCAGTTTTCAAATTCATTTTCGTGAACGCAGTAACGTACAATTGTTGTTTCGTTCAAATCTTTTTTTTCCGAAAGTCAGTAAAAACACTGGGGGAGACGTTACGTCATTATTATTACGTCATTGTTGCTTAGGCACCTGGCCTAAAAGGTCGCCCTATGACAGACTGACTGACGAACAAACTAATATCGAGATGGCGACCCGCTTGGAGTCTTCATATAGTGCAATTTTGCTGCATTAGTGTCGTGATTATTTCCCTCACTTCGTTCGGGGACAATGTTAAACTCGGGATTGACTGTATATGGTACAGTAGCTTATGATGGGTAGTCGCTTATAAAAGCAAGTGAACATTCTTTGAGAAAACGTGTTTACTACTATAAGCAAAGACTCATTGTACATCGTGCAAAATATGAGCTACTGAAACAGACCAACATCAGACTCTGACTTACTTGCTCCCACCTATTACCAAGTACCACCTGTACTAGTAAAGAATAGGAAGCATTGAAAGACAAAGGCGTAAGCTACGTCAGACAACTTCTTCACTCCTATGCCAGGCAACTACTGTACTGAAACACTACTCAAAACAAAGCTCCCACCTATTATCAAGTACCACCTGTACTAGTACAATGTTAAACTCGGGATGGACTGTATATGGTACAGTAGCTTATGACGGGTAGTCGCTTATAAAAGCAAGTGAACATTCTTTGAGAAAACGTGTTTACTACTATAAGCAAAGGCTCACTGTACATTATGCAAAATATGAGCTACTGAGACAGACCAACACCAGACTCTGACTTACTTGCTCCCACCTATTACCAAGTACCACCTGTACTAGTGACGAATAGGAACCTTTGAAAACAAAAGCGCAAGCTATGTCAGACAACTTCACTCTTATGCCAGGCAACGACTGCGCTGAAACACTACTCAAAACAAAGTTGTCATGAGTTCAACACTGCGAATCATCCAAGATAATATGCCAGACCCAAGGTGGCCTGCAGCTTCAACCTGCCCTTTACTTGCCACCCTTATACACTAACAACATGTTTAAACCACAAAAGAAACTACTTTTTTATTTTCCCTGACCCATTCTAAAATATATTGTACACCTTGTTTAACATACCAACATCTTAACTGTTACTGTTATTTTTTTATTTCTTTAACTATTATTTTTATTATTTTCTACTAATAAACTTGATTACTAAATAAACATTACTTGTTAATTTTAACATCCGGCAAAAATCTGAATCATTTTACTGTATATTTTTGTTTCAATTAAAAACATGTACCTCGTATGTCTAATGAGAACATGCGAGCAGGCGCGGACCAAGAAAGTTATTTGTGAATCCGTTTTTCAATGTTAAACTCGGAATGGACTGTATATGGTACAGTAGCTTATGATGGGTAGTCGCTTATAAAAGCAAGTGAACATTCTTTGAGAAAACAGGTTTACATGCAAAATATGAGCTACTGAAACAGACCAACACCAGACTCTGACTTACTTGCTCCCACCTATTACCAAGTACCACCTGTACTAGTAACAAATAGGAAGCATTGAAAGACAAAGGCGTAAGCTACGTCAGACAACTTCTTTATTCCTATGCCAGGCAACTACTGCACTGAAACACTGCTCAAAACAAAGCTCCCACCTATTACCAAGTACCACTTGTACTAGTACAATGTTAAACTCTGGATGGACTGCATATGATACAGTAGCTTATGACGGGTAGTCTGTGAATATATTGCATGTATTATGCTGCGCGCGAGCATAATACATGTAATTTATTATACAACTCCCTTAGTAACGTGAAAATACCGCATAGTAACGTGCGAATAACTCCATAGACACGTAAAAAAGATACAGCCGTATTCAACGTTGCTAAGGAAAAAAATTTTTTTTCTTCATTCGCTGCCGTTAATTCTTTTCTTTCGCTTTTCGTATAAAAGTCGCCCTGTGCACAGCTGGTATTTACATCACTTCTAGAGATTATTAAGCAAAGAAAGAAGCACAGAATTTAAACTGACCTGGCTTACTATCCGATACGCAAAATCGAGCACGGAGACCAGCTTCTTCGTCAGAAAATCAACTGAATTTGCCGCAACATAACTAATCTTCCGTACCACAAAATGTCAGACCACACACCACAGTTCGGTTATCAGGCCATAGTGTTTCCAGCCAGATCAATATTTCTGAGAGCAGTTTAAGAATCCCTGTCAATCTCGAAACGAGTTCTTGTCGGCATTCAACACGGCAGCCGTTGGATTTGCCTCGGCGTGTAATTCCAGTCCAAGATCTATGGCATCGACTTGCAACAACAGGCAATGATTACCTCTATCGAGAAACGGCAATGCGAACTGTACCACCACTGGTCACAAGATAAAGTCCTTTTCATACTTCATAAGCGAGGAGAAGGCGAGAACTGGCTGTTTGTTGATTCATGGCACTCGACGAAAATGAAAATGTTGACACATCTCGTTCCTCCAATTTGTTCTGTTTATGACCACATTATGTGATGTAGTATCTCAGATCTCCCCGCAAACTTGTTTAAAGTACCTCTTTCAGCTTCAATGTTACTCGGCTCAGAAAACAACGACTAGAAGTACTGCAAGTACAAAATCCGCGCTTGCTTACGCTGCACACGGCACTAAACTTGATTGACATATCGCGCGCGGAAAAGATGTCACTTTGGTCACACAACGTACCGCGATTTAAAAATAATTTACATCTTTTACTAAGGGAGTTGTATAATAAATAACTTATTAGACACTTAGGCGTGTAGTACGGCTGTATATTTTTACTCGTCGTTTGTATTTTGGCTCGCCGAAGCGGCTCGCCAAAATACTGCACGACTCGTAAAAATATACAGCCGTACTACACGCCTAAGTGTCTAATAAGATATATATATTGTTTCGCAGTGTTGTATACTAGAAATGACAAATACACCAAAATAGTCCTGAGCGTTGAGTTTGTTAGTCAGAAATGTCTCAGCACGCTGTGAACAAAACCGCAGTAATATTGTAAATAAACTCTGGTGTTACATTCCTCGCTTTCACTTGATATTTGTTACAGAGCGCGGATACTCAAAAGCCTCAAAGAAGAAACACATTCAATAAAAAAATACATAAGTATTGAAGCGAAGACTAGGTTATCGAGGCCTTTGATTAAACATAAGTGTTCAAAATCGACCGTGCATGAAAAGATAAGTCACGCGTTGCTCTTTTCTTGCTGGCCAACCTTTTGACTCCTAAGCTCAAAATGAAGAGTCGGTCAACCTTTAAGAAGCAAGCGTATGAGTGTTGTAATGACAATTTATAGATAGGTTTCATTTGAGCAAGGTGTCAAAAGTCAAGTTCTTTATACTGTGATATTTTTCTGATGAGAAGCTGAAAGTCTCTTTTGGGAGTTTCGCTCTTGTTCCTACTTTCCATTTTAGTTTCTTCTAGTCTCGACCGGCCCCACCTAACGAGCTGACTGGCAAACCAGTCTTGTTTTATAAAAGAAATATACAACGCATTCCCGTGTAATATAGTCTCATCTAAACACTTGGGAAGTTGGGAGAACACTCCAGTAGCGGGAAACAACTCGGCAGCCTCGTGGTTTCCGTGCTCTAGGAAGAAATAGATTGGATGAAGAACCGCGAAGATTATACGAAGACACTTGATTGAATTGTTGGAACATATAACTTAGGATCTGTGGTGCTTCGTTATTGGGTATCTTAAACATTAGCAAGGCTTTTTGCTTAGCTTTTCTTTCCTTCAATGTGTCCCATCCCAAAGCCGCAATATTTTCAGAGGAAGGGGAATCATATCCCTTACCTAATATAATCCTTGCAGCTTGTTTCTGGAATCTCTGTAACGTATCAGCCAGCGATTTGCCAAGATTATCCCAAACGTTGTAACAATAATCAAAGTGAAATACAACTAGAGACTTGTATACGATTTCAAGAGTATCTCTATGCACAAATGGGCGGAGTCTTTTTAAAACACCTAAGCCTGATGATACTTTTTTTTTTATTTTCTCAGTATGCTCCTGCCAGGATAACTCTTCGTCAACTATTACACCCAGTATTTCATTGTAAGAGACTTTTTTGATTTGTATGTCTCCAATCTTTAGAATGGGCTCACGAGGCAAACCAGCAATCCTGGGACATGAGCCAACTAACATAAATTCAGTCTTGGCCACATTCAAACTTAGTTTGTTTGCTACCAACCAGGTGCTGAGAATATTGAGCTCCGTGTTGACCAGGACTCAATTGAGTCCAAATTTTCCCCGGAGACTGATATATGAGTGTCATCAGCAAAAGGTCTGGGCACAGAATGACTGAGACAGTTTGGTAAATCGTTAATAAAAATTAAGAATAACAGAGGTCTCAAAATGCTGCCTTGGGGTACACCGCAATTTACTCTACAGTCATCAGAAAGAAAACATTAGCTAGGCATCTCTGTGTGCTTTTTTTTTTTTTGATTAGATATGACTGTAGAAGGCAGTGAGAAGCACCGTGGATACCAATAGCTTGAAGTTTGTCAAGCAGAATTGAATGATTTATCGTGTCGAATGCCTTTTTTAAATCTAAAATTACAAAAATATTAAGAAGGCCACGGTCTGTGTCTACAAACCAAGAATTAGTTGCTTCAATTTGTGCAGAAGTTGTAGAATGGTTTTTTCTAAAACCAAAGTGATGATCTGATAGAATATTTCTTGAGCTGAGGTATCCATAGAGCTGGTCATACATTAATCGCTCAAATACTTTACTGATCGTAGGTAAAATAAAAATAGGGCGATAATTACCAAGATCGTTTTGTTTGCCCTTCTCGAATGACGGAGACACCCGAGCAGTTTTTCATCATCGGGAAAGATACCACTGCTCATAATCAGATTGAAAAGGAAAGTCAGGGGGTATGTAATGAATTCAGCAGCTGCAAGAAACAATTTAGGTGGCATCCCGTCAAGACCAGTTGCTTTGGCTGGTGATAAGTGCTGGAGCAGGTGTAAGACGCTAGCAGGACGAATTTCTTTAAAAGAGAACTCAGTTTCAACTGGTTTCAAGAAATCCCTAAAGTCTGTAGTATCTTGGTTTATCTGAGCTGTAAGCCTAGGGCCAATTTCTGTAAAGAAATTGTTAAGCGCATTACAGATTTCCCTTGGCGTATTTAGGGTTGTCGTAGCCGTCTTAATTTCACTAACGGCATTATGACCTCCAGATCGACCTAAAAGCTGATTGATAATTTTCCAAGTATCCTTGTGATTATTACCATTAACCTCCAATAACGATTTATAGTAATAACTTTTAGATATTCTGATAGCGGAGTTAGTTCTATTTCTAGCAGCCCGGAAGTGATTCCAGTCGCTGACTTCCTTGGATATTGTCGCTATCCTCTTTAACCTATCCCTTTCAAGCATAAGAGCCTTCAACTCCGAGTTAATCCATGAAAAATGATGGTTCCAAACCCTTTTGGAGATTACAGGCGTATGAAAATCAGCTACTTTAAGAAAAAGTTCTTTCCATTTGTTCCAGTAACAATTTGGATCGCTAATCGATGAAAGAGATTCCCAGGGGATGAAGGAAAGATCCCTGACGAAATCAAAAGAATCAAAACCCTTGAAATTACTCACAGTTTTGAACTTCTGAGTATGTTGGTTTCTTCTAATGGAATTGATTTTCCTAATGCCATAAATCATAGAATGGTAACTAATGCCAACGTGAGAAACACCCGAACAAGCTATCTTATCTGGAACGTTGGTGATAAAAACGTCAATTAACGTGCTTGTGGAATCAATGATGCGCGTTGGATCGTCAATAATTTGCTTGAGCTGATAAAATCGATTTAGTAACTTTAAAGATGTAGTGTTGGGATTAGACCTATTACCAGCAAAATTACAGTTTAAATCGCCAAGGATATAGATTTCCTTGTTCTTTCTATCTATATTATGGAGAAGGGCATCGTATTTATTGAAGAACTCTGTCGGAGAGTTAGGTGGTCTATAAACTGAGCAAATTATAAATGGCTTACAAATTGGGTTTCTTAATCTCGACGCAAACGGCTTCAATGGAAAGCGGGACTAATTCGTGGCGAGAAATAAAATTGAGAGAATTACGCATATAAATTGCCACACCTCCCCCATTCCTATTACGGTCCTGTCTCACCAGTTCATAACCAGATATGCCGACCTCTCCACTAGAAATTAAATGCATCCACTTACGGCTATAAGATTACTAGAAATACGATAATCGCAGATACCCCTCGTTCTGTCATTGATGGGACTTTTACTTTGGTAACTCCCAACAAGAGCACCCTTTGTTTTACCGAAATGTTGACTCAGTCTTTTCTTCGGAGTCAAGTGCAACACGCAAAGGAAGGAGAAAAAGAATGGTGTGTGTACGTTATACTTTTGCGTTGAAAAAGAGTCGATTGCGTGACGAAGTACGTATTTCCCACGGTCGGCACGTCAAATTAATTCATACAGTCTGCCAAGCACGTTCTCAAAATTTAATACTCAAATTTTGAAGTTGGTCGGCCGTCGTAGTACGGGAAAAAAGGAACACTGATTTTTCAATTTTGAATTCATAGGCAGTACAATTAAATAGGCTTTCCTGTGCGATTTGCTTTTACTCTTGACTGCATGCTCCAGACTCAGGCATGCATATTTAACGAGCTCGAATTGTTTTGTATGTGAACCCGCTCAAAACAACATGATTTCTTCCAGAATCAAAGCAAAACTTGAACGGTTTACTTCAAATTATACACGGGCTTCAGACCTAGTCATACTTCTAAGGGCTTGTGAACGATTCTCGCTGCAAACGCATGCCAGATTACAGCATTTGTTACAGTTTTAGTAGTCTTGACAGAAAAATAAGACATCTGACTAAATCATTCAAGAGACTCCAAGTTCCGATTGCTCTGAGCGAATACTGTAGCCGAAACTGGCGACAGAAGCGTATTAAAACAATACTTCGAGGGAAAATGATTAGCATACAGATTCTAATACATTCTTGAAGTGATCGAGTTACAAGATACGGGTAGAATATACTTGTCACGGTGATTGTTCGATTTCCACTGACTAACCTTTGTTGCTTGTCCTTTCTGAATAAGTATCTGAGTTTAACACAACGGCGTCTGAAGCTCCCGTTTTGCTTTCAAGCGTTGTTCTCTTTGTGGAGTCTTTTCTTCGGCCCGCTTTTGCTTCTGAAGCTCCCGTTTTTGCTCGCGGGGGCCTGGGGCCCACGAGAGCTTAAAAATGGGAATTTTTTTTTTTTTTTTTTCCTTTTTGTGGGTCGAGGATCAGCACATGGTGATTGGTTCATATTATCACGTGCTGGGCGATGACGTAATTGACTTCGCTAAACAACTCGAGATGTGGCCAGTGAATTGCTCGTTACTTGTGTGTAAAAGTTAACTGCATCCCATCCAAACTCAACACCATTTGGCTCTGTGAAATAGGCACGGATAAACTGGATTTTCGGGAACGATTTTGGCTCGCGTTCACCGCGGAAGCTTTGAGAATAGCCGTAAACAAATATTTGATGGTACCGCTGTCGCCGATAAATATTTAGTCCCGACTAAACTTTCTGTGGCGACACGAAATACTTTTGGGAAGATAACAGGGCGAAAACAGAAACCAAAGCTACGGTGAGCTTTAGCCTTAAAACAATGACGCTTTATGCTTTACTCTGTACATGACATCTGTTGCCTCATAAAATTCTTCTGTGTATCGTACATTGCCTGTTGAAGTGTTTCTTTCATTCGATCATGTAGCCTTTGTTTCGCAATGGTCAGTGAATACCAGAAATGAAAAATACACCGAAATAATTCTGAGGATTGAGTTTGCAGTCACAAATGGACTGAACACACTGTGAACAAAAGCGCAATAATATTGTAAACATCTGTGTCGTGTGACATTCCTCGCTGTCAATTTTATATTTGTTACAGAGCACGAATACTCGAAAGCCTGATAGAAAGAAACGTATTGAGTTAATAAAAGAAAACATATAAGTAGTGAAGCGAAAAAGTAAACTGCATCCCATTCAAATTCAACGCCATTTGGCTCTGTGGAATAGGCACGGATAAACTGGATTTTAGGAAAAGATTTTGGCTCGCGTTCACCGCACAAGCTTTGAGAATAGCCGTAAACAAATGTTTGATGGTACTTCTGGGGTATTGCAAATATCTCTGTCGCCGATAAGTATTTAGTCCCGACGAAACTTTCTGTGGTGACACGAAATACTTTTGGGAAGATAACAGGGCGAAAACAGAAACCAAAGCTACGGTGAGCTTTAGCCTTAAAACAATGACGCTTTATGCTTTACTCTGTACATGACATCTGTTGCCTCATGGAATTCTTCTGCGTATCGTACATTGCCTGTTGAAGTGTTTCTTTCATTCGATCATGTAGTCTTTGTTTCGCAATGTTCATTAAATACCAGAAATGAAAAATACACCGAAATAATTCTGAGGATTGAGTTTTGCAGTCACAAATGGACTGAACACACTGTGAACAAAAGCGCAATAATATTGTAAACATCTGTCGTGTGACATTCCTCGCTTTCAATTTTATATTTGTTACAGAGCACGAATACTCGAAAGCCTGATAGAAGAAACGTATTGAGTTAAGAAAAGAAAACACATAAGTAGTGAAGCGAAGGCTGGATTAATCGTGGCCTCTGATTAGAAATATGAGTCAAGGTCAAACTGTCAAAATCGATTGTGCATAAAAAGATATGTCACGCATTCTCAAGATGCAGGGTCGCTCAACCTTTAAGAAGCAAGTGTATGAGTGTTGTCCCCGAACGAAGTGAGGGAAATATTCACGACACTAATGCAGTAGTATTATCGCCTTATCGGTGACTCCAAGCGTGTCGCCATCTCGAAATCTAATGTTCGTGTGTTTGTGTGTTTGTGTGTTTGTGTGTGCGATACGACCTCGTCCCAAGGCCCTCCGCGTCGAGCGACCACAGCAGGCGAGGTTACATCGGCAGCTTAACTGTAAACCGCCATTTTCTTGGTGACATGCGGTAGAGTACGAACTGAAGTGATTTTGTACAAGAAGATGCAGATACAAGGCCAAGCAGTTCGACGGACGGCTGTAAATTGCCCGGATATTTTGCCAGTGCATGGGAGGCAAGCTCTACTAGACGTAAAACGGATTCTTTAAGGCCCAACTGGTCGACCTGAACACAATCCCAGACGCCAGTATTGTGTTAAAACGCAGACACTTCTTCAGAAAGGAATAGCAAAATACAGTCGGTGGAAATCGAACAATCACCGTGGCAAATTTCACTTTTCGCAATAACAGGAATGCAGTTTTCAGAATCTAAGTTTGACAAGATGACAACACAATACAATGGAAAGTGGAATTTTCGTACTGTATGAGGACTGCTCTATACAGTGTATTTTGAAATCATTGAAGACGTAAACAATAGTGTTTTGGGTTTTGTTTCCTTTGCTGGAAAAGAGCTAAAGCTATGGCTTTCAGGAACCGGTGAGTTTTGAAAATTTACATCAATTAACGTACAATACACTTTTGTTAAACGACGGTTGTGTTATCATTATGGTATTTCAACAATTGCCGTATATTTTGTTGTTTGATGCCTTTGGAACTGTGATGAAGGCCAAGTAGGATTATACTGTTATCTTTTCACTGGTTTTCAAAGCTATTTCAGAGTGCCTTCGTGCAAGATTGTGTCATCCGATTTCTGACATGTTTGCATAATTTCATTGACAGTCTGACAGTCTGTGAAGTTTTGTCGCCGCGTTTGTTGGCACACTGTATTCAAGGATAAAATGTAACCGGGTTAAAATGCTTCTGCTTTTTGAAGCCTATTAAAGTAGAAAATATCCGGCCATTGCTTTCCAAATTAAACAATATGTCTACTAGCGGGACCCCCGTAAGATACTCGCTCAACACAATCGGACTTTGTATTATTTAGTGATCGGGTTTGCTCGCTCAATAAAATCGGACCTTGTATTATTTAGTGACTTGGGTTTTTTTTTTCTGTCAAAGATTTTAAAATCGTCAAACGCAGTTTGAAAAGTTGTTGTGTTCAAAATTGAATCCCTGCCAAAATTCACACGATTCCGAGACTTCGAAAGCGTGTAAACAAGCGAATCGCTTTGACGGTTCTAAATTTGGCACACACACACACAAAAAAAAAACAAACATACACGTATGTGGTTAGGATAAAGCATTGGCTGGAGAAATCGCGGCTTTTCTTGAAATTCAGAAAAATTTCGGTGTCCAAGATCGATTTTGCTTGGCTTTCAAGCCTCGGGAGTATTCTGTAGTTGCGTGTAAATGTTTTCTCAGCGAATTTTGAAGTTCAGCTGGTGTCTACGAAAATTGCAGACTGTGCACGTTGTCTGAACTAAACCAGACTGCCGTGTGACAAAGATTATTTTTAGCGGCCGACTGGTGACGTCGCTACACAGCCGTGGTTTGCAAAAAAAAATTTAAATAATCTCCGAACGGAAAATAAACAAGAATCCCGCTTTCCGAAAACCCACTACTGAGCGAGGGGATATCTGCGATTATCGTATTTCTAGTAATAATAATTTTTAGTTTAATCAAGGTGTCAAAAGAGCAAGGTGTCAAAAGCCAAGTTCTCTATACTGTGTGATATTTTTATGGTGAGAAATTGGAAGTCTCTCTTGGGAGTTCCGCTCTTGTCCCCTACTTTCCATTTTATATTCTGGTCTCGACCCAACTCACGCCGCGAGCTCACTGGCAAGGCCAGTCTAGTTCTTGTTTCAAGCGCTGTTCTCTTTGTGGAGTCTTTTCGTCGGCACGTCATTGTCGTCCTTTCTCTAGACGTATTTGGCGCTGTTCGATCGTTTCACGATTTTGCCTTGCCCGTGCCTGTTCCCTTCTCTTTTGAAGACGAGCTTCGCGAGACCGTTCTGTTTCAAGTTTTCTAGTTTTCAGATTCATTTTCGTGAATGCAGTTACGTACAATTGTTGCTTCGTTCAAATCTTTCTTAAAAACACTGGCGGAGACGGTAATCTATAATCGACAATGATTACGTAATTGCCCTATTAGGACATTGCCTTAGGCACCTGGCCTAAAAAGTTCGCATCGCACACACCCACACACACACGAACATTAAATTTCGAGATGGCGACAGGCTTGGAGTCTTCAAATTAATGCATTAGCGTCGTGATTATTTCCCTCACTTCGTTCGGGGATAAATAGATTCTGATTTTAATTAACGGTCAATGTGAGTACTGTTGAAAATTATGCTTCGGTTGGTCAAATATACCGGCCAATATGATATGTTAATGTATCTACAGTAGACAAAGTAGTTCGGACGCTTTCGTTCTGTGGAAGTGCTGTAAAATCTGATTTATTCGCGTATTTGTTACTGAGAATTGTCGTTATTGTGGCCGAGTATTGTCACGGCATGAACTCGGACGTCACTCAAAGTACACATGTCACGTGTATCATGTAAAATTATAATAGTAAACTTTACTTCTTGTAGCTTGGAGATTTGTATCTGTATCACTTACAAATTAATACACAGGGCTTTGATTAGAAACTTGCTTATTGTTGACGCGGCACGACATCACCAGTCTGCCGAGCTGCAGATATTTGTTCTTAGTGTGCGTGGCCCTGTGCGAAAAACCCAGCAATACTTGAAACAAAAAAAGGCCAATGGAATTATGCTGGGAAACGTACTCCCCGATTGAATTGCAAACGCACAAGCCCCGGGGAATAGGGCTGAAACAGAAACGCCACTTTAAACGCTCACATCAGAATGACTTTTATGACATGTTTAGGTGTAATTAATAAACTAATTGGACCGGCAACTCTCTAACTCATTTTAGAAGAGAGAAGTAAAGGATTTAAAAGGTGCACAAAGACACCGACAGAAGAGAAGACTTGGAATACACAAGAGAGCAGCCGGCAACAAGTATATATAACTTGACGTCATGTCACGCCGAGCGGACGTGTATTTACAAGCGGACGTGTATTCACAAGCTCCGGCATTAGATCTTCTTATTCGTCTCTTTTATATCTCGGTTGGGTGCTATCTGCTAAATGGAGTGCTGACTACTGAGTTTTATGACCAAGTTACAAATTTGGGCGACCATGAGGTAAAAAGATGTGGCGTTCTCGTCCAAACATGGCCTTCGCTTAATAGTGAAGTCCGCCATGTTGAAACAGGTTCGCACCATGTGCGTCGACGTCGGCAGGGCTTTGCTAAATCTCGGATAAAGTACGACGCGAACTCAGAGGCAAGTTACAACTATGAATATCTATGTTTATGTGGCGACATTTCTCCAAACCCTGGACCCGCTTCTACCAGAAAGTGCTCAGTTTGCGACAAGATCGTGGCAAGGAGACATAGAACTATTAGTTGTGATTGTTGCGGCCTCTGGGCTCATATAAAGGGTGGAGATATCTCCCCTAAAGAATATCTGCGGCTACAATCATGCGACGATTTCTGCTGGACATGCCCAACATGCCTGTTTCAACTGCAGCAATTACCCTTCGCGGATGTCAGCGACATTGACTCCAGTCTCAACTCGACTCACTCGCTCATCGATAACCACATCGCTGCCCTGCCTGGTTATCATGATCTGGCCTTAAACTATGCAAAGAACTTCAAAATGGGTCACATAAATGCAAACAGCATTGCTGGCCTCAAGTTTGGGGAAATACATCAATGGCTGGAATCTAGCTACTTTGATCTTTTCGTTATCACAGAAACAAAGTTTGACAGTAGTTTCCCTAATGGTCAATTTGAGATTGATGGCTTTCGCTTGCTACGTAAGGATAGAAATATTCATGGTGGCGGAATCATAATGTACCTTCGCAATGATTTAGCATATTAAAGGCTACGAAAACTAGAGCACGCATCTGGTATTGAATGTCTAGCGGTGAAGCTCAAAATCGCAAAATCATGGACGACTTTCATAAGCCTCTACAGACCTCCAGCGCTTGCAAAAACAACATGGAGGAAACAATTAACAGATACTCTAGAAGTGGCGACGGGAAACTCCAACAGTGTCTTCGTTTTGGGCGACTTAAATTGTGACTTATTGAGTCCAGACAAGCCACCAAAGGATGGGAGGGATTTATTGGACATTATGGATGTGTTTGGTCTGTCGAGTGTTATTGACTCTGCGACTCGAATTACGGCAACATCGGAGACTTTGCTGGATGTAATCTTAACAAACAGCAAGGCCAGAGTCTTCAGGGCGGGAGTTATTGATCCGCACATTAGTGATCATGCACTAATCTTCACCATCCTGAAAGCCAAAGTGCCGAGATTGCAATCGCAAAAGATTTATTTTTGGAGCTACAAGTGCTTCCAAACTGAATACTTTCTAGCTGACTTGGAAAACATTCCATTTATCACTGTGATGAATGCTTTCGATGATGTTGACGATAAGTTATTTGCATTCCAATCACTATATTGTGAAGTGCTAGACGATCATGGACCTATGAATCATGTGCATGTTCGTGGCAATCAAGCGCCTTATTATGACTGACCAATGGCGAAAGGCAATTAGGCACCAAAATCATCTCTGGAGACTCCTTACGCGTGATAGGTCAGATTCCAACTATGCTGTGTATAAAACCCAGAGGAACGTTTGTACCTCGCTTAGACGCAAAGCAATCAAAGGCCACTTTATCAAAAGATCTGAAGAAACTGGTCAGGATCCTCGTCAGTTTTGGAACACCTACCGGCCATTTCTGCACTCAAAAAAGTCCTTCAAGTCTAATGATATTACTCTAAAGGAAAATGAGCAGATCATAACAGAAAAAGTGGAAATCGCGAACATCTTCAATGATTATTTTATAAACATTGCGAATCATATCAAAGTTCCATCCAGCGATGTTCATAGGGAGAATTTTGAAAATCATCCAAGCATTAAAGCCATACTGCAGAACATAAATGAGAATGAAGCATCCAGGTTTGGCTTTCAGCCCACAAGTGTCGCATATGTCGAGCAGCTACTAAATGAGGTGAAAACAAAGAAATCTTCCGGTCACAATAACATTCATCCGAGACTGCTACGTGAGTCTGCTACTGTTATTGCCGCACCTCTGACTAATGTAATTAACCACTCCTTATTTCAATGTAAATACCCGTCTGTCTGGAAGAAGGGACAAATCACTCCTCTGCTCAAAAGCAAAGGCGACGACATGTGCAAGAATTCCTACAGACCAGTATCAGTATTACCAGCACTGAACAACGTATACGAAAGGCTTCTGGCATCGCAGCTTTTGGTCCATTTCAAGCAGCTTCTGTCAGACTTTCTGTCGGCGTACAGGTAAGACTACAGTTGTCAAACCGCCTTGCTTCGACTTGTCGAGGACTGGAAAGAGTCCCTTGATCGTGGTGAGCTGGTAGCTATGGTGGCAATGGATCTGTCAAAGGCTTTTGACAGCCTACCACACTCATTGTTTGTTGCTAAGCTACGAGCATATGGTCTAGACTGTCAAGGATGTTTACTAATGAAGGACTACCTCCAAGGAAGACAGCAGAGGATAAAAATCGGCGATGCACTATCATCGTGGGAGCATAATACTAGAGGAGTTCCACAAGGCAGTGTACTTGGGCCCTTATTTTTTAATATATTTTTAAATGATCTTTTTTACTTTATTACTAAGTTAAATTAAATGCTTATGCTGATGATCAACAGCTCTACAGCTCAGGCAATGATCCCGTAGCTCTTTACAATAGGTTAAATAGTGAATTATCAGTGGCTACAAATTGGTTCAGCAATAATGGCCTTATGGCCAATCCAGACAAATTTCAGGCACTTATTCTTGGATCAACTTTCCTTTTGTAGTAGACGGGATATACATTGAAAGATACTATGATATTGATTTACTTGGATGCAATCTTGACTGCAATCTAAGTTTCGATAAGCAAATCGCAAACATTTGTAAACAGGCTAATAAGCAATTTCAGGTTATAAAGCGCTTTTAGAAACTTAATTTCATGTAAGATCAAGGTACGATTGTACAAGGCTTTTATATTACCGCTTTTCCAGTACTGTAGCAGCGTTTGAAATTTTGTGGAGCCCGAAACGCCGACAAGTTGGAGCTGCTCAACAAGCAAATGCTTCGAGTTGTTTTAAATGACTCTACAAGCACGTATAACGAGTTACTCTCCAGGCTCAAAATGGTTACCTTTACGACTAGACGAATACAAAATATGCTGGTCATAGTCTACAAATGCTTGGCCAAGATGGCACCTGACTATCTTGCCTCCATGTTCACTCTAAGACCCAAAGTACACAACTTAAGAGGTCTTAGAAAACTGGAATTGCCAAGACTAAGAACCACTTCTTTTGGACTTAAATCAGTCAAATACACTGCCGCTAAAGCTTGGAATAGCATCACTGATAATGCTAGAGCCGCTGTATCTTTACGGAGTTTAAAACCCACGCAAGAGGTGTTACGCTTTTTGTATAGAAAAAACAATTTCATTACCCATATTTCATTGTAGTTATATAATGTTTTACTTAATTTTTTTTATGTGTTTTTATCTAGGTTTTCGGAGATACTAGCATCATGTTTGCTACTCTAGGAAATCCGAAATGAAATAAAGTTTGTATGTATGTATGTATGTATGTATGTATGTATGTATGTATGTATGTATGTATATGTACTAAGATAACCAGTGAGACGCACTGTCACACAATCGGCCAAAGAGGACATGATCATCGGGTCAGCGCCCTCTACTCCGCGGAAATTGTTTCTTTTCCCATGTGAATCGCTGTTTTTCTTTTAATTTCGACGTCTGGGTATCGTAAAACTAGAAATACGATAATCGCAGATACCCCCTCACTCCGTCCTGCACTAGCATATATTAGAAGTTTCGACGCAAAAAAATAAACAAAGAAGTAATGTGTCTATATGATTTTATACGGCCTTTGACGTAATCAGCCTGTTGTAGTTGACGGAGCAAGCGTGTTAAAATAACGTTTTACTACTTGTACTATACCAAGTGCTGAACACTTAAAGGAGAAAAAGAGTGGTCTGAATTATAGTAACTTTGTGTCACTAGTGGTTTACTAATTTTGCACAAAAATATATATTTAAATTTCGCAAACCCCACCCCGCCTGGCCTCTCTTGCGTTACGCCACGCATTTTCTCATCGAATTTCCAAGTGAGTCCACAACAAACTACGGCAAACCAGTGGAAATTAGCTTATTTTTACCCCAACATTTAGAAAACAAATTTCAAATTTCAAAAAATCAGTCTTGTGATTAATCACTTTACCACTCTATAATGGATCAGCTCTGACCCAATAAGAAAACAACATATATATCAGCATCAATTCCTTTTATTCTTAATCTCATTGTCATCATCATCATACAGCACACTATTCATTGTGTGCCCTTTTTATCATATTTTTGTGTTATATAAGCTTCATCAAGTGCTCCTGCCTGGTACGAAAACCCAAAACCTTGTAGGAAAAAGTAGGAACGTGGTCTCCAACCAAAAGCATGCAGGAGCACAATCCCTTGGAGGATAAGGGAATAATAACTATCATGAACTTAATACAGGTAAACAGCCCTTTCACTCCCAAGCCTAAATGCAGAATCTCTCAGCTTTTTCAAAATACATTATATAAAATAACTTATGTAGTGAGAAATGACAGTTAAGTCAGCATTCACTTAACCAAAAAGGTACAAAAAGCTATATATTCTCTATACTGTACAATACAGTACACTTTCAACTGAAGGAGAAAATTGAATTTGATCACTCTTAGGTGTGAAAGGGTTTAAACTTGTTGTTACAACATTGGTTACTGTCTACCTTGGTGCTGGCCTTACTCACATGTTGTTGCCACTTATATTACATAACTGTACTGAAGTTTTCCTTCATAAAAAGCAAACAACCCTCTAACAAATAAGTAAATAACAAAACCTTGTGTCAAAAAGGTACACATAGAAAAAATACTTGGCTCTGAGCATGTCATCCACTTGAGCACAATACAGTACTATTCCAAATTTTAAGAAAGCATACAAATATACCGAAATTTTTTTGTGGCGTACTCAACAGAATATACAGGCCAATGTTTTTGAGAACATTTTCCTTTGGCATTCTTGTTGGACCAGACAATCGGGCCGTACATGTCAGCATTGAGTTTATTTTTGGCTCCTGACAATCTTACACTTTCATGATGTCAGTGACTTGGTACATGAGGATCCCTTAACAGCACAGGAGTTGACTTCTCAGCATGATTCCTTCACTTTAACATTTCCTTTAGCATGATCTTTGGAGATGAAAACACATGTTCAGGTTTTTGTCTTTGGTACATATTGTTGCAAATTTATCATACAGTACTTACCTATAAACAACATAGAAATTGAACTTCCATTTGGACCGAAGTGTAAGTTTAGCCAAGGAACCTCTTTCTTTGCTCCTACAAAAATCATAAAAGGCACCAAGTTTTAAGTGGATTAATAAGATAATTCACATGATGTACACAATACAATGCACTTTCATAGCTAACCTGTACTATTCATCCACAATTGACATAAATCCTGGAAGGATGCTGTAAAGGAACTGGTGCACTGTAAATAAATACTTGTTGTCCTGGTAATAGAGGCCAATTTTTTCCTCAAAACACTGCTATAAATGTTTTTGGTTATCCCCGAGCGTAATATCAAGTGTACATGGCATAAAAACAAATGCACATCATCATATAGACAGCTAAAGAAACTTCACTGCATAGATCATAAATCACTGTAAATTAATTAGGCACTGATACTGTAGTAAAAATTGGCAAATATTCTAAATAACACAAACTACAGCTTTTGCAATGGTAAATCAAAGTACAAACACATGTATACAGTATTGTGTTCTCTTCGATCCTTGTGTATGAAAATGCAGCAAATAATAACAAAACACATTCAGTGGTCTGATAAACATGAGTGCAGATTCAAATTTTTTTGGAACATTCAGGAACAAAATATCACCATGTATGTTTGTTCAGCTGTTCTTCGTTGTAAATAAACAATTACAAAGAATGGCCGTGTTGCAATTAATGCATAATTTTGCCAATTTGGCCATCAATACACAGAATCAAAAATATAAATACAACAACCATAAAAGCCATACAGAATAGTTTTCAATTCTTACCTGCCCCTTGATTCCTGATGAACGGGCAGATCACTCACATTGGCTGGAAGAGTGGTGAGAAATCCCTGAACATCCTGTGGCAAGTTGAGGATATGACCTTTGTACCCACGCTGGCCGCCGTGTTTCCGGTAATCACACATGTTGGGGAAAGCTCTGGCGATCAACATTTCCTCTACTTCGGTGAGGTCCTGTAGTTCTGCAGGCACTGTTCCAGGATCCATGTCGTTGTCAGCCGAGAACAATCGACACGAAGTCTTTTTGTCGCGTTTGCACCTGGTGATCGGCCATGTTTATTTGCATACCTTGCAGCGTAAGTGTCGGAGATTTTCCTCAAAGCGGTGAAAGGCAGTGAGTTCTTCCCGCTCCCATTCTTGTTCGTTAAATGGAGGAGTTTCTGGATTTGCCCACCCACGGTTATGCAAATATTGTTGTTTCTGTCTGCGACGTCTTTCGACAACTGCAGCACGTTGTTGTCGGCGTCGAGTGTTGGCTCCATTTTGAGCTTGAAGCCTGCGGATATTCTGTTCAGACGATTCATTGGCACGTCGAGAAGCTACTCGCTGGCGATTGGATTCTCTTTGCGGAGTTCTCTGCTTGGCCCGCCTTTGTTTCTGAAGTTCCCGATTTGCTTTCAAGCGTTGTTCTCTTTGTGGAGTCTTTTCTTTGGCCCGCTTTTCTTTCTGAAGCTCCCGTTGTGCTTTCAAGCGTTGTTCTCTTTGTGGAGTTCTTTCTTCGAGCCGCTTTTCTTTCTGAAACTCCCGTTGTGCTTTCAAGCGTTGTTCTCTTTGTGGAGTCTTTTCTTCGGCCCGCTTTTCTTTCCGAAGCTCCCATTTTTTCTTTCAAGCGTTGTTCTCTTTGTGGAGTCTTTTCGTCGCCACGTGATTGTCGTCCTTTCTCTAGACGTATTTGGCGCTGTTCGATCGTTTCACGATTTCGCCTTGCCCGTGCCTGTTTCCTTCTCTTTTGAAGACGAGCTTCGCGAGACCGTTCTGTTTCAAGTTTTCTAGTTTTCAAATTCATTTTCGTGAACGCAGTTATGTACAATATTGTTGCTTCGTTCAAATCTTTCTTAAAAATATGGCGGTGATGCTAGTCGATAATGATTTCGTCATTGCCTTATTTGGACATTGCCTTAGGCACCTGGCCTAAAAAGGTCGCATCGGACAAACACACAAACAAACAAACACACGAACATTAGATTTCGAGATGGCAACGCGCTTGGAGTCTTCAAATGAGCCGACTATGCTGCATTAGCGTCGTAAATATTTCCCTCACTTCGTTCGGGGATAAACGATTAATCGACTTGAAGGTTTTAACCTCACTTTTTAGTCGTTAAAACCGTTACTTTTAATTGTGACCGTTACATTTTCAATTTTCACCCCGTCACAATCATATTCCTCAGCACATACAATACGAGCTCGTCATTCACTAAAATGTTCCAACTGTTTTTAATTAGGCAAATTTGGTTCGAAAATTTACACAAGGGCACAAACAACAACTATTTCAAGTTTGGCATCAAATCCTCTAGAAGGTATGGACATTTTTAGTATAACTCGCGTTATAGACAGTAGATCCCCCCTGCCCTGCAGGACTACTTGCCTAGTTGTATGTGGTATAGAAATATGTCTGATTATCACATTCACATTTTTTACAAGACAGGTATTAAGTGAAATTAACTCAACCCCTATTTGCTCGCGGACAGCGCAGCTGCGGCGAGCTTAAAAATGGAGGTTTTTTTTGTTTTCCTTTTTCTGGGTCGAGAATCAGCACACGGTGATTGGTTCATAATATCACGTGATATGCGATGACGTAAATCGCCGCCCGGTTGGCTCAGTTGGTTGAGTGCCGGTCTTTCGTGCGGGATGTCGCGGGTTCGAACCCCGGCCGGACCAGCACTCGGGGTCTTACAATAACTAAGGAGAAGATGCTGCCTTTGTTTTTATCAGCAAATGGTAAGATCTTCACGTGGCTCGGATGACTACGAAAAATGGCGGTACCGTCTCCCTATACTTCTATACTTGATTACAGGGGGACGTAAAAGAACCACTGAGGACGTAAACAAATTTCTGGCTGTGACCACTCTCAGTGCCTGTACTCCACAGTAATGTGGCGAAGCCAAATTGTTGCTAAAAAGCCCCTTGAGGGGAGCATCAATAAAAATATGTATGTAATGTATGTAATTGACTTCGCTAAACAACTCGAGATGTGGCCAGTGAATATTGCTCGTTACTTGTGTGTAAAAGTTAACTGCATCCTATCCAAACTCAAAACCATTGGGCTCTGTGGAACATGTACGGATAAACTGGATTTTAGGGAATGATTATGGCTTGTGTTCTTAAGTTCACCGCTGAAGCTTTGAGAATAGCCGTAAACAAATGTTTGATGGATACCGCTCGGGGATTGCAAATTTCTCTGTCGCCGCTAAAAATTGAATCCCTACGAAACTTTCTGTGGCGGCACAAAATACTTCTGGGAAGATAACAGGCCGAAAACGGAAACCAAAGCTACGATGAGCTTTAGCCGCAAAACAATGACGATTTATGCTTTACTCTGTGCATGACATCTGTTGCCTCATAACATTCTTCTGCTTATCGTACATTGCCTGTTGAAATGTTTCTTTCATTCGATCATGTAGCCTTTGTTTCGCAATGGTCATTGTATACCAGATATGAAAAATACACCGAAATAGTCCTGAGCATTGAGTTTGCAGTCACAAATGACTGTGAACAAAACCGCAATAATAATGTAAAACAATTATTGTCGTGTTATATTCCTCGCTTTCAATTTTATATTGGTTACAGAACACGAATACTCGAAAGCCTGATAGAAGAAACGTATTCAGTTAATAAAAGAAAACACAAAAGTATTGAAGCGAAGGCTGGACTATTCGTGGCCTCTGGTTAGAAATAAGAGTCGAGGTCAAACTGTCAAAAATCGATTGCGCATAAAAAGATATGTAACGTATTCTCAAAATTCAGGGTCGCTCTCCTTTAAGAAGCAAGTGTATGAGTGTTGTAATGATAATTTATAGTTTAATTAGATTTCATTTGAGCAAGGTGTCAACAGCCAAGTTCTCTATACTGTGTGATATTTTTCTGGTGAGAAACTGGAAGTCTCTCTTGGGAGTTCCACTCTTGTCCCTACTTTCCATTTTAGTATATTCTGGTCTCGACGCAACTCACGCCGCGAGCTCACTGGAGACGCCAGTCTAGTTTCATCAAATAAATCAAGAGTATCCCATGAACATTTTTTATTGAACACTGTTAGTTGATAAATTGACTTGTACTTAAATGCTCTATTACTTTATAACAAGTGGCTGGCTAAGTGTTAGCCTTTTAGGTTGCCTTCTAACATGAAATTATTATTTTTTGAAAAAACAAAAAACAAAAAACAAAAAAAAAAAACGTAAGGCCAAACAGATACATTTGTCAGCCAAAAATGTCAACAAAATTTATATCCTTATAAAATTATGCAGAATAATTTGTAGAATTATATCTTTCTTTGAACGAGTATTGGAAACAAGTCGCGTCCAGCCAATTACTCAAGTTATTTAACCATGAGGTGGAAGAATTAGCTTGAGATAAGAACCAGTTTTCCAGTAATGCCAAAACTTTACCACTAAACTTTTTATATTACGAATCTGTTCGCAACTTAATGCACGATGTTGGTAATAATATTGCACCAACAAACATTTTAAATTTGTTTTCCAGAACATCAAGAATTCATTCTTATAACACTCACGATCATCAACATCTGAAAATTTTTATATAAAAAGATCGAGACTTGATGTTCAAAAAGATGCTTTTTCGCGAGTTGGCGCCAAGATTTGGAATGAGATACCCCAATACCTAAAAGAACTATCAAAAAAGGCATTCAAATACGAACTAAAAGAAAAGCTGTTTGACATCTTTAAAAACCTACACTCGTATATTGAAACACCCACGATAATTTCAAAAGTCAAAAAACACAAGAAATAGATATATATTAACCCCTCTCTGCTAGAATCTATTATTGTTATTCTATTCATCTACTTATATTGTTTCTGTATATATGTATATAATATATATTTACTATTTTATTTATTTATTTATTTATTTATTTTTATTTCATTTTTATTTTTTTTCATTTTTTATTATTTTTTTATATTTGTATTTCAGTTTCTCCAAAATCTTCGCTAGTTTTCCTTCCTTTTTTGCGTCAATTTGAACGCTGTAAATTGCATGATCAAATGAAAATAATGTAAAACATGTAATGTAGTGTATGTAGTGTAAGTAAAGTACATTCTGTAATAAATAATTTATGTAAATTTAGAGACTGACCCGCCTCGATTAGCTATGCTACCTGCGGGTCAGTCCAAGTTATGTATTAATTTAAGAAATATAATATAATAAAGTGTGTAAAGTGTTTAAAGTGAGTATGTCCTGGAAAAAAGTGTTTCGTGAAAGAGACTATTCTTATAGACTTGTCTTAGGCTATGGCTAGATGTCAGGCTACAAACATCAAAGTCATTAAAATCTCTGAGGAAAACAAGGTCATAATCGGGATGCTTACTTCGTAAGAGATCGGTAGTATTAATTAGGTATTCATTGAGATCTTTGTGTTCTTGCGCAGTCCGTCCAGGTGGGTGGTACACGACACAGACAGCAATACCCGAGAGAGGCCTGGGGAGACGCTTGGGACGTAAACAGAGCCATAAGCGTTCAAAGTTCGGGTTCTCTAAGTCCAACTGCCGCTTACAGGGAATGTCTTCTTTTAGAAAGACACAGACTCCGCCACCTCTGCCAATTGCACGGTCCTTGCGAAAACAGGTGAAGCCGCTGATCAATAATAGACTGTCTATGCCATCGTGCAACCGAGACTCTGTGATAGCAACCAGATCCACGGGGCTCATAGCCAGCAGGGCCGTTAAGGATATACGACTGATAATATTATTGTGTACAGCAATAGCAGGTCTAAGAAGAGAGAACCACTTGACAACATAGTACAAAATAACATGATACACAGGATGAATCGTTCATCGATGTGGAACTGGCGACAGATTTATTTTGCCACAGTGTCATTCAACAAAAAATTGACGAACAAGCCTCCGGCAAGCAGGGTACATTTTTTTCTATCGCGGGAAGTTCTTTCATTTAGCACTTGGCACTGCGTCCTGTTTGACCAAACTAGACATTATTATCTGTATGGCTATCTGGCTCGATTATTTCTAATGATTATCCCAGATAGCCATTACCTTAATACTAGTACATTTTATTTACCTGTACTCAATACACATTATATTCTACCAAGTTACAATAAAACTTCTGTCTGTCTGTCGTGCACACCAGCTCATATGAGTGGTAGTGTGATACCAGCTCTTAAGAGAACTAGATTAACTGCGTCGGCGTGGTGATAAAACGCTGGTGTATCAACTGAAAGTTGATCGAGGTACTGGAACGCCGTAAGAGTAGCAGTAGCTGACGTTTCGAGCGTTAGCCCTTCGTCAGAGCGAGTGAGTACTGAACCGAGTTTATGCCCGGTGTAGGGACAATTGCCCCGATAGAGTCTTCTTCAAATCAAGGCTACATATGAGCTCCACACAAACTCACCACTAACCTCCGACAATCCTGTTCTCTTTACCAATTTTCTCTACTGATTTTGACCCCCGGCCCACGCGACACAAACAAACAGTCTCTCCCGCAGTTTAATTTTACTATGTAAGCGGTTGATCCACTGTATCAATAATTATGCAACCTTGAATCAGCGGTAATTCCCGTGCTGTTATGGTAACCAAATTGTCGGTTCTGTATTCGCGTTTGGTTGCACCGCTCCAAAATGTAAATAGAAAAAAGTATGATCTGTGAATGACCTGTTACTAGCGAAACCCCTTGACCACAAAATAGACTTGGGCAAAACACGAGACATTCTAATGGGATGTCTTTCCAAGTGAACCATTCCCGGCGATAAATCAGCTGTTTCCGGCGACTACTCGATGAAATCAAGTTTCTGCAGTAAAACCTGTGCGATGTCCGCATCGAAAGAGATTACGACCACGGCAATATATTTACGGTGCCCATTAAGAACATTAAGGTCCACGAAAGAATAATTCTTTTTTCGAAGTCTCGGTTTGCGACTTCAAACTCGCGATCGCGACTTTGAACTCGCAATCGCTACTTTGACCTCGTGATGCGCGACTTTGAAATAATAATTTATGACTGCAATTGTGCCCCCGTTCCATACCGCTTACTCCTTGCAAATCGAACCACGGAATTAACCATTCCGAATGTAGTTTCCGGGAAGATGGCAACAAAATAGGGAATCACCGTAAGCAACCTTTTTGTTCTGGGGAGGATTTTCGTATGTCTTTCTTGCTTTTAACGATTCTTTTTTTTTCGTTATGTTTCACCGTCGTCTTCTGTTTGAAAAAGTGACACAAAGAAGAAATTCAAAGCCCGTAACATTTCATTGACTTCATTGACACTACTATTGATTTAAGTAATCGAAAAACCACTAGGCTCTGTTCCAGTCAGTTTTCGCTAATCTATTGCTTTTACTAAAACCCTCTCTATTTTCTTGTACAGGTAATATATGACACACTCTTAAAGCAAATTTCTTTTGCTTTTGGAAAGTTTTGCACTTGAAGAACACATTAAAGTTTGACTGCCGTGGACAATATTGAATGTCTTGTTTTGCTTGTCAGCCCTCTCGTTGACTTCAAATTTTCATTTCTGGGAAAAAATGTCTTTCTTTTGTTATCATAGCTAACTCGTTCGTAATGTTTTTCCATTTCCATTTGGTAAAATTGTTGACTTATCGTAACATTTGTACCTGTAACTAAAATAAAAAGACCCGTTACATGGCTCTGACATAACGTCGAAGTTAGCTCCCTAATGGCAACCTGAATAATTAAATTCTCTCGCTTGGCAGTGAACCTAAAAGCAATTCAGTTCAAATTCGTATTGAGGTCTGGACTGGCTATCTCACACAGAGACGGCTTTCTTCTTGTTTCCAAGAGCTACAAAGTGAGTAGTGTTAATAAGCAGAATAGCAGAATGTCCGATTTAAGTTCACCAAAAAACTCCTCGATGTTCTGACTTGCTTAAAACCATTTTAGTCATAGAAGACACAACATATAATTTTGTTATCACATCGCACGTTTCTTCTTCTTTACTTTCTGTCTCTCTAACTCTCGCCCACCAAAAAGTTCGATATATAAGCGTATATAAGTATAAGTTTCACCAAGTTATATTTCTTCTTCAGGTTGTGTTCGTTTACGATGAGATTTAACATAAGGCTGCATCTTGCAGTCTTCTTGACATTTATTCTTGGAAATGTGCTGACCAAGGAGCACCAAAGCTTAGACTTCAGAATGGACATCAAAGGTGAAAACATGTTTTCTTGTTTTTGCAGCACACAAATTCTCACTTATTGTTAACTGCCCAACAACAAAAAATCAACTCGGGAGGGGTGTCGGAGTGTGGTGGTGGTTTTATCATCCAGGGGTGCCATTAATAAAAATGATCAAATCTGTCAATTAACAAGGGCAAAGTAGTACCATAGGGAACCAAAAGATTGATTGCGATAATATTATTATATCTACGACGGAGCCAACTCTTCGCATAAGCAATGGCGTCAATAAATAATTGACAGCCTTTGCTGGTGTCATTGTCCCTCCCACAAATGAAATGAATTTATGGTCCTGAGTATCAATAGGTCAGTTTTTGCATATTACGAACCATTGCCTATTTACCAACTTTTGCTTTCTTTTACTCGGCACGGTTTTATATGGAATTTGTATTCAGAAAGGATTATAATTCATCCGTTTATCAACAAAGCAAATTGTCTCTAAAATACGCACTTTCAGGATATGCTATGTTCCTCGCCACGGTCTTTACAACTGACAATTGTTTTTCCACCAATCTTAGATGACGATCACAACTTCAAGTTTCCTTTTTAGTGTCCCACGAGAATATATCATACAGCATGAATAAAGCTGAATAAACTACTGTATCTATCCTCACTTATCACACAAGTATTTTCTTCTTGAATGGTTCACAGAATCTGCATTATGAACTTGGGAGTAATTAAAAATAATTAATGTTTTTGTACTTCATTTACGTTGTCTCACAGATGACGCGTTCTTGGACTACGCTGTTCCACACCGTCGGCTGCATGAAACTCCACATGACGGTCCAGCGGAGGTATTAGCCCCAAGGTCCTTAACAAAGACGCCAGATGAGATCAGAGACTTTATGAAAGAAAACGTTCCAAAAATTAGAACGCAGATAGGAGCCAACGAAAAGGATCAATATGCAGCTATCTGGGTAGATATTGAGGGAACTGCTGCCTTCGAGTACAAACCGGGTACAAGTACCGGGGATGGCACTACTCCAATTTATAACGGCAATATGTTCTGTGCGCCTCCTCGATGGATAAATAATGCACAAATCAGAAACGAAAACCATTTGGTGGCCAGGATTAAACAGTTTCACACCAACGTCCCCGACATTCATCCGGAAGATATACTTGAACATCAGGTAAAACTTAGACAAATATGTAAACTACAGTTATTGTAGATTGTCCCCGAACAAAGTGAGGGAAATACTCACGAAGCTAATGCAGTAGTATTATCGCCTTATCGGAGACTCCAAGCGGCTCGCCATCTCGAAATCTAATGTTCGTCTGTCAGTCTGTCAGTCTGTCGTGCGACCTCGTCCCCAGTTCCTATCGCGTCGCTGCAGAACCAAAGGCCGGATCGATCACGTGTGGCCCTGTAGTTTTACTCGCAATAAGAGAAATTAGATTGAACGAAGCAACTACAGTATATCGTTGCTGTGTTCACGAAAATGGAAAACTTGAAAACCGGAAAACTTGAAACACAACAGTCTCGCGAAGCTCGTCTTCAAAAGAGAAGGGAACAGGCACAAGCAAGGCGAAATCATGAAACGATCAAACAGCGCCAAGTTCGTCTAGAGAAAAGAAGAAAATCATGTTATGACCGACAGCACGAAGCGGGCCGAAGAAAATACTCCGCAAAGAGAACAGCGCCTGAAAATGAGCAAATCGGCAGCTTCAGAAGCAAAAGCAGGCCGAAGAAAATACTCCGCAAAGAGAACAGTGCTTGAAAGCAAATCGGGAGATTCAGACGCCGTTTTGTGTTAAATTCAGATAGTTATTCAGAAAGGACAAGCAACAAAGGTCAGTCAGTGGAAATCGAACAGTCACCTTGACAAATATATTCTATCCCTCTTCAAGAATGTATTAAAATCTGCATGCTGATCATTTCCCCTCGAAGTATTGTTTTAATACTCTTCTGTCGCCAGTTTCGGCTACCGTATTCGCTCAGAGCAATCGGAACTTATAGTCTTGAATGATTTAGTTAGATGTCTTTTTTCTTTCAAGACTAAAATGCTGTGTAATCTGACACGCGGTGATTGCAGCGAGAATCGTTCACAAGCCCTTTGAAGTATGACTAGATCTGAAGCCCGTGTACAATTTGAAGTAAACCGTTCATGTTTTGCTTTGATTCTGGGAGAAATCATGCTGTTTTGTTCGCATACAGAACCATTCGAATTCATTAAATATGCATGCCAGAGTAAAAAAGATCGCACAGGAAACCTATTTAATTGTACTGCCTATGAATTCAAAATTGGAAAATCAGTGTTCCTTTTTTCCCGTACTACGACGGCCGACCAACTTCAAACTTTGAGTATTTTAATAAAATAATCAAAAATTTAAAAATAAAAATAAAATTTAAAAATTTTGAGAACGTGCTTGGCATACTGTTTGAATTAATTTGACGGGCCGACCGTGGGAAATACGTACTTCGTCACGCAATCGATTCTTTTTTCAACACAAAAGTATAACACACACCATTCTTTTTCTCCTTCCTTTGCGTGTAGCACTTGAGTTCGAAGAAAAGATTGAGTCAACATTTCGGTAAAACAAAGGCTACTCTTGTTGGGAGTTACCAAAGTAAAAGTCCCATCAATGACAGAGTGAGGGGGTATCTGCGATTATCGTATTTCTAGTGTTTTATGACAGATTACTCAAAAATATCGGCCACTCTCCCTCAGCATAGGGTTCGGTTCAGTAAGGACATTTATTCATTTAATCATCAATTCTTGGTCATGTGACGTCATGGAGCCCATGTTAGTTGAATGTGAACAAAATGGGTGCTCAGTACACGAGCTTAGCCTCGACGTCTTTAAATTCTGAACCTCCGGCAGGGATAGGCCGAAAACCACTAGCAAGGAGTATCCGAGAGCGTGGAAAGAGTAAAGACAAAAGCTTAGAGGAGAAGGGAACCTCTGGAACCAACTGTTTGAGTTTTTATTGAACACGGGTAAAATTGCGTCGCACATTTAACATCGCAGACGCACAGTGAACCAGCGGTTGTGATGAGATGACTTTAAAACTACTAGCGGTGGACAGACTCGAGGGCTTTTCAAAATGGCCGTGGGAAACATGTTTGTTAGGGTGCGTTCGATTGACCGTATTCCGGAATAAGAATAGATTCGAAGTTTTGCTTGTTTTAGGAGAAAAGTTTTTCGGGATTGTTTTTAAAACCTTCACGCTGACAGATTGAACAGCTCCCGATACATCTCAACATAGATCAGCTCCAAAGAAAAATATTTTATCAATCAGTATCACTATTCCTATTCCGGAATGGACCCAATTGAACGGGCATTTAAACTCAAATTTATGGGACCGCAATAACAAAAATATTTTTGATCGTAAACATTAAGCACTTCCATGCAAAAACCTTCCCTGTTACCGGTCCGGTAAAAGTTTGTCCCAGTCGAATATAAATAGCCCACGCTCCATACCGTTGACCCCATGCGTGATGATGTCACTGACAATGTGTTTGTCAGCTCTGTCCAAGCGGTGTGAAAATGTCATCTTTTAAAAACGGGTGCCCTTAATTCATCATGTATACGGGCAGTTTCACGAAAGTGCCGAGGTTCCTTCTTTTTGATAAAAAACGTATCTTATTTTCCCTTGTTGTAGGTGTTTAGCAGTAGGCAAGACCTCGGTCTGTTCACAACAGGAAAAAAGATCAACCGTGTCCTGATGTATTCATATTTGCATCCGTGCCGAGACTGCGCACAGCGCCTGGTAAGGATATGCGATCAACTCAAGAAATGGGCCATGAACAACGATTTCGAATGCCATTTGGTATTTTCGGATCATTACAGCACACGCAAGAACCCAAAGCCGCAAGAGGATACTGACGCTGAAGTTCGAAAGAATATCATCAAAGACTTTCTACAAGTGTATCAGATGGGAGAGCCCAAAACGCCGGAACTGTTACCGGAAACACCGAAGCAAACGACGGAACAGTCGCCGAAACAAGAGACAAGACAGTTGCCGTAAACGCAGGAACAACAGACGAAACAGTCGGAGAGGCAAAGTCAATTCTAAATGTAGTTCTGTAAAAGCTTTATTAACTCGTTGTCGCAGCTTTTTGGCTTTGTCTCCGCCTATAGAGTGGCTTTTATTGTAGAAAGTAATAGCGTGATTGATTGCTTGACGAGTTTTCTAACTGATTACACGAGATGTCCAGTCTTATTGTAGTTCGATATGACTTCTGCAATGAATTTACTGCAAAACATGTAGGGCCGATTTTTTAAACAAGGTTTAGACCGCGGTTAAGAAAGTCCTGGTCTAAACAAGATTAAAACAATAGCCATGCTTAACGGACAACGGCTAAACGTCGTCTTTACAAACCGACTCCGATCCATGTTCTACAAATGCAGTTTTCCGTTTGGCTAACCCTGTTTTACGGCGTCCGTCTAAACTTCAATTTAGCGATAAACCAGGTCTAAGTTTGGCTTTGTTTAAAAAATCGACCCATAGCGTCCGGGGAAAGCCGTTATAAAACGATTGACTCATCAGTTGGTGGTTTCGAAAGCACGGCTTCAATCTAGCCACATGCATTCTATTTGACCTCGATAATGTTTACTGTGTGTCGATATTTAGGCGTGGATTAAAAATTGCGCAAACCATAAAACGTTTACATACAAACATACATACTTTATTAAACCTCCCTCGTCCAGGCCTGTCCCGCGATACAATATATAACATAACTATAAATTGCATTGGGCTAAATTAAACATTACAAAATGTATCATAATCTGTTATCAAATATACTAGAAATACGATAATCGCAGATAACCCCTCACTCTGTCATGATGGGACTTTTACTTTTGGTAACTCCCAACAAGAGTAGCCTTTGTTTTACCGAAATGTTGACTTAATCTTTTCTTCGAACTCAAGTGCTACACGCAAAAGAAGGAGAAAAAGAATGGTGTGTGTTATACTTTTTTGCGTTGATTGCGTGACGAAGTACGTATTTCCCACGGTCGGTACGTAAAATTAATTCATACAGTCTGCCAAGCACGTTCTCAAAATTTAATACTCAAAGTTTGAAGTTGGTCGGCCGTCCTAGTACGGGAAAAAAGGAACACTGATTTTCCAATTTTGAATTCATAGGCAGTACAATTAAATAGGCTTCCTGTGCAATTTTTTGTTACTCTGGTATGCATATTTAATGAACTCGAATTGTTTTGTATGTGAACAAAACAGCATGATTTCTCCCAGAATCAAAGTAAAACATGAAAGGTTTACTTCAAATTATACACGGACTTCAGACCTACAATCCTGGCCAAGAGTATGAGGGACACTCTGAAAAAATGCTATGTTTTCACCACCACTCCTTGTTGAACAACGAAAGCGGCTCCTGTTTCCGTCATACAATGTTGCTTAAAGGGAGTGCACTTTGAGCACATTCATTCAACATTGCAGGGGGGTAGGGGGACGGGAAGAGGGAAAGTGTCATAATTTTTAGATAAAAAGCTAAGTGTCCCACGACTTTTGGCCAGGATTGTAGTCATACTTCAAAGGGCTTGTGAATGATCAGCATGCAGATTTTAATACATTCTTGAAGAGGGATAGAATATATTTGTCACGGTGATTGTTCGATTTCCACTGACTGACCTTTGCTGCTTGTCCTTTCTGAATAACTATCTGAATTTAACACAAAAAGGCGTCTGAATCTCCCGATTTGCTTTCAAGCGCTGTTCTCTTTGCGAGTATTTTCTTCGGCCCGCTTTTGCTTCTGAAGCTCCCGATTTGCTTTCAGGCGCTGTTCACTTTGCGGAGTCGTTTCTTCGGCACGCTTCGTGCTGTCGGTCATAACATGATTTTCTTCTTTTCTCTAAACGAACTTGGTGCTGTTTGATCGTTTCATGATTTCGCCTTGCTCGTGCCTGTTCCCTTCTCTTTTGAAGACGAACTTTGCGAGACTGTTGAGTTTCAAGTTTTCTGGTTTTCAAGTTTTCCATTTTCGTGAACACAGCAATGATATACTGTAGTTGCTTCGTTCAATCTAATTTCTCTTATTGCGAGTAAAACTACAGGGCCACACGTGATCGATCCGGCCTTTGTTATTGAGTTCTGCAGCGACGCGATAGGAACTGGGAACGAGGTCGCACGACAGACTGACAGACGAACATTAGATTTCGAGATGGCGAGCCGCTTGGAGTCTCCGATAAGGCGAAAATACTAGTGCATTAGCGTCGTGAGTATTTCCCTCACTTCGTTTGGGGATTATATTTAACAATTATCCTACGAGGGTGCGCCGAATATGGATTGATAAATAACCAAGAAGGCGCCGCGCCAAGTTGGTTAGTTATCAATCCATATTCGGCAAGCCCGAGTCTTTGCGAACGAGCTGATAGCTGAATGAATGAAAATCAAGTGAAGAACACATTCTCATGGAATTACACCGCACAAACACCCTCAGAAGGAGTTTACAAAAATATCTTAAGATGATGTACCAAAATTATTGAAAACTTGGACGTTGGTACAGTTGTAAACATCGCATTACGGAGGCAATTGCGCTCTTTGCTCGCCATGTGCGACGTTTGTGATGCTGAAACTGACAACTGGCTGTGCTGAACGAGAACTGAAGCTGGAGATGTTTGAACATCAGCAAGGAACTTTATTTGCTTCTGTAAGGGCAGAGTCAGTGGTGATGGAAAACTGTTTACATCGCGATTTTTTAAACAAAATAAAGCCAAACTTAGACCTGGTTTATCGCTAAATTGAAGTTTAGACGGACGCCGTATATGTATATATGTATATATATATAAGAAATGGTTCATGCTTAGCGTGCGTCTTCGAGTTATGGATGCACGCGGGAAGTTGGGAGAGCACGAGAGAAGCGTAAGAGTTGCTCGAGGCGCAGCCGAGAGCAACTCTAGCTTCTTGGGTGCTCTCCAAACTTCCCAAGTGCATCCATAACTTGATATACGCGCAGCTAAAAGCATGAACCAATTATTTTATAGCATAGCGACAACAACTTGGGCGAAAAACAAATTTTAATTTCTGATTGAATGCAAAATTCTCTTTTGATGGAAAAACAAACTCTCATTCGCTGATTAAAAACACGCCACAGCTTACATCTCTGTCATAATTCGATGAGAGTCTATGAAAAAGATGTTGTTTAATCGACGAAAACACTGAGAGTGCTGTTATTCTGGCGTGGTGTAAAGAGCACCCTGCGGTGTCTTTGGAATTGGTGACAATGTAAATGTTTTGAACGGTACACTGAATTGTTGAATATTTAAAACGTACCCAGGAAATTCACGTCGCCGCTTCAAAACAACTGAGATTCGCCTTGAACAAAGGCAGACAATGCGGGTCTGGAAATGTAAAGTGATCAGTCGAACATTGTGAACAGTCCGACCATCTACGAAAGAGATAAAAATGCTTGCCAAGCGTACTTGTTTCTTATTCGAGCAGCCAGAAAACTGTACTGTAAACACTGCAGGTATGGCGGCTTTCGGAATGAATGAACGCCGTTTCATTTCAAAGCAGTTGGAGGCTTGATGGATATTTATCTTTGCTGTGATGGATTGCACCTTTCATGAGACTTAAGCCGCCAAGAAATAGATAGGTTTTGAATTATACAGTTTTCTGTGCCGACCGTTGAAGTACAGAATTTTTCAGACATCATTTCCTTTGGATGCCGGTGTGACTCCATGTTATGTAGTACAAACTTCTTCGGGAAGCGGTATTTGCTCACGTCATATTATTGAGCACGGCCGGGCGTGCACAATAAAGTTATGGAGCTCGTTCTTCGACCAATCAGAACGTGGCTTATATCGTGACTATGCTATAAATATATATTTAACATAACAGCTTGCTGAAAAATTACGCGTACAAAACCCCTTCTTTGGAACTTGTAACCATCAAAGATTGCGAGACAAGTTGCAGAAACAGTTGAACTTTTTGAAACATTGCCTGGTCTTGTTACACCGTGTAACATTTACTTTGCAACTTGTTCGCAATGCTGTCGTCAGTGTTTCGAGATAAGTTGCAGGAAAAATTGCCTCGTGTGACATGGCCTTAAACGCGGAGGCGCACTATAAAAGGGCTACACAGAGACCTTTTTAAGAAAGATTTTGACAAGGCTTCAATTTAAAAAATGGCTCCGGTTATAAAACAGTGATGCGCATAGTCTTTTTGAGTTTTTCGAGCAAGAACACAAGAAAATGATCAGCAATCAAATTTAGTCGAACTCCCCGTCAATTATTTATCATTTGAGCCTAAATTGTGTCAATATTGGACTGACCGAACCGTGAAATGATTTGCATTTTGTAATATATTGCAATTTATGAAATTAGGGCCCGGTCGCACTAGGAAGTTTACGCAATAATAAATGAGCATCGAGAGCAATACGACCGCTTCTTCAATGTTAACAACTTGCTGGCATATATTCCTGGTGGCAAGCGCTGTTTGCACTCCAAAAGATACAAATGTTGATTTTAACGTCGTTACGAGTGCGACCAGAGCCTTACTCACAAACTCTAAGGGCACGTTCGATTGGGTCTATTCCGAAATAGGAATAGCAATGTTGAGCAGTGGAATTCTTTGCTTTGGAGCTGACTTGGGTAAAAATGCATCGGGAGCTGATCGAAATGCCAGTGTGAAGGTTTTGAAAACAATTTCGGACATAATTCCTCCCGCAACAAGCAAACACTTTGGGTCATTATAGCTATTCCTAATCCGGAATAGACTCAATTGAACGCGCCCTAAATTGCTGCCCTGAAGAGAGCATACCAAGAAAGGCCCTGTTTATGGACCGTTACAGCGTCACAAGAAACAAGAATAGTATCTGAGTTCGATCGGTCAAAACCAAGATGACTAGAGGGAATGGCGCGCGATTTAAGAGCCTGTCAGGGGCGACACATGCCATCTCACCGATTTCCATGAAACTTGGCCAGTTGAAAGGGTTCAATGCCAAACTCAAAAATGTCGAGTAGTTTAAATTTTGAAAAAAATCCGGGGGAGTTAGACCCCCCTCCCCACCCTCCTGAACGATTTTCTGGCTGCTCGATATTTCCTGAACTGTTGAAACTAGCATTATTTGAAGCTAAATATCTCCAATGCCAGACCTTGGTTGCCACAAAATCTTATTTTTCAGTGAAGACCTACAATTGGTCTTTGCAAAAAAAAAACTTTTTGAGGACCCTTATTTTATTGGCACAAACAATGCATAAAATTCACATCTAGCACCTACAATTTTGGCCCGCACCACAACTTGACAGTGACATTCCTAGGCAATTAGAACTCAATTGGTGCTTTTATCTTGCTCTGTTCTGGGAATTATTCAACTGCAAGTCTTCTAAATGATCTAGAAAACGGTGTTTGCTCAAAATTAGAAACATATGTTAAAATTTGAATACAATTAAGGTATTATCCCCACCCTAAATATGCCATACATGTTTTAAACTGTTTACTTCACAAAAAAACAAAACAAATGAAACATTGGCATGTGAGATATAAAAATGTTTGTTACAAATTAGAACATTGATTGTCGGTGGAAAAAGCGGGGGGGGGGGGGGGGGGGGGGGCTAGACTAGGCCGCCACGCTGAATCTGTTGCTCTGCCTAGCGGACAAACACAGCATGAAAATGGACAATTAGAGACTTTTAACCGTAAATCTTGCAGTGTAAAACCGTTTATTTAGTTGACAGTTCTGTTCGTGCCGATAAAATCGAAAGGCTTCTTGTTTGCTTTCTTCATTCCGCCATTTTGTATTCAATATTAAAAATATCCTCGTAAGGCCCGCGTTAAGATAAAGAACTGAAACAAACCTCACATCTTGGTAAAGATTTGTCGAAGTACAAGGGTTTATGGCTCTAAAGCTTCCACTTTAAAGCAGCAGATTTTGATAGGAACTAGGGCGACGACAGCAACGCGAGAAACCAAAACAAAATATCTCTATACTTCTTATGTTTTTGTAGCTTTGCCTATTTCTTAAGTTACTCAATTTGTTTTGTTTTGTTTTGTTTTGCCAAGATTCTATTACTTTTTATCTTCTAAGAAGAACGACTGTCGCACTTTCTGGAAATGTGGCTCACGTCCTGACAACAACATAAAAACGAAGCATTTGAAGTCGCACTCGAGAACACGACGACCCCAAGATCATGTAAATTTGAGATATCCACGTGCTTCTTTTGTCTACTATAATCAGTTTTATTGTTTTATCGACGTATCCGTCGTCCTCTTCCGTCCTGTATGCCTTAAACTCCCATTTGGCCGACAATTGGGGGAAGAATATAAGTTTACTGTACAACTTGGCTGTATAACGCAATTGTTACCGCGGCCTTAAGGTAGAACTGAATTCACTTTTATTAAGCACCTGTTTAGACAACAGTGGAAATACTATCACATAATAAAGAACCAGTTACGGAAGATGACAAGAATGGTTACCACATCGAGAAACTTTTTTTGTTGCAGTAGTGAGATTTTCGGAGTGATTCAATGGCTTTGTTACACATGGTTCCCTGGAATTCCTCTTTCTTGATGTTTGGTGAAATTTCTTGGGGCGCACAACGTTAAGACTGACTTTATTAAGCAAGAAGAGGATTGAGAAGTCATATGAAGCTATGATGATTTCAGTTGCTTAAATCATAAAATTAGTCTTTAAAATGAGATGGTTCTACATAAATAACTGTACATTATGTTAACAGACAATCAAGAGAGCCAAGACTCCCCAAAAGAAGCAGACTAAACACTCTCTAATGGCCTGGCAAAACGAGGACACACTGTGGCGGCAACATTCCTAGCACGCGCATGTTTACCGAATGCTGGCCCGTTTTGCCACACGCGAAACATTTGTTGCGGGCACAAAATTTATGTCCTGGACACAACAAATGTTTCTGAAAAACCCCAGAAACATTTGTTGTTTCCATGTTGAGCACAACATTGTTTCCGCAAGTTTGCCACCCTGAAAACATCGAAAGACACAATGTTGCCGCAACAATATGTCCTCGTTTTACCAGACCTTAACTCGATATTGATGAAAAATAGTGGAAGAGTGTTAGGTAAAATATAATACAATACGATGAAGTCAAACGGTAGTTTTAGTACTATATGTATCAAAACTAATGATTCCCGGATCATTATGTACTTCTGGGATGTTCTACCTGTGAAGACGCCCTATCGTCGGAAACAGCGTTCCGTATATACAACTCACAGACGTTTTAAATACGAAGAAAATAAAATTCGGTGGTTTAAATTGAAAGTTGCGATTGGAATCCCTGGAAAATGTAAAGGAGCAGAGCGAGCGCGTCAGATATATCACAGAGATAGAAAGCCTGTATATAAAGAAATCTACCTGCCACGAGTGAAGACTTTTGATTAAAACTAAATAACTCACCTGCGAGTGCCGCTTGTATCAGGGGGAAGAAACGCAGAACTTTAGTTCAAGAAAGATATTTTGAATAAAAAACACAAAGCAGCTGTTGTCGATATCAAATGATTCACTGAGCAGTCAAAACACTGCTGACGCCGTCGTTAAATTGTACCACACAATAGTGCACGGGTAGTATTTAGAGAGACAAGTTGTTGACCAATGGGAACGACGTTATAAAATTGACATGGCGGCTTTGTTTCAATTTGTTTATATTTTGTACCGGACATACTTTAAATGTTGGACCTTTAGCAAGAGCATTTGGGTAAGATAAGCCAGTTTCTTTGATTTTGTTTCAATTAAAATACATTTAGAGTTTAACGTACAATAAATTAGATTTACGCCCGTGCAAAAAATTCCATATTTGATCAACTTTAGTTTTCTCCTTTAGTTGGTCCCCAGAGATACACCATACAGTATGGAGAATTTAGATTTCAATACCTTAAATAAGAAAACTAATTAAACTATCAATTCTTATTACACCTAAATTTGTTGTTTACGGTTAGGGGAACCATCAAGTGGCCCTAAGATTGAACCCTGCGGCATCCCGCAGCGAATAAAATTTGCTTTGGATTTTACTCCATTGACCACCGTAAGCTGCGTTCTTTTGTTTAGTTTTGGCCCTGAGGCCACACCATTCCAGCTTTTTTTAAAAGAATTTCATGATATATAGTGTCAAAAGCCTTTTTCAGATCGATGAAGAGGATGGCGTTAATGAAACCGTTATCAATATTGAGATACCAGCCATTTGTGGCACCCAGAAGTGCTGTTAGTGTAGAGTGGAGTGGCCTAAAGCCGGATTGAAATTTTGCAAGGATATTATTGTCCACAAAATATCGAAAAACCTTTGCTATTACAGATAAAACCGATATTGGCCTGTAATTGGCTGGATCAAGCTTTGAGTTTTCTTTATGAATTGGAGTAACTCTAGCGTTTTTTCAGTCATTCGGAATACTACCGGTATCTATAACTCTGTTAAAGATATGCGTCAGTGAGACAGCAGTCAGTGGTATGGACAATTTGAGGAGACGTGCTGGAATACCATCGAGGCCATCTGCTTTACCAGATTACAAATCTTTGACGAGTTTGTGCACCTCCCCTACTGTCAGCGATTTCAAAACAAAAGAGCTGTCACACTGGCACATGTAATCGTCAATATTTCTATGTGACATATCTATCTTAGAGGCAAGATTTAGACCAGTATCTGTGAAGTGGACATTAAATGCATTACTGACTTCAACAAGATCTATGATTTCCTTATCTCTAGCAATCACTTTAGTCGTTTGCGTCATGCTTTTCTTTCTAGATAATATAGAAGTTATACCATTCCGGGTAGCTTTCACATTACCTAGACTGTCATCGAAAAAGGCATGATAATAGTTTTTCTTACTGTGCTTTATAAAGTGATTTACTCGATTTGTTTGCTTTTTGTAATCAGATCATCTGGCAGGATCGTTAGTGACTGTAGCAGTCCTTCTTATACGATCTCTTTCCCACATGAGTTGTTTAATTTCTGGGGTTAGCCATGGAGCACAAAAGTTTGTCACTCTCTTCTTCTTTACGGGGGCATGAAGGTCGGCTACTGACAGGAAACACGATTTCCAGACCTCCCAGCCTCTTATGGAATCATTAATTTTCTCAGCTAAGTACCAGGAAATCCGTTTGATGTCTCTGGTAAAGTTTTCTGTGTTGAAGTTCTTATATTGTTTAGATTGAACAACTCGCGGGTAAGATTTTGGGCTCACAAATTTGCGTGAGACATAGATCAAGCTGTGATCACTGATTCCAATATGGCTCACTCCAGCGGTCGCAAATTTACGAGGCTCATTTGTGAGAAAGACGTCAATGAGGGTTGATGAGTTTTGGGTAACTCTAGTAGCCTCTCGAATTAGCAGTGTACTCAAACGATCCACAGAGGTTTAAAAGGTGCCTGGTAGAGTCGTCCGCTGGATTTGAGATATTGCAATTTAAGGTCCCCTATAATATTCGACTCGATGTTCTCTCAGATTCGATTTTTTTAAGCAAAATCCCAAACTTATGGAACAAATTAATGGTTGAATTTGGAGGTCTGTACTAGGCTGAGATGAGGAAAGGCTTTACTCTAGGTTTCTGCACTTCGATACATAGAAATTCTAGATCATCATCTGATAAATCATTTCTGATTTTAAAATCTATGGCGCTTCGAATATAGACAGCCAGCCCTCTCCCCGCCCTGCCTGGACCTGTCACGCCTCAAGACTGTGTAGCCGTCAACGGTAACCTCAGAATCACTTATAGTATTGTCTAGACGGGTCTAATTGAGAACCAGGATATTAAGGACCTGTGATTTCATTCTCAGACGAATTTCATCTGGGTACTCGGGCAGGCTTACTATATTGAGAGAGGCTATTTTAAGAGCGGGTTGCTGTAAATATCGACTATAGGTATGCAAGATAGAAAAATTCGATTTTCTCAAACTTTGCCATATTAAAGGCCTTCAGTAACTATTACCAAAAATATAGGTCCGAGGTTGTTTTGATTCTTTATCTATTTTTGGTGAATTTTTTTGTGTTCGCGCGTGGAATTTGGTAAATTCAACACTAAAATATCAAGTTTTTCGGAAGCTCCCTCACAATGGTAAAGACCGTTTTACAGAAAATTGAGTCCTACAAAGTAAACAATGTCTCTCCTCTGTTAACTAGTGCTGTCAGATTGCAGCGTTACCGAAGCCTGAATTTTTGGCAAATTTTTAAAATTTATGACCGTGACAGTGATGCGTGACCTTAAAATATAGGTCAAGTACAAAGCCAAAAATCGCACTCTGGTACATCGCTTCGACCACTGAGAATTTACCCCAGGGAAGGACTATCCCTTGAACTAAACATATAGCAAATAAAAAATTGGGGTAAATTAAATGGCGGATTTCGGGAACGGTTTGAAGTCGGGTTACGTGACCAAAACAACGCATTCTTTGATCTTTGACTTTATCGGAAATTAGCGGTCGGACGTTCCTATGTTTATAATTTCCGCTTTAAATCACGACAAAACGAATTTCAAGGGTGTTTCAAACCCCTGGAACTACAAATTTGCGTTTGTGTGGATCTACAGACGTTTATTTTGAAACTTACCCTAATTTACATTTTCTCAGCGACACTAATCCATCACAACATAATCGCTTCTGTCCGGTTAAACGTACAAATCGTAAAAAAAAATCGATCAAATACCGAAAAGCTGGACATTATCTGATACATCTTACCGTAAAAAGCTATTTCCAGCCGGTAAATGCAGCCACTGTTGTCGCAGAAGGTGCAGCTGTCATGTCGAATTCGTCCCAGCCGCGGCGTTTAGCGGTTGCAAAGTTAACAATTAACCGAGATTATACAAGAAGAATTTGCTGCACAACTCTCGCATTCATGCTTTGAAGGTCTACAGTTAACTATGTTAAACAATCATGATGTAAAAGCTTTTCGCAACAAACTTGGGAACCTTATCCAACTTGCTATGGGATTTGGTTGTCAATCAAAAAAAGGCCGCCCCGGATGTGATGTCATGGAAATGGCGCGAGAAAACTCATTGCAGCAAAAAAATTCGCCGTAATTCCTCGGATAAGCCCTCTTTCTCAGAAATTTGAAATAAGCGCCTCCCCCTTTATATAGTCGATGTTTTTGCTCAAATGGCAAATCCTCCAATAAGCGATGTTAGATGACTTTCAGTGTCGCTACTAGAACTATACGGTTTTGTACAATACATGCCCCACCCTATCGAATGAACGCCCCCTTCGAATAAGCGTCCCTCGGCCTATCTAAAATTTGAATTTTGAATTTTCGTACCGTATGAGGGCCGCTCTACATTTCGAAATCACTGAAGGGATAATGTAGACGATAACGTTTGGGGTTTTGCTGGATTTGCTGGAAAATAACTAAAAACTAAGACTATCAGGAACCATTGAGCTTAATAATTACAGTAGTCATACAGTATAATAACTGCAAACGTCTTTTCAGTTGTGTATTTTAACATGCCCCGAAACTGTGATGAGGGCCAAGTAGGATTATATACACATATATAGAACATTTCCCTAATTTTTGAGCTATTTCAGAGTGCCTTCGTGCAAGATCACTTTTTCCGCCAGGTGCCCGTTATCTTAAATCGTGTGACTGAGACATTAACTCGAAGAAACGTGATTTATTAAAAAAAAAAAAAAAAAAAAAAAAAAAAAAAAAAAAAAAACAGCACGTATTTGGTTAGGACGCAGCGACGCAGCGTTGGCTGGAACAATCGCGGCTTCTGTTAAAGTAATAATAATAAAAAATCGGTGTCGAAGAGCGACTTTCCTTTGCTGTGCAAAACTGATAGAGTCGCGATTCTAATTACACTTTCCTTAGACAGTCTCGGATGTATTCTATAGTTGGTGTAGAAAGTTGAGTTTACTACTTGTACACGAAAACTTGAAAACGCACCACGGCACGTTGTCTGAACTAAACCAGACTGCCCTGCGACAAACATTTTTTTGCGGCCGACTGGTGACTTCGCTATGCAACTATGGTTTGCAAAAACGAGCAATAAACCTCCGAGCGGAAAATAGACAAGAATCCCGCTTACCAAAAGTCACTACAAAGTGAGGGGATATCTGCGATCATCGTATTTCTAGTACCACTATATTTAGAGAGAAAAAGAAACGTAACGCCGTTTTTTAGGAAGTTGATAAGTTAGTGACCAACTTTAAAGGACTTATTTCTCTTGCAAGTGTTTATTGTGGAACTACGTGTGCATTTGCTGGGTTGTCAGTACTTGAACCACAGATTTCTCCGAAAAGGTTTTGCATAACTACATCGAGCCATACTCGAAACAGGAAACCCGGAGTAATTTATTTGGGACTACTGTTGAAAACCAAAACCAAAGCAATCACAGAGTCAATCAATGAGGCGAGCCAAAGCACTTCCGACCAATTAGAAGTACGAGCAAAACCAAAACCAAAACCAAATAATTGCGATTGGTTTTACTAACCAATCAGTAGGGCGAGAACACGCCATCGTCATTTGCTTTCTCGCGTGAGAATATCGCAACCAGGTTTTGCTTTCGTCCTTGATTGGCCAAGAATGTTGCTAAACTACAGTGTTCGGACCAATTGGAAAGCGTAGCAAACGCAAAACCAAAGCATCGCCAGAAATTTCAGACATCCGGTTGCGCCATCTCGGAAGAGGCATCAGGTTTCACGCTGACAGCCGCTCAAGAAATAACAAAGAAATGTATGGGATCTGATAATAAATTGTGCTTTTCGCTTAACTGAACCACGTTCGTAAAAATGTCTGGGCAGCATTCGGAAGAGGAAAGCTTCCTAAACACAACAGTACAAAAAATATTTATCTCCGGTAAAATTCGATGTGTACTTTTTTGAATTTAAAATTTCGGCCGACGTAAGAAGGGATTGATAGTACTATATTCTGTTTGAATCCTTTGTTATTAATGAGAGATGGGCACATCACCCCGGTCGGAGTCAAGGCGACGCGGAGCGATGTAGGATTCAGTGTGAGTAGAACCGCCACCCGAAGAGTTAGGGAGGGCTGGGTGGGTCGCGGTTGTACGTCCTCGGCGGTAAATTGCAAAAGACGCTTTCCAGATTTCAGAATACTTATTTGAGGACCCCTCAACCAATAGGAGAGTGGGATGCTCGCGGGAGAACTTAACGGGCGGTATTTAGCGTGCGTTATTTCATAAATTGTCGGATTCCGACAGAATATGAATATTCAAATGACTTTGAATAGTACTATATTCTGTTTGAATCCTTTGTTATTAATGAGAGATGGGCACATCACCCCTGTCTCCGCAAGAAGCCACTAGACTAGCTATAACAACCATTAAACAAAAAAGGAGACTTATTGACAGAAAATATGCATAGTTTAATACACTCCTTTCCATACCTAAATACTCTATAAACCCCAAAAAACAAAACAGGTCCCTTTAAAGCTCAAATAGCAACCACCTAATCAGAGAATGCTTGAGAGAAACCCTGTAATTCGTTCCATTTAGTATACTCATCAAGAGCAGCAGAGTTGAGAGAGGCCAATTTTGCAGCTGGACCAGCTGGATTTAAAACTTCCTTCAATTTAATGTAATGTAAGGCCGTCTGTAAAGATTTCCATCCAATGTGGTCCATTATTTCGCTTAGGCTCGTTTGAGAGAGAGCAAGAGAGACTGCAGCTCCGCTTCTAAAACCATGGAGGATTACTCTTCTATTCTGGAAATGTGCCCCTAAATGTTTGACATACTCGTCTAGCCTTGCTTGGGCGGCTGCTGAATTAAACTTTAGTGCAGTAACATGCTTCTCCTTGGATAAAGAGCGGAACAGGAAGCCTTTGGTGATATCAATTGCCAATAAATTGCAAATTTTGACGTAGCTTTCAATACCCACAACTGGACAGATTAGTTTATTCACACCCCTTTTGAAGGCAAATATATTCTGATCACCTTGGCGGAAGGTTTTTGACCAAAGATGATTGAACAGAAACCCTGAATTGTCAGGAAGACGTAAAATTTCCTGCGTTTTGACGTGTGCTAAATCTGCAGCACGATCTCCTGAAAAGAAAAGGGCCTTAAAAAAGGCCTGGTCTCTTGCAAGCATATAAATTCGGTACGGTTCTAAAAAAGTTTGTGAAAGATTAGCCAGAATATGAGAGGAAACCTTCTCCAAATCGGAGAGCAAAAGGGGGGTTGCCTGAAGAGGTGTTACCCTTGCTTGTAATTGTTCGGCGTTAACGTTAGATAAGTAGTCCTTAACCTGTTTACTCGCAGCGGGGTTGCCTATAACGAGAGCGGTGTTCCAATCTCCTACTCTATGGTGGGTGGCGAGAATGGCCCTAAGTTTCCCGATTAAGCTATCGACAGTTCCTCTAGCTAAACGTTTAGGGCAACTGCATGAAAACTTCCCTTTATGACCAAGGAACTTGCAAAGATCTTTGTGAACGACAGTGCGACCATCACCATCTTTCCAAATTAAGAATTTTACAATATCAGTGGGAAGAGCTGAGGAGATGTTCTTAGGGGGTTGTAGGCGAGAGAGGAATTGAGAAAACTCCATCTCCAACGCTGACTTCTGCTTGGCGTAGTTACTGGACTGCTGCCTTTGAACTAAATGGTCAAGACAAACCTGAATAGCGCTTTCGTTCAAGGGGCACCGAAGTCTTTTCTTTGGAAGAACTTCAACTGTGAAAGGACGCCTTTTATAGCCACAGTTTTGACAAAAGTGGAAAGCTTCGTCGTTGGCATATGAGCACACGGGACAGGCCACTTGAGGTTGGAACAGTTTGGAAACTCTAGGAAGCGGCTACGGATAGACCAAATAAAGTCTAACATGAATTAGAGATCACGACGCAGACAAAGTTATTATTATTATTATTATTTTTTTTTTAACTTACATTGTCCAACTCGGAAGACCCATAGCTCTACTGGGGCAGGGACTGGGACAAAGCTACCAACTTTCTGTGGGGATAGAACTGCATCTTGTCCTCCCTTCTTGCATAGGACAAAATGCTCTGACGCTGAAGAGAGCAATATCGGCCACCAATAGGGTTTTACAGGAACATTTGGCACAACGATGGTGAAGGAAATTTCAGCCGACTGAAGAAACTTCAGGGTTGGTCCGATGAGGTTGAATGGGGGAAAAAACGTAAGGATTCTCCTTTGTTCTCCAAACTGTAGGGTTCTGTGCAAACAAATTGACACCAGTGGATTGAGGCATAGGAAAAGGAGTGAAATGGGCAAGAGGGGTGCCATCAAAACCCAGCTGGGTATTTGAGTCCAGAGCCATGAGATCAATTGTATGGCCTGACTGCCCTCCAAACTCCTCCTGGATTCGCTTCCAACTTTTGAGTGACAACATTGTATCAGAGGGAGAAAGACGTCTAGATGGGTGATCAGCCGCGTTGCTTTCTGAGGGAACTTTGTGCAACATAAGTTGTAGGTTCAACTTGGAGGTCAAACTGAAAACTTTCTTTGTCGCAGCAGTTAGCTGGGGACTTCTGCTTCCTTCTCTAATCCATGTATCCAGAAGTACCTGACTGTCGACATTGACATCCACTCTACAGTTCTTCAATGTAGCTGGTGAGGACAGGAGAACCTTGTACAGGGCCAACATTTCTTTCGTAGAAATGTGAAGAGCAGCTTCGTCAGCACTCCAATAATCTCTAACTTCAAGGTCGCCGTCTGGAAGGTGAAAGACACCGCCCCACGCGAATGCTGAGGAATCAGTAGACATGGAAAGGAGAAAGTGTTTCTCGTCCCGCCAAGGGATATGATCTTTCCAAGTATCCAAAAAACGCCAATGCGTTAGTTCTTCCCGTACGCTTGACGACATGGAGGCTTGCGGGCTCGCACCCGCTGAGGCGATTGCGGTCACGATATTCTTGATGAAAAGCTTTACCCCAGGAACAGCCAAATAGAAGGAGACACATTTCCCTTAGAAACGTTGAAGGGATTTGACTGGAACTGTTTTCTTGGAAGCCAGAATGGCTTCACGAAGCTTTGCAAATTTGGCAATCTTGTCTTCAGGAAGGAGAAAAGCTTGTAGAATTGTATCAACAATAAGGCCAAGATAGGTAATTCGGGTAGACGGTACGAGTATAGACTTGGAGAAACCCAGAAAATATCCGAGGTCAATCAGAAGGTAACAGACGATGTAGATCGCTGCTTGGGCGGCTTTAAAACTGAAATTAGAGTCTCTTTTAGAGGGTGGAACTGACCAGGGCCCTGTGCGGGAGAATAGTTCATCATTCAGCCTGTCGTCAATGTATAGCGAACATGGGATACCAAGATGTCGAATAAAGCTAGACGCCGCAAGGCCGGTAGAGTGGTATATGAAGGCGGATTCCTTCCAACCAAAAGGCAACGTGGTATTAACCAACCACCAACCTCCCCATTCCATGCCAAAAAATCTCCGTGATGCGTCACTCAACAAGATGTGGTCATAACCAGACTTATCATCACATTTTGTCAGAAAAGACCCTCTATACGCGTATCTAGTGACATCTAACAGCTTGTCAAGGGAAAATGGTTGATCCCTCATCCAGTTATTTAAGAATCTCGCATCCTGGCATAGACGAGGCTTTGTTGGCTCCACTGTGAGAGGAAGCACAATATAGGGAGGCTCTACCTTTCCAACTTGACCCCAAACCAGGACTGCACCCATTTCAATCCTTTGGAGGAGGGTTTTTGTGATGAAGGACGCAAAATTCTTACAGCTTGCATGGTTAGGGAGAAACTTAGGAGGGGGAAAAGAGGAATCGTACAGCACCCCCTTAAACTTTCCTTTGAAAGGAACAACGAACTCTTCGACGTCTACTTTGTTGGCAATCCAGCGGGAGATACGTTGGTGACCTGGGGAGTCTCCTAAGATTGAATTCCAGGCGTGCTGGTGTTGATGCAGTTGACCAGCTACAAAAACGTCAGGATTACGAAATGGGAGACTGGAAAGATCTGGGACTACAGAATCATCGAGAACCTGGTGAAATCCTGGCACGGGAAAGACTGTCCCCTGGCGAGGAGTCCCACCCACGGAAACCCACTCAACTCGTCTTGATGCCTTCTCGGAGGCTTCCAAAACGTTAAAAGACTGTTGGAGTTCCCAATTAGGAATTGTGACGCTGTCAACATACTTGGGTTTTTTTCTTGGGTTCTGGAAGGGTATGCATAACGGGGAGAAATGATAAGTGGAAAGTGGAAAAAACGCCGTGGGTAGGGACTCCTCGTCAGGAGACAGCAACTCCCGCACCCGATGAATCGGAATGCCCACGAGCATGCCCAGAAAAAAGGCATACCCGCGTGAGATGCTGGCCCTTCAAAGGATTGAAAGGATTTAAGGAGGCAAAAGTATATATCACAGGAAAATTACCTTTAATGTCTGTAGTAACAAAGCGAAAACAAAAAATATGAATCAGCAGTATAGCTCAACACCAAACTCATCACTAAACTATAAACAACCAAAACTGGACGGTTAGAAATTGGAATTCTGACGGTCCGACTTGAACCGTTTGGGGCCTGGATTGTGCTGCTGATCAGATAGACGCTTAAAACACCTCGACTGAATGTGGCCCATTTTTCCGCAGTAATAACATTGCAGAGAGCTGAAGGAGCTTCTGGGGCTTTGGCTTGTAGAAGCGGGGGACCAAGGCCGGCGTGGGGCCTGGTTGCCTCTCCGAACGGACTTGTCTACTTTGGACATGATGTCCAGGACCCGCTCGTGGTTCTTGTCGCCCAAGAGAGCAGCTAGATACTTCCTGAATTGATCTGGCGGGGCATAAGCCTTCTCTTTGAGAGCCTGGAAGACCGTCTGATAATAAGGCAGTTTTGTGTGGTTGGATAAGCGCGCCACTGCCTTAAGCTCTATCAGGATGTCAAATGCTTCGTCCTTGTCAAAAGGCGGATTTTTCCTTCGGAGAAGAGATGAAAGCTTATCCAAAACTGAATCAACGGTGTCCTCCTTTCCCTCTTCTAGTTTCTTAATACGCCCTTGCAAGGCTTGCAAATCGTCATTGTGCTGCAAACATGAGGGCAAGACGTATGAGGACGGGGGAACAAACAAAGACTGCCGTGAGTGACAATGGACCGCATGTGGGGATTGAAAATACTCTCCTGAACTGAAACACATGGGCACAAATTATACGGCCCTTTTTCGGATGATGTCAAAAACCAATAACCAAAGCGATCACAAAGCCAATCAATGAGACAAGCGAAAACACGTCCACCCGATCAGAAGCACAAGCGAAAGAGAACGTGCTCCATGATCAAGTCCGCGGGCAAAGTCGTAAGCAAACCCATACGCTACTGACAATCAAGACCCGTAGCACCCGCAGGTACAAGGAAACATTCGTGATGAAGCTCGCAAGCACCATAAATACTCGTAATCAAAACCGCAGGAACAGAAGAATACTGGCAAACACGACCCGCCCAAACGCGGTAAAAATCTCTCGTAAGCAAGCCCGCAGGCACCCGAAAACACTCGTAACTAAATCCGCAGGCACGGAAAATACTAGCAACACTCATAATCACGCCCGCAGGCACAAGAAAAAACAATCGTGATCAAGCTCGCAAGCACGATAAATGCTCGTAATCAAAACCGCAGGGACAGTAAAATACTGGCAAACACGACCCGCCCAAAGGCGGTGAGAATCTCTCGTAAGCAAGCCCGCAGGCACCAGAAAACACTCGTAACCAAACCCGCAGGCACGGAAAATACTGGCAACACTCATAATCACGCCCGCAGGCACAAGAAAAAACACTCGTGATCAAGCTCGCAAGCACGATAAATGCTCGTAACCAAAACCGCAAGAACATAAAAATACTGGAAAACACGACCCGCCCAAAGGCGGTGAGAATCTCTCGTAAGCAAGCCCGCAGGCACCCGAAAACACTCGTAACCAAACCCGCAGGCACAGAAAATACTGGCAACACTCATAATCAAGCCCGCAGGCACAAGAAAAAACACTCGTGATCAAGCTCGCAAGCAGGATGACTTGTACCAAAACCGCAGGAACAGTAAAATACTGGCAAACACGACCCGCCCAAAGGCGGTAAAAATCTCTCGTAAGCAAGCCCCCAGGCACCAGAAAGCACTCGTAACCAAACCCGCAGGCACAGAAAATACTGGCATTCACGATCTGCCGGGGCGGTAAAACACTCATAGCCAAACCCGTAGGGACAACAAGGTAAAACACAGGTAAACCTAATTATGAGAAGACAGGCGTTGAAATACTGTAGGACGACTAGCGACTCAAGGGAACGGGTATTGAAGACGCAAAGCACAATAAGAAATGATAAGGTGGTATGAAATAAGCAGCATGGCGAAAAACAAGTGAAGAGACGAATGGCGAGCAACACGAGGTCGTCCGCCACAGGGTGTGTTTTTATAAAGCGGAGAAAAAGGTAAAGAGAGAACTTCACCTCAACTGGTTCAGCGGGTGGTTGTGGTGCTTGGACTTGTATAGCGTCGTGTACCTCCCGCAGAAGAGGAGGTACGGGGACTTGGGCCTCTTCGGGTGGCGGTTCGGCCATGGAGAAATCGCGGTTGTACGTCCTCGGCGGTAACTTGCAAAAGACGCTTTCCAGATTTCAGAATACTTATTTGAGGACCCCTCAACCAATAGGAGAGTGGGATGCTCCCGGGAGAACTTAACGGGCGGTATTTAGCGTGCGTTATTTCATAAATTGTCGGATTCCGAGAGAATATGAATATTCAAATGACTTTGAATAGCAGAATACGCTCAAAACCGGCTACTGTCACTTTTTAAGCTGCATTTAATACAAGAACCTTGGGTAAAACGCAAAATGTCTATCCCGTACCTGATTGTCGAAGGATTGAACATCTCCTGTGAAGCCTCAGTCAGTCCCCTAGAGCAAATTCGATGTGTACTTTTTGTGTTTGAATTTGCAGTTCACAGCCAGCCATGGCGAATACCTCCCGTGAAATACGCTGACTTCGGATGTTGATATTTTGGGCTGGGAAGCTCCAAATCGCATGAAAATTGTACCAAACGAAAGCTAATTTCAACTAGGTCGTTCAGCGGCACGTCTCCTAAACATAGCAGTCTCTTTTTGAACCGGAGAAACCCATCCCTCCCCCACCCCACTGAGGCAAAGTACGTAGCAATGTTGAATGTGTGAATGGCGCATGCTCATACCGCACGCCGCTGGGAAATACCGGAAGCAATCGTGGACGCAAAATGTCCGGAATTTCTGGCGATGCAATCAAACAATTACTTTCGACAGACATGCGACAACGGCTCTATATTTGCGGTAAAGATTATGTTTGCGGAATGTCTCCAAAGCTGTCCGCTGCAAAATAAAGCACCGTATGGTAGGTGTTGCGACAACCCTGTGCATTGCTTGAGATTCCCTAGAAAAAGAATCAGTCATAGATTTGTAATGAAACTTGGCACGATTGCACAGCAACTCAAGTGAGTCACAATGATGCAATAAAAACAAGGGGTCGCCGTGTTCGTTTTTACGGCACAAGCTGACAAATTATGATGTTCTAGCGCCTGTTTTGGGCACCCCGATACTGGGAAATAAGGTCAATGATTTTCAATGCAGTCTGAAATATCACCAAACTCTCAACTTTATTCTATTGACTATTCACCTATGTCACAGAAAAACGTATGCGAATAGCTCCAAATCTATTTTAACAACAAAATTGGTGGGAAGTTGATGTGCTGTCTTCAACCAAAAGTGGCCCAATCCGTAGCATTTCCTTCAACTGCGTAAAATCTGCTCATGCTCATAGATTTCTGCCTATTTTTTCCTGTTTTACTGGGACACTGTTCTCATTAAAATTTTGTAATAAAAAAGGGGGTCACCGTGCTCGTTTTTGCGCATTTGTCAGGAAAAGGCGAATATTCACTTCAAAATACCTCTTTCCGAGAGGGGACTGGGACGACTTTCAACTTTCAAGGTGGCTGCTCCCACAAGGAACAATGAAAAATAAAACTTATTTGCGTAAAGAGTGTAAAAAAAACTTTCGATCTTGAAATTTCAGTGGTTCTCAATGTCCACCATCTCAAAAGTGTTATGCGCACTAAAGATGCGCAATGCAAAACTAGGGACCAGAACATGGTGACAAGAAACCTGCTAGCCGCCTGCACACGTGCGAAAATGTACATTGAAAGAAAACTTGTCAGCAGTCTAGTTGGAGAAGAGGAAAAAAAAAATTTTTTTTTTTAATGAATTCATTGCTGCAGTGAGTTGCCAGTCTCTCGCGCCATTTTTCCATGACATCACATCCGGGGCCGCCATTTTATGATTGACAACCACAAGCTTGTTGCAAAAAGCTTTCACATCATGATTGTTTAACATATTTAACTGTAGATCTTCAAAGCATGAATGCGAGAGTTGTGCAGCAAATTCTTCTTGTATGATCTTGGTTAATCGTTAACTTTGCAACCGCTAAACGCCGCGGCTGGGACGAATTCGACATGACAGCTGCACCTTCTGCGACAACAGTGGCTGCATTTACCGGCTGGAAATAGCTTTTTACGGTAAGATGTATCAGATAGTGTCCAGCTTTTTGGTATTTGATCGACTTTTTTACGATTTGTACGTTTAACCGGACAGAAGCGATTATGTTGTGATGGATTAGTGTCGCTGAGAAAATGTAAATTAGGGTAAGTTTCAAAATAAACGTCTGTAGATCCACACAAACGCGAATTTGTAGTTCCAGGGGTTTGAAACACCCTTGAAATTCGTTTTGTCGTGATTTAAAGCGGAAATTATAAACATATAGGAACGTCCGACAGCTAATTTCCGATAAAGTCAAAGATCAAAGAATGCGTTGTTTTGGTCACGTAACCCGACTTCAAACCGTTCCCGAAATCCGCCATTTAATTTACCCCAATTTTTTATTTGCTATATGTTTAGTTCAAGGGATAGTCCTTCCCTGGGGTAAATTCTCAGTGGTCGAAGCGATGTACCAGAGTGCGATTTTTGGCTTTGAACTTGACCTATATTTTAAGGTCACGCATCACTGTCACGGTCATAAATTTTAAAAATTTGCCAAAAATTCAGGCTTCGGTAACGCTGCAATCTGACAGCACTAGTTAACAGAGGAGAGACATTGTTTACTTTGTAGGACTCAATTTTCTGTAAAACGGTCTTTACCATTGTGAGGGAGCTTCCGAAAAACTTGGTATTTTAGTGTTGAATTTACCAAATTCCACGCGCGAACACAAAAAAATTCACCAAAAATAGATAAAGAATCAAAACAACCTCGGACCTATATTTTTGGTAATAGTTACTGAAGGCCTTTAATATGGCAAAGTTTGAGAAAATCGGATTTTTCTATCTTGCATACCTACAGTCGATATTTACAGCAACCCGCTCTTAAAACCTTTCAGTTTTAGAAGGTAAAAATCCAATATTTCACCCAACCTGGACAGTAGTAGTGATTTGTACGTTCTGGCACACCCTACCACCCCACCCAACCCAAACCCACCCCAATTCAGCCCACCCCACCCCAACTCACCCCACTCCACATCACCTCATCCCTCCCCTCCCCCTAAGACCTCGAGTGTGATATTACGTTTTGGAGTGGACCACGCTCATTAGAGTCACAAACCTATAAAGCTTAAAGGAACCCCGTCAGAAAAAAATGATATTTTTAAAAAAGATGCCAACACTAGAAAGGGTAAGATGCCAACACTAGACGAGCTAAGGAAAGGAAAGGCGAAAGAGTTGAATGTTAGAGGCAGATGGAAGATGGACAGGGAAACTCTCGAAGAAGCGATAAGAAGGCGAAGGTAGAGAGGACTAACTTTCTCACCGAGAAGCATTAAATATAATTGTGTTCATGGTGTATATAAGTACTCTTGCGTGGGTAAACCTTCAGTCGTTTGTGAACACAACAAGAGGATGTTTGCACAACAGTTAAAAATGTGTTACAACGGCAGTTTTTGAGGTTTGGCAAGGAAATTCCTTTGTACATTGAATGTTTTTAAACGCACATAATTGTCACAGCTGGGTATCCGTCTTTTAAACCTTACTTTACTCACTGTCTATTGATGTGAAAGTTCAGTGATGCACGTCATGTCATTTTCTGGTTTTCAGTAACAATTCTGGAACAGTTGATGTAGTCTTTACGTGTTCAGCTCTCACTTTAGGCCTAAAATGGGCTGTAAGGTATACGTGTGTAAGACCAGGCGTGACTCTGTTTACACGCGATGGCGGGTTAACACCTAAACAATTTTAGGGAAAGAAATCACACTCAGCGCTAATGCACCTTTTTGCTTGTGGCGACACAAGCTTTTAAATGGAGCGTGTTTTTTTTTTCTTTTTTTTTTCTGGGTTACAAATCTGCATGCGGTGATTGGTTCATATTATCATGTGATTTGTGATGACGTTGTGATCAAGTGACTTGGCGGGCGAGCAGTTTCGCCATTTTGAAGACAGCAAGATGTGGGAGGTGGACTTGTGTGCTGCTTGCCTTCGTTGGCTCTGTGGATTATTTTATGGACTGCTCATTTTACTTACAAGCGCATACGCCGGCTGCGGTAGACCCACACTAAATTTCATTGAGCGGTTTTGGCTTGGGTCGGTCCGTTCAGCCTCAAAAGCCATATTGAAAGCCATGAAAGCAAATGCAATGAACTTATCAATGGATATATCAATGAACTGCACAACTATGCACAACTGTACAGAAATGTTCGAAGAATCTGATATCCAGAACCTTTAGAACTTGAAGGAACAAGCTGAACGAAGGCACTCGAGGTACAAAGACGAGAACCTGTGTAAAGACGGCGAAGCAGCTTCGATTCTTGGCAAGCGCTTGATAGCGGATTATATGGAACTGTTTAGTATGAAAGTGAACTTGAAGGTACTTTGTATTCTTTTACTTTGTATTATTCTTGCTGATACAAGTAAAGCGTCAGAAGATCTGACTTTTGTTTGGGATCAAAATTTCACTCTACTGTGCATCTATGTTGTTGTTTCGACATTTTGGCTCGGTGCCATGAAGGTCAAACAATCAGTGGAACAGATGGCGTTATTATTTGAAAATTGGGAAATGGCTGAGGAAAAAGTGACCGTTGGTAGATCTCGCTTCGCTCAGTTTTATTGTATTCCCACAAAAGTTTATGTGAAAGAAAACTGAAGTCCTCCAAGACGAAGCCGTGAGCCGAGCCGCGTACCCTTGAATAACCTTTCACGCATTTTGAACAAGAGTAGAAAAAGCAGGCGACTAATACGAGAATACATTTCAAAGAATGTCCCAAAGTCGTCAAACGTTCATGATTATACCCAAGCTTACGTACTTCACAATGCTAATGCGTTCCGTGAACGTGCATGAAAACAACATGGAAACAATAAAAAGCCACAGAAATGGAAAGAGAAAATTAGGATCAATAAACCATCGCTGCGAGAAAGCTACAAGCTCAAAAAGAAGATTGCCAAAAGTAACCAAGGTGCTAAGATACGTTTGTATTTGCTTGTGACTAACACAAGCTTTAAAATGGAGCGTGTTTTTTTTTTTTTTTATTGTTATAGGTTACGAATCAGCACACGGTGATTGGTTCGCATTATCACGTGATTTGCTAACGATGACGTTATGCAATTGACTTTCCTCGCGAGCGACTTGAGATGTCGGCAATTGAAGCAAGAGACTGAAATTGAATTGTGTTAAAGTTAGCCTGTATCCCATCCGAACTGAACATCGGTTGGCTTTCTGGATGCACGGAAGCCATACTTTAAGAGCGATTTTGGCTTGCATTGTTTTTAAGCGTCGGAAGACTTGAAAATATCCGTACACAAATGCTTGATACCAGCGAGACCCCCGTAAAGTACGAAGGGTTGTGATTTGCAAATGCTCGATTATAGATACCGCTTCAACCAACGTATCTGTGTTCTAAGCAATATTTGTGTGAAAGAACATCGAATAAGTAGTAGAAGACGAGTCGAAACTTGATAAAACCTGAACTTTTCCATGCGGGCAGAGCGTCTCCCTTTGTCGGAAACTCTGGGGCTTTGTGTAACGCGCGGCGTATACGAACAGTCGGCGTTTAACTTCGTTTTGCGTGAAGTAAAGGTTCTTTGTTTATTGTCTGAGGATACTGAATTACTAATAGGTTTGAGGCAAATATCACGCGAGATTAAGATACAAGATCTGCCAATGAAATGTCACGAGCATAATATCATAGAACGGGGAATCCCGAATCATCAGCTAGTTAGCTTTCACTCACGCCGCTTTAACAAAAGCAGGAAAGACCAGCAGGTGATTACATCGAGAATATTTGTCACTGAATACCTCGAAGTCTTCAAAAGCTCAAGGTTGATATCCGACTATCCGAGCCGTAATGTTCGCTCCACAAGCGTGATGCACGCCTTTTTTGTCACGGTATTCAAACGTCTGCAGCTTCCGATAGAGATTAATTGCTCGCGGGGGCCTGGGGCCCAAGCGAGCTTAAAAACGCAAAGTTTTCTTTTTTTTCTTTTTTCTTTTTGTGGGTCGAGAATCAGCACACGGTGATTGGTTCATATTATCACGTGCTGGGCGATGACGTAATTGACTTCGCTAAACAACTCGAGATGTGGCCAGTGAATTGCTCGTTACTTGTGTGTAAAAGTTAACTGCATCCCATCCAAATTCAACACCATTTCGCTCTGTGGAATATGCACAGATAAACTGGATTTTCGGGAACGATTTTGGCTCACGTTCACCGCGGAAGCTTTGAGAATAGCCGTAAACAAATATTTGATGGATACCGCTGTCGCCGATAAATATTTAGTCCCGACGAAACTTTCTGTGGCGACACGAAATACTTTTGGGAAGATAAAAGGGCGAAAACAGAAGCCAAAGCTACGGTGAGCTTTAGCCGTAAAACAATGACGCTTTATGCTTTACTTTGTACATGATATCTGTTGCCTCATAAAATTCTTCTGCGTATCGTACATTGCCTGTTGAAGTGTTTCTTTCATTCGATCATGTAGCCTTTGTTTCGCAATGGTCATTGAATACCAGAAATGAAAAATACACCGAAATAATTCTGAGGATTGAGTTTGCAGTCACAAATGGACTGAACACACTGTGAACAAAACCGCAATGATAATTATTGTAAACATCTCTCGTGTGACATTCCTCGCTTTCAATTTTATATTTGTTACAGAGCACGAATACTCGAAAGCCTGATAGAAAAATCCGTATTGAGTTAATAAAAGAAAACACATAAGTAGTGAAGCTAAAAAGCTAACTGCATCCCATTCAAACTCAACACCATTTGGCTCTGTGGAATAGGCACGGATAAACTGGATTTTAGGAAAAGATTTTGGCTCGCGTTCATCGCACAAGCTTTGAGAATAGCCGTAAACAAATGTTTGATGGATACCGCTGGGGTATTGCAAATATCCCTGTCGCCGATAAGTATTTAGTCCCGACGAAACTTTCTGTGGCGACACGAAATACTTTTTGGAAGATAAAAGGGCGAAAACAGAACCAAAGCTACGGTGAGCTTTAGACGTAAAACAATGACGCTTTATGTTTTACTCTGTACATGACATCTGTTGCCTCATAAAATTCTTCTGCGTATCGTACATTGCCTGTTGAAGTGTTTCTTCCATTTTATCATGTAGCCTTTGTTTCGCAATGTTCATTAAATACCAGAAATAAAAAATACGCCAAAATAATTCTGAGTTTGCAGTCACAAATGGACTGAACACACTTTGAACAAAACCGCAATAATATTATAAACATCTCTCGTGTGACATTCCTCGCTTTCAATTTTATATTTGTTACAGAGCACGAATACTCGAAAGCCTGACAGAAGAAGCGTATTGAGTTAATAAAAGAAAACACGTAAGTAGTGAAGCAAAGGCTGGATTAATCGTGGCCTCTGATTAGAAATAATAGTCAAGGTCAAACTGTCATAATCGATTGTGCATAAAAAGATATGTCACGCATTCTCAAGATGCAGGGTCGCTCAACCTTTAAGAAGCAAGTGTATGAGTGTTGTAATAATAATTTTTAGTTTAATCAAGGTGTCAAAAGAGCAAGGTGTCAAAAGCCAAGTTCTCTATACTGTGTGATATTTTTATGGTGAGAAATTGGAAGTCTCTCTTGGGAGTTCCGCTCTTGTCCCCTACTTTCCATTTTATATTCTGGTCTCGACCCAACTCACGCCGCGAGCTCACTGGCAAGGCCAGTCTAGTTTCGTATCGACCCAGAATTTTGCGTTAAAGCTTAATGCATAGCAATCTTGAACATATTAGTGATCAGACTTGTACATGTAGGATGCGTAACGTCTGAGATGGCTTGTTCATACAAAGTAATTTCACCATGGGAAGTGTCATGTTTTAATGTGCTGCAGGGATAAGTCTAAAAGCTTTCAATTACAGTTACTTGAACATGATGCACACGCTGGGAAGATGAGATACGGCTATTACGCTGTCTTACAGCTACTTAAGATGTCGGGTATTCCCCAGTCAATCCCATTACAAAATGATAACACAGTTCCTCCACAAAACATCTCAGCTTGAAAATTCACTCAACAAGGTTGCCAGGTTGTATAGCAAGCGCCACACAAGTACTGTCACGTGCATCGGAAAGCAAGTTCAAAATGCTCCCGGCAAAAACGATAACTCAAGGCAAAAGCAAATCACTCATTGAAAGTATTATTCCGTATGAAACATCATACCCGGCATGAGTCGGGAGCTATGAAAACTGGATTGTTGCAAACGAAGAATATATTCCTACGGGTCCTTCGATAATTGATTTCTCTCAATTATTATAATACACTTTTTCGTGAATATCTGTTTGACCGAAGTTAGAAGAAGAGAGGGCAAGAAAAATAAAGGGAGCTCTTGGATCCGTCATGTGCAAAAACTGACTCGGCTATAATATCTTTTGCAAACGCACGACAAAAGTTCCTCTCCCGGGACCCCGCGTGTCTCTATTCATTGTACTAATGACGCCACAAGCGCACTGGCCACGGTCCTGTCTTGTTTAATTACTAGAAATACGATAATTGCAGATACTCCCTCACTCCGTCCTACACTGGCATATATTAGAAGTTTCGACGCAAAAAAACATAGAAGTAATGTGTATTTTATACGACCTTTGATGTAACCAGCTTGTTGTAGTTGACGGAGCAAGCGTGTTAAAATAACGTTTTACTACTTGTACTATACCAAGTGCTGAACACTTAAAGGAGAAAAAGAGTAGTCTGAAATATAGTAACTTTGTGGTACTAAGCTCTGACCCAATAAGAAAACCTCATATATATCAGCATCAATTTTTTTTATTCTTAATCTTATTGTCATCATCATCATCATACAGCACACTATTCACTGTGTGCCCTTTTTATCATACTTTTGTGTTATCATCACCAGAAATTTCGGACATTTTGCGTCCACGATTGCTTCCGGTCTTTCCCAGCGGCGTGCGGTATGAGCATGCGCCATTCACACATTCAACATTGTTACGTACTTTGCCTCAGTGGGGTGGGGGAGGGATGGGTTTCTCCGGTTCAAAAAGAGACTGCTACGTTTAGGAGACGTGCCGCTGAACAACCTAGTTGAAATTAGCTTTCGTTTGGTGCAATTTTCATGCGATTTGGAGCTTCCCAGCCCAAAATATCAGCATCCGAAGTCAGCGTATTTCACGGGAGGTATTCGCCACGGCTGACTGTGAACTGCAAATTCAAACATAAAAAGTACACATCGAATTTGCTCCAGGGGACTGACTGAGGCTTCACAGGAGATGTTCAATCCTTCGACAATCAGGTACGGGGTAAACATTTTGCGTTGTACGCAAGGTTCTTGTATTAAATGCAGCTTAAAAAGTGACAGTAGCCGGTTTTGAGCGTATTCTGCTATCAATCCCTTCTTACGTCGGCCGAAATTTTAAATTCAAAAAAGGACACATCGAATTTTACCGGAGATAAATATTTTTTGTACTGTTGTGTTTAGGAAGCTTTCCTCTTCCGAATGCTGCCCAGACATTTTTACGAACGTGCTTCAGTTAAGCGAAAAGCGCAATTTATTATCAGATCCCATACATTTCTTTGTTATTTCTTGAGCGGCTGTCAGCGTGAAACCTGATGCCTTTTCCGAGATGGCGCAACCGAATGTCTGAAACTTCTGGCGATGTATAAGCTTCATCAAGTGCTCCTGCCTGGTACGAAAACCCAAAACCTTGTAGGAAAAAGTAGGAACGTACTCTCCAACCAAAAGCATGCAGGAGTACAATCCCTTGGAGGATAAGGGAATAATAGCTATCATGAACTTAATACAAGTAAACAACCCTTTCACTCCCAAGCCTAAATGCAGAATCTCTCAGCTTTTTCAAAATACATTATATGAAATAAATTATGTAGTGAGAAGTGACAGTTTAGTCAGCATCCACTTAACCAAAAAGGTACAAAAAGCTATATATTCTCTATACTGTACAATACAGTACACTTTCAACTGAAGGAAAAAATTGAATATGATCACTCTTTGGTGTGAAAGAGTTTAAACTTGTTGTTACAACATTGGTTACTGTCTACCTTGGTGCTGGCCTTACTCACATGTTATTGCCACTTATATTACATAACTGTACTGAAGTTTTCCTGCATAAAAAGCAAACAACCATCTAACAAAGAAGTAAATAACAAAACCTTGTGTCAAAAAGGTACACATGGAAAAAAATACTTGGCTCTGAGCATGTCATCCACTTGATCACAGTACAGTACCATTTCAAATGTTAAGAAAACATACAGATATACCAATATTTTTTTGTGGCGTACTCAACAGAATATACAGGCCAATGTTTTTGAGAATATTTTCCTTGGCATTCTTGTTGGACCAGACAATCGGGTCGTACACGTCAGCATTGAGCTCATTTTTGGCTCCTGATAATCTTACACTTTCATGATGTCATTGACTTGGTATATGAGGATCCAGGATCCCTTAACAGCACAGGAGTTGGCCTCTCAGCATGATTCCTTAACTTTAACATTTCCTTTAGCATGATCTTTGGAGATGAAAACACATGTTCAGGTTTTTGTCTTCGGTACATATTGTTGCAAATTTATTATACAGTACTTACCTATAAACAACATAGAAATTGAACTTCCATTTGGACCGAAGTGTAAGTTTAGCCAAGGAACCTCTTTCTTTGCTCCTACAAAAATCAGAAAAGGCACCAAGTTTTAAGTGGATTAATAAGATAATTCACATGATACGCACAATACAATGCACTTTCATAGCTAACCTGTACTATTCATCCACAATTGACATAAATCTAGGAAGGATGCTGCAAGGAACTGGCGCACTGTAAATAAATACTTGTCCTGATAATACATGCCAATTCTTTCCTCAAAACACTGCTATAAATGTTTTTGGTTATCCCCGAGCGTAATATCAAGTGTACATGGCATAAAAACAAATGCACATCATCATATGGACAGCTAAAGAAACTTCACTGCATAGATCATAAATCACTGTAAATTAATTAGGCACTGCTACTGTAGTAAAAATTGGCAAATATTCTAAAAAGCACAAACTACAGCTTTTGCAATGGTAAACCAAAGTACAAACAAATTATACAGTATTGTGTTCTCTTCGATCCTTGTGTATGAAAATGCAGCAAATAATAACAAAACAAATTCAGTGGTCTGATAAACATGAGATCGCTGGATCTATGGATCGTTAGATCGTTGGAGCGTTGGATCGTTAGATCGCTGGATCTGTAGATCTTTAGATCGCTGGATCTTTGGATCGTTAGATCGCTGGATCTTTGGATTGTTAGATCGCTGGATCTGTAGATCGTTAGATCGCTGGATCTTTGGATCGTCAGATCGCTGGATCTGTAGATCGTTAGATCGCTGGATCTTTGGATTGTTAGATTGCTGGATCTGTAGATCGTTAGATCGCTGGATCTTTGGATCGTCAGATCGCTGGATCTGTAGATCGTTAGATCGCTGGATCTTTGGATCATTAGATTGCTGGATCTGTAGATCGTTAGATCGCTGGATCTGTAGATTGTTAGATCGCTGGATCTTTGGATCGTTAGATCGCTGGAGTGAGCCAAAAGAGCCTGGTAACGATGCAAAAAGGCCTTCATGTTACTTTTATCAAGAGAAAATGTCAATTGAATAGGAAATTTTCACAATAGCTTGTGATACGCTCATCCTATTTTCAATTTAAACACAATAATTAATGTTATGTTTTGAAAGGTTGAAATATTATTGTGGATGGCATAGCCCATTTTTGTTAAATATCTATGTGAGAATCCAGTGTACTCTGTTTTCAACTGACTTAGCTTGTGATGTTTGCAAAGTTAAGTGCGAAATACTGGCAAGATACTGAAAAATGGAAAAATACTGAAGATGGTGACAAAATCCTAACCATTATGTTTTATTTCCTCGTATATATCTTTCAACTCAAACTCGTATAAGATCAAAACTCGTCTCCAGACCCCCATCACTTGGGTTACATATGACAGAAATAGATATAAATTATTGATTGCAAAGCACTTTTTCAGAACACAACTTTATTGTCACAGATAGTTCAAATACATGAGTATTGGTGTGTTGAAGCCATCATGGAAAATTTCTAAGTGGGAAAATGCATGACTGGAAATCAAAATGTGAAACATTAAAATCAAAGTAGCAGTGACAAGTGAATTCATCGTATTCAGTTAATTTCTGGCTTATGAATATTTCCAATATTCAGTCCTGAAGGCACAGTTAGCAATAAACTTTCGTTTGGACAATGAGCGAGCGTACGACGGCACGTCCGCGAATGCTAATAATGTGGAAATCATGTGGTGAAAGTGAAGAAATGACAAAATAAAAAAAAGCCCTGTTCACACACTTTCAACAATACCGCTGTGTATTGCAGGCTCATAACACATGTCAAAACAACCACAGCAACCATAGTCCAGGTTTTAACTTTAAAGGGGAAGTGCTTTTCCCTAGCTTGCGAAGTAGGCCCTCAGGCGTTCCTCATGTGGGTGATTCTCCAGCATTTTCTCCTTGTGCGACGAAGGCAAGAGATCATCATCTTTCAAAAAGAGCTCCTTGTACGCTGCAAGAGAGATGTCGAATCCCCCCACCAGGTGCTCCAAGTTTTCGAGTTGTGGAGGTAAGGCCTTGTAAAAGTATGATGATCTCTGCACTTTTTGGTGGATTCTGATAGACAAGCCAGCTAGCTCTACCATACACTTCTCGGTGACTTTTGGGCTAGGTCGGCAGCTTGAAGAGTAACTGTTTTACACCCTCCTGGCACTACAAAATGGACCAGGAATGTTTAGAATCCTCTTTTTTATGTCATCTTTGGACACGGCCAGGCGCACCGTAGACGTACCTTGCTTGATTGTAAAGACACTGCAAAAGAAACAGCCAAAAACATCACAAATCTGCATTGTTTTCTTCTAGAATTTAAGTCGCCACTGAAAGAGCGTAGTAATGCAATATGTATACAATAAACATCTCAACAGAATAGAACACTAACCGCTTCTGCCACTCCTCCAAATTGAATTAGTGCATCATGAAGCGCGAGGGCCATACTGACGGCGGTCTCGTTTATCATCTTTGGTGTTGACCCACTCAACTGTTGCAGGGCCTTGTCAATTCTGTGCCACAGAACATGAAGGCAGAGCGTTAGCCGAAGAGAGTTTTTCGTTCTTTTCGCGGTGCACTCTGGTTGGAAGGCACCGCCGTTTTCACCTTGGGATGACTGCGCGGCCGCACTTGTCCCCTTGCAATATTTTACAAATATTTCCTTCGCACTTGGGCCAAGCGTATAGTCTAGCGGATCCTCCTGATGGTGTTCAGAGAATATCTGCTCATATACAGTGCCTAGCCCTTTTAAGGGACTGTCCTTAATTGCCTGCGAAAACCCCTCCATGTCTCCCAACTCGAGCGTGTGCCAATCTTGATACAGGATTAATGAGCGATCGGCCAAACCATTCCTACAACCAACAACCTTCGGCCAAATTTCCCCCAAGAACCTGCGCGGCGTTGTGTATTTCGCCATGCTCATTCGCGCACTTGAAATGCCAACCCGTTTGCCTTGATTTCCCTTGACCGTGTACCACTAGTCCCCATCGTACAGCTTGCACATACACTCCATGGACAATGCTGTCTGCGAGGCCTCTTTTGAAGTGCTGGTCATCTTATGAAGATATGAGTAACCTTCATCTATGCACAGGACTGGTACGTGGCCCTTCTTGGTCTTGTGGTGACTTGTAAAGTGGTTGAAAAGACCGGTCGAAGAGGTTTCATCCACCAAGATGCTTCGATCGATGCTTGGCTCAAGGTACGAAATCAAGGGCCGCACGCACCCCATGGTACATGCGGGAGTCTTTCCAGCCCCAGACGGAGCAAGTCCGACGACAAAAAGATTGCCCTCTTCTTTCCATGTTTCAAAAAGTTTCACGGTGGTGTTTCCAATCAGGGAACTAGTACAGGGCAGCATGCTGGCCAGAAGCAAATCCCGCGAGGTGCCATGGCTTTTAGCAAAGACATCGAGCCAGTCTCGTATGTTTTCGGGGGCGATATCCTCCCACGGTAGCGTGATTTCCGAAAGCTTGTTCTCAAGATCTTCATTGGATTTGATATCCTCCAAGTGATCCATTGCGAATTTCTCCTGTAAATGATTTCTTGCTTGGCAAAGACACTGAACTTACAACACTGCTGTACGACTGAATTAAATAAATTTAATGTTACACTGATTATAACTGATTTGTTGCGACATCCGTTTCCTGTGGGAAAAATCCTTAGGGGATTTTACAGGACCACAATTTTATTTATTCAATAAATGTTGCACTGAGGTGCAATAATTCCTTTCCTTAATTATAGGTACCAATCCCACCTTAAGGAGATTCCCTAGAAAAAGAATCTCTCGTAGATTTGTAATTAAACTTGGCACAATTGTACAGCAACTCTAGTGGGTCACAATGATGCAATAAAAGCAAGGGGTCACGGTAATCGTTTTTATGGCACAAGCTGACGAATATGGTGTCCTAGTATCTGTTGCGTCCACCCCGATACTGGGAAATAAGGACAATTATTTTTAATGCAGTCTGAGATATCACCAAACCCTCAACCTTATTCTATTGATTATTCACCTGTAACAGAAAAAGATATGTGAATAGCTCCAACTTTAGGAAGCAGTGCAGTGTTTACCTTTCTACATTTTTTTTATCAAATATTTCCAAAATTTGAGTTGAATAGTCAACGCAAACCAATGTGCCAATCTGACCTAAGTAAGATAGTATTGTGTGTGGGTTATCTTTTCTGTTTCACATAAAATAGCTGAAGGAGAAATAAAAGTTACATTATGGTCAGACACAGTTGGCTACCTCAGCAGTCATCTTATGCTATTTGATTGGCTACACTGATTGACAATACAATAGAATTAGGAACCTTGTCCTACGAGAACCAGTTCAGTTCCACTTGCTTTTTGTAAAGGGCTTCAAACCCTTAAGCCACTTTCTTAATGCAAAACAGTTTTCCCTCTACTTGCTTGAGTTTCTTTAGTTGCAGAGGATTCCTCAGTTTGGTAGAGATCTCCTGAAGCCTGGAATAACATTTATGCAAATTTTTTGCTTCAATGCACAAATGTTTTTGTGTTGTGAGGTCCACGAGACAATCCAGTGTGAAGCTTTCTACGTCTGTCCATTCTGTAACGGGATCCACACCATGCTTAAGTAAATACTCTAGGCTCGTGGTGCTTTCTCTAACCTCTTGTAACTTCTGCTTTGGTCGGTACCTTGAGACACTCGAGTGAGAATATGCCTCTTCTGCAGCCTCTGAACTGCCGTAAGGATTCCCACAACAAATGCATTTACATCTGTGGATGCAGCCAGCCTCATTAGCATAACACTTACAGCGACTCTTGTTCCCATTACGAGCTTGTTGGCAAAACTTTCTTCCATCTTTCTTAGCAGCACCACGGCCACAAGAACAATGAACAGGAATACATTCTGAACTGGTGCTTGACATGGATTTAACTTATGGCAAGTTGACGATCTTCATAGAGACTACACTGTGGTATTGTTCAGATTGAGCAACACTGTATCCCACAAGGAGAGCCTCATTGGCTACACATGGCATCAACGGGGAAACATGTGGCATGTGGTCCGTTGTGAAGAGCACAACATTCAGTCTCAAAGTGTGAGACAAGGCAATTCCAACGACATTTCCCAGCTCATCTAAGAAAAAAGAATAGAAATAGCACACATGCATGTGGGAAATAAAAATCCAAAAGCGCTTGTGCAATTTTTGTGGTCTTTTAAAATTTACTCATGCTTATTTATTTAACATTGCACTTGTAACAACAGATTCATGAGATATTTTGCTATATAGGAACATTCAAAAAGGGTTTACAGTAAGAGAGGTGAATCATCGTCAGTATCAAATACTTTATAATATTACAGCATGCTCTTACAGTATTTTGGCATGGCATTATCTTAATTTTGATGAAATAGAGTAAAATATGCAGGTAAGCCATGGACTTACACATACTTCTTAAGAAGTTTTGGGTGGGCTTATAAATGGGGCCAGGGGCTTATGTTATTTATGTTGATTCTGGCAATGATTGAACTTTTTGCAATTTAATAGTTTTCTAGTGAAGTTTTACACTTTTCTGTGAGGGCTTGTGTCCAGGGAACCCGAGTATCTTTTGTTAAGAGGTATATAGGTTATATAAGTGGAGAGGTTTATAACTAGGATTTTATGGTACAGTACATGGTACGGTGTGTGTGGTTATGCTTACTTGAGTAGTATCCACACTCTCTGAATTTGTTGGCCTCCTCAAAATGCTTATCAGGTGTCATCAACGCATGTTTCTATCTCCCAGCATTGCTCACCAGCTCATTGACAACAATGTTCCTTAACGTTTGGACGATGTTCAGGTCATCATTGGCCAGTGAAACCCCAATGTTGCCCAAATGCTCTTTTAGCATGCCTGATGATCTTGACATTTCCTTTAACTGGCTGATAATACTAAGAAAAATGCTATCGCCATGGCAATGATAGTGCACATCGTCAAGTTTCAGACGATAGCCCATCAGAGTCGTTTTGAGCCGTTCTGAATGTTCAGCAACTTTGTCAGAGACAAAAATTTGATTACTGAACAAAAGGAATCTGCAGGGCAGTAAGTGAATCAATCTAACATTAAACCTTGCGTTTTTGCAAAGGGCTTTCAGTTGACTGTAGATGACAGACATATTTACAGCCTGGCAAAATGCACTCTTTAGCTCATTGCTGGTGAGGGTTTCTTCCGCACATGTAGCTGTAAGATCATTTGACACAGTACTGCACAAAATACCCCGCATGACTTCAGGGTTACATGGAGTTGTTACACCAGAGTTCTCAAGTTCTGTTGGCTGAGGAATAATACCAAATTGCTCTGATGTGGGTGCAAAGCCAAAGCCATGCTCTTCTAGTTCAGCTCTGTAGGAAAGTATGGGCTTTACACATCCTGAAGGCGTGGTACTAGAAGCATTTCGTCTTTCATTCCAAGTGTAGAAGAAGGTAGCAAGTAGAGCTTCTGCTAGCTTGCAACCCAATTTTGATTGGCCTATTACTGCTCTCAAGTTTTTATGAAGATTTTCATTTCTTGTAGAGCGACCCCCAGGAGGAATCCTTGACAAACACCCCCTTTCAATGTGAACTTTTAAGTTTCCAAGTTCATGGCAAACATTAGCATTCATAACAACTTCACCAAAATCATACTTCACATCTTTCCATCTCTCTGTAAACTTCTCCAAGTTGATCATTAATGTTTCCTTATCAGGTGTATCCATTTCTCTGCTTTCGCCTTGGTCTGCACCAGTTCGGAACATCATCTTAAAGTCATTAATAAAGGATGATGACAAATAATGCTTTCTATCCTTTGGAACCTTTGAAGTGATCCTCTGGATTGAATGAAACAGATCTAGTTTAACTAATCATCAACAAAAATTGTGTGGCACAATGCTCCCTGATGCTCCAATCGACACTTTAAATTTTTCAAAATGTCCTCCACATTACTCATTGCGGTACCTTTTGTTAACTTGTAGGTAAGCACCTGTCCCGCTTCATTTAAAACAATATATAAAGAGTCAAATTGGTTGGTCCAAGATCCATCCGGGAGGTTGCATCCTATATTTGCTGCAACTTTGAATGTATGATCAGCACTTATCCAAACGTTGGATCTTCTCTCACTCGTGTGCTACCTCAAGAATAGTTCGTTGAAAACATACTGAAAGCACTGAAAACATACAGAAAGCACTGAAGAATTGTGTCTATACTCGGGGTTGGTCTCCAGACATCAAAGGACGGGAATGTTGGCAGGCACTCTTTGTCCAATGAAGTATTTCTCGCACGAAAACTAGCAATATGTCTAGCATACCTGCACTCTGCACTCTTCTTCAGAAAAATTATCCAAATATCTCTGAGCTAAAAATACCTCAATTTCATTGAAGGTTTGTCCACTTGACGCCAGAGCGAAAACCAAAGAGCAAAGTTCGGCAGTAAGGCCCAACTTGTGACCAAGATGAGATGTTACATCGCCCGATGTTATATTCTCCAACAGCCTGGGGTCATGACCGATGATTTCTTGTCCTTGAGTGCATCGGTACACGCGGCTCACAAGCAGCACAGGGCCATTTACACCATAGAGTTGCCGTGGCATATCTCTCTTGCTTCGTCCATCTTTCCACTTGCATGGAGTAAGGACGGAGCCCACCTGTCCATGATCGTAATGAGGACAAGAAATGGCACTCGTAAAACCCTGATGTTGCTCTAAAGGATCCCAAATAATGACCTTGGGATGTACGTAGTCTTCCACGTGTGGTGCATTGAGAAAGTCGGGATTCAAATGCCGAGACGCTTCAACAACGAACGGTCCATCTACTCTTTCACCTTGAAGTAAACGATCTTCGTAATTCTTTACATCTTTTGGATGTATATTGTCAATGTATCGGTTATCTTCATGTCACCATCATCTTGCAAAAATCTCAAAACGCCATTTTGTGTCTTGTTGACATCCACTGCGAGAGCCTGGGAACATCGATCCAACGATCAGCTACTGATCCATCGGTCCAACAATCTACAGATCCAGCGATCTAACGATCCAAAGATCCAGCGATCTAGCGATCCAAAGATCCAGCGATCTAACAATCTACAGATCCAGCGATCTAACGATCCAACGCTCCAGCAATCTAACGATCCATAGATCCAGCGATCTAAGGATCTACTGATCCATCGATCCTCTTTCAGATATTTGTCAAACCAACGGGAACTAGACATTGTATTAAATAGGTACTAAATGGTACATGGTATATGCTGTAATTGCGCAGTTTTCGTTAACCGGTACACGAGGACACAACCCTGGCCGTCGTGTTTCCGCTAAACAAACATGATGGGGAAAGCTCTGGCGATTAGCATTCCCTCTAGTTCGGTGAGGTCCTGTAGGACTGTCCGAGGATCCATGTCGTTTTTAGCCGAGAACAATCGACACGAGGTCTTTTTGTCGCGTTTGCACCTGGTGCAGCTGTAGTTCAGCTCGGGCATACTTTGGTTGGTGATTGGCCATGTTTCTTTGCATACCTTGCAGCGTAAGTGTCGGAGATTTTCCTCAAAGCTGTGAAATGCAGTGAGTTCTTCCCGCACCCGTTCTCGTTCGTGGAATGGAGGAGTTTCTGGATTTGCCCACCCACGGTTATGCAAATATTGTTGTTTTAACTGCAGCACGCTTTTGTCGGCGTCGAGTGCTGGATTCATTTTGAGCTTGAAGCCTGCGGGTACTCCGTTCAGACGATTCATTGCCACGTCGAGAAGCTACTCGCTGACGATTGGATTCTCTTTGCGGAGTTGTCTGTGTCAACTGCTTCTGTTCATGACGCTTTTGATCGGCATTCATAAGCTGTTGTCTTTGTGGAATCTTTTCTTCGGTCCGTTTTTTCTTCTGAAGTTCCCGATTTGCTTTCAAGCGCTGTTCTCTCTGCGGAGTTGTCTGCGTTACCCGCTTCTGTTCATGTCGCTTTCGATCGGCATTCATGCGCTGTTTTCTTTGCGGAGTCGTTTCTTCGGCACGCTTCTGTTTATGATGCTGTTGATCATAACAGGATTGTCGCCTTTTCTCGAGACGGATTTGGCGTTGTTCGCTCGTTTCACGATTTCGCCTTGCTCCTGCTTGCTGGTTACATGATCGAATGAACGAAACACTTCAACAAGCAATGTACGATACGCAGAAGAATTTTATGAGGCAACAGATGTCAACCATAAAGCGTCATTGTTTTACGGCTAAAGCTCACCGTAGCTTTGGTTTCTGCTTTCGCCCTGTTATCTTCCCAAAAGTATTTCGTGTCGCCACAGAAAGTTTCGTCGGGACTAAATATTTATCGGCGACAGCGGTACCATCAAATATTTGTTTACGGCTATTCTCAAAGCTTCCGCGGTGAACGCGAGCCAAAATCGTTCCCGAAAATCTAGTTTATCCGTGCATATTCCACAGAGCCAAATGGTGTTGAGTTTGGATGGGATGCAGTTAACTTTTACACACAAGTAACGAGCAATTCACTGGCCACATCTCGAGTTGTTTAGCGAAGTCAACTACGTCTTCGCCCAGTACGTGATAATATGAACCAATCACCGTGTGCTGATTCTCGACCCACAAAAAGGAAAAAAAATAAAATAAAAATGTCCATTTTTAAGCTCGCTTGGGCCCCAGGCCCCCGCGAGCAATTAGAACACGTTAGACGATTTTCAATGCGCTTTTTACACAGCTACGCTTGATGGGCTGAGTTGCAACTGGCCCCTGCTGGGGTTGAATCACACCTTGCGGGGCTACCCACCCAGCGTCTTGCTTGACCAAGAGCTCAAATTTCGGCAAAATATTATAACATCGGAAACTTTTTGCGGAGTTCATGCGTGTGACAACAAAAAAGAAAGACATTTTTTGGATATTAGACACAATGGTCTGTGACATATCACTAACTGTCAGAGCTTTTTAAGCACTAAAATTTAGCCAGGTAACCACCTTAAAACACTGAGCTTGGTTAGCAGTGGATACTTATGGCGGCTCAACCCGGCTGCGGCCTCATGTTGTCATGGTCTAGGTGTGACGCTTTTGTAAAACATTTAGAGAATCAGAATCTAGAAATTTCCAAATTCGTAACACATGACATTAATAGTTATATTTAAAACATTTACGCACCTGATAACGACAGTCAAATATTCCGAAACATTGTTATTCCTTTGTCCTTGTCGCCGGCTGGGTGTTAAGTAGATCTGCATTAACATTTATATGAGCAGTTCTAGGCGCGTCGCGCGGATAGTTTATTTACAACATTTTCGCACCTACTCGGGCAGGCAAATCCTGTTATCGCGGAATTAGTGTTGAGCTGGTCTTTGGGTCCACCGGATCGACAAACAAGTCTTAAATACCGGTGGCACATGGATACGATAAGGCTGAGTGCTTAGGCTACGTCCATAATAAACCATTTTTATTTATAAACGCATACTTTTTTTTATGCGTTTTTGCTTTCTGTTCACACTAAAACGATGACTTGAAAACCGGAGGTTTTCCAAAACGGTTCCCAAAGTGGAAACGGATGAGTTTTCAAATGAAAACTAATTAGTGTGGACGGGCGACTCGAAAACGGAGGATTAGTGTGGACGGACGAAAACGGAGATTTTTGAAAACGGAGTCGCCTCAGACTTCCAACTCATATCACCCAATACTAGGGTTGAAACTAGTATACCTCTTGTTAAACAGAAGGAAAAAGAACATTTTATAGGTGACATTCATGATGAATAAGCTAGTTTTGTATGATGGATATTTGCCAGTACCCAGGCTTACTGATGAAACAGAGTCAAAGCATAATCCAGTGGCGTGCAGTCATTTTTGCCATTGACCAGGATTTAAAGGTTAATATATTTTAATACTTCACTTCACTTTTCGATCGTTGTATAATATTCCCTTGTCAATTGTTGGACACTTAAGCCGGAATATCTGAGGTAGCTTAATCGAGATATGTTTCCTACTTGCTGCATTCTTAGCTCTTGCAGTTATAGAGATTATATATAAAAAAATATCAGGGTTTAAAACACAAATAGGGATATTTATTTCGTTATGATCACATTTCAGTCAAACCTTTATTAAGCGGCCCTGTATTCATCGGATATCCTGTATTAAGCGGACATTTGTCAAAATCCCAAAAATCTACTTCCCAGTATAGATACTGCCTTCTAGCAAGTTCCAACTATGATATATATTTTCAATGTTCTCCCACAGGGATTTCTATAATACTCTTATAAGAAGTTTCATGTGTGTAGAATTTCCAAGAAGCATCAGTTGCCTTTGTTTAAAAAGAAAAACTTTCATACTAAATGATTAAGTTTAATTTGTATGAAGATGACCATGCAAGTAAAGTTCATTTTCATAAGATATACTTTTACTGGGGCCTCGTTTTGAAACAGAGACAACAAGCATATGAGACTGATTGCACGTTGATCAAAATATGAAATTTATACTTCCACTCCGGTTATGGTTGCGCAGAATATTTCAAAGTCATTTCTGTACTGACTCTGGACGTGGTTTGCCATCTTTCCAGTGGATCAACTGTTAATCTAGGGTTGACTCCAACATTTTGCTAAAAATATAACGTGATGCGGTTTAGCGTTAGGATAACTGGCGATAACCGCTCCAACGCCTAAACTGTCGGCATGCACAGCATGTGAATATAATACATAAGACTAGTGAAATGAAAGCTCTAGTACATTCTATAGCAAGCGTTCACGCTCAAAAACATGTTTATGTTCTCCGACAAAGTTGTAAAGTAAGCATATGTCAGTTGGGGGGCGGGGGGCTTTCCCAGCACATTAAAATAGTTCGCAGTATTTTTCAGTTTCGCGCGCCCTCTGGAACAGATACGCGCGGTTGCATTGTCGATCATCGGTTGTCGGTCGGTCAAGCTCTTTTCTTGTGTTTCTCTCTGTAAACCATGCCGAATACAAATTACGGTTGGTACGGGTTTGCATTTTCCCTTTTGTAAATTTTCAAAGCTCCATGTAGAACAACTGTATATATAGAAGCAATGCACATTTGTAACTGATACAAATGGAAATGTGTGCGGGCGTATGCGGTGAGACGCAGATTACGATTTTCCCTTGTGAAACAAAAACGACCAATAAGCAGCCAAAACTAAAATAAACCAAGGCCTAGTGTGGATTGTTCCATGCTTTGCAGACAAAGGAACACCATGGTAGTTTAGAGAAAGAGATAATGCACCACTAAAACAAGCAGTACGCTTTAATTACTATATAATGACAATATCAGACATGAATACTTGAGCCCGCGTAAGCTCGACAGCGCGAATATTGCTGTGGTGAGTTTATATAACAGTTAAAACAGCATAGCTAGTTTTTCGCTGCTCGACAAGGCATTGATGTGAGGCTGCACATCTTTAACAAGTTTCCATGATTCGAAAGTCGAGGAGTGAGAAGTATCATGGCGATAGGTGAGCAGCAACCGTACGCGTAAACTGTTTAGCCCAATCAACTAGGTGCATTTAGCCAGTGGAATAAGCTCATATCAAGTTTAGCTGCCTCGTATGAACGGGCCCTAAAATTTGACTCAAACCCGGCTCGTGTGCCTGTGAAAAGGGTTGATTGAATGTATTATTCTAACCACCTCGTTGCAGCTCCAGGGAGTTGGTCACCACTGATAAACCCAGCTGATTTTCAAAAGAGCATATGGAAGTAGTTATTGAAGGATTAGTCCCAACACGGTGTTACCGAGATCACGCCGACGTGATTTATACAAAAGGACACGCGACGCAAAATGATTTGTAAGTTTTCGTGTCGTGTCCACTCCAATTGTGTGCCAAAAAGATTGCGTGCAATGCCAACGTTCTGATTGACAGGCTAATAATTTCCTCATCCAACCTGAGTCTCACACAATTTAAAGTTTGAAAACATATTTTGTTAGACCTTTCATTGACTAAAATTGTCAAATGAAAAACAAATGTTTCCTGAAATGAAGCTGTCAAGACATCTAACAGTTTGTGTTGCGGTGCCACATGAACTGTTGTGTAGAACGTGCGTTTGGCGATTATGATTTTAATGGACCTCTGTTAACAATTTTCCTGCCATGTTTCCACAGGAAGATATAGAAACACGAAATTCATTTTGCAAATTACAGCGTACTCTTCAGTAATTTTCCATGTTTAGTCAAATTCGCCTTTGGTAGCAAAGTAATCATTTTACTCTTTGTAACTCGAGCAGCGCCCCCGTGGAGCAGAGTGATCTGTTTTGAATCATGTTAACGCTCTGGTTGCGCTGTTACGTCATAATAAACGGTCACAAGACGCGCGTATCTGTCCAAGGTTCGAAGTGAACAGGGGTCGCAAATTTACCAATCTGTAATAAGAAAGTCAGGCTTTCGTTGCGTCGACACAACGGTATCTTGCAGTCACCTATATCAGATAGCGTATCGATAAGCAACGTGAAATTAAAATATGTTGCTGATTGAAGGGATACAGCAATTAAATGCACAAGCACATATGTGACCTTAAAAAGGGAATTTTTAAAACGCCTAAGAAAGCATTTTATAAAATCCTCAAGCCAAACGGCTTGTTCTGATCTTAATAGCCAAAAGTCCCCCATGGGTCGGGATAAATTGCAGAACCCAATCCAGTTTTTCGTGCTCAGCCCCGGGTGAACCACACTACAGTCCGAATTTTTTTGGTAAAAAAAAAAAACAAGCGTTTTCAAACATTTCCGGACTAGTGTCAATGAGCCAACACTGACTCGCCTGGTTTGCAGCAAATCCGCTCATCCTAAACTCTTCTCTCTCGGAATCCAGTGATAAATCTAGAAGGAAAACAAATTAGCGACAAAGGAGCGCCGAGCGCCCGACCAAGCTTAACTTTTGAAATTTAAAATAATATACTTTTGTTTCAATCGGCAGACAGTAAACATGAACCGGAAGGATGCGTAGTTATGCCCTGGCCGACATCCGACAGACAATTATGGCAATACAGTTTTTTTTTTTTTTTTTTTTTTTTCAGATTGGTGAAGTATTTTATGGATTAGAAAGGTTTATTATGAATATCACTTTAAGAAGAGGGAATATTGTGACCCAATCTTTCAGGCTTATAGTCTCAGTGATCACCAGAAAAAAATTACTGATGTGACTCCCCAGACAAGAATGAAAAACACTGAACTAGTAGTGGCAGAGCGTTCCAGACTTACTTCACAACTGCGGCCTCTTAAAATTTACAAACAATAGCTTTGTCCTGGAGAACACCTTGTAAGTCAGAGATGTGAGGATCACACGATATCTTTCTTAATTTGGTCGCGCTCATGTTTATGTGGATAAAACCTCAAGAATAACAAACTTCGGGAGAAAAGTAATTAACTATTGCCGTTCACAGTAGGATTGATAATGTGCGCTCCCTGAAGTTTGCGCTGAATTAGCTGCTTACTAACTCTTACACGAGTCACAGCGGTCGGAAGGTTAAACTGGCAGGCGGGAGGTAGACAACACTATTGACCACATAATCCTTTGTCTTCACGAGCATTCGTATTCCTGTTAAAGATGAGACAGTAAATTCCCGTGACCGGGACATGATGTGATGCTCAAGCCTGAGGCTTGTTTCCTGCTTGTCTCACGACACAATAAAATGTCGTTGAAATTATTGGGTTACAGATGGGCGTGAAGATATCTGAGGGAGAAATATAACAAGATGCAGAATGTTCACTATTCGCTAGTTCGCAAAACCCTTTGTAACAGTCCCAAATAGATGCAGCCTAAACAAATGAGCAATACATCAATAGGTAAGAGGCCACAAAAAATCATTTTACACCTGTTTTTGGCTGGACCAAATCGACTGACGAAATCAGCATGAGTTTGACCTTTCCTGCTGTTTTCTAAGTCGTTGTCTGGAAGTTCCTAAAATATTATAACCTGGCGCGTTCTTGGGTCACAAGCGCTCTTTTACAACTTTTGACAGCTAAAGGTAATCTAACACCGGAGCTCGTGAGCTATATAAAGGTTGAGCAGTCAGAAGAGCACAACATCATTCACACATCATGTGGTGATTCGATCGCTTGACGCGTAGTGTTCTTTTACCAACAAACGGGAAAGTATGACGGACATGCTGAAGATTTGGGCCCTCCTTTTGCTGGTATACCACTCGGCTTTAGGTAAGTGGAGAGTTTGTGGAGAATTCTGGTTTGAGAGTCGTATTACGCGCGCTTCTTGTTTGAGCACACAAGGTTTATTCCTGCGGTCGATCAAAACAAGCTTGAAATCTGCTCTACTGTGCTTTACGAAAACAAAATGGACGACCAACAAGCGGCGTTATGCCGACTGAGCGTTAAGAAGTGATGGATCAGACTAGTCCGGCTTTTATGCCACAGGAGGGAATATTTCTGTCCCGCACATTCAGGTTTCGTACCGCCCAAACCAAACGGCATTTGTTAAGAGCCGTAAGGTTTCGACAGACAAGGGTCTTTCAAATATCGAAGATGAACTCAAACGTGTGTTTTCGGCAAACTGCTAGAAACTTCGGTCGAATGTCGTAAGAACCCAGATGTCCGTTTCTCTTTATTTGTTTTCGTTGTGTGTGTTTGCAGAAGTGAACCCAGCCAAATTAAACAACCATAAAATAACACTAGGCCATAAAATCAAAGAGAAAATACTCTTTTAAAACACATACCGCAAAAAAAAAAACACTTTTGGTATGGACAGTTACAAGTCTATCATCGGGTTAGTCGGAATAACACCGCCAGATTGTTTATTTGACGTAAGAGAAACACTCCTGTAAACATTTATGAAATCGTGTAAATGCTTAAGATGTTCGTGAGGAATTTCTTCTCTCGCGTGATAGCCGGGCACGAATTAATTTTGGGTGTGTCACAGCACAAGTTTCCTCCCCCACCCGTAATCGAGATAGAAACATTATGCGTCTGCTTGAAAATTTTCCCTCTCTGTGGATCATTTTCTTGTCATCAGCTGCGATCGTCGAGTTCTGAGGGCCGTTGCTTTTCATAAACTGAGAGGTGTCAAAGTTTCTCAACACAAAAACAGTGCGTGAGAAAGGGGTGCGAGCATTAAATGAAGCTGTTGATGAGAGCATTCTCCGGTATGGAGCTGTTTCTTTGTAATTGCACGTTTTGCAAAACTACCTTATTAAATTGCCTTTAGAGGCTCTAAACATGAAAATAGCGTACAAATTAACATACTGTTAAATAGACAGGGTTTCTTCGGTTCTTCTGTTCTGCGATTTTAATGAGTTTGAGTCATAAATTTGCAGCTTTCGAAGGAACCCTACTGTGTGCCTCGATGATTAGTAATCATTCAAAAGTTGTCATAATTTCGTCGCGTGCAACGAGGCCATAAAAAGCAGACTGACAGTTGCTTAATTTCCGGCTCCAGTCACTTCAAAGTGCCCACGCTGTCTGCACTGAGAGTAATTCTTCCGAACTGATTATAAATTTATTTAAAGAACCAGAGTTAGACGTGACATGTGAAAGCTCTTATCCCGTTTCCCTGACTAAGAAACGACAACCGTTCACCGACAACTTAACCCTTTCACTCCTGAGCTCAAAATACAAATTCTCTTAACCATTCAAGAAGAAAGTGTATGAGTGATAAAGTGAGAATTGATAGGCAAATCAGCTTTCGTCTGATTGAACTATCAAGCAGCAAATTCTCCACAATGTATCACACATCTCTGGAGAGAGACTGAAGGAGAAAAGTGAAGTTCATCACTCTCAGGAGTGAAAGGGTAAAAGAGCTTTGATTCGAGTGGTCACACTTTTAGGTTTCATTTTACAGTTTTGTGAAAGCTTTCATTCAGTGGCCACATGCCCAGCTTGAGGATTTTAAAACTCTGAACTTGAAATTTCTTTGTACGCATTGTATGCACTAAAGTGCACAGTATGATGATTGCCATCTACACGCAACGGATTGATGAACTCCAAGAACATGCGGACTAGCTATAAAGTAAATTGTCAACAAATTACCGTTCGACTGAGCTCATAACGTGCAAAGTTTCCAACCATTTCAGACAAAAAATATATTATTGAATGAGGTAATGAGAATGCATAATTCAATCAGATCATGAGTGCCAAATTCTTTCTGGTTATACTCTCTGGCAGATAGCTGTGTTGCCCAGTGGCCACTCATTGCGGATCCAGTAAGCCTCCCCTATTTCCATGTAGGGTTTTATGTCGTTTCCGAGATTTACTCAAACTGTGTTTCCATTGTGGACAAAGATATGTGGTCATTGATGTCAAGGTACTAAGAGTTCAGGGACATTTACTACATTTCTATTTCTCATCAGTCGATAGTAGGGATATGCTGCGGTTGATTGCTTTGGAATTCAACTCAGACGCAACCATTTGTTGTCTTAACTGTTGCTCGTTGACACTCAGCCTAGTTAATTTTGGTAATGAGCTGTTGCGTCGAAATCGCATTGACTAACTGATGAATCATGACTGATCCAATACATATTCACTGTGGCATCTACACTGAGCTATAAAATGGGCTTATTGATTCTCAGTTTCGGTAAAATCCCCTCTTTCGCCCAGTCACTTGCATGCGAGTAGAAATTCTTTCTCGCGTGACACTTGGTTAAAAGTACTGCGTAATGTCTTGACTTGAGATGACGTAATTACAGACGTTTCGGTATTTTGCAGTTCTCTGTCAGCTGTAATGTACAGTCAGAAAGAAAATAACCTTGAATTTTTGAGATACAGTCCTCTCTCAGAAGTCGTCTAGAGACTTGCTTGGTTGAAAAATAACTCGTGCGTTTGTTGCCGTTGTTCGCTCAATCGAAAGCAGGTCGGCAGTACAAACAGCTGGCTTAATTCCAAGCTATGACAAAAGTTCTTCTTATTTTCTGTGTGATTAAAAGCTGAGGCGCAATTGATCAAAGTTCTCAAATTTGCTCAAAGATTCAGAAGTGATTGGATACCGGCACAACGGGGTTTGTTCGGGTAAGAACTTTGTGAGGTGGAGTGTGTGTGTGTGTGTGTGTAGGGGGGGAGGGGGTGGTTGTTATGACGCTGATATAAAACCCAAGTTTTGACGATGTATCGTGATTTTGATATGAAACGATCGAGACGTATTGACCATGAAAATATGGTTATAGAAAGCCGTACAGTTGGGAGTGTTTTGAGGAGCGTGCACCCAAAATTCTGAGTATGCTCCCTTCTCTTCCCCCTCCCCCTCCCCTATAAATCCACCTTGATGTGACTCTTGACAAGAAGTCATGGAGTCCATCGAGCAGGCCACCCAGTTTGACCATGTATGCTGGATCATCTTACAATACTTTGCGTGACAAAAATGTCATGTTTGAATATTTTGAATGAGTCCAGACAAGGACAAACTCAGGTTCAGCTCTTTCAAGATCTTCCCGTGAAATTGCCATCTGAACTCGATGATCAAACATTAGAATAAAGTGAAAGCAAATGTTTTGACTAAACTTGTCGAAAAGAAAATATAAAATACGGTTCCTTGTTTGTAAAGAAAGCGTTACAGACAAGATAACTCTGGCATTGTTGAAGCACAACAATGCACCATCTTCGAGGCTTGAAAACTAGTTTACAGTCCCGCTCGTCATTTTCCCATCTCCAAGCATGGTTTGTATCGATGTGTAGCTGGATGTACCTGGCCAGTTTGTCATAGAACTCAAATGTAGGGAATAGGTGATAAGATACACTCTTTTGCGCCATTATTCTCTGATGTCAAACCAGCTGGTTTAATTGTTTCCAGCACAAAAGAGTTATCAACTGAGAACTAGAAAATCACGATATTTTGCTCAATTTTGTGCAATAATTGCTTTATAACTGTCAGGTTGTAATTCAGTAGAACTTTTTCTCCTCTCATTCAGGTATATTTTATGAACCTGGTGGACCAGGTTTTGTTGGGAACCTTGAGTTCCCACCAAAGTCAGGGAGCTGTAAACACTGGAAGCATCTTGCTTGTTTGCCATCTCTAAAGTCATGCAAGCAAGACAGTGAATGTCAAGGGCCAGAAAAATGCTGCTGGCATCAATGTGGCAGAGCGTATTGCACAGCTGCTGTTCCCAAGGAAAGAGGTATTTGTGCGTGGAGACTTTTACCTTAAAAAATATATCATCTGGGGCCAATATCGTAGTACATAACCCTAGTAAAAAATGCCACCAGTTTATACTGTTGAACAGCAAGTGGACTCGAAACTCCAGAAAACCTGCATGCATTCCAACTGGGCAACTGTGATGTTGCAAAGACTTATCTATAATAGTTGTGGCAGAATTTAATTTAGAACCCCTATAAAATGCCAAGTGATTTGTTTTCCCAATTGTCCAGCCTTTTTTACCCTTCAAAATACAATCTTTATACTTTTGTACACCCAATTTTGATAGTTCTGTTATGCATTTTGATCATATTTATGAAATTTGCACAATATAGATTGTGGTAATTAATAAGCTACCAAAAATAACCCCAAGGAATTCCTGAGTGGGACAACACTAGCTCCGCCATTTTGGTGTATTCTGGAGTGATCACCTCTCTTATTAGCAACCAGTTATCAAATGACTGATTGGTCCCTCAGTCAAATTGCTTAATTACTGAAACTCTTATAGGCGATCGCGACCACCTTCGAGGCTCTCCGTTTGAGTTTTTCTATTGCTTTTCTTATCTCCGGTAAGCGACTAATCTATGCTCTCAAAGAAACTGGACCAGACAAAACACTAACATGTACAATGTAAAAACAGGGACACAAGGTTGATTTCTTAAAGCTCAAAGTGTTATTCACTTACTAAAACTGTATTATTTGACACTGGTTGTGGCTCAAAGCTGGCCATCTCACTTAAGCCTCCCATGGTGAGAAATTCCTGTAAGTGACCACCTCCCATAAGCAACCATTTAAAGCTGAACCACTTTAAAGCAGCTGTACACTACATCCAAGATTAGATACTCAAAGTGGACTCTAATAGAAAGAGATAACAATCAGGAAAAAGAAAATTTATTGGCTTTTACTGTATATTATTGTTATTATTATTATTATTATTATTATTATTATTATTATTATTATTATTATTATTATTATTATTATTATTATTATTATTATCACGAGCTCAATGTCAATCTCTTGCCATCATTCTATTGTGAATGCATATTGGTCTCAGTCCTAAGGGCAACATCAAAACAATCTGTCAGGTCGTACAAGGCTAAGCAGACACAACCCATATTAGTTCAAAGAGCTTTCTGGTGAGTTCTTGGGAAAGCCGAGAAGGTCGATTAGTAGGTACAGCTTTTGTTGCACCCTGGTAATTAAATTCAGTATAAATTTTTAAAAGCCTACACGGCTTTAGAACAGCTGGGTATGTATAAAAAGGGGTTAATAAACCAGAAAAAGTGCAATACGGCAGAGTATTTTTACGAGTCGGTCTTATTTTTTTGAGATAAAATTAAAATGAAAAGTAACAAGTTTTGTCGCGTGAAAACGCGACAGATGCTGGGATTCAAGTTTGGTGAGGCAAGTGTCCGCACGCACCATAAGAATTGTTGAGTAAGCTCTGGACTAGGGCGAGACTCCCAAGAGTGATCAACTTCAATTTTCTCTTTCAATTTCTCACCCGAAAAAATATTATACAGTATGGGGAACTTGGCTTTTGATTTACTCAAATGAACCTGATTAAAAAGTTATAATTACAACACTCGTACATTTGCTTCAAAGGGATGAGAGAATCTACATTTTGAGTTTGGGAGTAATTGCGTGACTTATCTCATTTTCATGCATAATTGTTTTGACAGTTTGACTTCGAACATTTGTTTCTAATCACAGGCCACGATTAATCTACCCTGCGCTCCATTGCTTACCTGTTTTTCGTCTTCTAAATTGCGTTTCTTCTACCAAGCTTTCTAAATTCCAGTCGGCCTGTTCTATTTCTGAGCTATTATCACCGCGGTTTTGATGAATTTATGGTTATTTTATGAGCGTATGTTAAAGCTGAAAAACCCAGCCGGGAGCCACTTCAGCTTGTCGAAATGGTATCGTTTGATTATGTTTGCTTTCCTTCGCTTAGTTTTAACCAGCTGGACGAAGAAAAATGCGAAAGTGAATATAATGAACAAAAACCGCAAGAGCACAAGTATACGTCAACAAAAATCTCACGTTACATACTTTGAAACTCAGCCAAGAAAAGAAAGGCTTCCACGCCGCTTGCACCTGAACATTATCCAATCAAAATATAGCATTTTTGCTTGCACGTCAATCAAAATTCAAAATCCTAGAGGGGGGACTTATTTTACCAGTTGTCATGATACCTACGCTGTGGTTTTCGGGTGAAAACAATTATATGCGAATATTCACTTCAAAATACGCCTTTCCAAGAGGGGACTGGGACGACTTTCAACTTTCAAGGTGGCTGCTCCCACAAGGAACAATGAAAAATAAAACTTATTTGCGTAAAGAGTGTAAAAAAAACTTTCGATCTTGAAATTTCAGTGGTTCTCAATGTCCACCATCTCAAAAGTGTTATGCGCACTAAAGATGCGCAATGCAAAACTAGGGACCAGAACATGATGACAAGAAACCTGCTAGCCGCCTGCACACGTGCGAAAATGTACATTGAAAGAAAACTTGTCAGCAGTCTAGTTGGAGAAGAGGAAAAAAAAAATTTTTTTAATGAATTCATTGCTGCAGTGAGTTGCCAGTCTCTCGCGCCATTTTTCCATGACATCACATCCGGGGCGGCCATTTTATGATTGACAACCACAAGCTTGTTGCAAAAAGGTTTCACATCATGATTGTTTAACATATTTAACTGTAGATCTTCAAAGCATGAATGCGAGAGTTGTGCAGCAAATTCTTCTTGTATGATCTTGGCTAATCGTTAACTTTGCAACCGCTAAACGCCGCGGCTGGGACGAATTCGACATGACAGCTGCACCTTTTTGCGACAACAGTGGCTGCATTTACCGGCTGGAAATAGCTTTTTACGGTAAGATGTATAGATAGTGTCCAGCTTTTTGGTATTTGATCGACTTTTTTTACGATTTGTACGTTTAACCGGACAGAAGCGATTATGTTGTGATGGATTAGTGTCGCTGAGAAAATATAAATTAGGGTAAGTTTCAAAATAAACGTCTGTAGATCCACACAAACGCGAATTTGTAGTTCCAGGGGTTTGAAACACCCTTGAAATTCGTTTTGTCGTGATTTAAAGCGGAAATTATAAACATATAGGAACGACCGACCGCTAATTTCCGATAAAGTCAAAGATCAAAGAATGCGTTGTTTTGGTCACGTAACCCGACTTCAAACCGTTCCCGAAATCCGCCATTTAATTTACCCCAATTTTTTATTTGCTATATGTTTAGTTCAAGGGATGGTCCTTCCCTGGGGTAAATTCTCAGTGGTCGAAGCGATGTACCAGAGTGCGATTTTTGGCTTTGAACTTGACCTATATTTTAAGGTCACGCATCACTGTCACGGTCATAAATTTTAAAAATTTGCCAAAACTTCAGGCTTCGGTAACACTGCAATCTGACAGCACTAGTTAACAGAGGAGAGACATTGTTTACATTGTAGGACTCAATTTTCTGTAAAACGGTCTTTACCATTGTGAGGGAGCTTCCAAAAAACTTGGTATTTTAGTGTTGAATTTACCAAATTCCACGCGCGAACACAAAAAAATTCACCAAAAATAGATAAAGAATCAAAACAACCTCGGACCTATATTTTTGGTAATAGTTACTGAAGGCCTTTAATATGGCAAAGTTTGAGAGAATCGGATTTTTCTATCTTGCATACCTATAGTCGATATTTACAGCAACCCGCTCTTAATATTTTGCACTTGAAAATGTGAAATTATGTAATAATGTCCTGTTACTGATATTTACACAGATCCTTGTTTCCAAAATCCTTGTGGGATGGATGAGATTTGTGTTGTAAGTGCCAATTATCGGCGCAACTGTGTTTGTGCCCCAAGCTGCCCTTACGGAAATATCGAGTATGTGTGTGGCAGTGATGGCTATGACTACAAGAGTTACTGCTCATTGAAAAGAACTGCCTGCAGACTTGGTATACCTATTTTGGTAAAACACAGAGGCAGATGTGGATCTGCAGCGATACTCCCAACACTTGCACCACCAAAAGTTAGTCCTAGTCCAGATGTACAGCATGGTAAGTAGAATATCCTGGCCTTATTTCTCCCAGCCTACCCTGAAAAAATATACGAGCGGTGGTAATGAGAATTGCCTGGTGGTCTGCCCAGGGAGGGGGACAGTTGGGGGATAAACGTCTGAAGAAGGGTAGAATATTGTTGTGTATTTCAGTTTGAAATTTGGTAAGGGTTTTCAAAACTGAGCAGGAAATTCCTACTCAATCATGAGGAGCTTCCCCCCCCCCCTCTCCCCATATCCATTTTCAAAGCAGGATGGGAACAAGTAGTCGGGGGGGTATTTTAAAAGATTTAAAGAAATCTTTAAAATTTCTGATCAAGTTAATCAGGGGTGGGGTTTTGTTTTTGTTTTTTTTTTTTTTTTTTGTTTTTCAGGTGGTAATGGTAATAATGGTAGGTATCTACCTGCACGCTGCTTGATGCCAGTTCAGTCAGGCAACTGTTCCCATGCTTTGGTGAGGTGGCATTACAACTCTGGCACGAAACAGTGCAGCCCCTTTGCTTACTTTAGTTGCCATGGAAACTCCAATAACTTCCTAAGCAAGAAAAAGTGTGAAGATGTCTGTGTTCGTCTTTTGGGTGAGTGTTTAAAAATGCAGTGGAGTCTACTCACAAAATCTTTGAGGTAGGCTGGGTTATAAATGGTAATTGTGACGATTTGTCAACCATGTGATTGACTTTACCGACAGCATACCGACCACATACCGACTTACCGACCACGTTAACGTGTTCGCAATTACCGCGTTAATCAATTTTTCTTATCAAGGTGGTGCTGATGATCGCATCTGTCCAGCCTTGCCGTCAGTGGCGGCATGCTCACAGGAGGCTGTGAGTCAGTGCACACACGACGGAGAGTGTGAAGACGGCAGGAAGTGCTGTTCTACTGGCTGTACGAATCAGTGTGTGGAGCCTGTTATGCCGTGTAAGTTAAACAGACCTTGAACTAAAGCAATATTACTGAAGAACCTTTTTTATGTACCTTATTCATAAGTGGCGGACTTCATTTACATACACTTAGAAGGTTAACTTTTAAGATAAAATTTCCGTCACCACATCAAAGGTCATGTTTTAAGTAGTAACTTTGTGCAATTTCAACGGTGTATACATAGATCTTATTAACCGAGCGCGCGGTCCGTACAGTAAGTTATGGACCGAGTTTTTTTCGTCGCCTTATGGCCCGAGCGCGCTTCGTGTAGTTTTTTAATCGATTTTAATCTAGATGGATACGTATTTCCCTATACTATGTTTCCGTAAAAATGGTACAAGTAAAGTAAATAGATCTTATTAACCGAGCGCGCGGTCCGTACAGTAAGTTATGGACCGATTTTTTTGTCACCTTAAGCGCGCTCGGGCCATAAGGCGACGAAAAAAACCAGGATCCATAACTTACGGTACGGACCAAGCAAACGAGGTTAATAAGATATTTATTATATGGCTTTAGATCTTTCGGCAAACATAAAACAAGGCCCCAACGAGTACTCGTCTCGTTCATTCAACAACATCAATCGCGATCAGGCATGAATTACGCACGTTTGTTTTCACAACAAACTCGGTTAACAGCTTACAATTCTACCGATTTGAAAATCTTGAAAGAAAATAAGCGTCTATCGAACCAACTGCCTAGATAAATGCTAATTGTTCTGAGTTGAATGAAATGGCCCATAGCGTGTGTCAAACAACGACACTGCAGTGAACTTTATTCGGTGAACGACTCGAACTCGGCCTTGCTCGCTCACTAAAGATTTAAAAAACTGCAGTCTTATCTCTTTCCAGAAGAAACTGCTTTGTAACTCAGAGTATTTTTTATTCTTTTGAATAAGTTTCTTACACGTACAATAATGTAGAAGGCAAAATGGCACTAAAAGAAAATCATTTCATCACAAACTGCGACCGACACATCGTTGAAAGTTATATTATTCAAAACTCACCGCTTAATTTTCCTGCCTCCTCGTGGAGCGTTTAGGTTTCTTCAAGCAAAATAAACGTCCTCAAATCACCACGGCGTTTTTGTCCCAGTCAGTGATTTCGAAATACAGAGTTCTCGTACATTGTGAAAAATTTATTTACAGTCCTCACAGTGCGCCATGACGAGCAAACATGTCTGCAAAACTTGATTCTTGCACGGTTTTAGTCAACTGTTCACGGTGATTGTTCGCTTTCCACTTTCTTCCTGGCAAGTGTGCAAATTTTAACACAGAGGTGAAACAACCCTTCATACTCTGCAGCGCTTGTTGTCAATGACGACTGAGGTCGCAAGCAATTTTTTCCTCGGATGTTTTCCTTCTTCGTAACGGTCATTTTCCAAGATTGTAAGCTTTCCCCGATCATCATAACTTAACAGTGAGTATCCGGAACGTTTAAACTTCCCATTGCACTTCTGGGCCTTTTATGACAAACGTTTAGCAACTTTTTGAGTAATCATTTGCGATCCACATGTGCAAACTGATTTTGAGGTCCGTACAGTAAGTTATGGACCGGTAAAATTGACCAATCAGAACACGCGTAAAATCAATTTGCGGTCCGTACAGGAAAGTATGGACCGGTAAATTAACCAATCGTAGCGTGCGTAGTATCAGTGCCATATAATAATGAATTTTAGCGAACTTATTCATATGTAAAGTGCAGCAAATACATGAAAGTGAGGCTTGTAAGGCAAGACTGTCTTTCTCCTTACAAATCTCTACAAATTAAAATTCTTCCAAGAAAATATATGAGTGATGTAGTAAGAACTGACAGTTTAATCAGCTTTATCGAGCAAGCTCTCAATAGTCACGTTCTCCATTATACTTCCATTACTGTATGATTTATTTCTGGTGAGAAACCGGAAAAAAGATTAAAGTTAATCAAGGGTTAATAAACAAGCGTTAGACATTGAGATCCTTTTTCCTTTGTAGCCAAACCTGGTCAATGTCCGCTTCCGCCAGCTGACGGTAGCAGCCAGCCTTGTGAAGGTCATAGTGATGAGTGCTCCATTGATCATGACTGTCGAAACAGCATGAAGTGTTGCCAGTGGCAGTGTGGACGGGTTTGTGCTCATCCTGTGAGAGGTAAACTTTGACAACTGGCAGAACGAAACGCTTAAAGGAATATGTTAAGGCACTGCGCATGTACACAGATGAATAGGCCATTTATGAGATGCCTTTTCCTCTGTTTCGTAGCGAGACAAGCGAGAAAGATTTGCGCAAGGCCTCGTTTTAAAAAAGCCCCTGGCCTTGGAAATGGTCCGGTTATTTTTTCAACGTTTTACCATAAAAAGAAAACGAAAAAGAAAATAATTATCTATTTCATCAAAAAAATATATATACGCGGATTATTTTTGTTTAACAGCGCAGAATGAGCAATCACGTTTCATATCTCGGACTATTTGCTTCTATCGCAGGCAAAATATGCGGCGATTTTGTCAACGTTGAGAGGCTGTTACTGCACATTGCTGAAACCTACTGGTTTCCTTGCCCGTTCTTTGCCTTGATCGTAATGTGTATTTTCCACAGACAAGGAATGCGACAGTGTAGTCGACGTGGCGTTTCTAGTCGATTCATCTGGAAGCATCAGGCCCGAACAGTGGCATGCAGTGCTGAACTTCTTAAAGCGATTCATCGACGGCTTCCAGGTCTCGTCTGGTGGCAGCCATTTTGCTGTAATCTCCTATGCATCTGAGCCACATGTTGATTTCCGTTTTAACAGTCTCACCGGCAGTACATTGAACAACCAACAACTGAAGAGATTAGTTGAGAAAATCAAGCACCAGAAAGGTTATACGTTCATGGACAAGGCCCTGCAAATGGCTGATAAAGAGATCTTCAGTGTCAAAGGCGGCATGAGGCCAGCGGCCAGAAAGGTGAATGTAATGTTCGTAATCTTTTCACTCCCAAGAGTGGTCAACTTCCATTTTCTCTCTTCACTCACCAGAAATATATTATGCAATATGGATAACTCGGTTTTTTGATAACTTCTTTAGATGGCAGCTGGCTGTACTATTAAATCTCACTGCATCACTGACTGTTTATCACTAAGAAAAGAAAACGTTTTTCTTGTTAAAGCTACGAGGCGCACCTGTATGTGTATGTGCGTTGTCTGTTCTATTGATTGGCTGAGGAAAGGACGTCCATTTATATAGAACTTGGAAGGAAGTAAGGAATTGTTAACTTCGCCGCGGGCCTTTTCATATGACCATACTAACGAATACAGAATTTAGAATTGATCATTCCGTCATCTCAGCAAGCCTTCAAATGCCAAACTCTCCTTTTATATTACATGAGATATCTAGTGAGAAAATGAAAAGAGAAAGTTGTAGATGATCAGTCACATTTTATGTCTTATTTAGGTGCTGTTTGTAATTACTGACGGTTCGCAAACGATTAATAAAGGACCAACCATACCTCTGGATGAAGCGGCTAAACCACTGAAGGACAAAGGAGTCAAAATATGGTCTATTGGCGTCGGCAAAAGGGCAAACAGGCAACAGCTAGAGCAGATTGCTTCACGCCAGGAGAATGTGTTTCAGTTAGATAACTTTAATGCGTTGGAAAACGTCATGGAGGACTTAAAAAAAATATCTTGTAAAGGTAGGCTGGCTTGACATCTTTGCTCTGATGTAGAAAAGAAATGAAAATAAGGGTAGAGTGATAAACGATTGAACTAGGCTGAATGCGATCTCATTTAACATCTTAAAGGGTAAGTTGATACATTTATACGTTTTCCTGTAAAAGACTCGGAGAGAATGACAGAGACGGGGAATGTCAGAAAGGCAATGGAATTGAAAGCCGGTACGTCTATATCTAAAGTTCCTATTTCAGTATCTACTCTATTCTTGACCAGCGTAACGTTACAGAAGGAGGGTTGATGGGTTTGCAAACGATCACATTGTGCTCTAATAGGTCTTACCCCAACATATGCGCATTTGATCACATGCATATGTAAATTTACGCCATATAAATATTAAATATTATTATTGTAGGTCGCTGTAAGTAGGTTAGAACCCTTCATGTTGATGGACTCAAAAATCGATGCAGGACAAGTGTGAAAACAAACTGTTCACAATTATACTTATACTTTACTCTGCAGCACCAAGTCAAACCAAGTGCCAGAAAGAGTATTTATTTGCGACCAGAAAACCAGTACAGGGAGCATTTGTGCCAAGATGTAAACCAGATGGAAGCTACGACGCCGTACAGTGTCATGGCTACTTGTGCTACTGTGTTGATAGCAGTGGTATGGAGATCCCAGGAACCGGCTGTCCCATCGAGGCTGGAAAGCCACCATGTTCACATGCAGGTAAACGTAACACTAATTTTTCGAATGAGGAGTTTATCTTTAATTGATGTTCAGTTAAGGTCTCGATGAAGGTTCGCGCGTTCCTCAAAAATATTCTCAAAAAAAATTATTGTAGCGTTGCTATTTAAGATATATGCATGCACTGTATATCGTTGTAAAGGTCTGGGACTGAAGAATGCAGATCTAGTACTACATTTTTCATACACGTTAAAGGTGGAGTGATATCTAAGTCAGGTCGATAAAAGATTTTCGCGAAAAATCAGGTCTTTCGGGAAACAAAACTTTCGAGCGTTTTGGTCAATATTGCTCAAATTTTCGTGAGCTGTAGGCAACATATTCTTCTCTAATACCTTGTCAGCGATTTTTCAATTTTTGTTTCGTTAATTTTTTATTAATTAGTTTGTACAAAAAACGGGTTTTGAAACGCTCCCTCCACACGGTATTTTAGTCAACTCCACTGATTATCAGAAAAAAGTTGTTTAGCATTTTCAAATAAAACCGACAGAAGTTGTTTCCCTTTTCCTTTTTCAAATTAACCTGAATCGCAATTCACCTTTAATGTGCCTGAAAACAATAACAACAAATCTTTAATCTTCCGTCAAAGACCTTTTCAACGATATATAATAAGTATACGTACGTTAAATTGTAACGCTACAATGATTTTTTCACGAATGGGGCGCGTGAACCTTTATCGAGACCTTAATAAACGTTTTTCTCAGCTTTCTGGAACAGTGTTTGAGACAGGGGAGGGAAGGGAGTGGGGAGTTTTAGTTTTTTGGGGAGCTACCACTCCCTTCCATCCGCTCCCCCCACAGCTACGTCAAAGACTGTTTTGCAAAGCGAACAAAACTTATATAGGGGTGGAATGGGTTATTAAACTGGTATATTAATGGCTTCTTTTTTTGTCTAGAAAAATTGACTCCATGTCAGAAGGCCCACAAGCAAGCCCTGAAGAAGGATGCTTTGGGGGCGTTTATTCCAATGTGCAAGGCAGACGGAAGGTATGAGGAAGTGCAGTGCGAAGGGAAGACCGCTGATTGTTGGTGCGTGGGCGCCGATGGCCAAGAAGTTCCGGGCACGAAGACCAAGGGCGCTTTGACCTGCCCTGTTCTGAGTAAGTGAGAATGTGAGGGTGTACGCTGTGATTTATTTCATTATAGATTTTTCGTCTGCTTTCCTCTGTTCTTTATATTCGTTATTGTTTTTATTTGCATTTCCTGTCGTTGTCGTTTTCATCTCGATCATCTCTATCATCACTGTCGTCATCATCATCATCATTATCATAATCATTGTCATTGTCGTCTTCATCTTTATTATCCTCATTTTTTAAATCATCGTCATCATTAATTTTAGCAAACTGATATCATCATACAGCATCATGCATTCTCGCCATTTTCTTCGTCATCATCATCCTCTTTATTGTCTTCTTCTTTTTCTTCGTTTTCATCATCGTCGTTTTCTTCATCTTCTTCAATATTTGTATTTAGCACTTGTTGCCATTATTTAGTTTAAGTCAACAACACTTGGTATAATCACAGTTTTGCTGTTCATCATCGTATATATAACCTTTCATGCCTTGACTCCTTCAGACGGAAATCTCACTAAATGCCTCAGAGAAAGTCAGGAAAAGAGACGTAACTGGATTCTGGGACGTCGTCTTGCACCTTGGTGCCAGTCAGATGGAAGTTACAGTCCGTCACAGTGCCATGAAGATCACTGCTTCTGTGTCAACGAACATGGGGTAACGATAGCAGATTCAGCAGTCTACATTTCACGCGGGGATCCTAGTTGTGCGAGAAAAGGTTAGTATCAGGTCCAACTTCAATTTTCTCTATCAGTAATACTAACCAAAGTTATATTATGCAATATGGAGAATTTGGCTTTTGACAACTTGCTCAGAAGAAAGATGATTGAACAACCTTGTAAAACCTCGAGACATACAATAACCGATTGAAGATATAAAATTGATTTTGTTAAAACGGGGCTGCGTGTAATCGTTTCTTTTTTTTTACCTCCTCTCTTGCCTTAACGTAAACCTAACTGGCATAAATGATCAATAATTTTTTTGCTTGCAGCATTTACTCGCTGCGAGGCTCAACGTGCGAGAGCGTTGCAAAGCGGTAATCCCCATGAGGATATACCTAACTGTAAACCAGACGGACACTATGACGAGGTACAGTGCCGCGGATCCTTGAGCTTCTGTGTCAACAGAGCCGGAGTCAAGATTCCTGGGACAACCAAGACATCCGAACAAGGAAAGGCAAAGTGCCCTGCTTTCGGTACGTTGACACATAAAAAGGATTTAGAGGTCTTTTTACAATCACCAGTTAGTACCAACACAAGCACTAACACTACTATTACTGTTGCTATAACTAACACTATAATCTCTATTCCCTGTTACTATTAAGCTACCACTTCTACTACTTCTACACTGATACTAAACCATACTTTGACCAATAGTAGAGAACTTATAAACTATACCACGGCAATGCGAGGCAGCAACCCTGCAACTTCTACTGTTACTAGTTGCTATTCGTGTACAACAACTACAACAACACAGACTTAAGCAAGCAACCAATTTCATCTTATTCAGATTCACAGTTGACGAAATGTCAGAAGGAAGTTCAGCGGCGCCTGATGGCTGGACACATAAATGTTCCTGTCTGCAGAGTGGACGGCAGTTTTGAGGACGTGCAATGTGAGGCTGGGGTGTGTTGGTGTGTCGATAAAGAAGGAGATGAAATTGCAGGAACTCGATCTAACGAGACTGTCCAGTGTGCAGGAAAGGGTGAGGATTTTACATATTAATTTCAGGGAAATCGCTGTAACCCTATCCTACCCGTCCAAATCAAACTTCAAAACGCAAAAAAAAAAAAAAAAAAAGGGAGAGAGAGAAAGTCGGATCAACAACAACGTGAACAGTGCTATTAGAATCACACCTTTAGGTTTCATTTGACAGTTCAGGAGTTACAGCAGAAGTGTTAGAATGTACTCATTGGGAGCTTTCATTTGAATAGTTACACGTTCGTTTGACAGTTTTGAAAGCTACATCACATTTTGTCTAAGCAAGTTTTCAGATGACGTATAGTTAAGAGAAAACGAAAAGAAATAATCGACTTTGTTCACTCTCAGGATCAGTGATAAGCAACAGTTATTGTTATATTATTTTGCACCTGTCTTATTTAAAAATGCGTTGAGAAACCTCTATGTTTCCTTACAGATGTCCCAGCGACAACTTGTCAGACATCGTATCAAGATGTGTTAAAACAACAATCTACTCAACGCCATCTTCCTAAGTGTAACTCGAACGCCACTTTTGAGTTCGTGCAGTGCCATCTTGGGATCTGCTTCTGCTTGGATCGGTATGGACGTGCCAGAAGGGGCACGGGAATAAACTCTCTCATCTACGGAAAACCAAACTGTGACGACCCAGGTTTGTGGCGCGATTTGAATGATTTTCCCTGTTGTTTCGTTCTTTTGACTTTTTCTCTTCTTCAGGAATTTATTAGCTCTCTGACTCGTCTTGCTGTTGTAGCTTTTTTCTGATAGCCTGTGTCAGCTTATGTGGATATTGCTTGTAAATATCAAAATTTATATCAAAAGTGTGTCGTACTTTGGTATTCGTTGGCACAAATCAAGCTGTTATCTTTGTTGTTGTTCTAGACAAACCCCTATCTGAGTGCCAGAGACTACACGCCGATGCGATGCTTTCTCGGGTGCCGACTGTCATTCCCCTCTGCAAACCAGACGGATCATATAGCGAAATTCAGTGCAACAGTCTTGGTAAAATGTGAGTTGGAGCTACACAACGACTTGGGCCGGTACAGTGGGTCCATTCCAGAATAGGGAAAGCTACAATCTGCGACACTGTTAGCTTGGACACTTGATGACAGTCCTAATTTGTTAGAATGCGGGGTCTTGTCTCCCTCCTCCTCCTTTCAATTTTGCACTTAGGGGGCCAGCTTCTGTTATCAATATTGGTCCAGGTAAACGGGAAAGTGTCGCAACACTATTGTGTCGCAGATCAGTTATAGGTTTATTGAAACATTTGATACTTTTTCGGCTGGCGTGATTGAAGGTATTCAAACTAATCTTGAATAAAACTGGTCTATAAGAACAGATAACTGTTCAAGCTGTCCCTATTACGGAATACAACCACAATAGAAACTAAAACAAAAACAAAAACAAAAACAAAACAAAAAACGCAGCCTTGGGAATTTGAACGCTGTAAATGTCAATGAGTCAAGTTCACAGAAGGCAGACGAGAAATGGGAAAGGCTTCGTTTTGTGGCAGGTTTCTGGTGTCGGGTCGTTTAATTTACTCGTCTTTTTTGTTTGTTTTCCTTGCGCACACACAATCTTTCTTAGTTTTGTCACTGTAACTGTCAGTGTCTCTTCCTCTCGGCTTTGCTCTATCTCTTTCTTTCTTTGTCTCTACTTCTCCATTGTGTTTGTTTGCTGGCATGTGACTTTGGGAGTTCCAGACTCGTTTTAGCCTTGGTTCTTGTGCGGGCTGTGATTGGTTGTCACTCCGAGGGTCATGGGTCCAAGGGGAGTGGTTTCTTGAATTTTGAAGTGATGAATGCAATCTTTTATATCTTATTGCTGTAGATCTGGCGAATGCTGGTGCGTAAACGAAAACGGAACAGAGATCCTGGGAACCAGAACGACCGGAGTGATTAAATGTCCAAAATCAGGTAACGAATTTCACTTGTGTGTGGTGTATTTTTTCGCTGCATGTAACTGCCTGACTTACTGACTGAGGCAATAACTAAATCAGTCATTGATTCAGTTATATTTACAACCACAAACACATTTACGAACTGGCTCAATCAATAGACAGTTTAAGCTTGCCGTATTTCGCAGCCCGCAAACCTCAAACCTCAAAACACAAGAGGTCAAACGGCACGGCTGCCGTGTTTCTTTGATTTATGTTTTTAACACCAGGAAGCACGCATTATTTTGGTAAATAAAGTACCCTTAGCAAACGGGACGTGTAAGTTGGATCATGTGACTGTTTCCGGTTGGCGGGAGTGCAGTATGCAGCAATCCCCAATACCCAATCACATACTTAGCTCGTGTTCTGTTGGTACCAACCGTTTCAACATAAACCGGTTTTGGTTGATGTGGATGAAGTGTACCAATATAACACATTTGAGCCATTTTTGGTAGAAAAGTTTGAAAACACTGCCATATACCTGGTGCCATTGTTTTCAACCGGATTTCGAGTGGGCTGCATAGGTTGATAAACCAAAGCAACCGAAAATGGCTGATTCCCTAAAGAACTTGTAAAAACCCAGTCAACCAAATTAAGAACGGTTTAACCACTGTCACACTCACACCTCCTCACTCACTCACGCGCTCGCTTCTCTTCCTATGTCTTAACTAATTTGGATGTCGACTGCCTTTCTACATGGAGCGTCTGTAACGTGAATATTTGTTCCATCTCCTGTGAATTTCTGGTGACAGTTTACCACCCGTGCGTGAAGCGTTTCAAGAAGCATTATGGGCCATCTTTAGCTCTGTGGAATCTAGTGCCAGTCTGTCGAGCAGATGGCGGATTCGCTGACATACAGTGCAACGGATTGTCCGGCTTGTGCTGGTGTGTGAACAAGAATGGTTATCCTCTGCCAGAGACTGCCAAGAGGGGAATCCCCAACTGTCAGATGTTAGGTAAGCCACGTAGAAATTTTGATTTTGAAGTTTTGAAATTTTGATTTAAAAATCTAAAACCTATGAACTGGCACAATTTTAAAGCAACAAATTTGGTTTTTGTGACGTGAAGCCGCCTTGAAATTGTTGTCTTTCAAATGCTTGGTCATCACTTATATTAGTTGCTCTTTGACAGCTCCGTCTTCCTAGTTTGACCATGCTTTTGAATTTATGCAATTTCTATCGCATTTGTTTTGCGCAAAAAATACGGTAGTTTTCACACGATATGAAAACTGACAAACGGAAGTGACGTCAAAAGCGTACTTCTTTTGTGGCTGTCTTACGTGAATCGCAAGACAAGTTGTCGTATCTCTCGTTCTCAGTTCCTTTCACACCGTGCCAGCGATACAGGCATAGGGTCCTCGGCCTTTCGGGGGTTGCACCTCCTGGGACGTACATTCCGCAGTGTAATGATGATGGCACATACAAGGAAATCCAGTGTAGCGGCAGCACAGGCTACTGTTGGTGTGTTGGAATCGATGGCAAGGAAATTAATGGAACCAGTCAAAGGGGGAAGCCTAAATGCCAAAAGCCAGGTAAATGTTGTTGTGACAAACTTTACTATCATCAATAAGGTCTTCATCAAACCTTCTTTCGCTGTACCTCTGATCACCAGTGAATACACAATTTTTCACTTTGTTTGTGTGTTTCATTAGATATACGATTTAAACCATGCCATCATGTCCCTTCACGCCCGAGAGTGATCTACAAGAGATGTATCATCCAGTTTGGAAAACTTCGTTTCTGATAACAATAATAATTATCGCCACATCACTTATATGTCATGCTCTTAGACGGTTGGGAGAACCTGTATTTTGAGTTTGGGAGTGAAAGGGTTAATATTGTCGTTATATTGTCGTCTTTGTCATCATCATCATCTTCATCACCATCATCATCATTATCATTACGGCACGTTTGTTATATTTCGTCGGCCACAATCCCTTATAAATTATAGTTGTTGTATTTTTATCACAGTTACCAGTTACTAACAAACAGAGTTAACGCTTCGTTAAAGAGGCCCTCTCAGCCATTTCAATGCTTTTGTTCTGCTCAAACGAGTCGGATGGAAGTGGGCTGCTATTCATCTTTTGAATTTCGGGGGCCCTAAAAATTGCGGATCAAGGATTTCGGCATGCAAAGGAATGTGAGTGAGAAGTTAATAATTCTAACTTGATAAAGCTTTTTTACAGAACCCAGCCGTCTGGTCGCAGATCTTGCTTTTCTTTTTGATGCCTCGAGCCAAATCAACCACCAAGCCTACTTGAGACAGATCTACTACGCCAAACGTTTGGTGGACTCAATGGAAATCTCAACTGAATTCACGCAAGTTGGTGCCTGTTCGTTTGGCAATAACTCGACAGTCATTTTCACTTTCAAAGACCCACTTACCGGACCGAACCTCACAGCATCGGCAGTCAAAGCGCTTATTGAAGGCATGTCCCATGACGGAGGCCCTTCTAGGATTGTGGATGGTCTTAAGACTGTTGAGCGGGACTTGTTTAGTTTGAAAGGAGGTGCTCGCCAAGATGCACGCAAGGCAGGTTTTTTGTTTCTTTTTCTTTGTTGTTGTAGTTGTTTTGCGTGGGTTGGAGGGGGGATGGTTCTCCTGCTATTGTATCTTTATCTCGTCATAGGACCTATGGGTTACCTGAGCTCAGTCAAACGTTGTCTTTTTCACGTACAACATCCCTCCACCCCTCACACCTGGAGATGAACCAAGAGTTTCTTAACATTTGAAATACAGTTAACTCTTTACCACGCGAGTCTTTAGATAGTGACTCTCCTGAAAATTATAAAGAAATCCATTGGATTTCAATAACTTTAAGACTCTGGAATATCATTCAAAAAAAGCTTACCCGCGCGTCTCGCTTTCATCGCTTCCCTGGAAAAGAAACTTCTAGGATTAGGGTAAAAAAACATGCAGTTTTACTAATTGGATGTCATTTAGACGTCGTATTTAACGTGGACGTCACGTGCACCTGGAGTAGGTCCTTGTCCCGAGATTTCTCGTATTCAGTTGATCATATCTTATTCTTATTCAGACAAAAGGTTTCAGATCCGCCCGACTAACACAAATCAAGTTCTTTCACTCTTAAATAAACTAAGCAAATCAAAAGCAACCGGCCTTGACAAGATATCTGCCAGGCTTATCCGAGAATGCGCTGATATTATTTGCATCCCAATGCATCCCAATGTGCGATATCTTTAACCAGTCATTAAGTCTTGGCATATTCCCAGATGACTGGAAATGCGCCAGAGTTTCTCCGCTATTTAAACAAGGTGAAAGTAGTGACTTGAATAACTACCGCCCAATTTCCGTAATCTCAGTTGTGGCCAAAGTGTTTGAAAGAATGGTTTACGACCAATTATATGCTTACTTAACAGAGCATAATATCATCTATAAGTACCAATCGAGATTCCGTACCATTCATTCGACCGCCACGGCTCTCCTTGACACTACGGGTAGTTGGGCATACAACATTGACCATGGCAAAGTCAATGCTGTTGTGTTCCTAGATCTAAAAAAGGCGTTCGATATGGTCGACCACGATATCCTATTATCTAAATTAAGCAACTACAGTATATATGATAATGTCTATCATTGGTTTGAATCATACTTAGATAACCGCACACAAAGATGCTCTGTAAATGGGTCACTCTCCAAGAGTTGCTCATTAAATTGTGGCGTTCCCCAAGGGACCATCTTAGGACCCTTGTTATTTCTGCTATATATTAATGATCTGCCAAATTGCTTATCAAATTGTCAACCAAAGATGTATGCAGACGACACCCATTTAACATACGCAGGTGACAATGTAGACAACATTCAATCATGTCTAAATCACGATTTAGCAAATGTTAGCAACTGGCTAATAGCAAACAAACTTACTCTAAATATGACCAAAACTGAACTTATGCTGATTGGATCAAGACAAAGGCTAAATACTCTCACAGATTCCCCGATGCCTACAATTAATGGTATTCCAATTAGTCTAGTCCATACAGTAAAATCAGTGGGAGTTCACATTGATGACAAACTCAATTGGAGTAACCATGTTAATAAATTAACGAAGAAGATAGCTTCGGGGATTGGGGCCATAAAACGAGTAAGGCACCTTGTACCACAAACGACCTTACATTTAATTTATCAGGTTCTAATACAACCGCACTTTGATTATTGCAATATCGTCTGGGGAAATTGTGGTTTAACCTTGCAAAAGAAACTACAAAAACTACAAAACCGAGCAGCTCGGATCTTGACCTACTCAAATTATGACGCTGATGCTAACAACTTACTTGAAAATCTAGAATGGAAAAATCTAACTTGCCAACGACAAATTTAAAGAGCCACAATGGTTTACAAATCTCTACATGGATTAGCACCTGAGTATCTATGCTCGAAATTTGTAAGCCGCGATACTACGTATAGAGGAGGACTCCGTAAGTAAAGTCACTGTTCCGTTACCACGGACAAATTATTACAAAAATAGCTTCAGTTATAGTGGCGCAGTTCTTTGGAACAGTCTCCCTTGCAACGTAAGGCAAGCAGAGTCCCTCATCAAATTCAAACAACTGATTAAATCTGTATTTTAGGCACGGCATTCATGGAAAGCAGCTTAGCGTTTTAACATATTACTGTAATTAGAATAGGTTAGATTTAGACATAGACTTAAATTGTGATATTAAATATAGATCTAGTAGCTTATTATATTGCTTTTAACTACATGTATATAGCTGATGAATTTGACCGTGGATAAATAAAGAATATCTATCTATCTATCTATCTTATATTTTACCACAACACACTAGTTTCTCGCTCTCTGATTGGTCGATTAACCGTGGTAAATAAGAGTCCAGACAACGATGTGACGCCAGCGTGTCACGTTTTGTAACGAAATACAGCGAAATTTTCTTGTATATTTCTAAATAGTGTGGTAAAAAACAAATTTCCACTGGTTTGCCGTGGTGTGGACTCTTATTTACCACGATTTACGCCATCACAAGGTCAAAATTTGTTGTGGACTCACTTGGCGAAGCGCCTCGTGAGTCCACAACATTTTGACCATGTGATGACGTAAATCGTGGTAAATAAGAGTCCACACCACGGCAAACCAGTGTAAATTTATTAATATTTAGAAGTGCAAGCGCCTAGGGTGGTCCTTCGAGTCCCGTTTTTTCTATGCTGGGCCGTTTAACTGTTTTGTAATTTGGGTTGATGTTTTCGTTTCTGTTTCTTGTTATATCTGTAATTGTATTTGTGAACTTCTTCTTTGTTATGAATTATATTTCCTCGAATGAGCACCCCTGTAAGATGCAAAATTTGATTTAAGCGGCCTCTAGAATAAGCCCTCTCCTTACTGCGTAGTATGTATTTGTTAAGAGATAACAAAGACTTTTGAAATTGCTCACCGGATTAATGGAGTCATTTTCTTTTCAGATTCTCGTGGTCTTTATTGGAAGTCCTAAGGCAAAAAGTAAATTTTCGTTATCAAGCACTGCAAGAGACCTCATCAACAATGAGAACGTGGAAATATTTGCAGTCGGAGTCGGATCTAAATACGTTCTACCAGACTTGAGAGAAGTCGCGACCACTCCTGACAACGTTTTCATTGATGCATCCGCTGGCCAGTTACTACCAGCTATCGAGAAAGCAGCGAAGCTAAGGCCAACAGTGCCAGGAGGGTTTGTAGGTAAGTGCTCTCGTGCAATCAAAGCAATCAAAAATCATCCTCCACCACTTGGGCGAGGGAACATCTGAAAATAGCGTATTTCTAGTCCGTAAGTGTCCCGTTCTTAAATTACGAAGACTAACCGTAGCCCGGATTCCCACCATGGCTTAACAGGTTTCTACCAGTGATTTTCATAACCAGTCTCCAGGTGACAAGCAAACAGATCAATTTCTGATTCATTTATTATATGTATTTTATCATATCAATGGTATTGGACCAATTTGAGCACTCATGAACATAAGAATAGTATATCGGCGTTTAAGAACTAGCAAAAGCTTCATTTCTTGCTGTCTTCTGCAGATGGATTTACCGAATGTGTCATAGTTAGCAATATTCATCGTTAGGGCGCGTGTCTCTGTTCAACTCCAGAAGCAGGCTCAAACTTGCATAGTCACGGAAACGTGAAATGGAAAATGGAAAAGCAAAAGCAAAAGCAAACAAAACAGAGAAGCACGAAACATGTCCAAACATTCTGATTCACTGAGGTTTCAGGAAAGTCAATAAAAGCGCAGTAAACCGTCCCCAGAGCCCTCGCACAAAGTTTGTCAGTGCAGTACTGTGCAGCTCGACGCATGTTAATCGCGGTTTTGTTTTTCTCTTATTTACAGAAACTGAGCCCAACAAATGTGAGCTGCAAGTGGAGAAAGCTTTGCAACTTGCTCCAAGCGCCGATCGTTTTGTCCCACGCTGTACGAAAGACGGATTTGAAGAGGTTCAGTGCAGCAAATCGACTGGAGAATGCTGGTGTGTGGATAAAGAAGGCGTGGAAGTGGGGGAGTTTCGGTCGAAGGAATTTGTTTCTTGTCCAGGCCTAGGTGAGTGATATGAACATGCCTTTAACCCATTCACTCCTAAGAGTGATCAACTTCAATTTTCTCCTTCAGTGTTTCACCAGGGATACATCATACGGTATGGGGAATTTTCCACCTGATAGTTTTCTCAAATTTAAAGCTGATAAACAACTAATTCTCACTACGTCACTCATACATTATCTTCTTAAATGGCTGAAACAATTTGTATTTTGAACTGGTCTTGCAATAGTTCACCAATTATAATCTTTGCCGCAAACTCTTGGGGCGCTAGACAAATCTTAGAGCGTAGATGAATCACAACAATATAAGCTCATGAAAATAAGCAAATGAAAAACGATGTTGGAATATAACACAGGCTAAAGTTAAGAATGTTGTGAGAGTTGCGTTATGATTGAAAAGCAATCTCACCATACAGCCCTTTGTCGTTGCTGAATCTAAAACTCTGTTACACAAGGCACTTTTCAACGCAAAGATATTTTAAGACAATTTGCTTGAAAATTCCGCATATAGCACCTCTTTTTAACAATTTGCCTCCACGAAATATTGCGAGGCAAGTTGCAGAAAGCTGGGTATAAGAATCTTCGCGTTGCATTGCAAATTGCAGAGATTTTTCCTTTATCATATTGTTTGACGTGCTAACTGACTTACATTGTGTGCATTCAGTGAATCAACGCACTGACTGTCAGAGAGAATACCAAGAGGCTGAAAGTCGGAAGTTTTTGACTGGTCGCTTCATGCCTCGCTGCACCCCACAAGGTCAATACGAGAAGGTGCAATGTTTTGGATCACAGTGTTTCTGCGTCAACGAGAATGGCGATGAAATCGCTGGAACCAGGGTCAATCTGCCTGCAAAGCCCAACTGCACATTTACAGGTTACTGTTATCTATACGTGCTTGTGTTTGTGTTCATGTTTGTATTCGTGTTTTTAAGTGTTGCCTTGTTCGTGCTTGTGTTTGTGCTCGTGTTCGTGTTCGATTTCATGTTTGTGTTTGTAATTGCTGCCTTGTTCGTTTGTTGCGTTGCTTATGCTCGCTCGTGTTCATTTCAGTCGTGCTTGTGCTCGTGTTTGTTTTCGTTCGTGTCTGTGCTTGTGTTTGCTCGTGCTTGTGTTCGTGTTCACGTTCGTGCTTCTGTTCGTGTTCGTGTTCGTGTTCGTGCTTCTGTTCGTCGCGTTCATGTTTGTATTCCTTTTCGTATCCTTGCTTGTGTTCGCGTTCGTGCTCGTGCTCTTGTTCGTGTTCGTGCGTGCTCGTGTTTTGGTTGGTGTTCATGTTCATGTTTCTGCTCTTGTTGGTGTTTGTGTTGGTACCAATGTTGAACACCCAGCGCAATTTAATCTCATTCACAGGAAAACCCAAGACTGCTTGTCAAGCTGATTCCGAACTTCGATCCCAGAATGCCGTGCCTGGTGCGTTTGTGCCGAGCTGTGAGCCGGACGGCAGCTACAGAGATGTGCAGTGCCAGGGCTCCGTGTGCTACTGTGTCGACAGTAGAGGCGCGGAACAGCAGGGCACAAGAAGACCTATTTCTGATGGATCTCCTGTGTGCCACACGCCCGGTGGGTAATTCTTGGTTTTCATGTCGTGGCAGCCATATTGGATGAATTTTTACCCGTTCACTCCCCAGAGTGATCAACTTTTTCCTTCAGTTTCTCACAAGCGATATATCACTCAGATAAACGCTCAGTTCTTATTACATCATTCCTACAAGTTATCGTTACATCACTCAAACATTTTCTTCTAAAAGGCTGAGAGAATCTGCAGTTTGATCTTGGTAATAAAAAAGATTAAGAAACGTTTGCTAATTTAATTTTGTTGTAAGTGATCAACTCTAAATAAACAGGAAGTGGTTGAAAGCCATTTAACTTTTTACTCAATTTCCGAAGACCAGCTTGATCATTTAAGAGACATAAGTTTGCACTTCCACTGCTGAACTCAGAATAAAAATTTCTTTATCAGCCGAAAAGAAAGTAAGTGAGTGATTTAGTGAGAGTTGCTAATCTGAGAAAATGTCAGTTCTCTATACTGTATGACATATTTCTGTTCAAAGACTGAAAAAAGCTAAGATGTGAGAAAGCTTAGAGGCAGTGTTCGGTGTTCCTACAAGCGAAGCTGCAATAAGGCATCTTCTGTAGGTATTTACGTTTCGTAAGAGGTTTCCTTTATGAAATTATGTACTTTGTTTTACAGGAAGCGACCTTTCACGGTGCCAAAGAATGTACCAGGAGAATTGGCGCAACCCAGTACCTGGTCGTTACGTGCCTCGCTGTAATCCGGATGGATCTTTCAAAAGCTTGCAGTGTCATGGCGCTTACTGTTTCCCTGTGGATCAGTTTGGGCGGGAAATACGCGGGCGCCGTTTTCTGCAAACTGTCGTACAACACCCCCTTGATGAAGAAGGTGAGTAGGGCAAGGATGTTGCTGTTGCACAAAGGTCCATTGGTCTACTTTTGTACTGTGATGTGCAAACCAAATCCTTTGCACTTCCAAATTCTCGATTCGCCATTTTAAGAGCCAGCGGAAATTAATGTGGTAATGCATTAACAACTGTTTCTAGGAGGTCATTGTTACAAACATGCTGTTGTACCTGAACTGAAAAACGTTTGGAAGCTCCGTTATTATAGCTGGTAATACACTCCCTGAAATAATGTAGACTCTCGCAGGGTTATGTAGTGGGTATTGATAGATTCTAAGAAAGTATCGAAAGTTAAGAAGTTTAATACTCCTGGAAGTGAAAGGCTGACCTTAACTTTCTTTCCTCAGAAAAACCAAAAACTCCGTGTCAGAAGGAACTGGCTATTTATCTTTCCTCGCCGCCTCATATTAACAAAACTGAGCCAAGGTGCACGAGTGAGGGATATTTTTTTAGCATACAGTGCGACCGACCGAATGGGGAGTGCTGGTGTGTCGACGAAGATAACAATGAAATACCTGGAACAAAATCCAAGGGATCAGCACAATGTCCAGGTAACACCCTTGGAAAAGTTTAAGTACTGACAGACTCGACCATGAGGTCCTTGAAACTTGTGTGCCCACAAAAGCTCTGAGAAAGAGAGATAACAAAGAACTACCCATAAATAAGATTCAAGGGATCTGCACTGGTAACGCTGTCAGAAAAGTTTAAGTATTTACAGGCTGGTCCACTATTTCCTTTAAAACAAGGAACTGTTGAGTGAAACTTAAACTAAGGTGTGACTACTTAAATAAGAGCTCTGAGAAAGAGAGAATAGTTCATATTACTTCGTATTCGCTTCGCCATACTATGTGTGGATGTAAAACGAATTGGCTGAGAGGACCCCCTTAACTACTGTAGATTAAGATGATAGATTAATATTTTTTACGAAAAATACGTTTATGAAATTAATATCTCGCTGTTTTGTATAACTACAGACTCTGCACTTCCTTGTGTCATGAATCAAGCTCAGGACATCGGCTACTTCGACATGTTCATCCCCATGTGTTTGCCAGATGGCAGCTACCAACCGCTACAATGTGACTACATAAACGGTTACTGCTGGTGCTCAGACAGTAACGGCAACCAAATACCTGGGACAGTGACGCGGGGCAAGCCAGACTGCCGCAATGTTTGTACGTATCTCATTGTACAACCATGGGCTAATCTAATCAATATTTACACGCGTGTTTAACAAGCTGGGCCATTCTTCTAACATTACTCAACATACTTTAATCTGATGAAAGTCTGAACAAGGTTACGGATACATGTTTCAAGCGTGTATCTGCAACAGTAATTAGCAATGATATAAGACCAAACTATGTTTTAACGTGTAGAAAAAATGGTCCAATTTGCATAAAAGTTCACAGATAAAATATGATGGGTGTCTTTTTCTTTCTTATTGTCGTAATGCACTGTTACCTTTCCGCCTGGGTAAGAATAGATCGAGCGTACCACTCAATCAGTGGTCGGTGCCTGCTTGTAATACGAGGGCAATGTAGTTATGCCGTGCATGTCTAGTGGAGCTTATTAAACCCCAAGATGTCTGCTTTCACAGTCTGTGAAAACAGGTTCATTCAGTTGGTTGGTCATCCTGCAGTTTGTGGCCCAAGGCGTTGGGCGAATAGATTTGTTTAAACTTGAATAACTTAACAGAGCTTGGCATAACAGAGACCTGTATTTCTTTTCACTTTGTTTTGATTTCCTTCGCGTTAGCCGAAGTAACAACATGCCAGAGGAAGCAGATGGACGTGATGAGATTCGACGGCGTGCCTCCCCCAGGTGCGTTCGTGCCCCGCTGTAGACAGGACGGCAGCTTTGAGACAGTTCAGTGCCACGGCGGTACCTCCTACTGTTGGTGTGTGGATAACGACAACGGATACGAGAAACCAGGAAGTCGAGAGTGGGGAAGACCTGATTGTGACGCCCCGCGTGAGTGCCAGCTGTTTAATAATACAAGGGAGGGGAGGGAAGGGAAGGGAATGGAAGTGAATCACGTTGGGGTGGTAGTGAGAATTTGAAGGATCGCAATTTTTTGGTGATTTTAAGGTCTTAAAAGTACAAGGAGCTTCTAGCGAAGGTGACTTCCAAATAAAGCATTTGCGGTTTTCCAAATTTGGTCATGATTAAGGTCGAGTTAATCAGGTGTGTCGTAATAACGCAGTTCAAAAACAACAAGTCGTTGTAGTTGTTGCGAAATGAATTGCCAGTCGATCTCTTGCATTTCAGAACCATTATCATCGAGGTTTGGTAAATTCTCGGTTGTTGGAGAAGCGTAGGTCAAAGTTTAAAAACCCGTGACAGCCCGGAGCGACTTGTCGAAATATTTCTATCGCTTTATTATATTTGCTATGCTTCGCTTAATTTTCGCCAGCAATGAAAAATACTGTACACAGCTGGAAGAAGAAGAAATCGAAAATTGATTTGACCAAAACCGCAAGTACATGTCAACAAGTGTATCGGATTTTACTTATTCAACTTGAAACTCAGCCAAAAGAAGAAAGGCGTGTTTTCTTTACGCACGTATTAGTTTGGATGCAGCCCAGGCTGGAGTATCATGGCCTCTGATGAATATGTAGATGTCGAAGATAAGCTGTGCATGATACGAGTAATGAAGTCACGGATAGACTTTTTTCTTTGCGACTCGGACGGTCTCGTTACGGTTCAAAGATTTGGCAGTGAAGAGTTGTAAATTCTCCCATTCAAGCGCCACACTAAGTATTATAATTTTCACCTTCTGCCGCCTTGTGTGAGGGTTTTCAAAATTAAGACTAAATCGAATACGCGGTTCAGTGAAAGTGGAGGCCCGCGGAACCTTTACCTAAAATTGAGCAAATTTTACAATGTGGCCTTGAGCCAGTTCTATTATAAAATACCTACTCCCGCAAAAAAGTACTTTTTAGAAATTCGCGAGCTTACAGCTGCCTTGCTGCTTTAATTACAGTATGGTTTATACAACGCTTGTGCAGGATTTCACTTGTGCAATTATGTTCAGCTATCTATCTCCGCATCCCCCTATTGTTAGTCGCAGAGGTTGGGAGGGGGGTGATCTAAACAAAGGTCTTACGACTCCAGTCCTTCCCTTGCGATTAATTAGAGACAAAAAAACACGCGCAAAAATACTCCTATCCACGAAGTAAACCACAAAACATGATTTAAAAGACAGAGATTAACGCCTACATTTAAATTGTAGAGCGCCCACGAGCACCGACACACCATATTATCGTGCCCTCCTCGTGTCAGGAGGTTCGTCGGCAGGCCTTGGGGCCCGCTCTGATCGGGGCTCCGGGAGTGTACGTCCCACAGTGCAATTCAAATGGGAGTTTCCATAGGATTCAGTGCCATGGTTCTAGTGGATACTGCTGGTGTGTTGATAAATACGGATATAAAGAACCTGGGACAATGAGGAAGGGACAACCACAGTGTAGGGATGAAGGTATTGCCCCGGCGTCGTTCTTTTAAATTCACTGTAATGTTTCTTTTTTCCACTTTAAATACAAAGCCTTTATTTAAGTGGTTACACCTTTTAGGTTTTATTTGAAAGTTCAGGAGTTGGAAGTGAACACTGCTATTGTATCACGAGTGAATGTTTTAGAAAACGGCGAAACTTAAGACAGCCACCCATACTCGAATATGAGTGTCCCTATATCAAGACCGACGACACTCCGCCATAAAAGAAAGCTGCAATTTTAGATTGAAAATGGAGCCCCAACAGTGGATGCGTACGCAACCTAGACAAAATGTGCAACTGCTCTTCTCTTAACAATTGTTTGATCCCTCAAATCCGTAACCCTCTTTCTTCAGGTCGTCGGAGTTTATGCCAGCAGGATCGCCTTCGTGCTTTAGCGTGGTCTGCCGCTGACAGTGCGCGTGTGTTCTCACCGGAATGTTTAGAGGACGGCAGCTTCAAGCCCTTGCAGTGCGACCGGGCCTCCGGTCAATGCTGGTGTGTGGATAAGAATGGGAACGAGCTAGCAGGGACAAAATCTGACGAACAGCCCAGCTGCACTACACGAGGTATGTGAAATTTCTATATATTTATTAAAATCTATTGAATGTAAATAGGTGTAACTTAATATAAATGTCCCCGCTTTTGAAACTACTCGTTGATACTTTGTGCAAAATAAAAGTTTGTGTTGTTCTTGGAGGAATTACACTCACAAATGCTTCTTTTGTCAACATATAGTCGGTAAGACGAAGTGTCAGGCGAGCAAAGAAGCTGCAGATAGCACTGATTCATGTAACGAAGACGGCAGTTTTAGCTCCAGACAATGTGCGAACGTTTTGGGACAGTTGAAGCATTGCTACTGTGTCGACAGACAGGGCAACGAGATCCCAAGAACTCGAGTGAACCACAAACAAGTTGTCTGCGATGCTTCAGGTCAGTGGTGGTCACGACGATACCGCTACACATACAGTAGCACTAAACAAAAGTGTGTCATTCTACGGGGAGAAGTCATTCCCAATACATTTCAAAGTGTGGGATATATTTCCAAAATATTTCCAAAGTGTTACTGTTGTCAGTCTGGTGGGCTGTTGTCAGTCTGGTGAACTGGTGGATATGGGGAGGGGGTGTTACGGTATGTGCAGTCCAACTTTCATTAAGCAGACACCCTGTATTAGCGGAAAGTTTTCAAAGCTCCGAAAATTTATTCCTTGGGGCCCGGTTGTTCAAACAACTGTTAGGCTAACCCTAGGTTAAGTCTAAACTTTCTTGTCATTTTGAGCCTGAAGTTGAAAACCTTTTGCGAACAAAACGACTTCCTCTCTATATTCTGAGCTGGGACAAACTTTTTGGCTAGTCTTTATCAAAACCCTGCAGTTTGTTGGCCAGTAACACGAGAGACAGAATTTAGTTAATCGTGGGTTAGCTTTGAACAACCGGGCTCAGTAAGATATATTAGACAAAATTCCTCAAGGGTGGCCGCTTAATACAGGCTAGCTTGATTGTAGTTTCTATTTACACGTTGATTTTTCACACCAAACCAACTGCTGGATCTCTCACACTGTAGCCGGTTTGTCCAAGTGCCAACGGGATCGTCAGTGGGCGCTGAGTTGGAGCGGTGTCGCTCTTATTGGTGCTTTTGTCCCTGAATGTAAAGCGGATGGCTGTTTCTTAGAAAGCCAGTGTCACGAGTCGTCTGGATTCTGCTGGTGCGTTGATGCCAACGGGAACGAGAAACCCGGCACGCGCGTCAGAGGCAAAGCTTCTTGTGCACCCACAGGTAACCTCGCTTGGTTGTTTACAAAGTTAGTTAGTTCGTTAGTTTACTTTCTTTTAGTTTTCTCCGCCCCCTATTTTTTGAAATATGTCACGGAGCTGTGTATATGTTTATTTTTAAGGACGTTCTGGTGAGTCTTGATAACTCAAAGGCGAGATATCCAAACCAAGAAATACCCATCGTTTACCGTTTTGTAACTCATGCCATTTTTTTCTGTCGAAGTAAAAAACGTGTGATAATACTTGTAAATACTACAGATAAAACAAAAGCGATATTCGCAAATGTCCCCTCGCCCATAATCGCTAAGGTTTGAATAATTATTTAGTTTTGCCAAGTGAGCGTTTTTGCGTATTTCACAGGAGTGATGTCTCCTTGCCAAAGGGAACGGCAGAGAGCCAGGGGATGGTCAGGAGAAAAGAGCACGTTTATTCCCAGCTGCAGAAAAGACGGACTGTACGACAACCGCCAGTGTTCAAGAAGCGAATGTTGGTGCTCGGACAAATATGGCTACGAAACGCCGGGAACACGCAAGGCCAAGGGAGCTGAAATTGATTGCTCAACATATCCTGGTAGGTACTTTAATCACGTAAAAACAGTTGGCTCGTTTGTTTTTTTTTTCGTTTGAGTGAGGTACTGATGATGCCGTGTTTATTATGCGTGTTTTGACGCTCATATGAAAAGTCCTTAAATTTGAATGGACAAACCACGAAAGGACAAACCACAAAAAAAAAAAAGAGTTAACCGAGTGTTTGCTTCGCATTTCCTCGTCAGCTAACTTCACACTGTGCCGCAAGTACCAGCAACGCCTTTCAGGTCTTCCCGAGTTTCCAGTTCCACCGAATAGTGTGATTTTCAAGTGCAAAGCTGACGGCTCGTTTGAAGAAATACAGTGCAGTGTGGCTACAGGATCGTGCTGGTGTGTCGACAAGAATGGGGAGATGATTTCGGGCACGCTAGGCAGAGGACATCAAGACTGCAGCGGCAAAGGTTTGTGAAAAAAATACTCCACCTGTGCTGCTGCTTTAAGCCTGGTTTTTAGAGCAACGCAAGCGCAAGCACAAGCACAAGGTCCTTATTTCACAGTGAAAACAGGCTGTAGGCAAGCGCAAGCACAAAGACGAAATATTTTGATCCTTGTGCGTTTGTGTTTGTGCTTACGTCTAGTCTGTTTTCACTGTGAAATAGGGACCTAGTGCTTGCGCTTATGTCTGCCAATGTCTGTGCTTGCGTCACTCTTAAAAACCAAGCTTAAAGACAGGTCTTTTTAGTGGGCTTTGTAGTGTCTGTATTAAACTCCTCCCAGCCTTTTTTTTTTTCTTCTTCTTAAACTTTTGGTAAGTTAAGACTTGCCAATGTACAGTCTGATTTTACCCAAACGCCTGCTCACACTGAACATTATGACTGACTGAACGTTTTTCTGTTTTTCTTGTTACAGAGGGGCCAACAAAATGCCAAAAGGAAAGGGATACTGTGCTGGTTCGCCCGGGAGCTTTTGTTGCTCGTTGTAAACCTGAGGGAGGTTATGAACGCAAGCAGTGCCACGCGTCGACAGGGGAGTGTTGGTGTGTCAATAAGATGGGTCAAGAAGAGTCCGGTACTCGAGTGAAGGGCGAGACATTCTGTGAACCTTCAGGTATAGTTCGCATTTTATACTGAAGTAAATGAAAATAATCCCACAGTTGTGACGCACGTTAATCGGTGGCAAAGATTGGATATGAACCCATGGATTTGGTGGCTTTTTGAAGTTCAGAATTTTAAAGAAAATGTATCCCTACCCCACCCACCCCAATTAATAATAACGAATAAGTAAAACTTACTAAAATTTGGTGATTTGAATACTCTCATTTCGTGGATATACAACACAGAACAGTTGCTGAATGACTAAAACCAAAAGTAATTGCAGCCCCAATCACTGGTTATGTGTACCTTTTCAACCAACCAGAAGCGCCAAAGTAATTGGTTATTGGTTTTACCCGCCATGCATGAAAATATCGCGAAAAGGCTTATCTTTAATTTGTACCTGATTAATTGAGAGTGCTGCCAAATTCATTTGAACCAATCCAAAATTTTAGGAAACGCGAAACCAAAGCAATCACACGATTACTTTCGTTAGTCAACGTCTCTAATCTAAATCAGTGAGTGTGAATGCAGAACATTTCAGGGTGACTGTCTTACAAGTTCTATTGTTGCACTATATCTCGTAGTGACCACTTTAGTATTTGTTTGAATTCTCAGCGGGTATGAGTCCCTGTCTCAAAGAGCTTCGTAAAGCGCGTGGCTACACTGGGGAGGTCGCAACAGGGCGGTTCACACCACGCTGTCTTCCTGACGGCTCGTACGACCCTGTGCAGTGTCTCGACACCGACTGCTGGTGTGTAGATCACGATGGAGTGGAGGTGGTGGGCACACGGAAGACTGGAAAGCCAAGTTGCTATGGAGGAGCAGGTTTGTAACCACTCTGTCTTTATGGCATTATTTCTTCTTTTCTTAATTCATTTGTTCATTATTTTCCAACGATTTTTGTTATCTGTCTGTATGTACATCCATTGTTTTTCCTTCTTTTTTTTTTGGAAAATTATGTCTGTCTGTCTCTGTCCTTGTCTTTGTTTGTCTGTATCTGTCTGAATGGATTCTTTTTACTTTTCTGTCTTGTTATTATGTACAATCTTATGTCTTGCTCTTTTTGAACTTTCTTAGCGATGTCTCGCTTCCTTGTGTAGATTATCTGAGCCAAAAAATATAAATCATACTTAACCCCAGTTCAAAAAAAGTGCACGAAAGAGCGTCGCCGCGCCCTGGGTCTTTCCGGCCAGCCGTTGGTTGGAGTGTTTGTCCCAGAGTGTGAATCTGATGGCAGTTATAAACGCGTCCAGTGTCACAGTGGAACAAACGAGTGCTGGTGTGTTGACGAAGATGGCAGGGAAGTACCAAATACTCGTCAACAAGGCCGACTGAGTCGTTGTAATGGCCCAGGTGAGTGCAATGTCTTCGTGAACGTTTCCTCGCACAATTTTCACGTAAACGTTTCACCGTCACCTTATCTTTCATTTGACAATTGCAAGTTGGTAGTTTTATACGTGACACTTGCCTTTGGCAGTGAGACAAACGGGGTCGGCAAACATGCAACAGATTTATATTTGAGAATTATCCGCGAGTCAACCGTTGAGGCTCTACGTGCAGCTCTGTGCTTTTCTGACTTTCTCTCTTCGCTTTGCAGTTGTTCCTTTGCCAGCGCTGACGGCTTGTCAACTGGATCGAGCTCGAGCGTTGTCTCTGCTCTCAGAACAAGCCTATGGAGTGTATGCACCTGAGTGTGATGATGATGGAAGCTACAAACCCGGACAATGTCACCAGGCCACTGGTCAGTGCTGGTGTGTAGATGCCAACGGAAATGAGCTCTGGGGAACTCGTGATGTAGGCTTCAAAGTTGTTTGCCCGCCCAAAGGTACGCGTTTTCTTTTCTTTTCTTTTTTTGCTGCGCTGTTTATGAAGTTCTCTTCTTACGATTACGTTCTTTGATTTTTTCTTTCTGTAGTATTGCATGTTATTGAATTTCATTATCATGGGATACAGATTACTTGTTTTGCATAATGCAGTTTGAACCTCTCCACCTCATTTTTTTGTTATTTTGTCTTTCTGTTTTTAGAATTATGCTTTTTGGATTTGGGTCTTGGAAGTCTATGTTGCTTTATTTCTTATGTACGTTGTACAGTATATAAAACTTAGAATTGCGTGTAAACCTTGCCTTTTATTTCGGAGTTTTGTTTAGATAAATTATACTAAATCATGACTTATACTGACTAATCCCGTATACTTCATACCGCGTATTCTAGACGATGCGCCTACTGTCTGCAGCAAGATGCGTTCTTCATCAGTTCGCGGAAATTATTTGCCGACCTGCACTCGTGACGGCAGCTATGAGAAGGTCCAGTGTCATCCAACATCCGGGTACTGCTGGTGCGCAGATAGGAATGGAAAGGAATGGAGCAGAACTCGACAACTAGGGAGACCCGGATGTGATTACCAAGGTGTGCACGGTGATTGCGGGCTCGTGTCTTTTAGCTAGAGCTAAAACTTCAACCAACGCGTATTTTACGGCGTTGAAGGGGCAGTGTCATGAGATGCGCATGCGCGCACGTTTGGTCAAATCTTGAAAACATTCCAAGATAGCGTCCACAGCGGCGGTTTATATTTACATCGGGAGCTTGACTTTCCTGAGGCGTCCACGTTATGACTGTCGTTGCTTGTCGTATTCAATTCACTTTCTGAGTTTGTGCTGATATATTTTCGCAATAAAACGAAAATGGCCGCTGTCATTCACTAAGCGTGCAAAGCATCTACGGTGAGAGGGTCTCTTTAACTTGGCCTGCTTCTGTTGCTGATGAGTTTAAAATTTCAACTTCCGTTGCAGCGGGCTTGACGCTGTGTGAGAAGGAACGGTTCTCATACGCTAAACAGGGTCGCATGCCTGATAATAGCGCACCACAGTGCACGAAGAGCGGGCAGTATAAACCGGTGCAGTGTTACGGACTGCTGGACGAGTGCTGGTGTGTGGACAAGGAAGGCAGGGAGATCAGGGGAACGCGGAAGAGAGGACAGAAACCTCTGTGTCTGCCACCAGGTCTGTTTTGTTGTATGATTTATATGTGCGTGATCATGAGCAATGAGGCCCGGTCGCTGAGTAATTAGCAAAGAGGCGCGGTTGCTAAGCAATGAATAGCTGAGAAAGAACAAAGGGAGGGAGGGGGAGGGGGAGAAGAAAAAAAGTAAAAAATTATTCTGAAAGCTGTCGGAAGGGACATGCAAAATTATAGTATGTTTTAGTAGCATAGGCTCTTTCGCTGAACAGTTTAAAAAGAACAAAGAACGGGAGAACGAAGATTGAAAAAAGAAAGAAACGCCTAAAAGCTGTGAAACAAATATGTATTCTTTTGTCTTAGGAGTTCATCCTCGATGCGTTGTGGAACGTCATTTTGCCTTGGGCTGGAATGATGTTCGGATCCTGGGACTCTTCGTACCAGAATGCTCCGCGGAAGGGCAGTATGAGAACATCCAGTGTCACGCCAAGTCCGGCACCTGTTGGTGCGCAGACGACATGGGACGCGAATACCCTGGTACCCGCGTACAGGGCAAACCAGATTGTCAAGAAATACGAGGTTAGTCTTTTAGTTGTTTTTTTCCTAAAACTTTGAAAAAATAAACGCTGCTGCCGCCCTCCTGCTCCCAGTCGATATTTTGTGTAAATTGACAAGTCCCTTAGTTGTATACATAAAGGATAGAAATTCTGTCTCCGTTAATTCAAGTACTAATATGTAGTATATTTCCATCAGTTTAAAGTGAATTATTTACACAAAACTTTTGCTCTTTTAACAAACTTCACAATATATATGCATAGCTAGTGATAGATTAAAAAAGACATAAACTTCTTTGCGACAGTTGGCGAACTGATACTTAGTACTGATGTCAAGTTTAAGCAAAGCGTATACGCAAAGGCCATATGAAGCCTTCTAACATGATGTGGGTCGTTTACTACATGCAGCTGTTATCAGTGATTGTGTGAAGGATCGTAACCGCGCCCAGGCCTGGTCTTCCTCCTTGGTATTCTCACCCCAGTGTCGCTCTGACGGGTCCTACGAGCCCGTGCAGTGTCAGCGGTCCACCGGGTATTGCTGGTGTGTCGATGTAAGGGGCAATGAGATTTGGGGAACCAAGACTAAAAGCGGACGACCTGACTGCAATAACACAGGTTTGTGTGTATTAATTTCATCGTGCAAATAAGCCAAGGGATGTCAGAGGACGTTTGAAGGAATTTTGTGATTTTTCTTTGGTTTCGTGGAAGCTCAGGGCCCGGTTTTGCAAAGCACGACTTAGGCTAATCCTGGATTAGGTCTAAACTTTGTTGTCATTTATAAGACTGAAAATGTGAAGGTTTCGTCCACAACGACTGCCCTTGATGCTTTTTAAGGTCACTCCGGAGTTTCATCTGGCTCACTCGTCCATGACCAACTTTGGATCATAACTTTTTTGGCTTTTATGCGATTCCTATAACATTTTGAGGAACGTTGCAGCTATCATTCAGCAATTATTTTATTGAATTCGATTTAGGTGGGGAAAGATATTTTTAGTGATATTATAGCTTAAGTGAGCAGCATTTTTTGAACAAAATCGCACCTAGTGAAAAATGTTGCTGGTATGTTTTTGTTCAATTCCTGGAATCAGCTTATATTAACAGAATACATACCTTAACCAAGTTTCAGCAAAATCGTCGGAGCAGAAGAAAAATTCGTGGCGAAATTTTGATGGTTTTATTACCTCCGCTCTTCTGCTCCCACGATTTTTCTAAAACTTGGTTAAGATATGTATTAAGTCAAAATAAAAATGATTCTAGAAATTTAACAGAAATATACAAGCAAAATTTTCCACTTGGTGCGATTTTGTTCAAAAAGTGCTCTCTACTTAAGCTATAATATTACTAAAACTATTTCCCCCAGTTAAATCGAATTTTATCATATTATTGCTGAATGATAGCTGCAACGTTTCTCAAAGTTCTATAGAAATCGCATAAAAACCAAAAAAGTTATGAACCAAAGTTTGTCATGGACGAGTGCGCCCGATGAAACTCCGGAGTGACCTTAATCTGGAAAGCTTTCTAATCCATCTTCGAACAAAGCTCTGCAGTTAATTGGCAGAGAGGTTGAGAGAAAGAATTTCGTTAATCCTGGATTAGCTTAATCGAAAAACCGGGCCCTGAAGAGCAGCCTTGTACACTTTATCTGCGAGTCCTGAAAGAATTCCCGGTATTTTTCAACCTGTTTTCAGAGCCAGTGACCAACCAGGTAATCGGATGTCCTTTCCTCAGTCAATCAGAGCGCAAACATTCACAAATTTTTAAAGTCCATAAATCATTGCACGCTTCGCAGCTTGGTAAATCAAGATAATTCGGCCATGTTAAATTGGAACTGACGTCGTAAATTTCAGCACTGAATCAATTTTGGTGCTACAAACTCTTCAAGAAATAGACTCAAAAGGAAACGAATGTTTGTCTCGATAATGCGACCTATATTGTGCAGTAACTCGTGACACAGCGATTGCTGTTTCTCTGTAAGATACGAGTGTACGTGCAAAGGATCATGGGCTTTCAATCTTGGTTACCTTACCCATAAGTCAACTGGATTAAAATTTGCGATCACCTGGAAAGTATTGTGGGGTTTCTTCGTTTAGAATTGTTGCTTTTGTCGGTTAACCATATAGAACCTTTAGAAAACGCTCAATTTCTAACAGGACTTGTGATCTCTACAACAGTTGATCCCAAGACAGTCTGCGCGAAAGAGAGTGAAGAAGGCATTAAGCTACAGATGACTCGGTTCCAACTCAGCCGTTTTGCTCCTTCGTGTGATGAGCACGGTGCATACAAGGCGGTTCAGTGTGGTGCAGACGGATTTTGCTGGTGTGTTGACAGATATGGCAACGAACTACCCAGGACCAAGACAACGGGAATCCCGTACTGCCCTCTAGAAGGTTAGTTATGTTTGGAAACTCTGGCTGATTAGGACCAAAAATATATTTGATCTATTTCCCGGGCATGTGTACCGTATCTTACAATGCGTTGCTTGACATTGCTATCCGGCATATCTTCTCATACAAATCCTCTTACATTTCTGAACTTTTTGAATTCTGGCAATACCATCAAATTGATGTTTTGACACTGCCGACCTGCGATATTGCACGTCTACATATGCTTTTGCGCTCTTTTGATTCATGGCACTCAAGAAGTCTAGGTGATAAATTTTAATCACGTGGTGAAGTTTGGTTCCTGTGACTTCAGCTGCAAAAGGTACACTACCACAATTGAATGTCTTATAAAGCAAAGCAATACAGTACCCTCAAGAACTTGATTTATGAAAGCTTGCGGCCAATAGGATTATGTTCCAGGAAGAAAGCAACGATATCCACAATTATGCACATGCACTTGCCTGGTTGGGCCTTTTGGGTCTTCATTTGCCAAGAAAAAAAATTCTGAGTTGTTGTAATTTGCAGTGTGTCTGCCAGCGCAATCAGCGTTTTTATAGTGGATTTATGCAGAGCGACGTCTGTTTATCCCGAATTGAATGCTTTTGGCTCAGTCTGAGTTTCCGTGATTTTTTGTTTGTTTGTTTGTTTTTTTTTTCTTTAGCTGGTTTAAAGCTGTGTCAGAAGGAGCGCCTGGCTTCTTTAGCTTGGACAGCCGCTCCGTCGCCCGGACGATTTGTGCCCTCGTGCCGCGAAGATGGAGAATTTAAACGTGTTCAGTGCGAGCAGACGACTGGGTACTGTTGGTGTGTTGGTGCGAATGGCTGGGCAATTCCTCGGACTCAGACCAAAGGGCAACCACTTTGTAAAGAACCAGGTTGGTAGACATGGAACAGTGAGAGGTGTGCAGCTGCTGTAAGATCGAGCAAAAAAGGAAGCATTATATTGCTTGTGATTTACGTGAAACGTTAAAACAATGTAGAGATTCACAGCTTTAAAGTATGAGCAGCACTTTGCAGCCGACGAATTCCTTGTAAGTCGCTACCAAACTTCTTCTCTTTCGCCTTGCTATGGATGCTTAGTATTATTAAATCTACAGTTCAACGGTGCGTACGGGCCTTTATTTCATTGTTTCTGTCTGACTGCACTGCATATTCATGCCAGAGTAAACGGCCCCAGATAAGTCTAAAAAGTATAACCGATTCGGGCTCTTGGCTTTCCGGTTTAATATGTGAATTGATCAAATGCATGCTAATGACTCTTCTGTCTTTCGGTGAATTTTTTAGTGTTGTAGTAATTAAATATATATTATACAGTACTGGATTTGCTTTAATCAATGCTCGACATTGTAAGCTCTAAAACTGAACGCACATATACCCTACAAAAACATTTATTACTTTGAAGAACTGAGAACAAGGCCTGATGGGATGCATCCCTTACGATCTCTTGTCGACTGTAACACTGATTTTGACTTCAACAGAAACGTTAAGTTCTTGCCGATATGAGCGCCAAAGGATGCTGCCTTGGACTGATAAGTTTGCACCAGAATGCAACCCAGACGGAAGCTACAAACGTGTGCAATGTTTTGGAGGCAAGGAATGTTGGTGCGTGGATCGCTTCGGCAACGAAATAGCAAAAACTCGAGTCACAGGGCGTCCAATTGCTGGCTGCGCCGACGTTTCACCAGGTTGGTGTTAGACACTTGTTAATCGAGAGAAATTGGTTAGGGACCGTTCATGTTTTGTGATGTAGGGGGGGGGGGGGGGGGGGGGGCTGGTGGGATTTGGGGAAGTCCCACTGGGAAACAGCATGGCCCCCCCTCAGCCCACCATTTTTTTTCACATGACCCCCCCCCCCCCCCCCCCTCAGCCCACATATTTTTACATGATCTTTTCTGAGCGTTATTTAGAACTCAGCTGCAGATTGACTCGAATTAAGGACTAAAACAAGACAGGCCCGTGGCCAGTGCGCTTGTGACGTCATTAGTACAATGAATAGAGACACGCGGGGTCCCGGGAGAGGAACTTTTGTCGTGCGTTTATATACAAAAGATATTATAGCCGAGTCAGTTTTTGCACATGACGGATCCAAGAGCTCCCTTTATTTTTCTTGCCCTCTTTCCTTCTAATTTCGGTCAAACAGATATTCACGAAAAAGTGTATTATAATAATTGAAAGAAAACAATTATCGAAGGCCCCGTAGGAATATTCTTCGTTTGAAACAACCCAGTTTTCATTGCTTTCCGATGCACGTGACAGTACTTGTGTGACGCTTGCTATACAACCTGGCAACCTTGTTGAGTGAATTTTCAAGCTGACATGTTTTGTGGAGGAACTGTGTTGTCATTTTGTAATGGGATTGACTGGGGAATACCCGACATCTTAAGTAGCTGTAAGACAGCATAATAGCCTTATCTCATCTTCCCAGCGTGTGCATCATGTTCAAGTAGCTGTAATTGAAAGCTTTCAGTCTTAACTCTGTAGCACATTAAAACATGACACTTCCCATGATGAAATTACTTCGTATGAAAAAGCCATCTCAGACGTTACTCATCCTACATGTACAAGTCTGATTACTAATATGTTCAAGACTGCTATGCATTAAGCTTTAACGCAAAATGCTGGGTCGATACGAAATTAATCTCTCTCGGAAGCTGCAGACGTTTGAATACCGTGACAACAAAGGCGTGCATCACGGGCTTGTGGAGCGAACATTACGGCTCGGATAGTCGGATATCAACCTTGAGCTTTTGAAGACTTCGAGGTATTCAGTGACAAATATTCTCGATGTAATCGCCTGCCGGTCTTTCCTGCTTTTGTTAAAGCGGCGTGAGTGAAAGCTAATTAGCTGATGATTCGGGATTCCCCGTTCTATGATATTATGCTCGTGACATTTCATTGACAGATCTTGTATCTTAATCTCGCGTGATATTTGCCTCAAACCTATTAGTAATTCAATATCCTCAGACAATAAACAAAGAACCTTTACTGCACGCAAAACGAAGTTAAACGCCGACTGTTCGTATACGCCGCGCGTTACACAAAGCCGCAGAGTTTCCGACAAAGGGAGACGCTCTGCCCGCAGGGAAAAGTTCAAGTTCTATCAAGTTTCGACTCGTCTTCTACTACTTATTCGATGTTCTTTCACACAAATATTGCTCAGAACACAGATACATTGGTTGAAGCGGTATCTATAATCGAGCATTTGCAAAACACAACCCTTCGTACTTTACGGGGGTCCCGCTGGTAACACATCAAGCATTTGTGTACGGCTATTTTCAAGTCTTCCGACGCTTAAAAACAATGCAAGCCAAAATCGCTCTTAAAGTATGGCTTCCGTGCATCCAGAAAGCCAACCGATGATCGTTTTGTTTGGATCAACAACTGAAGGACCGGAATTTTTTTCTATATCCCTTGACAGAGAAAACCCATTGTACTTGGTTCTGTGATTTTGATCTCTGAGTACGTCTGATCTTGCAATGCCTGTTTTTTAACACATTTTAAAATACAAACGTATCTTTAAGCACCTCGGTTACTTTTGGCAATCTTCTTTTTGAGCTTCTAGCTTTCTCGCAGCGATGGTTTATTGATCCTAATTTTCTCTTCCATTTCCATCTGTTGCTTTTTATTGTTTACATGTTGTTTACATGCACGTTCTCGGAACGCATTAGCATTGTGAAGTACGTAAGCTCGGGTATAATCATGAACTTTTGACGACTTTGGGACATTCTTTGAAATGTATTCTTGTATTAGTCGCCTGCTTTTTCTACTCTTGTTCAAAATGCGTGAAAGGTTATTCAAGGGTACGTGGCTTGGCTCACGACTTCGTCTTGCAGGACTTCGGTTTTCTTTCACATAAACATTTGTGGGAATACAATAAAACTGAGCGAAGCGAGATCTACCAACGGTCACTTTTTCCTCAGCCATTTCCCAATTTTCAAATAACAACGCCATCTGTTCCACTGATTGTTTGACCTTCATGGCACCGAGCCAAAATGTCGCAACAACAACATAAATGCACAGCAGAGTGAAATTTTGATCCCAAACAAAAGTCAGATTTTCTGACGCTTTACTTGTATCAGCAAGAATAATACAAAGTAAAAGAATACAAAGTACCTTCAAGTTCACCCTCATACTAAACAGTTCCATATAATCCGCTATCAAGCGCTTGTCAAGAATCGCCGTCTTTACACAGGTTCTCGTCTTTGTATGTCGAGCGGCTTCGTTCAGCTAATGTTCCTTCAAGTTCTCAAGGTTCTGGATGTCAGATTCTTCGTACATTTCTGTACAGTTGTGCATAGTTATGCAGTTCATTGATAAGTTCATTGCATTTGCTTTCATGGCTTTCAATATGGCTTTTGAGGCTGAACGGACCGACCCAAGCCAAAACCGCTCAATGAAATTTAGTATGGGTCTACCGCAGCCGGCGTATGCGTTTGTAAGTAAGATGAGCGGTCCATAAAATAATCCACAGAGCCAACTAAGGCAAGCAACTTGCTGTCTTCAAAATGGCGAAACTGCTCGCCCGCCAAGTCACTTGATCACAACGTCATCACAAATCACATGATAATATGAACCAATCACCGCATGCAGATTTCTAACCCAGAAAAATAAAAAAAATAAAAAATCGTTGCATTTTAAAGCTTGTGACGTCACAAGCAATAAGGTGTTTCCTGTATCTCTTCCCTTGCGAATTAAACGACTGTTCTCAAAAGGACGCTTTTTAGGCTGCATTCATTAAAATCCAGGAGAGGAAGAGGAAATTTAACAAAGTACACCTTTTTTTGTACATCCCCCCTAAGACAATAGAAAATTATGCATCCTGCTAAGAAAACAATGTATCTCCCTTGGAGCCTCACTTCACATTAAAGCAGCAAATCCCAGCTTTATGTCAAGCATTAAGCTTTACCTACAGGGTCGAGGGTGGAAGTGGGATATTCCCTATCACTTATTCATAAATGTTATATGCATAGAAAAATTATAGGTCGTTTTGTGTCTTAAAAATGTATAGAGTGCAGACATTCGACCCAGATGAAAGGGGGGAGGGGCCGCAGCCCCCTCAGGCCCCCTAAATCCGCCATTGATATAGTTAATTGCCCTTAATAGCTAATAGTTGAATGTTTCATTAATGGAATAAAGCAGCTGGGGCAGATCAGGGAGGGTTTTGAGCGCCATAGGCGCGAGCTACTAGGAGAGTCTAGGGGTATGATCCCCCAGAAAATTTTGAAATCTAGATTCCCTGAAACACTGTTTTCCTGCATTTTTTAAGGCTATGGAGCCTCTATATTAGTAAACTTTCCATACTGTTGTACTTGTCCACGTATCGTTTTCATAGTAATACCTCATGAGTTGTCAAAGTTTTTGCGTGCCCCCCTTTACCTCCATTTTTTTTGCGTGGCCCCCCTTTGAGGCCATATTTTTTGCGTGCCCCCCCTCCCCCCCCCAAATCCCACCAGCCCCCCCTACCTCATAAAAAATGAACGGTCCCTTATTTGAGCCAAATGTTTATAGACCATTTGTCTCAGTTTCTCAAACGAGGCCTCCTGCGAAACCTTTCAAATGAAAGTAAATTTTACTCGCGTATCCAACTGAAATTGTTTTATTGGAAATGTTTCGCACTGGGCCTCATTTTGTAGAAGAGGCAAGGTGTATCTGGTCCATTATGGTCCTTTAGTTTCTATCCACCCCAATACACACAGTGACATGACAGGGATAGGGTGTTTTATGATGTGAAATGAATGAAATGACTGCGCCATTCTGTATACTTCTTCGAAAAAAAAAACAAAAAGAACAATAAGTCAATGGCAAAATAGGACAAGAGTGAAACTAATTTTCTTCTCAAACAAATTAAAAGTTGTTTGCGTTTTTTTTGCGCGCGCTGAAACTTGCTGATCGACGTTTTTAGCCCCATTTATTAAACTATTGTTATTACATTCACTTTTCTTAAGATGCACGAACCACGTGTCAAAACCAAAAGTACGCGCAAGGGATCGGCTCTGCTCTTTCCAGTCTCAGTCGACGCGAGTATTCCTTCCAGTACAGGCTTCGCTTGCTGGCTCGGCCCAGACTCAAGTGCGACCGGTCTGGAGGATACAGTCCGGTGCAGTGCCGTGTCGGTACACCATACTGCTGGTGTGTAGATAAATATGGAAAGGAAATACCCAGGAGCAAGACACCAGGACTCCCGGATTGTGGACTAACAGGTTACTGCAAATGTTTCTGCGGTTTGTGGTTTTACTTATTTTGTTCACGGATGACTCTACGTGATCTTAGCGTGTAGAAATAGTTGACTTGTGCATTCACGTTTGTGATACCAACGGTTTGTTTGTTTTTGACTCCAGCGGGTCTCACCATGTGTCAGAAGGAGCGTCAAGTAGCGCTTGGTTGGAGTGGAGTCGCTGTATCTGGCCGCTTTGTTCCCAGCTGTAAAACTGACGGAAGTTACAACCCTGTACAGTGTCACGGCGGTTCTGGCTTCTGCTGGTGTATGGACAAGTTTGGAGTAGAAGTGTTCTCAACACGCACGCGAGGAATGCCACCCTGTGGTGTAATGGGTAAGTGATGGATTAACTCACTTCCCAAAAACACGTCTGATAAATGTTTCTTCGAAATTAGCTACACGTGACTTCGTAGAAACACTTAGTTTGTACAAACTGCTCACTCCTTTTCAGAGTTGAATCAGTCATTGTCCAGGTTATCTATCCGTCCCTGTTTTGCTTTTGAGTAAGGCATAAGATAAAATCAAAGCAACGATGCCGCTGTAAGCTCGGCTATCTTTTTGATTGGCAGACTTTGGTTGTGGTCTTGTTCATACAACAGACTTGTGTCTTAACTGCTCTAAAGTAGGGATTGCCTTGAGTGAATATAGTGGTAAAGTGATGTCACAAAAAATATCGGAATATGGATTTTAGACAATTCTGTGGAATGCCCTGTCTAAAAACGGTCACACACAAAATTAGCTCTTTAGCGCATTGAACAGCTGAGATGTGGGCTATTGAAGTTCAAATTGCTCAATACTAAACCCTCCTATTTGGTGTTAATGGTTCCTTTGATTTAGAACTGATGCTAAATAAGAGAGTTCAGTATGGAGCTATCTGGTTGCTGTCAGTAGGGCTAGCGATTTGAAACTTTGCACACGTTTGTGCAGCAGCTGTGTATGTTTAGAGATTCGAATGGAAAATTTTGCAAAATAAGACGTCACGCTTTACCGCTGTGCAGGGCAACACGCTTGCACTTAATCAAGCGTAACATGCATATTTAATGAGGCAATCGGCTCAGCTCAGAGAGTCAAATAACTTCTCGTAAACCTCAAAGTGGCCTAATCCTCTCAACTCAAAGCGAACATTGACAGGATATATTCTAAAGTGCACAAACCTTGCCCGCTTTACCGGTGTTCAAATCATTTTGAGCGGCGTAACTTCCTTCCAAGCGGTATACATATTCACGGTAATCATTAACTCGAGTTTCAAATGAAGACGAATACAAAATGCTTTTTCAAGAGTGAAGTTTATTATAGTCACATGAATGATCTGTCATAGAAGGTTCACATATTTACGGTCTCGGTAATCCGATGAAACAGATAAATATTAACCGGATGACTGAACACGTACATACGTACAATAATGTGTTGTTTTCTTGCATAGTTCGTTCGAGCGAACTCTTAATAATTGTAACTCATTATCAACGAAGAACACCAAAGTAACCTTTCTTTCAAGGGCTTCGGCATACACAATATACTTCAAGTCTTGTGGTAAGTTATCCAGGCAAATTTAAACTGAGGAATGTAAACAACTAAATCGCGCACGTCCACTGCACAATGAGTGTCGATAGAGATGAACGCCGGGTTCCTGTGTACGGCCAACCGACTGAAACATTTACACAAAATGATAACTGCACGATCGATATAAAGTCCGTACCGTTACGCCAGTATGAAATGTTGTTTTCACACAGAGTTTATCAGGAAAATCGGGCGATGCTTGAAACACTCGAGGTATTGGCCAAGAGCAAGTATAAACCTTTGGAGCATCTTCCGCACTCATACTTTCACCAAAAGCCGTGATTAAAAGGTCGTATAATTCCGTGCCTTTAAAGTTAATCGATCTCTTGAAATGTATTTCATCATGCGTGATCGTTCCCAAATTTGGAATAAACTCCCTAATTTGGAAGTCTATTGTTGACACAAATGACGGACGGACTGACTGACTGACGGACTAACTGACGGACTAACTGACGGTGTCGTGGCCGCAATAAGGTCGTGCTTCTCACTTTCGTGAGACACCGACCTTAAAAACTACTACGATTTTTTGTACTTTCTTTGAACACGAAAGTTTTAAAGAAGGATGCTTTTTTCAAAACAAAAGGAATCAGGCTCGTGTTAGATGGAACAAGCTACTCCTGGCATTGTTCAATTTCCAAAATTTTATTCTACCAACTGAGTCGACATACAACTACACTGGCCTTGCCAGTGAGCTCGCGGCGTGAGTTGGGTCGAGACCAGAATATAAAATGGAAAGTAGGGGACAAGAGCGGAACTCCCAAGAGAGACTTCCAATTTCTCACCATAAAAATATCACACAGTATAGAGAACTTGGCTTTTGACACCTTGCTCTTTTGACACCTTGATTAAACTAAAAATTATTATTACAACACTCATACACTTGCTTCTTAAAGGTTGAGCGACCCTGCATCTTGAGAATGCGTGACATATCTTTTTATGCACAATCGATTATGACAGTTTGACCTTGACTCATATTTCTAATCAGAGGCCACGATTAATCCAGCCTTCGCTTCACTACTTATGTGTTTTCTTTTGTTAACTCAATACGTTTCTTCTATCAGGCTTTCGAGTATTCGTGCTCTGTAACAAATATAAAATTGAAAGCGAGGAATGTCACACGAGAGATGTTTACAATATTATTGCGCTTTTGTTCAGCATAAAGCGTCATTGTTTTACGGCTAAAGCTCACCGTAGCTTTGGTTTCTGTTTTCGCCCTGTTATCTTCCCAAAAGTATTTCGTGTCGCCACAGAAAGTTTCGTCGGGACTAAATACTTATCGGCGACAGAGATATTTGCAATACCCCAGAAGTACCATCAAACATTTGTTTACGGCTATTCTCAAAGCTTGTGCGGTGAACGCGAGCCAAAATCTTTTCCTAAAATCCAGTTTATCCGTGCATATTCCACAGAGCCAAATGGCGTTGAATTTGAATGGGATGCAGTTTACTTTTTCGCTTCACTACTTATGTGTTTTCTTTTATTAACTCAATACGTTTTTTTTCTATCAGGCTTTCGAGTATTCGTGCTCTGTAACAAATATAAAATTGAAAGCGAGGAATGCCACACGAGAGATGTTTACAATATTATTGCGCTTTTGTTCACAGTGTGTTCAGTCCATTTGTGACTGCAAACTCAATCCTTAGAATTATTTCGGTGTATTTTTCATTTCTGGTATTCACTGACCATTGCGAAACAAAGGCTACATGATCGAATGAAAGAAACACTTCAACAGGCAATGTACGATACGCAGAAGAATTTTATGAGGCAACAGATGTCATGTACAGAGTAAAGCATAAAGCGTCATTGTTTTACGGCTAAAGCTCACCGTAGCTTAGGTTTCTGCTTTCGCCCTGTTATCTTCCCAAAAGTATTTCGTGTCGCCACAGAAAGTTTCGTCGGGACTAAATATTTATCGGCGACAGCGGTACCATCAAATATTTGTTTACGGCTATTCTCAAAACTTCCGCGGTGAACGCGAGCCAAAATCGTTCCCGAAAATCCAGTTTATCCGTGCCTATTCCACAGAGCCAAATGGTGTTGAGTTTGGATGGGATGCAGTTAACTTTTACACACAAGTAACGAGCAATTCACTGGCCACATCTCGAGTTGTTTAGCGAAGTCAATTACGTCATCGCTCAGCACGTGATAATATGAACCAATCACCGTGTGCTGATTCTCGACCCACAAAAAGGAAAAAAAAAAAAAAATGCCCATTTTTAAGCTCTCGCTTGGGCCCCAGGCCCCCGCGAGCAATTATGAAAATGCTTAATATATCATATATTTATTTACTTTGTTTAAGCTGGGTTGACATCGTGCCAGAAGGACCGTGAGAGGGCGCTAGGTATTATGGGATCGGCGCCGCCTGGTCGCTTTGTTCCTGAGTGCGGTTTTAAAGGAGAGTACAAGCGCACACAATGTCAGCATTCTACCGGTTACTGTTGGTGCGTCGACGCAAACGGGCAGGAGCTTCCGGGCACAAGAACCAAAGGAATCGTGAACTGCGAAGACAAAGGTGGGGACTTCCAGCGCGCTGGCTCGAAGTAACTTCTGAAGTTGTAACAGCACGAGGATTAGTCGCACATCTAACTCAAAATCTGATTCCAGTTGTTCAAAGCCCGATTATGCTAATTTGGGGCTAATTAAAATGTTTCCCGTTACCTTGGTCAAAAACTGCAGAGACTTTAAATAGCAAAAAATTTTCGTAGCTGAAAACGTACCAAGAAAGTCGTTTAGTGAGCAAAACCTTCCCATTTTCTTGTCTGAAAGAAAAAGTATTTTAAAGAGTCGGCAAGTAGGGCTGACCAGAGGAAAGTCGTGTTGGCATTTCGTAAGGGTTCTACTCGTCCCTCGACCTTCCCAGAATTCGCGTTGCCGAGTCAGTTGCGTGCGGCTTTCTAGACGTCTTCCTGTTCAAAGGCATAAAAAGGGGACAAATTTTGCAGAAGTATAGAAAAACCAAGGCAGACAGTCTCTATATCCCATCCCCACCCCCCTCCCTCACACACACACACACACACACACACACACACACCTCTTTGCGGGGCTCTAGGAATAGGCTAATTGTGCTTTGAAGAACTGACCTCTGTTCGCTTAGTGTTGCTTTGCGAGTTTCCTGGTTTCTACTTATACTTCTTTTTTCATACCCTTTACTGTTGTTCTTGGCCTCGATACCAAACAGGTCCCCTTACTGACTGTCTGCTACAGCGCTTCAAGCTTCAGAGGTCATCCATAAGAGACGCGTACATCCCAGAGTGTGACGAAAAGGGCAACTACAAGAGTGTGCAGTGCAGCTATGCGTGGGGTTTGCGTTGCTGGTGCGCTAAGAAGAATGGCGCTGCAATTCCAACTACTTCCGTCGCAGGCAAACGACCAAACTGCAGCGAAGAAGGTAAGAAACAAGAGCCGCGTATGCATAGTTACCTTTACAGAAGAAGTAGCGGCACGAACGGAGACAGCAATTACCTTTCTTACCTTTGCTGCCTTTGTGTACGGTTTATAAAATTTAGGGTTATTAAATTTGGCCAGGCATGCAACCATTCATTATTCTTGTTAAAATTTACTATCAAAATATTTTCTGTGTATGAGAGTATTTTTACGGAAGCGACCGCTCTCGAAAGCGACCACGACCACTTTTGGGAATTACCAACTGGTCTCTCCTTTCTTTTAAGCTCTCGTAAGCGACCTACATTCAAAGGGTCTGACTCGTATTAGTCAACACTTTACTGAAAATGAACACTACTTGATCGCACTTACAGTAATATTGTGACTTATTGCGATATTGGTTCGTTTGACAAGATCTCGAATTAAAAGTTCAAGAAAGTTTTGGGTGAAGCATCAGAGAGGTATTTTACTAAAAGCTCTTGTAATCGACCAGCCTCTATTGTTTCAGCGTGTGGTCGCTCACGAGAGCCCATTCTCGTTAGCAACCAGCTCTAGTTACAACCACTTTTTCGAATTCCCAAGGCTGTAGCCTACAAGAGCTGTGACTGTATTCGATTTTGGCTCCTTGTGCAGGCATCACTCGAACAACACACAGCTACCCAACATTGAACCGGCGGGGGGGGGGCACTGGGAATTCTTAGTATTGGTCCATCGATTTTGACCGCGATTGTAGTTTGCTAAACAGACGCCGTGAACGCAAGCAAAATCTTTTCACAGCAGTAAACAGTACTTTCCACAGAAATATAGTGTTCCACTTGTACAAAAGGTATAATAGACAGCAGTATCCTCGAAATTAACGCGCCATTTATTGTTTCAGTGATCAGAGACTTCCCCACTGAATGTGAAGTTAGGAGAGACGATGCACTGAACTTCAAAGGTGACAACATCCCAATCAATCGCATGGTCCCAAGGTGCAGACGAGATGGCAGTTACGACTACACTCAGTGCTCCACAGACAAAAGTGAATGCTGGTGCATTTATCACAACGTTATTGAAATCCCAAAGTCAAGAACAGTTGGCAATCCAAGATGCGGCCCTGAAGGTGGGAAAAATTTGCGTGTACACTTATGTCCATCTCTGGGATTTTCTTTAACTTTTTGTGTCTGTCTGAGCTTTTGTTTTCCTGGGTTCTGATGAAGGAAAACGTTGAATAAGTCGTTTAAGTTCACTTCTCACAGCATTTAGTATCTATTTAATCATTTTACTACCAAAGCCGCGAATTTGATTCGGCCTAGAAAACGTCTAACTTCTTGAACTGCCGAGTGAGATATAAAAGTTTGAACGGTCTAACAGCAGAGCTTACGCGGTATTAAGAGGAGCTGATGTTTTTGCATTTTGAATTTGATTTAGACAGAGGAACATGACTAGAACACGAAGAATTGATTTACCACAATTTGTACAGATTATTCAAATCTTATACACATGGGCTAGCTTGTCCCTACTCATTCTGTTAGCCTATATGTTTTGCCTTGTTTCTTTCTATGTTACGCTACAGCTGCACAATTTCAAGTTGTTCTCGTTCTGTGACCGGTCTTTCTCTGTCAATTACTATAATTTTTCCTTTCGTCGGTCCTGTTATGTTGTTGTTTATTGTTTGGTTTCCTCATCGTCTCTGTAGCTGGACTGACTGCTTGTCTGAAGGAGTACCGAAGCGCGCTGGGTTTTGGAATGTCTGTACCAGGCCGATACATGCCCGACTGCGATCGACAAGGAAATTACAGACCCGTGCAGTGCGATAAATACACTGGGTACTGCTGGTGCGTCAACGAACTTGGACAAGAAATCCGCAGCACAAGAGTGAGGGGCAAACCCAACTGCGCGCTGACAGGTGAGCTACAGTCAGCCTTTTGCCAGTTTAATTGGACCTTGAATAACCAGTCCTGTAATTTCTTTGTGAAGTAATTATTGGTTCCTTATCTTTGCCTTTTCAGACGGCGAGGCTACTAAGTGCCAAAGAGAAAACCGGGAAGCTCAATACAACTTTGCGCCAGGTCGCTTCGCGCCTCGATGTCGCGACGATGGCAGTTACGAGGAAATTCAGTGTCGGGGTTCTGTGTGCTACTGCGTTAATAAGAATGGAGACGAAATTCCCGGAACAAACACGCTCAGGCCTGGTACTCCAAACTGTGTGGCTGTAGTACCAGAGCCAGTTTTACCAAGTAAAGTAGAGGCAGCTTTCATATAATAGCAGATTTAGGGCGCGCTTATTTGGGTCTATTCCGGCATAGGATAAGTTACAACAGCTCAAAGGATTGTTTGTTTTTACGGACTGTTTAAAAAAAACTCATCCTGCCACTGTGAACAGCTACCCTTAGATCTGTAATTAATTCAGCTCCACACCGGAATATTTTACGGACCGTTATACTTATCTCTCGGAGTACACTCAAGCAAACGCGCCTTTAGTTTAATATATACATTAAAAGCCATGATTGAAAGACACCAGGGCTTAGTTTTACCACGCAAATGTCAAGTTTTCATTCTTTTTCTCTTTTGCGCTTTCGCTTGCTCTTGCTCTATAAATACGCTTGTATTTAATTAATTAGGGTGTGAACATTAGTCGTTTTTCGCGTTTGCACTTGCTTTACGCGTGTGTACCAGCCCTATAGTACAAGCAATAGGCATACAACAGATGCGGAGTGTATCAGTTACAGTAACAGCGGCTTTCAGGCTTGGGAAATTTGCACTTTCACACTAAATAATAAGTCAACAAATTTTGCACTAGAACATTTATTCCTCGTAATTGTTTTCCCCACTCTTTTTAAAGATGTTACTGGGGCGAATCCAATAAAACGTTTACAAATGATTTTACAAATTGGATTAATATCTGCACTTTAAAACTTAAATCAAATATCATACCAAAATAATGCTGTTGCTGCTAGGCACTCCGGACTAAAACTAAAGTCTGTCTAGTGTTGTTAAAATAATGGTCCAACTGATAAAATGCACGAGTAAATAATTGTTATATTGTCCTCTGCACGTTATTTTCTATTGCACTTACAACACAATTAGACCAATAGTTTTTCAGATACATACACGGCAAATGTTGTGCCTCATTTCTAGTAAAAGGCTGTTGTTTCTTTAGCCTTCAAAGGAAGCCGTTGTATGAGAGAGTACGAGAAAGCGATGAAGGACTTTGCCATCGACCGCTTCGTCCCCCAGTGTAAAGTGGACGGTCGTTATGAAGACGTACAGTGCAGCGCAGGGTGGTACGAGTGTTGGTGTGTGGATATCACGGGCACAGAAATCGCTGGAAGACAAAGAGGATGGCCACTCTGCAGTTAGTATAAAAATAACCACCGTTTATATCAACATTAATTTACCAAGCGTTAAACAAAACGACTCTTTCGTTTCACATGAGTCCTATCAGCCAATTCAATGTTGGTCAGATTATATCTAGAAATGTTTAACAAAAACCTAAGGCTGAACTTGATTCCCAAAACCACAAAACGTAAGAAATTGATTAGAACAATAGGTAAGTTGCACTTGTAGGCCAAAACTTATTTTCAAACGAGTCGATTGGAAATGGATTGCTAATACTGCTTTCCACTTTCGGGGCCCCTGAAAATGACGGATCAAGGATTTTGGCGCCCATCGGATTGTGGTCGAGAGGGCCTCTAGATAATAGGAGTAATGGAATGTAAGATAATGATCGGGGACGTTTGATTTTTCCTAAAATTGTTTTAAGCTGACCAGTGGAAAATGTAGAAGTTTAGGAATAGAAACATTTGCCTCTAAAGGGCCAAACCGTTTGCAAAGTTTTTGTGCAAAACAGCAGGCCCCATATTATCGTTTCAATTATATAATTTACTTTTACTTCAATACTCCTTCCTACAGAACCAGTTCGAGCAGCCGATGTTGCCTTTGTTGTCGATGCTTCCGCATCGCCCGAAAACCTGATTACGATGTTAGATTTCGTTAAAGAGATTGTCGACAACCTTGATGTCTCTCCGCGCGGTGTTCAAGTAGGTCTCATCGGATACGGCTCCAAGCCAACCATCGTGTTTCCTTTCATTGGCGATTCTGACGAGATTAAAAAGCTAGCTGATTCGACCGTCGCCCAACCTGGTATACCACGAATTGACCTTGCCCTGGAACTGGCCAATCAGAAGCTGTTCACGCCGGCAAATGGAGCCAGAAAAGAAGCCGCTAAGGTATTCAACCAAAACATTATTAAGGCCCAAGGTCCAAAATCCGAACCTTTCATTAGCCAAGCTTAATTAGAATTAGCTCAAACTGGTTTTTGCTCATTTGGATTGAGTTCGGTTCATTAAAATGTTGACGTTTGGACCTTGAGCCTTAGCTGGTTAACTTCCGTTTTGTTCAGCACTGGAATGAAGGAAGGAACTTTTGCTTTGCTTGTTGTCCCATCTCAAATCAGGTGTCGATGCCATCATTTTTTCTTGTGGTTGTTGTTAATGTTGTTGTTCCTCTTAATTTACTTTGGTGATCAACACAAAGATAAGCTTTTATAGTTTCTATTAGGCTTCCTCGCCACTAGCGTATTTTAAGTAAAAGTTAGCTTAATAACATCATGTAAATATTGTTTTGTGCTTGTATTCAGTCCATCCTAGACCACTGCTTTGTAAATAATGTCCTATAGATATTCATCTGTAATTGTGGTAAATAAATGAGAAAGCAAGGGGAAAAAAAGAAAGAAAAGAAAAGAAACTTTTCTCAAAGGTATGGGTCTTATGCTTTAAAATGGGATAACTACCAAAGAAGCCGAATATATGCGTTTGGTCAATCCACTGTAAGATGGCAATGTCAAGCCTCTAAACAGTAGAAATTACTAATAATCCTCGGCATCTGTTACATTCTACTCCCCACAGTACCTCATTCTTCTAACGGCGGACACCAAGAACAAAGCCCAGTTGCAAGCATCGCTGAAGAACGCCTCACGAGGTCTAAAGGACAAAGGAGTGGAAGTGTTCTCCATTGGAATTCCACCCAATGTTGACATAAGCGACTTGAGGGACATTGCGTCCAGTGGCTCAAACGTATATATTGTGCCTCGAGACCAGCTCCCAAGCATCGCGAACAGACTTGCTGACAATGCCAAGGGATACGTCGAGGAAAACATTGAAGGGAAACGAGGTTAGTGTATGGCAAGAAAGATAAACACTCCGGAAAGGGAACAGACAGGTGTACCTTGATCCTACCCCAACCTTCCTTGAAAGAAATTTATGAGTGGTGCTTGCAGATGATAGAGATTGGAAGGATACGATTAGTGTATCGTCTTTGACAGATTTTAACCTTTTCGGTCGCACTCGTAACTTTAACGACGTCAATATCGACATTTGCATAATTTGAAGTGCAAACAGCGCTTGTCACCAGAAATATGTCAGAAAGTTCCTACCAAACACTGAAGATGCCGTCGTATTGCTATTGATGCTGAGTTATGATCGATTAAACTTCCTAGTGCGACCGGGCCCTGAACCCCCCAAAACTTCCTGTTTCTAAAGTGTCAGGTAGAGCGCCCACTTAAAAAGTGTGATCACTCGGATGAAAGTTCTCACTGGGTACATTCTAAACCCTTTGACTCACAAGCTCTGTAGCGAGAATTGATAGTATAACCAGCTTTCTTGTGAGCAAGGTATCCAAAGCCTCCTTCTCCTAACTGTATCTCAAGTGAGAAAGTGAATATGAAAATTGAAATCAATCACTCTTGGGAGTGAAAGTGTTAAGTAATATACTAGTGCTCACTTCATGCATCAATCAATTCCAGCTGTTCCTACCCACTTCTGTCACCCTGGGGATGTTTAAGCATGGCTATAAATTCTCGGCTGTAAAGTTTCTCAGTTTCTAATTTTGACAATAAAACATAAAAGAAGTTTGTTTCTCCCATGAAACTTTGCTCTTTCTCTTCGCAGAGCGGACATATGCAGCAGACATCGGAATCATCCTGGTTTCTTCGTCGACCACAACACCAGAGAGGTGGCAAGGCCTCCTAAGCTTCGTCAACTCTATTGTAGCCCCGTACCCAGTGTCGTCACGTGGTACACATTTCGGCGTGGTAACTGTTGAATCTACCCCCAAACTTGCGCTACGTTTCAACACTTTCCAAGAGTCCGACCTGAATATGGATAATATAACGGAATTCATCCGTAAACTGCCGTTTGAGAAAGTGAGCAACACGAGGATCGACCGAGGTTTGGAGATAGCGGCGACTGAGCTCTTCACCGAGGCAAATGGAATGAGACAAAATGTACCGAAGGTAAGGTATCAATATTTATTTGTGTCTGTGTTTATGTTTGTATTTGTATTTGTCGTGTCGTGTCGTGTTGTGTTGTGTTATATATAACACTCTTGGTTTGTTTACAAATTCTTTTTCCAAATAAGTGACCTCGATGAACGCGACTTTTTATCAAGATGGTTTACACGTTTGTGAATTATAATAAGTTTCTTTGAATTGAAAAAAAAAAGTTCGTGAATTACGAATAATTTCAGGTGAATTGAAAACAAACTTTGATGATAAATTTCTGTGAATTGTTAGTCAATCTATGTGAACTGGGCACATTTCTGTGAATTAACCACAAATTTCTGCGGATTGTAAAACAAATTTCTTCGGATCTGTCAAATTTATAAACACAAAACTTAGATACTTGAAAATAGATACACAAAGAGATGAATTGTCCCACTCGATCTAATCCAAGTGGTACTTCTTGTTCTTCTAGTTCCTTCTGGCTGTAACCGATGGAGATCAAGCCAAGGATATATCAAACACACCGCTGGAGAAAGCGTCTAAAGCAGTGCAAGACAAGGGAGTCAAGGTGTACGCCGTCTCGTCTCGTTCAGATCGCGAAACGAACAGAGAAGACCTGCTCAAGGTGGCCACTTATCCTGAACAAGTGTTTATCAGATCCCTGGTGCAGATCCAAAGTGTCGCGCCGGCCGTTGTGAATGCTTGGAACATTATTCTTCAAGGTAATAACAAGATTTGTGTATTTCTGTTTCTGTGCCTGTGTTTTTAACGTTTGAGGACCTTTATAAACATAATATTGATCGTTTTGCGATGTCAGATGCACAAAAATTTACCAAAATGACTGGAGGTAAGTATTGTTTGGTGTGTACCACCTAAATATGCATCCAGGAGCCAATTCAATAAACATTTACACGTGTATTTTACAAGTTGGACCATTATTCAAACACCACTAAACGGATTCTACTCCAGCAAAGTCTGTACAATATTATAGATGTAGGTCCCCAGTGCACAACAACAACAGTATTTGGCCATTGTGTTGGATTAAAGTGTGTTTAAACGGGTAGAGAAATTGGTCCGACTTGTAAAATACACTTGTAAATGCTTTATTGAATTGGCCCCTGATGCCTGGTTCATAAGTGAAGGTGACAATTGGAAGACTTTAACGCTGTGCATTATTAGTGTTAGTTCATATTTGTTTTATCCTCTCCTAGCTCGCCAAGTCCAACCTGTAGACTTCGCCTTCCTGATTGGTGCTTCCACTGTCACCACAAAAGAAAACTGGCAAAGGATGCTGGATTTCGTGAATTCTCTAGCTGACGGTTTTGCCATCAACCAGTGGGCAACCCATGTGGGCGTGATCTCCTTTGATGAGACCGCCCGAGTAGAGTTACCGTTTGATGACCTCAAGGGACATCGTCTGAACGCGTACGAGGTGAAGAGGGTGATTTCCCAAATACCTCACCGTCAGGGATACACCAGAATCGACCGCGCGCTGGGACTCGCTAATTCAAAATTATTTACACGTGAAGGAGGTGCTCGACCGTATGCGTTGAAGGTAAGTGCAATGTAGGTCTAGCACCTCCTCTGCATATTTACTCATGTTTGCACTATGGTAAAAGAACGATGATGATGTTGATGTTGATGTTGATGTTGATGTTGATGTTAATGTTAATGAAGTGTGTGAGCCTTTGGTGCCATGTGGGACCTTTTACAAACATTAGGGATAGCTTCATTGTTTGGAAAAATCCAGGAAAAACAGCGTAAACTCCCACAAACCATCAAACCAAGACTGCGAGTCCTTCGGCTACTGTTTATTAAACGACTTTTATCTGGAATTGGTCAAATACCATACGACACGAGACAGAGACCCATGCGAGGTGTTGCCCTTGTCATTAGCATTGAGGATGGTCACTGCCAGATATTTGGTTGCGTTCTCAATGGCTTTTTTATTTACATCCACGTAGCTGTCACATTCTCCTCTCTTGCCGAATAGGTGCATCTTCACCTCAAATTATTCTCCTCAGCTCTTGTTCGTTGTAACGGACAGCGGGCAGACAAAGGATCAAGGACAATACACCCCACTCCCCGAAGCAGCGTTGCCGCTGCAAAGAAAAGGAGTACAGATATACGGTCTCGGCATCGGCTCACAATACCCCATCTCAGATCTCCAGAAGGTCATCTCGCCTTCCGGCAAGGCCTACAGAAGTCCCTCTTATGTCGCCTTGCAAGTGTTTTTGCCCGCCATTTTGACAGACTGGAGGCGGTACATGTGGGGTAAGTGAAATTTTTAGTTAGGATATGTTCCTTGTTATATGTTGTATTTGAAGAACTAAGTTGTAAAGGGCTATAGTGCAAATTTTTACCAATAATTTATATACCAACTTTCTGGATACTTAGCACAATGAAGTAAGCTAAATGAAAGGGGCATCTACAAGCTGTCTTGTTCTCGTTTCCAAACGAGGTTTAAGCACAGTGTTTTGTAGTAAGCATTCTCCATGTACGTGTGAAGGGAACTAAGTTGCCCGTGAAAGGCTTTGCACCAAATCCCATTTCGAAGCTACATGTATCAATAGGCAACTCGGAAATCCCACCCTTTTGAATTTGGACTGTGCGGTACTTACCATGTGGCATGAAATTTTCGCGGGAGTTTATTTTCGCGAATTTCGCGGATTTTCGGACGATTTGCGAAAATTAAATCCCGCAAAAAAAAAATCCGCGAAAATATACTCCATATATACTTAGATTACTGAATTTCAATTAAATTGACTACAAGCAAAATCACAGCCTTCTTCTTTGCAAATGAAACATCTGCGTAACAGCTGCAATATAGCGTTGCTTTGTACCAGTGCCGAACGTGAAATACCGGACAGAAACTTGTCTGGAATCCGCGAAAATATGTTCCCAACAGTAAAATCTGAAATCTAAATTTGCAAAAATTTCTTTCCGCGAAACGCAAAAAATCAACCCGCGAAAATTTCCTGCCACACGATACCTCTTTCACTCTCAGGAGTGATCAACTTCCCCTTTTCAGTCTATAATCAGAAATATATAATACAAGTAGGGAGAATGTAGCCTTTAATAACTTGTTTAAATAACAACTGATTAAACTATCAACTCTCACTACGTCACTCATACATTTTTTTCTTGGAAGATTGGGAGAAGTTGTATTATGAGCCGTCACGTGAAGGATCTATAACGGAACCTTATATTCTAGAGAATGATGTAAATCCAGTAATTGAGTGGGCTTCCTGAACCCGTTTCATTCATAGATCAAGGCCTGAATGCCGACATCGGATTTGTCCTCGAGGCGTCTGACAATGTGACGCCAATGAAATGGCAACAAATCTTGCAATTTGCCAAGAACACTGTGAACGCGCTGCATTCGTCTCCGAGGGGAAATCGATTTGGTCTGATTTCTTATGGTGCTTCTCCAAATGTCAACTTTTACTTTAACACGCTGACTGGACAGAGGATTAACAACGTTGAAGTGAACAAACTTATAGAAACATCCCCGAAGTTAAATGGGGCACCGCGACTTGATCTTGCTCTTCGCGCGTCATCAGACCAGTTGTTTACCAGGGAGAATGGCATGAGGCCTTATGGACCAAAGGTTTGTTATGTGCTTGCCGTTTTCACTGCCCTGTTGTGCGTCTAAATATAGTCAAACCACCCCCTCCCAAATAAAAAAGAGAAAAAGCTGTGAACACTGCTACTAGTTTCATTTGAATGGTCACATCTTCAGATTTCATTTGACGGTTGTAGAGTTGGAAGTGAAGACGGCTGTAGAATTTAAACATTGAGAGTGGTCACAAGGTCACAAATTAAGGCTTCAAACGAGTGGTCACAACTTTAGTCAAAACTGGCAGTCAAATTGACGTTTGACAGTGAAAGAATCAATATAAATTAAACTTATAATGTTCGGCCACGTGGCCGAATGCTTTCCAGCATTTCGCATTTCTGTACATCTAAACGTCGACTGATTACAGATTGATTTAATAAATTAACTTCATTTGCTTTATTTTTGCCTGTAGCATCTCATCGTTGTGACAGTGGGGAGACAGTCAACTCCAGGCCTTGCAGCAGCCGCCCAGGACGTACGAAACCGTGGCATCCAAGTGTACACAATAGGCCTGGGACCAAACGCTTACACCCAGGAAGCCCTGACTATCGTTAACCGACCGGAGAATATCTTCCGAGCGCCTTTCCCCGAGTTGCCTTCGTTTGGACCACAACTGTGGAGCCTTATAAGGACAACGACATGGTCGCAATGTAAGTCCATATTTGCTCTTAAATATGTTTTTCAAAAAACGATACACGGCTTTTGATTGGACACACTGTGTCAATCAGTCGTAAAGATTATGATGCGCGACTATAATTGGTTGTTTAGACACGTACGCTGCTTTTCAATCAGCACATTTTAAGAGAAGTGTTCACTTTATTTTGCGGATACAGCCGCACATAAGTCGGCTGTATCCGCAGACTATGTTCACTTCCAACTACTGAATTGCTGGATGATGCCTGAATGAGTCAAATGTTGCCAAGCAGCGTGTAAGTTTATCAAATTTGGTCAATGAAGGTCATTGATGTATATCACATCAACAACAGGGCGCTCTCCCCGTTTGGACGTTGGCTTCTTGTTCGGCACCTCTCCAGGAACTACCCAGCAAACATGGGCGCGCTACCTCGAATTCGCACGCAGAGTTGTGGACACATTGAACGTTGGCCCTGATCGCGATCACGTCGGAGCCATCGTTTTCGATTCTGAACCCCGAGTAGCCTTCAGATTCAATACGCTGCAGGGACCTGGATACACCAGAGACAGCGTCAAGCGGCTCATCAGTGAACAGCGGTATCAGCAACTACCAACCAGGATCGAGCGAGCCTTGGAACTGGCAAATCGAGATCTATTCACTGAGCGCTCTGGAATGCGACCCTACGCTCGCCAAGTAAGTTTTGTCAGCTAAAGGATCATTTATAACTGTATCCGCTTTTTGTTGCACAGTGTTCAATACTCTCAGTCTATCATGTTGATTTTGTAGCGGTTTTGGTTTCTCTGTCTTTTTGTCTCTCCTTTAGGTCATTTTGGTTATTCCTATTTCGGAATAGACTCAATCGAACGTGTCCTTAGGCAATTAATTTCAATCACGTGGTAGATTTTGGTCATAGGATCAGCCTGATGCAAAGGGCCTATTAGGTCCCTGTTTGCGTCTGTCCTTGTTTCTGTCTCAGGGTCGTATAGAAAGCACAATTCACAGGTCGAGGCTACTGATTTTTAACGCTCATATATATTTTGGTGAAAATATATTCTACGTCTCAAAATATATATCTGTATGTCCTGTCCCTGTTTCGTTCTGTTCCTCTATTTCTGCGTCTTTCAGTCTGTCTTTTGATTTAAAACATTGGCCCAATTGAGCGATCAGTGGTATTTGTGGTTGATGTTTCTGTTGCATAATTTCTTATTCAGGTGCTGATTTTGCTCGTTGACGCTCCCCAAGCCCAAGAACGAGAGACGTACAGAGCTATGTTGTCTTCTAGTCAGGCCCTCAAGGATAAAGGAGTCTTAATCTATCCTATTGGTATCAGGCCTTCTGCTGATAAGAAGAAGTTAACAGATATTGCGTCCAATAAATACAGTGTCTTCTTGATCACGGGAAATGAGCTTACGCGCCATCCGTCGTGGTTTCTTGTCCGAGTTTATGAACGCCTGGGGACTAGGCACTGGCCACTAGGTAAGCCCCCTTCTGAACCCATTTTAACCCCCCCCCCCCCACACACACACACACTCACACACACACACACACACACACACACACACACATTTTTTAGTTCTCACGCCAAAATATACTAGAGCCGCGCTAATTCCCGTAAATGCTATTGCTATTAATTTAGAAGTTAACGGCGATGTTGTTGATAAAATATGACTTTTGTCCAACATCAACTTGGACACTGCTATTAGGGTGTACTCGTTTAAAGCTTTCAATTGAGTGGGCACACAGGTTTTATTTGACAATTCAGGATTTGAAAGTAAACTGTTATTATGTTGTACTTTCGTTTAAATGGGGTTCAGGCATTTGGACGTTTTCCAAGTTGGATCAAACGCGCTAGAGAAATCAGAGAAACAAACCAGCTGAAGATAAACCATTAATTTTATGCCCTTCATTTTTGGCCCAGATCGTCCTGGTACCAGATGCCAACAGCAGTACCGTGATGCATTGCAAAACTATGTGTACGGTCGCTTCGTGCCTCGATGCAGACCGGATGGAAGGTTTGAACCAATCCAGTGCCACAGCTCGATGTGCTACTGTGTTGACAGTGATGGAGTCGAGATCACGGGAAGCCGGAGACCAGGCTATTCTCCACCAAAATGCCAGCCAGACGGTAAGAACATCTGCAGCTTTCGTCCATCTCTTCGAGAGAACGGTGGATCAATCTTGCTCGAGTCAGCAGTCATTGTGTGAAAGGTAGAAACGACAGCAAATTCAAGTTCAGTTTTTGTTGTTCTTGCAACGCTTGTAAAACTTCAAAACTTAAGCCCTGATCAAACGTATTCCCGAGTCGAGTGAAGTCGCAAGTAATCAATCAATTGCCGTAACGCTGAAGCAACTACCTTTAGATGACTTTGGTTTAACTTTTCTCAACTTGGCTTGGGTGGAAATTTGGGCTTAAGCAAGTGGACACAGATACCCAAGTTGAACCCAGGTTTAAAACCTGGCTTGAGTTAGCTCCACTTTAAAGTCCGTTTGTCCAGGGCGTTAGCTAGGAAACTCAAGACGGTTTGCATTCGTTCATACGACTCAAAAGGAGGTCGCTTTTCTTAAGCCGTTCGGACGCCTTTTTGGAGGACGCGTCACTGATCTCTGCAGATGTTTGTCAGCTCTGTCCCTTGCGCTTACTGTGTTTTGTCTTTGCAGTCAAACCAGTGACCAGGTGCCAGAAACATTACCGCTATGCCAACCAGCGTTACACATTGGGCGTGTTCGTCCCGCGGTGTTTGGAGGACGGCCAGTATGAAGACGTGCAGTGCATGCCGGGAGGGTACTGCTGGTGTGTAGACAGTTCAGGATTACCTAGGAATAATACGAAGACACGAGGATGGCCCAACTGTGCCTTATCAGGTGTCGTGTGTCTCCTGATTCTTTTTGTTGGGGGTTGGGGGAGGGAGGATTTTGTGTCCATCACAATATCTTCACGACGAGGGACCTTGTGCGCGACATTCGTTGGTGTAGCAAATACATTTTTGCTTTAAACAGATAAGGAAAGCTATTATTTTGGTCTAAGGAGTCAAAGGAACCTTATAGCTAACACGGTTAATCTTCTTGATCCAGCAACTTCAGGGGCCTAGAAAATTGAGAGCAAATTTTCGTTGGATCCAAAAGCATCAACTAAACTCGGCGTGCGATGTCTTTCGTTTCTAACGTTTCCCGGATGTAAACAAAACACCGGTTGACTGAGGGAGAGAAAGTTGCCGTGTGAAGCAAGGAGCAAAGGTTTAGAGGAAGGCAGTTCTGTTGTGAGAGTGGTGGGGCTATGAGCGGAAAAATTAGTTTTTTTCATCCATTTTACCTGTGCACAGATGAACGTAAGACCGTTCTAATTTTGTCCACCAGGACGACCACCAAGCGCGTGCCAGAAGGAATACCAAGACAGCCATCTTAGCGATCACCTTGGTGCCTTCATACCTCGCTGCAATCCAGATGGAAGCTACCACCGAGTGCAGTGCTTTATCAGGACTTGTTGGTGTGTCGATCAGGATGGCAAAGAAATAGAGGGAACCCTTAAGCAGCTTCCTGTGTTACCATCGTGTCCTGCACCTGGTATGAACTAGTAAATAATTAACAATTATTCGCCGAAGTGGAGGTGAATAACGGTGGCTATAGCCACCGCTATTCATCGACACTGAGGAGAAGAAATGTTTTAGTATACACAACACAAGTTCAATTGCCAGCCTCTTATTTTCGTATTTTCCGACAAAGTATAGGCAAAAAGTCAAGGCGATCTTACTAATTACTCGCGCGAGACCGATTTGCAACCGAAAACAAGGGGAGAGTTTTGAACGAATTTGTGTAATTGAGCCTTTGACATTTCTTCCAACGGAGTTTCAAGGTTTTCTTGCTATTGAAACCATTCTGCAAAACATTAAGGGGCCGATTTTTTTTTAACGAATCCTAACTTAGACCTGGTTTATCGCTAAATTGGTTACACAAAGTCTGTAAACCAGGGTTTGCCAAAAGCTAAATTGCGTTTTTAGAACCAGGATCGGAGTCAGTTTATAAATTCCAGGTTACAGCCGTGGTCCGATAAGCATGGCTACAGTTTGGATCTTGTTTAAACCAGGAATATTCCGAGGTTCAGTAGCCATTCAGAGCGCGCGGAAAGCACTATTCACTTGTGGTGTTGTATATGTTGCATAGCAGATTTATCTGTTTTTTTTTTTGTTTGAAAGTTGCTTGTGTCTATTTGTTTCCTTTTGTTTCTTTTCTGTACTTTATTTGTCGCTGACATACTCTTTACCTCTTTGTCTGGACCTCAATTTTGAATATTGTGACAATGGTAGTTGTTTGACTCGGCTTTCAAGAAAAGCAATTGCTTCTTTGTCTGCTGTGTCTCGGTTTGTCTTTTTGTCTCAAGAATTTCTTAAAGAAATTATGTGGTACAGATAGTACGCACGTTATGATTGGTTAATTTACCGGTCCATACTTTCCTGCACGGACCGCAAATTGATTTTACACACGTTTTGATTGGTCTTATATTGTCAGATTATTCACGTCAGCCTGAATATGATGATGTTAATTAGAGTAAAGCACTTACGAGCATTGTATGGCCATAGTTGGCTCGGTCTCTATGAAAAGCAATTGAAACATTGACAGAACTCGAGTTAGAAAAGTTCCTTTGTTTTCTTTTGGGGCTGTATTCGCCCATCTTAATAAAGATACGTGGGATTTACCAACAGGTCAGCGGCTGACTCACTGTCAGAAGCAGCGCGAGTATGCTCTTCAAAAGCACGTGGTAGGCCGCTGGATTCCTCGCTGCCGCACCGACGGTTCGTATGAACCAATCCAGTGTGACCGCGGGTGGAACTGCTGGTGCGTCAACGTCGCCGGTAAAGAAATTGTGCAAACAAGGACTCGAGGCTGGCCTACGTGTGGGCCAACAGGTCAGCAAAACGTCTGCAAACGCATGTTTTGGGTTTGAGTTAAATTTATGGTGGGAGAAAGTTTGGGCTCAAGTAAGTTCACTTGAGACTTGGTAAGTTATTACCCGAGGCAGAGGAATTTAGAGATGTAGGCTAAGCTAAAATGTCATTGGCTTATCCCTTTGAGTGACGCAACAGCAAAAAGAGTCTGAAAGTCGCTGCTTTCAAGGAGTTAAAAAACTGTTTTTAAGACTAAAAACATAAATTTATGATTGGTCATTTAGTTGGTTAAACTATCAATTCTAACTTCGTCAATGGTACTTTTTTTCTTAAAAGGTTGGAAGAATTGTAGTTTGAGCTTGGGGCTAAAAAATGTGGCACCAAATTCGAAAACCGAATCGCGGTTGACGAAAATCAAAATCATTCTTCAGACACCGTCACCCCACCTTCTAACAAAGGAATGACTATTTATCAAACTAATACATGTAATCCAAACGTTTGTCTAGTAGATGTTTGGATTGCGTCTGTCTTACATGCGTAGTGTCTTTACACTTTGTCTTGCACTTTGTTTTGCAGGTGAACATGTGTCAAAGTGCTTTTTGCACACAAAATCAGCCCTTCAACAATTCTTGCCAGGCCGCTTTGTTCCACGCTGCAGACAAGGAGGCGGGTATGATTACATTCAGTGCGTCGGGTCAGTTTGCCTTTGTGTTGATCGACACGGAATAGAGGTGCCTGGAACTTCGCGGCCTCGGTTCATACAACCCAGCTGCGTTCAGCAAGGTTTGTTGGGTGTTGCATTTCTGATGTCGTTTCTTCATCTGTAGTTGTCCTTTCCTCACTGTCCGATCTGTGGAGTAATTGAAGATGATCAATCCCGGATAAATTCAGCTGATTACAAATAGACACTTTAAGCTTAAAATTGTTTCAAAGGATAAAGAACTAAACGTCAAGCAGATAGATCTTTCAAACTCTTTGAATTTGCTGCTAAGCAGTGTTCAGCGAGTTCAAATGATCTGCAGACTGGCACATATTATGAATGTAATTCTTTATCTTTGTGTTATCATGTTATGATCAAGGCAAAAAATCAGAACAGCATGCAACATGCAACATGCAAAAGCATTCACAAAAGGTCGACAAGAAAATGGGCGATTTCTAGCTCAATCTAGCTGTGTATGTTTTTTACCATCCTCATGTCACTGTTTTCCGTCTATTTTTCCTTTTTCTTGGTCATTTTCTCGTCACGTTCTTTATTTTATCACTTTCGCAATTTTTTTCTCTATCCAACTTAAGGATACCAGGAAACCAGGACTCGGATCAACAACAACGTGAACACTGCTATTAGAATGTACTCATTGAGAGCTTTCATTTGAGTGGTCACACCTTTAGGTTTCATTGAGCAGTGTCCTGAGTTAGAAGTTACTACTGATTTTAAAAGCTTTTCATCTTAATAGTCACCTTTGGGTTTCATTTGATATTTAGGCAAATTGTTAAATTGAGTCAAAGTCGCCTTCGGTAGTGAAAGTGTTATTTTGCTCTTACACGAGAAATAATCGACTAACACATTTTTTACTCTGTGACTAGGGTGGATGCTAACACCATGTCAGAAACATCACCAAGAGGCCCTTAGGTACTTCCCCTTGGGACGCTTTGTCCCCCATTGTGATCAAGACGGTAGCTACAAGGAAGTCCAGTGCTACGGATCGCTGTGTGTTTGTGTAGACCCGGATGGATTGGAGACAGAATCGAGCCGAAGGACTCTTTTACCAAAGTTACCAAAGTGTATATCTGAACCAGGTGAGGGAATTTTGTAGTGGAGACGGTCAGAACTTGAGCAAACAATTCATTTTAGAATTGCTTACCAGTTATTCGTTTCCACAGATAATTCATCTACACAGGAATTTGAAAATTTAAATACGGCAACGTAGTCTAAAGTTAGTTTGGGTATACAGAGCGACCAATTCGACATTCGACCAAATCGACTTTGTACATATAAAAATGACACAAATCTCTTGAAATTGTCTTCGAAAGACGCTCTGGCAACAGAGTGTGTTATGCCTTTAAATTACAAATAATTTTCCTGTCAAACTTTAGTGATGGGCATCTTGGAGTCCTAATGAATAGGCGAAAGTCGCCTCTGAAGTGTTTGTTTATATAACTAACTTGCACAAAACAGCATTTGCGGCATTTTTCGATCAGCTGGCCATACTTGACTTATAAATATGCTGTCTTGTTGCAGCCGTTAAAAACACTCCGTGTACCAGACAACGAAAATCAGCTTTGGCGAGTCCCAAACTCAACGCCTTTGTTCCAAGATGTTATCCGGATGGCAGTTACATGGAAGTGCAGTGCAAAGCTTTGACGTGCTACTGTGTTGATAAGAACGGAAAAACAGTACCAGAAACGGAAACTTTACAACCATTTAGACCTCTTTGTCATGGTTAGTATAACGCGTTGTATCAAGAAACTAAGGCAACTAACTGTAGTTAACAGTGCGGTATTTTCCAAACACCTTAAAGTCAATGACCATCATCATCATTACCACCATAACCATCATCATCATTACTATCATTACCATCATCATCATCATCATAATCATCATCATCATCATCATCATCATCATCATCATCATCATCATCATCATCATCGTCATCATTGTCATCATCATCATCATCATCATCATCATCATCATCATCATCATCATCATCATCATCATCATCATCATCATCATCATCATCATCATCATCATCATCATCATCATCATCATCATCATCATCATCATCATCATCATCATCATCATCATCATCATCATCATCATCATCATCATCATCATCATCATCATCATCATCATCATCATCATCCTTACCACCATCACCATCATCATCATCATCATTACTATCATCATCATTATCACCATCATTACCATCATCATCATCATCATCATTACTATCATCATCATCATCATTACCATTATCATCATTACCATCATCATCATCATCATCCTCATCATCCTCATCATCAGCATCATCAGCATCATCAGCATCATCATCAATACCATCATTAATATCATCATCGTCGTCGTCATCATCACCATCATAATCATCAGCATCAGCATCAGCATCATCATCGTCATCATCACCATCACCACCATCACCACCATCACCATCATCATCATCATCATTATCATCATCATCATTATCATCATCATTACCATCATTACTATCATCATCATCACCATCATCCTCATTATCATCATCATCATCATCATCTACATAATAATACGCTAAGCAACCGCTGACCGCGGCTCATGTATGTGTGTGTGTATGTGTGTAACAAATTGATAATTTCGATTTTTGACGCAACAAATTAAATCGGTAATTAGATAATGCGTGGTTTGAATTTCTGACGCAACAAATGCTCGCCTAGTCGTTAGTCAGAATTACCATATCGTCAATTCGAACTGAATTGTCGGGAAAAGCAAGCCAGAAATCTTCTCGACCGTTGCCTTTCAACCAAGCCGAGGACGCGATTACTGAAGGTGAGAATTCCGGTTGAGTTTAGAAAAATATTTTCAGCAGTCAGGTGACTGGATGTCGGGCTGATGCTGCCGCATGTTCGAAAAACGGATTTTGATGACGGACGATCGGTGGTTCGACGAGTCGAGTATGGTCGAGTGGTACATGCACTATAGGGAAGTACGACCTACGTCATCACAATGGCGGCTAAGTGTCTTCGCAGCCTCTCCGCTTTCTTGGTCTTGTTTCTATCTCTTCTTCTGTTACTGAAGTCTCTCAAACCGTACCAAAACATCGGTAAAGGCGCCTCATCCATACTTTTGGATCTCAAACTGGACAAGAAGTACTTCCCAAGCAGAAACAGCCCCGGCTTACCGAGACACTCCCGGCGCGGAGCTAAACACACGCCATCTTGCAAGTTGAGGATTGGCCTTCCTCTCCTGAACGCTTCTATGACCGCCTCCTGCCTAATATTGCTAGCCGGTGACGTGAGTTCAAACCCTGGACCTGGTGCAATCAATCTCCCGAAAGCTCGCGGCTTTACGGTGGCCCATCTTAATACGCGAAGCATAGTGAACAAAATGGACGATATCGCACTTTTAAATCAAATCAAACCCTTCGACATCTTCACGGTCTCAGAAACCTGGCTCAACCCCGACATATCGGATTCTGAAGTCAGCCTACCTGGGTACACTCTAGCGAGACAAGACCGTAGCGAGAAACGTGGTGGCGGTACGGCAATATTTATCCGGGACGGGATACCCTACAAGCACCGCACGGACTTGACTGACAGCACTGCTGAAACATGCTGGATTGAAATTAACCGCCCTAAATGCAAGAAACTGTTCGTGTGCTGTGCATACAGACCACCGGACTACTGCTGTGACTCTTTCGTCAATCATCTGAATGTTTCTCTTACGAGATTACCACCCGAAACTGAAGTCATTGTACTTGGCGATTTTAATGTGAACTTCATAGCGAAAAGAGGCGATCCCGCTCATCGACCTAAACAAAAGTTACAAAGATTTGCAGAAATGAACAACTTGAACCAACTAATCAATGCTCCCACCAGGATTTCTGATCAATCGAGAACAGCTATTGACTTGATATTTGTGAACAACAACCACCGCATCGTTGAGAGTGGCACTATTCCCTCGACGATAAGCGATCACTGCATTGTTTATTGCACAATGAAATCTGGCGTCCAAAAAGCACCTCCAAAAATACTTGAATACCGATCGTATCGCACCTATGACAAAAATAATTTTGCCCGCGACCTTGGAGAGATTAATTGGAACATTATTGAGGATGAAAACGATCTTGATTCGGCTTTTAAGACATGGAACCGCCTTTTCTCGGATGTCGCCAATATACATGCGCCCATTAAAAAGGCCCGTATCAAAGGTACCCAGGCTCCATGGATCACTCCAGAACTCGGAAATGCTATGCGTGACCGTGATTACCACCACAGGAAAGCGATCAAAACCAACTCTGAGCACCACTGGTGCATGTATAGGAAGACTAAGACCTACGTGAACAAAAAAGTCAAAATGTGCAAAACAAACTACTTCCAAGGATTGATCAACAAGAACAAAGGGAACCCGAGCGCTTTATGGAAAACAATCAACCAAATCACTTCCCGCAAGTCAACCTCCTCTGTGCCGACCAATATTGAAGCGGACGGAGTATCGTACACGGACCCTAAATCCATCGCTGAAGCACTTAATACCCACTTCTCGTCCATTGGTTCTAAACTTGCGGCCAAGATAAAATCTAACTTAAACCACGCCCCGGAAAATTCACCATTGTACACAGAGTCGAACTGCGAAAATGGCTTTTCTTTCCAAGCTATTGAAGAAGCGCTTGTACTGAAGGAGCTCAGTCGGCTGCGGACCAACAAAGCGATAGGCCTGGACAAGATAAGCGCTCGCCTCTTAAAAGACTGCCTCTGTTATAGCACCTGTCTTAACCAAATTGTTCAACCGGTCACTTTTGTCGTCATCCTTTCCTGCCATCTGGAAATCTGGTAAAGTCACAGCCTTATTCAAGTCAGGTGAAAGATACAACCCAAGTAATTATAGACCAATCACCATCCTCCCTACAGCGAGCAAAATACTGGAGAAAGCTGTTCATCGCCAAGTGTACGACTATTTGCAGGACAAAAACTTTCTAGTCCAACAACAATTTGGCTTCAGACCCAAACTATCAACCGAAGTCGCCCTTACCCATTTCACAGACTCAATTCTTGAAAACATGGACAAAGGCCTTGTTACTGGCGCCGTTTTCTTGGACCTATCGAAGGCTTTCGACACTGTGGACCACCAAGTCTTCTTCACAAAGTTATCAAAGGCAGGGCTTACCGATCCCGCTATTACTTGGTTCAAGTCTTATCTATCCCAGCAAACTCAAATTACCACGGTTGGCGAGTCCAGTTCCTCTGCAAAACCAGTAACAATTGGAGTTCCACAGGGAAGCGTGCTTGGGCCACTCTTGTTCCTGATTTACGTAAATGACCTACCCTCCTGCACCAAGTTCTGTCGAGTATCCTTATACGCAGACGATACAGTTATATACTTCTCCTCATCTAATCTGCGAGAGCTCGAAGATAACATTAACACTGACCTCCAATATATCTGTAACTGGCTTAATAATAATCTGTTAACCCTAAACGTGGACAAATGCAAATTTGTCATATTTGGAAGCACGCGCAAGGTCAACTCTTTATTTCCCAACCTATCGCTGGTGATAAACGGCCAACCCCTCGAACGTGAAGAGTCTTTCAAATACTTAGGCGTCACACTTAGCCATAATATGACTTGGTCGGACCATATAGACGCCCTGAGCAAAAAGGTTTGTCAAAGACTTGGACTATTACGTCGTGTTAGGCACTTACTACCACAGCACAGTCGCCTGACATTATACAATAGCCTTGTCCTACCATTGTTCGACTACGCAGACCTGGTCTGGGGCGAAAAAAACAACGAAGTCCTCATGCAACACTTGCAAGTGCTACAGAACAATGCCGCAAGGATTATAATGGACCTCCCGAGACACTCCTCTGGCACAGAGGCCCTGGAAAAATTGACCTGGCAACCTCTGTATGCCCGCCGCCACTTCCATCGCTGTGTTGCTATCTATAAACACCTGAATAACCTCGTTTCATCTGAATTTAGTTTTATAAGAAACAATGATGTCCATGGACACAATACGCGCCGCTGTCAAGATCTACGTCTTCCACGTGTGCGCACCAACTGGGGCAAGCAACGCTTCATTTATCATGCGGTTAAGGACTGGAACAATTTAGATCTACAGACAAGACAATCACCTAGTTTGGCTGTTTTTAAGAACTCTTTGATACGATAAGATAATTTTTAGACGTAATTTTTAATCTTGTAACTTTGAAATATATCTTGTTAAGGTTTTAGCCTTTTAAAATGTTTAGCTTTAGTTTTTGTAGGACCCCCCTGAAAATCACCTAGGTGAGCGGAGCTTTCTACCAAAATATTGTTATTATTATTATTATTATTATTATTATTATGTACTTTGACGCGGTAGACTGTGTTTGAGATGCTCGAAATTGAATTAAACAATGAGAAAAGAATTTTGAAAAACGGGGAGATTTTGATATCGATCGATCGGCGATTCATCGAGTGGTAAGGTCGAGTGGTACATGTACTGCACAAAGATTTTGATGTCAATCAATCGGTTGTTCGACGAGTCGAGTACGGTTGAGTGGTAAATGCACTACAGAAGTTTGTACTTGGACACTGTAAAGTGTTCGAGATGCTCAAAATGGAATTCAAAAAGCAAAAAAAAAAAGCAAGAAATCTTGGGAAAATTGAATCATCAATGATTACCGTATTTTACGGGGGTCCCGCTAGTCATCATTATCATCACTATTATCACCATCATTCCCATCATCAACATTACCGTAATCATCACCGTCGGCGTCATCAATCCCACGGTCATCGTCATCGTCTTCATCATCATTATCATTGCCATCATTACTTTTTTTTTTCTTGTCCTCTTGTACTTTTTGTTTTTTTTTGTTCTTCTTACACTTTATTCCAATATCATAACCAAATACTGTTACAGATATACATTGGACGCTTGTGATATGCATTCGACGCTCGTCTCTGTATCCTTATCCTTATCCTTACAGCTGTTTATTACAACTTGACCTTTATTTTTTTCAGAGATCAATCCTACGCCATGTAAGCGGGCATATGTTGAAGCTCTGAAGACTTACAAACCAGGCCTTTACATCCCACAATGCACCAGTGATGGAAAGTACAAACCTGTCCAGATGCACGAGGCGTACGCTTATTGTGTGTACAATAATGGACAGGAAATTCCAAAAACAAGAGTAATCCGACCATTCAGACCCATCTGCCCACCACCAGGTAATGGTGATTCCAGTCAAACTGGTCCAGACTTGAGCTTGGGAAGTGGGATGTGAAGGGAACTAATTTTATAAACCTTACTTTTGGAGGTAGCCGTTAACTAGTGAAGGTATCTACTTTATACAAAGTTGCTTTCGTCGGTATTTATTTGCTATACTAATACTTTATTAGTACTGAGGGTCTATTTAAATGTATGTTTAAAAACAGGGTCAAGTGTTGTTTTTGGTTGAATGGAGAAACATCACAGTGGAATGTTCAACATGTTCTTTATAAACGTTGTTTTAGCACCAAGCGAGGTTCCAAAGCGTCGGTCCGTATGCAAGAAGTTCGCCCAAGGGCTTGATGGTGCGTGTGAGAAACGCGACGACAAATGCACGAGGGATGCTGACTGCAGTAATGACGGAAGATGCTGCTACAACGGCTGCTACAATGACTGTGGAGGCGATTCGGTTCAAAATCAAGGTTCGTTTGACTTGCTTCTTCCACTCCGGAGCTCACATCACAAATTCGCCTGACCAATTTCATAATAACGTTTTAGCAGGATGGTCAAAATTGATAGTTGGATCAGTTTTTGTGATCATGCGGCAGATTTTCTTTCTGTACTCACGCTCGCTCGCTTCTACCCTCGGCGCTTCCGTCTTGGTTAAACAAACTCTAGCACACTAGGTTTAACTCAGGACAATAACATTTCTCGCGAAATACTTTTAATCGGCTGTATACCCACTTGTTTTACCAATATTCCTTTACATCCCAACAACTTGCAAAATCACTATCGACCTTGCCTTTGCCATCGACTCCTCCGGCAGCATCGGTCGCCAGAACTGGTTACGTTTACTCGCCTTTGTTCAAACCGTTATTAACAACTTCGACCTCTCCGCCTCTGGAACCCTCTAATGCAGTGGTAGCGCATCATTCGGAGACTCCAAGCGTGTTGCCATCTCGAAATTTAATGTTCGTCTGTCAGTCTGTCATTCTGTCGTACGACCTCGTCCCCAGTTCCTATTGCTGCTTAACCAATGACAAAGGCCGGATCGATCACGTGTGGCCCTGTAGTTTTACTCGCAACTAGACTGGCGTTGCCAGTGAGCTCGCGGCGTGAGTTGGGTCGAGACCAGAATATAAAATGGAAAGTAGGGGACAAGGGCGGAACTCCCAAGAGAGACTTCCAGTTTCTCACCATAAAAATATCACACAGTATAGAGAACTTGGCTTTTGACACCTTGATTAAACTAAAAATTATCATTACAGCACTCATACACTTGCTTCTTAAAGGTTGAGCGACTCTGCATTTTGAGAATGCGTGACATATCTTTTTATGCACAATCGATTATGACAGTTTGACTTTGACTCTTATTTCTAATCAGAGGCCACGATTAATCCAGCCATCGCTTCACTACTTATGTGTTTTCTTTTATTAACTCAATACCTTTCTCCTATCAGGCTTTCGAGTATTTGTGCTATGTAACAAAACAAATATAAAATTGAAAGCGAGGAATGTCACACGAGAGATGTTTACAATATTATTGCGGTTTTGTTCACAGTGTGTTCAGTCCATTTGTGACTGCAAACTCAATCCTCAGAATTATTTCGGTGTATTTTTCATTTCTGATATTTAATGAACATTGCGAAACAAAGGCTACATGATCGAATGAAAGAAACACTTCAACAGGCAATGTACGATACGCAGAAGAATTTTATGAGGCAACAGATGTCATGTACAGAGTAAAGCATAAAGCGTCATTGTTTTACGGCTAAAGCTCACCGTAGCTTTGGTTTCTGTTTTCGCCCTGTTATCTTCCCAAAGGTATTTCGTGTCGCCACAGAAAGTTTCGTCGGAACTAAATATTTATCGGCGACAGAGATATTAGCAATCCCCCAGCGGTATCCATCAAACAGTGAACGCGAGCCGAAATCGTTCCCGAAAATCCGGTTTATTCGTGCATATTCCACAGAGCCAAATGGTGTTGAGTTTGGATGGGATGCAGTTAACTTTTACACACAAGTAACGAGCAATTCACTGGCCACATCTCGAGTTGTTTAGCGAAGTCAATTACGTCATCGCTTAGCACGTGATAATATGAACCAATCATCGTATGCTGATTCTCGACCGACAAGAAAAAAGAAAAAGAAAAATTTGTATTTTTAAGCTCGCTTGGGGACCAGGCCCCCGCGAGCAATAAGAGAAAGTAACTACAGTATATCGTAGCTGTGTTTACGAAAATGGAAAACTGGAAAACTTGAAACACAACAGTCTCGCGAAGCTCGTCTTCAAAAGAAAAGGGAACAGGCACGGGCAAGGCGAAATCGTGAAACGATCGAACAGCGCCAAATACGTCTAGAGAAAAGACGACAAACATGTTATAACCGACAACATCATGAACAGAAGCGTGCCGAAGAAACGGCTCCGCAAGGGGAACAGCGCTTGAAAGGAAATCGGGAGCTTCAGACGCCATTTTGTGTTAAACTCCGATACTTATTTAGAAAGGACAAGCAACAAAGTTTAGTCAGTGGAAATCGAACAATCATCGTGACAAATATATTCCATCCCGTATAGCTTGTAACTCGATCACTTCAAGAATGTATTAAATCTGTATGCTGATCATTTTCCCTCGAAGTATTGTTTTAATACGCTTCTGTCGCCAGTTTCGGCTACCGTATTCGCTCAGAGCAATCCGAACTTGGAGTCTTTAATGATTTAGTCAGATGACTTATTTTTCTGTAATCTGATACGCGGTGATTGCAGCGAGAATCGTTCACAAGCCCTTAGAGGTATGACTAGGTCTGAAGCCCGTGTATAATTTGAAGTAAACCGTTCAAGTTTTGCTTTGATTCTGGGAGAAATCATGCTGTTTTGAGCGGGTTCACATACAAAACCATTCGAGCCTATTAAATATGCAAGCCTGAGTCTGGTGCATGCAGTCCAGACTAAAAACAAATCGCACAGGAAGCCTATTTAATTGTACTGCCTATGAATTCAAAATTGGAAAATCAGTGTGCCTTTTTTCCCGTGCTACGACGGCCGATCAACTTCAAAATTATAGTATTAAATTTTGAGAACGTGCTTGGCATACTGTATGAATTAATTTGACTTGCCGACCGTGGGAAATACGTACTTCGTCACGCAATCGACTCTTTTTTCAACGCAAAAGTATAACACACACCATTCTTTTTCTCCTTCCTTTGCGTGTAGCACTTGATTTCGAAGAAAAGATTGAGTCACCATTTCGGTAAAACAAAGGCTACTCTTGTTAGGAGTACCAAAGTTAGGGTCCCATCAATGGCAGAGCAAGGGGGTATCTACGATTATTGTATTTCTAGTTTAATACTTGAACAGGAACATCCGATTTATTATACATATAGCTAGTTCAAACAGAGTCCTGTCTGAATTATAGCACGCACAAAATAACAGGCAAGTGTGACGGATTTCGGAGGATATTTGAGAAATATTTTATTTCAAATGGAAACCTGTCAGTGTTCAGAGACATAGGTAGATGTGGACAAAGTAATTGGAGAATTGGAGAACAAAAGCACCGACAGATAGACTTTTTGAAAACACCAGCGACACGTACGCATGCGTAGAAATTTCGCTGGGCATGCATTTCAAAAAACTTTGGCCGAGCAAACAGCATTTTATGAGACCGCATACGAAAGTAGCTTTCTTCCCCGTGTGCAATATAATAAGCTAAATACCGTACAATTTCTAATCAATCGAGTTCTTGTTTTGTAAGCAATTCAGTTAGCAAAGTTCTCCCGAATAAAATTCGTTTTCGTTTCTTTCCATAGTTCCACCCAAGATTATCTTTCGTACGGCAAACCTCAAAGTCAGAGCAGGTGAAAATGTCACATTGGAGTGCATTGCGACTGGTGTTCCTATCCCTACTGTTATGTGGAAGAAAAATGGTCAGAAATATGCACAAACGGTGAGTATTCTCCTGCAGTGATCAAATTTCGTTTTAGTACAAAATCATGACTGGTCCTGTTTCTTGCGTCAACTTAAGATTTCCGTGAACTGCAGACCTGAGGCTTTATCTCACACCTTTATTGTTTTTTCCTAATGTAGCAAACCCAGGGCAGGAGTGTAATAATAATCGACAGTGTTGACAAGGACGACATCGACACATTCACTTGTGAAGCAGAGAATGGCGTGAAAAATATTGAGGGAGAAGTCATTGTGGACAGAGAGGATACTAAAGTCGTTTTGATTGGTAAGCTTACTTTGCTGTTGTTGTCTACTACTTGTCACAACGTTGTTAGATTATTGTGAACGTTATGTTTCTCGCCTATTTGTATCTTTTCCTATCTGCAGACGTGCCGACCGACTTCCAAACTATGTATTTAGCAATATTTCCTAAAAACCAAGCTTGATGATTTTGGATATGCTCTTATATATGGAGGCAGTCGTTTCTCATTTTTAACAATCTGATTACACGTATTCTGTATTTTATTTTGGCCAGACCCCTGCGAGATAGAAGGCTGCAGTGCTCCATACAACATAGGTTGCAGAAGCGAGGACGGCAAAGCAGTGTGCATCTGCCTAGAGTGTGACGGTGAAGCCAGTGCATCTGTTTGTTCGAGAGACGGTGTACAAGATAGGAATGGATGTGAGGTGAAACGGCAGTCCTGCTTAGTTGGAGAGAACATTGAAATTGCACAAGAGGCACCTTGTGGTAAGTAATGAATATTACTGTAACAGTTTACCTCATCAGGTATTCGTGACTTGTTTTATGAATTGTTCGTGTATTTACTTTGCCAGGTTTGTTCCTTTACGTGTGTTACGTTGGCCTAATGGTTAAATTGTATTGCTGCTTTTGATGTGTCAAACTATTATATGTTTTTGCTTACAAGACTTTTAGATACAAAACCATGCACGTCCAACCTACTGTTTGTTCATTCTTCTTACAGATGATGAGTGCAACCCCATTTTGGACCTGGCGTTCATCGTTGACTCGTCTGGCAGCATCGGTCGTAGGAACTGGGCCAGACTGAAACGATTCCTAATGTCCATTACCAGCAAGCTGGACGTAGGTCAAGGAAAAACGCATGTATCAACCATTTCCTACAGCACAGATCCAAGGGTAGAGTTCCGCTTCACCGAACGACAGAGCACAGAAGAAGTGAACACACTCCTGAAAGGAATGCCATGGCAGAGAGGATTTACATACATCGACAAGGCGCTTATGTTAGCAGACAGTGAGTTGTTCACGGCTCCATCCGGAATGAGATCCAATGCGGTTAAGGTTAGTAAGCATACTAGAAATACGATATTCGCAGAAGCCCCACGCCCTAATCGATTATGTATGACATTGCTGAGTAGAGCTCTCATGTATGCTTACACCACACAGCCCAATATTGTGTATTACATGTAAATGAAAGCAGATGACACTATATTAGCATTAAATGATATTGGGGATGTTGCATACATGAGAGGAGACTGCTCCCTCCTCATTGCTTTTTGAAGAGTGCAGTAATTAAATTATATGTGTAGGGTAGTCTTGAAAGAAGAAAGGTCTCATCATGATGATATTCTCTTTCACACAAAATCATGCCATGTCCATTTCACAGTAATTTATTTTGTCCCATAATACTAGAAATACGATAATCGCAGATATCCCCTCGCTCAATAGTGGGTTTTCGGAAAGTGGGATTCTTGTTTATTTTTGGTTCGGAGATTATTTAAAAATTTTTTTGCAAACCACGGCTGTGTAGCGACGTTACCAGTCGGCCGCTAAAAAAAATCTTTGTCGTACGGCAGTCTGGTTTAGTTCAGACAACGTGCACGGTCTGCAATTTTCGTAGACACTAAGCTGAACTTCAAAATTCGCTGAGACAACATTTACACGCAACTACAGAATACTCCCGACGCTTGAAAGCCAAGCAAAGTCGATCTTGGACACCAAAATTTTTATGAATTTCAAGAAAAGCGACGATTTCTCCAGCCAATGCTTTATCCTAACCACATACGTGTATGTTTTTTTTATGTTTTTATTTATTTTTTATTTTTTACTTTATAAGTTTAATACGCTTCTTCGAGTGTGACAAAATTTAGAGCCGTCAAAGCGAGTCGCTTGTTTACACGCTTTCGAAGTCTCGGGACCGTGTGAATTTTGGCAGGGATTCAATTTTGAACACAACAACTTTTCAAACTGCGTTTGACGATTTTAAAATCTTTGACAGAAAAAAGAAATCAAGTCACTAAATAATACAAGGTCCGATTGTATTGAGCGAGCAAACCCGGTCACTAAATAATACAAGGTCTGATTGTGTTGAGCGAGTATCTTACGGGGTTCCGCTAGTAGACAATAATATACAATAGACTGTAATTGTTTAATTTGGAAAGCAGTGGCCGGATATTTTCTACTTTAATAGCCTTCAAAAAGCAAAAGCATTTTAACCCGGTTACATTTTATCCTTGAATACAGTGTGCCAACAAACGCGGCGACAAAACTTCACAGCATGTGTCAGACTGTCAGTGAAATTATGCAAATATGTCAGGAATCGGATGACACAATCTTGCACGAAGGCACTCTGAAATAGCTTTGAAAACTAGCGAAAAGATCACAGTATAATCCTACTTGGCCTTCATCACAGTTCAACTACATTCCTGTTATTGTAAAAGGTGAAATTTGCCACGATGATTGTTCGATTTCCACCAGCTGTATTTTGCTATTTCTTTCTGAAGAAGTGTCTGCGTTTTAACACAATACTGGCGTCTGGGATTGTGTTCAGGTCGACCAGTTGTGCCTTTAAGAATCCGTTTCACGGCTAGTAAGCTTGCCTCCCATACACCGGCAAAATATCCGGGCAAATTACAGCCGTCCGTCGAACTGCTTGGCCTTGTATCTGCATCTTATTGTACAAAATCACTTCCGTTCGTACTCTTACAGCTACCGCATGTCACTAAGAAAATGGCGGTTTACAGTTAAGCTGCCGATGTAACCTCGCAGTGGTCGCTCGACGCGGATGGCCCTGGGGACGAGTCGTACCCCCCACACACACACACACACGAACATTAAATTTCGAGATGGCGACACGCTTGGAGTCTTCAAATGATGCGATTTTGCTGCATTAGCGTCGTGATTATTTCCCTCACTTCGTTCGGGGATTAAGAAATTATACAGGTCAAGTCAGTTTTCGCACTACATTCATAGGTAAAATGTATACATACTTCTCAAGTGGGTTACATTATACTGTACTTCTCAGAAGTTCTCAATTGTTGCATGTGTTGCCTGGTACATGTACAAAAGCACAAAAACCCATGCCAGGAGAATATAACCCTAACCCTATACTCCCCAACATATTGGAAAATAAGAAGTTCAAAAGTGAAAATGGAAAATGTATTATAAAATATACAATAATTCTACAGAATATTAGACAAAAGAGAGTCAGATAAGCATATTCTCTATCAATGTAAGATGCTGTGAGACACAAGATGAGCATGATCAGTTTATTACCATATTGCCATTCTTCTCTTAAAATGTCTCATTTCTTATGTCATATGGGTAAACTAACTCTTCTTATCACAGAAAGGTACTTTTTCCAATTGGCTCAGTGAACTTCATGTTTCTCCCATTGATATTTTGGGACCTGTGGAAAATAAAACAAAGCACTGAAGTCTATAATATTAAGAATGTTATCAAGTGTCTTCTGTGGTTGGCAGTGGGGAGGGGGATTGGTGTTGGTGGTAATATAGCTGGAATAGTATCTCACTAGCAATTATTGTGAGCCGTATAGGATTAGCTTGCTCAAATGAAAACTTATTAAACTTCCGATTATCGTAACACCACTCAAACACTTTTCTGTCAGTGGTAAATACAAATTGATTCTTTTCACTTAATGATGTACAGTTAGTATCCTGTCTAGCAAATTGATTATTGACCTTGAGTCTCTAAAGGCAACCAGGATTCAATTTCTACATACTGTATTTAACAGTCTCTGTCAGTGCTATCCATTAATTCCAACTTGTTTAGAGGGAAATTCTTTTCTGCTCACACTAGCTGCTAGTGCAGTAAATCTTTTCTGAACATTACATATACCAGCTAGACAGCTAATTCAAAACAGCAAAACTACAGCAATAAATTACATTATTTTCCTAATGCCAAATTTAGTGAGGCTAATCTTGCACTCTGAAACAAATGACTATGAAATAATACATACTATGTACTGGTATCAATAAATACTTAAAATAATGTATTGTACAAAAACACTCCACTGTACAGTATGCCAGTAGCAAACGCAAAATAACTTAAATATGAAAACCATGAAAATCAGTTCACTATCCCTATTAAGGGGTAAAATAAATCAGAACATACACAATAATTTTGAGCTGTATTCAGTAACAAAGAAAAAATTGCATTTGAAATGAAATTCATAGTCTTCAAAGACAAATAATGTAAAACAAAGTATGTGTAGCTACATTTTAATTGATAGAAAACCATGCAATTTCTCAAAGACAAAAAAGTGTAAAACAAAGTATGGCAGCTGCTTTTTAATAATTAAATAATTAAAGCAATTATTCAATCAATTATTGATAGAAAACCATGAAATTACACACTAAGGAAAATGTAATCCAGTTAGAAAAGACAATAGTTGTGTAATGGTGTCACGAGTGCACTGTACCATACATTTTCTTTGTGTTCTACTTATTGGAGGATGTTTGCAAAATTCGTGGAGTGAACATATACTGTACAATTACATGCATGTACAAAAAACTGACAGCAAACACAATAAATTCAACAAGAAAAAAACAACATGAAGTCATGAATTCAGTCAAAAATGTAGCACCATACGTATTTTGTCTTTCGTGCAGGTACAGCACTTTTATTCGTGTTCAATAAACTTGATAGGTTTTCAACAGACAATTTAAACAAAGAAGGAAGTATTAACGAATCCAATATTACATTTAGCAAGTGAATCAGGTGTGAAAATTGAAAATGGTTGGCAGTTCCTCACATGAAAAACAAACAATGCAAGAACAACAAAGCAAAGAAAACTACTGTATTTCCCATAAGCATTTATTGCCCAGGTAAAAAAGAAGAAAAGGAAGTGTTTTACTTCTTACCTGCCCCTTGTTTCCTGGTGATAAGGATCGGCAAATCACTCACATTGACAGGGAGACTGCTGAGAAATTTCTGCACATCTTGTCACCCGAGAATAAACGCACGAAGTTTTTTTGTTTCGCTTACAGCTGGTGCAGGTATAGTTCGGGTCAGTCATACTTTGGTTGGCAACAAGTGACCATGTTTCCTTGTAAACCTTACAGTGAAGGTTTTTTTCGTAGCGGTGGAAGGCTGCAAGTTCCTCTTGTGCCCACTGCTGTTCGTGTAGAGCCGGATTGTCAGGGTTAGCCCATCCACGGCCATGCAAATATTGTTGCCTCTGGAAGCGTCGTTCTTCGACAAAAGACAAACGTTGCTCACGGCATCGATTGTTGGCCTCATTTTGAGCCTGAAGCCTGCGGATCCTTTCCGCATTCGTTTCATTGGCGTTGGGAAGCAGCTCGTTGTCGAGCGGCTTTCACGCGCTGTTCTTTTGCCTGAGTCGTTTCTTGGGTTTGCTTCTGCATATGATGCTCCTGATCAGCTATAATGCGCTGCTCTATTTCCTGGGTTGTCTCCTGAGCTCGTTTCTGCTGATAATGCTCTCGGTCAAAGCCGTTGTTTCGCTTTTTTGGCAGCGACAGCACTGTCTGTTTGCCGTCTGCGCTCGAGACGAATACACCGCTCCTGTCTTGTCTCACGAATTCGTCTTAGTCTCGCTTGTTCTCTTCGTTTTTGAAGACGAACTTGTTTTTTCTCTTGAGAGTGTTCGGTTTGATTCTTTGCTTAATTCATACATGCCATATTTACTTCTTCAGCAAGAGTGTAAAACTCCTGTGTCCGTTGTTTTACAACGGACCAGCAGAACACTACGTGATCTACCCAGCAGACACCGCAGTGCGAGAAGGTCGCCCGTGAAAGACAAACATTAAAACACGAGATTCAAGGTCGCAAAGGAAACAGCCTGGGAACGAGGTTAGAGTGTTCTACCCAGGCCCCCGCTGCGCGGGGACGCGATTCTCTTCCGATGTTTTTCCCAGCAAACCCCGCTGCGCGGGGAGTTCGCCCGTGAACGACAAACATTCAAAAACGACATGGTGTTCAGATTAGTACCCATGCAGGGCGTGGGAATAAACACCGAAGCTGACTGGAGTAGTATTGTTATCAACCAGCGAAAATTGTAAAACAAAATGCTTACCTTGTGTGTATGTGGTATTGCAGGTTGCCGTCCTCATTACAGATGGGGAGCAGACCACAACAGAATCTTATACCGAACTGTCTCAAGCTTCGTCTGGAATAAAGAACAAGGGAGTAACTGTGTTTGCTTTGGGAATTGGAGACCGTGTAAAGACGTCTGAATTGGAGAAGATTGCGTCGACCATTGACAACGTATACTCTGCATCGTCCTTCGGAGATCTGGAAAAAGTGGCGAGTAAATTAAGGAGTAGTTTGTGCCAAGGTATGTGCAATTCCACGATTCCTGCAATGCCATATTTGTGGTAATTGTTCTTGCTTGGTCTTTCATAAGGACCAAACATAAGATAGTGGAGAGTAGGCAACAACTTTGCAATTTAGTTCAGCAAATATAAAATTCTTTTGTCGTCTGTTCTGTTTATAGTTCCACCCAATATTGTCTTTCGAACGGGAGACTTGAATGTCAGAGCAGGCGAAAATGTCACATTGGAGTGCGTTGCGACTGGTGTTCCTACCCCTACTGTTGTGTGGAAGAAAGATGGTCAGAAATATGCACAAACGGTGAGTGTTCTCCTGCAGTGATAAAACATGGTTTAATTACAGAGTCGTGACTGGTCCTATTTGTGGGGTCAGGTAATAGTTACTTGGCCTGCCGAAGGCGGACCAAGTATTAAAATGCAAAAGTTTTTTGTCGGGATTGCGATGCTGATTGGTTGGGGCGCTCATCAGTGACGTCACTCCCACGAGTACAAATACATGATGTATTGACATCAATGAAACAACTGCAAAGCATTGCAATGTACAGAAATGTACGATGAAACAGATGCTCAGAACCTTGAGAACGTGAAGACGCACTCTGAACGAAGGAGCTGGAGAATCTTGAGTGACGACACGCGGGAAGCAACTTTGCTTTTGTCTAATATTTTAACTTGAAGGTATTTTGTGCGTCACACTGATCTTCTTATTTGGTTTTCTCGTTTCACTTTGCTGCTGTGTTTTTGTCGATATAGCTTGGCTCTCTGCCATGAAATGAAACCACTATTGGAAGAAATGGCGTTGTTGATTCACAGCTGTGATATTCGTCAGGAAGAAGCGGCCGTTGATAGATCTCGCATCAATCAATTTCACTAAACTAGTTCAAGCACCTTACTAAATCATAGCCCTGCACCTTTTCCTGTGCTACATGCCAACACAATGTCTAACAAAGCGTTGGCGAAGCTTATCTGTCGTGAATAATAAACCTACATGTAAGCCGGTGAAACACGATCGCGGGGCATTGCAAACATTTCTTCTGAATCATCGAAACTCCACAATCAGAGTTTGACTTCTCAAATTTATAGATATACATGTCGACGGCTGGTTTTGGAACAGAGACAAAAAGAAACAATCGGAAACGCGGGCGACACGCACGTATTTGCTTTGTTGCTGTTGTTGTTGTATTTGTTGTTGTTGTTTCAAGTGCTTAAAGTTAACCTTCATAATCTTACTCAAGTGCTCGTCTTTGCAACTCAAGCTGCTTCATTTGGTTATACACACAACTCCTCAAGGTTGTGGATATCAGATTGTTCGTATATTTCTGTAAAGTTGTGTTCATTAGCTCAGAGGCTCAACAAACCGACCCAAGCCAAAACAAGAAAGTGACGCGAAATTCTATCGCTCACATCCGCCATCATTTGTTCGGCCAAAAAGTCACTCGACCAAACGCAGCGCGCAAACCAATCAGCTCATCATATTTATCACGAACAAATCAGATGGCGTGTGCCAATTCTCGAGACAAGAAGAAAAAAGTAATTATCTCACCATTCGTATTTGAACTCTTCGCCCGCAGCAGTGCAGTCATATTGCAAATGATTCACTGACTCAGAAAATACAAAGACACAACGGATAGACCCCTCTGATTTGTACACAGATATTCAGGCCAAGCATAGTGGCCTACGCCTGTCTTGTTTGATATATATTTACAACCAGTTTTTTTTTTCTGTGTGTGTATGTGTATGTGTGTATGTGTGTGTAGATAAAAGTTACATACTAGAAACATTAAAGGTGATGCGTATTGTTAGATTCACAAATGAGAGCGTTGTCTGTCGTTTACAATATATTTCTTTTCTTATAAACTGCGAAAGTATCCATCAGGTGCACGCATCCCCGTGACTACTTTCTAATTTCGTTTTACATCGGCGTGAGCTGCAGACCTGAGGCGTTATCTTCATATGTAATATTTTTTCCTAATGTAGCAAACCGAGGGCAGGAGTGTAATAATAATCGACAGTGTTGACAAGGACGACATCGACACATTCACTTGTGAAGCAGAGAATGGCGTGAAAAATATTGAGGGAGAAGTCATTGTGGACAGAGAGGATACTAAAGTCGATTTGATTGGTAAGCTTATTTTGCTGTTGTTGTCTACTACTTGTCACAAAGTTGTTAGATTATTGTGAACGTTATGTTTCTCTCCTATTTGTATCTTTTCCTATCTGCAGACGTGCCGACCCACTTCCAAACTATGTATTTAGCAATATTTCCTAAAAACCAAGCTTGATGATTTTGGATATGCTCTTATATATGGAGGCAGTCGTTTCTCATTTTTGACAATCTGATTACACGTATTCTGTATTTTGTTTTGGCCAGACCCCTGCGAGATAGAAGGCTGCAGTGCTCCTTACAACATAGGCTGCAGAAGCGAGGACGGCAAAGCAGTGTGCATCTGCCCAGAGTGTGACGGTGAAGCCAGTGCATCTGTTTGTTCGAGAGACGGTGTACAAGATAGGAATGGATGTGAGGTGAAACGGCAGTCCTGCTTAGTTGGAGAGAACATTGAAATTGCACAAGAGGCACCTTGTGGTAAGTAATGAATATTACTGTAACAGTTTACCTCATCAGGTATTCGTGACTTGTTTTATGAATTGTTCGTGTATTTACTTTGCCAGGTTTGTTCCTTTACGGGTGTTACGTTGGCCTAATGGTTAAATTGTATTGCTGCTTTTGATGTGTCAAACTATTATACGTTCTTGCTTACAAGACTTTTAGATACAAAACCATGGACGTCCAATCTACTGTTGCTTCATTCTTCTTACAGATGATGAGTGCAACCCCATTTTGGACCTGGCGTTCATCGTTGACTCGTCTGGCAGCATCGGTCGTAGGAACTGGGCCAGACTGAAACGATTCCTGATGTCCATTACCAGCAAGCTGGACGTAGGTCAAGGAAAAACGCATGTATCAACCATTTCCTACAGCACAGATCCAAGGGTAGAGTTCCGCTTCACCGGACGACAGAGTACAGAAGAAGTGAACACACTCCTGAAAGGAATGCCATGGCAGAGAGGATTTACATACATCGACAAGGCGCTTATGTTAGCAGACAGTGAGCTGTTCACAGCTCCATCCGGAATGAGATCCAATGCGGTTAAGGTTAGTAAGCATATAAACACCGAAGCTGACTGGAGTAGTATTCTTATCATCCAGCGAAAATTGTAAAACAAAATGCTTACCTTGTGTGTATGTGGTATTGCAGGTTGCCGTCCTCATTACAGATGGGGAGCAGACCACAACAGAATCTTATACCGAACTGTCTCAAGCTTCGTCTGGAATAAAGAACAAGGGAGTAACTGTGTTTGCTTTGGGAATTGGAGGCCGTGTAAAGACGTCTGAATTGGAGAAGATTGCGTCGACCATTGACAACGTATACTCTGCATCGTCCTTCGGAGATCTGGAAAAAGTGGCGAGTAAATTAAGGAGTAGTTTGTGCCAAGGTATGTGCAATTCCACGATTCCTGCTATGCCATGTTTGTGGTAATTGTTCTTGCTTGGTCTTTCATATGGACCAAATATAAGATAGTGGAGAGTAGGCAACAACTTTGCAATTTAGTTCAGCAAATATAAAATTCTTTTGTCGTCTGTTCTGTTTATAGTTCCACCCAATATTGTCTTTCGAACGGGAGACTTGAATGTCAGAGCAGGCGAAAATGTCACATTGGAGTGCGTTGCGACTGGCGTTCCTACCCCTACTGTTGTGTGGAAGAAAGATGGTCAGAAATATGCACAAGCGGTGAGTGTTCTCCTGCAGTGATAAAACATGGTTTTATTACAGAGTCGTGACTGGTCCTATTTGTGGGGTCAGGTAATAGTTACTTGGCCTGCGGAAGGCGGACCAAGTATTAAAATGCAAAAGTTTTTTGTCGGGATTGCGATGCTGATTGGTTGGGGCGCTCATCAGTGACGTCACTCCCACGAGTACAAATACATGATGTATTGACATCAATGAAACAACTGCAAAGCATTGCAATGTACAGAAATGTACGATGAAACAGATGCTCAGAACCTTGAGAACGTGAAGACGCACTCTGAACGAAGGAGCTGGAGAATCTTGAGTGACGACACGCGGGAAGCAACTTTGCTTTTGTCTAATTTTTTAACTTGAAGGTATTTCGTGCGTCACACTGATCTTCTTATTTGGTTTTCTCGTTTGACTTTGCTGCTGTGTTTTTGTCGACATACCTTGGCTCTCTGCCATGAAATGAAACCACTATTGGAAGAAATGGCGTTGTTGATTCACAGCTGTGATATTCGTCAGGAAGAAGCGGCCGTTGATAGATCTCGCATTAATCAATTTCACTAAACTAGTTCAAGCACCTTACTAAATCATAGCCCTGCACCTTTTCCTGTGCTACATGCCAACACAATGTCTAACAAAGCATTGGCGAAGCTTATCTGTCGTGAATAATAAACCTACATAAAACACGGTGAAACACGATCGGGCATTGCATGCAAACATTTCTTCTGAATCATCGAAACTCCACAATCAGAGTTTGACGTGAGGAGTTATCTCCATATGTAATATTTTTTCCTAATGTAGCAAACCGAGGGCAGGAGTGTAATAATAATCGACAGTGTTGACAAGGACGACATCGACGCATTCACTTGTGAAGCAGAGAATGGCGTGAAAAATATTGAGGGAGAAGTCATTGTGGACAGAGAGGATACTAAAGTCGATTTGATTGGTAAGCTTATTTTGCTCTTGTGGTCTACTACTTGTCACAAAGTTGTTAGATTATTGTGAACGTTATGTTTCTCGCCTATTTGTGTCCTTTCCTATCTGCAGACGTGCCGACCCACTTCCAAACTATGTATTTAGCAATATTTCCTAAAAACCAAGCTTGATGATTTTAGCTATGCTTTTAGATATGGAGGCAGTCGTTTCTCATTTTTAACATCTGATTGCACGTATTCTGTATTTTGTTTTGGCCAGACCCCTGCGAGATAGAAGGCTGCAGTGCTCCTTACAACATAGGTTGCAGAAGCGAGGACGGCAAAGCAGTGTGCATCTGCCCAGAGTGTGACGGTGAGGCCAGTGCATCTGTTTGTTCGAGAGACGGTGTACAAGATAGGAATGGATGTGAGGTGAAACGGCAGTCCTGCTTAGTTGGAGAGAACATTGAAATTGCACAAGAGGCACCTTGTGGTAAGTAATGAATATTACTGTACCAGTTTACCTCATCAGGTATTCGTGACTTGTTTTATGAATTGTTCGTGTATTTACTTTGCCAGGTTTGTTCCTTTACGGGTGTTACGTTGGCCTAATGGTTAAATTGTATTGCTGCTTTTGATGTGTCAAACTATTATATGTTCTTGCTTACAAGACTTTTAGATACAAAACCATGGACGTCCAATCTACTGTTGCTTCATTCTTCTTACAGATGATGAGTGCAACCCCATTTTGGACCTGGCGTTCATCGTTGACTCGTCTGGCAGCATCGGTCGTAGGAACTGGGCCAGACTGAAACGATTCCTGATGTCCATTACCAGCAAGCTGGACGTAGGTCAAGGAAAAACGCATGTATCAACCATTTCCTACAGCACAGATCCAAGGGTAGAGTTCCGCTTCACCGGACGACAGAGTACAGAAGAAGTGAACACACTCCTGAAAGGAATGCCATGGCAGAGGGGATTTACATACATCGACAAGGCGCTTATGTTAGCAGACAGTGAGTTGTTCACGGCTCCATCCGGAATGAGATCCAATGCGGTTAAGGTTAGTAAGCATATAAACACCGAAGCTGACTGGAGTAATATTGTTATCACCCAGCGAAAATTGTAAAACAAAATGCTTACCTTGTGTGTATGTGGTATTGCAGGTTGCCGTCCTCATTACAGATGGGGAGCAGACCACAACAGAATCTTATACCGAACTGTCTCAAGCTTCGTCTGGAATAAAGAACAAGGGAGTAACTGTGTTTGCTTTGGGAATTGGAGACCGTGTAAAGACGTCTGAATTGGAGAAGATTGCGTCGACCATTGACAACGTATACTCTGCATCGTCCTTCGGAGATCTGGAAAAAGTGGCGAGTAAATTAAGGAGTAGTTTGTGCCAAGGTATGTGCAATTCCACGATTCCTGCTATGCCATGTTTGTGGTAATTGTTCTTGCTTGGTCTTTCATATGGACCAAATATAAGATAGTGGAGAGTAGGCAACAACTTTGCAATTTAGTTCAGCAAATATAAAATTCTTTTGTCGTCTGTTCTGTTTATAGTTCCACCCAATATTGTCTTTCGAACGGGAGACTTGAATGTCAGAGCAGGCGAAAATGTCACATTGGAGTGCGTTGCGACTGGTGTTCCTACCCCTACTGTTGTGTGGAAGAAAGATGGTCAGAAATATGCACAAACGGTGAGTGTTCTCCTGCAGTGATAAAACATGGTTTTATTACAGAGTCGTGACTGGTCCTATTTGTGGGGTCAGTTAATAGTTACTTGGCCTGCGGAAGGCGGACCAAGTATTAAAATGCAAAAGTTTTTTGTCGGGATTCCGATGATGATTGGCTGGGGCGCTCATCAGTGACGTCACTCCCACGAGTACAAATACATGATGTATTGACATCAATGAAACAACTGCAAAGCATTGCAATGTACAGAAATGTACGATGAAACAGATGCTCAGAACCTTGAGAACGTGAAGACGCACTCTGAACGAAGGAGCTGGAGAATCTTGAGTGACGACACGCGGGAAGCAACTTTGCTTTTGTCTAATTTTTTAACTTGAAGGTATTTTCTGCGTCACACTGATCTTCTTATTTGGTTTTCTCGTTTGACTTTGTTGCTGTGTTTTTGTCGACATAGCTTGGCTCTCTGCCATGAAATGAAACCACTATTGGAAGAAATGGCGTTGTTGATTCACAGCTGTGATATTCGTCAGGAAGAAGCGGCCGTTGATAGATCTCGCATTAATCAATTTCACTAAACTAGTTCAAGCACCTTACTAAATCATAGCCCTGCACCTTTTCCTGTGCTACATGCCAACACAATGTCTAACAAAGCGTTGGCGAAGCTTATCTGTCGTGAATAATAAACCTACATGTAAGCCGGTGAAACACGATCGCGGGGCATTGCAAACATTTCTTCTGAATCATCGAAACTCCACAATCAGAGTTTGACTTCTTAAATTCATAGATATACATGTCGACGGCTGGTTTTGGAACAGAGACAAAAAGAAACAATCGGAAACGCGGGCGACACGCACGTATTTGCTTTGTTGCTGTTGTTGTTGTATTTGTTGTTGTTGTTGTTTAAAGTGCTTAAAGTTAACCTTCATAATCTTACTCAAGTGCTCGTTTTTGCAACTCAAGCTGCTTCATTTGGTTATACACACAACTCCTCAAGGTTGTGGATATCAGATTGTTCGTATATTTCTGTAAAGTTGTGTTCATTAGCTCAGAGGCTCAACAAACCGACCCAAGCCAAAACAAGAAAGTGACGCAAAATTCTATCGCTCACATCCGCCATCATTTGTTCGGCCAAAAAGTCACTCGACCAAACGCAGCGCGCAAACCAATCAGCTCATCATATTTATCACGAACAAATCAGATTTCGTGTGCTATTTCTTAAGCTGAGAAGAAAAAAGTAATTATCTCACCATTTGCATCTCAACTCTTCGCCCGCAGCGGTGCAGTCATATTGCAAATGATTCACTGGCTCAGAAAGTACAAAGACACAACGGATAGACCCCTCTGATTTGTACACAGATATCCAGGCCAAGCATAGGGGCCTACGCCTGTCTTGTTTGATATATATTTACAACCAGTTTTTTTTTTGTGTGTGTATGTGTGTATGTGTGTGTCGAGAAAAGTTACATACTAGAAACATTAAAGGTGATGCGTATTGTTAGATTCACAAATGAGAGCGTTGTCTGTCGTTTACAATATATTTCTTTTCTTATAAACTGCGAAAGTATCCATCAGGTGCACGCATCCCCGTGACTACTTTGTAATTTCGTTGTACATCGGCGTGAACTGCAGACCTGAGGCGTTATCTTCATATGTAATATTTTTTCCTAATGTAGCAAACCGAGGGCAGGAGTGTAATAATAATCGACAGTGTTGACAAGGACGACATTGACACATTCACTTGTGAAGCAGAGAATGGCGTGAAAAATATTGAGGGAGAAGTCATTGTGGACAGAGAGGATACTAAAGTCGATTTGATTGGTAAGGTTATTTTGCTGTTGTTGTCTACTACTTGTCACAACGTTGTTAGATTATTGTGAACGTTATGTTTCTCGCCTATTTGTGTCTTTTCCTATCTGCAGACGTGCCGACCCACTTCCAAACTATGTATTTAGCAATATTTCCTAAAAACCAAGCTTGATGATTTTGGCTATGCTCTTATATATGGAGGCAGTCGTTTCTCATTTTTGACAATCTGATTACACGTATTCTGTATTTTGTTTTGGCCAGACCCCTGCGAGATAGAAGGCTGCAGTGCTCCTTACAACATAGGTTGCAGAAGCGAGGACGGCAAAGCAGTGTGCATCTGCCCAGAGTGTGACGGTGAAGCCAGTGCATCTGTTTGTTCGAGAGACGGTGTACAAGATAGGAATGGATGTGAGTTGAAACGGCAGTCCTGCTTAGTTGGAGAGAACATTGAAATTGCACAAGAGGCACCTTGTGGTAAGTAATGAATATTACTGTAACAGTTTACCTCATCAGGTATTCGTGACTTGTTTTATGAATTGTTCGTGTATTTACTTTGCCAGGTTTGTTCCTTTACGGGTGTTACGTTGGCCTAATGGTTAAATTGTATTGCTGCTTTTGATGTGTCAAACTATTATACGTTCTTGCTTACAAGACTTTTAGATACAAAACCATGGACGTCCAATCTACTGTTGCTTCATTCTTCTTACAGATGATGAGTGCAACCCCATTTTGGACCTGGCGTTCATCGTTGACTCGTCTGGCAGCATCGGTCGTAGGAACTGGGCCAGACTGAAACGATTCCTGATGTCCATTACCAGCAAGCTGGACGTAGGTCAAGGAAAAACGCATGTATCAACCATTTCCTACAGCACAGATCCAAGGGTAGAGTTCCGCTTCACCGGAAGACAGAGCACAGAAGAAGTGAACACACTCCTGAAAGGAATGCCATGGCAGAGGGGATTTACATACATCGACAAGGCGCTTATGTTAGCAGACAGTGAGTTGTTCACGGCTCCATCCGGAATGAGATCCAATGCGGTTAAGGTTAGTAAGCATATAAACACCGAAGCTGACTGGAGTAATATTGTTATCACCCAGCGAAAATTGTAAAACAAAATGCTTACCTTGTGTGTATGTGGTATTGCAGGTTGCCGTCCTCATTACAGATGGGGAGCAGACCACAACAGAATCTTATACCGAACTGTCTCAAGCTTCGTCTGGAATAAAGAACAAGGGAGTAACTGTGTTTGCTTTGGGAATTGGAGACCGTGTAAAGACGTCTGAATTGGAGAAGATTGCGTCGACCATTGACAACGTATACTCTGCATCGTCCTTCGGAGATCTGGAAAAAGTGGCGAGTAAATTAAGGAGTAGTTTGTGCCAAGGTATGTGCAATTCCACGATTCCTGCTATGCCATGTTTATGGTAATTGTTCTTGCTTGGTCTTTCATATGGACCAAATATAAGATAGTGGAGAGTAGGCAACAACTTTGCAATTTAGTTCAGCAAATATAAAATTCTTTTGTCGTCTGTTCTGTTTATAGTTCCACCCAATATTGTCTTTCGAACGGGAGACTTGAATGTCAGAGCAGGCGAAAATGTCACATTGGAGTGCGTTGCGACTGGTGTTCCTACCCCTACTGTTGTGTGGAAGAAAGATGGTCAGAAATATGCACAAACGGTGAGTGTTCTCCTGCAGTGATAAAACATGGTTTTATTACAGAGTCGTGACTGGTCCTATTTGTGGGGTCAGTTAATAGTTACTTGGCCTGCCGAAGGCGGACCAAGTATTAAAATGCAAAAGTTTTTTGTCGGGATTCCGATGTTGATTGGTTGGGGCGCTCATCAGTGACGTCACTCCCACGAATACAAATACATGATGTATTGACATCAATGAAACAACTGCAAAGCATTGCAATGTACAGAAATGTACGATGAAACAGATGCTCAGAACCTTGAGAACGTGAAGACGCACTCTGAACGAAGGAGCTGGAGAATCTTGAGTGACGACACGCGGGAAGCAACTTTGCTTTTGTCTAATTTTTTAACTTGAAGGTATTTTCTGCGTCACACTGATCTTCTTATTTGGTTTTCTCGTTTGACTTTGTTGCTGTGTTTTTGTCGATATAGCTTGGCTCTCTGCCATGAAATGAAACCACTATTGGAAGAAATGGCGTTGTTGATTCACAGCTGTGATATTCGTCAGGAAGAAGCGGCCGTTGATAGATCTCGCATTAATCAATTTCACTAAACTAGTTCAAGCACCTTACTAAATCATAGCCCTGCACCTTTTCCTGTGCTACATGCCAACACAATGTCTAACAAAGCGTTGGCGAAGCTTATCTGTCGTGAATAATAAACCTACATGTAAGCCGGTGAAACACGATCGCGGAGCATTGCAAACATTTCTTCTGAATCATCGAAACTCCACAATCAGAGTTTGACTTCTCAAATTCATAGATATACATGTCGACGGCTGGTTTTGGAACAGAGACAAAAAGAAACAATCGGAAACGCGGGCGACACGCACGTATTTGCTTTGTTGCTGTTGTTGTTGTATTTGTTGTTGTTGTTGTTGTTGTTTAAAGTGCTTAAAGTTAACCTTCATAATCTTACTCAAGTGCTCGTCTTTGCAACTCAAGCTACTTCATTTGGTTATACACACAACTCCTCAAGGTTGTGGATATCAGATTGTTCGTATATTTCTGTAAAGTTGTGTTCATTAGCTCAGAGGCTCAACAAACCGACCCAAGCCAAAACAAGAAAGTGACGCAAAATTCTATAGCTCACATCCGCCATCATTTGTTCGGCCAGAAAGTCACTCGACCAAACGCAGCGCGCAAACCAATCAGCTCATCATATTTATCACGAACAAATCAGATTTCGTGTGCCACTTCTCAAGCCGAGAAGAAAAAAGTAATTATGTCACCATTCGCATTTCAACTCTTCGCCCGCAGCAGTACAGTCATATTGCAAATGATTCACTGGCTCAGAAAGTACAAAGACACAACGGATAGACCCCTCTGATTTGTACACAGATATCCAGGCCAAGCATAGTGGCCTACTCCTGTCTTGTTTGATATATATTTACAACCAGTTTTTTTTTTTCTGTATGTGTATGTGTGTATGTGTGTGTCGATAAAAGTTACATACTAGAAACATTAAAGGTGATGCGTATTGTTAGATTCACAAATGAGAGCGTTGTCTGTCGTTTACAATATATTTCTTTTCTTATAAACTGCGAAAGTATCCATCAGGTGCACGCATCCCCGTGACTACTTTCTAATTTCGTTTTACATCGGCGTGAACTGCAGACCTGAGGCGTTATCTTCATATGTAATATTTTTTCCTAATGTAGCAAACCGAGGGCAGGAGTGTAATGATAATCGACAGTGTTGACAAGGACGACATTGACACATTCACCTGTGAAGCAGAGAATGGCGTGAAAAATATTGAGGGAGAAGTCATTGTGGACAGAGAGGATACTAAAGTCGATTTGATTGGTAAGGTTATTTTGCTGTTGTTGTCTACTACTTGTCACAACGTTGTTAGATTATTGTGAACGTTATGTTTCTCGCCTATTTGTTTCTTTTCCTATCTGCAGACGTGCCGACCCACTTCCAAACTATGTATTTAGCAATATTTCCTAAAAACCAAGCTTGATGGTTTTGGCTATGCTCTTATATATGGAGGCAGTCGTTTCTCATTTTTGACAATCTGATTACACGTATTCTGTATTTTGTTTTGGCCAGACCCCTGCGAGATAGAAGGCTGCAGTGCTCCTTACAACATAGGTTGCAGAAGCGAGGACGGCAAAGCAATGTGCATCTGCCCAGAGTGTGACGGTGAGGCCAGTGCATCTGTTTGTTCGAGAGACGGTGTACAAGATAGGAATGGATGTGAGGTGAAACGGCAGTCCTGCTTAGTTGGAGAGAACATTGAAATTGCACAAGAGGCACCTTGTGGTAAGTAATGAATATTACTGTAACAGTTTACCTCATCAGGTATTCGTGACTTGTTTTATGAATTGTTCGTATATTTACTTTGCCAGGTTTGTTCCTTTACGGGTGTTACGTTGGCCTAATGGTTAAATTGTATTGCTGCTTTTGATGTGTCAAACTATTATATGTTCTTCCTTACAAGACTTTTAGATACAAAACCATGGACGTCCAATCTACTGTTCCTTCATTCTTCTTACAGATGATGAGTGCAACCCCATTTTGGACCTGGCGTTCATCGTTGACTCGTCTGGCAGCATCGGTCGTAGGAACTGGGCCAGACTGAAACGATTCCTGATGTCCATTACCAGCAAGCTGGACGTAGGTCAAGGAAAAACGCATGTATCAACCATTTCCTACAGCACAGATCCAAGGGTAGAGTTCCGCTTCACCGGAAGACAGAGCACAGAAGAAGTGAACACACTCCTGAAAGGAATGCCATGGCAGAGGGGATTTACATACATCGACAAGGCGCTTATGTTAGCAGACAGTGAGTTGTTCACGGCTCCATCCGGAATGAGATCCAATGCGGTTAAGGTTAGTAAGCATATAAACACCGAAGCTGACTGGAGTAATATTGTTATCACCCAGCGAAAATTGTAAAACAAAATGCTTACCTTGTGTGTATGTGGTATTGCAGGTTGCCGTCCTCATTACAGATGGGGAGCAGACCACAACAGAATCTTATACCGAACTGTCTCAAGCTTCGTCTGGAATAAAGAACAAGGGAGTAACTGTGTTTGCTTTGGGAATTGGAGACCGTGTAAAGACGTCTGAATTGGAGAAGATTGCGTCGACCATTGACAACGTATACTCTGCATCGTCCTTCGGAGATCTGGAAAAAGTGGCGAGTAAATTAAGGAGTAGTTTGTGCCAAGGTATGTGCAATTCCACGATTCCTGCTATGCCATGTTTGTGGTAATTGTTCTTGCTTGGTCTTTCATATGGACCAAATATAAGATAGTGGAGAGTAGGCAACAACTTTGCAATTTAGTTCAGCAAATATAAAATTCTTTTGTCGTCTGTTCTGTTTATAGTTCCACCCAATATTGTCTTTCGAACGGGAGACTTGAATGTCAGAGCAGACGAAAATGTCACATTGGAGTGCGTTGCGACTGGTGTTCCTACCCCTACTGTTGTGTGGAAGAAAGATGGTCAGAAATATGCACAAACGGTGAGTGTTCTCCTGCAGTGATAAAACATGGTTTTATTACAGAGTCGTGACTGGTCCTATTTGTGGGGTCAGTTAATAGTTACTTGGCCTGCGGAAGGCGGACCAAGTATTAAAATGCAAAAGTTTTTTGTCGGGATTCCGATGTTGATTGGCTGGGGCGCTCATCAGTGACGTCACTCCCACGAGTACAAATACATGATGTATTGACATCAATGAAACAACTGCAAAGCATTGCAATGTACAGAAATGTACGATGAAACAGATGCTCAGAACCTTGAGAACGTGAAGACGCACTCTGAACGAAGGAGCTGGAGAATCTTGAGTGACGACACGCGGGAAGCAACTTTGCTTTTGTCTAATTTTTTAACTTGAAGGTATTTTCTGCGTCACACTGATCTTCTTATTTGGTTTTCTCGTTTGACTTTGTTGCTGTGTTTTTGTCGACATAGCTTGGCTCTCTGCCATGAAATGAAACCACTATTGGAAGAAATGGCGTTGTTGATTCACAGCTGTGATATTCGTCAGGAAGAAGCGGCCGTTGATAGATCTCGCATTAATCAATTTCACTAAACTAGTTCAAGCACCTTACTAAATCATAGCCCTGCACCTTTTCCTGTGCTACATGCCAACACAATGTCTAACAAAGCGTTGGCGAAGCTTATCTGTCGTGAATAATAAACCTACATGTAAGCCGGTGAAACACGATCGCGGAGCATTGCAAACATTTCTTCTGAATCATCGAAACTCCACAATCAGAGTTTGACTTCTTAAATTCATAGATATACATGTCGACGGCTGGTTTTGGAACAGAGACAAAAAGAAACAATCGGAAACGCGGGCGACACGCACGTATTTGCTTTGTTGCTGTTGTTGTTGTATTTGTTGTTGTTGTTGTTTAAAGTGCTTAAAGTTAACCTTCATAATCTTACTCAAGTGCTCGTCTTTGCAACTCAAGCTACTTCATTTGGTTATACACACAACTCCTCAAGGTTGTGGATATCAGATTGTTCGTATATTTCTGTAAAGTTGTGTTCATTAGCTCAGAGGCTCAACAAACCGACCCAAGCCAAAACAAGAAAGTGACGCAAAATTCTATCGCTTACATCCGCCATCATTTGTTCGGCCAAAAAGTCACTCGACCAAACGCAGCGCGCAAACCAATCAGCTCATCATATTTATCACGAACAAATCAGATTTCGTGTGCTATTTCTCAAGCTGAGAAGAAAAAAGTAATTATCTCACCATTTGCATCTCAACTCTTCGCCCGCAGCGGTGCAGTCATATTGCAAATGATTCACTGGCTCTGAAAGTACAAAGACACAACGGATAGACCCCTCTGATTTGTACACAGATATCCAGGCCAAGCATAGTGGCCTACTCCTGTCTTGTTTGATATATATTTACAACCAGTTTTTTTTTTGTGTGTGTATGTGTGTATGTGTGTGTCGATAAAAGTTACATAATAGAAACATTAAAGGTGATGCGTATTGTTAGATTCACAAATGAGAGCGTTGTCTGTCGTTTACAATATATTTCTTTTCTTATAAACTGCGAAAGTATCCATCAGGTGCACGCATCCCCGTGACTACTTTCTAATTTCGTTTTACATCGGCGTGAACTGCAGACCTGAGGCGTTATCTTCATATGTAATATTTTTTCCTAATGTAGCAAACCGAGGGCAGGAGTGTAATAATAATCGACAGTGTTGACAAGGACGACATCGACACATTCACTTGTGAAGCAGAGAATGGCGTGAAAAATATTGAGGGAGAAGTCATTGTGGACAGAGAGAATACTAAAGTCGATTTGATTGGTAAGCTTATTTTGCTGTTGTTGTCTACTACTTGTCACAACGTTGTTAGATTATTGTGAACGTTATGTTTCTCGCCTATTTTTGTCTTTTCCTATCTGCAGACGTGCCGACCCACTTCCAAACTATGTATTTAGCAATATTTCCTAAAAACCAAGCTTGATGATTTTGGATATGCTCTTATATATGGAGGCAGTCGTTTCTCATTTTTGACAATCTGATTACACGTATTCTGTATTTTGTTTTGGCCAGACCCCTGCGAGATAGAAGGCTGCAGTGCTCCTTACAACATAGGTTGCAGAAGCGAGGACGGCAAAGCAGTGTGCATCTGCCCAGAGTGTGACGGTGAAGCCAGTGCATCTGTTTGTTCGAGAGACGGTGTACAAGATAGGAATGGATGTGAGGTGAAACGGCAGTCCTGCTTAGTTGGAGAGAACATTGAAATTGCACAAGAGGCACCTTGTGGTAAGTAATGAATATTACTGTAACAGTTTACCTCATCAGGTATTCGTGACTTGTTTTATGAATTGTTCGTGTATTTACTTTGCCAGGTTTGTTCCTTTACGGGTGTTACGTTGGCCTAATGGTTAAATTGTATTGCTGCTTTTGATGTGTCAAACTATTTTACGTTCTTGCTTACAAGACTTTTAGATACAAAACCATGGACGTCCAATCTACTGTTCCTTCATTCTTCTTACAGATGATGAGTGCAACCCCATTTTGGACCTGGCGTTCATCGTTGACTCGTCTGGCAGCATCGGTCGTAGGAACTGGGCCAGACTGAAACGATTCCTGATGTCCATTACCAGCAAGCTGGACGTAGGTCAAGGAAAAACGCATGTATCAACCATTTCCTACAGCACAGATCCAAGAGTAGAGTTCCGCTTCACCGGACGACAGAGCACAGAAGAAGTGAACACACTTCTGAAAGGAATGCCATGGCAGAGAGGATTTACATACATCGACAAGGCGCTTATGTTAGCAGACAGTGAGTTGTTCACAGCTCCATCCGGAATGAGATCCAATGCGGTTAAGGTTAGTAAGCATATAAACACCGAAGCTGACTGGAGTAATATTGTTATCACCCAGCGAAAATTGTAAAACAAAATGCTTACCTTGTGTGTATGTGGTATTGCAGGTTGCCGTCCTCATTACAGATGGGGAGCAGACTACAACAGAATCTTATACCGAACTGTCTCAAGCTTCGTCTGGAATAAAGAACAAGGGAGTAACTGTGTTTGCTTTGGGAATTGGAGACCGTGTAAAGAAGTCTGAATTGGAGAAGATTGCGTCGACCATTGACAACGTATACTCTGCATCGTCCTTCGGAGATCTGGAAAAAGTGGCGAGTAAATTAAGGAGTAGTTTGTGCCAAGGTATGTGCAATTCCACGATTCCTGCTATGCCATGTTTGTGGTAATTGTTCTTGCTTGGTCTTTCATATGGACCAAATATAAGATAGTGGAGAGTAGGCAACAACTTTGCAATTTAGTTCAGCAAATATAAAATTCTTTTGTCGTCTGTTCTGTTTATAGTTCCACCCAATATTGTCTTTCGAACGGGAGACTTGAATGTCAGAGCAGGCGAAAATGTCACATTGGAGTGCGTTGCGACTGGTGTTCCTACCCCTACTGTTGTGTGGAAGAAAGATGGTCAGAAATATGCACAAACGGTGAGTGTTCTCCTGCAGTGATAAAACATGGTTTTATTACAGAGTCGTGACTGGTCCTATTTGTGGGGTCAGTTAATAGTTACTTGGCCTGCCGAAGGCGGACCAAGTATTAAAATGCAAAAGTTTTTTGTCGGGATTCCGATGTTGATTGGTTGGGGCGCTCATCAGTGACGTCACTCCCACGAGTACAAATACATGATGTATTGACATCAATGAAACAACTGCAAAGCATTGCAATGTACAGAAATGTACGATGAAACAGATGCTCAGAACCTTGAGAACGTGAAGACGCACTCTGAACGAAGGAGCTGGAGAATCTTGAGTGACGACACGCGGGAAGCAACTTTGCTTTTGTCTAATTTTTTAACTTGAAGATATTTTGTGCGTCACACTGATTTTCTTATTTGGTTTTCTCGTTTCACTTTGCTGCTGTGTTTTTGTCGACATAGCTTGGCTCTCTGCCATGAAATGAAACCACTATTGGAAGAAATGGCGTTGTTGATTCACAGCTGTGATATTCGTCAGGAAGAAGCGGCCGTTGATAGATCTCGCATTAATCAATTTCACTAAACTAGTTCAAGCACCTTACTAAATCATAGCCCTGCACCTTTTCCTGTGCTACATGCCAACACAATGTCTAACAAAGCGTTGGCGAAGCTTATCTGTCGTGAATAATAAACCTACATGTAACCCGGTGAAACACGATCGCGGGGCATTGCAAACATTTCTTCTGAATCATCGAAACTCCACAATCAGAGTTTGACTTCTCAAATTCATAGATATACATGTCTACGGCTGGTTTTGGAACAGAGACAAAAAGAAACAATCGGAAACGCGGGCGACACGCACGTATTTGCTTTGTTGCTGTTGTTGTTGTATTTGTTGTTGTTGTTGTTTAAAGTGCTTAAAGTTAACCTTCATAATCTTACTCAAGTGCTCGTCTTTGCAACTCAAGCTGCTTCATTTGGTTATACACACAACTCCTCAAGGTTGTGGATATCAGATTGTTCGTATATTTCTGTAAAGTTGTGTTCATTAGCTCAGAGGCTCAACAAACCGACCCAAGCCAAAACAAGAAAGTGACGCAAAATTCTATCGCTCACATCCGCCATCATTTGTTCGGCCAAAAAGTCACTCGACCAAACGCAGCGCGCAAACCAATCAGCTCATCATATTTATCACGAACAAATCAGATTTCGTGTGCTATTTCTCAAGCCGAGAAGAAAAAAGTAATTATCTCACCATTCGCATTTCAACTCTTCGCCCGCAGCGATGCAGTCATATTGCAAATGATTCACTGACTCAGAAAGTACAAAGACACAACGGATAGACCCCTCTGATTTGTACACAGATATCCAGGCCAAGCATAGGGGCCTACGCCTGTCTTGTTTGATATATATTTACAACCAGTTTTTTTTTTGTGTGTGTGTATGTGTGTATGTGTGTGTCGATAAAAGTTACATAATAGAAACATTAAAGGTGATGCGTATTGTTAGATTCACAAATGAGAGCGTTGTCTGTCGTTTACAATATATTTCTTTTCTTATAAACTGCGAAAGTATCCATCAGGTGCACGCATCCCCGTGACTACTTTCTAATTTCGTTTTACATCGGCGTGAACTGCAGACCTGAGGCGTTATCTTCATATGTAATATTTTTTCCTAATGTAGCAAACCGAGGGCAGGAGTGTAATAATAATCGACAGTGTTGACAAGGACGACATCGACACATTCACTTGTGAAGCAGAGAATGGCGTGAAAAATATTGAGGGAGAAGTCATTGTGGACAGAGAGGATACTAAAGTCGATTTGATTGGTAAGCTTATTTTGCTGTTGTTGTCTACTACTTGTCACAACGTTGTTAGATTATTGTGAACGTTATGTTTCTCGCCTATTTTTGTCTTTTCCTATCTGCAGACGTGCCGACCCACTTCCAAACTATGTATTTAGCAATATTTCCTAAAAACCAAGCTTGATGATTTTGGATATGCTCTTATATATGGAGGCAGTCGTTTCTCATTTTTGACAATCTGATTACACGTATTCTGTATTTTGTTTTGGCCAGACCCCTGCGAGATAGAAGGCTGCAGTGCTCCTTACAACATAGGTTGCAGAAGCGAGGACGGCAAAGCAGTGTGCATCTGCCCAGAGTGTGACGGTGAAGCCAGTGCATCTGTTTGTTCGAGAGACGGTGTACAAGATAGGAATGGTTGTGAGGTGAAACGGCAGTCCTGCTTAGTTGGAGAGAACATTGAAATTGCACAAGAGGCACCTTGTGGTAAGTAATGAATATTACTGTAACAGTTTACCTCATCAGGTATTCGTGACTTGTTTTATGAATTGTTCGTGTATTTACTTTGCCAGGTTTGTTCCTTTACGGGTATTACGTTGGCCTAATGGTTAAATTGTATTGCTGCTTTTGATGTGTCAAACTATTTTACGTTCTTGCTTACAAGACTTTTAGATACAAAACCATGGACGTCCAATCTACTGTTCCTTCATTCTTCTTACAGATGATGAGTGCAACCCCATTTTGGACCTGGCGTTCATCGTTGACTCGTCTGGCAGCATCGGTCGTAGGAACTGGGCCAGACTGAAACGATTCCTGATGTCCATTACCAGCAAGCTGGACGTAGGTCAAGGAAAAACGCATGTATCAACCATTTCCTACAGCACAGATCCAAGGGTAGAGTTTCGCTTCACCGGACGACAGAGCACAGAAGAAGTGAACACACTCCTGAAAGGAATGCCATGGCAGAGGGGATTTACATACATCGACAAGGCGCTTATGTTAGCAGACAGTGAGTTGTTCACAGCTCCATCCGGAATGAGATCCAATGCGGTTAAGGTTAGTAAGCATATAAACACCGAAGCTGACTGGAGTAGTATTGTTATCACCCAGCGAAAATTGTAAAACAAAATGCTTACCTTGTGTGTATGTGGTATTGCAGGTTGCCGTCCTCATTACAGATGGGGAGCAGACTACAACAGAATCTTATACCGAACTGTCTCAAGCTTCGTCTGGAATAAAGAACAAGGGAGTAACTGTGTTTGCTTTGGGAATTGGAGGCCGTGTAAAGACGTCTGAATTGGAGAAGATTGCGTCGACCATTGACAACGTATACTCTGCATCGTCCTTCGGAGATCTGGAAAATATGGCGAGTAAATTAAGGAGTAGTTTGTGCCAAGGTATGTGCAATTCCACGATTCCTGCTATGCCATGTTTGTGGTAATTGTTCTTGCTTGGTCTTTCATATGGACCAAATATAAGATAGTGGAGAGTAGGCAACAACTTTGCAATTTAGTTCAGCAAATATAAAATTCTTTTGTCGTCTGTTCTGTTTATAGTTCCACCCAATATTGTCTTTCGAACGGGAGACTTGAATGTCAGAGCAGGCGAAAATGTCACATTGGAGTGCGTTGCGACTGGTGTTCCTACCCCTACTGTTGTGTGGAAGAAAGATGGTCAGAAATATGCACAAACGGTGAGTGTTCTCATGCAGTGATAAAACATGGTTTTATTACAGAGTCGTGACTGGTCCTATTTGTGGGGTCAGGTAATAGTTACTTGGCCTGCGGAAGGCGGACCAAGTATTAAAATGCAAAAGTTTTTTGTCGGGATTGCGATGCTGATTGGTTGGGGCGCTCATCAGTGACGTCACTCCCACGAGTACAAATACATGATGTATTGACATCAATGAAACAACTGCAAAGCATTGCAATGTACAGAAATGTACGATGAAACAGATGCTCAGAACCTTGAGAACGTGAAGACGCACTCTGAACGAAGGAGCTGGAGAATCTTGAGTGACGACACGCGGGAAGCAACTTTGCTTTTGTCTAATTTTTTAACTTGAAGATATTTTGTGCGTCACACTGATTTTCTTATTTGGTTTTCTCGTTTCACTTTGCTGCTGTGTTTTTGTCGACATAGCTTGGCTCTCTGCCATGAAATGAAACCACTATTGGAAGAAATGGCGTTGTTGAGTCACGGCTGTGATATTCGTCAGGAAGAAGCGGCCGTTGATAGATCTCGCATTAATCAATTTCACTAAACTAGTTCAAGCACCTTACTAAATCATAGCCCTGCACCTTTTCCTGTGCTACATGCCAACACAATGTCTAACAAAGCGTTGGCGAAGCTTATCTGTCGTGAATAATAAACCTACATGTAACCCGGTGAAACACGATTGCGGGGCATTGCAAACATTTCTTCTGAATCATCGAAACTCCACAATCAGAGTTTGACTTCTCAAATTCATAGATATACATGTCGACGGCTGGTTTTGGAACAGAGACAAAAAGAAACAATCGGAAACGCGGGCGACACGCACGTATTTGCTTTGTTGCTGTTGTTGTTGTATTTGTTGTTGTTGTTTAAAGTGCTTAAAGTTAACTTACTCAAGTGCTCGTCTTTGCAACTCAAGCTGCTTCATTTGGTTATACACACAACTCCTCAAGGTTGTGGATATCAGATTGTTCGTATATTTCTGTAAAGTTGTGTTCATTAGCTCAGAGGCTCAACAAACCGACCCAAGCCAAAACAAGAAAGTGACGCAAAATTCTATCGCTCACATTCGCCATCATTTGTTCGGCCAAAATGTCACTCGACCAAACGCAGCGCGCAAACCAATCAGCTCATCATATTTATCACGAACAAATCAGATTTCGTGTGCTATTTCTCAAGCTGAGAAGAAAAAAGTAATTATCTCACCATTCGCATTTCAACTCTTCGTCCGCAGCGGTGTAGTCGTATTGCAAATGATTCACTGACTCAGAAAATACAAAGACACAACGGATAGATCCCTCTGATATGTACACAGATATCCAGGCCAAGCATAGGGGCCTACCCCTGTCTTGTTTGATATATATTTACTAGAAATACGATATTCGCAGAAGCCCCACGCCCTAATCGATTATGTATGACGTTGCTGAGTAGAGCTCTCATGTATGCTTACACCACACAGCCCAATATCGTGTATTACATGTAAATGAAAGCAGATGACACTATATTAGCATTACATGATATTGGGGATGTTGCATACATGAGAGGAGACTGCTCCCTCCTCATTGCGTTTTGAAGAGTGCAGTAATTAAATTATATGTGTAGGGTGGTCTTGAAAGAAGAAAGTTCTCATCATGATAATATTCTCTTTCACACAAAATCATGCCATGTCCATTTCACAGTAATTTATTTTGTCCCATAATATTAAGAAATTATACAGGTCAAGTCAGTTTTTGCACTACATTCATAGGTAAAATGTATACATACTTCTCAAGTGGGTTACATTATACTGTACTTCTCAGAAGTTCTCAATTGTTGCATGTGTTGCCTGGTACATGTACAAACCCATGCCAGGAGAATATAACCCTAACCCTATACTCCCCAACATATTGGAAAGAAGTTCAAAGGTGAAAATGGAAAATGTATTATAAAATATACAATAATTCTACAGAATATTAGACAAAAGAGAGTCAGATAAGCATATTCTCTATCAATGTAAGATGCTGTGAGACACAAGATGAGCATGATCAGTTTATTACCATATTGCCATTCTTCTCTTAAAATGTCTCATTTCTTATGTCATATGGGTAAACTAACTCTTCTTATCACAGAAAGGTACTTTTTCCAATTGGGCTCAGTGAACTTCATGTTTCTCCCATTGATATTTTGGGACCTGTGGAAAATAAAACAAAGCACTGAAGTCTATAATATTAAGAATGTTATCAAGTGTCTTCTGTGGTTGGCAGTGGGGAGGGGGATTGGTGTTGGTGGTAATACAGCTGGAATAGTATCTCACTAGCAATTATTGTGAGCCGTATAGGATTAGCTTGCTCAAATGAAAACTTATTAAACTTCTGATTATCGTAACACCACTCAAACACTTTTCTGTCAGTGGTAAATACAAATTGATTCTTTTCACTTAATGATGTACAGTTAGTATCCTGTCTAGCAAATTGATTATTGACCTTGAGTCTCTAAAGGCATCCAGGACTCAATTTCTACATACTGTATTTAACAGTCTCTGTCAGTGCTATCTATTAATTCCAACTTGTTTAGAGGGAAATTCTTTTCTGCTCACACTAGCTGCTAGTGCAGTAAATCTTTTCTGAACATTACATATACCAGCTAGACAGCTAATTCAAAACAGCAAAACTGCAGCAATAAATTACATTATTTTCCTAATGCCAAATTTAGTGAGGCTAATTTTGCACTCTGAAACAAACTATGAAATAATACATACTATGTACTGGTAACAGTAAATACTTAAAATAATGTATTGTACAAAAACACTCCACTGTACAGTATGCCAGTAGCAAACGCAAAATAACTTAAATATGAAAACCATGAAAATCAGTTCACTATCCCTATTAAGGGGTAAAATAAATCAGAACATACACAATAATTTTGAGCTGTATTCAGTAACAAAGAAAAAATTACATTTGAAATGAAATTCATAGTCTTCAAAGACAAATAATGTAAAACAAAGTATGTGTAGCTACATTTTAATTGATAGAAAACCATGCAATTTCTCAAAGACAAAAAAGTGTAAAACAAAGTATGGCAGCTGCTTTTTAATAATTAAATAATTAAAGCAATTATTCAATCAATTATTGATAGAAAACCATGAAATTACACACTAAGGAAAGTGTAATCCAGTTAGAAAAGACAATAGTTGTGTAATGCACCAGTCAATTGTAACCCCCACCCCCCCCACCTCAGGGAATGGTGGGGCAATGTGGGGCATTTTTTCGTATTTGAAAGGTGTTTAAGCCCGAAGGGGTGGGAGATTTTCTCTTCATGATTCCTGACCTGCGGAAGTGGCGGGGCTGAAGGTGGGAGATTTGACCAAAAATATGATGCAATGCGGCCTTGTCCAGTTCAACCACACGGTTCGTTCGTGAGAGAAGTTTCTGTGCAAAGCCTCTTGTAAGATTTTGCCAAAATTTTGGGCCCACAATGTGGGGGATTTGTCAGCACATTATGTCCCATGGGGTGGGGGAATAGTTGATTATTGCAACAAAGAAAATCCATGTCCCCACTATTCCCCGAGGTGGGGGTTACAATTGACTGGTGCATAATGGTGTCACGAGTGCACTGTACCATACATTTTCTTTGTGTTCTACTTATTGGAGGATGTTTGCAAAATTCGTGGAGTGAACATATACTGTACAATTACATGCATGTACAAAAAACTGACAGCAAACACAATAAATTCAACAAGAAAAAAACAACATGAAGTCATGAATTCAGTCAAAAATGTAGCACCATACGTATTTTGTCTTTCGTGCAGGTACAGCACTTTTATTCGTGTTCAATAGACTTGAAAGGTTTTCAACAGACAATTTAAACAAAGAAGGAAGTATTAACGAATCCAATATTACATTTAGCAAGTGAATCAGGTGTGAAAATTGAAAATGGTTGGCAGTTCCTCACATGAAAAACAAACAATGCAAGAACACAAAGCAAAGAAAACTACTGTATTTCCCATAAGCATTTATTGCCTAGGTACAAAAGAAGAAAAGGAAGTGTTTTACTTCTTACCTGCCCCTTGTTTCCTGGTGATAAGGATCGGCAAATCACTCACATTGACAGGGAGACTGCTGAGAAATTTCTGCACATCTTGTCACCCGAGAATAAACGCACGAAGTTTTTTTGTTTCGCTTACAGCTGGTGCAGGTATAGTTCGGGTCAGTCATACTTTGGTTGGCAACAAGTGACCATGTTTCCTTGTAAACCTTACAGTGAAGGTTTTTTTCGTAGCGGTGGAAGGCTGCAAGTTCCTCTTGTGCCCACTGCTGTTCGTGTAGAGCCGGATTGTCAGGGTTAGCCCATCCACGGCCATGCAGATATTGTTGCCTCTGGAAGTGTCGTTCTTCGACAAAAGACAAACGTTGCTCACGGCATCGATTGTTGGCCTCATTTTGAGCCTGAAGCCTGCGGGTCCTTTCCGCATTCGTTTCATTGGCGTTGGGAAGCAGCTCGTTGTCGAGCGGCTTTCACGCGCTGTTCTTTTGCCTGAGTCGTTTCTTGGGTTTGCTTCTGCATATGATGCTCCTGATCAGCTATAATGCGCTGCTCTATTTCCTGTGTTGTCTCCTGAGCTCGTTTCTGCTGATAATGCTCTCGGTCAAAGCCGTTGTTTCGCTTTTTTGGCAGCGAAAGCACTGTCTGTTTGCCGTCTGCGCTCGAGACGAATACACCGCTCCTGTCTTGTCTCACGAATTCGTCTTAGTCTCGCTTGTTCTCTTCGTTTTTGAAGACGAACTTGTTTTTTCTCTTGAGAGTGTTCGGTTTGATTCTTTGCTTGATTCATACATGCCATATTTACTTCTTCAGCAAGAGTGTAAAACTCCTGTGTCCGTTGTTTTCCAACGGACCAGCAGAACATCACGTGATCTATCCAGCAGACACCGCGGTGCGAGAAGGTCGCCCGTGAAAGACAAACATTAAAACACGAGATTCAAGGTCGCAAAGGAAAGACCCTGGGAACGAGGTTAGAGTGTTCTACCCAGGTCCCCGCGCAGCGGGAACGCGATTCTCTTCCGATGTTTTTGCCAGCAAACCCCGCTGCGCGGGGAGGTCGCCCGTGAACGACAAACATTCAAAAACGACATGGTGTTCAGATTAGTACCCACTCAGGGCGTGGGAACAACCACTTTTTTTTTCTGTGTGTGTATGTGTGTGTAAATAAAAGTTACATACTAGAAACATTAAAGGTGATGCGTATTGTTAGATTCACAAATGAGAGCGTTGTCTGTCGTTTACAATATATTTCTTTTCTTATAAACTGCGAAAGTATCCATCAGGTGCACGCATCCCCGTGACTACTTTCTAATTTCGTTTTACATCGGCGTGAACTGCAGACCTGAGGCGTTATCTTCATATGTAATATTTTTTCCTAATGTAGCAAACCGAGGGCAGGAGTGTAATGATAATCGACAGTGTTGACAAGGACGACATCGATACATTCACTTGTGAAGCAGAGAATGGCGTGAAAAATATTGAGGGAGAAGTCATTGTGGACAGAGAGGATACTAAAGTCGATTTGATTGGTAAGCTTATTTTGCTGTTGTTGTCTACTACTTGTCACAACGTTGTTAGATTATTGTGAACGTTATGTTTCTCGCCTATTTGTGTCTTTTCCTATCTGCAGACGTGCCGACCCACTTCCAAACTATGTATTTAGCAATATTTCCTAAAAACCAAGCTTGATGATTTTGGATATGCTCTTATATATGGAGGCAGTCGTTTCTCATTTTTGACAATCTGATTACACGTATTCTGTATTTTGTTTTGGCCAGACCCCTGCGAGATAGAAGGCTGCAGTGCTCCTTACAACATAGGTTGCAGAAGCGAGGACGGCAAAGCAGTGTGCATCTGCCCAGAGTGTGACGGTGAAGCCAGTGCATCTGTTTGTTCGAGAGACGGTGTACAAGATAGGAATGGATGTGAGGTGAAACGGCAGTCCTGCTTAGTTGGAAAGAACATTGAAATTGCACAAGAGGCACCTTGTGGTAAGTAATGAATATTACTGTAACAGTTTACCTCATCAGGTATTCGTGACTTGTTTTATGAATTGTTCGTGTATTTACTTTGCCAGGTTTGTTCCTTTACGGGTGTTACGTTGGCCTAATGGTTAAATTGTATTGCTGCTTTTGATGTGTCAAATTATTATACGTTCTTGCTTACAAGACTTTTAGATACAAAACCATGGACGTCCAATCTACTGTTCCTTCATTCTTCTTACAGATGATGAGTGCAACCCCATTTTGGACCTGGCGTTCATCGTTGACTCGTCTGGCAGCATCGGTCGTAGGAACTGGGCCAGACTGAAACGATTCCTGATGTCCATTACCAGCAAGCTGGACGTAGGACAAGGAAAAACGCATGTATCAACCATTTCCTACAGCACAGATCCAAGAGTAGAGTTCCGCTTCACCGGACGACAGAGCACAGAAGAAGTGAACACACTCCTGAAAGGAATGCCATGGCAGAGGGGATTTACATACATCGACAAGGCGCTTATGTTAGCAGACAGTGAGTTGTTCACAGCTCCATCCGGAATGAGATCCAATGCGGTTAAGGTTAGTAAGCATATAAACACCGAAGCTGACTGGAGTAGTATTGTTATCACCCAGCGAAAATTGTAAAACAAAATGCTTACCTTGTGTGTATGTGGTATTGCAGGTTGCCGTCCTCATTACAGATGGGGAGCAGACTACAACAGAATCTTATACCGAACTGTCTCAAGCTTCGTCTGGAATAAAGAACAAGGGAGTAACTGTGTTTGCTTTGGGAATTGGAGGCCGTGTAAAGACGTCTGAATTGGAGAAGATTGCGTCGACCATTGACAACGTATACTCTGCATCGTCCTTCGGAGATCTGGAAAATATGGCGAGTAAATTAAGGAGTAGTTTGTGCCAAGGTATGTGCAATTCCACGATTCCTGCTATGCCATGTTTGTGGTAATTGTTCTTGCTTGGTCTTTCATATGGACCAAATATAAGATAGTGGAGAGTAGGCAACAACTTTGCAATTTAGTTCAGCAAATATAAAATTCTTTTGTCGTCTGTTCTGTTTATAGTTCCACCCAATATTGTCTTTCGAACGGGAGACTTGAATGTCAGAGCAGGCGAAAATGTCACATTGGAGTGCGTTGCGACTGGTGTTCCTACCCCTACTGTTGTGTGGAAGAAAGATGGTCAGAAATATGCACAAACTGTGAGTGTTCTCCTGCAGTGATAAAACATGGTTTTATTACAGAGTCGTGACTGGTCCTATTTGTGGGGTCAGGTAATAGTTACTTGGCCTGCCGAAGGCGGACCAAGTATTAAAATGCAAAAGTTTTTTGTCGGGATTGCGATGCTGATTGGTTGGGGCGCTCATCAGTGACGTCACTCCCACGAGTACAAATACATGATGTATTGACATCAATGAAACAACTGCAAAGCATTGCAATGTACAGAAATGTACGATGAAACAGATGCTCAGAACCTTGAGAACGTGAAGACGCACTCTGAACGAAGGAGCTGGAGAATCTTGAGTGACGACACGCGGGAAGCAACTTTGCTTTTGTCTAATTTTTTAACTTGAAGATATTTTGTGCGTCACACTGATTTTCTTATTTGGTTTTCTCGTTTGAATTTGGTTCTGTGTTTTTGTCGATATAGCTTGGCTCTCTGCCATGAAATGAAACCACTATTGGAAGAAATGGCGTTGTTGATTCACGGCTGTGATATTCGTCAGGAAGAAGCGGCCGTTGATAGATCTCGCATTAATCAATTTCACTAAACTAGTTCAAGCACCTTACTAAATCATAGCCCTGCACCTTTTCCTGTGCTACATGCCAACACAATGTCTAACAAAGCGTTGGCGAAGCTTATCTGTCGTGAATAATAAACCTACATGTAAGCCGGTGAAACACGATCGCGGGGCATTGCAAACATTTCTTCTGAATCATCGAAACTCCACAATCAGAGTTTGACTTCTTAAATTCATAGATATACATGTCGACGGCTGGTTTTGGAACAGAGACAAAAAGAAACAATCGGAAACGCGGGCGACACGCACGTATTTGCTTTGTTGCTGTTGCTGTTGTATTTGTTGTTGTTGTTGTTTAAAGTGCTTAAAGTTAACCTTCATAATCTTACTCCAGTGCTCGTCTTTGCAACTCAAGCTGCTTCATTTGGTTATACACACAACTCCTCAAGGTTGTGGATATCGGATTGTTCGTATATTTCTGTAAAGTTGTGTTCATTAGCTCAGAGGCTCAACAAACCGACCCAAGCCAAAACAAGAAAGTGACGCAAAATTCTATCGCTCACATTCGCCATCATTTGTTCGGCCAAAATGTCACTCGACCAAACGCAGCGCGCAAACCAATCAGCTCATCATATTTATCACGAACAAATCAGATTTCGTGTGCTATTTCTCAAGCTGAGAAGAAAAAAATAATTATCTCACCATTCGCATTTCAACTCTTCGCCCGCAGCAGTACAGTCATATTGCAAATGATTCACTGGCTCAGAAAGTACAAAGACACAACGGATAGACCCCTCTGATTTGTACACAGATATCCAGGCCAAGCATAGTGGCCTACGCCTGTCTTGTTTGATATATATTTACAACCAGTTTTTTTTTGTGTGTGTATGTGTGTATGTGTGTGTCGATAAAAGTTACATACTAGAAACATTAAAGGTGATGCGTATTGTTAGATTCACAAATGAGAGCGTTGTCTGTCGTTTACAATATATTTCTTTTCTTATAAACTGCGAAAGTATCCATCAGGTGCACGCATCCCCGTGACTACTTTCTAATTTCGTTTTACATCGGCGTGAACTGCAGACCTGAGGCGTTATCTTCATATGTAATATTTTTTCCTAATGTAGCAAACCGAGGGCAGGAGTGTAATGATAATCGACAGTGTTGACAAGGACGACATTGACACATTCACTTGTGAAGCAGAGAATGGCGTGAAAAATATTGAGGGAGAAGTCATTGTGGACAGAGAGGATACTAAAGTCGATTTGATTGGTAAGCTTATTTTGCTGTTGTTGTCTACTACTTGTCACAACGTTGTTAGATTATTGTGAACGTTATGTTTCTCGCCTATTTGTGTCTTTTCCTATCTGCAGACGTGCCGACCCACTTCCAAACTATGTATTTAGCAATATTTCCTAAAAACCAAGCTTAATGATTTTGGCTATGCTCTTATATATGGAGGCAGTCGTTTCTCATTTTTGACAATCTGATTACACGTATTCTGTATTTTGTTTTGGCCAGACCCCTGCGAGATAGAAGGCTGCAGTGCTCCTTACAACATAGGTTGCAGAAGCGAGGACGGCAAAGCAGTGTGCATCTGCCCAGAGTGTGACGGTGAGGCCAGTGCATCTGTTTGTTCGAGAGACGGTGTACAAGATAGGAATGGATGTGAGGTGAAACGGCAGTCCTGCTTAGTTGGAAAGAACATTGAAATTGCACAAGAGGCACCTTGTGGTAAGTAATGAATATTACGGTAACAGTTTACCTCATCAGGTATTCGTGACTTGTTGCTTGTGACGTCACAAGCTATAAAATGCAGCGATTTTTTTATTTTTTTATTTTTCTGGGTTAGAGATCTGCATGCGATGATTGGTTGATATTATCATGTGATTTGTGATGACGTTGCGATCACGTGACTTGTCGAGCAAGCAGTTTCGCCATTTTGAAGACAGCAAGATGTGGGAGGTGGACTTGTGTGTTGCTTGCCTTAGTTGGCTCTGTGGATTATTTTATGGACCGCTCATTTTACTTACAAACGCATACGCCAGCTGCGGTAGACCCATACTAAATTTCATTGAGCGGTTTTGGCTTGGGTCGGTCCGTTCAGCCTCAAAAGCCATATTGAAAGCCATGAAAGCAAATGCAATGAACTTATCAATGAACTGCATAACTATGCACAACTGTACAGAAATGTACGAAGAATCTGATATCCAGAACCTGGAGAACTTGAAGGAACAAGCTGAACGAAGGCGCTCGAGATACAAAGACGAGAACCTGTGTAAAGACGGCGATTCTTGACAAGCGCTTGATAGCGGATTATATGGAACTGTTTAGTATGAGGGTGAACTTGAAGGTACTTTGTATTCTTTTACTTTGTATTATTCTTGCTGATACAAGTAAAGCGTCAGAAAATCTGACTTTTGTTTGGAATCAAAATTTCACTCTGCGTGCATTTATGTTGTTGTTGCGACATTTTGGCTCGGTGCCATGAAGGTCAAACAATCAGTGGAACAGATGGCGTTATTATTTGAAAATTGGGAAATGGCTGAGGAAAAAGTGACCGTTGGTAGATCTTGCTTCGCTCAGTTTTATTGTATTCCCACAAATGTTTATGTGAAAGAAAACCGAAGTCCTCCAAGACGAAGTCGTGAGCCAAGCCACGTACCATTGAATTACCTTTCACGCATTTTGAACAAGAGTAGAAAAGCAGGCGACTAATACAAGAATACATTTCAAAGAATGTCCCAAAGTCGTCAAAAGTTCATGATTATACCCGAGCTTACGTACTTCACAATGCTAATGCGTTCCGTGAACGTGCATGTAAACAACATGGAAACAATAAAAAAGCCACAGATGGAAATGGAAAGAGAAAATTAGGATCACTAAACCATCGCTGCGAGAAAGCTAGAAGCTCAAAAAGAAGATTGCCAAAAGTAACCGAGGTGCTAAGATACGTTTGTATTTTAAAATGTGTTAAAACACAGGCATTGCAAGATCAGACGTATTCAGAGATCAAAATCACAGAACCAAGTACAATGGGTTTTCTCTGTCAAGGGATATAGAAAAAAAAATCCGGTCCTTCAGTTGTTGATCCAAACAAAACGATCATCGCGGAAGCCATACTTTAAGAGCGATTTTGGCTTGCATTGTTTTTAAGCGTCGGAAGACTTGAAAATAGCCGTACACAAATGCTTGATGTGTTACCAGCGGGACCCCCGTAAAGTACGAAGGGTTGTGTTTTGCAAATGCTCGATTAAAGATACCGCTTCAACCAATGTATCTGTGTTCTGAGCAATATTTGTGTGAAAGAACATCGAATAAGTAGTAGAAGACGTGTCGAAACTTGATAGAACTTGAACTTTTTCCTGCGGGCAGAGCGTCTCCCTTTGTCGGAAACTCTGCGGCTTTGTGTAACGCGCGGCGTATACGAACAGTCGGCGTTTAACTTCGTTTTGCGTGCAGTAAAGGTTCTTTGTTTATTGTCTCAGGATATTGAATTACTAATAGGATTGAGGCAAATATCACGCGAGATTAAGATACAAGATCTGTCAATGAAATGTCACGAGCATAATATCATAGAACGGGGAATCACGAATCATCAGCTACTTAGCTTTCACTCACGCCGCTTTAACAAAAGCAGGAAAGACCGGCAGGCGATTACATCGAGAATATTTGTCACTGAATACCTCGAAGTCTTCAAGGTTGATATCCAACTATCCGAGCCGTAATTGTTCGCTCCACAAGCCCGTGATGCACGCCTTTGTTGTCACGGTATTCAAACGTCTGCAGCTTCCGATAGAGATTAATTTCGTATCGACCCAGAATTTTGCGTTAAAGCTTAATGCATAGCAGTCTTGAACATATTAGTGATCAGACTTGTACATGTAGGATGCGTAACGTCTGAGATGGCTTTTTCATACGAAGTAATTTCATCATGGGAAGTGTCATGTTTTAGGCCCCGTCCACACTACGCCGGATAAATTTGAAAACGCAACTTTATTCTTACGGTTAGGAAAACGCTCTTCAAAGTGGATAAATTTGAAAACGACGGCTTTGCGCTTTGGTGTGGACGAAAAACATTTTGAAAACGGAACTTTTCGAAAACCCTGACTCACGTGGTCACGTCAAGTGGTTTCAAAGATTGTCAGGGACGTTTGTAGAGCAATAACAATACATTTGGGCCCGGAAACATTTTATCCGTTTTCCAGTGTGGACGGAAAACATTTCTTGCGTTTTCAGAGTGAAAGTTGCGTTTTCAAATTTATCCGGCGTAGTGTGGACGGGGCCTTAATGTGCTACAGCTACTTGAACATGATGCACACGCTGGGAAGATGAGATAAGGCTATTACGCTGTCTTACAGCTACTTAAGATGTCGGGTATTCCCCAGTCAATCCCATTACAAAATGACAACACAGTTCCTCCACAAAACATGTCAGCTTGAAAATTCACTCAACAAGGTTGCCAGGTTGTATAGAAAGCGTCACACAAGTACTGTCACGTGCATCGGAAAGCAATGAAAACTGGGTTGTTGCAAACGAAGAATATTCCTACGGGGCCTTCGATAATTGTTTTCTCTCAATTATTATAATACACTTTTTCGTGAATATCTGTTTGACCGAAATTAGAAGAAAAGAGGGCAAGAAAAATAAAGGGAGCTCTTGGATCCGTCATTTGCAAAAACTGACTCGGCTATAATATCTTTTGCATATAAACGCACGACAAAAGTTCCTCTCCCGGGACCCCGCGTGTCTCTATTCATTGTACTAATGACGTCACAAGCGCACTGGCCACGGGCCTGTCTTGTTTTATGAATTGTTCGTGTATTTACTTTGCCAGGTTTGTTCCTTTACGGGTGTTACGTTGGCCTAAAGGTTAAATTGTATTGCTGCTTTTGATGTGTCAAACTATTATATGTTCTTGCTTGCAAGACTTTTAGATACAAAACCATGGACGTCCAATCTACTGTTCCTTCATTCTTCTTACAGATGATGAGTGCAACCCCATTTTGGACCTGGCGTTCATCGTTGACTCGTCTGGCAGCATCGGTCGTAGGAACTGGGCCAGACTGAAACGATTCCTGATGTCCATTACCAGCAAGCTGGACGTAGGTCAAGGAAAAACGCATGTATCAACCATTTCCTACAGCACAGATCCAAGGGTAGAGTTCCGCTTCACCGGACGACAGAGCACAGAAGAAGTGAACACACTCCTGAAAGGAATGCCATGGCAGAGGGGATTTACATACATCGACAAGGCGCTTATGTTAGCAGACAGTGAGTTGTTCACAGCTCCATCCGGAATGAGATCCAATGCGGTTAAGGTTAGTAAGCATATAAACACCGAAGCTGACTGGAGTAGTATTGTTATCACCCAGCGAATATTGTAAAACAAAATGCTTACCTTGTGTGTATGTGGTATTACAGGTTGCCGTCCTCATTACAGATGGGGAGCAGACCACAACAGAATCTTATACCGAACTGTCTCAAGCTTCGTCTGGAATAAAGAACAAGGGAGTAACTGTGTTTGCTTTGGGAATTGGAGACCGTGTAAAGACGTCTGAATTGGAGAAGATTGCGTCGACCATTGACAACGTATACTCTGCATCGTCCTTCGGAGATCTGGAAAAAGTGGCGAGTAAATTAAGGAGTAGTTTGTGCCAAGGTATGTGCAATTCCACGATTCCTGCTATGCCATGTTTGTGGTAATTGTTCTTGCTTGGTCTTTCATATGGACCAAATATAAGATAGTGGAGAGTAGGCAACAACTTTGCAATTTAGTTCAGCAAATATAAAATTCTTTTGTCGTCTGTTCTGTTTATAGTTCCACCCAATATTGTCTTTCGAACGGGAGACTTGAATGTCAGAGCAGGCGAAAATGTCACATTGGAGTGCGTTGCGACTGGTGTTCCTACCCCTACTGTTGTGTGGAAGAAAGATGGTCAGAAATATGCACAAACTGTGAGTGTTCTCCTGCAGTGATAAAACATGGTTTTATTACAGAGTCGTGACTGGTCCTATTTGTGGGGTCAGGTAATAGTTACTTGGCCTGCCGAAGGCGGACCAAGTATTAAAATGCAAAAGTTTTTTGTCGGGATTCCGATGTTGATTGGTTGGGGCGCTCATCAGTGACGTCACTCCCACGAGTACAAATACATGATGTATTGACATCAATGAAACAACTGCAAAGCATTGCAATGTACAGAAATGTACGATGAAACAGAAGCTCAGAACCTTCAGAACGTGAAGACGCACTCTGAACGAAGGAGCTGGAGAATCTTGAGTGACGACACGCGGGAAGCAACTTTGCTTTTGTCTAATTTTTTAACTTGAAGGTATTTTGTGCGTCACACTGATCTTCTTATTTGGTTTTCTCGTTTGACTTTGTTGCTGTGTTTTTGTCGATATAGCTTGGCTCTCTGCCATGAAATGAAACCACTATTGGAAGAAATGGCGTTGTTGATTCACAGCTGTGATATTCGTCAGGAAGAAGCGGCCGTTGATAGATCTCGCATTAATCAATTTCACTAAACTAGTTCAAGCACCTTACTAAATCATAGCCCTGCACCTTTTCCTGTGCTACATGCCAACACAATGTCTAACAAAGCGTTGGCGAAGCTTATCTGTCGTGAATAATAAACCTACATGTAAGCCGGTGAAACACGATCGCGGGGCATTGCAAACATTTCTTCTGAATCATCGAAACTCCACAATCAGAGTTTGACTTCTTAAATTCATAGATATACATGTCGACGGCTGGTTTTGGAACAGAGACAAAAAGAAACAATCGGAAACGTAGGCGACACGCACGTATTTGCTTTGTTGCTGTTGTTGTTGTATTTGTTGTTGTTGTTTAAAGTGCTTAAAGTTAACCTTCATAATCTTACTCAAGTGCTCGTCTTTGCAACTCAAGCTGCTTCATTTGGTTGTACACACAACTCCTCAAGGTTGTGGATATCAGATTGTTCGTATATTTCTGTAAAGTTGCGTTCATTTGCTCAGAGGCTCAACAAACCGACCCAAGCCAAACCAAGAAAGTGACGCAAAATTCTATAGCTCACATCCGCCATCATTTGTTCGGCCAAAAAGTCACTCGACCAAACGCAGCGCGCAAACCAATCAGCTCATCATATTTATCACGAATAAATCAGATGGCGTGTGCCAATTCTCGAGACGAGAAGAAAGAAGTAATTATCTCACCATTCGCATTTCAACTCTTCGCCCGCAGCGGTGCAGTCATATTGCAAATGATTCACTGACTCAGAAAATACAAAGACACAACAGATAGACCCCTCTGATTTGTACAAAGATAACCAGGCCAAGCATAGTGGCCTACGCCTGTCTTGTTTGATATATATTTACAACCAGTTTTTTTTTTCTGTGTGTGTATGTGTTTGTCGATAAAAGTTACATACTAGAAACATTAAAGGTGATGCGTATTGTTAGATTCACAAATGAGAGCGTTGTCTGTCGTTTACAATATATTTCTTTTCTTATAAACTGCGAAAGTATCCATCAGGTGTACGCATCCCCGTGACTACTTTCTAATTTCGTTTTACATCGGCGTGAACTGCAGACCTGAGGCGTTATCTTCATATGTAATATTTTTTCCTAATGTAGCAAACCGAGGGCAGGAGTGTAATGATAATCGACAGTGTTGACAAGGACGACATTGACACATTCACTTGTGAAGCAGAGAATGGCGTGAAAAATATTGAGGGAGAAGTCATTGTGGACAGAGAGGATACTAAAGTCGATTTGATTGGTAAGCTTATTTTGCTGTTGTTGTCTACTACTTGTCACAACGTTGTTAGATTATTGTGAACGTTATGTTTCTCGCCTATTTGTGTCTTTTCCTATCTGCAGACGTGCCGACCCACTTCCAAACTATGTATTTAGCAATATTTCCTAAAAACCAAGCTTGATGGTTTTGGCTATGCTCTTATATATGGAGGCAGTCGTTTCTCATTTTTGACAATCTGATTACACGTATTCTGTATTTTGTTTTGGCCAGACCCCTGCGAGATAGAAGGCTGCAGTGCTCCTTACAACATAGGTTGCAGAAGCGAGGACGGCAAAGCAGTGTGCATCTGCCCAGAGTGTGACGGTGAGGCCAGTGCATCTGTTTGTTCGAGAGACGGTGTACAAGATAGGAATGGATGTGAGGTGAAACGGCAGTCCTGCTTAGTTGGAAAGAACATTGAAATTGCACAAGAGGCACCTTGTGGTAAGTAATGAATATTACTGTAACAGTTTACCTCATCAGGTATTCGTGACTTGTTTTATGAATTGTTCGTGTATTTACTTTGCCAGGTTTGTTCCTTTACGGGTGTTACGTTGGCCTAATGGTTAAATTGTATTGCTGCTTTTGATGTGTCAAACTATTATATGTTCTTGCTTACAAGACTTTTAGATACAAAACCATGGACGTCCAATCTACTGTTCCTTCATTCTTCTTACAGATGATGAGTGCAACCCCATTTTGGACCTGGCGTTCATCGTTGACTCGTCTGGCAGCATCGGTCGTAGGAACTGGGCCAGACTGAAACGATTCCTGATGTCCATTACCAGCAAGCTGGACGTAGGTCAAGGAAAAACGCATGTATCAACCATTTCCTACAGCACAGATCCAAGGGTAGAGTTCCGCTTCACCGGACGACAGAGCACAGAAGAAGTGAACACACTCCTGAAAGGAATGCCATGGCAGAGGGGATTTACATACATCGACAAGGCGCTTATGTTAGCAGACAGTGAGTTGTTCACAGCTCCATCCGGAATGAGATCCAATGCGGTTAAGGTTAGTAAGCATATAAACACCGAAGCTGACTGGAGTAATATTGTTATCACCCAGCGAATATTGTAAAACAAAATGCTTACCTTGTGTGTATGTGGTATTTCAGGTTGCCGTCCTCATTACAGATGGGGAGCAGACCACAACAGAATCTTATACCGAACTGTCTCAAGCTTCGTCTGGAATAAAGAACAAGGGAGTAACTGTGTTTGCTTTGGGAATTGGAGACCGTGTAAAGACGTCTGAATTGGAGAAGATTGCGTCGACCATTGACAACGTATACTCTGCATCGTCCTTCGGAGATCTGGAAAAAGTGGCGAGTAAATTAAGGAGTAGTTTGTGCCAAGGTATGTGCAATTCCACGATTCCTGCTATGCCATGTTTGTGGTAATTGTTCTTGCTTGGTCTTTCATATGGACCAAATATAAGATAGTGGAGAGTAGGCAACAACTTTGCAATTTAGTTCAGCAAATATAAAATTCTTTTGTCGTCTGTTCTGTTTATAGTTCCACCCAATATTGTCTTTCGAACGGGAGACTTGAATGTCAGAGCAGGCGAAAATGTCACATTGGAGTGCGTTGCGACTGGTGTTCCTACCCCTACTGTTGTGTGGAAGAAAAATGGTCAGAAATATGCACAAACGGTGAGTGTTCTCCTGCAGTGAAAAAACATGGTTTTATTACAGAGTCGTGACTGGTCCTATTTGTGGGGTCAGGTAATAGTTACTTGGCCTGCCGAAGGCGGACCAAGTATTAAAATGCAAAAGTTTTTTGTCGGGATTCCGATGTTGATTGGTTGGGGCGCTCATCAGTGACGTCACTCCCACGAGTACAAATACATGATGTATTGACATCAATGAAACAACTGCAAAGCATTGCAATGTACAGAAATGTACGATGAAACAGAAGCTCAGAACCTTCAGAACGTGAAGACGCACTCTGAACGAAGGAGCTGGAGAATCTTGAGTGACGACACGCGGGAAGCAACTTTGCTTTTGTCTAATTTTTTAACTTGAAGGTATTTTGTGCGTCACACTGATCTTCTTATTTGGTTTTCTCGTTTGACTTTGTTGCTGTGTTTTTGTCGATATAGCTTGGCTCTCTGCCATGAAACGAAACCACTATTGGAAGAAATGGCGTTGTTGATTCACAGCTGTGATATTCGTCAGGAAGAAGCGGCCGTTGATAGATCTCGCATTAATCAATTTCACTAAACTAGTTCAAGCACCTTACTAAATCATAGCCCTGCACCTTTTCCTGTGCTACATGCCAACACAATGTCTAACAAAGCGTTGGCGAAGCTTATCTGTCGTGAATAATAAACCTACATGTAAGCCGGTGAAACACGATCGCGGGGCATTGCAAACATTTCTTCTGAATCATCGAAACTCCACAATCAGAGTTTGACTTCTTAAATTCATAGATATACATGTCGACGGCTGGTTTTGGAACAGAGACAAAAAGAAACAATCGGAAACGTAGGCGACACGCACGTATTTGCTTTGTTGCTGTTGTTGTTGTATTTGTTGTTGTTGTTTAAAGTGCTTAAAGTTAACCTTCATAATCTTACTCAAGTGCTCGTCTTTGCAACTCAAGCTGCTTCATTTGGTTGTACACACAACTCCTCAAGGTTGTGGATATCAGATTGTTCGTATATTTCTGTAAAGTTGCGTTCATTAGCTCAGAGGCTCAACAAACCGACCCAAGCCAAACCAAGAAAGTGACGCAAAATTCTATAGCTCACATCCGCCATCATTTGTTCGGCCAAAAAGTCACTCGACCAAACGCAGCGCGCAAACCAATCAGCTCATCATATTTATCACGAATAAATCAGATGGCGTGTACCAATTCTCGAGACGAGAAGAAAGAAGTAATTATCTCACCATTCGCATTTCAACTCTTCGCCCGCAGCGGTGCAGTCATATTGCAAATGATTCACTGACTCAGAAAATACAAAGACACAACAGATAGACCCCTCTGATTTGTACAAAGATAACCAGGCCAAGCATAGTGGCCTACGCCTGTCTTGTTTGATATATATTTACAACCAGTTTTTTTTTTCTGTGTGTGTATGTGTTTGTCGATAAAAGTTACATACTAGAAACATTAAAGGTGATGCGTATTGTTAGATTCACAAATGAGAGCGTTGTCTGTCGTTTACAATATATTTCTTTTCTTATAAACCGCGGAAGTATCCATCAGGTGCACGCATCCCCGTGACTACTTTCTAATTTCGTTTTACATCGGCGTGAACTGCAGACCTGAGGCGTTATCTTCATATGTAATATTTTTTCCTAATGTAGCAAACCGAGGGCAGGAGTGTAATAATAATCGACAGTGTTGACAAGGACGACATCGACACATTCACTTGTGAAGCAGAGAATGGCGTGAAAAATATTGAGGGAGAAGTCATTGTGGACAGAGAGGATACTAAAGTCGATTTGATTGGTAAGCTTATTTTGCTGTTGTTGTCTACTACTTGTCACAACGTTGTTAGATTATTGTGAACGTTATGTTTCTCGCCTATTTGTGTCTTTTCCTATCTGCAGACGTGCCGACCCACTTCCAAACTATGTATTTAGCAATATTTCCTAAAAACCAAGCTTGATGATTTTGGCTATGCTCTTATATATGGAGGCAGTCGTTTCTCATTTTTAACAATCTGATTACACGTATTCTGTATTTTGTTTTGGCCAGACCCCTGCGAGATAGAAGGCTGCAGTGCTCCTTACAACATAGGTTGCAGAAGCGAGGACGGCAAAGCAGTGTGCATCTGCCCAGAGTGTGACGGTGAAGCCAGTGCATCTGTTTGTTCGAGAGACGGTGTACAAGATAGGAATGGATGTGAGGTGAAACGGCAGTCCTGCTTAGTTGGAAAGAACATTGAAATTGCACAAGAGGCACCTTGTGGTAAGTAATAAATATTACTGTAACAGTTTACCTCATCAGGTATTCGTGACTTGTTTTATGAATTGTTCGTGTATTTACTTTGCCAGGTTTGTTCCTTTACGTGTGTTACGTTGGCCAAATGGTTAAATTGTTTTGCTGCTTTTGATGTGTCAAACTATTATATGTTTTTGTTTGCAAGACTTTTAGATACAAAGCCATGGACGTCCAATCTACTGTTCCTTCATTCTTCTTACAGATGATGAGTGCAACCCCATTTTGGACCTGGCGTTCATTGTTGACTCGTCTGGCAGCATCGGTCGTAGGAACTGGGCCAGACTGAAACGATTCCTGATGTCCATTACCAGCAAGCTGGACGTAGGTCAAGGAAAAACGCATGTATCAACCATTTCCTACAGCACAGATCCAAGGGTAGAGTTCCGCTTCACCGAACGACAGAGCACAGAAGAAGTGAACACACTCCTGAAAGGAATGCCATGGCAGAGGGGATTTACATACATCGACAAGGCGCTTATGTTAGCAGACAGTGAGTTGTTCACAGCTCCATCCGGAATGAGATCTAATGCGGTTAAGGTTAGTAAGCATATAAACACCGAAGCTGACTGGAGTAGTATTGTTATCACCCAGCGAATATTGTAAAACAAAATGCTTACCTTGTGTGTATGTGGTATTGCAGGTTGCCGTCCTCATTACAGATGGGGAGCAGACCACAACAGAATCTTATACCGAACTGTCTCAAGCTTCGTCTGGAATAAAGAACAAGGGAGTAACTGTGTTTGCTTTGGGAATTGGAGACCGTGTAAAGACGTCTGAATTGGAGAAGATTGCGTCGACCATTGACAACGTATACTCTGCATCGTCCTTCGGAGATCTGGAAAAAGTGGCGAGTAAATTAAGGAGTAGTTTGTGCCAAGGTATGTGCAATTCCACGATTCCTGCTATGCCATGTTTGTGGTAATTGTTCTTGCTTGGTCTTTCATATGGACCAAATATAAGATAGTGGAGAGTAGGCAACAACTTTGCAATTTAGTTCAGCAAATATAAAATTCTTTTGTCGTCTGTTCTGTTTATAGTTCCACCCAATATTGTCTTTCGAACGGGAGACTTGAATGTCAGAGCAGGCGAAAATGTCACATTGGAGTGCGTTGCGACTGGTGTTCCTACCCCTACTGTTGTGTGGAAGAAAAATGGTCAGAAATATGCACAAACGGTGAGTGTTCTCCTGCAGTGATAAAACATGATTTTATTACAGAGTCGTGACTGGTCCTATTTGAGGGGTCAGGTAATAGTTACTTGGCCTGCCGAAGGCGGACCAAGTATTAAAATGCAAAAGTTTTTTGTCGGGATTGCGATGCTGATTGGTTGGGGCGCTCATCAGTGACGTCACTCCCACGAGTACAAATATATGATGTATTGACATCAATGAAACAACTGCAAAGCATTGCAATGTACAGAAATGTACGATGAAACAGATGCTCAGAACCTTGAGAACGTGAAGACGCACTCTGAACGAAGGAGCTGGAGAATCTTGAGTGACGACACGCGGGAAGCAACTTTGCTTTTTCTTCTAATTTTTTAACTTGAAGATATTTTGTGCGTCACACTGATCTTCTTATTTGGTTTTCTCGTTTGACTTTCCTGCTTTGTTTTTGTCGATATAGCTTGGCTCTCTGCCATGAAACGAAACCACTATTGGAAGAAATGGCGTTGTTGATTCACAGCTGTGATATTCGTCAGGAAGAAGCGGCCGTTGATAGATCTCGCATTAATCAATTTCACTAAACTAGTTCAAGCACCTTACTAAATCATAGCCCTGCACCTTTTCCTGTGCTACATGCCAACACAATGTCTAACAAAGCGTTGGCGAAGCTTATCTGTCTTGAATAATAAACCTACATGAAACACAATGAAACACGATCGGGCATTGCAAACAATTCTTCTGAATCATCGAAACTCCACAATCAGAGTTTGACTTCTTAAATTCATAGATATACATGTCGACGGCTGGTTTTGGAACAGAGACAAAAAGAAACAATCGGAAACGTAGGCGACACGCACGTATTTGCTTTGTTGCTGTTGTTGTTGTATTTGTTGTTGTTGTTTAAAGTGCTTAAAGTTAACCTTCATAATCTTACTCAAGTACTCGTCTTTGCAACTCAAGCTGCTTCATTTGGTTATACACACAACTCCTCAAGGTTGTGGATATCAGATTGTTCGTATATTTCTGTAAAGTTGTGTTCATTAGCTCAGAGGCTCAACAAACCGACCCAAGCCAAAACAAGAAAGTGACCCACAATTCTGTCGCTCACATTCGCCATCATTTGTTCGGCCAAAAAGTCACTCGACCAAACGCAGCGCGCAAACCAATCAGCTCATCATATTTATCACGAACAAATCAGATGGTGTGTGCCAATTCTCGAGACGAGAAGAAAGAAGTAATTATCTCACCATTTGCATTTCAACTCTTTGCCCGCAGCGGTGCAGTCATATTGCAAATGATTCACTGACTCAGAAAATACAAAGACACAACGGATAGACTCCTCTGATTTGTACACAGATATCCAGGCCAAGCATAGTGGCCTACGCCTGTCTTGTTTGATATATATTTACAACCAGTTTTTTTTTTCTGTGTGTGTATGTGTGTATGTGTGTGTCGGTAAAAGTTACATACTAGAAACATTAAAGGTGATGCGTATTGTTAGATTCACAAATGAGAGCGTTGTCTGTCGTTTACAATATATTTCTTTTCTTATAAACTGCGAAAGTATCCATCAGGTGCACGCATCCCCGTGACTACTTTGTAATTTCGTTTTACATCGGCGTGAACTGCAGACCTGAGGCGTTATCTTCATATGTAATATTTTTTCCTAATGTAGCAAACCGAGGGCAGGAGTGTAATAATAATCGACAGTGTTGACAAGGACGACATCGACACATTCACTTGTGAAGCAGAGAATGGCGTGAAAAATATTGAGGGAGAAGTCATTGTGGACAGAGAGGATACTAAAGTCGATTTGATTGGTAAGCTTATTTTGCTGTTGTTGTCTACTACTTGTCACAACGTTGTTAGATTATTGTGAACGTTATGTTTCTCTCCTATTTGTGTCTTTTCCTATCTGCAGACGTGCCGACCCACTTCCAAACTATGTATTTAGCAATATTTCCTAAAAACCAAGCTTAATGATTTTGGCTATGCTCTTATATATGGAGGCAGTCGTTTCTCATTTTTGACAATCTGATTACACGTATTCTGTATTTTGTTTTGGCCAGACCCCTGCGAGATAGAAGGCTGCAGTGCTCCTTACAACATAGGTTGCAGAAGCGAGGACGGCAAAGCAGTGTGCATCTGCCCAGAGTGTGACGGTGAAGCCAGTGCATCTGTTTGTTCGAGAGACGGTGTACAAGATAGGAATGGATGTGAGGTGAAACGGCAGTCCTGCTTAGTTGGAGAGAACATTGAAATTGCACAAGAGGCACCTTGTGGTAAGTAATAAATATTACTGTAACAGTTTACCTCATCAGGTATTCGTGACTTGTTTTATGAATTGTTCGTGTATTTACTTTGCCAGGTTTGTTCCTTTACGGGTGTTACGTTGGCCTAATGGTTAAATTGTTTTGCTGCTTTTGATGTGTCAAACTATTATATGTTCTTGCTTGCAAGACTTTTAGATACAAAGCCATGGACGTCCAATCTACTGTTCCTTCATTCTTCTTACAGATGATGAGTGCAACCCCATTTTGGACCTGGCGTTCATTGTTGACTCGTCTGGCAGCATCGGTCGTAGGAACTGGGCCAGACTGAAACGATTCCTGATGTCCATTACCAGCAAGCTGGACGTAGGTCAAGGAAAAACGCATGTATCAACCATTTCCTACAGCACAGATCCAAGGGTAGAGTTCCGCTTCACCGAACGACAGAGCACAGAAGAAGTGAACACACTCCTGAAAGGAATGCCATGGCAGAGAGGATTTACATACATCGACAAGGCGCTTATGTTAGCAGACAGTGAGTTGTTCACAGCTCCATCCGGAATGAGATCCAATGCGGTTAAGGTTAGTAAGCATATAAACACCGAAGCTGACTGGAGTAGTATTGTTATCACCCAGCGAAAATTGTAAAACAAAATGCTTACCTTGTGTGTATGTGGTATTGCAGGTTGCCGTCCTCATTACAGATGGGGAGCAGACCACAACAGAATCTTATACCGAACTGTCTCAAGCTTCGTCTGGAATAAAGAACAAGGGAGTAACTGTGTTTGCTTTGGGAATTGGAGACCGTGTAAAGACGTCTGAATTGGAGAAGATTGCGTCGACCATTGACAACGTATACTCTGCATCGTCCTTCGGAGATCTGGAAAAAGTGGCGAGTAAATTAAGGAGTAGTTTGTGCCAAGGTATGTGCAATTCCACGATTCCTGCTATGCCATGTTTGTGGTAATTGTTCTTGCTTGGTCTTTCATATGGACCAAATATAAGATAGTGGAGAGTAGGCAACAACTTTGCAATTTAGTTCAGCAAATATAAAATTCTTTTGTCGTCTGTTCTGTTTATAGTTCCACCCAATATTGTCTTTCGAACGGGAGACTTGAATGTCAGAGCAGGCGAAAATGTCACATTGGAGTGCGTTGCGACTGGTGTTCCTACCCCTACTGTTGTGTGGAAGAAAAATGGTCAGAAATATGCACAAACGGTGAGTGTTCTCCTGCACCCGCATGCAAGTTAAGTGATTTTGCAAACTTGGCTTGATTTGGCTCGACTTGGAAGTCTGTTTGGCTTTAGACAGTCTTCGTCAGCAGAAATAGTTTTGCTTTGGCCACGTTCGGTACACCAGTGAACTTATTTATGGCGTTAGCATGATTGTCAAGGTCGATCTTTCGTTGATACGCTACGCTTCGTTTCGTTATGTAATGTTTTAATGTTTTGTTATCTAATGTTTTTTACTGTTTTGTTATTGTTTGATGCTATCTACTATACCAGCAGAAAAAAGTAACTGAGATGTCCCATAGAAAATGTATGTTAAAAACCTCAACAATATAATAGTTTTAGAATTGTAAATAAGGATTTCTTTACAAATTCAATTGATCAACGGGATTACTGCGTCAGATCCTTATTTAACAATTCATGTACTGTACGTATCTGAGCCCGGTTGTTCAGAACTCGACATGGACAGGACTATCCACAAACGTTGAGTGTTGTTCTGAGACCGATGAGATTGTGGCATCATATGCACTTGATAAATCTAGTTTTCTTTTTTATGTACGGTGGAATGCTAACAAGTTTTGGTCTATTCCGGCGTTTCAAGGAACCAAACTGTCTAAACGTTTGTATGTGCTAATCGCCTTTTATTCTTGACAGTGTTCAACTTCTTCTTCGCTCGCGCCAGTTATACATTACACAGTGTGGAGAAATTGACACCTGATAGTTTCTACAAGTGAAATTGAAGCTGATTGGAATGAATTCTCAACACAAACACCTTTTTTGAATGGTTGGGAGAATTTGTACTAAAAGCTCAGGCTTCAAAGGGTTGCCGTTTCAGTCGTTCGACCTTCCATGTTATCAGAAACAGTTTTGCTTGCTCCAAGGACTAAAGCTGCAACTCCAGCGAACTCTTATTTACATTTTATGCCCATGATAAATATATTTTCTTAATATGCTACTCCCTGCAAGAATGATTTAGTTCTTCTTCGATGTATTGATGAAACACCAACTACAAGTTAAACAATGTGTATTGAGTGACGTTTTTACCATTACACTTTCCTCGAAGCAGAAATACACTAGCTTACACCAAGGGGGCTAACTTTCTTTCGAAATTGCTAGCAAACTACATAGAGGATATTACACAGCGGCGCGAAGATTAATTTTATTTTCGAATGGTAAAAACAATATTTTACGAACGAGCGCTTCGCGAGTGAGTAAGTGAGTGAGTGAAAATATTGTTTTTACCACGAGAAAATAGAATCCATATCTTCAAGCCGCCGTGTAATTTTCTTTTTATTATATGGACACGAGTTTTTTACGAGAAAATGCGCAAACAATCGTGCAAAAGCGGGAAATGATGCCATCGATATCCTCACTAGTGAGGCATATGGAAAATACGCACTCGGGTCCCGGATGTAGTTTCGTATGGATTTTTCGAGCGGTATATTTTCCAGTAAACCACTCGTGTCTATATAATAAAGTAGCATATCCACTTCTACCGTAGGTGTCTGTTTTGTTTGTATTGTCTAATACTTTCATGGCTAAATATTGCTTTTGGACCAGTTGTTCAAAGCTCAGTAATCTCAATCTCATACCCAGTTCCTTCCTACGGCGCATGCTCTGCAACTGATCGGTTTTTGGACGATCTTGTTGTCAATATAATTAATGCAATACAACACAATGAGTCCGCTGTTTGATAGACTGTGAAAATCGGTCTGTTACAGAGCCTTTTGTTTTTGTCTCTGAGTCAAGATTGGATTAAGGTAATCCTGGATTAGCTTTTCTCACTTTTAGCCCTGGAAATTTGTGAGGTTTTCCTCACAACATAACTTTCTGGATACGCTGTGACCTGAAACATGTAGTTTTTTTTTATCAAGATCCTGCATTTTGTTGGTCAAGTGCAAAAAGACTTTCGGAATAGCTTAATCAAACTTTTAACAACCGGGCCCTGGGTAGTATACTGATATCCTTGCATCGTCCATTGAAGCTCTTCTCCCTTTTTATTATAACCCTATAGCAAACAGAGGGCAAGAGTGTAGCAACGATCAATAACGCCGACGAGAATGACGCCGCAGCATTCACGTGCCAAGCCGAGAACGGCGTGAGGGATAATGAAGGAAATATCATTGTAGACATAGTGGACATGAGAGTCACCATAACTGGTAAGTTTGTTAGCACTAGAAGTGCAATACTCACAGATGTTCCCTCGCCCTGCGAGAGTACTAGTCGCCACACGGTCCGCCATTTTGCATTCGAAAATATACCTCAGTGAAAAAAGAAAAATGGCAAAAGCAATGGGGCATTTCCGAGATGCCGGTGCATCTGTTTAAGATGTATCTGCATGACCCGATTGCGATCTACACAGTCAAGCAAGCAAGCAAGTGGCGATGACATTTCCTCGTACTGCTAATTGGTCTCTTCCTCAGAATGAACCCTACTACAAATTACTGTGGCTTCTGGTTGGCTGAAAGTGTTTCTTACAGCCTCGGTTGTTGTTGTTGTTGTTGTAATTTACCTTGTAGCTTGTAGTAATTTACCGTGTAGTAATCGTAACAATTGTTTTAATTCCAACTTGTCATTCAGATCCGTGCAAGAGCAAATCCTGCAGCAAACCCTACTCAAGTTGCGAGGTCCAAAATGGTGCTGCAGAATGTGTGTGCCAGGGTACTTGTCCTACTGAAGTTGACCTGGTGTGCGGTTCAAATGGTGAAACGTACGACAACGAGTGCTTCCTGAAGCAGACAGCTTGCCAAACTAACACCATGATTACCGTAAAACGCAAAGGGGACTGTGGTACGTAAAAAATATTTGCAAACAACTTACATCCTATGCAGAATATTTCACAAAATTTCCTCGTTGTACATTTTAAGTTGCAGAATTGCCCTTTGATGGGTAGACATTCACTAGAACTTACTCTGACTCTATTTAAAACAAACTATCTCTATTTCTCGATTTAAAGAGGTCAATAGGTCGAACAACTTGACTCTCAAAATATAGCAATATTTTGTGTTCACATACATAACAGCTGTAATGCTAATGTGCGACCTTAATTTGGAAATAAGCTTTCGTGTAAGGAATCAGAATGTATATATCTAGCATATTAGCATCGCCACTTGAGCCTCACTGCTTCGACGTGCTTGTAAATGTATTGTTTGAAGGTCGACCTATTTTTTTTAACATTCAGACCTGTGCAAGGCCAAGTCCTGTGTCATACCCTACTCCATCTGCGAGGTCCGTAATGATGTGGCAGAATGCGTGTGTCAGAGTTGTCCTGGACTAGAAGTCGACCTGGTGTGTGGTTCAGACGGTGTAACCTACAACAACGAGTGTCTCATGAAGCGGGCAGCATGCCAATCCAACACCATTATAACTGTGCAACGCAAAGGCGAATGTGGTACGTAGAACATTTCTTTTGCGTGAGTTATTCCAACTGCCTAAGTTGCTTCACACAGCTGGGGAAGCCTAGGTACTCCCATATGTAAGCCTTATAGGTAATGTGCCACCCCAAAGTTCTTAAGCATTTTATTCTTAAATGAGAATAGATTTTGTATCAGTATTTGGTCTCTAGTTCTGGGTTCTCATCACAGCAAGAATCCGTCGAAGGGCGCATTTCCGTTAATGTTAATGTTTGTAGTCCGATTCTGACATTCCCCCTTTGTCCGTTAGACCCGTGCAGTACTAAATCCTGCAGCAGGCCGCACTCGGTCTGTGAAGTGCGTAACGGTGCTGCAGAATGCGTGTGTCCGTCCAGCTGCTCTTCAGAAAAGAACCTCGTGTGCGGTACAAACGGTGTGAATTACGACAACGAATGCTCCATGGAGCTAGCAGCGTGTCTATCCAACACTTCCATAACTGTCAGACACAACGGCGATTGTGGTACGTAGGGCAATCTTCCTGCGTGTCGTAGGGCTGGTTCATACACTGAATGCTAAGAGAATCCTTGCACTCGCCTTGCTGTTTTTGGTTTGAACACAGATGCTGTACGTTGCCTCCCTGCTTATAAGTATTGACTGAATCTACAAAAAATGCAGCATTCTTTTAGAGCGTAAACAGTCTTCTGCAATACTGTCGACCCAAGCGCCACACTGGCAGTTGTAGTAACATACTTGACTCTACTGTTGAGCGGAGTTCTTGCTTTGACACTTTTTTTTATTTCAGTTTGTTGAGATTTGATAGTTAATTTATAATAGTTCAGCATCGAGAGCAAGACGACGGCTTCTTCAGAGTTTGGTAGCGATTCACTGACATTGAGAAGTTGTAAATATCGGCCTTATTGTCCTTAAGGTCACAATTGCAACCAGGACCTTAATCTCTGTTTTTGTATTCTTGGTTTGTCACGCTCAGATCCGTGCAAGGCTAAAGTGTGCGACAGGCCATTCGCCAAATGCATTGCTCAAAATGGTATAGCTGAGTGCTCTTGTGAACTGGGATGTTCCTCGACTAAAGACCTCGTGTGCGCCACAAACGATCGAACTTACGACAACGAGTGCATCTTGAAACGAAGAGCGTGTGTCCTAAATAGGGACTTTGCTCTCAGACGAAAAGGACATTGCGGTAAGATGATGACACTGATGACTATTAGCATATATATAACCAATACTAGAAATACGATATTCGCAAAGGTCCCACGCCCAAGTAATCGATTATGCATGACATTGCTTAGAGCTCTCATGTACTGTATGCTTACACCACACATTTTAATATATTTGCATTTACATGATATTAGCATGTGTTCCATTCCTGGGGACACTCATTATAATTTTGGGTGGGGATGTGCCACCTGGACCTGAAAACCCTTACCCCATTTCAGACCAAAATATCTGATTTACTATACCCTACTTCAGACCTGACTCCATAAATATATACCCTAATTCAGACCTGGCTCCAAAATGTATACCCTATTTCAGACCCATACTCCATAAATGTATACCCTATTTCAGACCCATACTCCATAAATGTATACCCTATTTCAGACCCATACTCCATAAATGTATACCCTATTTCAGACCTATTTTTGAGACTTTTTTCTTTTGCAATGATTTCCACCCTGTTTTTTCTTCCATTTGCCATGCATTAATTGTCCGTGGCGACATATATGCTATCTATGCTATCCCAGGCCAAAAACACAAAATCGATACCCTATTTCAGACCAAAAAGGCAAGCTCTATACCCTATTTCAGACTAAAAATGTTTGAAAACAATACCCTTTGGGGTGGCACATACCTATATGGCATATATATGGGAGTACTAATTGTCTTGGAGTAACAGTTTAAATTATAATATCTCCCCAGAAATTAATGTCATGCAGCTGCATTGGAAAAAAAAACTTGTTCAAAAGAAAACTTATTAAACTATAATTATCACCAAATCTATCTAGGAATAGGAAGAAATTAATGTAGTAAAGCGCTGGCTTAAGTAAAATGATACTAACTGTGGTAAATGCAAATTCACTCTTCTGGCATATAATTAGAATATATATTTTGCAAATTGATTGTTGGCCTTGAGTCACTGATTGGGGCATTGACTTGTCAGTGTTATCTAATTTGAACTTGTTTAGATCATGGCAATTTTTTCTGCCCACACCAGCCACTAATACTGACAGTTAATCTCTTCTGAACATTAATTTATATACAGTAATATTATGTAGTACAGCTAAACAGTTAATTCAAAAAAGCAAAAGGAAATGCAGCAATAAATTACACTTCTTTTCCTGATGCCAAATTGATAAAATAATAGTTTATAATAATTTCTAGTTTACTGAAACATCATTCTGTCTATACACATTTCATATCGGATATGCATTTTTATGGCCCATCAAATATTTCCTCCCGCGCGTGATTGGTGGAATCGTGACACGTGACCAAATAACGTCCGCTCACGAGCGGACGTTATCAGCGAATAACCCCCGCCTGGCGAACAAACGCTGTTTATTGACAAAATCCAAACACAATTTTATATATTAATCACAAAAACCCATTACGAGATGACTACCGAGGAGGACACCAAAAAGCAGTTCCAGAAAGCACCAAAAAGCTTCACAGTTCCCGCGCCATTATTTGCGCTGCGAGAGGAAATATTTGAAGGATAATAAAGACAATAAACTACTTTTGGCTTTGGAAATATGACAAGACAAGCGAACAACGGTACACCTAGAAACAGGACAAAAAATCCGATGGGAGAAACACTAGCAGTTGATTTGTAGCTGAGATAATCGGTCGACCGTTTACAGCTGACTCGCATTTACCTTCTTGGATCGAACTTTTATAAACCATTTGAACTGCCTAACGTGGTTACTGGCACTTAAAAGCAAGTTATGATCAAGAGCAAGGCCCGAGAAACAATTCAGGACAGAAAATAGTGCTTGAAGGCCGGCCGATAGCTCCAAGGGGAAGGTAAGACACGTAAATTTACTTTGTTCACGTCACTCAACTCGTTCGTTCTGCATTGCTTCGAGTTTATCGAACATTTTGTGACCGCGGTAAAACTTGGTTGTTGCACTGCTAAAATCGTAAAGCCTTTTGTATTTCAAGAGCTAATTGTGAGTTTTGGTTTGAACATGCAGTTTTTAACTGCCCAGCTGCTGTTATCATGTACTGTATAACACTGTATAAGTACTATAGGTCAGTGGCCTAAACTTTAGAGTACCCAGCCAATAACTTTCTAATACAGTCTTTGTTTTGTCTTTGCTTTGTTCTAGAAGTATCAGATATATCAGAATATATAAACAATAAACTACTTTTGGCGAGGAAATATGCACGGATAATTGTCCGAGCTTCGCTCTCGGGCAACTGTTCGCTTCTCGAAAAAGATAATATCCTCGGACAATTATCCGTGCATATTTCCTCGCCAAAAGTAGTTTATTGTTTATATAGCAAGGGAAAGGGGGAGGAGCTTATTAGACTGAGAGAGGCATATTTCTAAAATTGACCTTGTGGGAGAAGCTTACTTAGAGAGGGATGGTTACCTGTATGAAGGAACTGTAGCACACCCAGCCATTTATTATTTCTAATTTATGACCCATCAAATATTTCCTCCCGCGCGTGATTGGTAGAATCGTGACACGTGACAGAATAACGTCCGCTCGTGAGCGGACGTTATCAGCGAATAACCCCCGCCTGGCGAACTAACGCTGTTTATTGACAATATCCGAACACGGTTCTATTTGTTTAGTCACAAAAATCATTACAAGACGACTACTGAGGAGGACATCAGTTTGTTGGCCGAAAATGCAGTTCCAGAAAGCACTAAAAAGCTTCACAGTTTCCGCCCCGTTATTTGCACTGCGAGAGGAAATATTTGAAGGATAATAAAGACAATAAACTACTTTTGGCGAGGAAATATGCACGGATAATTGCCCTTGGACATTATCTGTTCCTCGAAGCTCACTTCTCGGAACAGATAATATCCTCGGACAATTATCCGTGCATATTTCCTCGCCAAAAGTAGTTTATTGTTTATATATTCTGATATATCTGATACTTCTAGAACAAAGCAAAGACAAAACAAAGACTGTATTAGAAAGTTATTGGCTGGGTACTCTAAAGTTTAGGCCACTGACCTATAGTACTTATACAGTGTTATACAGTACATGATAACAGCAGCTGGGCAGTTAAAAACTGCATGTTCAAACCAAAACTCACAATTAGCTCTTGAAATACAAAAGGCTTTACGATTTTAGCAGTGCAACAACCAAGTTTTACCGCGGTCACAAAATGTTCGATAAACTCGAAGCAATGCAGAACGAACGAGTTGAGTGACGTGAACAAAGTAAATTTACGTGTCTTACCTTCCCCTTGGAGCTATCGGCCGGCCTTCAAGCACTATTTTCTGTCCTGAATTGTTTCTCGGGCCTTGCTCTTGATCATAACTTGCTTTTAAGTGCCAGTAACCACGTTAGGCAGTTCAAATGGTTTATAAAAGTTCGATCCAAGAAGGTAAATGCGAGTCAGCTGTAAACGGTCGACCGATTATCTCAGCTACAAATCAACCGCTAGTGTTTCTCCCATCGGATTTTTCGTCCTGTTTCTAGGTGTACCGTTGTTCGCTTGTCTTGTCATCGCCTTTGAAGGCCATCGTGTTAGTACACAGTACTTTCCCAGTTTCAGTTCGGTGAATGAAGTGATGGTCTGTTGCTTCGCGACGGACTCCCAAAAGACCCTGCGGTGCGGGTGGTAGGTTATGGCAAGCCAAACAGGACAAAAGTGTAACGAGTTTTGAATCACTATACGAGAATTAGAATCCACTATAACGAGAATTAAAAATCACTATACGAGAAGTAGAAATCACCATACGAGAAGTAGACATCACCATACGAGAATTAGAATCCACTATACGAGAATTAGAATCCACTATACGAGAATTAGAAATCACCATACGAGAATTAGAATCCACTATACGAGAATTAGAATCCACTATACGAGAATTAGAATCCACTATACGAGAATTAGAATCCACTATACGAGAATTAGAATCCACTATACGAGAATTAGACTCCACTATACGAGAATTGAAAATCACTATACGAGAAGTAGAAATCACCATACGAGAAGTAGACATCACCATACGAGAATTAGAATCCACTATACGAGAATTAGAATCCACTATACGAGAATTAGAATCCACTATACGAGAATTAGAATCCACTATACGAGAATTAGAATCCACTATACGAGAATTAGAAATCACCATACGAGAATTAGAATCCACTATACGAGAATTAGAATCCACTATACGAGAATTAGAATCCACTATACGAGAATTAGAAATCACCATACGAGAATTAGAATCCACTATAGAAACCACCATATGAGAATTAGAAATCACCGTACGAGAATTAGAGTCGTCATGCGGAAACCACTATATGAGAATTAGAAAAGGACATCACTATGCGAGAATTAGAAATCATTATACGAGAATAATTAAAATCACCATGCGAGAAAAAGGAAATCACCATGCGAGAATATCGATCAATTTTGAGCCAGCGACATACAAGGAGTCAGCGGAAACACAAGTCGTTACCAAAGTAATGTTTTATGGTTTGGGTGACGACGGCCTGTTCTTTTCCGAACCGGACCCTTGTAGCACCGTGAAAACTCATCTCACTCGATTAATTTGTGTTTGACTGTTGTAGCACCGTGACAACTCATTTCGCTCGATCAATTTATGTGTTTGACTGCTCAAACAGTTTGCTGTAACTTTGTGAAGTTGCGAAGGTGGTTTATAGTGAAACTGTTGGCGAGACTATAGAAATTTTAGCGTCGTTGAAGTCGGTGCGATTCCTGTATTTAGAGTGTCAACGTATAAAAAAACAGGCCGTCGTCACCCAAACCGTAAAACATTACTTTCAAAAATATACCAGAGTATATATGCGTTTGATATTTCACAAGCCGAATCAAATATTCACATCACATTCGTGAATTACGTTATCTGACTTGCGCAACCATTATGCTATTTATATCGTCTAATCGTGATCCGGTGCAATTCCTGTATTTAGTCGCAAGCTCTGATGATCCGCAAGAAAGGAGAGATGGCCTGGTAACGACTTGTGTTTCCGCTGACTCCTTGTCTTTTTACTCTTATGTAAACACTTGGGATGTTGTGAGACACTCGAAAAAGTTCAAGATTACTCACCTAGCGGCTCCTGATTTTGAACTTTTCTCGTGAACATCCCGCGTGTTTAGATATTAGAACAAAGACATGAAAACGGGTGTTATATTGCTTAAATAAAATACTGTAATTTGTTGTATTTAGCAAGAGAAGATGTATTTTGTATGAGTGAGTTTTGGACCTGAACTTTGTTCGGCAGATTTAAACGTCCTGCAACCTTTGTTCTCAATTGTGGTATACAATCTTTCAGATGCTCCGCATTCCCCTTCAGTTACACTAACTCTTTGTCCCGATTATCTCGAAAATATTATTTATTTATTTATTTATTTATTTATTTGTTTATTTTATTTACAGGATTCGCCAACAAAACGTACACATCATACAACAAACAAAAAACAAAAGTTACAGTTAACAAATGGGCAGGGACTTACCACAAAGACAAGCTCCAATAACTGGGTCCCAGAAACGGGGGAAAAAACACAAATAACTGATTTAACTAATCTAAAAAATAAATTAAGATATCTAACGTATCTAAAACCATACTAAGAATATCGAAGTATCAAAAAAAATCAGAAAGATATGATGAGATTTACAGTAAACGAAAAATAGCAACGAGTTCTCTTCGCCAAACTCTGGAGCGAGTGACCTGTATGGAGTTTAATGCATACAATATTGAAGTGGTCTTTGTTTTGGTCCAGTTTTAATCTTTGCTCTATGTTCTTCAGAGCCATGCCAAGCAAAAGCCTGTCCAGGATCCGAGATATGCCGAACCTACAACGACCAAGCGCAGTGCTGCCCTTCGTCTTGTCCAGAAGTGGTTTCCCCCGTGTGCAGTTCACACAATCGTTCTTTCGACAGCGAGTGCAAGATGAAACGAGACGCTTGTTCCAGGAAGATTGCAGTCAAAGTAAAGCTCAACAACTTTTGTCGTAAGTACCAAGACACCGCTAAATTACGTTATTCACTTCATTTTCGTTCAACGTTCGTCGCCATACTATGTAACTCGAACTAACTTGAGGTAAAAATTCACCCCGTGTGCAAGACCCGTATTTACGATGTGTATCGAAGCAATAAGGCAGCTTTAAGCTCGCATTTGTTTGTAGTTGATGTTTCTGTGAGAGGGAAATAACGAATTTAAAAGGGAAAGCTATTTGGATCGGGTGTTGTTGGTGCTGACTGGTAGCTAATAGTTAGAACTGAAATAGGTGGTGGTAATATGTCCGTGTATAAGCTATATATGCCGTATATATATATGCTTTATATTAGCTATATATGCTTTGCCTCATAAACTTCTTCAACTACTTGACTACTTGCACTATTTCATTATTACATTGGCTGGGGTGCTACTACAGCTTTCACCAATTACAATGGTCCCATCTAAAAATCTAAAAAAGCATAAAAGATATACAAATACTAGAAATACGATAATCGCAGATACTCCTCACTCTGCCATTGATGGGACTTTTACTTTGGTACTCCCAACAAGAGTAGCCTTTGTTTTACCGAAATGTTGACTCAATCTTTTGTTCGAAGTCAAGTGCTACACGCAAAGGAAGGAGAAAAATAATGGTGTGTGTTATACTTTTGCGTTGAAAAAAGAGTCGATTGCGTGACGAAGTACGTATTTCCCACTGTCGGCACGTCAAATTAATTCACACAGTCTGCCAAGCACGTTCTCAAAATTTAATACCCAAATTTTGAAGTTGGTCGGCCGTCGTAGAACGGGAAAAAAGGAACGCTGATTTTCCTATTTTGAATTCATAGGCAGTACAATTAAATAGGTTTCCTGTGCGATTTGTTTTTACTCTGGACTGCATGCTCCAGACTCAGACATGCATATTTAACGAGCTCAAATTGTTTTGTATGTGAACCCGCTCAAACAGCATGATTTCTCCCAGAATCAAAGCAAAACTTGAACGGTTTACTTCAAATTATACACGGGCTTCAGACCTAATGATACTTCTAAGGGCTTGTGAACGATTCTTCTGCAATCACCGCATGTCAGATTACAGCATTTGTTAAGCCTGGTCCTCACTAGCGCATAAGCATAAGCATAAGGATAAGAATAAGGCCCGGTTCAGACGCCGCTCCTGACATGCGCCGAACCTAATAGTAATAGATTCGACCCTGGTTCGACATAGGAGCAACTGTTGATTCAAACGGCGAACTTTTCCTGCCGCACCAAATACACAATAGTGCTTATGTTTAAGGATACATGTTTTTAATTCAAAATAATTTAAAATAATTCATGCAATAGGTACGGCACATGTGAAGAGCGGCGTCTGAATCAACGTCGCTCCCAGGTCGGATTATGCGACAGCGTCAGTCGAACCTAATACCGCTGCCGTACCTAATTCAAATATGCCGAACCTAATTGATTCAGACGCCGCTCTTCTGCCGTACTTAATTCAAGCATTAGGTTCGGCGCATGTCAGGAGCGGCGTCTGAACCGGGCCTAAGAGAGCGACAGTGGCGACATAAGCATAAGCATAAGGATCAAACACATCCGTTCCTTCGCTCTCTTATTCTTACGCTTATGCTTATGCTTATGCGCTAGTGAGGACCAGGCTTTACAGTTTTTGTTTTGACAGAAAAATAAGACATCTGACTAAATCATTCAAGACTCCAAGTTCCGATTGCTCTGAGCGAATACGGTAGCCGAAACTGGCGACAGAAGCGTATTAAAACAATACTTCGAGGGAAAATGATCAACATACAGATTCTAATACATTCTTGCAGTGATCGAGTTACAAGATACGGGTAGAATACATTTGTCACGGCGATTGTTCGATTTCCACTGACTAACCTTTGTTGCTTGTCCTTTCTGAATAAGTATCTGAGTTTAACACAAACGGCGTCTGAAGCTCCCGATTTGCTTTCAAGCGCTGTTCCCTTTGCGGAGCCGTTTCTTCGGCACGATCCCGTTCATGATGCTGTCGGTTATAACATGTTTGTCCTCTTTTCTCTAGACGTATTTGGCGCTGTTCGATCGTTTCACGCTTTCGCCTTGCCCGTGCCTGTTCCCTTCTCTTTTGAAGACGAGTTTCGCGAGACCGTTCTGTTTCAAGTTTTCTAGTTTTCAAATTCATTTTCGTGAACGCAGTTCAATTGTTGCTTCGTTCAAATCTTTCTTAAAAACACTGGCGGAGACGCTAATCGATAATCGACAGTGATTACCTAATTACCTTATTAGGACATTGCCTTAGGCACCTGGCCTAAAAAGGTCGCATCGCACACACACACACCCACACACACACGAACATTAAATTTCGAGATGGCGATACGCTTGGAGTCTTCAAAGTAATGCATTAGCGTCGTGATTATTTCCCTCACTTCGTTCGGGGATAAGAAAAAAAAAATCCGAGATTAAATCGAAACAAAAACATATAAATTACATGAATGAGATAAAGCATATTTTTACAAATCTGATTCAAAGATAAAATTAGAAGCAGCAAGATAAGGCGTGGTCTAGGTCGCGGGCATTGTTACACTTAAAGCAGACTGATTCCCAAGTACGCAGATCGTCCTGGTCTTACACATTATTCAAAGCAAAGAAATAGTAATCCAGTAGTAGTTTCTTAAATGCATGTATAAATGTTTGTGTGGGTTCTCGAATGGTATCCTTTTCAAGCACAAGGTATCGATTTTGTCTCTTTGGTCTGCGAAGGTGGTACAATTTGCTTGTTTTGGTGTAAGGATTTTCAGAACCGGCGACATACTCTCACCCAAAATAATACTTGCTGATTGTGCTGCATTTTGTGGGGCAGTTTTACGCAGGGTATTAGTACATCGTTATCATCTGTTGTCATTATGATGCGTTGCTTTTTTAAAACAATTCGTTTGTGTCTTCAGTTTTGAACTTACCGTTTACTGTTTATGATTTATTGGCTAAGGTGTTTAATATATTGATCAGTGCAGTGTAAAACAATCAAAGCTGCTGCTTCTATCAAGGGTCACAATTCATACATTTTGAGTGGTGAACAAGTGCAATAATCATCGCTATATCTCGTTTATTATCTAAAATGAATTGTAACCCCTGCTTCGGCAAGAAATTGAACATGGCAGATATTTTCCTCTCAAATTGTATAAAGCACCCAGTATTTAATTGTCTCACAAATGTTTGTAGTTTCGACAAGTCCCAACAAGTCCGTATACGCTTGACTTCTTACACAATTAATTTGGATCGCCAGCATGACATCTTTGAAACATAGACTGTCCTGCCAGTCCCGCACGCTACTTCACAAATGTATTTATGGTAGCCGTTCTCAATACATTTGGGACTTTTATAATTTTAGGACATCTAAGAGGTTAGAGGTACAGCTTAGAGGTAATGGAACAATATTGAGTTAAAGAACTATTTTACTTATGTCGCTACAAAGCTGTGGAACAGTCTACCCACTGAATTTCGTCAAAACCGCCAACCTAACTGAATCGTACTAACAACGGCTAACAACCGTTGTAATAATCTCCGTAGTTTAGATTGTCAGGATCTTAGATCTACTTATCATGTAATTTAGAATACTTCTCTTTATGATGATTTTTCTGCTAAATGGAATCCTAATAGTCTATTAGTAGACTTAGTATGGGTTTTGTAATACACGTACTTTGTACCAGCTGCTTTAGCCTTCCTTTTAGTGATGTACTGATGGCAAAGTCGGGCGGACGCTGGTTCTCGCCGGCACCGACCGCTGTGTTCCCAGTTTAATCCCCCCACCCCTCCCCCCACGTAGCAATTCAGCGTTGAAAAAGAAAATGAATTCTTATTTCTTGTTCGTGGTATACCTGACAACTAGCTGAGAGTAGCTAAGAGTATTTCCACGTTAAACATAGATTTCTTTTTTTCTTTTCTTTTTTTTTTTTTTTTTTTTTGCATTTTCAGGCGGTTCGTGTATAAATATAGAATTGATTAATTGATTGATTGATTGATTGGTCTTTATTGCAGCTATTGAAGAATGCAAGATGGTAGCAGACGTGGCTTTTATAGTCGACTCGTCTGGCAGTATTTCTAGGAGGAACTGGGCAAGGATGTTACTTTTCTTAAAAAACATCACGACGTCCTTCAAAGTGGGACCTGATGCTGCCCACTTTGCCGCCATCGGCTACAGCACAAATCCACAGATAGAATTCAAGTTCAATTCTTTGACAGGAAGCCAACTCACCAAGGCCAACTACCATGCCCTGATCGATAAAATTAAACACCAGAGGGCATACACTTATATCAACAGGGCGTTGATGTTGGCTGATGAGGAAATATTCACCCCCAGAGATGGGATGAGACCAAACGTCAATAAGGTACAGTGAGCAGTTTTTAGTTAAATGGGCACTCTTAACCTCTAATCCGCCATTTATGACCGGCACTTAGTATGCAAAATTAATTAAATTAAAACAAGAACCATGTCAGAAGAAAATTCACATCGAAATTAGAAACCACGTTTCATCATCATTACAGGGCGGACAAATATTCACCTGACGTCAATTTGTTGACGACAGGTATACATATACATATCATTAGTAAGTTTAGCTGTATTTGCCTTCGTTTTCTTCAATTTGCAGATTGCACTGGTATTTACAGATGGTGAGCAGACGATAGAAGAGGATAACGTATCGCTGGACAAAGCATCGGCTCCTCTTAAGGCGAAAGGCGTCCAGGTGTACTCCTTCGGTATCGGGAAATATGTGAAGAAGGATCAGCTTATGGCCATGGCCAGCGATCCAGACAAAAACGTGATCACGGCAACTTCATTCAAGGCTCTAAGCAACAGGATTAACGCCATCATAGAAGATCTTTGTTCACCACGTTAACTTTACAAAGACGTCAAAATCTTTAGCAACCTTAAGGATCAAATGTCGACTTTTAACTGACAATAGTGATTACCCTTAAAACAGCCAAACTGTCATTTGTGTGCTGCATGCGTGAGTCAAAAAAACACTTGTAATTGTTGTTTGTTTGTTTTGAATTGGTTTGTTGTTGTTGTTGTTGTTTTTTGCTCTACATCAACATGTTTGCTATTATTTAGCTTTTAGAAAATCAGGAATAAACTCGGAAACGCACAAGTTCGTTGTGAAGACTTAAATCTAGGCACAAATTTTAAAACCCCTATGAAATAGCAATACGTACGGACTCTTTAACAAATATCAAAAAGCATTGTTTTTCTATACACTTTCTTATACCTGGCACTCAAAAGAGCACCTTTTGGGCGGATCCCCCTTTAAATCTTCGTTATGTTCAGGCGTTCCCGTTGGTTTCAGTTTCGTTCTCCAGCAGAAATGACGTTGCAGAGGAGACGAGAGGGCCTTACTCCATCTCCCCCGCCCCCCTCCCCGTCCTGCAATCAGGCGACACCGCGGTAAAGCGTCTACATCTGCGTTGGTTTTCGAACTTAACCAGACTGGCGTTGCGAGTGAGCTCGTGGCGTCAGTCGGGTCGAGACCAGAATAAACTAAAATGGAAAATGGGGACAAGAGCGGAACTCCCAAGAGAGACTTCCAATTTCTCACCAGAAAAATATCATACAGTATAGATTGAGAACTTGGCTTTTGAAACCTTGCTCAAATGAAACCTGATTAAACTATAAATTATTATTACAACACTCATGCATTTGCTTCTTAAAGGTTGAGAGACTCTACATTTTGAGCTTAGGAGCGTAAGAGTCAGCCAGCCAGAAAAGCTGAGTAATGCGACTGACTTATCCTTTTTTGACAGTTTGACTTCGAACACTTATTTCTAATCAGATGCCATAAATATTACAATTTCCTCGAATGTGATTGGTAATCGGACATTTGGCTTAACCAATCATAAGCAAGAATGAAATTTAAATGCACCAATCAGCGCTACACTGATTTTCAGTGAAGAAAAAAGGAAACCGGTGTGAGTTTGTGGCACCTCGAAAGACGACTTTTGTTAATTCTTGGACAATTTAACATGGAAGGAATAGTTTGCGGTCAGTCGAAGAACGTGAACAGTCACCATTGAACAAAAGAAGACAGGAAATTCTTGCCAATCGGACGCATTTGTTTAGTTCACGACGTCGCCAGCTGCTAGCTGTGCTAGTCAATTCATTTAAAAATCGTGGAAGACTTTTATGTTTGTTTTGATGAACTGTGATGGACAAACATTCCTCGAGAATTAAGCTGCCAAGAAATCGGTAGGTTTGGATTGCTGTACCGAAGATACAGATTTTTTCAGTCGTGGATCAAGCATTGAATATTTCCTTTGAATGCCTCGTAAACTTCTATGAAAAAATAAACTAGTATTCTGAGTTTCAAAGTACCTGTTATGTTCAAAAATGTAAACTTGAAAAATCGAAAGAAACTGTTATTCAATTTCTGAGTTTGTGATGGGTTTACTGATTTTTACTGAGTGTACAGAACTTACACATTTTCGACTTTTACTTCAAAACTGATCCGCATTCAACTCAAACTTTTACTTCAAAACTGATCCGCATTCAACTCAAATCATTGGGTAAATTAGCTTCTTATTTCTCTCAAGTATTTTAAGTTCATAAAACTGAGAGCTACATGACTACGAACAAGCGGTTAACGTTGTGTTTACAAACGCCGAGCCGTGTGTACGCGCGTGTTAAGTCAATCGGCGATAAAGTACTCAACCTCGTTCCCAGGCTCTTTCATCTCCCGGCCCCCGTCCCCGAAGAAAGACCCAGGTTCAGGCTGGTCACGTGCCTTGCTCACAAAGATAATCCGTTGAGAGGGGTCCCCCTGTCAAAGAAATTTGTCGCACTGTGCGTTTGTCAAAATCAAAACGAGGCTGGCACAAACGACACAAATCAGCCACGCTTTTTGGCAAGCTTCATTTCGCTATCGTTAATAGGGAGTTTAAGAAACCTAGGACGGCGACGGCAACGCGAGGAACCAAAAAATAGTGTCTCTGTTTTCCCTATGTCTTTGTAGCTTTGCCTATTCTTAGGTTGCTCAATTTGTTCCGTTTTTGCCGAGGTTCTATTGATTTTATCGTTTCCTACTAAGAAGAACGACTGCCGTTATTTTATCGAACTGTCGTCCACGTCCTGAGAACGACGTAAAAAGAAGCATTTGAAGTCGCACGCGAGAGCACGGCGACCCCGAGAACATGTCAATTTCAGATATTCGCGTGCTTCTTTTGTCTTCTTTGATTAGTTTTATTGTTTCACCGACGTCGCTGTCGTCCTCGCCCCTAATCGTCCCTAATAGCAAATACATACTGGAGCATAAACCTTAAACCTCAATAAGTCAAGAGCTTGGAAGCAGTTTACTTTGGAGGCACCATCGCTGCGCTGTCAACGGGACGGAAAGTCTCTCATTTCAGTTCACTTTCTTCCAGCGCTTTTGTTCTACGAAATGCTACTAGTAGCCCCACATTAAAAAAACCCTTGTTCAGACTTAAAAAGTAGCTGAAAGAGAAGAAAATATGAGGTAGATTTTAATCCTTTCAGAAGAAGAAAGGCTTTTGACACCAGGTTTCATGTTTCTTTAATAGTCTTTTTTCAAAGGACAGGCAATGCCACTGTTGTTACGGTTTGTCGAAGAGAAAGCAAAATATGATAATCCTAGAGCCTCAGACAACACACTGATCAACTTAATATAAATTACCTCTTTAGTTGCATTTTCATCTAAAGAAACACTGTATTCAGTCTCTATAGACGACTCAATTCATGACATCTCCTAAATGATGCTAATAGCACCATTCAGTGCACTTCGCACGGTCGGAGCTTCCGCGGCTTCATTTGCGTAACTTGCCTTCGATCATTTCAGCGTTCGGGGCGCAGATGGTGAAACTTAAATGCATCTTTTCACCCTTCCGAAGGAGCCTTGACTCTCGAAATTACCTTCTTGAAAGCTCTGAAGTTGTCGAGGTGTCTTTCACATGGTCTGCAGATTAAATGCAGCAAACCTTCGCTCTGTGGCAACGAGCTGCTGTAAAACTCTTCCGCTGTTTCGAGAAGTGCCCTATTGGCTCAGTTTTCCGCATATTGCACGTTTTTGCGGTGAGTCTCCCACAGAACTACAGAGCCTACAACAACTTGACTTGTTGTTCAGACGCAGCGTAAACTTTTTTCGGGGTCACACAGTGTGCGGCACACATTGGAGGTGTTAAATTTTTATATCCAAAATTTTCCTTCCCCAGTAGACAAAGTAAGGTAAATTTCCGACTTAACGGCCCCTCCCTTGGTTTCCTTTTTTGCAACCGGCCAGATTCTGGCCGACACGTGACCAGCCTGAACCAGGGTCTTTCTTCGGGGGCGGGGGCCGGGAGATGAAAGAGCCTGGGAACGAGGTTGGTCTGGCCACCGCTCAATCAACTGCAAAAGCACGAAGAAGTGCCGCCATTGCGAAAAACGCCACCATCAGTCGCTCTGTGACCAAACCAACAGAGCAAGTTCTGCTACCGCTGCAAGCGACGAGCCAGACCGCAATGAAACAGTCTCTACCAACACCACGGTAAAAAAGGCAACAATCCTTCTTCAAATCGCCAATGCTCTAGCCACAAATGCCAACGGTATTACGGTACGATTCCGTCAGGTCTGACACCTTCAATTCTAATCTGGTTATCTCTGGAGATAGAGAAATGCAGTCCTTTGCTGCCCGGGAAGATGACAAGCTAGTGGATTCGCTCAAGCAGTTTTGGGAAACGGAATACATCGGCATTCGAGAAAGCGAAGAAGTGAAACGACGACCCTCTGAAGAATTCCTGGAAGACGTACAACACAACGGAGAGCGCTAAGAAGTAAATTTGCCCTGGAAGAACGAGCATCTCCCGATTCCAAGCAATTACAATCTGTGTTTCAACCGTCTGAAATCGATGCACCACAAATTACCAAAGGAACCGGAACTTCTCAAAGAATACAATGACATTATTCGAGAACAACTAGCGAGCGGAATAGTCGAAGAAGTGCACAAAGAATGTAACGAGGAGTCTGCTGAAAAGAAGGTTCACTATCTACCTCATCACGCCGTGGTTCGCAAGCAGCGTGAGACAACGAAACTAAGCATTGTTTATGACGGGTCAGCGAAATCGCACGGACAGAGTCACTCTCTCAACGACTGTTTACCGACTGGCCCCAACTACATTCCGCAACTGGTGGAGGTACTGGTCAAGTTCCGATGGAATCCAGTGGCAATATCTGCAGATGTTGAGAAAACTTTTCTGATAATAGGCATCCACGAAAGCGACAGAGACATACTGCGTTTCCTGTGGTTAAAGGATCCATTCGTGCTCAATTCTGAGGTCATACAACTCCAATTTAGTCGACTGGTATTTGGCTTGAGTCCATCACCGTCCATACTTGGAGCAACGCCAACACGACACCTCGACTCCTACAAGGAATCATATCCTGAGCTAGTCGAACTGATCAAGAAGTCATTGTATGTCGACGATTTCCTTTCTGGTTCTGACGCTGTTGACAAGGCGATCGAGATCTGCAAACGATCAAATGAAATCATGGCCAAAGGAAGTTTCAACTTACGCAAATGGAACTCTAACTCTAACACTCTGCTGAACGCCATCAACAACAACGAAAGTGCCACTGCCTCAAACACTCAACTAGAGGCCACGAAACACGGCAATGCGGCCTCTGTCCAGGTGAATGCAGAGGTAGCCCAAAGGGCAGTCATTGATCGGAGGAGAACGAAACGTACTCCAAATCCACTGTTGGTCCACGCCAAGTGGATAATGATAAACTAGTCAAAACTCTGGGGGTGTATTGGAACACTAAATCTGATGAAATCCAGTTCGACTCTACCGAACTCATTGACTACGCCACAACACTTCCAGTTACGAAGAGGTCATTGCTGAGGTTGAGCGCCAAAGTGTTTGATCCGCTGGGACTCCTCAGTCCTTTCACAATCAGGATGAAATGTCTATTTCAGTCCTTCTGCCTGGAGAAACTAGAGTGGGACGAAGAACTGCAAGGACAGCAACGCAACCAGTGGAACATGTTCTTGGCCGACCTAAAGTCCTTGAACTGCATACAAGTACCCCGCTGTTATTTCCACACGAGTTCGAAGCCAACTAACATTCAACTTCATGCCTTCAGTGACGCCTCAAAGAAAACCTATGCCGCCGTCGTGTACCTACGCTCAACGTACGACGACGGACAGGTCGAAGTCAGATTAGTTTCCTCAAAGTCGAAGGTGGCACCTATCAAACGACAAAGCATCCCGAGACTGGAATTGCTTGGCACAACTATTTTGTCGAGACTCGTCGATTCAATTTCCAGAGCTCTCTCACTCCCGCCTGAGATCTAAACTACGCTTTGGGTAGATTCGATGGCTGTCCTTTGCTGGATAAATCACAACAAACCATGGAAACAGCACGTGCTGCATCGGGTACAAGAAATACGCCAAAACCATAACGAGCCAGAGCCCCTTAGTAACCGATGGAATGCGGCCGAAATGGCAGAATTTTTCAGATGCCATTAATTACCGGCAACACCTCGTTCGGACCACGGAGCGATAAAGATGACAAAATGAGGAGAAGCATAACATGGTGAACTGACGTTTTTAAAATTAGAGTTTTGTTGCAAACAGGCTCAGTTTGTCGCGGTTTCATGCCGCTGAAATTTACTTCGGGGCTTTAAAAGCGTCCGCTGCCGAAGGTACGAGTTTTATGAGTTACATATGCTATTACTCGACATCCAGAGATAAAATGCAAACAGTGAGACAGCTAACCCAGAACGCATTGAAAGAGAAATCACTACAACTATTGCTATTCGCTATTAACAACAAGAAACGTATGAGAAACACTAAGAATCGTATCAGTAACCGAATGCTAAATATTCTAACAAAGTGAATCTCCAATGCGCGTACATTGTGCTTATTTATCAGAACAAACTGATTCCCAGCTTGAGATTCACTAACAGCAAAAACAGCACAAGAATCATAAATAAGTTAATCTCAAATGCGCGTATATTGTGCGAGAAATCACTACAACTATTGCTATGCGCTATTAACAACGAGAAACGTATGAGAAACACTAAGAATCGTATCAGTAACTGAATGCTAAATATTCTAACGAAGTGAATCTCCAATGCGAGATTTGCAAGGGGTAGCTCAATGGTTATCAGAGAACAAACTAACAATAAACATCGACAAGTCTAAATTCATGCTGATCGGAAACAGGCATAGATTAAATGGCTTCAACGACGTGCATCTAAGAATTCATGACGAACAACTGGGAAGAGTGACGGAGTATAAATACCTTGGAATAATTATGGAGGAAACCATATCATGGCAACCCCACATCGATGAAATTCAACGCAAAGTAAATCAGCGCCTGGGATTGTTGAAACGTATTAAACACTTACTACCACTCTATGCAAGGAAACTCTATGTAATCACGATGATCGTGCCAATCCTCGAGTATGGCTGTATCATCTGGGGAGATAGGAACAACATCTTGCTCATGAACTCCCTCCAGGTATCTTTGAACAAAGCTGCTAAGATCATACTCGATCGCCATCCGAATTCATCCGCCAGTGAAGCTCTCCAGACATTGGGTTGGTGCACGCTAGCTAAAAGAAGAATCTATCACCGCTGTCTGTATGTTTATAAGTCCATACATCATCTTTTGGACGAAGACCGTACTTTCACCAGTGGGGCTGATGTTCATCCCTACTACACTAGGCACAGGAAGGACCTTAGACAGGAACAATCATCGACCACTAAGGGTCTTTTAAGATCAGGATGTATTTTTGTTAAGGACTGGAACGCCCTCCCAATAGAGTTAAGAGAGATTGAGAACCTATCTCAGTTTCGTAAGGTCCTACATAATGAAGTTCTGAATTAGAACTTTCTAAAGCTGTACTTTTTTATATAATAGCTTAGATTTTAGCTTATATATTAATCCTAGCTTTTATTGTAATTTAACTAGATTTATTGTAATTATAAATGTAATTATTTGTAATTTAGTTAGCCTTCTATTGTAATTTAGTCAGTTTTTGTAATTTAGTCATTTTTTTCTTCTAATATTATTGTATGCAGAGCTCAGCTGAAAAGCACCTTACAGTGATGCTGACCGTCTGCCTAAATAAAGTTATTATTATTATTATTATTATTATTATATTATTATTATAAAGCTCCGCCAGAGTTGCAAAGGAACTGAGCACAGCAGAGATGAAACGAGCCGAAGTGTGCTGGGCAGGAGGCGTTCAAGCTTCTGCCTTCTCGAGTGAGATAAGATTTCTGCTGGAGAAACCAAAATCATCGCCACCTCCGTACGTCAAGCAATTTGGTCTGTACCTTGACAAGCAGAACCTGTTGCGATGCAAAGGTAGAGTGAACAATGCCTCCCTTCCGATCTCCACCAAGAATCCAGTGCTATTGCCATCCAAAGATCCATTTTCAGAGTTGCTGATAAAGGATGTTCACGCGAGAGTCAAGCACAGCGAGATCAGAGGCACCCTCACCTCCCTTCGAGAAAGATATTGGATCTTACGCGGACGTGAAGCGGTCAAGAGAGTTCTGAAAAAGTGCGTCCTTTGTCGAAAGATAGAAGAAATACCTTACAGGCCCCTGAGCACACCCGATTTGCCAAGTTCTCGAGTATCTGATGATCCCCCATTCACTCACACGGGATTAGACTTCGCTGGCCCACTGTACGTTTCATGTCAAAAGGGCACCTCAACAAAGGAGGAACTCTCAAACAAAGCTTACATTTGTTTATTCACATGCGCAAGCACGAGAGCCGTACATCTCGAACTTACATCAGATCTTCATGTGAAATCTTTTCTACAAGTGTTCCGTCGATTTGCAAGCAGAAGAGGACTCCCAGCTACCCTGATCTCAGACAACGCCAAGACCTACAAATCAGCATCCTCAGAAGTTTGGAAGATCGTCCGTTCACAAGAAGTTCAACGTTACCTGGTAAACACCCAGAAAACTTGGACATTCATCATTGAGAATGTTCCTTGGTGGGGAGGGTTCTGGGAAGGATTGATTCGAAGTGTAAAGACGTCTCTCAAGAAAATCGTGGGGAGAACGTCTCTTGGCCATGATGATCTGAGTACCGTACTAACTGAAGTGGAATGCATCATAAACGCGAGACCCCTCATCTATGTTTATGATGACAACGAGTCCGTTTCCTATCCGCTCACGCCATCGCACCTGATCAACGAACGCAGAGTGACAGCAATGCCGAACAGCGAGCACTTTGAAGTCATCAGCACCTACGACACGCTAACAAGAAAGCAGCATCATCACAGAAAACTGTTGCATCAATTCGCGAGACAATGGAAGCATGAGTACCTACTGAATCAACGTGAAAATGCAGTCGTAAAGTCCACCAAGGAAGGTTCAGAACTCATATCCGTCGATGGCATTGTCGTCCTTAAAGACGACTCGAAATCCAGATGTTTTTGGAAACTTGGCAAGGTGGAGGAACTATTGCCAGGAAGCGACGGAAAAGTACGGGCAGCTATCGTGAAAGTAGCAAGCAGCAGCAGAAGTCCTCAGCTACTAAGAAGAGTGATACAGCATCTAATCCCGATCGAAGTCAAGGCTGATCCGGTCGAAAACGCTGTTCAGCGACCTCCCAACCAGACTAAGCGGATCATTATCGCTTTCTGGGCACGGAGCCTTATATAAAAACAAAGAATGGATCATTATCGTTTTCTGGGCACAGAGCCTTATATAAAAACAAAGAAAAGCATAAGAAAAGACCCTCTATGTAAGTGTACTGTTTTACATAAGCCTCTCTTACAGAGCCGTTCTAAGGATTCTTACAGAGCCGTTCTAAGAATTTTTACAGAGCCGTTCTAAGGATTCTTACAGAGCCACTCGAAGGATTCTTACAGAGCCACTCTGAGGATTCTTACAGAGCCGTTCTAAGGATTCTTACAGAGCCACTCTAACGATTCTTACAGCGCCGCTCAAAGACCTCGTTTCAAACTTTATATAACAAGTTTTGGGAGAGGGGGAGGGGATGGAGACCCGGGGAGGGGTGGAACATTAAAGTGATGTAGTGAGAGCACAAATACTCAGGATCGTTGTTCGATCAGCTTATAAATACGTTATCGGAGTTTTTATCGACTGCCGAAATCGTCATATTGTCTGATCATTATCTGGTTAGAATTTGGGATTGATCGAAAGGGAGAAAGGTCAACGGTTACAAAGCAGTAGCACGGAGCACATGGGGACGTCTAGTTTTGCTATTGTGCTATTCATTTGCTGAAGGTGACCGAAATGTCCGATGTTAGATGAGTTAGGAGAAAGGAAACACAAAATAGATATGCAGGTTTTTATGAACCATGAGTCAGTTTAACAAAAACGTACAACGTTGTGCTGTTTGAATTTTGATTCGTTGTTTGAACCTCCATAAAAAAATAAAAAAATAAACAATCAAAACAAAAAACAACAGGAGCCTTTTTGCTGTTGGAAGTATTACATTTAATAATAATAATAATAATAATAATAATAATAATAATAATAATAATAATAATAATAACAATACAATATCTAAACAGTTATATTTACAATTCTGTATAGGAGTGCCTAAAACCTAAAAACAAAGAAACAGTGTAAATCACTTTAAAAAAGAAATGCTGAACCAGGTTGAAATATACATATTACATTAAGACTTAAACAATATTGTTCGTAGAACCAGGTATATATGAATGCATAAGCTATTGTAGCTTGAATTTTCATCCACTTTGATGTTCATTCCCTGTTGTCAATCGTGTTATCATTGGCATTTGAAAACCACTCATGTAACAACTCTCTCTTTGTGGGCATCTGTGGCCGTAATTTTTAAGTCTTCTTGTTATTCCATATGTCTGTCTTTTTCAACTTCCGTCTGATGTCACTCTACTTTCCTCATTAAACAATACAAAGGACGCAATTTGTACTAATTCTGCATCACCCATATAATGCCAAGGAACTATCACTTTCAGAAAGATATAGCCACAAAGGAAACAATGATGCAATTTGAAATATTTTTATGTATTGATTTATTTACCTATTACAAAAGAGCCTGTGTACTACTCGTGAACATGGGTGCCACAGATGCCCAGAAAGAAGAGAGAGGAAGGCTTTCATAAACTTAGCCACTTCATTTTTGTATACATTTAATTTCTTCTTATTACATGTACAATTGATTTGCTACCTATACGAGAATTATAATGCCAAGTTATTTATGTTCGTTTCAGTTCTGACATCAATAATCTGTAAGAATCCTTAGAGTGGCTCTGTAAGAATCCTTAGAACAGCTCTGTAAGAATCCTTAGAACGGCTCCGTAAGAGAGGTCCGGCTTATGTAAAACTGTACACTTACATAAAGGGTCTTTTTCTCATGCTTTTCTTTGTTTTTATATAAGGCTTCGTGCCTTGAAAGCGATAATGATCCAAACTTTTTGTATCAATCTATGGAAGCTTGCACAATGAAGAATGCAGCCAACAAGTGTTAGATAAGATCCTCAAGCATGTCTTATCCAGCAGATTTACATGCAGGAGAATGTCTGAGTTTTGACGTTGGTCACCAGCATCGAAGCTACGACTCAGGATTCCCTCCGTTCTCTCTAGAAGGCCCTCCATGTAGCTTCAGCACTCCAAAATACATTTTTATTGTACACGTCAATCTAAAAATCTTCACATTTCTTTTAGAAAATTAAAATCAAGTCATAATACTATATCGTATAAGGGAAAAATACTTTGGAATGATCTCATCCATGATACCAAAAATAAGAAAAGCATCTACTCTTTTAAAAACAGTATCAAAAAAATATTTTTTAATTAGAAATTTTATTGATACCAACACTTCCCACTATTTTGAAATTAAATATGTTTATAATTATTTAGGTATTTTTTATGATTAATTTTATGATTAATTATTATAATTCTTTATTGATTATTAATTAAGATTTGCCTATCATTTTCATAGCTTAGTCAAAATATCAATGTTAATTTTTAACCATTTACATATGTATAATTACATAAAATTGAAATTCTATCATTGAATTGCACAAATCAAAGAGAAGATTGCATACCTACTGAAAAAACATTAAATTTATTGTATGATTATTGCTTTGAAACTGAATCAATATGTAGATTAAATTGAACTAGACTGGCCTTGCCAGTGAGCTCGCGGCGTGAGTTGGGTCGAGACCAGAATATAAAATGGAAAGTAGGGGACAAGAGCAGAACTCCCAAGAGCGACTTCCAGTTTCTCACCATAAAAATATCACACAGTATAGAGAACTTGGCTTTTGACACCTTGCTCTTTTGACACCTTGATTAAACTAAAAATTATTATTACAACACTCATACACTTGCTTCTTAAAGGTTGAGCGACCCTGCATCTTGAGAATGCGTGACATATCTTTTTATGCACAATCGATTATGACAGTTTGACCTTGACTCTTATTTCTAATCAGAGGCCACGATTAATCCAAGCCTTCGCTTCACTACTTATGTGTTTTCTTTTATTAACTCAATACGTTTCTTCTATCAGGCTTTCGAGTATTCGTGCTCTGTAACAAATATAAAATTGAAAGCGAGGAATGTCACACGAGAGATGTTTACAATATTATTGCGCTTTTGTTCACAGTGTGTTCAGTCCATTTGTGACTGCAAACTCAATCCTCAGAATTATTTCGGTGTATTTTTCATTTCTGGTATTTAATGACCATTGCGAAACAAAGGCTACATGATCGAATGAAAGAAACACTTCAACAGGCAATGTACCATACGCAGAAGAATTTTATGAGGCAACAGATGTCATGTACAGAGTAAAGCATAAAGCGTCATTGTTTTACGGCTAAAGCTCACCGTAGCTTTGGTTTCTGTTTTCGCCCTGTTATCTTCCCAAAAGTATTTCGTGTCGCCACAGAAAGTTTCGTCGGGACTAAATATTTATCGGCGACAGCGGTATCCATCAAATATTTGTTTACGGCTATTCTCAAAGCTTCCGCGGTGAACGCGAGCCAAAATCGTTCCCGAAAATCCAGTTTATCCGTGCATGTTCCACAGAGCCAAATGGTGTTGAATTTGGATGGGATGCAGTTAACTTTCACACACAAGTAACGAGCAATTCACTGGCCACATCTCGAGTTGTTTAGCAAGTCAATTACGTCATCGCCCAGCACGTGATAATATGAACCAATCACCGTGTGCCCATTCTCGACCGACAAAAAGGAAAAAAAATTAAAATAAAAATTTGCGTTTTTAAGCTCGCTTGGGCCCCAGGCCCCCGCGAGCAACAATATATATTTATTAAATAATGCTACTTGAGCAGGCATCCCACCCAAACATTTTGAGGAATACCCCCGAGACTCTTCAACAACAAGAAAAACAACGATTTTGGAGGCCTTGCATTGTGCATAGGCAAAAAAGTTTCACCTCCCCACCCTCTCCCCTTTGTTGTTTCCGCCAAAGTGTGCGGTTACTAAGTTTGTTGAACTTTGATCGGGGAGAAAACGTGTGAACTGAATTTTGCACAGTCACTGTATTTTTAAAAGGTATGGCTCTCGCTCGTCCAGTTTATATCGTAGCAGGCAAAAGAACTGCATTTGGTGCTTTTGGAGGAAAGTTCAAGAATGTAACGGCCACGACTCTGGGAGAACACGCTGCGGTTGCTGCTCTGACTGCCGCGAAAATTGATCCAGCCATTGTGGACTCGGTCATTTTTGGAAATGTTATTCAGGTATTGCTCTTCTCCTTCCAGGGCAGGTTTGAAGCTTGCGCTTAGGCTATTCTATGTTGAACTTTAGGACAGAATATATGGCACACTTTTCAAACTGCATTAATCAGCTGTGTGTTGTTGTCTGTTCTTGGCTGTTGAATGGTTTTCAAGCGCTTTTTGGCCGTTTTGTCTTTTCTCTCCTCTTCTTATATGCCAAGAATAGACAACAACACACAGCTGAGCTAAGTCTCAACATGTTTATTTTTTATGTTTACCCACATCTTGCTTAAAAATCGGGTTACGTTGGTTATCTGTAGTTTACACAATTTCTACAGGAAGCATAAAGTTGTATTCTACATGTAGCCTTGATGTAAAATTTAATAAATTTCCACTGGTTTGCCGTGGTGTGGACTCTTATTTACCACAATTTACGTCATCACATGGTCAAAATGTTGTGGACTCTCGAGGCGCTTCGCCAAGTGAGTCCACAACTAATTTTGACCATGTGATGACGTAAATCGTAGTAAATAAGAGTCCACACCACAGCAAACCAGTGGAAATTTGTTTTTTACCACAACATTTAGAAATATACAGGAAACTTTCGTTGTATTTTGTTGCAAAACGTGACATGCTGGCGTCAGCTGGGGTCAGCATCGTTGTCTGGACTCTTATTTACCACAGTAAATTGACCAATCAGAGAGCGAGAAACTAGTGTGTTGTGGTAAAAAATTATATACCAGCGGGACCCCCATAAAATACGGTGATCGGAATTCTTTCTATTTTCCTAATGTTTTTCTGTCTTTTTGAACACAGTTTACAGCGTCAAAGTACAAACTTCTCAACTCACTAAAAATCTCCCCATTTTTTGAACCATCCAGTCACCTGACAACTGAAATTCTCTTCTAAACTCAAACGGAATTCTCACCTTCAGTAGTCACATCCTTGGCTTGAATGAAGGGCTTGCTTGTGCCAGTGATTCAGTTCAAATTGACATCATAAAAACAATTATGACTAACAAGTGCGTGAGCGTTTGTTGCGTCAGAAATTATCTTGTTAACAGTCCATATAAGGAATGAGGAGGCCTGGGAAAGAGCGTTACACACACACACACACACACACACACACACACACACACAGGGCCAGCCATTGCTTAGCGTATTATTATACTAGCGGGACCCCCCGTAAAATATGGTGATTGGATTTCTTTTTTCCTAATTTTTTCTTTTTTCCTTTTTGAATTCCATTTTGAGCATCTTGAAGTTTACAGTGTCAATGTATAAACTTCTGTAGTGCATTTACCACTGATGGTACTCGACTTGTGATCGAACCACCAATTAAGCAGCATCAAAATCTCCCCGTTTTTTGAAATGCAGCCATCCAGTCACCCGACAGCTGAAATTCTCTTTCTAAACTTAAACAGAATTCTCACATTCAGTAATTGCGTCCTAGGCTTGGTTGGAAGGCTACGGTTGAGAAGATTTCTGGCTTCCTTGTGCCAGCAATTCAGTTTGAATTGACGATATGATATTTATGACTAACGAGTACATGAGCATTTGTTGTGTCAGAAATTCAAACCATGCATTATCTAAGTTCCAATTTAATTTGTTGCATCAGAAATCAAAACCAACACACATTTTATTGCCAGTTTAATTTGTCCATATAAGGAACGAGGAGGCCTGGGAAAGAGCATTACACACACACACACACACACATAAGCCAGGCCAGCAGTTGCTAAGCATATTATTTTATACATTTAGAGATAGAGATTAATAAGGTGGATAGTACATGTGAACTGATTGGAAAATGTGCATGCATTATAACTCAACATATGCACACACGTGTCAGTTTGATGTCAGCTTGCATAAAATTCATTCTTTTCTTTGTTGTTTTTTGCAAAGTTTCATTCACATGAGCCAAACTCAAAGTTCATGTAAAGTTCAGCATTTGACCCAATCAAGTTCCACTGACTGTAATTCAAGCAGCTGGTTGATCTTCACAGCTAGTGCAGCCGCAAAGAACAGTTTCAGTTGAATTCAGCTGAATGTTCAGCGTTTGACTTAACAGGTGAACTTATAACTTAATTTGGGCTGACCTAAACTGTAATAATTGAGTTTGGCTCATGTGAAGTATAGCATTTCACCTGGGCCAAAGTATTTTGGTACTGAATGAACCTTTTATTTTATCTTATGGTGCAGAGTGCTTCTGATGCAGCCTATGTGTCCAGACATATTGGTCTCCGAGCAAAAGTGCCAGTGTCATCTAATGCATTTACTGTAAACAGATTGTGTGGTTCAGGCTTTCAGGCTATCGTCAGTGCAGCACAGGTATGTGTATACACAAATTGCATGTATTAAATATTATGTGAAGTGTTGGCATTTTCCAAATGAACAAAGCCAAATACTGTATACTGAACACAATAATTCAGGGTTCGTATACAACATGCATGCAGGCACTTAAAAGAAGAATTGAAAATCAATGCCAGGTTTTTATGAGCAATACAAGTATAATCCCAAGAGCAATGTGTGTCAAGTGAAAACAAGCACAGAAAAGGAAAATCAGTGTGGCAGAAAATGGCAGGTCATCTCTACATTTTGGTCAGACTATCAAAAGGAGAAAGCGTTTGCAAAATTGTGATTTTTGTTGTTTCCCTGGTTCGGGGAGACTTCCCCTTGTTTTTGTTGTCTCTCAGCTGTTCCACCTCTCCACTAACTTGTTCAGTGCAATGGATGGCTAGGTTGCCAGGATTGCTAGCCATGGGATAGTTGTGTCTATTGTGGGCCTGGGCACTTAACCTCCATATAATAGATGATGCAGTTGTTAACTGTTATAAGCATGCCCTATCTGCTTCTCAGGAAATCCAGCTAGGCGAAAGTGATGTGGTGATAGCTGGAGGAACAGAGAATATGAGTCAAGCTCCATATGCCCTGAGAGATGCCAGGTTTGGCACCAAACTAGGAGTGGACCTTAAGGTACAGTGAGAAGGTGTGATGTTTGACTCATTCACTGATTATGCCAGGGTGCAAATTCTCCCAACCAGTTGAGTAAAGAAAAACTCTGAGTGATATCTGTCACACAAGAAGTGATAGTTCAATCAGGTCTTGCCAACAACAGCTACATGTAAAGTGCCTTTAAGGCCCAAAATTATATCTTTACAATGGAGTAAATAGTTCACTATTAGAATATTTCCGTGTTTCAACATTGCACCTTTTGTTATAAAAGGTTTATATTTCAAATATGGTAATAGGATTAATTTAAAGGATTTCTATATACTATATTCATCTGTTTTGCATTCATGCAACTTACTCGGAAAGATTTCTGGGTTGTGTTTGTTATAAGAGGGATTTTGTTATACTGGGGTTTGCTATACTGGGGTTCTGGTCCATACATTTTACTGTAACTTTCACCAGGCTGAAGAATATTGTTCATTGTACTGGGGATTTTGCCATAAAGGGGTTCGTTATGTCGGGTTTCATTGTCATGATAAAATAAATTACATAAATCTAAAACAAAATATTAATTAATAAAATTATATAAATCTAAAATAAATATTTTGTGAGGTACTAGGGTGGTGCCATAAAACATAGAGGATTAACAATGGAACCAGAAGAATCCTTTTTTTCCTGAGTATTGCCTCCACACCTTTCTTGTGTTTCAAATTCCCAAGCTAACAGTACCTTGTACTTTATGATCAGGCTTATTTTATTTCTACTCAGTCTACATGTCTGATTGAATGAATGAATGAATAATCTTAATTTGGTTGTTTTGCTTTTACTATAGCTTGAGGACACTTTGTGGCAAGGATTAACAGACTTCCATGCCAAGCTTCCCATGGGAATCACTGCTGAGAACCTTGCTGAGAAATTTGGCATCACACGACAACAATGTGATGAGTTTTCTTTGCTATCACAACAAAGATGGGCTAAAGGTAAGTACAGTAGAACCACAATGTTTGTTTTGTATTAGAAAATCATTATTATTTTGTAAGTTTACTGTTAATGGTATCTCATGAGACAGCATAGTTTAGTATTGGATATCTTCATTACTTATCCCCGAGCGTAAGCAAGGGTAATAATCACGACGCTAATGCAAGTAGTATCACCTTATTTGGAGACTCCAAGCGGGGTACCATCTCGAAATTTGATGTTCGTCTGTTAGTCAGTCAATCTGGCGTACGACCACCAGGCGAGGTTACTCGGCAGCTTAACTGTAAACCGCCATTTTTTGGTGACATGCGTTAGAGTACGAACGGAAGTGACTTTGTACAGCACGATGCAGATACAAGGCCAAGCAGTTCGACGGACGGCTGTAAACTGCCCGGATATTTTGCCAGTGCATGGGAGGCAAGCTTGCTAGCTTGCTAGCCGTTAAGTCATCGACTGGCCGACCTGAACACAATCCCAGACGCCAGTATTGTGTTAAAACGCAGACACTTCTTCAGAAAGGAATAGCAAAATACAGTCGGTGGCAAATTTCACCTTTTACAATAACAGGATTGTAGTTTTCAGAATCCAAGTTTTGACAAGATGACGACGCACAATACAATGGAAAGTGGAATTTTCGAACTGTATGAGGACTGCTCTATACAGTGTTTTTTGAAATCATTGAAGACGTAAACAATAGTGTTTTGGGTTTTGTTTCCTTTGCTGAAAAAGAGCTAAAGCTATGGCTTTCAGGAACCGGTGAGTTTGAAAAATTACATCAATTAACGTACGGTACGCGTATGCTATTTAAGTCGTGTCATCATTATGGTATTTCAACAATCGCCATGCATGTCCAATACCACGGCTGTCGAAAAAACTCTAAGTGTCTCTAATGAAATTCACGAATCGACTGGCTCTCTTTACGACTCGTGAATACATTAGACGAGTTGTACGACTCGTACGACTTGACAGAATCAAGGACACAGACTGAAACTTGTCGAAAAAACTCTAAGTTCTCTAATGAAATTCACGAATCGACTGGCTCTCTTTACGACTCGTGAATATATTAGACGAGTCTACGACTTGTACGAGTTGACAATTCACTTTTACGACTCGTTACAAGCCGTGGTATTGGAAAACCCTCACAATCGCCGTATATTTTGTCATTTGATGCCCCGGTAACTGTGGTGAAGGCCAAGTAGGATTATATTGTGATCTTTTCGCTAGTTTTGAAAGCTATTTCAGAGTGCCTTCGTGCAAGATTGTGTCATCCGATTCCTGGCATATTTGCGTAATTCCGCTGACAGTCTGACACAAGGAAATGCTTTGAAGTTTTCTCGCCGTGTTTGTTGGCACACTGTATTCAAGGATGAAATGTAACCGGGTTGAAGTGCTCTTGCTTTCTGAAGGCTATTAAAGTAGAAAATATCCGGCCAGGGGCCACTGCTTTCTAAATTACAGTCTATTTCCAAATTACAGTCTACAATTACAGTCGATTGTATATTATTGTCTATGGGTGGCCGTGCTCGCTCAACACAATCGGACCTTGTATTATTTAGTGACCGGGTTTGCTCGTTCAATACAATCGGACCTTGTATTATTTAGTCACTTGATTTTTTTTTTTTTTTTTTTTTTTTTTTGTCAAAGATTTTAAATTTGTCAAACGCAGTTTGAAAAGTTGTGTTCAAAATTGAATCCTTTCCAAAATTCACACATTTCCGAGACTTCAAAAGCGTGTAAACAAGCGACTCTCGCTTTGATACAGTAGTTTTAAATTTGTTACACTCGAAGAAGCGTATTAAATTGATAAAGTAAAAAATAAAAAATGAACTAAAATACTTACACGTATGTGGTTAGGATACAGCGCTGGCTGGAGAAATAGCGGCTTTTCTTAAAATTCGGTGTCGAAGATCGACTTTGCTGACTGTGCAAAACTGATCGAGTCACGATTCTAGTTGCGCTTTTCTTGGCTTTCAAGTCTCGGGAGTATTCTGTAGTTGTGTAAAAGTTGTCTCAGCGAATTTTGGAGTTTAGCTAGTGTCCACGAAAATTGCAGACCGTAAAAAGATTTTAGAACATTCTCCAAGCGGAAAATAAACAAGAACCCCGCTTTCCGAAAACCCACTACAGAGCGAGGGGATATCTGCGATTATCATATTTCTAGTTAGGCAGAATATTGGCTCAGTTTTGGACCAGATCAGACAATTTTTTGTCAGGCAGCAGAGGCTATCAGTCAGATGTGTTTTGCTCCCCTAATTGATTGGCTCAAAGATTGCTTTGGTTTTGGTTTTTCGACATTCACCCGAAAACGACTCCATTATTTTAATTTTGCTTTTAATAGTGGGACCCTGTGAAATGTGAGCGAAATCGGCATTTTTTCCCCTATCTTTCTTTCTTTTTTTCTTTCTTTCTTTGTTTTTTGTTGTTGCTGTTGTTGTTGTTGTTTTGTTTTTGTTTTTTAGTACATTTTGAGCATCTTAGATCCAGTTTCCAGTGTACATAGATACAAACTACTCTGGTGATATTCTTACTGTCACTTTCTCACTGCGAACCAACCAATGTTACTCAGTAATTTCTTAGGGGTTATTTCTGGCTGTCGGTCAACTTCCCTTTTAAACTTTAAGGCTTACTTCCGTTAGCTCACAACATACAAGCACAAGACACATAGGTGAATGTTCGCAACAGTTTTGACTAACATCTGCCTTCATAACACCAACTAATAACTTCAGCTCAAGAAGCCGGTCATTTTAAAGAAGAGATTGTACCAGTGACAGTGAAAGGCAGGAAAGGACCTGAAGAGTTCAGTGTTGATGAGCACCCAAAACCAGACACCAAAATAGAAGGCTTGGTAAAACTACCCCCTGTGTTCAAGAAGGACGGCACTGTAACTGCTGGAAGTGCCTCAGTAGGTTTAACATGTGCTGTGCTGTGCTTGCATTTTGCACTTCTGGATATGCCCATCACATACCCAGACATATGAACTTCTTACTGTACTTGCTTGCTGAAAATGAAAGTATCTACAAAGGACAGATTATCAGAACTTATGCAGATAGTGGACTCGTGTTGTATTGCATTTTATTGATAACTTAAATTGATAATATATTGGAATGGTCTAAAAATTGGTTCATTCTAGAGCTGTTTATTGTCATTGAGCATGCACCATAATAAGTTGGAAGGGTCCCGGTATGCCTTGATACTGTGCACATGATATTGTTATTCTTTATCTAAAAATAATAATTGAGTTGCCTTTTGCCTTCGAACAAGACCTAGTACATGTACAAAATGCCTTTTGTTGACATGAAAATTTGTGATAAATGGTATGGTGGCGAGTAGTCGCCAGGAAGGTTGTTGTTTCTGAGTGACGTTTTGACTACTGTACATGTGCAGAAGTCAAGTGAAGACGTAAAAACTGAAAATTAGCTTTAAACTCACCATTGTTTTGTGCTGTAACTTCATGTTTAAATACTTGTCAGGTGAATGGAAACTTGAAAATAACACACTGAACTTTATCACTCTCAGAAGTAAAAAGGGTTAATTTAGTCTTTCTATACAGCTTTAGGTCTTGATGTCTTTGTTTTTATTGGCCTTCAGGGTATCTGTGATGGTGCTGCTGCATTGATCCTGGCAAGTGAGAAAGCTGTCAAGGACCACGGCCTCAGCCCCCTCGCCAGATTGGTGTCCTACTCTGTGGCAGGGGTTGACCCCACCATCATGGGAATTGGCCCCGTGCCAGCAATCAAAGCAGCCCTGGAGAAGGCTGGGAAGACACTCGATGACATGGAGCGAATTGAGGTGAGGAAGGCAAAGGGTCAGAACTATATATGTTATTTACCGGGAGGGAGGTCCATACTGGGAAAAACTGTGCCCGAGGGCTTGATAAGCCCGAGAGCACAGTTTCCCCCAAGACGGACCGACCAAACCCGGTAAATAACACTTTGTTTACTGAGCATGATCGGTTCTAGGTAGTGTTACTACTCACTCACAGCATATGTAGGCATCTGTTGCGTTTAATTGACGCGATGTAGTACAGAAATAAAACATCTTCAAGATTTCTAAAATCAATCGATGGGAACTGTAAAAAACCATTTAAGCAAACAACATTCAAATCATTAGTTTCTTTGGACTGCTCACGCTCACGAAACAAAATAAACATACTGTATGATGCTTGAGTACATCAGATAACAAGCTGAATGCACTGGATGTGAACTCTTTCACTCCTGAGTTTATAACTCATATAACTCAAATTCACTCAACTGTGCATTCAAGAAGACATCCTGTTTCCTGCTAGGTCATTGCGTTAAAGTTTACTTTTAATTGTAATAATCGTTGTTTTGTAATATATTGAGTGAAATCCCCATACATGTACATTTTTCGTATTGACTCCCCAACCACCATAAAATTGTGCCCAGAAACTCTCAGTGGATTATCTCCTCCAAAGCCTGGGATGCCTGTGAGGTAGCAAGCATCTTTCAAACTATTATCTCAATTTAGTATTCTTCTATTCTCTTCTACCCAGGTGAATGAAGCATTTGCTGCTCAATTCCTTGCAGTTCAGAAGGACCTGAATCTTGACATGGACAAGACCAATGTGAATGGAGGGGCTATATCACTTGGCCACCCTGTGGGGACCTCAGGTGCCCGCATTACTGCACATCTGGTTCACGAACTTCGACGTATAGGAGGACAATTTGCTGTGGGCTCAGCATGTATTGGAGGCGGCCAGGGGATTGCAGTTATTCTTGAGAATATGAAGTGAATATTCCATTGGAGCTTCATTTTTCGGAACGGCACTTTTTAAAAATGAATTTATCTTTAACGTATCATTGTGACTGTGGATAGAAACTAAGATGATGGATCCCACGATTTTGTATCTGACAAAACCTAAAGCCTTTCAAAAACCTTAATCAGTGGAAGTGCACAAAGTGCCATCTGACCACCTACTCTTGTTTCTTGTATTTTCTTTTTTGAGAACAAAGCTCATTCAGCAACCTTTTCCATACAAATCTTCTTAATATTTCTGAACTTTAAAAGGCTGCCAAATTTGATGTGGACCGGAAATTTTGCAAGCATATTTTTTATGCCATTTCCATTTACGGCGTTCAAGAACGTCGTTGATTTTTGGTCACGTGACCTATTTAGATCGCGCGCGGAGCTTTTGCTTCGATGGCCGAGCGACGTTTTCCCTATATAACAACCTCTTAAACGGACACTTCTTCCCAAGATTTTTTACCTACACTTGCGCTGTTGGTGTAGAAGAAGAATAAAAACGCTTAGTAATATGGCAAACGAGAACAACCAAAGTTAATAAGAAGTCGACTTTTGGCAACTCTATAAACGCATATATTATTTGGGGGGGGGGGGGTAAATGTTCCAATCTAATCTTGCTAGAATATCTCAATATCCTAGCATTTTGGAAACCCTTCCACAAAAATGAGAGTCAGTACTATTCAAACTGGGGTGAAATCCAACGGAAGCGGATAAAGGATGAAAATCACGCGCAACCAGGAATTTGCACGTTTGGCATTGTGTATGCAGGAGTATAAAACTGTGAACACAATAATTCGGCCCATTTGATGCAAGTCGGAGGCACCAATACAGATTAAAGAGAGTTTTACCGAAGCTGTGAACTGCTTTTGTCATGGCGTTGCAACCTGCCATTTGCCCGAATATGCTGGACGTCGCTGTACGAGCTGCAGTGCCAGATGTTGCTCAACCTGGAGGCGCTGCACAATCATAGCCGTGGTTTAACCAGAAGGCGCTAGTCCACTAGCAGTTGAAACTGTTGACCAACCCGCGTGGGCCGAACCGGGTCGCGCTGTTCAGGCGCGTGCGTCCCAACTCGGAACAGCTTCCAACGCTACAAATGTTGAGGTAAACATTCGTATCTTCGCTTTCTTCGTCCTCGAGGTCTTCACCGGTTATGTTCTCGACGTCTATTCCTAGTCCTTTGTTATTCCTATTACTGTCTCTTGCATGTATAGCTATTTTACTATTTTTGCCATGAATGCCGAGTTCAGCTTAAATCTCGTTCGACATTACTGGGCAGGGTTTTGTGGGCTGAAATTTGTTCAACGTGAATCACATTCGCCATTACATGGCGGGGCTGTGTGAGCCGTGAGTTGAAATTTGTTCAGCGTGCATCACTTGTGCCATTACTTGGCGGGGCTGTGTGAGCGTGAAATTACTGGGGAAAGCTGTGTGAACCGTGAGCTGAAATTGTTCAGCGTGAATCACTGTAAGCTGTACACGTGTTCAGCACGAATTCCTGTGGACTGGTGGGACATTTCTCTTTTGGTTTCTGTGCGCTGAGAGCAAAAATGTTCACTATGAATCGCATTGGCGATTACTTTGGCCATAAGTTAAAGTTGTCAGTGTGACTCACATTTGCTCTTCACTGTGAACGGTTGAATGTGATGTTATCTGTAAAAGAAAGAGAAATAATAATAATAATAATAATGATAATAATAATAATAATAATAATAATAATAATAATAATAATAATGATAATAATAATAATAATAATAATAATAATAATAATAATAATAATAATAATAATAGTAATAGTAATAGTAACAACTAGCGGGACTCCCGTAAAATACGGTGATCGGATATTTGTTCTTTTTTTCTTATTTCTTCCTTTTTTGCTTTTTGAAGTCCATTTCGAGCATCTCGAATGCAGTTAACAGTGTCAATGTACAAATTTCTCTGTAGTGCGTGTACCACTCGACCGTATCACTCGACGATCGACATGAAAATCTCCCCGTTTTTCGAACATGCAGAAGCATCAGCCCGACATCCAGTCACCTGACAGCACAAATTCTCTTTTTAAACTCATTTCCGATTTCTGAAAGAACTGTGGTCGGCACACGAGGCCAATATTTATACTTAGTTTCACTCGATATGGCGGCCATCTTGGATTTTTTATGAGGAGGCCTGGCAAAGAGCGTTACGGACGGACGGACGGAAGTGGCTTAGCGTATTATTACAGTATATAGACTAGCGGGATCCCCGTAAAATACGGTGATCGGATTTCTTTTCTTTTTTTCCTTTTTTCCCCTTTTCTTTCTTTCCTTTTTTCTTTCTGAAGCCTATTTCGAGCATCTCGAATGCAGTTTCCAGTCTCAAAGTACAAACTTCTCTGTGGTGGGTGCACCACTCGACGAATTGCCGATCGATCGACATCAAAATTTCCCCGTTTTTCGAACATGCGGCAGCATCAGCCCGACATCCGGTCACCTTACAACAGAAATTCTCTTTTTAAACTTATTCCCGATTTCTAAAAGAATTGTGGTCGGCATACGAGGCCAATATTTATACTTTTTGTTTTACTCGATGTGGCGGCCATCTTGGATTTTTTATGATGAAGAGGCCTGGGAAAGAGCGTTACAGACGGACGGAAGTGGCTTAGCGTATTATTATATAGATAATAATAATAATAATAATAATAATAATAATAATAATAATAATAATAATAGTAATAGTAATAGTAATAAAACAAAAACAAAACAAAACAAAACAAGAAAACATATAAATGCCATGAGATTGCCTAAACAGCCTAAAAAATGTCCAAGAGCGGACTAACAAAGTGCCAAGGAGCCGCCCCGTGGAGACCTCGGTCACACTTAAAACTTTTAGTTACCCTTGGTAAAGTGAGGTTTCCCTAGGGTAAAAGTGTCTAGTGTGACCACGACTAATATACTCTATCTCTGTTTAAAAGTTGTTAGAAATTATTTTCAACCTGTTTTTCGTCTGGTAGTCCATCCTTTTAAGGACAGTTGTGTGACATTAGCTGAGTAAAAACTCTAAGTGTCGCGAGGTTAGCCGTTCGCATGGTATGCAGAGACTGAGCAAATTCGTCTTACTCAAATAAGCGGCGCTCACTAGAATTGCTTATTGCATCTAAACAAACATGTTATTTTGGATTGGCGAGAATAAGTAATTAATAGAATTAACGAAAATTCTGGACTCCCGTACGAATAGCATACAAATCGCCGTACGAATAGCCACTGCGTTTTATTTATTACGTATGGCATGTGATCCCCACCAAAATTAACGTACTAAATTTTGGTGTGTAAACCAAATTATGGATTATCAATTGTTGCTTAAGTCCAAATGTGAAAGACCCAATTTTGATGTATACATTGAAACTGTGAACACCAAATTCTGTACAACATCAAATCTAAGTGCCCTGAACAGCTTTGGATTTCAGGCCTACTTAATGTTTGGAATTCAGATCACCCAGTAGCTGAGGAACAGACGATGGTAAGTATTGTATAGATGTATGCTATCCTTTTAATTTTAACATAACTTCAATCAATGTAGACATGTAATGGTGAGAACCATGTCACATTTATTATGCTGGGCCTAAGGGCCCAGCATATAATTGTTTTCACCCGAAAACCACAGCGTAGGTATCATGACAATTGGTCAAAGAAGTCCTCCCTCTAGGATTTTGAATTTTGATTGACGTGTAAGCAAAAATACTATATTTTGATTGGATAATATTCACTTGCAAGCGGTGTGGAAGTCTTTCTTTTCTTGGCTGAGTTTTAAAGTATGCAACGTGAGATTTTTGTTGACGTATACTTGCGCTCTTGCGGTTTTTAAGCTCGCCCCACGAAGTGGTTAAAGTTGTCACGGAGTCCTTCCAGGCTTCTGTGTCAACAATGGACTTCCAAATAAGGAATTTCCAAAGAAGGAGCTTGTCAATTTCCAAATTTGGGCATGGTCGTGTTACGCAGTACGTTCAAACAGAAGACGTCGAAGCTTCGTGTGGAAGTTGTTTCTGGAATTCATTCTTGTTTGTCATGGTCGTCAAGCATTCGAAGTTTGTTTGGCCATTGAGTCTGGGTATTTCTACGAATGTAGGGCACTGCTACACAGTGACACTGAAATTACATGGCCATTGTGCTGTGATTACGAAAATATACCGCGATTGAGCGACACTAAAATTAAATGTTCATGACATCTAATTACACCAGCTTTGTACCAAAGTTGATCACAGCAAGTACACACATACTCAGGCCCACATTTAATATTTTCATGAAATTGTTTAATAAGACCCTCAATGGTTTTAAATTTGTTTACTCTTTCTTTTGCTTCATCTGTTTTTCTTTTAGTCTCACTAGTTGTGGATTTTTTTTTATTATTATTATTTTTTTTTTTTTTTTTTTGCCTTTTTTTTTGGCTTGTCTCTTTTCCTTTAACAAGATCTGGATCTTTTACCCTTTTTCCTTTTCTGGCCTGTCTGTCTTTTTCTTTCACACGATCTGAGTTTCCTTCTCTGTATATTTTCTTACCTTCATTTTCTTTTTGTTTTACTTTGGGATTACTTTTTCTGTTTCATATGCCTTCTCATTAGTTTCTCTTTAGCAAGGTATTGTTGATCCATTCTTTGCTTTCTTTCATAATCTCTCAAATAAGTTTTTCGTTCCTCAAGAGCTGAAGAATCACAATCTTTGTTGTTTGAGCAACTAACTGCACAAACATAACATAACAATGTCATTTTGATTTATATTATTTTGTACTGCACTATTTACAGCATCATGACTGCAATCCTGGCTTCGTACACAATTATTTGTCACCAATGGAACAGTAGAAACATAGTGAACCTAAAAGATTCTTCTTTGGAAGTTTCTGGGTTCAACTAGAGTGCTTTCTGCAAAATTTTGAGCAGATTCTATGATTCTATGATGTTAAATGAATATTGTCTCACTAACTATAAAAGCAAAACAAATTTTTACACAAAACCACGTGAACCCTATCGACCAACAGGAATGGGCGAGCTTTCAGCGGCAACGCTGCTTTGATTGTTCATTATATTCACTTTTGCATTTTTCTTCGTCCAGCCGGTTAAAACTAAGCGAAGTAAAGTAAACATAATCAAACGATACCATTTCGACAAGCTGAAGTGGCTCCCGGCTGGTTTTTCAGCTTTAACATAAGCTCATCAAACAGCCGTGAATTCATCAAAACCGCGGTGATAATAGCTCAGAATGAAACAGGCCGACTGGAAATTTAGAAAGCTTGATAGAAGAAACGCAATTTAGAAGACGAAAAACAGGTAAGTACTGAAGCGCAGGCTAGATTAATCGTGGCCTGCGATTAGAAACAAATGTTCGAAGTCAAACTGTCAAAACAATTATGCATGAAAATAAGATATGTCACGCAATTACTCCCAAAATCAAAATGTAGATTCTCTCATCCTTTTGAAGCAAATGTACGAGTGCTGTAATTATAACTTATAGTTTAATCAGGTTCATTTGAGTAAATCAAAAGCCAAGTTCCCCATACTGTATAATATTTTTTCGGGTTAGAAATTGAAAGAGAAAATTGAAGTTGATCACTCTTGGGAGTCTCGCTCTAGTCCAGAGATTGCTTATTCAACAATTCATATGGTGCGTGCGGACACTTGCCACACCAAACTTGAATCCCAGCATCTGTCGCGTTTTCACGCGACAAAACTTGTTTTACTGTTTTATTGATTAATTAAAAATAAATAAATTCGCAGGATACCTTAAATGCAGAAACCAAATATCATAACCTGACTGTAAATTTGTTAAGGATCCAAACTTGGCTATTTACACACATGCAGCATGGTCGAGGATTTGAACTCGGGGCTGCTGTGTTGCAAATCCAGCTGGTGGTCAGAGCGAGACTTGAACCCGGAACCTCAGCTCTCGGCCACACTGCCTCCTATGATTCTGGAAGGCACGAAAGGGAAGTTAGGTTAGGGGCTCGTAAAAAAAGAATTACATGAGGTATTTAATTTGTGATGCATGTATGTGTGTAACTGTTAAAAAAAAGCAACAATATTGCATTTGTCCTTAACTGAATATTTGTGAATTCCTAATTCAGAAAACTTACACTGTACATGTATTTGTATATTCAACAGTCTAGAGAAGAACTTGCATTTTTTTGGGGTAGACTGGGATGGACCAGCACCATCTGCGGGATGGACCACTGTCAAGATGAATTGCTTCCAGTTGAAGTACCCCAGATCTACAGTCTGAATGCGGTTTTCTAATTCTACACGTAATGGTTTTCCAGAAAAGTTTGAAAACGCGGTGGAGTTTGAGGAACACCGATTGCTTTATTTTGGCTGAAATGTAAGCCTATATTACCTCGAGTTAGAAATTCACAGTTGAATGAAGCATCCGCTTACAGTAATTGAATAAGTGCGCGTCGAGTCAAATCATGTTTCAAGAGAAGATTGCTTTAGACCATAAGAGTTTGTGTGTTTTTTATGATCCTATACAAGGGTCCCGTATTTCCATCGAATTGCAATATTCAACAGTGGGCAGTGTAACCTGTTCGAGATAAGCGCGGGTGAAAGTCACTCGAAAATAGACGAATAATACATCATGACAAGCGCACATACAACGAGCAATACATTACTAAGTGCAAATCGTGCCCCAAATAGAGCGACTGAGTGAAGGGAAAAGTCGGCTACAGAACTTCTTTGTCGTCGGTGAAAGTTTTTAAGTGTCGCTCAACGGCCAAAAGCTTCATAAAATGACATGTAACGCAACTGAATCAGGTGATTTTAATTAGTTCTAATTGGCAGAATAACGCACGCTCTCGCGTCAGGTAAATTTTACTAAACTAGACTGGCGTTGCCAGTGAGCTCGCGGCGTTAGTTGGGTCGAGAGCAGAATAAACTAAAATGGAAAGCAAGGACAAGAGCGGAACTTCCGGGAGACTTCCAGTTTCTCACCAGAAATATATCACACAGTATAGAGAACTTGGCTTTTGACACCTTGCTTAAATGAAACCTGATTAAACTATAAATTTATCATTACAACACTCATACACTTGGTTCTTAAAGGTTGAGCGACTTTGCCTTTTGATCTTAGAAGCGAAACGGTTACCCACCGAGTAAATCTGAGCAATGCGTGACTTGTCTTTTTATGAATCAATTTTGACAGTTTCACTTCAAACACTTAATTCTAATCAGAGGCCACGATTATTCCAGCCTTCGTTTCAATACTAGTCTATCTTATTTTTTTAACTGAATGCGTTTCACTTCTATCAGGCTTTCGAGTATTTGTGCTTTGTAACAAATATAAAATTGAAAGCGGGGAATGTAACACGAGACTTGTTTACAATATTATTGCGGTTTTGTTCACAGTGTGTTTGTGACTGCAAACTCAATGCTCGGGACTATTTCGGTGTATTTTTCATTTCTAGTATACACACAGGGCAGCCCAGGCTCCGAGGGTCTGTCTGTCTGTCACACAGTGATATATGTGTCATGACCAGAGGAACTGGACCGATGGCGAACGGAGATCTGTCCCTCGTATACTATTGCCAATAGGCCAGATACCCTGTCGTAGAGTTTGTTGGGTCAACCAGCGAGAAAGCAACACTGCCAACGTTCAAAAGAATATTTGAATTATTCGGAGTTCCAGAGGAGATCAAGTCGGACAACGGACCCCCCTTTAATGGCCACGGACTTGAGGAGTACACAGACGAGGAAGGGTTTCATCACCGGAAAGTAACACCAGGATGGGCGGAAGCCAATGGTGACGTGGAAAGGGTTATGCAGAGGATCAAAAAGACTGCACGTATAGCATTATTGGAGGGTAGACCAGTACGGGAAGAAATACGAAAGGAGGTCAGAGCATACAGAGCTACAGAGCGCCCAACTACGGGAGCTAGTTTAAACGCTTCTGGAACTAAGGGAAAAAGAGCTACAACCACCAAACTCGGGCATGTTTATGAATGCTCTATAGAGAAGATAACTGTGATTTCAGAGTTGGTTGGAGTCAACTCACAAACGTGTGTAATATTTTACCGTTAAGTGCCGATTGCGTTACTTAAAGCCGTTTTGTCACATTGTGTGCTTAGGAACTGTATTCTGCCTGATATAAGAGCATCGTGCAGTGCAGCAAGCGTGCGATACGTGTTTCAGAACTCGGAGAGAACAGTTGCATTCTTTTTATTAGGCGGTGCCATATTCTCGAGTGAAATTTGATTCTCTGTTTGACCTCGTCTGGCCCAGTTTGTCATTACTCCCATAAATAATCCACAGTAAAATGCTAAATAAAAAAAATTCAAGATATTTTTAACAAAACTGTAAATACAATATGCTTGACAAACGTTAGGTAAATCTTTCAATGCACTTTTTACTAATTTCACGACAGCATTTTTTGTTTTTAGAACATTACTCCCTTAAAAGTCAAACAAATGATTTGAATCTAATTATCTCTTTTGTTGTCGTTCAGTGGAGTAATGTTGTTTTTCCTTCTATACGAGGGAAACATTAAGCGGATTATGCACCAATATGGGCTTTAGATATAACTGTTCACGGTAATACACTTTCCCAGTTTTTAACTGTTTTAAAACGGCCAAATTTGACAACAAACAACGGAATATTGTCTGGTGTAATGTTGAGCAATCTCCGTCTGACGTCACATGAACAGTTGTCGCCGCCATAACACGGCTATTCGCAAGCTGTACGAATTATTATTCAATTCATCAAAATATCAGGTGTTATAAGCAAGTCCTATAACAAAAATCCGTGAATGAAACTTGCCGTCATGGCGAATTTCCACCGCTAAACAGCTGCACCCTGGTACCAGACTCGGCATACGTGAATACTGTATTCCCTTTCAAGTAGGAAATTCAACGAGGATCCATTTTCCTTTACACTAAATATGTTTAGCATCTTTTCAATACAGTCGATCGTCTTACTGTAAAATGTAGCTACTTAAAAATATATAAATTTCCTGTCAGCAGAGCTTTTAACCTTTAGAATGAGCCTAACGTGGGCCCTATTTTCTGCTAGCGGACAGTTTTTCGTTTCTATTTTTTATAAACTAGACATAAAATGATTTCTTGAGACAATATCTGCCAAGGTGTATCAAAATATTTCCCGTCCCTTCAGTCCAAGAACCTTAAACGGCGATTTTACTTCTGCGGAACAAATACAATCATGGTCAAAATTGTTGGGACGATTTCAAGTTTACCCCCTCCCCCCCATTCAATGTTGGGTAGTTGAGCATGGTTCGGCTTATAGCTGCACCACGGGCCAACATTGAATGGAGGGGAGGGGGAGGGACTTCAAAACAAGAAATATAAGACCCCCATAGGTTGTACGGATTTACATTGTGCTCCGGATGTGTGTAAGTGGAGCGTCCCAATGACTTTTGACCGTGATTGTAGCCCGAACAAACTTATGTTTGGGCGCGAGCTGAAAGGAAAACTCCCGGAGATCAGCAAACAGCCCAAGGGCGACCAGGACGACCAGACGGTGGGCAGACGAGACAGGGACAAGAAAGCTAAGAAGAAGGAGTATGCGGACAATAAAAGACACACGACGGTGATGAAAATCAAAGTAGGAGACCTAGTGCTTTGCAAACAAGAGCGAAGAAACAGCCTAACGCCCTCATATGACCCTGTCCCGATGGTCGTCATTGGCATAAAAGGGGATATGATCACAGCCAAAAGTGATACGAAAGTACGCACAAGAAACTTTGCGGACTGGAAGATGCTCAAGAATGGAATCAGGGATTCAGCATTTGACGAATCAGAGGACGAATTTGATCCGGACGACATAGCGACAAGGGATGCAGATGACCTAAGACTGGAGCAGCGCGGTGCAGACGATAACCTTCAGGCGAGAAACGCGGCACCGAGGAATACAGAAGAGGAATGCGAGCAAAGACCGGAGGAGCCCGACGCAGATACGGAGCCAAACCAAGCTAACAGTGACAGGCCCAAAAGAAGCCGGAAAAGCACGAAAGAGACTAAATACAAAGATTTTGTGTGTGACTGTTGAACATATATATATGTTTACTAAGGTCTATAAAAGGGAAAGGGATGTCATGACCAGAGGAACTGGAACCCAGATCCGGGACACGGGCTGTTAGACTAGATAATGAATTCACTGAATATATTAGATTAGAGTGTGATATTAGAACCGAAGTAGTGTGTGATAATCGTGCGTTCACGAAATATAACCTTCAACATTAAAATATGATACCTTTGTTATTACGAAAGAACATGACCTTTGGCAATTATAAAGAAATGTATGGGGATTTTGGTCGTTCGCCGAACGGCGGTCTTCGGCAACAACTGAACTTAAAAACTGGCTAAATATGTTTAGTTGCGTGTCATCTTACCTCTCTCCGAACGTCAGCTTGCTGCGCTTGCTGGAACCGGTAAAAATTTCGGGGCGAAATTCTGACATCTCTTCTTATGCACAATCGAATTCGACTCTTATTTCTAATCAGAGGCCACGATCAATCCAGCCTTCGCTTCAATACTTGTGTGTTTTCTTGTATTAACTGAATGCGTTTCTTCTATCAGGCTTTCGAGTATTCGTGCTTTGTAACAAATATAAATTATAACATAGTCGCGATATAAGCCACGTTCTGATTGGTCGAAGAGCGTGCTCCATAACTTTATCGTGCACGTCCGTGCTCAATAACATGACGTGAGCAAAATAATAACGCGAGCAAGTTTTTATTTGCCAAGAAACTTTTCTCTTCAATCAAACAAAGCAGCGAGACATTTTAATCCCGACAATGGAAGAAGATATTCCAAAATTTTCCCTGGAAATGGACGTCCTGGCCCGAAAAAACACAAGCAGCGACGATACAAGGAAAAGAGAGCGACGTTTTGCAACATTAACTGAACAACAAATGCAGCAAATTCTGGCGGACAAACACTTGGAAAGAACTAAACAAAGCACAAATTGGTCTGTGGGAACATTGAAAGGTAAACCGGCGTTTATTTTCTATAACCAGCGATACTTTGAAGTACTGACGATATTAGATGTTTGACAGGAATAATGGGGTATAAAACCTATAAACAGTGCAATTTGACAAATAACATACCTTGATTGTAACACATAAACTGAGCATTTCCTGTCTCATTTCTCGCATTCAGCTTGGTGCACGGCAAAAAAAATTCAAACACCGGTTGAGGAAATGTCCATTGGCCAGCTTGATACAAACCTGAGGAGATTTTACGCAGAGGCCAGGAGCAAGTCTGGAGAGACGTACAGCAAATCAACACTCGTTGGTTTTCGCCATGCCATTGAAAGATTCCTAAATGCACCTCCCCTAAACAAAGGCTTAAAATTGTCACCGGATCCACGCTTCAACAGGTCCAACGAGATGCTCAACGCCCAAATTGTGAGTCTAAAGCGCCAAGGGAAGGAGAACACCATGCACAAACCACCGATAGAAAGCGAAGATCTGGTGAAGCTGAAGACGTCTCAGGCTCTGTCACACAGCAACCCACTGGCACTTCTGAGGAACGTATGGTTCCACATGGTTCTTTTCTTCTGCAGAAGGGGCCGGGAAGGGCAAAGGAAGCTGAAAAAAGACAGCTTTAAAGCTGAAATTGATCCAAGTGGCCAAAGGTACGTGACAATGGCGCACGATGAAGTCACAAAGAACCACCCAGGTGGAGTTGGAGACGTCCCAAGCACAGAAAAGTACGCCAGAATGTACGAGACAGAAGATGCCAATGACGGATATAAGGCCCTGCAGCTGTACATATTCAACTTAAGCCCAAACTCCGAACCGTTTTTCCAATACCCGAGGAAAAACTTTCGTGTTGAAGACAGCGTGTGGTACGAAGCCCGTCCACCTGAGGTGAATACACTTGATGCCATGATGAAAAAGATCAGCGAAGCTGCAGCGCTGTCAAAGATCTACACCAACCACAGCGTCAGGGCCACTGCCATAACTCTGTGGTCGAACGCCGGCATCCCGAACAAGCACATAATGGCAATCTCCGGCCACAGAAACGAGCAAAGCCTCGCACACTACAACACACATCCTTCAACTTCGCAGCTTCGCAACTGTAGTGAAGTTCTGTCAAGAAGCTTGGCCGCCGGAACCCCAGAGTCTCTCAGCGTAAACAATCGTGAAGAGGTTCAAAACATCGTGGCCGAAGTGAAATCTACAGCAAGTTTTCCTGGATTCATATTCAACAATAATTGTACCGTTCAAAATGTAAACATTGTGACAAATTCCAAAGACATCGCGGGCTGCTAGCTTTCACCCCGCCAGGTTTAACAGTACTTTCAGTTTTTTCGTCGTTTTTTTGACAGAGAAATGACAGAGATGTAAAGTTGTGGTGTGCTTTCAATCAACCAATGAGAGCGTTTGTTATTCTTCTGTGCGACATTTGAAAATTTTGCATTTAATCAGAAATTAAAAATTGTTTTTCGCCCAAGTTGTTGTCGCTATGTTATAAAAGAATTGGTTCATGCTTTTAGATGTGCGTATATCGAGTTATGGATGCACTTGGGAAGAATGGAGAGCACTCAAGAACCTAGAGTTGCTCTCGGCTGCGCCTCAAGCAACTCTTACGCTTCTCTCGTGCTCTCCAAACTTCCCGCGTGCATCCATTAACTCGATATACGCACGCTAAGCATGAACCAATTCTTAAATTGAAAGCGAGGAATGTAACACGAATCACTGGTTTAAAATATTATTGCGGTTTTGTTCACAGTGTGTTCACATTTGTGACTGCAAACTTAATACTCAGGACTATTTCGGTGTATTTTTCATTTCTGGTATACAAGGACCATTGCGAAACAAAGGCTACATGATCGAATGAAAGAAACATTTCAACAGGCAATGTACGATAAGCAGAAGAATTTTAAGAGGCAACAGATGTCATGTACAGAGCCCGTGAAGCATAAATCGCCATTGTTTTGCGGCTAAAGCTCATCGTAGCTTTGGTTTCCGTCTTCGGCTTGTTTTCTTCCCAGAAGTATTTCGTGTCGCCACAGAAAGTTTCGTCGGGACTAAATGTTTAGCGGCTACAGAGATATTTGCAATCCTGCAATGCATTTAGGTTGCTTTCCAGGGCACGGAACGGCACCAATTTAATGTTATACTTTCGCAAACGGTGCCCTTATTTCTTAATTTGAAACATGTGTACTCACATAACCATCTTCGTGAAATTTTGGCAGTCGTCGCTTTCTGAGTATCAATATCCAATATAACTGAATTGAACCACTGGCTCCGGCCTATAAATGAATCTTACGTTTTTGGCCTCTGGCATCCCAAAATAGACTACCGCTACAACCTAGACTTTAGAACTGCATTCAACCCTCGCATTTAACAAAATAGAAGGCTTTTTACGACTCTTAGCTATGCGAGAAGCTACTTTCTTGCTATTTTGTATTCGGAGACAATCTTGGACAAAAGTGTTGACACATTCTCCCCTCCCCCCATTCAATGTTGGTAAATTAACTACCGTAAAGTTCCGAAAATAAGCCCCGGGGACTATATTTTTCGAAGGTCTTTTTGGGGGGGGGGCATATAATGGGAGGGGCTTATTTTCGGAGGGGCTTATATTCGGAGGGAACTTTGCGTTTCAAAATCTGCTGGACTTATAATTGGAGGGAAATCTGTGTCCGCAATTTTTCCATGTGCAAATGATAATATTGGGCGTTAATTATAGAAATTCGTGACAACTTAAATTTCTCTGAACATGCCAACTTTAAACACAAGTTTATAGTTCATACGGTACACGGTAGTTGTGGTACACGGTACACGCGTGAAGCCGAGGCGAGAGTGAGGAGTGCACTACGTAAATGACAATAAACTTTTAAGTCAAAATTAAAAAATGCTTAACCGTAATGGTACCGGTATGTATAATTTGCTTTGGTATATTTTATATTTGAGGGCAAAATCCCAAACATAAGCCCCTGGGGGCTTATATTCGGAGGGGCTTATTTTCGGAATTTTACGGTATTTAGCAACGGTTCACCGGAACTCTTCTAAATTCAAGCTACAACATTGATACGGGGAGGTGATTAAAAGCAGTTTTCTTTGGAACTGGATGACTCACAGCATGGTAGTTCTGACAAAAGTACGACATTTAAAGCATGTGTCAACACATTTTGTCCGGGATTGTAGGTTAAATCAACATAGATTTTACTCTGTACATGTACCTTTGATTTTTGAGCCACTTCAGTGTTGGAACCAAAATGCCCCCAAACAACTAATAAACTAATCATGGATGCAGTAGAATATGTTATTGATCTGTGGCCATGACTCCTAAACTGTAGCAAACAACTTAATGCAACACAGAATTTATGAAAAACTGTTTCAATACAAGGTAAGTATCACCGAACCGAATGACAAAGACCGACATTTGAATTTTGTTTGACATTAACTTCAATTGTTTCCAATGAAACACTGTCCTAGAGTTCATTGTAAATGCATGTCTTTTCAATCCAGCAGCTCCTTTACACTGCTCCAAATCCAATCTGATGCTCAATTGTTTGTTTAAACATGGCTTCAAATTCGTCAAAAGAAGTCATGCGTCCATGTTTCTCTTACAACAAAATGAGCACCCTTGCTTCGTTTCTTTGGTGGAGCTGAGGGGACTCTTGCTTGTCCTAACGAGGATAAAGGCAAAGCAGATCGGGTGCCACATTTCGAGGAGCTCATGCTATATCGAGAAAACGGGGAGCGAAATTTGGCCAGGGAGCGATCGCTTTTGTTTGTGGCTCTGCTTGAGTTGTTGCCACTGCTGGATTCTTCATTCTGACGTTGATTGGCTGATGCGGAAGGCTGACCCGATAGAAGCGATTCAGCTTTGCGGAGAAGAGAGACAACGGCAGAAAAATCTATCGCGTTTTTGTTGTCACCGTCGTCCGCCATTCTGTACAGAGTCGGCATACCGTAATTATTTTCCGCGCGAAATAAATTATTTTACCAGTGTAACCAGGCATGCTCTGAAAGTACTGGGTATCAGGATTTGAAGTAAGACAACATTTGATGTTTCACATGCGCACGCGCATGTTGCTAAATTTGAGGTGAATTTGAGCGTGCATGAAAATTTACTTTCCCAGTTTTATGTGTTACAGCACAGAATTCGGTGTTCCACAATTTGATTGTGCACAGGAATTGAGTAATTTACAATTATGGGACTGCAAATAAATTTGACGTTTCACATGCCGAATTTGGTGAGTCACAATTTAAGTGTGCACAGAATTTAATGGTCCCAAGTTGATGTTGAACAGAATTTGGTGTTCACAGTTTCAATGTACATCGAAATTGGGTCATTCACATTTAGACTCAAGCAACAATTGATAATCCATAATTTGGTTTACACACCAAACTTTAGTACGTTAATTTTGGCGGGGATCACGCGCCATAATTACCTGCCCCTTGTTTCCTGACGATAAGAATCGGCAAATCACTCACATTGGCGGGGAGACTGCTGAGAAATTTCTGCACATCTTGTGGCAAATTAAGGACATGTGCTTTGTACCCACGGTGGCCGCCATGCTTCCGGTAAACACACATAATGGGGAAAGCCCTGGCGATAAGCATTTCCTCCACTTCGCTGAAGCCCTGTAGTTCTGTTGGCACTGTATCAGGGTCCATGTCGTTGTCATCCGAGAATAAACGGCACGAAGTTTTTTGTTTTCGCTTACAGCTGGTGCAGGTATAGTTCGTGTCAGTCATACTTTGGTTGGCAACAAGTGGCCATATTTCCTTGCACACCTTATGCATCGATCAATTCCAGGTGTTACCATCCGACCCCCGGGGATTTGTAAAAAAAAAAATTCGTGGGACTACAAATTCCCCGCCTCCGGGCCACCAAAAATTACAAATTCCCCGCCCTTTCCGGGCAAAAGAAACGGGAATCTGGCCGCGTTTACAATCGGCACAGGTAGCCCACAAGGTGTTATGAAGTCACGCCCGATCGGTCAAGGTCTGATGACGTCACGGCCGATCGGTTAATAAGGATTTGTATGGGAGATTTTCAAATCACATTTTACGTGTGAAAATAAAAAAATCTTACTCCTGAAATTGGTCAGATAACAGAACGAGTCCTTACTTACCGCTTACGGTGACTTTCGAGGCGATTTGGCGCCGATTTAGCGATTTTTGAAGCTATCGCCTCGGACAAACTACCATTCAGACCATCTCATTAGGTCAATAAAATGTTCCCCCTCTGGGTGTCAAAATCTTCAGAGGGGGGAGGGGCATGAAGTGTTATCCATATAAAAGCCGCCGTGGTGTAGGACCTGTAACAAAGTTTGTCTTTTATTATCTACTTAACACAAAGAATGCACAGAGAGATTTCCAGTAAAGGGTTTCCGTGCTAATGTTATAACTAAATTACCTCTCCAGGGAGGTCTTCTAAATATGGCTCTCTCGCACGTGGAGAATCAAGGCACTATTTAATGGCGGCTATGAGTGTTGCCGATTCTTTGGTTGTATGTGGAAATCTGCTCCCTCTCAGCCCAGTATCTGGCAAACAGGCGACACAGATTCACATTTAGAGCGACATTTCTGGACACATTTGCAAATATACGCTCCACTCACGAAAAAAGGAACACAGCTGTATGTGACATATGTTTTGGCAAAGGTAAAGCTTATTCCGAGTTTTTTGCGTTCGTTTCTTGACACATGATTTCATGACATAATTGCAGATGTAGATCGACTGTGGTATGTCTAAGTTGTTTGTTTATAAAATTGTCTCGAGCGGATTCTGTCGCTAATGAAAAATCGACAGGAAATTTTATTGTGAATCCATTTCACCACCGTTCAAACAGCACGAGAAACAGGTTTGTTTGGCTGGAGTTTGTTAAGTTACGAAACTATTATAAGGGACCATTCATTATTTATGCCTTGGGGGTAGGGGGTGGCAAGATTCATTACAACACTCAACAAAACGTTTTGACCCCCATAACCATACAACCCCCCCCCCCCCCCCCCCACGAAACCCACTACCCTCACACTTTACCTCTGTGTGCTATATAAAAATAAATGGTAAGAATCACAGTTTCCTTTCAATGTTGATTGAAATACAAAACCAGTAGCTGAAATTCAGGAAAGGTCCGGTTTGCCTTTTGGATATCCGTTTTCTGTTTATTCATCTACTTCTTTGCTTTCATCATAATCATCCTCCACTGCTTCAATTTCTTGATCTTCTTTAGAATTATCTTCTTCATTGCCTCCCTCTTCCTCCTCTTCAAAGCAGTTTACCTTTATTTGCCATTCCGTGAGCTTTGAAAGAAGACACTTCTAGCATCTGCTTGCCAATTTCCCTTTTTAATAAGGGTCGCCAATCCTGCTTTGTGCCTGTCGGCTCTCAGCTTTTCCAATTCATCCAGTTGAAGCATTTCCTTTCTGATGCACTGGTCTTCTCCCTCAGAATCCAATTTAATAATCTTACACCTCATTTCTTCCTGGATTCTGTTTAGGCGCTCTTCCTTTCTCTTTTCAGCTTTTCTTCTATTTTCCTTTAGCCTTCTGCCTTTGTGCCCTTCTTACTTGGTAAGACGCTCCGTTGTGCTGTTCAGCTTCTCAGATTTCGCATGATCTTCTTCGATCTGACCAAGCTCCTCTAGGATCTCCTTATCATACTGATTTTGTTCAGTACGAAGAACCTGCGCGCAAAGGACAGATTGGAGAAACAGCAGCAGAAACGACATAAATGCTTTGATGACTACGATTGGGACACTCTGTCGCACCGGGAAAGTTCAGAAGTTAAACATTCAGGAACTTGAAAAGTATCTTAATCATTTCAATCTTCCGTTAAAGGGAAAGAAAAATGATAAAGTGGGACGGGTCATTGCACATGTCTGCAACTGACAGGGTGAGGTGCTGGATACCTGTTTCTCCGCAGCGCCATGACGTGCTACTAGAAGATACCAGTGACAATGGTGACAGCAATACTTCTTCTGACGATTCTGATGCGGAAAGTGACAGTGAGGATGACATTATTATTGCGCATCATAGCGGCACTGATTCCATCGAGGGTGAGAGTGATTCAGAGGAAACTAACAGTGACAAAGTGCCAATTCTAGCACAGTCATCCCGCCAAACTCGATCTGGGCGCAGTATTACGACCTCGTTCTCTCGCTATCGTGATTATTTTTTATATTGACTTTTACATACTGCAATTTTATATACATTGTACAGTAAAGGTGTCAGGTGTCCACTGGTGGAGGTTCCATCATAGTTTAGTACATACTAGTCGAAAAAAGCTCGTGTGCAGGTCTAAAATGTCCGATAGAATTATCCGGTGTATTTCAAATGCATTTGATCAACAGGTTCAGCATCATTCGGTCATTTCACTGGTGGGAGTAAGAAAAACACGAGTCACTTTTCAAAGTTATTGATATCTTGTGCCCTGCACAGTTACTTTTTTTCTGTTACTATACATGTTTCAAGAAATCACAAGTTTTCACTGAATGAACGCTTCTGTTAAGAGTATTTGAAATATTGTACCTAAAAAGTCTTAGTAATCGACGATTCGATGGATAACAACAAAAGTAGTACGGTAACCTGAGTTCCTGTCAAACATCAGCAAGTACAGCATTCATGTCAATGGACTGTACGGACTTCTTCAACTGTATCCTGTATATGATGAAATTTTAAATATATTCTAAACATTATTGGAGGGAATGTCTCAAGTGAGCAATTGATAATTATAAAAAATTGACAGCCCCCCTTTCTATACCTTCGTTTTTCAATGACCCCCCCTCTCAGTTTCTTGATTTTTTCATGACTCCCTCTTTCTTGCCAGCCCCCCCCCCCCCCCCCCCCCACCAAGCCATAAATAAATAATGGTCCCTAACGAGTCAAAATCCGGTTTACCTCGCATGATGTTTGTTGACACATGGTTTCATGACTATAATTATTGCAGATGCAAATCGACTGTGGAAAGTTCCTCGTATCTTCTAGTAGGAAGACTACACAGGATGCTTATAACTCGATCTTTATTCTATAGTCGCGTGTCTCAAATGAATACAGATATCAAAATCACTCTGATTATATTATTTTAACTATAATTAACAACTGGATTAACGATTAAGTGGTTAATGTAACATCCTTTTTTAATGATTAAAGCTACAATCATGGCCAAAATTAGTTGGGACGATGCTGACTGAATATTGATTTACGACTTACTGCTTTACCCCAAGGCTATGTATTTTGTACTGAAACAAAATCATTAACATTAGAGGTAGCTATGATACCCTCCTCCCCCTGAATCAATGTTGGTGTGAGTTGGTGCATGTTACGTACTGTGTGAAGCTGATATTCCAACATTGATTTGGGGGAGGGGGGAAATTGGTATTGTCCCAACACTTTTGGCCATGATTGTAGCATCGTTACAAGTCTATAAGTGTAAGCTACAATCTCAACGTTCGTAATCTGCTAGGTAGGCTGGAGGTCGTCTAGTTCGTGTTGGTCTCTGTACCCTCGGGGTGACATCACTGTTCGGTGTGGTCCTGGTCTCGGGTCCCTGGTTGGTTGGGGTTTTGGTTGTTTCTGGCTCGACTAGAGGTGGGGCTGGGGTTATGGCTTGAGGCTGCGGGTCCACTGAAGGCTGCTCTGACTCTTGTGGTTCAGGTACCGGTGGAGGTTCGTTACTCCTCCTGCGGTGGTATCTGTTACGCCGGTATACGCCTCCCTCAGCTGTTTCTATTGTGTAGGACCTATTGTCCAGTCGCTTTCTTCCAGCGCTTGTCCCCAAGCTTGAATGGTTTCGTCTGGACTACGTCTCCTTGGCTGAGAGGGTTTAACTCTTCCACCCCTCAGTTGTAGTACCGGGCTTGCTTCTCTCGTCGCTTAACGAGCTGCTTCTTCTCCCATTCGTGGTGTGCCCCTCGGTTGGAGAAGTGCTTTCGTGGTGGGTAGGAGTGTTTTTGTTCTCCTGTTCATTAATCGTTTCACTGGACTGGAGTCCATGCCTTGGGTGGGTGTATTCCAGTAATCCAAAATGGCTAAATAAGGATCGTTTCCGGCATCATTGCTTTGCACAGGATTTGCTTTGCTGTCTTGACAGCAGATTCAGCTTTTCCGTTTGCCTGGCTGTTCTCTGGACTACTTGTGTAGTGCTCGAATTCCCACGCTCGTGCGAACTGCTCAAATTTCTCACTGTAGAATTGAGAGCCGTTGTCAGAGACTACTTGGTCCGGGCAACCGTGCCTCACGAAGTGGTTCTTGAGCTTCAATATGATGGTGCTTGCTTTATGCTCGAAGATGTCAACTCCTACCTTTTCCCATGGGCGGGATGGTATTTCATGCAGCATCAGAGGTTCCCTCTCTTGGCTTGAACCAAATTTTCCACGTCTCGCAGGCCTCAATCAACTCTCATCGGACATCCAAGGCCAGTATATGTGCTCGCGGGCTCGTCTGGGGCACGAGTCAATGCCCAAGTGAGACGAATGCACCTTCTGCTTCATGACTTGGCACAGGCTGGCAGGGATTATTAGTCGCTCTCCTCTGAAGACTAGTCCGTCCTGGACAGCTCATCACGCACGCTGAAGTAGGGGCAAACTTCAGGTGGTACACTGTTCTTGTGGTCAGGCCACCCTCGCAGAATTACTTCCTTCAGCCTCATCGTTTTCGGGTCTCATCGTTTTCTGCTTCCCCGTAGGATCTCCTCGAGTTGCTCTTCTGTGAGTGGTAAACAACCAGCCATGTTGACTTGCTCGAAGTCGTGAGCTCCTGGACTCGCGTTATCCAGCAGGTATGCTCTGGATAGCATGTCAGCGACGTGCATCTGGCTTCCACGTTCATATCATACTTCTATGATGTACTTTTGAAGCCGCATCATCATCCCCTGCAGGCGTCTTGGTGTGGATGATAAGGGCTTTTTAAGGATGGATTCCAACAGCTTGTGGTCGCTCTGCACGTGCACTAGTCGTCCAAAGGTGTATTGATTGAACTTTTCCAGCGAGAAGACAATCGCCAACATTTCCTTCTCTATTTGTGCGTATCTTTGCTCAGTTTCAGTCAGAGCGCGGCTGGTGTATGCAATCGGCTTCCATTCTTGAAGTAGGGCTGCTCCCAGGCCTCTCTGGCTTGCGTCACACTGGATTTCCAGCTCGTGTCCGGGGTCGTAATATCTCAGTACGGGTGCCTCTGTAACCAGTTTCTTGATTCGGTCGAGTGCTCTGTCTTGCTCTTCTGTCCACTCCCATTCAACGTCCTTTCTTGTGAGTCGTCGGAGTGGTTCCATCTCGTCAGCTAACCATGGGAGGAATTTCGCCTGGTAGTTGACGAACCCATTTAGCCTCTGGATACCTTCCACGTCCTCCGGTTTTGGCATTTTGAGCACAGCTTTGACCTTCTCTGGATCAATCTCGACTCCTTGATCAGTGAGGATGTGTCCCATGAATGGAACTTCTTTTAACCTCAGTTTCAGCTTGTCTTTGTTGAGGGCCATTCCCTGCTCACGGCATCTCTGCGGCAGGGCTTCCAGATTATTATCATGATCTGCGTTGGCTTCTTCAGTGATGTTTCTGACTCCATAGATCAGGATATCGTTGACTATGTCAAGGACACCGTTCAGGCCTTCCAGCACTTGATTTACTCTCTTCTGGAAGATCTCCGACGATGTGGACAAACCAAACGGTAGACGGCACCAGTGGTATCTGCCGTAGGGCATGGCAAATGTTGTGAGGAGGCTGGACTCCTCATCGAGTACGCAGTGCCAGTATCCGGAACGGAGGTCGACTTTGGTTTGTGCGAGGTCTGGTAGAATCTCATCTAGTACTGTCAACTGGTAAGTTTCTCTCTTCAATGCCTTGTTCAGCGGTCGAGGGTCAATACAGATTCTCAATGCTCCGGATTTCTTCGTTGCCACGGCTACACTGCTGACCCAGGGCCTTGGCTCTTCTACCAGCTTGAGGATACCCATATTGAAGTAGCGGTCCAATTCTTGTTTTAGGCTCTCCTTGAGTGCTGTTGGAATTCTGCGGGCTGGCGTGATCATGGGCGCGACGTCCAGGTCTACCTCTAAGTGTACTGTTCCGGGCAGTGTTCCAAGTGGGCAGTCAAATACATCTTTGTACAAGCTGTTCTGCCATTGCCAGTCGGTTTACTTCGGGCTGTCTCATTTTTACTGGTGATGCTACCACTGTAAAGTTCTCCTCATTTACCAAGGTCAGATTCATCTATTGTGCTACTCAAACTCCAAGGAGTGGCAACAGATCGCCGTTGACAACAATGAACTCCACTGAGTACTTCTTGCGGTTTTTGGGGTTGCGTATTGCTCCTGATCAGCTATATTGTGCTGCTCTATTTCCTGGGTTTTCTCCTGAGCTCGTTTCTGCTGGTAATGCTCTCGGTCATACCATTGTTTCTCTTTTTTGGCAGCAACAGCACTGTCTGTTTGCCGTCTGTGCTCGAGATGGATACACCGCTCCTGGCTTGTCTCACAAATTCGTCTTAGTCTCCCTCGTTCTCTTCGTTTTTTAAGACGTACTTATTTCTTTTCTTGAGAGTGTTCGGTTTGATTCTTTGCTTGATTCATACTTACTGTTTTACTTCTTCAGCAATAGCGTAAATCTCCTTCAACCTCCTATAGTGTCCGTTGCAAACACCACGTGATCAACCAAGCAGACACCGCACCGCGGGAAGGTCCCCGTGAACGAAATCAACATGATCTCGAGGCAAACATATGAAGGTAAATCGTGGACAAAAAGATTCACTCAAACCGTCGACTCATCGAATTCCCAGGTCGACTCGTCGACTTGCGAGACCAACTAGTCGACTTGCCATGTGGACACGTCGACTTCCGAGGTTGTCTCGTCTACTTGCCATGTCGACTCATCGACTTTCTCGGCACTTTCTGAAAGCAGTGGCAAAGGACAACAAAAAATATAAACATATACAGTAAATGTAATGACACAAAAATATTATCAATACTAATCATAATTTCACTGTAATAATCCTACATTTTTAAAATGTTTTTTGTCTTGAAACCAAATTATTATTATTTAGTCATAAAATTAGCCCTATATACAGTAAATACAACGTTTCCCATGGATGAATTTATGCAAAGAAAACACATACCTGATCAATTTATGATTGCCATCAATATGCCACAGAGAAAGAGGTGCTTGGACAGAGTATGTCCTGCGCTGGACTGCTGTTAGCTGTAAAGCTCTTGTGAGGATTCCTTCAGGGCACACACGTTTCATACTGTCTCTGATACGATTCCATTGCACATGAAATCCTCTTGCCCTTAAATGACCAAGCATCTTTTGATATCCACAGTTCGGGAATGTCTTCAAAATGGTATCACTGAAATAAAACAGCACCGGTACTTTTACTTTGTTAAGTTAATTAAATTAGGCAATATTTACACATAATTAAAAATAATTAATGTGACAGTGAGAACAAAAATCGATGATTTCTATGTCTAACGTTGATTTATTTCTTGATCATACTATATATTTTCACAATATACAACTACTGTACGACCAATGCAAGGGTCGAAATGGCTACATAAAATCAAACATCATCAAATAGTACTTACATCACGCCATCGAGCTCCATGTCAGATAAATCACAGTACGGCTTCTTCTTAAGTCCGAATTCTTGAATCCGTCGGAGAATAGTCTTCTGCGACACACAGAACATCTTGGCAATCTTTGTAGATGAAAAGCAGTATTCCAGATACAGCTCCAGTTGGTCTTTATGAATAACAACTGCAGGGCGCCCATGGCATCCAGTTGCATAGAAAACAGCTTGATCTGGACTTTCTTTGTCCACTGCCAGAGCTTGACACACTTGCTGAAGATTACTTTCGATTTCCCGAGGAACGTCAAACATTGTGGATGCTCTTGCTAGTATGTGTAAAATTCTGTCTGTTTGTGCAGCCAAGTAGTCATGCCCATCCTGATCTTCTCCTAGCCGATCATCCAAACGACATATTAAATTATCGAAGCTGGAACGCAGATAACTTTTTAGTTCTACACTCCTCTCCGAAGCCGCCATTTTTCCATGCTACTCAACCCAGGCTACTTCAAGGCTGCGACAAGACGACCTGCGAGTCGATTAGACAACCTGTGAGTCGACGAGACGACCTGCAAGTAGAAGAGTCAACATGCAGGTGGACATGCAAGTCGACGAGTTGACATGCAAGGCGACGAGTCGGTCTCGGAAGTTGATGAGTCGATCTCGGAAGTGGACAAGTCGACGTCACGACGATGCAAATCGACGGATCGAGTGAATCTTTTTGTCCACAATTTACCTTCATACAAACATTAACGGATATAGTTAAATACTATCTGACAAAATACATTAAAACACGAGATTCGGGGTCGCCGAGAGGAAATAGCCTGGGAACGAGGTTAGAGATTCAGTGTTCTGATGGTATACCCAGCAAATCCTGCGGTGCGGGGAGGTCGCCCGTGAACAAAATACATTAAAATACGAGATTCGGTTCCGATGTTTACAAGCAAACCCCGCTGCGCGGGAACGTGATTCTCTTCCGATGTTTTTCCCAGCAAACCCCGCTGCGCGGGGAGGTTGCCCGTAAACGAGAAACATTCAAAAACGATATGGTGTTCATATTAGTACCCACGCAGGGCGTGGGAAAAATAGATTTCAAATAATTATCATGGGAAGAGACCCATGGATGAGACATATGCTCTCTTACCTCATACTCTCTTGTGTAAACATAAAGGTTGCACGATGACAACAGAGAAATTGTTGCCCGTATTACTTCACCTTTAGATGTAATTCAGGACCAAAGAAATCTTCCAAAAGATTTGGCTGATACTGTTCAAGGGGTTCAAGAGTGGCTGTAAAATTGTCAGCTGTATCACTGATTTCTACTGTAAGTGATCAAGATCGTATCATGAGATAATCAAATAGATTACTTGGTGGCATAGAGTGGTAAAGTGGTGATGTCACATTTTTGTTTCGTTTTTGTTTTCGTTTTAAAGTTTTATTCGACTGTTCAAAAAGACCTATCTAAAAATAGTTTCCAAATGCAAATCGCACTGCTTTTTATGAAAACAATTCAGTTTCCCTTTACAAAATTATGCACATTCAAGTGTTTGGGAAACTAATATCTATTTCATCGTCTGGCAGCTTTTGTTTTCTTGAGTTCTGCAGCTGATACTAAACAAGGTATGGAGGTATGGTCAGTGTGCTTGTAATTCCGTTGCCCATTATGGCTGCTGTTTCATCCAAAGTTCCAGTGTCACAGCCTTTTTCAATCTCCAGTTGCCTGAAATATTAAGACAATTTGAGTACAAGTGGGCTCTACTATTGACCCAAGCTTTGTTCATGCTTTTTGTAACTAACTTATTAAAATGAATTTTCGAATGTATGATCGATTTCCCACGTTAGTTTTTGCATGTTGCGCTTTCCGAGTTTTTAAAATCGTTTTCTGTTCGATTTAAAGCGCCAACACTGCAGCGCATAATTTGGTGTCAGCGGCTACTTTTGGAATTCATGACGTCAGATACGAGGAAGGGAGGTGGTAAATATCAAGATATGTATGTATGTATGTATGTATGTATGTATGTAACTTACGGTACCGATAAAAAAAGGGACGTTAAGGTGCTGATTTCCCCAAATTGTCACAGCCAGTTGGCTAATGCTAATGGTGAAATTGTAATAAAGCTTTGTAGTAATATCATCGTGAAACAATTTCTGAACCCCATAATGTGAAAACAGTTGCCATAGTAACCGTAAAGTTGGTCAAATACAAAACCTCGGGCGATGTTTTCTCCGTACAGACCTCACGCTCGGTTAATAAGTAGTTTATTATATGGCTTCAAAGTTTTACATCAAAACAAACATCGAACAGCACTTTGTCTCCGAAGAATTTACGCGCGTACGCATGCACTGACTCAGCGTTTACACTAAATTAGTGACCACAGCTTCTCAATTTTGCAAATTATACAATACTTGAGAGAAATAAATGTTTGACTCACCGGATGAATTGAGTTGAGCTTGAATTTTTGAAGTACAAGGCCAAAATGTGCCGGTTTTGTTTCAGCGAAAACGTCACTCGGTATAAAATCCATCACGAGCGTGAAAAATAGTTTTCCTTCTTCTCTTTCTTCTTTTGATGAGCGATTTCCAACACAAAATTAGCAGAATTTTATTTGCTGCAAGTGTTTATATATAACATGCAATCACAACATTCAAACTCCGGGATTCAAACAAAGGAAATATTGAAGAAACTACAATATTTCGTATCTCAACCGTCGGCACAGAATATTGTGCGAATCAAAAGTTTATCATTTTCTCAACAGAAAGATAAGTTCCTTCACTCAAGTCTTCAAAGACGTTGAAATGAAACGGCATTCACACTCTTAAAATGCCATACTTACAGTTTCAGTAAGCTTGTACGAACTCCGCTTGCGGCACCGTGACAACAAAATAATCAGTCTGCTCGTAGCTCCGGAAACGGTTCATTGAGACACAGGCGGCCCAGACTCCGGGGATCTGTCACACAGTGATGTTGCATAACAGAAAATTATAAGGAAATGTATGGGGAAAAGCAACAATCTGGATAAGTCGTAAGATTCTGAATGAATTAAAATAAAAGCAGATGTACCTGTTATTTGTGGCCTCTTGAGTCCCTTGTGTCGATTTCAAGCCGCTACGGCCACTATTAGTGGCCACTATTTCTGTGTTGTTTCTCCCCCTCATTTCTTTGAGGGGGAGAAACAACACAGAAATAGTGGCCACTAATAGTGGCCGTAGCGGCTTGAAATCGACACAAGGGACTCAAGAGGCCACAAATAACAGGTACATCTGCTTTTATTTTAATTCATTCAGGATCTTACGACTTATCCAGATTGTTGCTTTTCCCCATACATTTCCTTATAATTTTCTGTTATGCAACACCACTGTGTGACAGACACACAGATCCCTGGTGTCAGGGCCACCTGTGATTGAGATTGTTCATGTCACTCTTTGACTGAAGATTGCTGTGCCTTCTACGTTGCTCAAAGTGTTTAGCACATAGTGCAAGATGTGAACCGATTCTCAGAATACGCTGCTTGAGTCGCTGTTCGTGATGCCACAAACCAAGTCAACAAATCTTCATCTCCAACCGTTTTCTCGGCTCGCAAATTAGTTTCCGCTGTGGTATTTTTTTCTTACATATTCTTGTTCTACCGCTTTGCCTCCTTCAGCCAAACTTAGCCGACATATTCACTGAAAGCAAAGAACTGCACGACCTCGTGATTCATGTGTTCAATCTGCCTGTCCATAATCGAGCACACGGGCGTTACAGGAAATTATTAGGGAACTTACGCAACAACACGACGGCAGGCCTCACGACGACAAAACGAATGCGTGACAGTAAAAAGGCCGTGGTGCGCATGTCACAAACACTTGCGTCAGCCGTCGTCTCAGTGTAGTGGACGTGAAAGAAGGGGATTTCACGTCGTGGTCAGAACGTGAGTATATATTTTGTGTTTATTGAATGAGTTGGGTCGCTGAGAAGTTTCTGTTTCAACCAGTAATGTGCCAGATTGTGCAAGCGATCCTCCCGGCTTCAATAGTTCGGCAGGATAGATTTGGGTGCATTAGTTTTTCGGCACAATTTGTGTGCAATCAGTGTAACTGTAAAATCATTGTACGTTCATTAGTGGACTCTTCGTAGTGTTATGTTAGTCTAAAAGTCGCTAAGGTATAACATTCCATCTTTTTTGTCGATTATTTTACTCTGCAAATTTGCAAATTAAGCCTCCAAACATTGGTTCAGGCCTTTATTTGTTCATTGCCTTGTTCAATCGGAAAATTTATATTTTATTGCTGTTTGATTTCCATTTAATGGCTCCGAGCTGCTGTGATCATTTTGATTTAAAAATTCAATGCTAAAGCTATTTAGATATGTGGCAACTGTAAATATTATACGGCTCACCAGTCCATGATGGAAATGGAGCATTCTGATTGGCTCGTTAGCGGTCCGTATTTTCTTGTACGGACCAGGCAGACGGACCGCTACGTGACAGTTACAGTTGTAAATTTGTTTGTCAAAAGTTACACACACGAGGTTGTGCAGCTCTTTGGTTTCGGTAAAAGGTGTCGGCTAAGTCTGTGCTGAACCAAAGCGGTGGAACGAGAATTTGTAAAGGAGATAAATCCAATTCACAGGGAAAACATTCAGTTTACAAGCCAAGAAAACAGTTTGGAGAAGAAGATTCGACCTTAGCTGTATTGCTGGTGTTTGTGACATCATAAACGGCATATTAGCTCGTTCTCTAAAAAATCGGACGGTTTAACGTGGAAGGAAAGCAAAGTGATCGGCCAAAGAATGTGAACAGTCACCGTGAACGGATCTGAGAAGATACAATGTTTGTCGGACACTGTTTTGTAATTGTGGCGCCGCCAGCAGTAGCTGTGCTGTGAACACTGCAAGTATGGATTTCACAATGAGTGAAAGTCGTTTAATTTCAAAATCATCAAAGATTTTATGGAACTGATGTTTATCTTTACGATGATGGACGAATAGTCTACGAGAATTAAGCCGTCGAGAGATTGATAAATTGAATTGATGTTTAGGGGAGGCCATTGTGATGTTGAATTTCAGCGTTTGTCTTGATTGTTTTCTTTGAATGCCTGTGATGATAAATGCATTCGAAAAAATAGAATTACGTTTACTGATTTGAGCTGTAAAGCAATCTATTTATTTTCAAACAAGGAAAATTTGAAAAGTCGAAAGAAAGCTAAACTTTCACGTTTTCATCGTGACGGGTTTACTGAGTGACTGTGTCACTGTAGATACAGCTTGCACTTAAAAATAGTATTCAACTAAAATCATACAGTAAATTAGCTGCTTCTTTCTGTCAAGTATTTCGAGTTAAGGAAATTGGAGAGCTACATCACTATTGAATCAATTTTCAATAGTTGAAAGCCGGTTGCGTACGCACGCAAACTGGTCAAGTGCTTCTTGGTGCTTTGTCTTATGTTTTGCAGCATAAAATATAATAAATCATTTATTGACCTCGCACTCGGTCCGTACGGGAGAATAATGCTCTCGTTCTCTTTTTACGTGTTTATGAACCTCGCCTTGGCGGCTCGGTCCATAAACACGTAAAAAGATAACTGGAGCATTACTGTCCCGTACGAACCTCACGCTCGATCAATAAGATAAATATAAAGGTGGTGTTACACTGGTCGATTTGCAACGATACGATGTTGCACTAAAAATCGTTCAGGTGTAACACCCCATTGCGAACGATTTTTCGCGATGTTTGCAGTGCTGCAACGCGTTGCAAGTTTTTGAAAGCGATTCAAAAACTTGCAACACCGCTGCGTGAATTTGAAGCGAATCGGCGTTGCAAATCGACCAGTGTAACACCAGCTTAATGACCAGCAAATACACCAATCAGAGCACGGAATTTCACCAGAAGTAGCTCCAGCCATATAATAATACTTTATTAGTTTATTCGCCGAAGCGGCTCAGTCCGTACGGTCAAAACCTCGGGCGATATTTTCTCCGTACAGACTTCGCGCTCGGTCGATAAGAAGTTTTTATTGAAACACAGTAAAACTTATTTTTTATTAACCAAAGTTTAAAGAAATTCCGTCAAGCAGGTTCTAGTGCCACCTTAAATTATCGACCATTTAAGGTGGCACTAGAACCCCCTGACAGAATATTTACAATGTTGTCAAATATTTTTGTTTGGTCAATAAAATGTAGTTAATAAAAACATGGTTCACCGTGCAGTTTTAATGTTATTAGCAATTATGTCTGCTTTTTGTGTTACCAATGCAGCTAGTTCTAACTTTATAGAGGTGAAAATACACCCAGTAATAATAATATAAGAAGTTTCAGTAACCTTTTCTTTTTTAGCATTTCCAAAATATCACTGAAGGCCTGTCAAAGATGCAATAATTTTATCCATTCAGAGCTACCTTAAAATAACATTTCTTACAGTTCAGACAACTTGGCTTACTGACAGCTTAGCATTGCTGATACATTTTCTCTGTGCATGATTGGGAGAAGTTTTGTCTTTGACAGGAGTGAGTCACATGTACCTGAAGGGCAGCTGCCTCTCTTCTTAACTCTAAAATCACAGATGCAAGAGCTTCAGGGTTCACTCCAGCTTCACATAACTTCACACAAGTGGCCAAAGTCTCGAGGTCCAGGCCGGTGTTCAGCAGTTGTGAGATTTCCATTAATGCTGTAGAAAACATGTGGAAGTTTACACATGACAGTTGGACATTTTAGAGACAAAAGGTTTGCACTGGAACTGGGAAGTAAAATTACTGTAATTGACAAACAAGCAACAAAAACATATGCTGGTAGTGATTGCAATAATAAGTAAACATCTTCATTAAAATGTAAACCTTCCCATGTTTAGCACTTGGAAAGATCTTGAGAGATCCCCCAAGATCCTGTGAAACCTTGCCAAGATCTCATCTTGGTAAAACCTTACCACAATCTTGCCTTAGATCTTACAAAAATTGCCATTTTGCAAGATCTTTGATCTTGGCATGTTTTCGAATCTTTTGGTCAAGATCCTAACAAGATCTCTCCCACCCTTGCCAGGATATTTCAAGATTGCATGCCAGGATTTTGTCAGAAGATCTGACCTGTTGTCTTGACCTAATCAAGATATTATCCAATCTTGCCAAGATCTTCCAGTATTTTGTCAAGACATTCTAGTGAATTCAAGAGCCAATTCTTGTGTGTTTTTCTAACAAGTTTCAGAACAATGACAACAGAAACACAGCTGCATACTCATCCATATAGGGGTTATCTTGATCAAGACACTTACTTTTTATAAAATAGCTATGATACTATGCACGTTCTGATTGGCTAAATAACTGTGTAAAATAGGAGTATATTACACGATGATGTGATACATGATGTATTTTATCAACTAATTATTGGCGGCTTCATGGTTTCCCTATGCTACTCTTGTGTTCTCATAACTTCCTGCCTGTTTAGATGAGGCTATTACACAGGAACATGTTATATATTTCTTAAATAATCATGGGTTTTTCTCCATTTCTTGGTAGATCTTGACAAATGTTCCTATCAAACTCTTATATTTCATTGAATAATAATAATAATTATTATTATTATTATTATTATTATTATTATTATTATTTTATTTGTCCTATTGAAGATATTTTTACATTAGTGTTTCTATTTTACAGTTGAAAGATAGGAGCAGGAGCTCTCAGGAAATCCTGTTGGGCTTTTTGAGGAGAGCCCCTGTTTATAGTTGTGATAACATACACCTATTGATTATATATTGCTAGTAATGTGTCGGATTTCTAGATGTGATCAATCTATTGTATAAATTAACTATTGATTGACAGGAGGGTCTTTCTGATGAAGAAGGTACATTTTGACTTTCGATTTGAAGATATGATACGATTTGGCTTCTTTGAATATTTCGGGAAGGTCGTTCCATATTTGATTTTCTCTGTTTTTTATTGAGTATCTGTTGTAGTTGGTGGGTATATATAGTATTTGTGACTTTTTGATGATGTTGAATGTTTAATGTTTAATATCACTTCTCCAATCAAATACAGAGTAACAAAAAACTTAATATAAAAGATATAACTAATTGAAAGGAGGGATAGTAGTAGGGGGAAACTCAATTCCCATTTAAAAACTACTCTCCTAACATAAGGCTACAATAAATTCTACAAAGAATAGTCTAATACAAATTAAATGAGTCTAAAATTCTCAAAATCTAAAATGATCTTATATTGTGAGAATGAATTTCTTTGTTCAGCTTAAAATAGTCGTTGAATGTTATCGGGAGCATATTTCTAAAGTATTTAAACATAAACAAGGCTGTTATTTGGGTGTTAATATTATCAAAGGGTAGAATTGACATATTTTTAAATAATGGCATTGTCTAATCATTATATTTCGAGAAGGTTATTATTCTGAGAATCTTTTTTTGTAGTTTTTTAATTGTATCTAATCTGGATGGATATGTGTTGGCCCATATGATATTACCATATTGTAGATAAGGGTATAGCAAGGTGCAATAGAGATTTCTTGAGATTGCAGGTGAAAGGAAGTGTCTTGCTCTACATAGAATACCATATATTTTTTTAACTTTTGCTTACTATGTATTTGATGTGTTGTTTCCAAGATAAATTTGAGTCCATGTATATGCCAAGGAATTTTGCTGATTCTACTTGTTTAACATCATTTCCCTTGATTTTGATTTTTATTTCTTAATTATTTTTTTTATTTTTTGCTTTAAAAAGGATAAATTACGTTTTTTCAATATTCAGAGAGTTTGTTTGCCTTGAGCCACAAAGAAACTTTGTTTAGTTCTGTGTTTATGATGTCATTTAGAGTATGAATATTGGCATGGGAGTAACACATATTAGTATCATCTGCAAATAAAATAAAGGTTAATAATTTTGAACTTCTGTGTATATCATTTATGTAAATTAGGAATAGTAATGGTCCAAGTACTGATCCTTGCGGAACTCCAAATACTATTTTATGCTTATTGGATAGTGTAGTATTGAATTTTACAATTTGATTTCTGTATTTCCTTGCCAAAAGTAGTTTATTGTTTATATTCCCTCACTGGACTTTCATGACTTTTATACCTCAATAACTGAGTTAAAACTGTAGCCAGGTTAGAGTGGCAAAATTCATAAAAACAAAAACTATATTCTCTGTATGTTCGTATATTTTTGAAGGTTGGGGGTATTCGTCCAGTCGGAATGTCCACTTGGGGGAAATAAAAACATCATTATCATTAAGTGGGCTAAGAAAAACACCAAAAAGCTGCTGTGTTCAAAACTATTTAGTGAATAATGGTCAAAGATCAAATTCGGGACATTCTGTAAACTGAGAAAAGGCAAATGGAAACCATCCGCCATGCAGTGGGTGTATTTTGCAGAATGCAGAATGCAGAATGCAGAACGTGACTGCAGTAAGGCTCCGGTCGCACTCGTATTAACTTTAACGAAATTAATATTGACACTGCATCATTTGAAGTGCAAAAAGCGCTTGTCACCAGAAATATATGTCAACAAGTTGCTACCGGCAAGCTGATTGAATTAAGAAGCTGTCGTATTGCTCTCGATGCTGAGTTGTTAGTCGTGGTCACACTAGACACTTTTACCCTAGGGAAACCTCACTTTACCAAGAGTAACTAAATTTTTTAAGTGTGACTGAGTTTACCCCAGCTAAATTACCTCAGGGAAATTTCATCCTCTGGGCCTTGAATATGTCATGCGAACAACAGAGTTTCCCCTGACAGCTACCCATAAGAAACAGCAAGGGTAAATTCATTTCCCCAGCATGTTAATTAAACAGGGGCTCGTCACTTAATGTGCTAGTGACAGATCATGAAGTGAAGACTAAACAACGTGGGATACATTTGCCGCGCAGAGATGGTGCACAAATGAAGTCAAAAGTATGTCTTGAAACACGAAAGTTCTCCTTCCACCACGTATTCAGAATATCTGACTGCAGCATGTTTGCAAACCAGAGCAGCCTGGGAAGAATCCAAGCGTTTCGCGTGGACCGGTGCCCTCTTGCCAAGCCAAAATGGTCGTAAATCAAAGTAATCCCGCTTGTTGTCTTCGTCGACATCTCCGAGCAAACAAACAGTGCAATAGCAGTGCTCTTGATCGCCTTGCTTGTTGAAATAAAGTGACAAAAAGTGAGCTAATAAGAGTAAACTCTTCACGTTGATTATCGGACATGTTATTGCACATACTCACGGGAAAGAAAGCAACACCCCAAGGTCAACCTGATTACGGTGTGACCAGTGATTACCTGAGGAAAATGAAACCCAATTTTCCCAACTCCTTGGGAAAATTTTTTCACATTTCACCCTCGGTAAATCGTATTTCCCTGGGGAAAAGCGTGTAGTGTGACCACAACTATTATTGACTAAACTTCCTTGTGTGACCAGACCCTAATTGAAGACAAACTAAACTTAACTCTAAACCCAAGGGGCCCTGTAAAATGTGGGGAAGTTTCCAGTGAATTGTCAAAGGAAACCCGGGTTGGTGACTTAATATTTTGTGGTTGCTGAAACACAAACCAAGAGAAAAGACGTATAAAGTTTGCACATTCACGAATTCAGAAAAGCGAGCTGCCGGTGTACCAGTAAATGTGTTCCCCCCTAAAAGTGTTCTCCCCGGAACACATTTCCTAGCAAATATGTTCCCCCCGGGGAACACTTTTCCTGGGATATGTGTTCCCCCCATCGGAAATATGTTCCCCCCAAGTTAACATTAACTGTATACAATAACAGTTGTCTGAGCAACTGCAACAGGGATTCGAGCAGAGTCAAGCTTATTGCGTTTTGTGTTTTCAACTCTGGTCTACACAAAAACGAAAGAATTCGGTGATAAAAATGCATCGATTCGAAAACACAGCCAAAAGTGGATCGTTTTCAAAACGGCCCGGTTTTTCTTTCCGTGTAAACACATCCGTGTAAACCGCGCCTCAAACAAAGAACGATAGCAGATGAAAACGTTAAGCAAATCAAGACTTCAATATCTGAAGCATGCAAATTAACAATGTGGACTAATTGCCCGCTGAAAAAGCCCACCGTGTCGTGAATAAAATCATTTCTTTTGTGTTGTGAGGTAATGACGCGAATGATTGACACATTGTTATTATGTTTACTCCACCCATAAAGTGACAAAATGCATTGATCAATATTGTAAGACTAGAATAAAAAAAACCTCCCAGGGTTTCTGTGGAGTGAAGAGGAGTAAACTGCGAGGAGAAGCAAAGATGGATTCAAAGGAGTATAGTGTTATCTATAATTATGTTGCAAGAGGAGAGTATCCAGATAGGTTCTCTAAAGAAGAAAAGAGATCTCTGAGAGTGAAGGTCGACGCAAGAGGAACGCGGAAATGGACTATTGAAAGATATAAACTTTGATCAAGTGAAGATGGGGGTGCACCTACTTGAGTGCCTAGAGAACAAAGCAATTATGGCCTTTCCCCGTTCACGTAAAGCACTGAAACCGCGACAAAGAAGTCACAAACTGCAGGTGATTCAAACCTTTTGTACCTGCCATCTACCCGAGGCGTATGATGACATGATCAGATGTGATTTGTGCGACAAGTGGTATCACGTTAAATGCGTGAAATTATCTTCAATTCCCACCGATAATGAAGAATGGCTCTGCCGATCAATTGCCTGCCACCCAAGAAAGTCAGCCAGAGATAAACAGTTGATAACCCGTAGACTGTATATAAACATTTTGTTTCAAGCCTGGGAGCTTTTAGCCCCGAGTACATGCACCGACGCCAAGACTTGTGCAAACACAACTGACTGAACATCATGTTACAGTTTAATGGAATACTAGACTTCCAATTGCAGTTATAAATAAAACTAGTGTGCGTAAACCGGTGGAGAAATTTATTTGGTATCTACACAAACAGGCGTCTTGAGCAGATAAGCCCACAATACAAAAGAAGCAGTGTCACAATTGATTGAGAATTGTTGTAATTTTGGACGTCAGAACACCTGACAAGGGCAGGGCACAATTATGCCTTCGACATGGTCAACGTTTACTAGGGGGAACACATTTCCGGATGGGGGAACACATTTACTGGGAAATGTGTTCCGGGGGGAACACATTTCCGAAGGAAACACATTTCCTGTCACACCGGCACTTCAATCTGGTCGTACTTTATCTTCGATACTGTTTTACCCAACAAATGTCAATATATTTTTAAAAATAAACTTGACTGGCGTTGCCAGTGAGCTCGCGGCGTGAGTTGGGTCGAGACCAGAATATAAAATGGAAAGTAGGGGACAAGAGCAGAACTCACCATAAAAATATCACACAGTATAGAGAACTTGGCTTTTGACACCTTGCTCTTTTGACACCTTGATTAAACTAAAAATTATCATTACAACACTCATACACTTGCTTCTTAAAGGTTGAGCAACCTGCATTTTGAGAATGCGTGACATATCTTTTTATGCACAATCGATTATGACAGTTTGACTTTGACTCTTATTTCTAATCAGAGGCCATGATCAATCCAGCCTTCGCTTCACTACTTATGTGTTTTCTTTTATTAACTCAATATGTTTCTTCTATCAGGCTTTCGAGTATTCCTGCTCTGTAACAAATATAAAATTGAAAGCGAGGAATGTCACACAAGAGATGTTTACAATATTATTGCGATTTTGTTCACAGCGTGTTCAGTCCATTTGTGACTGCAAACTCAATCCTCAGAATTATTTTGGTGTATTTTTCATTTCTGGTATTCAATGACCATTGCGAAACAAAGGCTACATGATCGAGTGAAAGAAACACTTCAACAGGCAATGTACAATACACAGAAGAATTTTATGAGGCAACAGATGTCATGTACAGAGTAAAGCATAAAGCGTCATTGTTTTACGGCTAAAGCTCACCGTAGCTTTGGTTTCTGTTTTTGCCCTGTTATCTTCCCAAAAGTATTTCGTGTCGCCACAGAAAGTTTCGTTGGGACTAAATATTTATCGGCGACAGAGATATTTGCAATCCCCCAGCGGTATCCATCAAACATTTGTTTACGGCTATTCTCAAAGATTCCGTGGTGAACGCGAGCCAAAATCGTTCCCGAAAATCCAGTTTATCCGTGCATATTCCACAGAGCCAAATGGTGTTATGTTTGGATGGGATGCAGTTAACTTTTACACACAAGTAACGAGCAATTCACTGGCCACATCTCGAGTTGTTTAGCGAAGTCAATTACATCATCACAAACCACATGATAATATGAACCAATCACCATGTGCCCATTCTCAACCGACAAAAAGGAAAAATAAATAAAAAATAAAAATTTGCGTTTTTAAGCTCGCTGGGGCCCCAGGACTCCGTGAGCAATAAAAAAAATCACTTTATTTATAAAGTCTTATTGTATTTAGCACTGCCCTGCTAATTGGGGAGACTTGAAATGCAGAAACGAAATATCATAAACTGACTTATTTTCATTCTTCACGGATTCCGTTTGCGGCGACTGAAAAACATGATTCGATCTTCAAATTAGCATACTGTCACCTTTATCATGCAACGCAGCTTGTCTGTGGCATGTGGCTTCTTTTTTGCACTACCAGACACATCAACCCTCCCACATTATGCGCGAGTCTCACGCATTTGAGCCTCGTCTCACGCTCTCACACATAGCCACACCAATCTCACGCATACGTGCCATTTTTCATAATCCTGTAAAATTTCGAAATCTACTGTCTCACAAGATCCTAAAAAATGCATAAATTTATCGATGTGATAATTTCCTAAGTCCGGCAAGGGTAGGGTTAACCTGACTTTCAGATGCAAGAAGGGGGGTAATTGAATTTTATGTTTATACAAAGGGAAGATGTACGAAAGTGAGGATTAATTTAAAAAAATGCAGGAAATCCATTCCACGGACTCTAAATTTCAGGATTTTCTATGGAGCATGTCCCCTCACTGCGGCTCACACTACTCCAGCAGTTTCCTGAAAGCTCACGCATTCAACGCTCCAAATTACTGACACAACTAAAACCGATGCATTCCGTTGTTGTACTATTGTGCTAAAATAATTAAAGCACTCGTTAGAGAGTTCTGCAATCTGATCTTGAGACACCCTTTTTATGCGATTCCATGCAGCGACAGGTTGTCAAATCACGCATGCAATAAAAATAAAGCCGAACAGAAATTCTACAAAGACCCAACCCCTTGGCCGAGTGGGGCCCAGACCCCTCGCCCCTTGGCCGAGTGGGACCCAGGTCCTCGACCTGAATCTCACGCATGGAATTTTTTTGGGGTTGACATGTCTGCACTACATATGGATCCTTTAGGATAAAACCTTCCCCGCGTCGTTCAAAAAGGGTCCCTTGCAATCGATAAAGTTAAGATTTGAGAGTTTATAGGTTTGTCTTCATTTCAGTACAGCCACGTTCTGCATTCTGCATTCTGCATTCTGCAAAATACACCCGCCGTCCGCCATGTTGTTTTGGGGGAAATACGTCGGCTTCCGACCAGGGCCCGGTTTTTCAAAGCACGATTAGGCTAATCCTGGATTAGGTCTAAACTTTCTTGTCATTTTTTTAGCCTGAAAACGTGAAAGTTTCGTCCACAACGACTTTCTTGATAATGTTTTAAGCTGGAACAAGCTTTCTAATCCATCTTCGAACAAAACCAAGCAGTTTAACGACAGAGAGGTCGAGAGAAAGAATTTCGTTAATCTTGGATTAGCTTAATCGACCTTCGAAAAACCGGGCCCAGGCAAACAAAATTCGTCATGATGAAAATACATAGAGTCTGGCAGACTCCTTCTATTTGCAATAATTTAACTCAAAACAGGCCCAAACGCACATTCTAACGTAGAGGATAATCGTAAGAGTACACACCACGTTTTTCTTACTTTCTATCGCTTCCCGCGCAGACGAAACCTTGTCCCTACCATCCGCCATTTTGCTGGTACGTCGATACAGAAGAATGGTCAGCGGAGTTCACCATTGTGACACGATAGAAGGAGAAATGAAAAGCAAGGAGATTTTTGCGCTTTGAAAACAGAGTATTACGAGTTTCATATATTATAAGTTTCATACATAGAAAATCATACCCGATATTTAACTATTAGAGAATATAATTTAGAATATTTGGGACTGAGAAGGACGAGACTAGCTTTGTTGTATCCCATCTTTCTGATCACTGGTCAATTCTCCTTACCTGTCAATCATTCTTATCGTTCGACTGCCGCCGCCAGATTCAAAATCGGCGAACTGTCTTCTCGAAATCTCGCACTCTTTTCTCGTCTTTTCCCGGACTTTCCTTCAAAGAACAAATTGGTAGACAGCTTGTCTTCAATGTCTTCGTTGAACATCACAAGAAATCCGTTTGAAAGTGCTACAGATGAACGGCTCAACTTTCCAGGATTCAGTCCTTCCATGTTCGTAAAGCAAGAAACGCCAGCAAGTCAAAAGGTATAGAATCATACAGCTCTTAATGGATTATCTAGAAGACTCCTTGGTAATTTCTTGGTCTGGAAACACACTGTACAGCGAGGAAACTGTAAACACAGGTTTATAAAGAATGTGTTTCTAGAGTTTATACTGGGCATCGAGCAGGCCGTTCTTTGCATGTTCCCCTGTAATTTTCTATCTGCGAACATTTTGGACCATTTGAGCTGAATTCGATATACTACACAATTTCTTTTGTTGATTGGGGTCAAAGTTTACGATGCTATGCACCTGGGAAAGTGGGGCTTCATCTAATTTTTGCGGGCAGGCGCGCCATAAACTATATTTTTAACTTGACTTCTTTGTGTATTTAAAAAATGTTAATTCCTTTGCAGAAGAAACGGACATTTAGGTGGTCCATAGAGCAGATCTCGAGGCTTGTAAGTAAAAACAAACTTCGTATACGAACAGTAGATTTGGTTTTGCTAGGTCCATTATGTACTAAAATCGTAAGGCTAGTCAATTGTAACCCCCACCTCGGGGAATGATGGGGACATGGATTTTCTTTGTTGCATTGATCACAGGCGGCCCAAGCTCGGTGCGTAAATGTTCCATAACTCAAGATTACAAGGAAACGTATGGGGATTTTACCAATCCTCGGAAAACCATAGAATTTGATAATGAACATAATCAAATAAACATTCGCTACCTGTTAGTAGTTGTCTCTTGTGTCCCTTGTATCAATTTAAAGCCGCTGCGGCCAGTATTAGTGGTAGAAATTCCTGCCGATGTTTCCTCCCCAAAAGAGAGGGGGGAGGAAACACAATCTTGAATTACACAACATTTAGGCACCGAGCTTGGGCCACCTGTGCAATCGACTATTTTCCCACCCCGTGGGACGTAATGTGCTGACAAATCCTCCACATTGTGGGGCCAAAACTTTGGCAAAATTTTACAAAAGAGGCAGTTAAACACTCTTTTATATTCTGTACAAATGGAACAGTGAAATATGTTTTACAGTCAATGGCCTTTTGCCAAAGGAGCACAGATAAACATCTGGTGCAAATGAAGAAACTACTCATACCAGATCCCTTTGGGACTGCCTGTGCAGTCAGGTTTACGCAGTCAAAGTGGTACCACTTTACAGGGCATTCATTTGCATCACAGCCAATCATTGGCTCAGCTGTGTTTGGCCGCTACCACACTGACACATAACTTCATCCTCTGAATTATCAGAAGAATCGTGATCTGCAACCAAAAGCAATGTTTTAATTAATCAATTGTCCTTACGAAATGCATCATTCACAGAAACTGGTATGCATGGTATATTGCATAAAAGTTTGTTCAGCACATCAACTTCTTTCTTTGTCTGTCTGCAAACCATGCTTTTACTGGCTTCATGGCAACTGTTTCATATATTAAACCTTTAAATGTTCAGTTTGTTTATAGGCAGAATAAAATTCAGAATTAATATTCAAAAACTAACGCAAGGAAATCTACAGACAACTGAATGTCAACTGATGCAAATAAATATTGATACGCATTTGTGTTTAATCACACCGTGATTTGTACATTGCACGACAGCCAAATCAGTTATACTATACAGATTAAATTAAAAGACAAAATGACCAAGCAAAAGAAAGAGACCCACCTTTGCATAGAAAACTTCTCCCACAAATGAACCTTGTGGCCAAACTGGATAAGGTTGCATTGCATCATATTTTTGGTCGAATCTCCCACCTTGAGCCCCACCTTCGCAGGTTGGGAATCATAAAGAGAAAATCCCCCACCCCTTTGGACTTAAACACCTTTCAAAAGCAGAAAAATGCCCCACATTGCCCCACCATTCCCCCGAGGTGGGGGTTACAATATTGACTGGTGCATTAATATTAATACAAGGGCCATAACCCACTATACATCTTATCTATCAGTATGTTAATAAAATCACAATCCCATTCGAACATCTCCAAGAAGAACACCCAGTTCAAATCCATAATTTTCTCACAGAGCTATGTACTTATCAGGCAGCCATGCATGCCAGCACAAAAACAATGCAAGACAATATTTTAGAAAGATGCAAAAGTGATCCAATTCCCCTGTCACAATTCCCCTGATCATTATACAAATGGTTGTAAATTAGCTGTTTGTGGGTAAAGATGGTAGATTTTCCTTACTGCACTGTTATCTGTGCATGCAGCTGTATATGCTGAATGGAGAAATGTCCATTTATTTTGATGACAGAAGTCACGATCACAAACCCTGTTACACCCGTCAGATCAAGAGACCATGTACTTTACATCTGTCCCGTACGCACCCCATTCCCAATGATAAGTCTGGATACGACCACAATACCCTTGGCTAGCCTAATGTTGATTTCTATTTATTCTCTACTTTTCTCCAGAATCCAGCAGATATTGAGGAATTCCCAAACCAAGAGTACAGCAGCACCTTTGAGAGGTTTGATTTTATGTGTTGCTGTACTGTATGATTTTTATATAAAAGTAAGATGAATTCCTGCTTTTGTGGCTGCATGTTTCTAACTCAAAAATGTGAAAGATGTGTTCAAACTTTAATTTGCAGAGGTGAAGAGGAAGAAGCACAGAAAGCTATTGATGAGGTACAGTTGTTACAAAAAGACAGCCAAGAGGAAACTTGAAACTTTAATGTTGGAACCTTCAATTTTGTTTTGCAGTACTTTTCTCAAAGTTCGATTGTCCCATCCCCTTGGACTCCCAACCAATCCATCAAGCATGTGACATTTTCACCTCTGCCCCCAACTACTGCTTGTAAGTATATGTTCATACCTAGATGATTGATATTTGTAGTACAGCCATAGTGAAATATAAAATTGCTCTCAATAATCAAGAGCAAATTTTAGGACCTTATAAAAGGCAAGACCTAGCAAGATACTTTTAGTACAATAGATACAGTCAAAGATGAATCTTGGCTAATATTACAAGCAGGAATAAAACTTAAATTTTATTCCCCTGATTTTGCAATATACAGGGTGTAAGACAAAATTTACTTGTACTATATGACCAAAGATGGTCTTGGGCCAAGATATTTAACAAGTTTTTGTACATGTTCCAGATATCTCAGCTACCAGTTCAGCCAATTCATCCTACACTTCTCCAAATTCTTCTGCACTACAAGGAAAAAGAGTAGATGGTAAGTTTGTCTTAGACTGGCTGTCTGCTTGTCCTATAATAATAATAATAATAATAATAATAAATATGCACTGACTGTATTTAAGCTGTTGTCAAACAACTTTCTTGAAGTGCATATCAACATTAATTTGAGAGAGTAAAATTCCTGACTGCAATTTTGTTTTCCAGCTGGTTGCCAGACAAGGTTATCGCTTCCTCCACAATTCAATTTGGAGAAGCTGATAGGTAGGTCATAGATCTGTATGTAACAAAATGGTCACTACAACTTTTAGATTTTGACCCAGTGGCTAGCATTTGAATTTATAGAAGAAACTTTACCTTGATCACAGCTCTGCAGAAGGTTGTTCAGTTTTTCCTGGTAGAGAGTTGACAATATTCTGTAATGCTTGTTTCGTCAGGAGCTGATCATTACAACCAGGAGGGCTGTGCAGAGAACAAGGACCTCTCTGTCTCATCACTGAGGCGGAATCTCTTTCCCTTAGGTGAAAATTCCCCTCAAAAGTTAACAACAAATGGTCTGCCTTTGCCATCTCCAAGACATATCAAGTGAGGAATTACAGAGGGACTGAGCCACAGGTTTCTCCTAGGGACTGCTACTTTATCTTTATTCCCAGACCCTTCCCCTTGTGGGAGTTAAGTTGGGTGAGGAGGAGGGGGGGGGGGGGGGGGGGGGGTGTGTAGGGGAGACAGGGGGTGTATTAGTTCCCCCTTCCAATACCCTTTACTCCCGGTTGCCACCCCCTACTGTACATTCACTGAAAGTGACTGTGCCATTTTACCAGAAGTTATGTTTTTGGCAGCCCCCCTCCCCCCCTCTTTGCACTACAGATGTATAAATTGTGGGAACCTGTACAGTGTTTACAAGGAACACTTAAATAACACATGGGCACTGTATTCTTATCTTTACAGAAGCAATCTTACATGGGATGTGTACCAGTAAATAAATGTATAAACTTTAACTTGACATTAATTTTGCAGAGTAGATGAAATCTAACAGATTAGCTTTAAGCATTCAGAAAACTAATTTTGTTCTGTTTCACTCAAAAAATTACAAACATGTAACGTCAACTATCCGAGTAAAGATTTGACTGGAGTTTGTAGTTGCAGATAAGAAATACTCACACAGTACACACGGTTGTACGATCTGGTACGATACTGCTTTTTATTAAACTTGATTAGCTTCTTAATAATATATATTTCGAAATAGCCATTTTGCAACTACGTTTCAACGCATTATAGCGACCGTATTTGGCCTAAGCTATAACGTTTTCCATTAACTCCGCTACACATACATTCACACATGAATTCAATTTCCGTTCAAATTTACAGAGTAGCATACTGATGTGCTAATATAACCTAACATAAATATATATTAAATATATATGAAAGTTTTAAGTAAATTAAAACACTTAAAATGTAAATGTTTTGCCCAACAGACCTATCCTGAAAAGTCCACACTCCACAAGTCCTTCTAACCTGGTGAGTTTGAGTTAGTATAAAGGTTGTTGGTTGTTGTTAGTATAAAGGTCTGTTGGCTGCTTAAGTGATTTGCCATGTCAATCACTGGCCAGTTATAGACTTGACAGTAGCTACTGGCATGAAGATGTGTGTATCAGTGATCTACTGGATGTTACAGTATTGTATAGTTTTGTGTCAAATGTGCAGACATAATAGCAGCTACTAATTATGCTCATGCACAGTACTGTATATGCTGTCTAAAATACAAGCATTATAAACTACTGATAGCATAAAATAGGGGCCCTTTAACTACCTAGAGCTGAGATAGAGTGTATACATATATCTCCCAGTTCTTTCATTAAAAGCAGACCTTAATTGTTTTGAATGTTTACCTTGCAAAGATCACCTCAAGCCCTATGACAAGCAGAAAAGTCCCCAGCCAACCATGCACTACCAGATCATCAACTGCTAGTTCCTTGTCAAGCCCCAACATGTCCCCAATCACGAAAACATCCAATGACCTACTGGCCACACCAATGTTGCAAACATCAAAAAGACTCATGAATTCACCACTCAGTCCAATGGAAACATCTTGTCACAATGTCATGGAATCATCAGGGATTGAGGGTGTAGGGATGGCATTCCCTGACTTTTCACCAATTAAAGATGATGAAGTGGCAATTGGAGCTGTGACACAAACTGATGAACAAGAACAAGCCATGGAACTAGGAGGTTTGCAAGTTGCTTGCTTTCTTCTCTGTCTACCTGTCTGTAAATGTTTCCATCTTTCTTTACAATTAGACATATACTGTATATTGCCATATTTTATTCACATTTTTAGCGTCAGAAAAAATATAATTAATGTAACTAGTAATATCTTGTCTCCTCTAAATTCTGATTCTTAGGGTTTCCAGGGCTGACTGTCATTTTATGAATTTTATTCCTTACAGCTCATAGTAACGGTCATGATAGTTCTGTTGGTGAAAGCAGCCCAGCAGTGGAGATGCCTTCATTTTATGCTGGTGGTACAGATAACAAGGAAGATAATGACAAGTTACCTGAGTTACTAACAGTGGGGGATTTAGCTGATGACACAGATGCAGAGGGTGAAACAATGCCACCAGAAATCACTATTCAAGATCTGTCGTCACCATTTGAAAAGGATCCATGCAAGCTCTTTGATCTCTCAGAGAAAATGAATGCAAGAATAGCTTCTGATGAAGGCATTCAACTTGTTGATTCCCCAGATAATCCTTTATCCTTTGAAGACAAGAATCCAGATAAAACAGACAAGCTTGCCCAGCTTCAAAGCAAGCCAGATCTACCAGAAGCCAGTGAGTTTGGAATAGCCCCTGACAATGGAGGGGCATTCAGAAACAAATTTGGATACAGCAGAGTGGCACAAAATCCCAGTTATGCAGAAGAAATTGATGGAGATACTGTAATGAAAAGAGCGAGGGCTGCACTGCGCAGGGCTGATAGGATTTCATCTCCAAAGAGCCACAGCCATGTATTGCTCTACTCAAGTCACCATCACTCGTATGTATCTCAGTTCAGGTCATTGAACATGGATATGAACTTGTCATCAATGCCATGGCAACCAGTAGGCATGTCAACACCTCTGGTCAGGGATATTGAAGTACCACAAGCCATCTATGATAATATCAATTTTATGGATCAGAGGTCTGGTGCTTGGAGAGGAGCTGCAGGGGAGGGGAGGGGATATCAACCCTCGCCTGTTGTGGAGGAGATTTTGAGAAGGAATCAAATTTTGAAATCAGAAGGTAACAACTCCAGAAATTTTAATAAGGTAACAAGTACTCAACAGTACCACAACAGTACTCGACATTAACGGCTGCCCACTATGCCTGGGGCAAACAAAAATTTTGGTCGGGCAGGTAAATTCTGTACTTTCTGTTGCTTGAAGTCAATCTACAGTATGAAGGGCAATCATCCTAAAACCTTACTGTCGAGCACTGCCCAACTTTTTTTGAATGATACAGTATATGATAGTCTGACCAGCTTGCTACACTGTCTTGCAACTTTTTCACGTGGCCATTAGTACTATTGTAGAGAGGTGGCTGTTGTGGGGAGGTACAGTACTGCACAGAGGTGTAATGTGACAGCATGCATGCATGACAGTGAATTTCATTAATTTTTCTCAGATGCGATAAGTTGATTCCCCAAATTTCCATGTTCTTAATGGAGGTTTTGGATTCAGGACTATATACAAATTAAATGTCAATTCAATATGTACACACTCCTTTTTGGGGGATCCAATTACTGTACATGCATCTGTGTTTGTACTGTAACTATACATCCGATTCTTATGAGGTAGTTACAATGTACTAATATTGTCATTTCTATGCTATTTATTTATTGTCACCCCAGCAAATGTTCCCTTCTCCCGGACGAGACCAAACACTCCACCCTACGAGGGACAGCACCACATCAAGAGCACAACACCCAGGACCTACCCCCTCTCATATCTGGAGAGAAAGGCCTTATATGGTGGCATGAAGAAAGAGTTTGAAACAAGACCAACAGGTCAGGATTGGCATGACTTGGGCACCAGGCATCAGGTAAAAAGGTGAGCTGGTACAGTATACCTAAAAGACCTACTGTAATTATTTTTACCACCTGTTCTGGGAAAAGTCATATAGTATGTAGTTATTAGGAGAATTGATAGTCTGATCAGCTTGAATCCCAGTAAGATACACTGTGAAAAAAATATAGCTTCCCAAAGTTTGGACTATCACAAAAGAGACGAATAGTAAGGTTATCTTCTTGGTTGTCCTAACAATGCTACCTGTAGTTACCTAGTATACATTTGATAATTTTCTTCTGGTAAACATTTGAAAATTATTTATTTAATGGGTTATGGGTTACATCTCATGTCTGAAGGCATACTGTATGTATCCTACAGGACATCCTGGCCAATATCAAGACCTTTAACAATCCGAATGGGCCACGGAATGTGGCCTCTTTCTCCACCACTCAAAATGCCCAGTAGGATAAGGACTCGCCCAAGTGGATCAGTGTCAAAGGTGGCTCTACCATACAGTTACTATGATGACAATGATAGTGGATACGATAGCTGGAGGAAAGGAGTTGGCCAATGGCAGCATGGTCTCTCAAGTCATCATAGAAGAGGTCCAGCAGCAGAACAGTTTGGTTTCTACTGATGGCAGAGTAAGGATCACTTGATCCTGAGGTACAGCATTAACTGCAATTTCCTCTCTTCATCCTCCCCAGAGATATATTATACAGTAAGGAGAACTTGGAATTTGATAGCTTGCTCAGATGAAAGCTGCATGCTTCTATAGCTCAGCGGAGCATGTTGACTTAAATTTTGCTTCACTTAGTACAAGATTGTTTTGTTCCACTGCCGCAAATAGCAATGGAGACCAAGGTGAGACGGGTCTTAATTTGACACATTTCCAGCAGACCAAGAAAGTAGTTAATACATGGTGGCAGGGGGGCAAACATTTTGTTTTTCACTGGGATGAAAGCTTTCACATACCTGTACATACGTAGCTATAGCTTCATTGTCTGTTTCAAGTGGACCACTTGACCAACCAGGTCCATATGAATGCATGTCATGTGACACATTACTGTTAGGAACCAATATGTACATAACAATATTATTTGCTGTCTATACATATGTTATATACTATTCCTTGCATAATGTTCTTTCAAACATTTCCCATATCATGTGTATATATACATTGTTAAAAGCACAAAAAGGCGTCTTTATTATTGATCAAGCACATGTAAGATTATGTGACAAACTGTTGCAAGAGTAGATTTGTTTGACCACTGAATTTGATGCCATACTTCAGGAATGATTATATAAACAATAAACTACTTTTGGCGAGGAAATATGCATGGATAATTGTCCGAGGATATTACCTGTTCTGAGAAGCGAACAGTTGCCCGACAGCGAAGCTCGAGGGCAACTGTGAGTTTCGAGGAACAGATAATGTCCAAGGACAATAATAATTATTATCCATGCATATTTCCGAAGCCAAAAGTAGTTTATTGCCTTTATTATCCTTCAAATTATTTCCTCTCGCAGCGCAAATAACGGTGCAAGAACTGTGAAGCTCTTTGGTGCTTTCTGGAACTGCTTTTTTGACAAATGAATCAATGTCCTCCTTCGTAGTCATCTCGTAATGGTTTTTTGTGATTAACATATAAAACTGTGTTTGGATATTATCATTATTCGGTCACGTGTCACGATTTCACTAATCACGCACAGGAGGAAATATTTGGTGGGTCATAAACAGTAATAATGCAGTGTGAATATTCTAACCAACAATCTGGTTTCCAGAGCATAATCTAAGTCCTAGTGGTGGATGCTCAAACGTTTCTAGCCACACAAAATGGAACAAAAGTTTGTCACAAAAGATGACTCTTTGTAATTTTGCTTGTGAAAATTGATCATGTAAGCTAATAAACCAGTCGATCTGGTTCCTGATGAGTGCAATACGCTTCCATATTTGCACTCGTTTTGGCCTTTATTTGCACTCAAAAATGTGAAGTTGTGTAATAATAGCAATTACAGTACTGGCTGATTTTATTGTGTTGCATTTCAACCTGAGTCAGTATGACCCAAGGCTGCATTCACACAGATTTCCAGGTTTTTTTTTTTTTTTTTTACACAAAAGCAGAAACCAGTAAGAGTATTTTGAAAATGATCCATTGTTGGCTGCGTTTTCGAATTGATACATTTTTGTTGCCAAATTTGATTGTTTTCTTGTAGATGGCCTCTGATCACTGTCTTGGGGTTACTGTACCCTGTGGCTTCTTTTGATGGTAACAGTTATACACAGTTGAGCATGGAGGTGTTGTCTTTAGTCAAGCTCAACCTTGTTAGCTAGTCAAGGCAGGCTGGAGAATTGAGGGTTCAAAGATTGTGAATTTGAAGTTGGCAAAAACTCTAATAATAATTTATTATGAACTTGAAAGTTACTTCAGCTGTTATTGTACAGATTTAATGATTGCTGTTTAGCTGATGATCCCATATTAATATAATAAAAAAATTAAATTACCAGTTTTTTTTTTTTTTTTTTGTTTTTTTTTTCACTTCACAGTATGATCACTGTCACACAATGTCTGCCTGCCTTCTAGCAATACTTCCCTTATAAATCTTCTCAACAATAATGTTAGTTTGAAGATTTGAACTGCTACAAGTTGTTATTCAAACTTGGCAAATTCAGCCAGCTTAGTAAAAGAGCAAACTGGACTTTACCATAAGTAAAGAAGCATGACAGCTTATCAATATTACTGGATCATCCAAGACCTGCAAGATATCATAGTGACAATATTATTGATCCTGTGCTACTGCAGAATGAATCATTAATCAACTTGTGATCCAAATATGTTATATTTTTATTCAGAATCTGATTCAACTTATTATCAACTTCTGAACTGTTGGAAGTAAAATGTTGTCACAGGGCTTGTGTTTCCTGTATTTTATCATTGATCATAACAGATTTACAAAAGGAACAAGCAAGCGTAATTATGTTCTCACATTCCCAACAGGTTTTAGGGTTGTTATCAAGTCATTGTCCCATCTTACTCAAAATTGACTTCTGGTCTGTTGAAGGTATTTTCTTACAGCCTCTAGCATGGTTTGATTTTGAGCAAAAACAGTAAAAACATCCTGTAGTCATTGTACCAGTTTCAGCTTGTTTGGCTGCAATCCTTAGAGTGCCAGGTGTAGTTATTGCCTCAGCTTTTATACAAGGCAAAACAGCCAGCAACTGCTTCAGATTTGCGCAGTGATGGTCATCATTAACTGGTACAAGACAGCAATTAAAACAAATGAAGAAACAAGGTGTATAACCAATAATTTTGCACAGAAACAGAACACTCAGCCATACAGCTAATGGTAGCCACAAAAAAAACACGCACGCATTCATACACAACACTCACAAACAACACGCACTCACTGTATAGCACAAACAAAACACGCACAAAACACTAAAAAACTATTGTGTTTGAATAAATTAAACACAAAGGCAGAAACAAATTCACGGTACGCAGGACAAAAAAATAGCGCAGTATTTTCGGCATCCATCGACTTCTCAAATCACTTCCAAAAGCTGGATCATGTAAGGAAAATGTTCGATTTCACATGCCGTATCTTACACGTTACGATATACGACAATAAAGTTACGTGGTAAATGAATCAGACATGGTGTATCTTCACTGACCTTTAGGTCTCAGACTTAAACTTATGAGTTATAAAAAACAGCCACGCGTCCATCATGGAAGACCGCGTGTGCCAGGCGTCAGTAACCAGGCTCTCACGTCCCGACTGGACCCAAGCCCCAAGTGAGTCTCCGCCCCGCGCGGCCAAGAACACCAAAAAGAAGCGTACATAAAGATATGACATGGATAAAATGGTGGGAAAAAAGGCCCTCCCTATATTGGAGTAGTGGGAGAGGTGTCTACCCAAATCAGAAATAAAAACGGACAAGCCTCGATTGTCTTGAGGTCTTCTGCAGGTATTAAACGGGTGTCTTTTTGACCAAAGGTACAAAAAGGCTGGATTAAAAGGCCCTTAAAAGGTCACTTCATTACAGTATTGACCATGGCATTATGAAACTAAGCAAGCCAAAGGTTCCATAAATGCTCTGATAAGCAACCGGGGCACTTATTTGAAAACCGAGGGGAGCAGGAGGGGGGCTTAGAATAGAGGGGGATTATTAGAGAGAGGGAGGGAGGTACTGCATTTGTGGGAAAAGTAAAGTTCAAAAATAACTCACCAAACATCTAATGCTCGTCATTTGTCTTGTTTCTCTACTAATTCTGGTGACTGTAGAAAGTCGAGAGGGAGGAGGGGCTTATTAAAGAGGGGGCATTTCTAAATTGATTAACCTTGCAGGGGGGGGGAATCCTCGGAGACCCAGGGGTAGATCGTGGGGCGGTGGGCAAAAAGCGGCGGAGGGGGAGAAAAGGGAAAGGAGGGGAAGACCTCTTTTCCTCCTTCCCTTTTTCTCCCCCTCCACTTCCCCCTTCACTGCTTTTTGCCCGCCGCCCTACGATCTGCCCCCTCTCCGCGGATTGGTGGGGGTGGGGGCTTATTAGAGTATTTACGGTAATTAAGAAAAATTGAAAAATTGCCTCGTGTATGTAGAAGGCTTATTAGGCCAACCGAGTTTCACGCGGACATAATTTAATACCGGGTGAGATAATTAATGAACAGCCATAAATGCCACGACCTAATGATATGTCTACATGAAAAACTCAAAACATCTCAGTTGAAAACCCTGCAAGCCTCATCTTTTAGTCTGGATCAGGAAAGAATTAAATACATAAGGTATGGTCAATTTGTTCCCAAGAGCTGAATATTGACTTTCGCTAATAAATAAATGTGTATAAACAACTTATATGCAAGAAAAGTATGTGTGCCCTTAAGTAAGTATGAACGAAATCGACATTCTTTAACCGATTTCTATATTTGCCTTCTGAATACGGGATTTTTGAAGACAACAAGTCGCCACGTGGCATTAAAATTCAATAATTTTGCATAAATTTTGAAAACGATCAGAGTTACCGCACGCAATAGAGCGAAAGAAATCTAGCACAAAGAAAAAAGAAATGTAGCTTTAAGTTGACTATGCAGAGCTTATATATCACTGAAATAGCCAGCCCATTTCTAAAGCAAAATGCATTTAAGATTATTTGTACTGGCACTTCATTTATGTCGCAGCTGCCCGCTGCCGACATAACTCGACAGCCTTTTGCGCATGCCCAGAAGGTGGCGATCCCCGATCGAGCGGAGAAAAATGGTTGGGAAAATACACCGTTGATATCAGAGGGAATTTTTAATGTTATGAGGGCTAGCTTGCTCCATTTTTTCCAACAAGAATGGGCTATGAGAAGATGCCAGATGACAAGTAAGTGGAGCAGTCTTGCCAGTGTAATTTTGGCGAGATTTCAATATATGTTATTAATTTGATTTTTGGAAAGATATTTCTGCGCGCTGTTTTGATCCACATGCCCTACACGACTCGAATCGTGCACAGGGGAAGTTTGCCGCCTGTAGACGGTAGCAGTGGTAGAATTTCCCTGTCTTATGGTCGCTGTGAAGCTGGTTCGAGTCGTGACCGAATGATCACAAGCGATCGGCGATTTTCCCACCTGTTTTACGACTTTGTTGATGGTGATCGTTTTCCGAGCCTTTGCATGACGTAATGGAAACGCGCGTCAAAGCGACAACGGCCTAGCTTGTCAGTTGTCGTCATGGGAGAATAACACGGAGCCGTACGAGAGGGAAAGTGGGAAGTCGATCGGCGCCGGCCAGAAATTTTGGCGGAGTTTATAATTTATTCCTGCCGCAAATTCGACAGATCGTCGCAACTCATATTAGTTAGTTTGTAAACATCTAAATCTGTTTATAGAAAAGTCGCTCCAAGAATGCCTTTGTGCATGAATATCTTTTTGTCTTTTAGGTGAAAGTATATATTCACGGAGTATAGATACAGGATGCATACATGCCCGCTGTTCGATTGTTCAGACTTTCTTCTGGAAGTAAATTTCATAAGGAGTATTTTTTGTTATTATTTTTGGAACCTGCAAGTTGAAAATCTATTATTTGGATTACTCAACTATATTTTCGCTTTTGTTTCGTTGGAGTGGCAGCAGCCCTATGAGAGAAAAGAGAAGCAAAAATTTCATTTTTTGAAAATTTGGACATCAGATTTTTGTTTAGCTAATTTTTGTGTGAGTACGTATATATAGAATCGGTTGTAGTTTTTATTTAACGAGAGGGTGTCAGGAGTCAGGAGTGAACACGAACTCACTGCAACAGCCATAGCAAGAAGCAATTAATATAAAGCAGTCATGCAATTCCTCAGTGGCAAAAATCGAAAATAAGCAATTTAATTCAAGAAAAAGTCGTTTGTCTTGCCAGTGAGATCGGGACAGTCATTTTAATGCATGATGTTGAAGCTCCTGGATAATGAAACCACGGCATGACAATCATAGAAATATTCCAGTTTTGACAAAAAAAGAAAAAGAAGAAAAAGATACACGACCAAATAATGACGGGCTAGGATGGGGTGGGGATATGAATCAAAGTTAGTCACGTGTGCCGAAACGTGACGTCATGACCGATCGACTTGCTCCTGTCGAGTTCTTGTCGAATGGAATGGTTACGGAATATTAGTTATTTTTAGCTGGAAATTGGTCGATATAGCCCTGTAAATGGCTGCCCATGCCGGGCCATACGGCACTGCTCCAGGACAAGAGCCAGGAACGTAAGCATTTGCCAATATTTATTTCTCAATGGCGGGTAATAAGTGAGTTCACTGACCCTCCGACCAATTTTGTTATTGCGAAGCATTTGGCTTTTCTTCTTCTGAGCTTTCATTCTGTCTGCGTTGGTTTACGCTTCTCCGAACGGCGATTTGGTCACGAACTGGGTGTTTTGTGGTTTTAGATTCTAGAGAACGAAGGGTTTCGACCTTCAGTTGATACTTTGCAGCATCGATTCGCTTTCAATTCGCTCGATTGAACCTTCGCTTTGCAATATTGGAAAGTCTTTCAGTGCCCGTCGAGTAAATTCAGACTGACACTCAAGCATTTGGTTATTGTAACGGCGACTCATAATTGCCTAAAAGGCGTGCCCTTTAAGTATTATTGTAGTAACATATTTCAATAGCATGCTTTGGTATTTATAGGTTCAATCTGTTCTAAAATGTGTTCTAAATAATTTACAGCGTAATTTAATTCAAGTCAGTTTGCTACATTCTCATCTAAACTTCAGAATTATCCAGTGATTCACAACGACTTAAATACGGCCAATATTCTTTTCAAGGAGCGTTTGATAATATTTAGCATTTGAATGTGTTGACGAATTCTCGACTCGTGTATCAACAAAAGTTTCTTTTCCAAAGATCAGTCCCATGTTGTATCGTTGTACTTTATCTCATTTTGGATACAGAAATCTGAAGTCCGATGAAAGGTCATGAATTTCGTACAAAAAGTACAATTTATAGAACTAATTGTAGGTAATTTGCAATGGAAATATAACAAACACATTAATATTGTTTTAACCTACAGTATAACTTATGATTTTTTGTTCGTTTCTTGAAGCTGAGGGGTGCAAAATAACAAGCTTGCAAACTTGCACAAAGGTTTGCCAGTCAGAATTTATTTAGGAAGGATTTTATACTGATCAAATTGAATCTTCATCATCCCTTGAGATGGGAATTTGGTAGACTGCTCTGTCCATGGCATGGGATATATTCGATCACAACCACAGAGGGATGGGAAGTTTTGAAATTTATTTCCAATATTTTTGTCCCATATATTTACACAGAATGTGTTATTTGCCTGCATGCATGTGTATTAAGTGTTTCAATTGAGAGGAACCTATTATTTAAGCTTTTTTAAAGAATTCCAACTGTGAATACCACAAGCAGAATATTCATTCATGAACAGTAAATTGTGGCAGATATTGCATCATGCTCACTGAACATATTCACCACATTGCTTTGCTAAAGGTTCAAAAACATTATCACTGGAAATTAATAATACCTGCACTGTTTATGAAAAAAATATATTGTGAGCATGGCATGTTCCTTCTTGAGTGTTTTTTCCTCTTTGCCAAGCATATCTCTGCTGCATCCATCTTAAAAAATAACTTGACATGGTTATACTTTAAAGAATCCTTCAGTTTGCAACCATCATTAACTCGCAGCAACAGCTGCCACTATCTTGTGCATGTGTTTACCAAAATAAGTCATTGTTTTAGGTGTTTGTGTTAAAGCAGGGTATTTTGCTTGGGGGTAGGATGTTTGACCACCAAGTCCAGCTGCACATTAGGTGCATTTGAATGCTTCTTTGTGCCTAGGGGTAATGACAATGTATTTGATGACCTGATAATTCAAAAGTTCAAATGCCTGGGATTGCCCTGGAAGGAGGGCAGGGTGTGTTGAAGTTTGAATTTGATTGGTACTTCACATTATAGTAACACACCATGGGTTTTTTATATATTTTTTGAGCTCTGATATACAGTGATGTTGCAATCACTGTGTGTTCATTACCATATTTCTATCTATCTTGAGATATAATTTCACACTAATTTAAGCCACAAGATGCATCAGCTTATTACATACACATACTTAACCCTTTTACTCCCAAGAGTGGTCAACTGAAATTATTGGTAACCAGGTCACAGGAACATGGTGGTGGGAATATGCAGAGATTTCAAATGCACAAAAAGCTCACTTTACTTTATCATATGACAAATGCACTTTGGTGATCTCTTAATTTAGGATGTTAACTATCAATTTGGTAGATATAATAATTAACTATTGACAGATTTGATTGTAGTACAGTAGCACTTTAAATGAATGCAAAAACATGTAGTTGTTGCTGTATCACTTCATGTGAGAATGAATATGGTACTGTATAGGCTCTAAGTTTTGAGTTTTCTCCTTCGGTCTCTCACCACAGATATGTTGGTATATCATGCATTAGTAAAAATCAACTAGTGGTCTAATTCTAATCCTGCAATCTGATTGGCTATGCTACTTGCTATCTAGCAGCTAATAGATGTCGAGTAGTGAAAAGCCGATTTTCACTTGGCCACCACTTCACGTTTTTGCAAAGTTTCTGAAAGGGATTCAAAAAATTCACAGACGAATGCAATTATTTCTGGAGAAACCTAAGTGTGCTACGAAATATAAAGCAAAGATTCTCAATGGTAAAAAGATGAGAAACAAAGTGGAAAATTGAATTTTTAGGCACTACTTTCTGGTGTGAATTCAGAATAGCAAACTGAATAATTTTCTTGCATTTGTGGTTTTCACACTTGTTTGAAAACCAATTATTGCAGTTTACAGAATAAAAGTCCAAGGCAAACTTAAACAGCTATTTGAATATTTCATAAGCTTCGGCACAACAGCAAAATGGCAAGAGTTTGAGAGGTTTCCTCACTTTGAAAGCGGTTCATGTCCGAGGTTTTGCAACTTGATTTGTTTACCTTTTGTGATTTCACTTTTCTAGGGTCAGCAACTACTTGTGCCACATCTTTAACTGCATTCCAGATTTGTTCATGGTTCTATTTTGCCAAAACAATATTCACAGTTTGCTTGAGAGCAATGAATGAAATGTAACACCTCGTCAGTTTTGGTGCCGTGCATAAAGTTGTCACGGCTATGAATAAATTAATAAGACACACAAAAGAAGCCGATTTACAGAATTTTTGTGCAATGTCACCGGTCGTGTAAGTAAGTAATGTAATGTAAGAATCGATAAATGATTGTGCATTGATATTCGGGACCAATGAAAGGAAGCACTGGAATACCGATTGTACACGAACTTCGCTATTGGTCGAAGAAACAATGAAGGGCAGCAAAGGCTGGTTTGTGACAAGCTTGTGATCACGAGAAACCCATGAGGTCGCAGCGTTTTTAGCAAGGCGATCAGGTTAGTGAATATTTCATATGAATTGCTTCAAGCTTTCCAGGATAACTTGCCGCACCTTTTGAAATGTGTCAAACTGGTCAAACGAAAGGTTATTTCACTGTTTTGAATCAACAAACTTGGGGTCAACTGAACCAATACGGAGTTAGAGCGACGAGTTGCCTTGCCAAGGGAAAGCAGTGGACACTTGACGCTGATACGTAGAACAACATCGAGCCCCTGCCCCTTGTTAATTTTGTCTCAAATCACAGTTTTTGAAAATATGTGCCAAAAACGCTGTATAATATGTTTTGTGCCAAAATGTAAGGGTTAGGCAAACAAGCCTGCATGTTCAAGTAGCTTTAAGACAGCTTAATAGCCTTATCTCATCTTGGAATGCTTTTAGAACATGATGCCCGGTATCATTTTCGGCTATCTGTGTAGTGCCCACATCCATCTTCCATTTGGTCATTTGCGTACAAGTTAAAATAAATGTATACTTTAATACTTGAGCCTAGTTCTGCTTGTTGTTACTAATTTTATTTGAACGACTGTGGGGGTGAAATGTTTACAAAAACCACCAATGGCAACTGAATAGTAATATTTCCTATCAATGGCTATTGCATCCTCAAGCAACCTTCATCTCCGGGAACCTATATTTCTCCAATAGTTCAGCCTCACCTCGCGACGCTCTCCGAATTGAGGTAACGCAAGTGCTTCCTTTGTGCTGATCCGCGTTTTGATCTGTGAAATGCCTTCAGTGTCTGGGCATAATTCCCTCTATTCCTGCATTAAGTGTGTGCGTTTTCCCTATTCTTAAATTTCCCCAGTTTCCCCAGAAATAATCGTTTCTTTTACAACAGTTTAGCACAAACACAGATGCAACGCAACATTTTGGCAGCAGGCCAGCTGATTCAAGCTAACAGAAATACATCACAAATTATCTTGTGGTGCAAGAGGGGTGGCCTGTGGCAAGTGCCATTTATTTATACAAAAAAAATAGAAGAAAAAATGCAGTAGACACATGCACCTCACAGGTGCCCATTTTTGTGTTTATATGAATGAAAACTACAATCCTGGCCAAAAGTATGTGGGACACTCTGAAAAAATGCTATCTTTTCACCACCACTCCTTGTTGAACAACGAAAGCGGCTCCTGTTTCCGAAACTTAGTCCTCCCTCTCCCCCCATACAATGTTGCTTAAAGGGAGTGCACTTTGAGCACATTCATTCAACATTGCAAGGGGGGCGGGAAGAGGGAAAGTGTCATAATTTTTAGATAAAAGGCTAAGTGTCCCACAACTTTTGGCCAGGATTGTAGTTGTGTAAAACTTAACAATATTAAGTTATTTGCTTTCAATTTCTATGAGGTGATAGTTGATTTGGGCTTCTCCTTCATCAACTATCACCTCAGAAATTTCGAGCTCATAATCTAATGTTGTTAAGTATGGAGAACTTACAGTATGGCAGTTGATAGCTTGGTCAGATGAATGCTGACTGAATTATCAATAATTCTTTCTTACCATCTACATCATTTGCATACTCTCTGTTTGAATGGTTGGGAGAATTTGTATAATAAGCTTCATGTAAATACAAATTTAATTATGGCAGGCAAATTATTGATCCATGATAAGCAGAGCTCATTCAAAAATGATTTGACTGATGCAAATTTTGAAGTAGATTCTCAACTGAATGGGTTGATCAGAATTCTTGTTTTGACATTTATATTATGCCATCATTTTCTCTGTCCTTTTCAGAAAAGAGGGTGCATCATATTATGAAATCCTAGGGGTAGATAAAGATGCCACTTCAGAAGAAATTAGGAAGGCTTACAGAAAGGTACAGCAGTGTTAATTCAGTTATACCATTGCTTGTCCTGTATAGTCACCAGACATTGTGAAAATTCTGCACATAAATATTGCAGTTTTAAAACATGCAAACTATAAACGTTTGTGTACAAGATATACTTTTCCATTTATTTTGACTACTGCACAACTAGCAGAGTTTGGACACTAGTAGAAAATATTACTTTGATTGTGGATTGTTGAAAGTGTCTTCGTACAGCCTTTGTGATTGGCATTGTAATTACTTTGGTTCAGTTTTTGACATTGATCTGAAAACTGCTTTACTAAAATTAGGTCTTGTTTTCTTCTTCCAGTATTTTACCATTGTCAAAAGAGAATCTGCATCTCAACAATATCTCCTTGACTGCTTACATTCAAGGAATTCTAACCCTGAACATAACACTCTTATCACTGCCAACTGCAGTTGCTGTTCTTTTTCCACATTTTATTATTGTATAACTTGTCTGGAAAATATTAGTTTACTAGCCAATTGAGTACAGAATGTATTCAAGTATGACAATTCTTTTTGTTTATTTTTGTTTATTTGTTTGTTTGTTTGTTTGTTTGTTGCAGATGGCACTAAAGTACCATCCAGACAAGAACCCTGACAACCCAGAGGCCGCTGATAAGGTAGTGACATCAAAGTGCCGGTCCCAAATTTTCTGCCAGCCTATTTCCTAAGACCAACATTTTCTTGAAAAGTAGTCAAAAGTTTTTGAAAAATAGCCTTTTTTTTTTTTTTTTCGTTTGATTTAAAATAACATTAATTCTGGGACATAAAGAGAGTTGAGAAAGGCAGTTTTTTCCCAGTAGCTGTATATTCTTCAGACAGCTTTGGCAATATGAAGAACTTAGCATTTGATACCTTGTTTAGATGAAAGCTGGGTAAAACATCAACCCTCATTTCATCACTCACACATTTTCTTATTTTATGGTCAGGAGAATATTTGTATTTGAGCTTGGGAGTAAACAGGTTAATCATGTTACTGACTTCTCTAATCACAGAGACCATATAAGAACTTCGATATCAGTTCTCACTATGCCTGGTTAGGAGAACTTGTTACGGTATTATGCATGCTCATTATTGACATATTGTGTCAGTTTAATTCAGTATGCTCCCCCTTCTTGCAGTTCAAGGATATCAACCACGCAAATAGTATATTATCAGATCCCAGCAAGCGGGAAATTTATGACAAATATGGACCCATGGGACTATATATTGCTGAACAGTTTGGAGAGGAGGTGAGAGCAGGATAGTTTGTATTCTTGTTGCTGTAATCCCTTTCGATGCACAGGGATTTCTCTGTCTTTTTCTTTCTCTCTTTGTCAATGCATGTCTCTCGTTTTTTCCGTATCCTGGTGTTGGAAAAGCTTTTGTTTTGCTGCTTGCTTTCTTCATAGCTATCTTCGAGAATTATCTTCATTGAGTTTGAGTGTGGTACATATACAGTATGTTTGACAGGAAGGCCTTGCTTTTGTATGTGTATTGAACTTATTTTTATGAGTTTTATAAATTCTCAGGCCCTCACTCATTTGCTGTGTAATTACTGTTACTGTATCTTTTACTACATTTTTCATTTTGATAATAAGATCAAGGTAACGTAAAATAAACATACTACGTGATGCACTACAATACCAAATATCGTACAATCACTCTAATAATTCCTACACTTTTAGAATCTCTTGTCTTAAAAATATAGACACTTAAAATTACTTTACAACAACTCGTAATTGCCAGCGCAATTTAATCTCTGTATATCTTATATCTTTCGCCTGGAAAAAATATACATTTATGTGCCGTCAAACGCTTAAGGCTGGTTTACACGTACGATGCAAGCATAAGCATAAGCATAGCACAAGAGAGTGACAGTGGCGACATAAGCATAGGTATCAAACACGTTCGTTCCCTATACTTGTCGCCACTGTCGCTCTCTTGTGCTATGCTTCTGCTTGCGTCGTACGTGTAAACCATCCAGAATGCATTGAATAGAGGCGGATATTATCACGCTGGATGCGACAGGAATTGAAGTATCCAGGCTTAGAATTGCCACTAAAAATAATGATCGAACAGCTGGGGGCAATTACTGCTCTCTTAATCGCTAATTACTAAACGAGAGGAATGTCGAGTCTGAAAAGTTTATTGTAAACATTTTTAGCATAGTAGTAATATGCGGAATGCTAGCCAATCGATTCTTTCCCTTCCAAAACAGTGGTCGCCATTTGTCAATAATTGATTGTTTTAGGTTTTGAAAGAAAGCTTTTATTTGGTGACGTTGTCGTCGTTTTTCAAAAGGATTTCACAAGTGTCTATTAAAGTTGGAAAAGTGATCATTTATTAATTACTTTCACGGAGGTCTTCTACAGCAAAAATACAATGTAGCTTGTACTGTAGTTTCTTTACCACAGAATTGAGGATTGATCTGATATTCACCCCTTGTATTGGAAATAATTGAAATAATTGAAATTTGTTTTGAGATGAACGACCGGCCAGTTCGACTGGATACGCCAGAGCTTAAAAAACTTCCGAGGATTACCAACGTACATAGACTTTTGATCGGAGCCGAAAAGATCGTTAAAGATGTAGCGGAAGAACTGCAGTCTAACGAAGACAAATTTGGAGATGAAACCTTGCTTTTGATGCGAGCTGGGAAGCACCCGGGCTCCAGAGATCCGTATGGATGGTTTGCTAAACACTCGCAAGGCGGAGAGTTGGATTTGCTCGGTCTAGAACTCGGACCCGTGAAAGCGTGGGAGATTTCCACAAACCTATTCACTTCCATGAGTTTGGTTCGGCTGAGCCTCGTAAAATGCCGGGTGGGAAACAGTGGAGGCGAGGCTGTAGCGAGAGGTCTTGTCGAGAACTTCACACTAAAAGAGCTCGACATTTCTGAGAATGGTCTCGGCAGAGCCGCCATGGCAGCTTTCGGAGAACTGGTTCAGGAAAACGAGATCTTGGAACGGCTGGACTTTTCCAGGAATTGCCTGACTGACGAGGCAGTCATCCCCTTTGTGGACCAACTTCAAGGAAGAGCGAAGCTCCGAGAGCTCATCTTGGCACATAATATCCTGTGCAATGGCTTTGCCGAGCGAATGGCCCTATCGCTCGAGAACAACATGTATCTGAAGAAACTTGTTATTTGTTCCAATCTCCTGGAAGCAAGCGGTCTGGAAGCGCTCATCCCCGGTCTAGAAAAAACAACGACGCTGAAAGTTTTTGATATTTCCTGGAATAACTTGCGTGACGACGGGGCTGAAAAATTAGCCAGCGTCCTTAAAGTCAACAAGAGCCTCGTGGAGATCTCTGCCTGCGGGAACCTTTTCAAGGAGCAGGCCGCTGAAGTTTTGGCGCCTTCCTTGAGATTCAACGACACTTTGGAGATTTTTCGCCTGGGACATAATCTTATGCAGAACCGAGGCGCACACAGGATTCTGGGTGAAGTCTCCGGTCTTGTCAATGTCAGCAAGCTGCGTGTTTTGGATATCTCAGGAACGCTTGTCGATCAGGCCTTCGAAGAACGGGTGAGGAAGGAGTTGGCTATTCCTGACTTGAAGATACAGAATTTCTCTGTCATTGTACCAAAAGAGGAAGCGAAGAGCGGCAACGAAGAGAAAACAGTGCCGAAAAAAACAAAGAAGGGCAAAAAGTACTACAGAAACTTATCCGATTAAACATCGGAGTAATTATCCCCAACTTTGAACGTTTTCCAAATTGTAGGTACTGTGAAAGACCTAGATCCTTCCTGGATCTTTTGAAGTTTTAGAAAGAAAGTGTTTGAGTTACGAAGTCAGAATTCATTTCCGAAACAGATATATACAATGCCAAACTCTTCTTACTGTATGATACTGATCTGCTAAAAGAATTAAAAGAGAAAAGTGAAGTTGCTTTATCAGTCGAACAAAGTTGTGAAATTTTTAAGAAAAGTATGTTCTTCTTGAGAGTTTTGTGTCGAAATTTTCAACTCTGCCTTATAGTGGTATTTCAAGGTCTCGGTTCGTTTTCCGTGATAACATGAGCGGTTTCGTAGACTTGTTCACTTGATGTAGCGGATAGGTGAAATAAATACAGACAGTAATTTTGTGTCGTGGGTCTTTTTCTTGCACTCGTGGATAGATCGGATTAGTGACCCTGCATGGGAAATGCAAAGAACCACCTCGGTAGATGGCGTTACTGTGGAGTCCATTCTTAATGTTTCTATTTCGTTTCATATTTATTTCAGAATGTCAAGTTGTATTTTAGGCTAAACAGTGGATTGTGCAAGGTAAGCTTTTGTTAGTTTTATACGTCACATCTATGGCTTGTGCGGTCAGCAAATAATTGTTTTATCATTCGAATAGTGATAGTAAACATATCAAATGGCTTTCAGACAACTTGGAAAACGAGCTCCCGTGTTTACAGAGGTGGACAAACCTGCGCATGAGCAGCAAACACGACTTAATCAGTACTGCGCAAGAGCAGACCATTATTTATAGGCAGTTATTTGTAGTGGTCTCTCGGTCAATCAGCCGGGAGGGGGAAAAGAATGGAATGATAACAGCACTTCTTCTTTCGCAGGGCATTTTCTTCTTCTGCGGCTTGATCACGTGCTGCTACTTTTGCTGTTGTTGTTTTTTCTGTTGTAACTTCTGCTGTGGCAAATGCAAACCGAACCCCGACGGAGACTGGGAAGACATGGCGTACGAAGACATCAAGGAAGAAGAGGAGGCGCCTGTTTGCAGCCAGCCAGGAAGCAACGGCTCCCTAGTAGACGGGGAAGCCGCACCCAAATCTCCTGTTGAAAGTACAGCAAGCAATAGCACGGAAACCTCTACTACTCCCATGAACCCGGAGCCGTCCTCGTGAGTAGGAATGGCGTCATTATATAACGCAGTTGAAAAGGAAAAACTAAGAAAAATAGCAATTACCAATCAGCAGTGAGAAGGCCCGTGCGAGGCCTGGGGAGAGTAAGTGACAAGTGTTATGTGGGTCATAGATTTTAAACTGAATAAGTTTTGGCTTACAACTGTCATATGCAGTTCGACACTTCCACAGGAATTTGGATTGATTTGCGTTGTGGGTAACCAAGGTAAAAAGCCTTTAAAAATATATTTTGCGCGTGCACTCGTATCTTGGAGTGAAACAGCGGCCGATCTGTTACAAGTTTTGATACAGAGCGTAGTGCCCCTTATCGCGCCGTATTTTCGCAAGGAATTATAGAGACGATTAGGTCTCTTCCTTTTCAGTTCATTTCTTGAAGACCTGCGCTAACATTGATTTAATACCGAAAATAGTGAAGGTCCATTCTAGCCTCACTTCTGTATGGCCGACGCGTCAACGAGACACGCGAAGAATTATGGGCTTTTTAATCCTGGTTGCCGTCTGAGTCCTGTTGGTGCACAATATTTATCGTGTTGCCGAAGAGTAGCATGCGACAGTTGTAATCTGAAATGGCGCTAAAAATTCGCTTTGAATAGCACGATAGCACAGCTGAGTCAGTTTAACTTTACGAAAATAGCGGGAAAGTTTCGCGCCTTTTCTTCTCGACGTTTCATTTGGCCACTTGCTGTGACTTGATCGAGCACAAATAATTTTGGTACTTGTTATTTGTGAGAAGTCTTTTCTTATGTTGTCTGGCAAATATTTATTTAGAAATGCAATGCTTTGCGCGCTATAATTAGCTTCTAAACGGGGATTTTCGGCACAAAGAAAAGAAAGAAAGGAAAAAAGAAAGACAGAAAATTTTATGTAAGTCTGGCAAAGTTTACCAATGAACTTGTTATTCTGATTGTTCAGATATTGTTTATTTTGAAGCCTATCTGTTATGTGTTATGCACAAGTGCGAACTGGGCTTAATAAGTTGTTCTGTGATAGAACTCGGGGATGCGTGTAGGGGAGCAGTGTTGAAAGAACCGCTTACCCCGACCCGCGTCCCGTTCGTGCGACTTTTATCACAAAGCTCTGAAGTGAGTTTTCCAACGGTCGTTACTCCATTCCTGTGAGTGTCCGCTCTTAAAACTCAGTTGGTTCCGTTAGACCAAATTTTAAATTCATAATAGAATTTTGTAAATTCTAGTTGTTTCCAATTTATTAAGCTACACTTATATGATAGACTAGTTTAAGTTATTTAAATTCTTGATTGAGTGGGACGCGTGTCGTAGGCCACGCGAATTTTTCTGCAATTCTTGGTTTCATCTTGGAGTTTTATGTTGTCACGTAAATGACAGCCTCGGAAAGTTCCTCAAATGATTGTATCGATTCTTGGTTTGCAACCAATGCCTGCAGACTCAGAATACGAAGACATCGCGGCCATGCTGGAGGAACTGTTATTCCTGGTTTTCATGAACGACGCAAGCACAAACAATATTTTACAGCGAAAACAGCAATGCAGTATTATATTTTTCATGTCGTTTTCTTTCATTTTCTTTGCGTCACTCATTTTCACTTGCCCTCTTGGGTTTGCATCGTTGTGCTTGCGTCCCTCGTTTTCACTCGATGCGTATCTCTTGTGCTTATCTCGCTCGCGAAAGTTCATCCAACATGGCCATGATGACGTCAGGTGAAAATAAAAATAGGCAATTATTTGGATTTTTCGAATGAAACGCGAGATTTGTAGCCGAATTTTAGACGGTTAGTATAAATACATAAGTTCTGTTGCGTGGATGCTGGATGTATATGTTGCTTGTGGATTTGGGAGACAATCCTTGGTTTGATAGAGGTCGACTTAGTGGGTGCGATTGTAGACGTGATGTTGAACGGCACCTTGTAAATCGGCTTTTAACCCTTTCACTCCTGAACTTTATTTTAAAATCCCCCAACCATCCAGTAAGAAAATATATGAGTGGTGTCGTGAGAATTGATAGATAAATCAGCTTTCATCTTAGCAAGGTATGAAAAGCCACGTTCTCTTGTAATATGTATCTGCTGGTGAGTGACTGAAGGACCAGATCATGTACTTTATGCATAACTTTTTTGTGCCAGTTGGTTGGGGGGATTTGAGTAGCGAGTTTGAGGGTGAAATACGTGTGTGTGGACTGAACGTCTCAATCCATGTTGGAACCAATTTATTATTAAATCTTATGTCATTAGGTTTAGTTAGAATAAAGGGAGACTCAAAATGGTCGTCTCAGTTGTGGTGTATCCATAGCAGTCCCATACTGAACTCTCTTATTTAGCTTCAATTCTAAATCAAAGGAACCGACACCAAATAAGAGGGTTTAGTGTATGAAGCAATTTGAACTTCAAAAACCGATACCACCTGTTCAATGCCGTAAATTGTGGGAACTTTTTTCAGATAGGCCGTTCGAAAAATTTGAACATTTAAAAATGTTTCTGAAAAAATAATTTGTGACGTCATCACCTTGGAACTCTATTATGCTTGTCCTTGTGAGAACAGTTTTGGTCCCCGTCGGTTTAGAGATACAGTGAACTCTCTAAGGCGGACACCCTCGGGACTAGGTTTAGTGTCCGCCTTAGAGAGAGAGTTCAGTTACAGAGAAGTGAAAAATCGGCAAGGACCAAATCTGCATGCTGTCCGCTTTAGAGACGTGTCCGCTTAAAGAGGGTTGTCTGTAAGACGTGTGTGTCAACCGAAGGTTGATGTGGATATGTTTAACGCCGCGTTTCGAGTGTTAGTTCTTTGATCGAAGGTTTATAACCTACCAACAGGTGACCTCTTCTAGTATTACTAATCGTACCAGTTTAAGAGAGAACGCAAGCACACGCGCGATGACCAATCGATAATCACACGAAAAGTTTGTCTAATTGTCATCGATTGTCATCGATTATCGATTACCAATGAAGTTAGCTGACGGTTATCGATTACCGATGAAGTTTGCTGACGGTCGAAGACTGAAAAATTCCGTCGATTGGTTCTTTCAAGTTATAACGGTTTTCATATCGATGTTAGCTTGTATCCTGCATTTGCTAGACACTAGATTCTGGCAGGGATCTCAGATATTTTCGCACATTTCGGAGGCTTGCAAACGCTATTGTTATTGTTTCGTTCAGTCAATTTGCCTAGGAATGAACATATTTTGAACAATACTTGGACACCTGTTTTTCAGGCTTCAAACGAGGTGTATAATCGTACCGATCACAGTCGATATTAATTAATCGATTGTTATCGGAAATCGATGATCAATTGATGATATATCACAAGAAACTCCGCCATCGAATGACCATCGATTTCCAATACCAATCGATTATTATCCATTATCGATCTCATCGATTTACCAGGCCGGGGAGTATGGTCCCCCAGATCAACACGGTCTCTTGAAAAGATTGATCATTATCCTCAAATGTCATCAGAAAATGAAATTGATCATAATCATCAAAGCAACTGAATCCTATCCCACAATTCCATCCACGCCAAGGTTATCTACATCATCTAAATGGCCGCCTCTCGTGGCATGCAAAGCGTTCTTGACATTTATCAATCGACGCTGTTGCCGATTGCTATATCGAGAGTAGAAAAGAAGTCCAGGAAAGAATCTCATAACAGATGCGACGATGATGGTAGCTCAATTCCCTCGGGTAAGGCGGCCAAACGACTTCTAGATGCCCGTTGTAGAGAGGCCACTGCGTCATGTAGGCTGGATATCTCTTGAGAACGCTTTCCCTTCGCGCTCGATGTGTGCGACGAGAGGCGGCTATCTTGGTTTTCCTTTTTTTCTTTTTTTTTTTTTTTGTTTTTGTTTTATTTATTTATATACTTACTTACAGACTTACTACATACCTAGTACATAGTTACTATACATTTTTAAATATTTAAATTTGTTCTTTAAAGTACTGCTAACGTTATTACAAGGTTTCTAAGAAGCTTCTAAGAAGCGAAAAGGCGTAATAATGTGGGTATTCTGGCTTGTAGCCGTAAAGTATTTCATTTCGGTTTGGGATTATATTCTTCAATCGCTTTTTGTTCCACCATTGGATAACTAGTTTCCATAACGCACTGACTTTGCAGCAGTCATAGAAAATATGTGAAATTGTTTCATTCGAGCTCTGGCAGCGCTCACATTTGTGTGAGGTTTTGATTTTCATTTTGAAGAGCAGCTGATTTGTCGGTATTAGATTATGTGTTAGCATAAACTGGAAGCTCAGCTTATTTTCTATAGTAATCTAAATGAAAGGGAGTTCATAAACCTCTTTTGGTTTCAGTTTTTGTTCTTTCAGGTAGCGTTCTACAACAGGCGGAAAAAAAGACTTCTCAGCAAGCAGTAGGCGGATCCTTTTGGGCGTTACGACCTTATTAGTTGCCGCGCGTTCCTGATTATTGGTGAATGAAGTACTACTACGAATCGCGTCTTTCCAAAGTTTGGGAATGGCCGCAATTATACCAGCATAATCTAAAAATGTCGTACTAATACAGAATTTGTCCGTAAAGTCCTTAAATGTCAAAAATTGATTGTGCGAGTCCAAGAGGTCTTGAACTCTTAAAATTCCTTTGTCGTACCATGACTTAAAAAAGAAAGACTTTCCATCGATTTGTAAGAAGCGGTTGTTCCATATGATCTCTTGCCTATATTCTTCCGCGAGGTGTGGTTTTTTTGAATACAATTCCTGCCACGTCGTCAAAATTTTTTTGTAAAAGACTGGAAGATCTTTTAACTCTAATAATTTTGTATCGAAATTGCATTGAAATAGGAGAGTACCTCCAAACTTGCTTAATTTTGACATGACCAGGGCCGACCACGTGCTGCAGGCTGCGTTGCAGATGCGGCGCACCCAAGCAGCTTTTAGAGACCTTTCCACATCGTGAAAGTTGACCATATTTAGGCCGCCCTTACTAATAGGAGCAACCAGCGTTCCTCTTTTAACTTTGTCGGGCTTAAAATTCCAAATGAATGTTGGCGTCTTTGATATAGTTGTCTGGAACATCCAGAACGGAGGAGACATAAATAAGTTTAGACAGCGCCAAGGGCTTAACAATAGTTATTCTCCCTACAATAGACAAGTGTCTTGGAGACCAATGAGTAAAAACTTTCTGAAGTTTCAAATGTGCTGGTCAAAGTTAATTTTGTTGGCGGAGCTGGGATAGTATGCGAACGCTATCCCAAGCGATATAACGTAATTCTGGGGCCATAATATTCCATAGGGGTTAACCATTCCTATTCTTCCTTTATAGAGTCCAAGTCATAAACCCTCCGTTTTTCCTTTGTTGATTTTGAGACCCGAAAAAGTACTAAAATGATCGAGGAGGCGAAATGATACAGTTGCCGAGTGATCATCACAAACAAAGGTTGTAGTATCGTGGCGGCTATCTTGGTGATGCTGATACAAACATGGCGTGCATGGAATTGCGGGATATGGTTTGTAAGTTTTAATTATTTCATGTGTACGCTGTGAGTGTGCGGCATACTACAGTCTTCACCTTATTGCTGCCGCAGCGAGCGAGCCCGAGCGAGCGAGCAAGGCAGCTCTCTAATAGAAACAATAAGGAATATATAGGGCTCCTGAAAGTTGCTGCAAAGTTATTCAACCAGAATCCCTTGCAGGCTGCGGCCCTGCCAATCGTGCGCCTGGACCAAGACAGAAAGCATCGCCTGAGGCAAGCCATTGTGTTTGGACCAATGAGAAGCAAGCAGAGAGCGCGTGACACTAATAATGCGTCGTGTCTTCTGTGGGGTAATTCTCTTCGGACGGCGGTTTTCATTTTATTCAGTGGATGAGTCTTTTAAACTTTGCGTGGAAAGGTATGGAAAGCCAAATGGTGCAATATTCAAGGACAAAAATAGTGCCACATTCAAGAATCATCTTTCAAGGTCAAGCGCCATTTCACATCACAGTCAACAAGGTCCGTTCAAGATCAAGCGCTTTTTCGCCTCGTGGGGCTGTCAAACTGTACCTGAGGCTGAATGTCAGCAAAGTGACCGGCTTTGTTGACAGCGTCGTCCGACTTGTTGATCTTTATTCAAATTGTTGAAACTGACAGTAGTTTGATGGGTTGATCTTGAACAGAAATGTGTTGAGTGTGATTCGAAGTTCCGTGCTTTGATCTTGGACAGAACACGTTGAATGTGATTCGAACGGAATACTTTGAATGTGGTACGTGGAATGATATCTAGATCGTGAGGCGAAAAAGCGCTTGATCTTGAACGGACCTTGTTAACTGTGATGTGAAATGGCTCTTGACCTTGAAAGATGTTTCTTGAATGTGGCACTATTTTTGTCCTTGAATATTGCACCATTTGGCTTTCCATAGAAAGGAGGTTGCACTACCAAAAGAATGGAGAATTCCACTTGTAGGAACCAAGGCACGAATTTTGATCACGACTTTTGAATGCTGCAGCCAGGCGACAGCTGATAATATTGCCTTTTCTTTTTTTAGCTTTAGGTCTAATTTGACAGTTGATCGATGTTCGATCTTTGGCGTTTAGCCTTGCGCCATATAACGTTCATGTTTATAACATACATTGTTATCTATTGAATGATTATTGTCAATAATATGTTAATAAATATATCTTATTGACCGAGTGCGAGGGCCGTACTGGGAGAATATCGGCCCGAGGTCTTGACAGTACGGACCGAGCGCAGCGAGGTCCGTACAAAAAAGACCGAGGGCCGATATTCTCCCAGTACGGTCCCGAGCAAACTCGGTCAATAAGAGATTTATTACACCGTCGACTTTGTGATCATTGAAACCTGCACCGATCGGTAAAATTTTATGCCGTGCGTAAGTCGTAAACAAGAAATCTCAGAGTACAAATCTTGCAAGCTTAGAGCATACAGACCCGATCTACAATTTTCTTTTATTTATGTGAACAAAATGTCATAGAAAAGTACAGGAGAAACCATCAACTTTAGCGGAGCCAAAGGAAACAAGTAAAACGAGTGGGTTGAAAGACAAAACTACAATTTGCGGATGCATCATAAGTCCACGAAGATTGACCAGTCTTACTCTGTACTGTCGTAGAAAACAAACAATTAAACGCCAATCCTTACCTGCTACTCAGCTCAGTACGCATCTCGGCAAATTCATGAATTCAAAACAAAATGGCGGTGACCGCCGCCACCATTTTGAAAGTAGTCCTGTAAGAGTCCCAGGAAGCTTTGTTGGAACGACAAGCAGTTAAAATTTACATCTTTTGGAGATGAGAAATTAGAGAATTCAGGACTGAAAGGCTACTGACTTACATGAAGATTGTTTCTGGCTCCGAGGAGAACTTATATCTTTCGCTTAACTTTGAAGAAGACAATGTCGAGTTTTGCGAGCGACTCTGTTCGTTGCCATCCGTTTCAGCAAGTTACGAGAAACGTTCCGCAAACTTCCCCCATGCTACTTTCCGCAGAACTCAACCAGTTATCCTCTTCACCATTCACAAGTCAATAAGAAGAATTCAAACTACAAAAACTTTTTAGCTGCAGACTCGACGATTCAACCTTGGCTGCAAGCGTCAAATGCTTATCAAATTTGACAGCCGCACTTGTATGGTTTTCTTCAAATTTCAGTGGTCATTTAATATTCCTTATTACCCGAGCTTGGTCTGCCATATTGATTGTTTTTTCAGCTCAGAAAAACATGCGTAATCTTATGTGATCATACCCAGTCTGATACAGCCGGTCTGATACTTAGAAAATATCAGACCGGCAAAGGAGCGATCTGATTGGTGGATTTTCTGTATCGGCCCGCTCAGCAGTCTAGTCGTGTAATAAATTGCAATATAACTCTTATATTGTTTGTTGACTTCTCCATGAGGCAGCACTCACTGCCGTATAGGTACACTAGTCTAGAAATTATTACATTTTACAAGTCAGCCTGAATAGGTTCTTATATATCGGGTGTTTAGTGTCAAATCAGGCTGTTTAGGTTCCTGAATAGGTTCTTATTAATTCAGGGCTGTAAACTGTTTGCTACTGTTCAGAATAGTACAAATCCATGATAACTATGATATATAATTATATTATTAAAGATCATTTAAGTATTGTACAGTTGTAGTAAAGTACATTTTACTCATACAATGCCTGCTTTTTTAATTGACTTAATTGGACTGATCTACCAAATAAGAACCTATTTCAAATGTCAGGCTGAATGGGTTCTTATATATATATAATAGGGGGCTAAATTCCCAAATTCAGCCTGTAGGTTCTTAATCCACTAGGTTCTTATAAGCGGGTGTTTACTGTATCTTAATTTTTTATAATTAGCATATAGACCATTTTATATTTTAATTCACATATAGTTATTATTTTTTTTATTGCTGCGGAGCACCGGCGACGCAGCAACACTAATGTCGCAACCAATCTCGAAATACTGTGGAATGTGTCGTTCCGGATTTTCAGTCATGTGACAGCTGACGGCCAATTAGGAACGCAGACGCCTGAGCCCTCACTCTTCAAATGAGCTGCCCTCGCATATTATCAGACCACGTGCGGTGACTATCGAGGAAGACAGAAGTCGAGTCACTTGTTTTCGTACTTTCACGGACAAAAAATGCGACTTGATGCTGCTAAATGTGGAAGGTTATCTCCTCAAAATAACTGGCGACTTATGAACAGATTTTGACAGATTTAAATTCTGAAAGAGCCTTCGACCGATGAAGACGAAAGGAGAGATGTCATGTTGTTTGAACTTACAATGGCGGAGGTACGAACGCGGATTCTTGTAAGCTTCTGATCTGTCCAAGACAGTATGTTTCTTCGTTGAGTTATTCGCCTTGACAGAGACCGCCAAACGAATCCGCAGGGAAGAAATTTCTTCGTGAAACTGACTTTGTTTATCACCACGTGGCGATGTACTTCGCACAATATTATTTCCAGTCCGATTGCTAATTTTGCTTCTATTCTGTCTGCAGATTTAACAGATTTGCTTTAACGAGATCGATCTGTGAATTTAGAATATCAGTCTGAAGTTTAGAACCATTTCACTTAAGTTTTGTATAGATAAATTCGCTGTTCGTCTTCGGGTGGACGAACGCTGCGAACAAAATATTTCATTCAGTGATTTATAATTTTACGTTTTATTGCCTTTTGAATTATCTTTTGTCCTTTTTATTATATGTTTTGGTCATGTATTCTAGTTTCAAATAAATTTTAATCCCCGAACGAAGTGAGGGAAATACTCACGACACTAATGCAGTAATATTATACCGCCTACTTGGGGACTCCAAGCCTGTCGCCATCTCGAAATTTAGCGTTGTCTGTCAGTCAGTCTGTCTGGCGTACGACTTTAGGCGCGGTTACCCCGCTAACCAATAACAAAGGCCGGATCGATCACGTGTGCCCTGTTGTTTTACTCGGAATAACTTAGAGAAATTAGATTTGAACGAAGCATTTAGATTTGAACGAAGTAACAATATATTGTAGCTGCGTTCACGAAAATGGAAAACTTAACTGAAAAACTTGAAACACAACAGTCTCGCGAAGCTCGTCTTCAAATGAGAAGGGAACAGGCACGAGCAAGGCGAAATCGTGAAACGAGCGAACAACAGCGCATGAATGCCGATCGAAAGCGACATGAACGGAAACGGGTAACGCAGACAACTCCGCAAAGAGAACAGCGCTTGAACGCAAATCGGAAACTTCAGGAGAAAAAGCGGGCCGAAGAGAAGACTCCGCAAATTAAGACAACAGCGCATGAATGCCGACCAAAAGCGACATGAACAGAAGCGGGTAACACAGACAACTCCGCAAAGGGAACAGCGCTTGAAAGCAAATCGGGAGCTTCAGACGCCGTTTTGTGTTAAACTCAGATACTTATTTAGAAAGGACAAGCAACAAAGGTTAGTCAGTGGAAATCGAACAATCACCGTGACAAATATATATTTTGTAACTCGATCACTTCAAGAATGTATTAAAATCTGTATGCTGATCATTTTCCCTCGAAGTATTGTTTTACTACGCTTCTGTCGCCAGTTTCGGCTACCGTATTTGCTCAGAGCAATCGGAACTTGGAGTCTTGAATGATTTAGTCAGATGTCTTATTTTTCTGTAATCTGACACGCGGTGATTGCAGCGAGAATCGTTCACAAGCCCTTAGAAGTATTACTGGGTCTGAAGCCCGTGTATAATTTGAAGTAAACTGTTCAAGTTTTGCTTTGATTCTGGGAGAAATTTTGCTGTTTTGAGTGGGTTCACATACAAAACAATTCGAGCCTATTAAATATGCATGCCTGAGTCTGGTGCATGCGGTAGTAAAAACAAATCGCACAGGAAGCCTATTTAATTGTACTGCCTATGAATTCAAAATTGGAAAATCAGTGTTCCTTTTTTCCCGTACTACGACGGCCGACCAACTTCAAACTTTGAGTATTAAATTTCGAGAACGTGCTTGGCAGACTGTATGAATTAATTTGACGTGCCGACCGTGGGAAATACGTACTTCGTCATGCAATCGATTCTTTTTTCAACGCAAAAGTATAACACACACCATTCTTTTTCTCCTTCCTTTGCGTGTAGCACTTGAGTTCGAAGAAAAGATTGAGTCAACATTTCGGTAAAACAAAGGCTACTCTTATTGGGAGTTACCAAAGTAAAAGTCCCATCAATGGCAGAGTGAGGGGGGTATATGCGATTATCGTATTTCTAGTTAGGAATGGTATCTAGTAGTATAGGAGTTGAGGGTATGGGCGCACTTTACAGCGCATTTTCATCAAAATATGGCATAAATTAAGTTGCTAAAAAACTGCGCTCTTAGCTTTTTGTATTATTGCACTTGCACTGCCTTTACAACACAACATAATACATGTTTGAGAGTCTTTACTTACAGCGCAGTTTTTTGTAATTTTTATTTTTGCAAACGCACTTAAATTTTTTAAAAAACATATAGAATGGAAAAAATAAGATACAATATGGTTTAAATTTTTTTTAAAACATATAGATTGGTTAAATAATTAAGTTACCAAAAACTGTACTCATAGCTTTTAACAATAATGCCCTTTAATCACCTCTACAATCACTATATCATATGTAAATTTCGACTCACAAATGATACGAACTCGCTATTGCACAACCCCTGAAATGGTGTATAATACTCAAGTAATGACTAAATATTAATGGCGACGAAATTTTAATTTATTAATTAAGTAAAATATAAAAATGAAGAAAGTAAAGAAAAATGAAACATGAAATGAATATAAAATTATGGTTTTTTGCAATTGCGAATATGTTTTAAAAGTGCGTTGAAAAAAAGGTTGTCTTTCTTGTAATGAGATGTACTTTTTATGAAAGGTTCTTTAAATACAAAAATCATGATTAAATTATCCAAATAATAAGCTGAAATAATATTTTCGCGTTCTATAGGTATTATTATTTTTTCCATATATATTATAGTTGAAATTTTTTTTACCAAAAAAGGTTTTCTAATTCATTAATTTTTATTTTTAGTTTGTGTTCAATGTTAACGTGTTTTTCTTGTTCGTCCTCTAATTTGGTTATTAATCTTACATTGTTTTTGTGCATATCAACTAATTCTCTTTCTGTTTCACAATACAATTCATGTAGACACGTTAATTCGTCGTATAATTCTTGTATTTTTCTTTCTTTTTTAGCGCAACAAATTTTCAAGTCGTGTATCTCAATGTCTTTATTGTCGATTGACTTTAGAAGTTTGTATGAATTTTTATTTGAGAGATGATTGAAAATGTAATCGCAAAATAATTTAATTTTTGTGTAGTAGTCCATATATAGTAACGTTACATATTATGTTTAAATTTTGTAATGCCCATACGCGTAACTGCGAATCCCATCCTTGAGAATATATCTTTTATCGTCGAAACAACTTAAACTTATCTTATTTATTTCGTAGGAACCTAATTGATGATGATCACTTCTAATTGTTTTCATTTTATGATAGATTTGTTGCCCTTTTAGGAGTACATTTTTGTAATTTTCATGGTGAATGACGTTTTTGATGATATTTTTTTTGATTCCCTTTGCTGTTTTTGATTCTTCGTTTGTTTCTTTTAAATATGAGTACATTTTACTTTTCAACCCAACGAACTCGCGAATTGGGATTGAGGTTGTTTCATCTTGAATTTGCCAATTTTTTTTTTGTTGGTTTCGTCGTGAAATTTAGAATCTTTTGGGTAGTCACTAAAATCGAATTTACTTTTATCTTTCCAAAAGTCTTCGTAAATGTCTCTTGTTTGTATTTCATAACAAAGTGAATCAGTATCTGTGAAAAGCAGTTTTGCTTTGTCGTTGTATTAAAAAGTATTTTTTAGTGTGTTTCACTTAAAAAACTTGACTGATTTCAACGTTTACATTTTCTCAAAACTACGCTAATAAACGCCGGAAATGGCATTTTATTTTTAACGTAGTTGTAGTGAAAGTCGTACATTAGCGTTTTTGAGAGGTCTAGAATACACATTCCTACATAAGTTGGCCTGTTTAAGGTTAATGTTTCTTTTATTTTATGCACTGCGACTAAATTTTCACTGAATATTTTACTAGAGACGAATGTAGGTTTTGATGACCATTTCAATAAGTCTTTTTCATTTGTGACTAATTTTACGTTGACACGTTTGCGTATGTTTTCCATTGTTTTTCCATAAACAGAATTGTTCATTAATTTGAAGAAGTCTATTTCAAATGGATTTTTAGCTTGTTTTCTTTTCTCTGTGTTGAAGTTAATGTATATTTTCAACCATGGTGATTGGCGAAATTTTAAAACACGATGAACTTTTGTTACCCTCAGACCTAAGTCCATGTATAATTGTAAATTTTTGTAGTGTAGTACATACTTTTCTTTGTTGCTTAGTGATGGTATTAATTTGTTGACTTGCCCAATGCTAATGTTGTATTTATTTTGAATTTTTTTACAATAATCTGATAGCATACTTTTTTCTAATTTTATTTTTTCTGGTGCGAGTGGATAATCATTGTGAAGATTGTGTAGTTTTTTGGGGTACTCAAGGTCGACCTCAAGTATTATCCCTTCTTTACTATTTTCGTCGTATTTTGCTAAGTCCAATTTGTTTATTTCTTCATTTCTTAACCATTTGAAGCTACTTGTTGGTAGACTTTGCGACATCGCCCAACCATAAAGATTATTTGCATCCAAATAAGTAATGTATTTGGATGGTTTGTTTTTATCATAGTTTTTTATGTATTTATTGTTTGCTCTCGAAAAACGATTTGCAATATATGATGTACCACCACGCAGTCCTTTTTCAATGAACAAATGCATATCAAGATCACTCATTAGCTCCAGTTTGATTTTAGTCATTTTTAACATTGCATCCCAACTTAATCCTGGGCTTGTGAAATAATGACATGGGTCTAACTTATAATACTTCAAACATGTGCTTCTAAAGTTTTCAAACACGTCTGCAAGCAACAAAACGTCACTTTTGAGATATAAGTCGTGGTATTCACCCATGTTTTTCAATTTAAAGGTTTTCCACACATTTTGCGCATGTTTGTATTGTTGATTTGAGATGTGCTCATCATTTAGAATGCTAAAAAAGTCGTCTTTTGACGGAAGTTGTTTTTCTTCAAATTTTTCAAAACTGCTCATAAAATCGTATGGATACACACCCTTTTTGGTCATGATTTCAAAGTTTTCTTCAAATTCTTGTTTCGTGTACTTGAAGCACTCTTTAGATAGATTATTGACTAATTTTTCAAGACTTGAATTCAAAAATTGAAGACTATCAATAAAGACCAAGTTTTGTCCAAGCATGAAAGCCATGTACTTTTCCATGTTGTTTGGAATTACGTTGATTGTTTTTTTAAATTTGCCAATTTCTTGCATTATGAAGTGACTATCGTATCCACGTAAGTTGTGGAAAATAACTGGGATTTTTTTTGTTAGTTTAAAACTTAAATTACAACTTTGATGAGCTGATCCACGATATTTTCCAGTAATGTGACAATGATCTCGGACTCTGACGTCTTTTTCTTTGTATTTTCTTTCGCAAATGTGACAATTTTTGGATTCTTTGAAGTTTTTTTCGTCTTCGTTAGTCAAGATCATTTCCTCATTACACTTTTCTTTCATCATTTTTTCACACCACTTTTCTTCTTCTAAAATTGATTTGATGAACTTATGTACTGCGTTTTCTCCTCTATACAGAACCAATGGTTTGCTAAATTTATCATCGTAACAACAAACAACTTTGTAAGCGAACCCGCGTGTTTTTGATATGCCTCTGTATAACTTTCATGATCATTTGGTTTACATCCTTGAATTTTTTCTGTGATGGCCTCAAAGTCGGCGTAGATTACAAATGGAACTGGCAGCTGCTTGTTGTAGTTTTGAAATTTAACAAAGGTGTTTTTTTCGGGCATTTTTATTGCTTGTTGGCCATTAATCACAATACAGTTTTGTTCGTGTTCTTTTAGAACTCTTAAGCTCGAGAAGCATTGAAGACAATACATGCAAAAGTGTTTTCCATTTTTATGTTTAGATTGATTATACATAAATCGATTGAATTTTTTTATTAACACATAATGATTGTTTTTACCTTCTGTTATTAATAATAAGTTCATTTGTTTTTCAAACTTTTCTTTTGAAACATAGATAGGGAATGTTTCTTTATTTTCGTAACCAAATACGTTTATGTTGATATCGTTTTGTTTTTCAATTTTATTGTAATCTTTTTGTTGAACTGGAAAGCTCACTCCGTTGTAATTTAGTTTTTCAACTAGTTTTTTATCACTTTTTTTTATTCGTTGTGAATCTTTTTCTTGTGGATTTAATGAACGCACGTGGCACCATCTAAAACATTCATTATCGTCGTTTTTAATGTTGATCAATCCTTTTCTTGAACTTTTTTTTAACTCTAATGGTAATTCTATGTATGAGCTGCCTTGGAGTGGCTTATATTTGACAATGTTTATATGATGTGATTCAACGTTTTTTATTCTCCAGTCTGAACCTTCACTAATCCAAATTGCTATTTTTCCTAATATTTGCGCCATTGAAAAGTTTAACGACTTTAGAATTTCATTGTTACTTATTATAGTTTCAGTTTTGCTATTGAAAAAGGCACTTTTGTGAATTAAATTGCCTTTTACTTCTTTAAAGAACACGATTTTTAGTGTTTCAACGTATTTTAAACCTTTCATTTCGTTTAACTCTTTTTGCAAGCAGAAATTTTTTATTGCTAATCGTGTGGACTGAAGTTGAATTAATGGATCTTGCTTGTTTTTAACGCTAATTTCGAAACTCTTTGTGAAATTCTTGAGAGCTTTTCGCAATGGTGTTATTTTTGTTCTAACTTGTGGAATTGGTTTCTTTGTTCGTGGCTTTATGTTCATAAAGGCGTATTTTCTATCAATCGAGTGAGTCTTTGTGTCGTCTCTTTTTTTCAATGACTTTGCATCTTCTAGCCTTTTTAACATTTTGTCTGTTTTTGTGCCTTCATTTTTTTTAAGTTTTTTAAGTTTTTTAACTTTCTTTTTATACTTTCTTATAATTTTTATCAACTCACTTTTAGAAAGATTATTTAAATCACTTTTTCCGTCGCCTAAGTTCAACGTAATTTTTTCACTCATCTATATATATTAACTATATATATTATAATCCTATTATAAACGCACTTCTTTAAGTGGTTTTGTTTTGATATTTTGTTTTACACTACTTATTGCATTTTCTAACGATTCGCGCGTCTGCTCGTCATGATTTTCGTTTTCTAGAATGGTGTCGAGCGTGTTGACAATTTTTTTTGACACGTTTTGATGCTTTTTTGTGCGACAATGATTTGTTTTTTGTTGATAAGGAATTTCTATTTCACAACAATGACATTTCCATTTTGTTTCCCTCATGCATTTATTTTTACTTTCTCTCACTTTTTTATGTCTTTCTTCGTCGTCGTAAATTCTTGGTCTTGGCATATAATTATTATACTATTACTATATATTTTTAAGTAATTTCACAAACGCACGTGTTGTCTCATGGCATGAGACACGTCTTGTAAAAACTTTTTAAAGCAGCGTCTAGTTGGTTTGTCTCACGCCATGAGACTTTTTCAAGACTTTTTTCAAGTCGCCAAGTGGTATCCATGAGTTGAAATTGTCGTTGTAGCCTTTCCATTTCACAAGTGCACTATTCTTGTTTTTTCTCACGATGCGTTCTATTCTGAACACGTCTTGTTTAGTTTTTTGAAGTTCTGCTTCATAGAATTTTCCTTGTATTTCATTGTCGTTTAAGTCCTTTATTTTATAGGTTATTGGGTTTGTAAATGAGACACCACTAATTGTAAAAATCTCTTCAGTCCAATTTTCAGTGTAACCTTTGTCGAAAGTTTTTCGTTTGTATTTAGAAATCCGAACTTTGTCTCCAATTTTAAATTTAGGTTTAGGAGGTTGCATTAGTCTTTTTTCGTCGAATAAATTTGCAAAGACAATGCGTTTGTTCTTTTCTTCGCTTGCTTCGACAGGTGTTAATTTTGTGCTTGAATGAACTGTATTGTTGTATTCATCGACAAGTTTTGGAAGTAAATTTACGTATTGCGTGTTGTTTTGCGCTGTGAATCGTTTCCACATTTTATTTTTCATTGTTCTGTTCCATCTTTCAACGATAGGTGATTTTTCTTCATTTTCAGTTGAGTACAAAGTGATGTAGTGTTTTTTTAACAACCCTTTGAAATGTTGATTGTAGAATTCAGAACCCTTATCCGTCCATAAAAACTTTGGCTTTCTGCTTTCATTTAAAATGGATTTGAATGCGGTTGTAATATCTTGCCCTCGCTTACTTTTAAGTGGTCGAATCCATCCATATTTTGAAAAAACCTCGATTACCATCAAGAGGTACTTATATCCTTTATTCCACTTGCTTAATTTTTGCATGTCGACTAAATCTGCAGCCCATATTTCATCAGCGTAATTTACAATCACTTTTCGCTTCAGAAAGTTTCGCTTGATTGGTTTGTGTAATTCGTCGGCTAATCGTTGAGCCCAATCGCTACCACTCAACGCCGTTTTTCGTTTTTTGACACACCAAGACCAAGTTTTCTTTTTTTGTCGATTAAGAATCGTGCAGTTTGACCCCACTTCGGAATGTCTTTGTAGGGTAATTCATCAATTTTTTCGACCATTTTTTTGTCGCAATCATGCTTGTTTATTCCTCTGTCGTAACAAATGTCATGATGTGCGGCAATCTCGTCGATTTTATTGTATGGTTGTACATGCCATTTTGTTACTTTGCCAGTGTCTTTGTCGTATTCTAACTGTTTTTCCAACGGGTTGTATGGACCCATATATCTATACTTTCCGGGTGTGAATCCAGATTTTGGTCGAGGCAATTTTTCAATGGCTTTATGAATATCAAAACCGCTTCCAACGTTACTTACGAAACAAGATTTTCTGCAACTACAAATTGCACACCTTGAGTCGATCATCTTTCGTCCATTCTTCGTTGTTTTTATATTGATGTCGTTGTTTAAATTTTCTGTTTTAGATTTGCATTTTACACAGTAACTCATATATTGTTGCTTAGATTTTAATTTCTTTTCTTTACGAATTGTGTCTTCGTTATTCCACAACTTGCGCAAGTGCATTTCATCATTGTTCTTCCATTTTTTACCACAATTTTTTCAGATCCAGGAACACATTCAGTAACGCGTTTTTCTTTTACACAGTACGATTTAGTCATTATAATCTTTGTTTATATATTTTCATCGAAACATTTTTTTACACTTTTTTTTATTTTATCGACGAACAAGAATTCGTAGGGTTGAAGTTTATTGAACGCTTGTTTTTGAACACCATTTTCTTTTGCGATAAGGTTGTAATGTGTTTTTGTCGTTGGTGAATATAATGCCATGTGTGAACAATTTTGCCTGAGTTTCGAGGGCACGTCGTAATAACTTTGACTCAAATATATGGGACTGATTCCATGATGTCGACCATCAGTAAAGTGATTTGCGATTTTATTTTGAATTGGCTGTGAAGCGTTTACAAGATCGTCGAATACAACGAGTTTACGGTTATTATGAGGGTATTCACTTGTGTCTTTAATTTTGTCTTCATCATGAACTTCGAGAATTTGATACCCAACCTTACTCGAGATTTTGTCCATTAATTTTATGAGGTCTTGTATCTTGTCTTGATGTTGATTTGGGGTGTAAATGTATATTTTGTCGAAAATACAAATTTCTCTTATTAAAAAAATACAACAATTGGTTTTGCCACAATTACTTTGGCCACATATCAACATTCTGAAGTCTTCTGGTAAAAAACCTACTCTTTTTCTATCTTTTTTTTGAACACCGTATCATAGTTTGGAATCTTCATATAAATAAAGATTATACATTTACGTCTCCAAACAACATTTAAGTTTAAAGTTACATGTTGAAATGCACATATTTTCTAATTTAACTGTATATGGATATCGAAAAATTAAGAGATGCATTCAACAGAAAACTTCAATTCGATCAAGGAATTAAAAATATTAACCAAGACATTTTAAACTACAGAAATCAGCAACTTGGAATTGATGTGCAAAGAGAGGATCTTTTTAAACCAATCACGAAAAGGCAAGACGAAGCAAAAAAAAGTGTCGACAAAAAACAAGACGAGATTCTCAGGAAGTTGCAAGAAGGGCAAGAACAAATCGTTGACAAAATTGATGAATCAGGAGAAACGACTATGGAAGACGTCTTCGACTACATGTTTCCATTTACAACACAAGAACTTGGATTTTTGGAAGAACCACATTATCAAAGAATCAACAATCAATTTATTCCTGTTGAAGCACTTCCAAAACCACAAACATTATTAAACTTCAATCAAAACGACCTCGATTTGTTACGAGAAAGAGTTAATTCATACGTTCATTCGAAAAGTAATATGAAAGGAAAGTTTAACAAAAAAAAGACCGAAGATGCGAGAATGAAATCCAATATCCTCAGTCGTGAAATTAAAATTTTGGGAAAGTATAGAAATGCAATAGATTGGGTGATAAATGAAAGAGTCAAAGAAATGAGCCCAAATCAATATGGTTCGGGCGTTCGAAAATATAAACAGCCACCAAAGAATTCTTACAAAATAAAAAATAATCAATACGGCGGGTTTAACATCGATATGCAAAAGTTGATGAATGAATACAAATTAGTGATGTTTAATCAAGGCAAAAAAGTTTATGAAAATGATGTCGATAAATCATTTGTTGATCTTATTACGAAACGTCACAATCCAAAACTCAATTATTCTCAACGTGCAAAAACAGTGTTCAGGGACATTAATAACATGACAAATATGCCTAAACATCGCTCTTCTGGCAAACAAAAACTCATGACTGGTGGCCACACAACAATTTATTATACCAATCCTCAAGAACTCGTGAATCGCCTAAAAGTCATCTCAGGTAGCTTAAATGCAGGTAATTCTTCAATTGCTTTGAAAAACGAGGCCTGGGAAGTAATAAACCATTTACGAAAAATCGAAACTATGAAGGAAGATCAATACGAAAATTATGTTGAAAAATATTTGGAATCGTGATTTTCTAACGTATTTATATAAAAGATGCCAAAAGTAATTTATCAAACTCTTGCGTTAAATAGTGCAACTGCTGATTTTGGCGTTCCTCATGATTTTAAAACAAATGTGAATCCTGCCATAAACCTTGACCCAAATGAAGAATATTATATTGCGTTTGATCGAGTTAGTATGTCTTATTCTTGGTACAACATAAGCGAAGAAGCCAACAACAATGAATTTTACTATGATTATAAAGGTACAATTTACAAAGTTGTTCTTACAGATGGTAATTATTCTTATGAAGACATAGATTCGTATTTAAAACATTAATTCTCGATACACATTCTGAACTCAAAAAAGAAGACTTGACAATCGACATATCGTTTAATTTATCGACTCTTAAAGTATTAATAAGACTTGGAGCTGATTTCAAACTTGACTTACAAAGAGCGAACAATAGATTTTGTGATTTGTTGGGCTTTGAACGAGTCGTCTTAGGTGATGATAGACGATATTTATCGACTAAACTTCCAGACATAACTAGAGGCATTGACAGTCTTCAAGTGCATTGTAATTTAGTCGGCAAATCAATATTAGTAGGCTCCAATACCTCATCGGACGTAATATATCAGTTTAGTGTGGAAAATCTTCCATTGAGTTATGCATTTACAGAATATAATCGAAGATTAATGTGGGTTCCTCTTAACACAAGAAATATAAATATGATACGTGTTTGGGTCACCGACACAAAAAATAATCACGTGAACTTGAATGGAATCCACATTTCTGTCTTCTTCGTGATTGGAATACAAGAGAACTTTTAAAAATATACAACCATTATATAATGATGAAAAGAAGAGTACGAAATGAATATGGACAATCAATATATGTTGATCGATATGGAGATCAATATGGAGGAGGTATTTTTAGTGACGTCGCAAGCAAAGTGTTAAGTTCTTTGACTGGAGAAACGGCAAAAACGATTGCAAAAAAAGGTGCAGAAAAATTTGTTGAAGAGGGATCAAAAAAAAATGGTTCAAAAGTTGGAGAAATTACAGCAGACAAATTAGATGAAAAAATTCGTGGCAAGAAAAAAACGAAGGACAATGAACTTCGAACAACGACGATTGAAAATAAAGGCGAACAAATCATGAAAGAACTTCAAAAATATAATAAACCTTCAAACAACAAATCTTCAAATAAAAACAATAGATTATCCATGGAAATCGACATGTTGCTGAACACATAAGTTGACACATCAAAAACACGGAATCAACATGTTGCTGAACACGTAATTTGACGCATCAAAAAACACAGAAGTCGATATGTTGCTAAATACATAACGTTTTGTCTAAATTATATATATATGAGTTTCAGGAATCCAAAATTCAACGAACGCTATGAATATATTCCAATTCAACCAAATAGAGCTGTCTCTCTTCCAGGCGCGAATCAAAAACAGCTAAAGAACATTGATTTTGTAGTTGATACTGTAAACGAACAAACGCCATATGATTGGTACAATGCTTTTTTCGAAGCAACTTTTTACGTTTCAAAAATGGACGACAGTGCTTTTAATTTTAATGCAAACGGATCTTCAAGAATTGCCCCAATTTGTGGATCACACTCTATGATAAATGAGTTGACCGTAAAATATGGCGGAAAAATAGTCCTGAACACAAATGACATTAATCAGGCAGTGCAGTGTAAAAATTTGGTAGATTATTCTAAAAGTTACGCTGAGGGAATTGCCGAATCATCTATGTTTTACGTTGAAAAAAGTCGCGAACCATATGTTCTGCCATTTTTAAAGGCAAATGAAACCCCACTTTTGGGCGACTATAACGAAGGATACAAGAAAAGAAACGACGCGATTCTTGGGAAAAAAGACGTAAACGTATTAATTCCTCTCAATCGATACTCATTCTTTGAGGCGTTTCAAAATCGTGTTTGTCCATCTGGAAAATTTGAAATCAATGTAAAATTAGAGGAGGACGATGTTTTTCTTTTTAAAGGTGTGCAAAAAACTCCTGCAAATGGAGATCAACGCGCTGCAACTGTTGATGGCCGATACGTCGTGAAAAGTCTTACATTATGGGTTCCCAAAATGACGCTTTCAGGCATTGGAGGGCAAAATTTTCTTACTAACTACGCTAAAACGCAATCATGGTCGTATCTCAAAGAAAATGTGCTTACGTCTACAACTTTAAAAACGAGAAACGACACTTTCAAGATTTCAGACACAATAAGACGTCCGCGTCATGTTTTTGTATGGTTTAGCAATAATAAAAGCATAAATAAACAAGAAGCAAATCAGTTCATATACGACACTAATGAAATTGGAGACGCGGGCGTAAAAGTAATGGAAGGGCAATTAATTGTTGGCAATCACAAAGAGTATCCAGAAATTGCGTATGATTTTGTCAATGAGCCATCACGCGTTTATCGTGTCCTTGCACAGTACTCAAGGGCGTTCAATGATTATCTTTCAAGCCATCTTCCGACGCCAGAATTATTTTATAAAGTGTATCCCATGATGTATTTCGACTTGACGAACCAACCCGTTGGAACATTGGATTCCATGGTTTCGTTGGCCTTTAGATACAAACTTTCTGGCAACGTCACAGGAGCCGAAGGATATGTGATTCGGGCCGTTGTTTTGAATGAAGAAGAAATTGAAATTAATGTTGAATCAGGTCGAGCCATTTTGAAAGCGTAAAAATCTAAACATCAATATATGAGCGAAAGTGAAAACGAAATAAGTGAAATTGAATCGAGCGAAAGCGAAGTGAGTGAATATGAAACGAGTGAAGATGAATCGAGCGAAATCGAAAGTGAAAGTGAAGATGAAAGTGAATATGAACCAAATGAAGAAGAATTAAAAAAGGCAGAATTAAGCGACGACGTATTTTCAAGTGAAAGTGAAGACGAAGAAATTGGATCTAAAATTAAACCCATCAAATACCGTAAAATAACTGTTTAATCATGTGTGAAATACTGTGTGAATTTGTCTAATCTTAAAATATATATGAGTTATCATCAAGTTGGAGTAAGTTTATCACCAAATCAAAAAAATCGTTGGCAACTGCCTTTAGAAAACGTGCACCCATTACTTTGAGATTGAAAAACTCGAATTTGCGCGGTTCTGATATGTTAATGCTGACAAAGTCTCAAGTGAATCGTATTCAAAAAAGTATGCGAAATGGCACAGGAACGGACTTAAAAATAAGTCAAACTCAAATTGGAAAAGTCGGAGGAAATTTGTTTGGAAGTCTCGCTAGAGTGGGGACAAGGCTTTTGCCAACTGCTTTGAAATATGGCCAAAAAATCGCTGCACCGTTGGTTTCTGGCGCGCTTTCTGGTTTGGCTTCCACTGGCATTGGTAAATTATTTGGTTCTGGAGCACAAAAAGGAGGATTTCTTGTTCAACCACAAAATTTGAGTCAATTAATGCAATATCATTCTCTTTTGACACCATCTCAAAAACGTAATCTTATGAAAGCAATGCAAATGGGAAGTCCAATGACAATTCGACCAACTCAAAAACAAATGGGATCTGGGATTTACAGTATATTAGCGTCGATCGGTATTCCAATGGTACTAGATGCACTCACGAAGGGCTCTGGATTGCAAATTAGACCTTGGTCTGGAAGGCGTCCACAACCTCGTTCGAGTTCACGAAATCCCTCTTCAGAAGGAGGACTTTTAATGCCCGCAAACACGCGCCCTCCCCCTTTTTTCGGAACTTGGGATCAATATGGCAGAGGAAAAGGTGGAAGAAAAAAAAAAACCTCAAAAAAGGGCAAAGGATTAATTCCGAAGATACCAGTAGTTTCAAATTTATTGGACAACACCTTGGGAAAAATTCCATTGATTGGAGACCTCGAAAGAGTGATTTTTTAAAACCAAAGTTCAAACCTGCGGCAATCACAAATTTCGACATCCATGATTGGGTCAATTTTCTGAAAATCCAAAATTTCAACGGCGTGTTTTCAAGAAACCATATCACTTCATTTCGAAAATTGGGATGCTACGTGATAAATTTGAATGAAAGTCACGAACCTGGAAGTCATTGGGTTGCAATTCATATAAAACCAAAAAAAATCGAGTATTTTGATTCATTTGCTTTAAACCGACACAAGAAATCGTCGAATTAGCTTCAAAGTTGAAAAAAAAATACGTGTTCAACACTTCTCAAATGCAACACTTATATTCTGTAACGTGTGGGTATTTTTGTTTGTACTATGTTCTTAATTCTTGTAAATTTAAAAAATCGTTTTACGATATTATCAAAATATTTGATCCAAAAAATCACATCGTCAATGAAGCGTTCATCAAAAAATATTTCCAAAGTTTGTAAGTAATGTTTATATATGGGTGTTTTACGACCAGGATTTGAAAATGAACATGATGATTACGATCACACTCAAATTATTAACCAATTATCAATTGCTAAATTTTTAAATGGTACAAAAACAAGAGTTGTGGATATTCGACAAGATGATGATGGCACTCTCAGTGTTTATGTAAAAGATGTGTTGTGTTTCAAAATTCAACCGTCTGACTTCGTAACTTATTTTTCAAAAGTGCCTCAAGTAGCAACGGGGGTTTCAAACAATGACTCAAACCCACAAGAGTTAGTACTATATTCTAAACACAAAAAAGACATCGAAGACGTCAAAAAAATGATTCAAGCTGCACAACAAGGCGATGTTTTCAAAGATGGGAAGACAAACACAAAAGACGTTGATATTGAGGTTCTTGGAGACGATCTTATTATTCGTAGCGTTGCTGAAATTGAACTTGAAACTAAATCAATAGATTTGGATGCAACGGAAAAAATAACGTTTTCAAAGCTCCCAGAATTGCCTCCAAGCGTTGTCAACGACTCTTCGAAACCAACTGAACTTGTTCTTCAAAAAACAATGACCCAAAAAGACCAAGATTTGAAAAATGAACTTGTTGCGAAAATAGATAATTTGACTTTTAAAGACAATAAAACTTTGATGAAAGATCTTGATTATCGATTTGAAAATGGTGAAAGCAGTTTTTACAACAATAATGCAGACGGTTGGGAATTTTTAGAGGTGCAGTCCAAAAATCAAATCACATTTGTGGGAAAAATCCCAGAGGTTTTTCGCACTCTCGATAATGTCAATTCTAAGCCAAATCAACTCGTTGTTCTAAAACGACACCTCAAAGATGTTGCAGACTTAAACTCAAAAATAAACGCACTCTCAACTTCAACTTCAGGACACTCAACTTTTAAAGATAAAAAAACAACGACTCAAATGGTTGATCTTCAAATTTTGCCTAACGGTCTTGAAATTCACTCTGGAGGGTTTCGCGCAATGAATTTTGATTTGTTTCAAGGCACTTATTTTACAAAGGTTCCAAAATTATTAACTTCATCAAACACTTCCAACACTAATGATCCAAACGAACTCGTGATGATGAAAACACTTCAAAACCACATCGCAGATTCATTAAAATTCGCAGACAACAAAAGTGAAGTTAAAAAATTAGATGTACGGTTTGAAGGTTTAAGCACTATTGAATTTTGGAGTGGAGGTTCTCTTCAAAAAAAGGCAATGAAAATTTCCGACAACTCTGGTAAAATTTGGTTCACGTCTAATCATCTCCCCGAAATTGAAACTCATGGACTCTCAAATTCTGAATTAAACGAGGACGAATTAGTTGTCATGAAAACAGTCACAAAAGCAACAAAATTTAAAGATGGAAAAACAACCGTGAATACAGTAGACATACGTGATTGGGGTCTTCCAGAAACACAAATATGGTGTCAACCGGCTAGTGGTGTTTCAAAAAAAGCAATTTCAATTGAACATGGGAGTGGTAATCTATTTTTTCATGGAGAAGAACTCCCACATTGTAATAATGGTCTGAAAAATAATCGTGCTCACCCACAAGAAGTCGTTGTTTATCAGACAGTTTTGGATTTGGAAACAAAAGTCGATAATTTGAAGAATAATTCAGACGCAAAATTTAAAGATGGAAAAACGAAAGTTTCAGACGTAAATCTGTCGCAAGAAAACGATGAACTAAGCCTTTACACGTCTAAAGAAATAAAACTTGGCGTGAAAAAAGACAAGGATTCATTCAATGATATAACAATTGACAAATACAAGATTATGTTCAACAGCGAAATATTATTTGGAAAACTCGACAAAGAGCAAAAGTCGACCGCCACCATAGTTCCAAAAGGCTACGACCTAATCTCGATGAATAGTGTTGTTCAAAAAAATCTTCAATTTTTAAGTAACACACTTTATTGCGCTTTAACGTCATTATGTTGGACTCTCAAAATCGACACGTTCGCAAATAACGTCATACAAGGTGCTAATCTTAAATTCGTTGCCTCCAAATTTACACTATTAACAGACCTAATCTCCAACCCAATTTACTACAACGATTACATCGAATTTGGGAGATATGATGCACAAAGTGCTGCGTGGGCGTTAAAGAGAAAAAAAAGCTCGATTGAACTCATGGTGACTGGTTTCGCTGATATGGAAGTTTTCACGCTCACAAAGGATGGTAAATTTAAAAAAAAGTTAGCAACCATCACTGCACTTTCGTTACGTGACACCGTTTATATCAACACCGACGATTTCTTTACATTCTCTTGCAACGAAAACCAAGCAACGTACATAAAAATCGCAATAAATCTTCACCCATTTAAACACGCTCCCATACCTCTCGAAGATTCTATTAAAGACCCACGATCAGTACCACTCACGATTCAAAATTATTTTGGATTTACTGGAAACACACAAATTAACGACATAGACGAAATAACTTTTGAGTCAATCAACAACACAAAAATATCACAAATTCCTGGTTTTTATGGAGACCTTTATGAATTTCAAACCGTCTTCTTGCTCGAAGGAAACATAATAAAAGAAAAAAACATTTTAAAATCTGATGGCTCTAAACTCTTTCACCATGCTTACACATACGAAGATTCACATTGGGGACGAGCCTTGACATTTTCATTCTACGACATCACACAAGACTCATCAGGTTACAATTCGCAAGTTTCAGTTTCATTATTCAACGACAAAAATGAACACATCACAACAATAAAAAAAGGCGCCGTCGATAATACAAAGGCAACAATAGAAATGACCGTAAATAAAGACTTCTCTTATTTTGTCATGGGATTCTCTGGCTGCACTGACGCAAGTCTCAATTTGACATGCTATAAAACACAATTGTTGGATGAAAATACTGGATGTTCGAAAGAATTAAATCTGCGCGAAAAAGACATGGTGAACGTAAAAAAAATAAAATCGTCGTCAAATAACGGTATTGAAGTTGATGGAAATTTAAAATGTGTGAATCAAGGCCCTCTAACCGACGATTCAGTCATGACTCTTAAAAACCTTTCGAACTACAACCATGAAAAAATCAACACCCTCGTATTGAGGTTTACAGTTTTAAAATCCATTGAAATGAACGACAATGAGCGCTATCCAGTTAGACAAACAAACGCATTTTCACGATTTGGTGGTGCAAACACAATTTGGGTGGGATCTGACTCTACTATCCAAAAAACACAAAAAAATGGTACAAAACAATACATAACATCCTTCACTTTTAACCACTCTCATGATCAAACCGTCTTTGTAGTAGTGAAAACACAATTTTTAAGTTATGGTGCAACCAGCGACTCAAAAAATCAATCAAAAGACGCTGACCTAGAGGTCGTTCTTGGATCTTCAAATGCATACCCAAACTTAAGGGACAAAATTCTTGGTGGTGCAAACGTAAAACTAGGAAGTATTGGAACCTGTAATTTTTGGCTTCATAAGGACGACGTTGTCTACTTTCGTGCAATGTCGAATGAAAAAAGCAATCAACAATTTCAATTATTCTCAACACTCGAATACTACATCTAATTTTATAAGCATATTTTATACATGGGATACTTCGTTTTGTCTAACAACATTTACAACACACCTCAAACTTCCATAATTGAAAAAGAACAAAAAATAGCATCAATCGTCAAATTTAACAATCAAACTTCATTCAAATCAATGGACAACAAACATTACCTCAACGAATACATGACAAATTGCATGAAAACTAAATTATTTAAGGGTTTGGCAGACAAAAGCGCTCGCGTGACTTCATCAATTAGTAAAAAAATAACGTCGTTTTCATATCAGGGTTCAAACAATGACATGGTTCGTCTTCACATTTCATTTCTTGAAAACTTCGACAACAATCCAAACTACAGCAAAAACGTAAACATCGAGCTCTTTCTCAAAGAGACACCAAATCGCGATAAAAAAGTTAGTAGCCTTCTTTTATCCAAAAACATCCATCCAAGTGAAGTCGTTCACAAATACTTGCGTCTTTTTAATCAAGATGAAATCGTCATGCGCGTTTATTCTCACGACGGAAATCCCAATTTTAATTTTTTGATGGAAATTTATAAAGTACAAATATAGAATGGGCTACGTAAATCATAGTTTAAAACATCTTTCAGAAACACACAATAGATTAACCAAATTAGAAAAAAAAATTAGCGACTCAAACGTTGGGAAACTCGAAAAAATAGACGAAGAACCAACTGAGGACAACGATATTTGCAACAAAAAGTACGTGGACCAAGAAATTGACACTTTGTATAAAAACTTAGACGACTTCGCGACTTTAAAAACATTGGATGACTTTGCGACAATAAAATACGTTGACGATGAACTTCAAAAACAAGATCAAGGCGACGAGTCTTCGAAAATTGACCTTAGTAATTACTACGAAAAAGAGACACATACGTTAAAGACTTAAAGTCGCAACATAAATTAGACATTAGTTCTTTAAACACCAAAATCAAGTCTCTTGAAAATAAAGTACAATCGTTTGGTAAAAGCAACGACCACTACGTTCAACATTGTACTCACAACAACGAAAACGAGATCGAATTCGCAATTGTACCCGCAGCGTTAACAAAATTCTACGCAATCTCGAACGACAAAAAAACTTTAACAATAAAAGAAAAAGGCATTTGGCAAGTTACTTTAATCGATCAGATTAAGGAATCGGCCATAAAAAACGTTGAGATGACTGTAACCAATCAAAACCTCGAACGCGACGACAACAAATATTATCAATCTGTTAAAAAATCATCAAAGTGGACAACTTTTTACTTTTCACGAATTCTAGACTTAAAAGCCAATGCAACAATAAAAATCAAGTTTTCAGGGGGATTTGACGGTCTAAATTATTCCAAAATGATAATAAAACGTTATTTGTAATCAATATATATATGAGCAAAAAACGATCCGTAACTTTCAATCATATTTCAAACGACGTAAAAAAGGATGATATTGAAGAAATGATGGCTTATTATAAAACATGTCATAGATTGTGTTACGCTTATAAGCATATGTTCAAGCATTATCAGCGGTTAAACATCGTTGGAAATGTAAGTAGCGCTATAATTGGCGGAGTTGCAGTTTCAAGCGTTATTGCCACAAGTGGAATCGCGCTTTTAGCAATTGGAAGCGTTGGAATAGCCATCCAAACAATCATGAAGTTTAAAAATTTGTCGTCTAAAATAGCAAATTGTAAATACGTCTATCAATCATATGAACATCTTCTAAACCAAATCAAAGGAAGTTTAAGATTAGGCAACGTAAATACAAAGTCGATCATTAAAAAACTCAGTTTTCTAGAGGACATTCGCATAGATCTAACTCCTTCGCCAAATCGTTGGTTTAAAATATACAACAAAAAATATAAAACGACTACCGATGATAATTCTCCATCAACTTCTTAATTGAAACACCATGGACTTTTAATTTTGTTTCTAAAACTTCATTCCACCTTCTTTCATATCTCAATCTTGTCTTCTTCGTTCTTGCGTAAAATTTTTTATGTGGAACTAACTTGCAAAAACGTCAACAATCGTGATACAACGAATCGCGCACTAAAAATCCTCTTTCCATACAAAACGTCGTCTATAATTTTAAACCACTCTTGAATTAAATTTTTATGACTTTCTTCATTTTCATCAACCAACTTTCGCAAAATTTTCTCGACATGATATTTTCTATCATAAATACTTTTTCTTTTGATTATGTAACTTTGTTTATTTGATAAAACCATGACACTGTAATTCAACATTCCACAGTTTTTGCAAGTCATTTTTCCATTGCAATCCAACAATTCTTGTTCACCACAACAACGAAATTTTTTTGGTTCATAGTCATCAATTTCTTCACCACAAAAAGGACAATTCATCCATTCTTTTTTCAACTCTTCGTGAATTTCTTCATTACAATAGTTTTTAACCATCTATATATATTAGTCAACATTATCATTTTAAGTAAAATTTGTAACGCATTATATATGAACAACTGGGTGAAATCAATATATGATGACCTTTTCGATTTTAAAAGCAGAAATAAATTAATAGAAGAAAATTCAACGTTTCAAGAAAAACAAGAACACACTAAAGGAAGAATTGAAGTAATTCGCAGGTACATAAAACACGTCGAAAGCACAATTATGAAAATAAATCTTGAACTAGACGCGATTGAAAAAAGTAAAAAACATAAACGAAGAGTTGGTTAAACATCAAAATTAAACATAAAATTCTACATCTTACTTAATAAATTCATTTAATTTTCAAACCTTTTAATATTTCAGTCCCGATTCTTTAATTTACACCATTCCAGGGGTAGTGCAATAGCGAGTTTGTATCATTTATGAGTTAAAATTTATATATGATATAGTAATTGAAAGGTTGATCGAAGGGTAATATTGTTAAAAACTATGAGCACAGTTTTTGGCGACTTAATTATTTAACCAATCTATATGTTTTAAAAAAAATTTAAATCATATCATATCTTATTTTTTCCATTCTATATGTTCTTTAAAAAATTTAAGTGCGTTTGCAAAAATAAAAATTACAAAAAACTGCGCTGTAAGTAAAGACTCTCAAACATGTATTATGTTGTGTTGTAAAGGCAGTGCAAGTGCAATAATACAAAAAGCTAAGAGCGCAGTTTTTTAGCAACTTAATTTATGCCATATTTTGATGAAAATGCGCTGTAAAGTGCGCCCATACCCTCAACTCCTATACTACTGTATCTCGCTTCTGCAATACTGCGCATTTGGTTTATTTTTGCGAGTCGCGTTGCGAGTCCCGTACAACTTCCCGTAAAGGAATTGAAGGTAGCTGCGCGCGTTATTTCTCCAGGAGTGAATGTGTTAATAGATTTAGTTACAGTTGTAAACAAGAAATAAACTTTCTTGCTTCCGTGTTCTGACTTGGTTTAATCAGCGAGGGTAAGCCTCGGCAGCATTCACCTGATCAATTTTGTTGTTGTTGTTGTTGTTGTTGTTGTTCTTTTTTATCATTGTTTTTCTATTTTTTGTGCAAGAGGATCTCCTGGAAAAGTTTGAAAGAGCTTCCGGAGTTCTTCTGCTTCAAAAATATATTTAATTCTAAAATGTAATTTGTTGAATAATAACATGTTTGCAACAAACAATGAGGATTATGTTTCACTTGAGCCATCATAGTAATATTAATGTTTCCATGAAGCATCTAGTGCCAACACTGGTACATGTAGAGCTACATTATTTTCTAAACTCCGTACCAAAAATAACTTATTTATGCTCTAAACTCTCCAGCAAAGAACACACAACCAGTACAAGCAAAGAACAATTTATTGTTTTTTGGCAGGGATAGAACAGTAGTGCCCAATCCGATCAGGATCATGCTAATACAACTTAAATAGTTCAGAACAAGTTAAATTCCAATATTCACCGGCACAAACAGGCGTGACTCAACTTTGTCACGGACATAGCCATCTTTAGCTGACTCAGATTTCCACCTGCCGTGGACTTTGAAGAGGCGATCTGGAACATTTAGGATTGCGGCTGAAGTGGCTCCTCCAGACCTAAAACTGGTTGCTAAATCTAGATGCGTCCACTCGAATAGCCTGGAGCTTAACTTTAAGTATTTCTCTTGCCCTATCGGCAGTGAGGGGCTTATTAGATAGAACATTTCCCTTAGATTTTTTGTCATACCTTAAAGATCTGAAAATGAAATCCTGGGAATCAAAGGGAATTTCTGCAGCTTCTAAATATTTGAGGAGGTAAATATAGGGGCATGTGATTTTTCCTGTCTTTGCGATATACACCCAGGAACCTTCCCTATATTTATCGGTTTTACTGACTTCCACAAAGATCTTATGATGAGCATGCTCCGTTAAAATGTTGTTTCTCCTAATGCTTAAGAGCTCGGAAATACGGAAGAAACCAGCATATGACAGTACGCACATACAAACGAACCTAATATCCAACAAGTTACTACTGTCCCCATAATAAATACGAAGTGAACACAGTATATCTGTGGTAATCGGCTCCGCTTTTCTCACAGGTTTACAAGAAATGCGACTAGAAGCCTCCACTATAGATTTTGGGAGATACTTATCACAGGGATTTGCGTTCTCGAATCCTGCTAACTTGTGTATCCAACTAGACTGGCATTGCCAGTGAGCTCGCGGTGTGAGTTGCGTCGAGACCAGGTACTAAAATGGAACTGTAGGGACAAGAGTGGAACTCCCAAGAGGGACTTCCAGTTTCTCACCAGAAAAATATCACACAGTTATAGAGAACTTGGCTGTTGACACCTTGCTCAAATGAAACCTGATTAAACTATAAATTATCATTACAACACTCATACACTTGCTTCTTAAAGGTTGAGCGACCCTGCATTTTGAGAATGCGTGACATATCTTTTTATGCACAATTGATTTTTGACAGTTTGACTTCGACTCTTATTTCTAACGAGAGGCCACGATTAATCCAGCCTTCGCTTCAATACTTTTGTGTTTTCTTTTATTAACTGAATACGTTTCTTCTATCAGGCTTTTGAGTTTTCGTGTTCTGTAACAAGCGAGGAATGTAACACGACACTTGTTTACGTCAATATTATTGCGGTTTTGTTCACAGTGTGTTCAGTCATTTGTGAACTGCAAACTCAATGCTCAGGACTATTTCGGTGTATTTTCCATATCTGGTATACGTTGACCATTGCGAAACAAAGGCTACATGATCGAATGAAAGGAACATTTTAACAGGCAAAGTACGATAAGCAGAAGAATTTTATGAGGCAACAGATGTCATGTACAAAGTAAAGCATAAATCGCCATTGTTTTGCAGCTAAAGCTCATCGTAGCTTTGGTTTCCGTTTTCGGCCTGTTATCTTCCCAGAAGTATTTCGTGCCGCCACAGAAAGTTTCGTCGGGACTAAATATTTAGCGGCGACAGAGAAATTTGCAATCCCCGAGCGGTATCTATCAAACATTTGTTTACGGCTATTCCTCAAAGCTTCCGCGGTGAACTTAAGAACGCAAACCAAAATTGTTCCCTAAAATCCAGTTTATCCGTGCATCTGCTGTTAGAAACAAAGGCAGCATCTTCTCTTCAGTTATTTTAAGACCCTGAGTGCTGGTCCGGCCGAGGTTCGAACCCGCGACATCCCGCACGAAAGACCGGTGTAAGAGTCTTTTTTGCCCCCCTGGCAAAAATGCCTCCCCGGGCATTATTGCCCAGGCAAAAATGCCTCCCCGGGCTTTTACGCCCAGGTAAAAATGCTTCCCCGGGCATTTTTGCCCAGGCAAAAAAGCCCTCTCTGGGTAAGAATGCCCCCCATTCACAAAATCATCGATTTTGAGTTACAAGTAATTCTGATCAACAAATCCGTGCACAGCTCGTCCGTGCGTAAACATAGGATACTGAAATAATCAAATTCTAGCCAACATCTGGATGTAATCAGTTCATACTGTCAAGTGCTGCGTGACCTGTGGTGTCTTTGATGAACTGTTTCGGAGGAGTGAGGTGGGCGGACGGACGGACGGACGGACGGATGGACGGAAAGAAAAGGGATGGTGGTGGGGGGGGGGGGGGAGGGGGGTGAGGAATTCCACTCGCCCTCCTCGTTTTATTCGTGCACCCCGCCCTACCTTATTCGTCACAATCCGCGTGGGACTAGAAAATAAAATAGTTTCTTTCGGGAGAATATCCCCATTTTCCAAACTTAGCGTGCGGCGGAAACAATTATCGCTGCTTTTTTGTGTTGGAATCGTTCTCGGTTTACGGTGAATTTTGATATAACAGAGAACGCGTGGCAGAAATTAAACCTGACAGGGTTAGGGTTAACGGCGAACGTCTGAGAGGTCTCTCTCGGAAGACATTTCAGTTCAGCGATCTGGGAACTTTTCAACTAATACTGTATCGAATAATAGCTTACCCACGTTGTGCCTCTAATAGTACACTTTTACCTTTTAAATTGCGTTTAGTAACTTGACAGCCGGATACACTAATTATTCAGTGGTGGACGAGAAACAGGTACTCCAAACGTCAATATTTCACGTTCAAACTTTACCCTGTACAGAATGTCATTGAAGTCGTTTGTTTCTAAATACAACGGCAAATATTTATTTGGTCTTTGTTGAAATACATTTCCAGTTAAGTGAGAAAAGCACAAGTTGCGACCCTTAATATGATTATTGTACTTTGATTAGCAATTGTAACTTGACATATCATGTCGGATACAATTGGCTTATCATAGGCGAAAGCCAGGTCCAAAATGACTCACATTTGTAACGCTTGCCGAGGGCACGGAGCAGAAGGAACTCACAGGTCACTAACATAACACTTTAATTACAAACGGTCTGAACGCTACGAAGAACCTCAGAAATCCCCTTCACAAGTCTAAAGTACACGTACAGTCATACAGTAGAACAAAGGCTATACAAAAAAGCGAAACAATAAAGAAAGGCTACTTCACAATAATAATCAAGTATTGTACTAAACGGATATTCCAAAGATATCTGAGTTGTGACTCAATAGATTCAGACACGTACTGTATTGTAATCACTAACTAAACGCAACACAGTGATCAGTGTTGGTTACAATATGATTAAACAAAATAAAAGAACGAACTTTTTAAATAATAGCTTGCCCGAAAGACTATCAAAACAGCAATTTGAAATTTGCTGTCGAAGATGACAAAGGTTTTGCCCTCGGAAATGCCAAGACAATCAATGACAGAGAAATCGCAGGCAGCCCACAATTTATTTTAGAAAAGTTTCAAAGCAAACCGCAAACCTGATTTCAAAGTTCTCGAAATGGAAGGGAAAGAATATAAAAAAGTGAGGAGGGTAGTACCCTCCTTCCCCCTCTCCCCTAAGTTCTATATATATATATATATATATATATATATATATATATATATATATATATATATATATATATATATATATATATATATATATATATATATATATATATATATATATATATATATATATATATATATATATATATTTTTTTTTTTTTTTTTTTTTTTTTTGCGTGTTTTCTTTTCTCTCCATTGGCCCTCCCCTTCCGTTTGAGGAGGTGTTAAACAGACGCCGAGGTCAACCAGCGTGACGCGCGTCACGGAAGGTGCACGCTCCCTGTGGAGTAAGATAAGAATGTCCGGAATCGGTGTCACATTTTGGCGCAACTGAATAATTCTCTTTTATGACGCCTTAGAAGAGTCCTGGTATTGTGCTAACCTTTTTGAATATGCCTTTGTTTGTATTTAAGTATCCTTGTTTGGCTAGAGTTATTAGCAACTATTGAAACGACCTTTCTGAACGCCGGGCATTTTAGCCCAGAGGGGGAAACTGTATCTACAGCATTTTTGCCTGGGCGGAAATGCCCGGAGGGCATTATTGCCTGGGATAAAATGCCCGGGGAGGCAAAATATTGGGGGGGCATTTTTGCCCACTACACCGGCACTCAACCAACTGAGCCAGCCGGGCGGCGGTTACGTCATCGCATATCACGTGATCATATGAACCAATCACCGTGTGCTGATTCTCGACCCAGAAGAAAAAAAACTCCATTTTTAAGCTCGCCGGGGCCACACCCCGCGAGCAATTAATCGCATAAAACGCGTTATGAATAGTAGAACTACCCAGAGATTCTTCGAGTAAGGAATGGAGATATAACGAAACTGTAATCGATGTAGCTGGAAGGAAAGAAAATTCCTTATTACTGCAACAACAAGCCTTGAACTTACAAAAATATTTACAATAAGCAAGAACCGTATTATCAGCTCGAGCATTTAAAGCAGAGATCCAAAGCTCCTGGTGAGGTTGACTGCCGAGCGTCCATCTGGCTGCCGTCGCAACATCTATGAAAGACAAAAACGATAGTGAACAATGTGACGAAATACAATAGTATTCCACACTGATATATACCGATATCAGTAAACAAGGGATCCAAGTGGTCCCAAAGGCCACACGCCATACATATACACATCAATATGCATGGGGGTCCAAGCGGTCCCGATAAAAATCTAGAAAAAATCTGGACCAAGTGGTCAAGTGATCATGCAAGGTTCCAAGTGGATCTCAATGGAAAACCTGAAAACAAGAAACAATGATCTCTTGGGGACCAAGTGGTCCCAATGGATAAAATGTAGTGGGCTAATATACCCAAAAAGCGGGCATCCCAATAACCGACCATATATCGGAACTGAAACACCATAGGTGGCAAAGCGTAAAATTTAAGCGCTCGCTGTGAATCTCAAAAACAGAACCCTCGAGCGGAAATTTGGTGAACCAAACAGGGCATTTTTGTAATTGCCTAGTTCAAAAACATCAGTGCCCACAGATATCTCGATGAAATCGGAGAAAATGCCAGAAAGACCCTTGTCTGTATATATCATAGGCCAGAATGCGGCTGAAGGCCAGGCAGGCACAACTAGGGTTCCCCTAGCCCCTGAGGCAGCAATGTGATTTAGGACTCTAGGGATGAGGAATAACGGTGGAACAACCCAATTGTTTTCGTCTGACCAAGAAACAGAAAAAGCATCAACCACCTCTGTCCCTGGCCACCAGAACCTACTGTTGAAACGTGGCAACTGAGCATTTTCATGATTTGCAAACCTGTCCACAGAGTGTGGACCCCATCTGTTCTCAGCGAGGAGGAAATATTCTCTCCTAACTCGCCAATCATCGTAATCTATAATTTTGCTCAAAAAATCGGCTCTGTCGTTAGCAGATCTCGGAATCTATTCTACTTCAAGCCTGATGTGATTCAGCACACACATTCTGAATATGTGTAGAGCCAAACTTTGCAACTCTTCCTTCATACTTCCAACTTCTACAATCCTAGAAACAGATTGGTTGTCCGTATACCATTTAATTGTGTGCACTTGTAGTAATTGTAAAAATGATTCCAGACCCAGAGAAATAGCTTTGAGTTCTCTGTATGAGGAGCTCTTCTGAGCCTCCTCAACACCCCACATCTTGTGTAGTGTTATGGAAGTGTAGGATGTAGCTTGCACAACCTGAAGAACTCGCATCTGAGTAGCATATACGGGAATAATGCGACTGTGACGATAATATACGCTTACTATTTAGCAAGGGGAGGTTGTTTTTCCAGAACAATAACTCTGTCAGGGTGTGACATGACACTAATAATTGCTGTCCCAGGAGGATCTCCGCAAAATATCAAAATAGGAATGCCTGGTCGTGATTCGAGTGACATTACCAATTACGAAACTCATAGAGATAATCTTACCCGCAAACTGGGCGATTTTTCTAGCGGTATTAGAAGGGTATACCGAAATGATGGCGTTAATAATCTGTTCCGCACTAAGTATCCGGCGGGATGGAGATAATATGATTAGACAAATCGATATTATATCCTACCCACACCAGGACTGGAGTAGGCTGCCAGACTGATTTGTTATCATTAGGAAGGAAACCAGATAACCTGAGAGAGGTCTCGACAAACTTGGAAGCATCTTTGCAGCGTGAAAAATTACAGGCTGAGCCGAGACCATCGTCAAGATAAACTGTAATCCTAATAGCATGACTCCTCCAGTATTTCACTAAAACTCTGACCACTTTAGTAAAAATGTATGGGGCTGACGATAACCCAAACGGGAGAACAGTAATAATAAAAAAACTTTGTAACCCCATAGACGTGCCAAGAGAAACTTATAACGGTTTGGTGATCTTCCATAATTTCAATATGATGGTAACCGGATTTGAGGTCGAATTTGAACATAAATTGATCCATTGGAGGGTAGTTACAAGCAACCCTTATATCCTCGAACCTAAACTTTTCTTTCCAAATGTGCTTTTTTACGTATCTTAGATCTAATATCAACCTCTTCTCACCCGAGTTCTGAATGGAAACTGACAGAGAATTAACCACTTGTGGGCGACTAGCAACTTCGATTACACAACCTGACTGAACAAGCTCTTGAATAGCTTCGGATACAAAGTCAGCGTGCTTAAGCGCTGAACTGTTATTAGCAAAAAAGGCTTTCTGGGGTACGGTAATGAAGGGGATAACATACCCTTTCTCAATAATTCCAAGAATGAAGCCATTAGCTCCTAAAGAATGTGCCCAAAACTTAGAATGAGCTCTAAGTCTACCCTTCACTACAGGAAAACTGCTTTGTGTATTTTCGAACTCGAAGCCTCGTTCAATATCATATTCACTCTCTGAAATACCTTCAATAGCTTCTCTTACTGCTTTGTGCTCGGAAATGGAATTAGTGCTGCCCAGTAGCACCGCTGGTCTTGTTGGGATATTGCCTGTAGGACTGTCCGGTTGCCAAATACGGATTGGTGTTTGGGCCGTTGATCCTCCAGTGGCCGGTCTTGCCGCAAGCGAAGCACAGGTCATCCCGGTTCTTTCCAAATCCACTTTTCGTCGCTTGAGGACGAAAATTAGTGAAGTTTCCTGGTGAGATAGAGGAAACAGATGCGAAACCAGAAGGCGGGGCTGTCCTTCTGAAAACCTGCAGGAAGACAAGACAGAAAGCTAAATGACGGTCGAATTGTGAGCGGCACTGAGAAACTGTCCTAAGAGTGAATACCACAACGCAATGGGGCGTATATATCTGATAAAGAAACAAAAGGCGTAAATGCACGCTTGAATATGCTATGCTAACAGTACCTTGCAGTAACGCCTCGATCATAAATACATGTAGTATCATTTGGTTCTCTAGGTTTACTACACAGGAGAAAACCTTGATATTGATCGCAAAAGCCAACACAATATGCTGCAAGCGACAGAGAAAGAAAACCAAGGTATGTAAAACAACATGTATCAACAAAGTGGTCTCTCATAATATATTGTATGTGAGGGGGGGTTCTCCCCTATATTTCCTAAGGTACATTCCGCTGGATAGGGTATGGTTTTCAGGGTCCTCCAGCTGGCTTAAACATGGTATATGATTTTGCATTTCCATGTCTTAAACAGGGTTCACTCCCACGGTCAACTAACTTTAACTCTGAACTCTTACCCTGCGCAATGAGAATTGCAATTACAAAGGAGGATTACAAGGTCTTCCCATCATGCTTTGCGAATATAACATATTATCAACGGCTGTTCCCCCCTGCGAAGTTTCACATTCAACATGGAGGCTGTGAGGATGAAGTCAACGCAACTCGATCTTTTTTAAAAACATGGGCTTTTATACATGTTATGCATTGATAGCACAACAATGTGAGCAGACAGCGAGAGACCTACCATTTTTGTCCTATAGGATGCTACTTGCTCATGTTAGTTTCCTAAACAAGCTGGGAGAGCGTCGTTTGGTCTTAGTGCCCAACAGTGAGAAACTTAGAACGATGTTGAAAGGAATCCGTAGTCCGGCCGTCGTCGAAGTAAAGTCAAGCAGCACTATTACGGTAAGTCAGATTAATACGTGGTGTTTTAGGTATCTTCTTTATTACTGTGAATTAGAGTTCATCTGAAACGAAAGGGAGAGTTGCACGATTCGAAGACATCTTGATTTCTCTTTTGTATTCGCAGATGGAGAACGGAGAAAATATGGCAATTTTGCTCCACTTTGTTGTCATAGAAAACATAACCGAGACAGCCACTTTTGTCAGGCCAGTGGAACCTGAAGAAGGTTCAGTGGACTGCCAGCCAAATATACCCAGGGCAGATGTCAAAAAATGCCTGTGTAACTGCTCCACTTTTCCGGATATAAATGGGATCTTTGTGAATGAGGACCGTCCATTATGTTACGATCGTGTCACGGCTGATGCAGGGGCTGCTTTAGAAAACCGTCCTTTCAGTGATGATGATGATGGTGATGTGGTGCATGTTGATGATGGCAAATGTCATTCCGATGAGGATGCTTTGGATAGCTGTGATGATGATAACCATGATGGCAAATATGGTGATGATGATGATTGTGATGCAGTAAGCCATGATGTGAAAAAACGATCTGATGACACTTGTTATTCGGAAATGATGAGACTTAGAGGAAGTAGTTTTCATGCGAACTTCCAAGGGGCCATCAAGAGTTGCCAGCAGATCAGGGCAAACAAGGGATCTATCTCTTTGAAACTGGATTATGAAATGGTAAACCTTAGAGATGATAATGCCATTGTTGTTCAAGCATTTATAAGGGGTTCATGGCAGTCTCTAGGTTATGTTCCTGGAAAAAAGATTGCAAAGGTGACTCGAGCAATGGATTTTAACCAAATAACAAACATTATGATTGACAGGATATTTAGACAGTTCATATTTGATCTGGGACAGTTTCGACATTTTGTTATTGTGTTTATTATCAAGAAAGGAAAATGGCCCAAGGATGACAAGAGTTATGAGTACAATAGATTACGCTTGTTCTAATTTATTGATACATGTAATTAAACTTTAAATATTTTGATAAAATAATGTTAAGTGATGCACCACTTAACATGGAATCAAACATCACCAGAACTTTTCAATTTGCTAAAGAAATAAATTATGTACAAATTCTCTGCACAATGTACAGTAGACCTCTGTCCCTCCTCATCCTGCATCCACCCCAAAAGACCTCCTGTGTAAACTCTTGAAACTATGCGTCTGGAACAGGAGCTGGTCCCAAAACAGGGCAGGCTTTGTTAATTTGACTGCATGACAAAGTGTATCATACTTTGTAACTTACCTATTAACATCAATGGTTGAGAAATCATAGGTATCGGTGTGCCAAGGCATCCACTCATCCAGGATCCTATTTAACATTTTATAGTTAAAGATGATAAAACTCAGCAAATTTGCAAACGTTGACAAGACAGCGGGACGTAATTTGAGAATATTATAGGTAATCTGATCGGCCTACTCACCCGTTGAGCTGGACTTTGTGGAGAGGAATAGCGAAGTGATCTCTTAGAAACCTTTCCCCCAGAATCTCTTCTTTTCTCGGTTGGTTTACTGGGGTGTCACCAGCAGCTGTGTGAGACCTCTTTCAGAAATCTGAGTTAGAAGTAATGATCACGTTGAGACAAATTTGCGCTGAAATGGCAATGAATTCGACATCGACGACAAATGTTTCTTCGAAAAAGTGTGATGCACTCGATGTGCCTTATGTGCGATGTTTTCTCACTTCAGAATGAATTCCGAAAATTGCGAGATTTCGACGTTTCGTTTCTATGAGAAACCGTGGAGTCCTTAGGAGTCCTTCGATTCTTCGTGGTTGTGACTTTTGAACTACTTAATTTGCATGAGAAAGCACATCGACTCGCAGTTATGAGTGTAAGAAGGTTGTTGTTTTGTGCCTTTTGTTTTCGGATTATGCGCGTTACGCTTCACGGTCGAGAAGTTTAGTGTTCAAACGATTTGAACTTGACGACGAACGAGTTCTTGAGACTGATGAAAATGAAGAACGTTCTACGTGCTATGTGGATTTTTTATTTTAATTAACATTCGACGGACGCTTTTCGCGAGTGGCCACTTGAAAGTTTGCTATTTTTTTGTGCCAATATTTGTTGATCCGCATGAGGAAGCATAATTACTGCGCGACGCATGATGGGAAGACCTCGTAATCCTCCTTTTGCAATTACATTGAATGATTTGTAAACAATGTTTTCACATGAAGTTGATCTTGCGGTCATCACTTTATCTATTTGATAGCATTTGACTAGACGTATTTGTTACAAGGAGTTTTGTACCTTATGTGTATTATCACGTAAATGCAGATGACTCTGATGCCTGAGGAAAATTACACAGTGTCTTGAATAGGATGCAAATTTTGGTTCAGTTTTGAACAGGGTCACAAATTAGACAGGGTAAAAAAATATATATATATTTGTGTCTTGAATAGGGTTTGATATGGTGAGCGGTACCTTCCACCCAATTTACCAGTGAATACCCCCCTCCCCCAGGCAAATGGTGTCTTTTCAACTCTTTAGGCTGGTTTACACGTATGACATAAACATAAGTGTAAGCGCAAGCATATAAGCATGAGCATAAATGACAGGAGAGCCACAGTGTGACATAAGCATAACTAGGTAAGAAAATATTTTATGCTAATATGTCACACTGTGACGTTCTTGTCATTTATGCTTATGCTTGCACGTATGCTTATTTTTTTGTCGTACGTGTAAACTAGTCTTATCAGCTCACAAATAGCTACAAATTGCTGTTTGCATCAGATGCTACTTTTTGAATGTCATTCATTGACACATAACCTATATTTTTCTCTTTCCTGAAAATCTTTTGGATGAAGCTTTGGAGTCCTGTGTTAACATGGGTGGCAATGAAAATTAAAACATTGTTCCTGGGATGCCAGAATGTCAGCATTGTCAAATAACTGGGACAACTGCCGAGAGGAATATTGTTTCAAATCATGACTAAATGAAATGAGAATGAAGAACTTATCTGAACTCTGTAAGAATTTTAGGCTTTTGTGCAAAATAGGACTGCACTTTATTTGTTTGTACATTGACTCAGTGTGAGAGGAAAATCTAGATTTGCCTTGTATTCTAAGTGGGTGCTGCCATGCCGCTGCTTTTTGCAAAAAGTTCACTGGTCAAATTAAGGTTTAAGTTTTCAGAATTTGTCACAATTATTGTTTATACAAGGTTGGCACCGAATTAAAATTAAAAGAACAATATAACAGAATGATTACCTTATTACATATAATGGTGGGAGTATCCTATACTTAAATGCTAAGATTTTGTAATGGTTTTGACTGTGTTTTAAGCCCGGGGGGGGGGGTACTCCCGTATATTTCCTATATAGGGACGTTCCGCCCAATAGGGTATCATTTTCAGGGTCTTCTGTCTTAAACAGGGTATCAAATTTTACATTTTCGTGTCTTGAACAGGGTTATTTTCCAAAGATTTTCTCCTCTTCCCCTCCCCCCTCAACCACATTTTTGCTCTCGCCATTTACGCGCGATTTCTTCATATGCTCCAGTGGAAACGCGTGCAACGCAGGCTAACTTATCTAAACTTAGCCTTGAACAGGGTATCAAATTAGAGCACTTTGTCTTAGACAGGGTAGCAAAATTTCTATTTTTGTGTCTTGAATAGGGTCAGGGTTTTATAGAGTCAGTGTAACCCCCCTACCCAAATTCCTATTGAGTACCCCCCCCCCCGGGGGGGTTTTAAGTACATTCATGTTTCTGATCTTGTGTTCCATTAATTGTGTTTGCTATAGAGCTGATTTTTGAATGACTTTCGAAAACCAAAATAAAGTAATTACGCATAAAAAACACTTTCAACCAACCGAAAGCCAAGGAAATCGCGTTTGGTTTTACTTTAAAGAAGAAATCAGTCAACAGTGGGCGGACACCTGCAAACCATCGCCACTTGCATTCTTGAGTAAAAATATCGCAATCGGGTTTTTCTGTTTCCATCTAAAAGAAAGGGTGTGTTAGTCGTGCAGTGCCGAGATACTGTAACAGACCTTTATCGCGGTAATGACAGCTTATGTAAAACTTGGACAAAGATGAAATTATGACACACAGCTGGAAAAGCATATTTAGTCAATGCACGAATTTTCAGACTCGAACTTAAATGTCGCAAAGCACCACTAAAGTTTCAAGCTGCAGTTTCTATTACGTTTTTTGCCATTTGTCAGAAAAACGAAGAAAGCCCAAATATTTTCTAGCTGCGCGCAAAGTGGATCAAAAGTTTGTCACAAAAGAGCGAAAAGTGGATAACAGATATTAAGCACATGTTACTAGAAAGTATAAGCTCCTTGGTGTGTGTAGATCGCACACCTCCGAGGCAAAATAACTACTACACAGTGCACTGCAAAGGGTGTTGACTTTCCAAATGCAACAAGATGCTATAAAAATGAAACTAGTACTGATCAAAGTGAGTTTAACAGATAAAAGAAACGATCTTATCGAAAAGGAGAAAGAATATATAAAATGGGCGCCGGTTTTGATACAAAACTTGTACCCACCCCAAATCAAATTTTCGTGTGAATTATTGTGGGTGCGGCATGCGCCTACAAATGTATCTAGAGGGTGACACATGTCGCACAGCTTGACCAAAAATTTTTATAGTTGTTTGCTATAGTTTCAAAGGATGAGATATCATTTGTACGACGGAGATATTTGTTAAATTCAAGTGGAATGATGGCTCATCTTTTTTTTTTCTTTCTTTTTTTTATATAGATCAATCACTAAAACAGCTTTTTCACCGCGTTGGCGAAGATGCATGCGCTAATACAGCATCGGTGAAAGTTAAAGGACAAGCGACAGAGATATTTGTTAAATTCGAGTGTAATGATGGCTGGAGTTGGTCAAAAATTGCGTTTCTTCGAGTACGGCTTGGTCACAGCCACGACAATGTTTCCGCAACCCCCACCCCCTCACAAACCAAAAATGACGGCATCGTTAACCCTTGTTCATGTCGTGCTAGGAAGAGTTTGGACAATCCTGAAACAATTTACGGTATGTACATTTCTCATACGATATACCACAGGCAAATATAGCGCTTGTAACTACCTGATTATGTAGTCGCATAAATTGTTGGTATTTCCCGCCAAGGGGGTAGGGTGAGGACTGACGGTGCGAGCTTGTCGATTTTTGGTCGAAAAAGGGATGAAATGCCTTTTCTTCAGACGCTACAGTGTACAAAACACGGAAAGAACCACATAGTGCGTAGAAAATGGATTTGAGCGATGTATGCGAAATAGTGTTTTTTTGCAATGAACCGGATGAGACTTGTTGAGTTTAGACGCTACAGTGCAGGAATAAACATAAATAATTAGTCAGAAAAATGCAGATTTTGTAAATTTTATTGCTTAAACCTATTGATATCACCAAGGGAATAAGGAATTATTTTGACTACTTCTTGCAAATAGTAGGTTGACCAATCGACATATATATACGTGGCTATGTCAAGCTAAGGCGTGACCTTTTTATACGCAAAATTTTTCAAGAACAATCTTGCTCCAAGGTCAACAAGAGCAATCACACCTTCAAGTTTGTCATGAGCATTTATTAAGCATTAAGTGTACCGGAGTTATTAGGTTCACGATTTCCGAGGGTTTGACGTTTGGGTATTGGTACGGTTTATCAATTCATTCAACCGATGCCGGATTACCGGCTTACGATTGATTGAAGGAAATTGGCCCAAAACAAGTAGCGTGTCATCTCCGAGCTCATGATAGAGATGAGAATCCAATAAAACTAAGTCACCAAAACCAAGGCTATAGCAAACAAATCTGACTTCCCCTCAAACATGTAGGAAGCAAATGCTACTTGCGGGGTTGCAAAAAAGACATGCGCAAGGTTTCAAGCAATGTGCTTGGGATGTGGGGATCTTCAATTCTTACTGGCAGTGGAGCATATACCTTAACATCCACAGAACCTTGTAGCATATTTGCGGCTTCTGCTGCGGACAAAAGAATTTGAAGGTTGCTACGCGCGTAATTATAGACAGCATTCCCCAACCTTTGCAATTTCGCATAAGGTACTCCCAAGGAGCTGACAGAGCTACTTCCCGCGGGCATGAAACATTGAAACAGCAAACAAGATGGCAATGATGCTACAGGCACTGCTACCAGTTTTTCCATTTCTATCTGACTAATAGCTGTTGGAAAAAGCCAGTATCCCACCCTCCCATTACTATGTGTACTGAAAGGCACTCTAACTGGCAGTTATCTCTCTTTCATTTTCTGTAGAGGGCACAGAGTTTAATTGTCGTTCCACCATCACTGGTCTTGTCATCAATGGGGCATCGTCTTCAAGGGCAGACAGGAACTCCTGTAGGTTTTAGGAACTGGCTTCACCACTCAAAACATCCGTTGTGTTAGATTATACAGTGTACCTCCCACTAATGACCTACAAAGAGGAAGGTTAGAACATATCCATCCCACAACTCTTTTTTTGGTAATGCAGCGTGCTAAAGCCAACAGTATGAATGAAGCTGTAGGTTACCCAAGACAACTTGGTAAAACCTTACCGACCACTTACCGACCAATTCAGCTTGTTCACAATTACTTACAACTTCACCACCAAATCAGTGAAAAAGTGGACTTCTGGCTCATAGATATGTTTAGAGTCAACTTAGTCACTTAAATTTGCCACCTGGGAAACATAAGGCATAAAACTTCAGAGTGCCCGCTGATCAATGTATAATGAGAGAAAATACAGTTTTACTTTCGTGCACATATCACTCATGCTTTCAAGGTTATAATAATAATAATAATAATAATAATAATAATAATAACTTAATTATTTACATGTCAAAACTTATATAACTGATGGCAAAAACCCTCTACTACTATAATTGGGGACACCTAAGGCTGCATTCATTAAAAACCAGGAGGTGGGGGACGGAAATGAGGAGGGGGGAGGGGGATATATGTGTAATTTTCTGTACTCCAGAGGGGGATTACCAATTTTCAGAGAATAATTCCAATTTTTAAAAATGTATGGGGGGAGGGGGGATGTGCGGCCAGATCCCCTAAGCAAAAAACGACTGCTATTATGCTTGTATGGCATTTCTTGACATACAGCACTCTATGGAGAGAATTGACAATCCTCTTCTGAAGAGTTGCCAGCGTGATTTAATAATATAAAAATTTGCCTATCAGAAAGCAGGAAATTGCATTTTAAGATTTTCAGTTTTTCAAAAACGGTCACTCCGGAGTTTCATCGGGCGCACTCGTCCATGACAAATTTTGGATCATAACTTTTTTGGCTTTTATGCTATTCCTATAAAATGTTGAGGAACGTTGCAGCTATCATTCAGCAATTATATGATTGAATTCGATTTAACTGGGGAAGAATATTTTTAGTGATATTATAGCTTAAGTGGACAGCACTTTTTGAACAAAATCGCACCCAGTGAAAACTTTTGCTGATATATTTTTGTTACATTTCTGGAATCAGTTTATACTGACTTAATACATATCTTAACCAAGTTTCAGAAAAATCGTCAGAGCAGAAGAGCGGAGGTAATAAAACCATCAAAATTTTGCCATGAATTTTCCTTCTGCTCCGATGATTTTGCTGAAACTTGGTTAAGGTATGTATTCTGTTAATATAAGCTGATGATAGTTAATGATAGCTGCAACGTTCCTCAAAATTTTATAGGAATCGCATAAAAGCCAAAAAAGTTATGATCCAAAGTTTGTTATAGACGAGTGCGCCAGATGAAACTCCGGAGTGACCTTAAACCTTTATGGGGATACAATTTTTTTCCAAACAGGTAACTGTAACGAGGGATGTGTAATTTTGTAGCACTTTGAGGATGTAAAAATTGCAGTAGTCTTTATGCAATTTCCGTTATTCAGTTAGCACATACCTATATATGGCTTTAATATATATATGGGAGTAAAGAAGTTGTGTTTGCACGACCTCCAGCGGTCCAAATACACATCTGTACAGACAATAAACTAATTGCAACAATAAACCTCATCGTACATTGTGGCATAAAAATGCAGTTACCTCACAAAACAAGTCGAGCACTGTAAAAAGCATGTTGCCGTCCGCCACCTTCTCGATGCCTTGAAAACATGAGCCTCCGGCGCGCAGATACTGGGGACGACTGGTCAGCTGACTTCCGCTAACTCCTACATCTACATTTGTTTAGTCAGTTTATTCAGTTTCAATTTCAGTTTACTCCCTCGAACGTTTGGCAAGAAAATGTTCAAGTTATCCAGATTTGGCATTGGCACCAGTATACTGGTCATTCCCGCCTTCCTTTTGTGCAAACACTATTCGCTTTGCAAGGCCGAAGACAAGTTGTCTCCAAACATCGCCATCATTGGCGCTGGAATCGGCGGTTCTTCAGCAGCATACTTCTCTCGGCAGTTGTTCGGAGCGGCCTCTAACATCCATGTGTTTGAAGCTGGTCAGAGATCAGGGGGACGACTAAGTACCGTGGAAATCGACGGAAAGTCGTACGAATCCGGAGGCTCTATTATTCATCCGGCTAACAAGCATATGGACACATTTGTGAAGGAATTGGGTAAGGCCACGAAATCGATTCCTGGCTATTTTGACGCGTCGTTCAAGACTGTTAGTCAAGATTAAGGCCTTAGGCGCTATGAAAAACATTTCTGTTAAACTTCCCACGCCTAGTGTATAAAAAAAAGGAAAAAATAGAGAAACAAACAAAAAAAAAACACCCACCCAACCCTCCCTAAGAAGTCACCACCTAAATAAATAAATAAATAAATATCGTTTATTTAAAGTCGAAGCATTAGGGAGTGGTTGCCCATTCTCCCGAGCCAGAGGCTCATGTTTCAAATGTCCGACCATGAACCATATCAGATATCCTCTCTATAAAAGGACCAAAAGCACCAATTAGCCCAGTCCCAGTGGACAGAGTACTATTTTTTGTAATTACACACCCAACTCCTCGTCCTCGTCATTGGTTTTAGTTAATGTTGAGAACCTTGTATTACTCTGCAGGCCTGAAGAAACTCAAAAGCAGCGAACCAAACAGTTTGCTTGGGATTTACAATGGTAGTGAGTTTGTATTTATGGGGAGCCGATTGAAGTTTGTCAACTACTTTAAATTGTTCTGGAGATATGGTTCTGATCTGTTAACTGTAGATGGCTTTGTAAACAAAATGTTGAAGAACTTTTCCAACATCTACACCCTCCAGGAGAAAGGGCAAGCATTTAGGACTGTGCCGCAAATGTTACGCACCATGGGTGGGGAAGAACTGTATAGTTATACACAGGAAAATCTTCAACAAGCTCTTGAAAGGCTTGGGATTAAGCCACGGCTGATTGATGAGCTAGCTACTGCTGTCATGAGAATAAACTATGGGCAAGATGTCACTCTGAATGCATTTGCAGGTGAGACCATTAAACAAGTTCTTATTTGGGCAGAGCAAAACCAACAGTAAATCAGTGTCAAACATTAGACTTTTTTATTGAATGCTGAATTCATGCTGTGGAAATTTGCATAATGCAAAACTCAAGTCAATGAGGATCACTGTCTTGAATAGCCTTGAATGAAAGACTGAGTTGACCTTGAGCTTTGCTATGGAACATGTTATGGTTGAAAGTCACCAAACAACGAAACCATAAATGGCATAACTGGCTGTGAACAATTACCGAAAGGAAAAGAAACCAGAGTTACAGCAAGTCTATAAAGATATATTTACCTACTGAAGCTTAGTACACCCTTGAATGTGCTGCTGTTCAGTAAAAAAACTGCTTTCGTATGATTCGTGAAGCCTTCAGTCATAAAGTTCTGCAGATGAATGGCATACGAACATCAAGCATCTAAACTTTCACAATGAAGCCTTTTAGCAGAAGAAACTGGAGAAATCAGCTTACAAAGTTTACTGATCATGACCTGTCGATGGTCTCTTGAAGTTTCAGACCCTACCTGCTGTGGATGGCTTGGCACTTTGCTGATCTCCAACACTTGCTTTGGGTCTCGTAGATTTCCACTGTCTTTCATTTGACATTAATTCCACTCCTCTGTGAATTTCATACAGGCATTTTGTGAGTCAATTTCCTGCATTTGAATTCCCCAGTTTAAACTTTTACGACTGCTTTATTTATGTTTTGGGAATCTCACTCATAGCCACCATTTTTTCCCAATGCAAAAGTTGAGCTTTTGACTTGCTTGCATGATTGTCATGGCAACCCAGTGTGCAAAATTAATTAATCAATGCAATTAACTCTGATTAACTACTTTTGCACATTTGATTAACCTTTTTTACACAGTCTTGCCCACTAATTTAAATATAACACCCCTGTTCTCAGCTAATCAGAATTGAGTATTTTTGCATCTATATTATTATATTGTATATCACCTCTATTAAATGGTCACCTAGTTAGATAACAATGCGATATGACACGACGATAAGCCAGGCATGTTCAGTTTCTCTTAGCAGCTGATCAAACACAACTTGTAATCAGTGTAAGAATGCCATTATTAGGCAGTGCACGTCAAATTCCTCTTTTATCAGCTTCCCATTCCAGTCATGCAGCCACAATGAATAATGAATCATATCCCTGAAGGTGACTACAGAGGTTTAACTGTGTGGCTTTTTCTCACAGGTGCTGTGTCACTAGCTGGAGCTCAGGGAGGATTATGGTCTGTTGAAGGAGGCAACAAGAAAGTGTGTGAAGGACTTCTGACCTTATCCAAGGCACAGGTGCACAAGGGAACACGAATAACTGAGATACTGAAGCTGACCCAACCAGGAGACTCAAAACCAAAGTATCACCTCAAAAGTGGGGGAGAGATCCCTACTCTTACTTATGATGTTGTTATTGTTGCTGCACCACTTGAAGTAGAAGCAAACTATGTCAAGTGCAAAGAATGTGAGAACTGGCCCAAACAAGAGTCCCTTGGCACATTCTGGAAGACTGTAGCAACATTTGTCAAGGGAGAAGTCAATCTAAGCCACTTCCAACTTTCAAGTCCTGAGCAAGTTCCCGAGGCTATTGCCACCACAGAAAACCCTGAAAATTTTTTCAATTCGGTTGGGTATCAAGAGCCAGTTACTGACAGGGAAAACAAAAAGCCATTGCCAGGAGTTGCCATCAGGAAAGTGTTCTCACGCTCACAGCTGCAGTCTTCCCAGCTTGATAAGTTGTTCTCCTCAAGAAATGAGACAGAGGTTGTGCCATGGCTGGCCTACCCACGCTACATGCCACCTGAGACATTTCTGCCCTTTGTGCTGGAGCAGGGTGTATTTTATGTCAATGCTATTGAATATGCGGCAAGTGCAATGGAAATGTCTGCTATTGCTGGCAACAATGCTGCACTACTGGCTTATCAGTACTACACTGGTATAGCGAACCCTGGGCACAGGTTCAGTAATGGCAGGACCCAGGATGAGCTGTAGACCCATGCACTCAAAGGAACACTTTGTGACTTAGGGACCATAAACTTTTTATGAGATAGGGAGGCTGGTGGGATTTGGAAGGGGGGGGGGGCATGCAAAGAACAATGGCCTCACAAGGGGGACACACAAAGAAAAAATTGTAGGGAAATGGGGGGGGGACATGAAAACTTTGACAACACATGAGGTATTACTATGAAGACTGTACGTGGACAACTACAACAGTATGGAAAGTTTACTATATAGAGACTCCCAAGCCCTAATAGTGTTCACAACATGTAGACATTGTTGTAACACTTGAAAAATACGTATCAACCAGTTTCCCCACTGTAAAAGTGTCCTTTTGAGAACAGTCTTTCAATTCGCAAGGGAAGACATACAGGAAACACCTTATTTTAGTCCTTAATTTGAGTCAATCTGCAGCTGAGTTCTTAATAAAACTCGGTAAAGAAATTAGTGGATGCTACAAAATCACTGAGGCAGAGTACTTTTTTTTCCTTGTCTTCCCCTTCCTCTTGGGGGGTGGGGGGAGGGGGTCATCCAAACAAATCAACCTTGCGAGGGCATGTGAAAAAAATGGCTGCGGGGGGGGGTCAGAGGACATGCTGTTTCTCGGTAGGACTAAAGTGTTCACACTTAAAAAATTAGTTTGTGCTTGCTCGAAACGCTATCTTATTAACAAATTGACGTCAGTTTTATATGTGTCTGTCCTCTTATTGATCATGAAACGCGTCATAACATTGTCAAAAAGTTGTGGATCCACGAGGCGCTTCGCACATCCATCTAAACATCTAACAGTAGTGTCTATTTTCTCTCTTTTTTTGTGTGTGTAACATGTTCCTACTTATCTGTAAAAGAAAAAAAGAAAACTAGTGCAAAATAAAAATGAATGAATGAAATTTCTAATTGGTCGAGGTTAAAATTCAAGACATTTCATTGGCCAAAAAGTGACAGTTTGACGTGAGCATTTCGCGCGTGCAAAATAAAATTTTGTCAAAGAAGTTGGAAAGAAATGAAACTAGACGCTTTTCTGCTGCAGTTTTCTCGACAATTTCAAGACAAAGCTCAAGGAAATTCGCCTCTGAACACTTCTGGTTCTCTACTTCAAATGCCGAATGTCGCTTTTGCAAGAATTGAGGTAAAATTGAAGCTGAATTCACCTTCTTCGTCCAAATCACTGTCGTCAGCACTCGATTTTATGTGTCTCTCCTCTTATTGATAATAAAAATTAGCCAATCACATAGTGAGAAACTGACGTGTTATTGTAAAAAAACTTCCTTGCACGTCGTTCACACCACCCTAAGAAGAATAAAAGAATGCAAACAAACATAGTGTAAAACCAATAAAGATAACATAAAAACAGGCCCTTTCCAGAGTCTCTTTTTCGCATCGGGCTGGTATGTCGAAAATCTAAAAGGCTGTTAGTTCACGTGAAACGCAACGAGCACTATTCACTCTGAAAACAGCAATGGCGAAGCAACTTTTATACGGTCTTGTGTTCAGCGTTGATTTTGTTTGGGCGGTAAGCGACGCTAAACTTTAAAATGACAGGAGGTCTGAAGGACATGTGACAATAAAGGAGAGGAGTGCAACGGCGATGCGCAATGTTACCAAGGCAGAAAATGTTGTCACAACGTAATTATGTAAAAAATCAGTGCGTGCACCCGGGTCAACTAAGAAATAAGCCTGGTTTTCACAAGCGACGTACGCGTGAGCATAAGCGTAAAAACAAGGTTTACTTAGGCAGTAGGTAAGCAGGTATGAGAGACATGCGTCAAACGAAACCGAGCGACGCGAGCCCATCTATATAGGTACAGCATGCGTGCATAAGTATGTGTCAAGTGATGAAGCATGCACAAGAGGCATGCGGAAGCGATCAATGCTAGCATCGGACAAATCTTGATCTTTGCCTTGTTTTGGGTCAAACCTGTTTCAATAATCGATCCTCTTCCAACACTTTTTACTGTTCTTTCAATGAAAGAAATCCGCAGACCATACAGCCATTGTTTTGTGTCCAATGGTATGGTCACGGTGTGTGGAAGAGAGGGCAAAACGTACGTCAGCAAATGCGTGTTACAGTATATATGGCGTGCAAAAGCAATAGAAACATCAGAATCAAGAGAAAAGGAAGTTGTGGTATGGGGAATATGAAAGGCTCGATAATTGTGTGGAAATCAGTGAATGTAGTGGACAACAAGGGAGGTAGGAAGATAGACAACCTTTGTATTGTTGCATGTCGCATGTTTCAGTGCAGCGACTAAATTGTGGTCACATCCATCTTTCCCCGCGGCCTTGCATGTCGTTCCAGTTCCCCTGCACCTTTGACACTGATTGCTCGGAAGCACAAAAGCGGGAGCTGTGTCCAGCTCAGTTACCGTTCGTTCGGTACAGGAACGGCAAGAGCCAAAACATCCTGTCTACCAGCATCCTTTGCATGCAACTACTCCTGCAATCAGGGTTTCTATTTTCTTTCTCAGTTGACAAATCTGCCCAGAGAAATGCAGTCTTATGCGGCTTACGTCATTCTCCAGCTCACCACGCATGTGTCAAGGCAAACAAGGTAGTGCGCAAGGTCTCGTACCCAGACCCTTTCGCTGTCTTACGGCGCATGCTCGACAAAAACGAAAGACTCTGGAACAGACTAGATTTTCAGTCCGTAAATAGCGGACTTCCGGTTAAACTGCGCATGCCCACGGGCAAAATTCATTTCGGTTTTACGCAACTGTTATTGTTGTGAAAAGGGCTTGAAAGTGAATAAAAAGACCCCTACATTATTGAAGAAAAACGGCATCAAGTTTTAGAAGTCAGATCGTAGAAGTAGGATGTTTCCGTTGCGCTGCGGCGAACGCGACGGATTATTGATCGATTGATGGATATACTGATTTTATCGATACTGCATGCAGATATACATATAGCCTGGTCATGTTTGCATGTTCAATTTGTGCCGCGAAGAATGTTACACACAATTTGCACACATGCTATAAATACAAAGCACAGAAAACAATTCAGTACCACTAACACAATTAACCGATGGCGCATGTAGAAATATCTAAAGGCTTTGTCGCTCTCAGCTGGTTCTGTAGCTGACAGAAATGTGCTTCAAAGTTACCTGAAGACATAATGTACCGATAAGAAGGATCCTTCCTTCGTTTAAAAATCAGAGAAGCGATTGCTGTCAAACAGCGCTCGATCGCGAATGTGACGTTTAAGTACAACAAGGCCAGAATTTGGTTGCAAAGCCTTCACTGGGTCAAGTTGCACTCTAGTTAACTGCTGTATCTGGTTATATTCCCTTCCTGATGCAGATGCAATTAGTTGGGTGCCTGCAAACTTCATCGTTCCCTGTGAAAAACTCCGCCATATTTGCCCGCTGGTAATTCCGGCTGATATTCCGGTCGTATTTGCATTGTTTGAAATAACCAATCAGAATCGCCTAAAAATCGGTCTGTTCCAGAGTCTTTCGTTTTCGTCGAGCATGCGCCGTAAGACAGCGAAAGAGTCTGGGTACGAGAATGGGTAGTGCGGTGTGTGTGCAAACCATGCGTGCCTAAGGTAGGTCCTGCTTGTGCAAATAAGGGCAAAACTTACAACAGCTTGTGTGAGATGATAAAAACGGCTTGCAAAACCAACACCGACTTAGCAAAAACAAGCTGGGTTCTTTGTAAAGGTAGGGTTTTCAAAGTACGAGGAACATATTCACTTCATGGAAAGCAAGAAAGTGGAGAAATTCGAAATGGGGGCTTAGGACTTGACTTCAGTAACGTAACTGGTTTGTGCGGTCTACGCAAGTTTTTTACAGTTTGGCAACTCACCACAAGCCCGTATGTAAGCTTTGGTTTTGTCAACTTTCTCAATTCAGTACCCAAAATAATCAGGAATAAAATATCTCTGTCAGTGCGCGCCTCACAAGTTCATAGATCAACCATAGCTTGAAACGGAACTGCGTGCTATTCTGTACCTACTGTCTTGTCTACAATGGATCTGTCCCGATAAAGGTTCGCAAGTCCCTCTCGAAAAAAAATCATTGTAGTGCTACTATTTAACGTACATACACGTATTATATATCGTTCAAAAGGTCTTGGACCGCAGAATATAGATCTGATGTTAGTAACAGCAATGATAATATAATTCTATCTTAGGGCAATACTCCTGCGATGTTTTAACACAATTAATTCACAAACTTTGGAGATTTCATGCCTGCTACTTTCGATGAATTTCTGCCTTAGCCCGTCGACGTTGTCAAATAATGGGCAGATGGCAGATTTATTCCCGAGCTTCTGCAAAATGGCTTTACAGAGGGAATACCCTTGCATCAAAAGCCCGGTCAGACTGAGGTTTTCCGGGGTCAAAGCTTGGCCAGTTTACCGGGGTAAGCCTGGCCCAAGGCTAGACCAGGGTAACCCCGGCGAGGACAGACCAGGCTTTGACCGTGCTTACCCCAAAATAAAAATCCGGGGAATCCCGGACTAAGCCTGGCTAGCCCGGCCCTGCAAATCAGGCCCTGGCTAGACCGGGGTTACCCCGGCGAGGGCAGACCAGGCTTTGACCGGGCTTCACCAAGTCTAACTCTGAACTAATCGAATGATGCACATATAGATATAACATACAGAATAATAGGGCTATTGATTACGAACATTACAAAATATCATAGGCATTTCCTAGGCGTTTCCGAACTAGATGAATAGAGAATACAATCCTTATACGGTAATAAATGGAAACAAAGATAAAATTGATGACGTAACATGAATCTTAAGATGGGACGTGACTGCACGGAACGTGATCCTATTACATAAGGTTGACAGTTAATACAGTTGTAAAGCTACGAATTTTTCGACAGAAAATAGAACCAAAATAACTGATAGTCGGAGATACCGGTGCTTTCTAAAACGATCAACCTTTTTTTCTAATACGGCAAATCTCGAATTTCGTCCTTTTTGAAGTGAGAAAGACCTACATAAAAACAGATACATCGGCCCATTCCGTTTATTCATTCAAAATCAAATAAGAGATAACTTTAATTCCAAGCGTTACAAATGCAAGTTTCTTTGTAAACTTGAACCACCAAATCGTCAAATCAAAGAAAGAACATTTTCGGGCAAAATTGCCGTCACATCTTCAGCTGAACACTCTTTTGGCAATTCTACATTAATCTAGGCGATATTTGTACAACGATTTCATAAAATCCAAAAAATGCTGCGGTCACGTATTGTTATTGTTCTCGAATGTCACGCGTCTTCAAAGGTCACAAGGTCACATTTTGGGTGCAATTACCATGTATACTTGGCGTTTCCAAAATTCACCATTTCATTTACCCCATAATTTTATTTCACAGAATCACAGAAGGAACATTGCTTTTGCCGGTGAACATAGTCTTTAATTGCAAAGCCATGTACCAGGACGCGATTTTTGCTGATGAAATTAGCATATTTTTCGCGTGAGAAAACGTCGCTCAAAGTGGTTAATACTAAAAAATCGGTCAAAAAGTTTGGTTTCAATCAAATTTACATTTGACAACGGTTATGCATACGGGAAAGATCCCACTCGCATGCCATAATTTAAGCTGTTATGTTTATATCCCAGTTTTTCCATTAGAGCCGATAATGGAAGCATTATTTTTAGGTCGATTTTGTCTTCTCGCAGAGCACCGGGAAGGAACTGTTGCCGCAAAACTGAAATAAGAAACTGAACGAGCTAAAACTTATATTTTTATAACTAGATACATTAAGTCTTCATCATGACAAAGTTTGGATAATTTTGATTTTTCTACCCTGCACGGCGTAGGTGATATTTACATGCACTCGCTCTTAAGAATTTCTGATCTTTGGGATTCATAATTATTTTGTTCGTCATTCATTTTTCTAAACTCTTCCTCAGACACGTTTTCATCTGAAAGTGCCTTATTCACCATTTCATGAATGCTACTAATTTTTGATTGACCAAGTTATATTAACTTTTCATAAATAGTTAATTTTCTAATTGTTTCCTTATCAAGTGCAATAGTTACTAGAGATGTAGCTCCTAAAAGTGCTCCAACTCCGATGATAGGTGCACCAACATTAACACCAAAACCAGTTCCTGAAACACCTGCTCCAGATACTGATAAAACAGTAGCACCTGCAGAGGAAAATATGTTTACTTTTCTAAGTCTTGAATGTTTTTTTAATTTTTCGTTTCTCTTCTTAATATCGTGTTTCAAGTTCTCTTTCATTGTTTCGAGAATTCTTGAGCAAACATTTAACCTGAAAGCGTTAGAATCCTTTGGAATATCCGGGTACAATCTTTCTTTGAGAGTATTTTCACATATTTTGTTGTCATTCACTTTATACTCTCTTAAATTAATTCTCAGTGTGATGAATGATAACTTGGATGAATGACTCCTTTTTATCATCGCTCGATAAACTTTTATCTCTGAGAAAGAAAATTTCTATAAGGAATTCTTCTATTTCGCTTTTTGATGGATTTATTGGAATCATTCTGACGGCTTTGTCGTTTTTAATGGGCAACATGGTTGTTGTTTGTCTAACCACTTCAAGGGTACCGTCAAAGTTAATTCTTTTGATGTTTGTGAAGTTAAAACTTTCGTCTATCAAATCACATCTTACTGCCATGGCTGAGTTAACGTAAGAAAAATCACAAAAGATCTCAATAAACTTTGCTCCTCGAATTTTTTTAGCAAGTGTTACTTTAGATTTAACACTATCATCATTTTTAATAGATCTTCCAACTACTCCGGCAGGGGTTAATTTCAATAAAAAAATTGTCTGATACATATTTACAATTATTTTTTCTTATTCTTAAATTGTTTAATGACAAAAGTCACGACGAGAAGAATCAGTAACCAAGCATGTTTAGAGAGAAGACCGATAGCCTCTCCAGCAGTTTTAAACAAGAAACTAACTATCGCTCCAACCATTCCAGGAAGAATTTCAGCCAACTTTTTTCCAATCTCTTTGAGGCCATTTCCAACACCTTTTGCCACCTTTGTCAATCCTGCTTTAAGATTTGATACGATAACGCCAATTATGGTTCCAACAGCTGCTAAAACACCAACGACTGATAAACCATATTTTTTGAAAATATATTTAACTTTTTCTTTGAGAGATAGCCTTTCAAAAATTTGTTCATTTTCTCCTTCTAATCTTTCGTTGTCTTGTTCTAATTCGTTTATTTGTTCTTCAATCCTTTCTCTATCTTCTGGATTATCGCTCATCTCAGATGTTAATTCTTCAATTCTTTTTTCGGATCTGTTTCTGAATCGCCACCAAAGGATGTTTCATGTGTATCGTGATGATCGTAATGACTTAGAGGAGTATCTGTTTCTCTATTCCTCATTGGAATTTCTTCACCATCCTCATCTCCATCTCCATCGTGTGTACTAGGATCGAAAGGATTTTCTGGATCTATTTCTGCCATTTTTGTATGATTTTATGATTTTATTCATCACATGATAACATTAAGTCAATAAATTTTTGAAACACCATATGCTAAAACAGCTACAGTCAATACTGTAAATGTCATCTCTCCATTCTTTTGATCTTTGCTTGGAGAATAATAATCGTTGAAATTAGGTTCTTTCAAATTTGAAAATGATTCATTTGGATGTGCTTCAGCATAAGCTTTTAACGCTTCGTCTGTGCTTCGAAAATTATATCAAGCAACATCTTTATCTCTTTCTCGTTGTTCTTGCCAAAGTTCTATTTTTCCCATTTTTTCTTTCCAATCGTTGTAATCTTTTTCATATTTTTCCATCGCCAAATCATGTCTTTTTCTTTCTTCGTCTTGGTCTTTTCCTGATAAGAATTTTGCAAAATAACTACCTCCAATGACTGTTCCTGCTTTTCAAAAAGCTCCAACAACGGACGTTAGAATTATTGCCATTCTTTTATTTAGACTATGGTAATATCAAAATTTTAAATTCTTTATAAGATTAAGATTGTCAACATCCTAACTTAAAAATCCATAACTGAAACCAACAAGTGGGAAAGCAATACCTATAAAAAACATGATGTCGTTTAGTTTTTCATTATTCTCTTTTAATTTCAATAATGAACGCTTCTCATTATTTGGTAATTTTTCACGAATTTGGACTTCATGATATTTTTTCTCAACTGGAGTTGATTTATTTAATAGATCATTTAGTCCTCTTCCAAGCAAATATTCATACATTGTTGAAGTTATATATCCCACTTTATTATTTTATTTCTTAAGTTGGAATAATTTTTTGTTCAACGAAATAATCTCTTGCATTAATATTGTAGCAATCATTACTCCTGTCCATTCGGCAGCATTCATCAAACTTGAAGAAGGATCTGAAGTTACTGCCTTTCTAAAGGCTTTCTTAACAGCATATCCGATTCCTGCAGAAATAGCAACCAGAGCAACTGCCTCTTTCGCATTACTAACAAATTTACTGTCACTACTCATTTTGAAAATACGATGTGTTAATCTTTAAGTCACTCCATATCAATGTTTGGTTGATTCTTAGGTTTCTCAACTGGAGTTGATTCTTTTTCTTCATTCGTCTCAACAGGTTTTTTCACGACCATTTCATGTTTGACATGTTCTTCTGATTTTGGTGGATAAAAAAATCTATAACCGTGGTAAATCACAAAACAAGAACCTATCAAAGCGGATGTCATTTGTAATCCATTAGTCACATCCAAGAAACTTAGAGGATTAACACTTTCATTATTTTCCTGATTTTTCTGATTTCTTGACTCTTTCTTAATGCTTCTCTCGCTTCCTTGTTCTTTTTTGCCAAGGCTTTACCAGCGGCGACTTTCTTTGGATCTTTTTTCTTCACAGGTTTCTTTTCGATATCGGTTCAAACATTTGTTATTTGATCTGTATTTTCTGTAGATTCTGACATTTTTATGAAATCGCTTGCAAATTCTTAAGTCATATTAGCATTTTGCTAGAAAAATTCTAACAAAATAGAAATACGTTTATTCTTTATTTATTTCAACATTTGTAGATTTTCGACTTTTGTCGAATTCATCTTTTGTAAATACGACATGTTTTGCAATATCCAAGCCGAATTTCAAAAAAGCTACGACGTCTCCATATTCCTCAGTAAGTTTCAATGCATACCTCCCAGTTCTTCTTCTTCCTAATTTTTTTATTATCCAACAAAGTTTTCTTCAAAGACTCTTCATTATCAAAAGTGAGAAAATACGAAAGTCCTTTGACAACTACTTCAACAGATATACCCATTCCATCTTTCAATAATTCTTGACCATATTTTTCTTCATAAATTTTAAATAAAATTTCTATTTCAGTAGCATCCTTTTTTCTAATATCAGCTGCACTTATGTTCTCTCCAACGTATTTTTCCAAACCATCCAACATGGCAACTGATGCAAGAATATCTCTTTTTCTCGATATTTCAATTTGCACCTCTGGATCTAGTTCAGCTTCCTTTTGTGATTCTTTCTTTTTTCTTGGTTTTCTTTTTGTTTTTGGTTTTTCGACTGGAGTTGATTCTTCTTTTGTTTCGTTTTCTTCAAAATTGACATATTCATCTACAGTTTCCATTTTATTTTTGTAAATAAAGTCTTAAGTAGTTTGAGGAATTTCAATATCATATGAATATGGATGGCGAAGATAAAAACAAATTCTTGAGTGTTTTTTATCCTTTAAAATTTTACAAATATTTTTCTTATCATTATTATCAATTCCAGAACCAAACTTTTTGAAAAGTAAATCCCTTCCATCAGATTCTGGATTATGAAATGCAATTATACATCCAAGATTTTCTCTGAATGGCTTTGCAATGCTTGTTAATTGTTGTGTCAAAACCCAAACAGAAATTCCAATATGTCTTCCACTAAAAGCAAGATCAATTAATTTACTGCTTCTCTTCTTTACATCTGCACTCACTGCACAATCATCAAGAATTATGAGAACTTTGCCGGTTTGTCGTCCGAGATCATCCACTTTATTATCGTGAAATAGATCTGCACAAATTTCCAAACACTCTTCAACGTCTTCTGGTTCACTCGCGTTTGGCATCATGACGAAAAAGCATTTGTCAAGATTGGCAAATCCTTTATAAGTTTTGTTTGTTGCAAAAGTTGGACAAATCAATACAATAAAGTCGAATACATGTCTAAAAGGACCTCTCAAAAGATCAACCAAGTATTGTGTTTTTCCACAATTAGTCGGTCCAGTAATCAAACAATGAAATGGTACTTTTGATTTCATATTTTCCATTTTTGGATATGAAATCATATATTTTTAAGTCTTGGAATCTTAAGAAGATGGTTGAATTCTCACGTCTTTTACTACTCCATCACTAACAAAAACTGCTGCATCAGACACTGTAAATACGTGACAATCAACTTTTACACCAGGAATACCAGCTAAATCAACAACTAATCTAACACCATCATATGATCTTCCAACCACAATTCCATCACCATGAAGGTTATTATCTGGTGTTTATCTTAAATCAACCCACAAAGCAAATTTGTTGTTATGAAAGTCTGTTTCCTTGAAATGATCCTCTACATAATCAAATCTTTTCAAAATCATTGGCCAAAGGTCTTCTCGTAAAATTCCATCTGAAAATAACTTGTTCGGAACACCATTGATAGATACTTTAACAAAATTAACGAGAGGATTAACAAACTCTTCAGCGTCCCTTTCACCTGAATCAAATTCCTTCAAAAAGAACAGCATTATTCTTTTCATACAACTTCTTGGTGTAGTTATATGAAGATTAATAGTAGATCCAGAACCAATGTCAATCTTTGGTATTTTTTTAAAATAATGAACATCCTCATAATAAAAAGTTCTCCCGTTTTGATAAGCGTTACTAGCAATTGTGGCTAAATTTTCGTCTTCAATAGTTGCATATTCTAATTCTATTTCTTTCAATTCATAACCATGTCCTTTTGTATTTTCTGACGTTATTACTATCGCAGAAGCTGGAGGTAGTGTTATCTCAAATTTCAAAACTGATTTCAAACCACTTTGATAATAAACACCGTGATCACCTAAAACTGGATGAGATAAAGGAATGTGATATCTTTCATCATAAGTTGTCTTAGTTTGTTTTAACTCCTTTGCTTCACCAGAACCTTTCGCCATGGCTTTTCTTTTCTTTTCACTCATTACTCCTCCTTTTACATCTTCCTCACACATTAGCATGTCGTGGTACCCGTGAAAAATGTCGTATCTGTCTCTATCACAAATAGTTTTTCCGCCAAATGTAATTTTCATATGTTTTACTAAGTTTCTTGATACATTTTGAACAAAATGGTTATCAGCATCTCCTTTTTCTACATCAATCTTGAACCTCAAAAACATGCTTTTAGAAACAAATACCATATTTTCATTTAATCTTGGAACGTCAACATAAATCGTTTCCCTTGGCTTAGCAAATGATGGTGTAAAAGTCGTTCTATGAATTGTTCTTTGTGCCTTCATTGCCCTCGACAATTTCGGTTTCCTAGTTGGATTAAGTATTTCTGCAATTGACATATTTATTTTAAAACGCAATACCAAATCTTTAAATTAAAAGATGGAAAAGATTTATTACTCGTCAAAAGGATATTGGAAAGGACAATCAGCAATTAAGAAACTTTCTTCAGAAGCAAAAGTTAGTGTTGAAGAAGCTAAAAAATGGCTATCAAAACAAGCACTTTGGCAAATTTATAAATCTCCACCAAATTATGTTCCAAGACCACATTGGATTATTTCAAAACCAAACGAAATTCATCAAGCCGATCTTTTATTCCTCCCACACGACAAAGTTGGAAGAAAAACTTATAAATATGCCTTGGTTGTTATTGATATTGCTTCAAGATATGTTGATGTAGAGGCTTTGACGAGTAAGTCAAGTGATGAAGTGTCAAACGCTTTCAAAACAATTTATTCAAGAAAGTTGAAATGGTCAAAAACTTTGATTGTAGATCCAGGAAGAGAATTCATGGGATCTGTAACAACTTCGATGAACGAAAAGAAAGTCGTTATCAAACGATCTTTTGTTGAGAGAGCAAACAAAACATTGGGAGAAAAAATATTTAGTCAACAATACGCTGACGAAATGTTAACTGAAGGCAGGTCAACAAAATGGGTAAATAGATTGTCAAATATTGTGAAAACCATCAACAACCACGTCACTCGATTGACTGGTAAGAAAGCAATTAATGCTTATCACGAGAAAAATGTAAAACAAAAAACAAAGAATTATTCTAGACCTGTAGGATTTGATGAAGAAAGACTTGATCCTGGTGAAAAAGTGAGATATTTACTTTCTCCTGGTGAGGAAGAAGGAGGAAGTGTGAGGAGAGCTACTGATCCTATATGGAGTACAAAAGCTTTTGAATTAAAGAAAACTGTAATTTCTAAAGATCAACCAGTTTTGTATTATCTGGACGATGGACCAAAAAGAGGATTCGTCAGAGAAGAATTACAAGTCATCCCAGAAGATACTGAATTCCACCAAAGTTCGTGTTGAAGCAATGATTTCATATCAATAAATTAAACATCCTAAGCGGCAGCAGCACTCGTAATTTTGTGATGACCGAGAGCTAATGTGTCTATCCCATTTGGTAAAATGTGTCTTTTATCATCATTAGCAGAAAGTGCAATTTTATTAACTCTTTAAGTTAAGACCATAAGAACGTATTCTACCCATCTCTCTCATTTGTTGTTTTTTAGAAAACAAAACTTCTCTCATATGATCCATTTCAATCGTTTTCTTGACTACTTCCTTATTAATTCCTTTACATTTGATATCATCTTTTAAATCCACAGATATTCATACAACTTCGCTCTCAAACCAACAAACTCAAAAATCTCAACACCATTTGTTTGGTCTTTAAACATTCCAAGTACTTTTTTATTCAAACCAGATGGAATTCCACTTGGATGATCTTTTGAAATCTCACTAGTGTCAAAATTATTTTTCACATCAGGAGTAATATCTTTATAAAAATCCTCTGTTTCAATTTCATAAGTCAAAGAGTCTGTGTCGGTGAATAAAAGCCTTGCTTTTTCATTGTACTTTTTCTTTATGTAACCATAATGAAAATCATACATGATCAATTTACTAAGATCAAGAATAGCCATTCCAAGGTAAATTGGCTTGTTGGAATAAGTCTTAGTTTTACCCATGTGAACGGCAACCAAATTTTCACTAAAAACTGTTCTCCCTCGATAATTAGACTTTTTGACTAACTTAGAAAATTGTGATTCATGAGTCGTAAGTCGAATACCTACTCTATTTCGAATATTTTCCATAGTCTTTCCAAAAAGAGAATTGTTCATTAGTTTGTAAAAATTTTTCTCAAACTTCGTCTTCCCAGCCATTCTCATCTTCGTGTTAAATAAAATGTAATCTTTCATGAAATCTTTTTCATCAAAGGTGATCATTCTTTGTACCTTTTTAATCTTCAAACCCATTTTCTGATAATATTTAAATAACTCATGATGAAGTACATATCTCTCTTTGTCATAAAAAGTAAAGACAAGTTTTTCAACTTTGTTTATTTTTCTTCTTTCTGGTGCTAATGGGTAATCATTGTGAAGATCATGTAACTCTTTTGGATATTCCAAATCAACCTCAAGAATTGACGGAGGAATTTTCTTCAAGGCTCTACTCTTTTTAATGTTATCATTCATCTTATCTACAATATCTTGTGATACCCACTCAAAGTTTGAATACGGCATCTTTTTTGACATAGCTAATCAATAAAGATTACTTGCATCCAAATATTTAATAAACGTACTTTTCAACTTTATGTTATGATTCTTTATATATTTGTTATTCGCTTTAGAATATCTCCCAGTAATCATTGATACTCCACCTCTTATTCCTCTCTCAAACATCATAAACATATCACAATCCGTTAGTAATTCTGGTTCAGCTTCACTCATCTTAAAAAATACATCCCAAGTTAAACCAGGTGATGTATAATAGTGGGCAGGATCAAGTTCATAAGATTTCAAACAAACACTTCGAAATTTTTCAAAAACATCAGCAAGAAGTAAAACATCCGTTTGTAAATAAAGATCATGATATTCTTTAAAATTTTTCATATCAAAAGTTTTCCAAACTTTTTGCGCATGTTCATAGTCACTATTTGAAATATCCTTTTCATTCAAAATTGAATAAAACATCTCAATTGGAGGTAACTCTTTTTCTTTGAATCCTTCAAAAGAGTTAAAATAATCTTAAGGAAATACACCTTTCCTTTTTAAAAGATTCAACTTTTCATCTTTGAAAAATTGTGATGTTATTTTAAAATCTTCATCCTCGAGTGTCTGCACCATCCCATCAAGACTGCTCAACAAAAATTTATAACTATCAATAAATCTTGCTTGCATATTTATTGGTATCATTTTCTCTAAACCATCTTCATTAATTACTGTTTCTCCATTCTTATCTTTTTCAGGTATTTCATCAACTTTTACATATTTAGTAAAAGAAATATACTTCTCTTCATGAAGTGGAATACAATTGACTCTTTCTCCATCTTTTGCTAATTCTCTTAAAAACAAATGTGCATCATAATTTTGAAGATTATGAAAAATAATTGGGATCGTTCTTTGTGTTCTGACTTTCAAATTACATTTAGAATGTGCTGCACCTCTAAACTTTCCTGTTAAATGACAATGATCTCTAACTTTTCGTAATTTAATATCATCAGAATTAAACTCTCCTTCTGAACCTTTGCAAATGTAACAAAGATCTTGACAATGGTATAATTCTTTTTCTTTTTTACCAAAAATCATCTTCTTTGAATTTTTCAAATATTTCTCATAAATGTCTTTCACCTCCTGATCAATCATAGAATTAAACTTTTCAACAACATTTGTTAATTCACTTTCTTTTGTGTAAACTACTTGTTTTGGTTTCATAAGATTTTCATCAAAACAAAAAATTGTATATGAAATCCACATGGAACATGTTCTTGAATATTTGTTGTAAAAGATTTCTTATCTAATTTTGATTTTAATATATCATCTTTATTTTCTCTCTTTTTCATTCCAAGTTTTAACAATCTTTGTTTCGTTTCTTCACTCATCTTAGACTCTTCGTCTACAATCACTTTGTTGAAAGACTCAAAATCAGCATAAATTACAAAAGGAAGTTTGAACTCCTTATGATAATTTTTAAACTTACAAACCTTTTCATGAGTTGGCATTATAGCTATTGATCCTTCGTTTGAAAAACAAACATTCTTGTGTCCTTCGAAAAATTCGTCTTAAAAATGGCCAAAACAATTCCTACAAATATTCACCTTTTTTCGATTTTTCGTATACTGACTTTTCAATAATCTTGACAATGAATTTATAACACAATTGTACTCTTGATGTACTCCGGGTGAGAGGATTCTCGACGTTTCGCACTTTATTTAACGGTCCGATGGCCACACTTTGTCACTTACTTAATCAGATTACAGAGCATAACAACAACTGAATCCGAACCACGCCATTATTACTCAAGAACAAGATCCCATAAGGCCTTGCGAGTCCTGTTCAATACATACTTCATATAACGTGCGATACACTCCCCCGGTTGACCAGATGTAACTGGTCAACACTCAAAAAAAAAAACATACTTAAATTTCAACAGTCAAGAGAAAAAACAAACAAGTAAACATAATGTTCGCGCAATATCATATATCAAAACGAGTTCGGTTCCTAATGTTCATCTTGGAGATCCGCAATCCATTGTCTTCTCAGCCGGTCACCTTCCACTGCAGCGCTTCTTCTTTCTCTGGCGTGTCTTGTTGTAACCTCTGGCTGCCGCTGCTGTGGCCGTTGTTGGTCCTCTTCGTCAATCTGCAGATCACAGTTAACCTCAAGTGGATACAGTAGCTGCACAGGGCGCTTCAAAATGCTGCATTTCCCTCCCTTTGTTGCAATCTTGACTCTTGCTCCTCTAGTTAGGCCATCTGCACCTGTGATGAGTTGTTCCACCTTGCCCAGTTGCCAGAACGCCCTGGGGTGGTTGGTGTCATGGACCAAAACCATGTCTCCTACAGCGACGGATACGGATCCAGCGGGCCTCTTCATCCGAGCATGGGCATTTCTGAGCTCCATCAAATACTCGCTCTTCCACCTTCTCCAGAAGTGGTTCATAACACTGTTGAGGTGTTTCCACCGCCTGCTTATATTGTCAGGTGAGACTGTGAATTCACCATCTGATGGGACATCACTGTCTGGGTCTGGTAGGCTCATGATTCTTCGACCACATACAAGATTAGATGGTGTAAGAGGTTCTTCAACATCCTCCGAAGACATGTAAGACAGGGGGCGGGAATTCAAGGTCATCTCAGCTTCAGCTACGACAGTTGCTAGTTCATCAAGTGACAATTTGGCTTGCCCAATGGTCTTCTTTAAACACCGTTTCAAAGATTTCACCAACCTTTCGTAGAAACCTCCTTGCCATGGTGCTTTCTCCAAAGTGTAGGACCACTTGATGCCTTCATTAGTAAAGTACTTCTTCACTTCAGGATCTTGCATCAGTATGATGAGTTCCTTTGAGGCTGCCTTGAAGGTTCTTGCGTTGTCTGACACGACCATTGCGGGGGTTGATCTGCGAGCTGTAAATCTTCTGAAGCTTCTCAGGAAGGCTTCTGCTGTCAGGCTTGGAACAACTTCCAGGTGGACAGCTCTTGTTACACAGCATGTTAAGTGGCAGATCCATACTTTCCGCTCCTCCTTACTTTCAGTCTTGACGTACAGGGGTCCTACATAATCCACTCCTGTATACTTGAAGGGTGGCGCTTTCTTGACTCTAAACTCAGGCAGTGGTGGTGTTGGGGGTGGCTTGTATGGATTTCCTTCAGACTTCCTGCAGACAACACAGCTGAATAACAGTCTTCTCACGAAGCTTCTACCATGTACAATCCAAAATCTTGACCTCAGTTCAGTGAGTGTCGCCTTGACTCCTCCATGCATGGTTCGGCTGTGGCTGCTCCAAACAATTAGATTAGCTAGGTGGTGGCTACTGTCGATTAGGATGGGGTGCTTGGCTGACCAAGGTAACTCTGCTTTTGCCAGCCTTCCCTCGCATCTAATCACTCCAACATCATCCGTGAAGAGACCAAATTGTTGCTTCCAGATCCTGAACTTCTCCTTCGATTTCATGGGCTTCTGTGCCTCCTTGATCCAGCACACTTTGGCTTCTTCAACATCAGTGTTTGTTAACTCTGGTCCATGCTTCTTACTTTCTCCTTTGATTCGGGCCTTTACGAGTTTCACAAACTTCATCACGAGAGCAGTTACTCTAAGCAAGTGGTTCAGGCTGCTATAGGCCTCACAGTCAATGAGGTTACTCAACGTTCCTGATGTGGAATCCACGAACAACACTGACATGTTCTCGTTCTGCATAGCCTTGCGGTCCTTAACCTTCATCTCGAGCACACAGTCCTCAGGTAACAGACTCTCCTTGACTTCTTCCTTCACTGCACTTGGGTTTCCTGAACCCTTCAGCCATTCCGGTCCATTCCACCATAACTTGCAGTTGGGCAGATCTCTGGGGTTGATGCCTCTTGACAATATGTCTGCCGGGTTAGTTTGGCCAGGACAATGATTCCAACACTTCAGTGGGACCAGTTTCCTGATTTCATCAACTCGGTGCTGAACGAACTGTTTCCATTCCTTGTTGTCCTGAGTGATCCAGTACCATGCCACCTTTGAGTCAGTCCAACACACTGACTTGCTGATGTCAATTTCTGACTCTAGGGCTCCTTTGATGCTGTTCATCAGTCTTGCCAATACGAGAGCGGAGAGTAGTTCCAGACGAGGAATGGTCTGTTTGGATAGGGGCGCCACTCTGGTTTTTGAGGATACAAACTTCACATGGGTTCCTGCTGTTGTAACAATGCGTAAGTAGACAACCGCTCCGTACGCCTTTGCAGATGCATCACAAAATCCATGAAGCTCACAAGATTCAACTTGCTCGATGCCACTGAAGTAACACCTTGGAAGGCTCATGGTCTTCACGTGCTGCAGGTTGTCCACCAATTTTTCCCATGAGGTCTTTGTGGCTCCTTCGAGTGAGTCGTCCCACTCATTCTTGTCTTCACATAGCTCCCTGAAGAGTAGCTTAAATTGGACTGTAATTGGGGAAATGAATCCTAGTGGATCATAGAATTTTGATGCCACGCTGATGATATTTCTTTTCGTGGGCTTTGCTTCCCTGGCTAAACTTGCAGTGTCCGTTAAGTCAAAAACGAAACAGTCTCTTACAAAGTTCCAGAGGGTTCCCAGTGTTCGTTGGTTCCCTGTACCCCTGGCCACAGGCGATCCAAGTACACTCCTAGTGTATGTAATGTCCTCCTCTTCCACTAGGTTTGCATTCTCTGTAGGTTGAGGCTTACATCCAACTTGTGCATCTCCCATGTCTGATATCGGTTGCACTTTCGAAGGTGTCGCTGCCTCCGCCTTCTCAATCTTCTCTCTCAGCTCTGCTGAATTAATTGCAAATTTTCGCATGTTAAATCTGCCTGTTGCCAGGCGAATCTTGGCCTTCAAGTAGAGTTCATAGGCTTTATCTACGTCGTCTTCACCAGAAGTCATGTCGTCAACATACATCGAGTTGAGGAATCTTTTCACAAATTCAGGGTCGGCCTCCTTGTACTTCTCAACATGGTGCTTGATGGTGGCGTTGAGTAAAAAGGGGCTCGAGGAAACACCAAACACGACCCTTGTGAACCTCAGGGTAACAATCTTTGGGTTGGATTTGTTTACATCATCAACCCACAGGAATCTTAGAACGTCCTTGTCAGATTCTGCCATGTGTACCATCAAAAATGCCTTCTCAATGTCTCCTGTGAGTGCCACTCGGTGTGTGCGAAACCTCAACATGATGTCAGTCAAGTTATGGGTGAGAACAGGTCCTGTATATAGGCAATCGTTCAGCGAGGCACCATCTGACTTTGCTGAGGCATCAAAAACAACTCTCAGCCTTGTGGTTGACTTGTCTCTTCGGATCACCGCATGGTGAGGAAGGTAATGTACATTGTTGGCTTCCACGCTAACTTGATTGTCTACAACCTCCACAATTCCTCTCTTCATCTGTTCTCTGATTACACTGTCATACTCCTTGAGGACCTCTGGCTCCTTGCGTAGTCGATTTAACAGACCTCTTAATCTCTTCTGGCTCAGTTCGTAGTTGTCGGGGAGCGGTGGGTGTGTGGCCTTCCATGGCAGGTTTACCTTGTAGTGGTTTCCCTCAAATGCTATCTTCTCCAAGAATTCTTCATGGACTGACTGTGGCTGGATTCCAAGGGATTCTAAGTCCCAGAATTTCTTCAGATCCCCTTGGATGGTGTCTTCACAGGGGACTGGTTGTGCTGCACATTTCAAAACGTGTGTGCTGACCAGGTTAGTACTTTGGGAATCATCCTCTGTGTAAGGATGCAAGGGACCTGACAGGACCCAACCGAGTTTGGTGTTCATAGCTGTTGGCCCCTGTACTGACTTCAGAATCTCACCGGTCACTAAATTCCAGTATTGATCTGATCCAACAAGTATATCCACCTCTGAATCCTGCTTTCCCGTACTGTAATCAGCTATTCTTAACCCTTCCAGGTGCTTGTTTGTCTCTAACACACGATTGATGGACTGGCTATGGAGGGGCTGACAGATAAGTGGAACAGCAAAGGCTTTCAACTGTAGGTCGGGTTCTCCCTGTACATACATTCCCAGATGCACGACATCAACTTGTTGGATTTTTTCTTCAGTTGACCCAAAGGTTTTGATTGACACAGATTTCTGATCTTGAGAGGGTAGGTCAAGCTTATTCTTCAACCTGGTTGTAACATAAGAATGTTGACTGCCACTGTCCAGAATAAGTCTAGCCCATATCTTGTTGTCGGGGCGGCGTGAATCATACACAAGTCCCCTTGCCGTCTGCAGGAGGATTGGCATGGATGAATATGTATAGCACGAAAAGGTATCAACACCTGTAGCTTCACTCTGTCCATCAGTAGCTTCACTCTGTGGTTTGGGATGAACATATGGTTTGTCCTGAGTTTGGGTTTCAGGGTTGTCTCTTGACCATGGTGAACAAATGCTGTTGTGGTGCCTACCATTGCACTTCTGGCATCTTAGTTTCGATGGGCAGTTTCTGCTGATGTGACCCTTACGAAGGCACACATAACATCTTCCTGACTTTCTCAGTATTTTTTTACGCGCAGCCACATCCATCACTGTCTTGCAGTTTCTTGAAGCATGGGGTGCCCTACAATACGTACAGTTTGGTCTACTGTTGCTGGCAATGAGTGCTGTAGCAGTCGTGTGGTTCTTCTTGCTTGGCTTTGCACTATGTTCAGCTTGTCTTTGGGTACTTGAAGCTCCAGACGCTCTTTCCCTTGCCTCTAATTCTCGCCTAAATGTCTCCAATAGTTTGTCCAGCTCCCAGTCGTTCCCCCCAAGTTCCCTACTAACAATCAGGCGCAAGTCTGGGGGTAGTTTGCTCATGATTACTGAAGAAAGTAGGGTTCCATAGTGCTCTGGTGGGATCCCCAGTGCTCTGAGGCTCCTGATGTGTGATTCTACATTGTCATGTAGTTGGCGCAGACTCCTTATATTATTGTTGGATGCTACTGCATCGACATTCAACAAAATCTCCATGTGTCTATTTATAATCTGCTGCTTGTTGCCAAATCTATTTTTCAATACAGCAATGGCATCATCATAGTTGGCTGCAGACAGTGTTAGGCCAGTGATAGCTTCCGCTGCTACCCCTTCTAGCAGTGAACTAAGGTAGTTGAATTTATCGATTGGGGCAAGGCTGGCATTATTATGGATAGACGCCTCAAACCCATCCCAAAACGAAGTCCACTTACTTGAGTCACCATCAAACTTTCTTAATTCCAATTTTGGTAGCTTGACTCGGGGGCTACCTGCTGAGCTCGGTGTTACTGGATGTGAATCTGACGGCTGATCAGGAACTGTTCCATATGTCGATGGTGATTCATTCACACTCGCAGTCACCGGTGGTGGACTGTTGTGGATCATCAATACCACTTCCTCAACCCGATTGATAGTTAGTAGAATGGTTTCCTTAAAGATATCAGCCTGCTCTATTTCTTCCTCGATGTCATTTTCCTCAACGAGGCCGAGGATCTCTTCGTCGAGTAACTCAATTGTTTTTAGCTTGCCTTGAAGGCTCGACTTTTGTTGATCGAGCTTCGCCTTTTCCGCGGCGACTCCTGAAACGTTTAAAGACTCCAGAATGGTGTTCACGTTTCCAATTATTCGGTTTACCGATCCTCTGTGCCCACCACGGACCTTCCGAATCCTCTTTAACTCATCCGTCGACATCGTCCGGCTGCAATCTGCAATCGGTAATCTCTGGGCTGGTTCTTTATCGTTAGTCAATCCAGTCCCATCCGGCTCGAAGGACCATGTACTCTTGATGTACTCCGGGTGAGAGGATTCTCGACGTTTCGCACTTTATTTAACGGTCCGATGGCCACACTTTGTCACTTACTTAATCAGATTACAGAGCATAACAACAACTGAATCCGAACCACGCCATTATTACTCAAGAACAAGATCCCATAAGGCCTTGCGAGTCCTGTTCAATACATACTTCATATAACGTGCGATACACACAATAATGCCCTTCATAAAGTAATAAATCTATTACTTTGTCGTCAAATTCTTCTTTAACAGGTCTTAATGGAAAAAATCCTCCTTTCTCTCGTTGACCTTCATCATATCCAACTATACAAATCTTATGTCCTGAATTAATTTTCTCAAAAATCAATGGTCCTTTCTTAATATCAGCTGGAAACTTGATACCTTCCCAATTGAAATCTTTAACTTTCTCTCTCAAGGATAAATCTATCCTTTCAGGATGCTCTTTCTTTGAATTAAGTGCTCTCAAAATAGACCACTTGAAACATTCATCATCATTATTTTTTATGTTTATTACTGCTTTCTTACTCATTATCTTTTTGGTAAATCTATATAAGTTCCTCCAGATATTGGAGTAAAATCATCAACTTCAATAGTTAAATATTCAACTCTCTCAAAAATCCAACCAGATCCACGATTAACAAATCTCTCTGACTCCTCCAACAAAAATTGTGACATTGTCTTGTAAAAGTCTTCAATATCAGTGCTTTCATAAATCTCCTCAATTTGACTCCTATGATGATAAATCGATTCTTCCAAAAACTCTTGTTCTTTATTAAACAACTTATAATCACACGACAACACAAACCTAACCTTGAATGGCTTTGGAAATTCTTGAATTTTTTCCAATATCCTTTTTTTGTTTCTTTTAAAAAATGTTGGAATATCCATTTGTTGTTGTCCTCTAATCCTAATATTTTAAATTTTCCCTCTAATACCACAGGCAGCCCACAAGGTGTTACTAAGTTACGCCTGATCGGTCAAGGTCTGATGACGTCTAGGCCAATCGGTTAATAAGGATTTGTATGGGGAGATTTTCAAATCACATTTTATGCGTGGAAATAAAACAATCGTTCTCCTAAAATTCGTCAGATAACATTACGAGTCCTTATTTACCGTTTAAGGTGACTTTCGAGGCAATTTGGCGCCGATTTAGCGATTTTTTGTGTGTGTGTGTGTGTGCTGCCTGTGTATGTACTGATATTTTGGGAAGGCAGGAAGCCAAATGCCTAAAATCCCCGACTCGCTCTTACATAATCGCCGATTTCTCCCCGAAATCATCGCTTAAACGCCATCCGGCTCCGGCACAGAACAGAACGATGACTAGACTTCTCAGACACATCGACATGCAGAATTTATTTAAAATTGCGTACTGTCAGAACTTAACTGATCGCCCGGCGTCTACCGGCGAAATGAAAGCTTCATCGAAAGCAAAGCAAGTTCTGACAGTACGCAATTTTATATGAATTCACTGGGCCGGAACTCACCGGAAGTGTCAAATTTTACCCAGGCGGGTGAGGTCTGGCATTCGGTTTGAGCGAACGTTTGAAAAAATTGTCACTCGGGGAGGGGTGGTGGGGGTTTAAATTGACACCAACGGTTTTTTTTTTTGGTCCATGCATAACTGTCCGAAGATCTAGGAATCGAAGTTGCCGAGCTTTCGCTAGCATTTTCGCATGGAGAAACAGCGTTTATCGGCTGCATGTCGATGTGTCTGAGAAGTCTAGTACTCAAAGGACTTTTGTACGGGGAGGCTCCGCCCGGACTGTCAACCCCTTATACCCTTTACTAGAAATACGATAATCGCATATACCCCCTCACTCTGCCATTGATGAGACTTTTACTTTGGTAACTCCCAATAAGAGTAGCCTTTGTTTTACCGAAATGTTGACTCAATCTTTTCTTCGAACTCAAGTGCTACACGCAAAGGAAGGAGAAAAAGAATGGTGTGTGTTATACTTTTGCGTTGAAAAAAGAATCGATTGCGTGACGAAGTACGTATTTCCCACGGTCGGCACGTCAAATTAATTCATACAGTCTGCCAAGCACGTTCTCGAAATTTAATACTCAAAGTTTGAAGTTGGTCGGCCGTCGAATCAGTGGCAATTTCCGGCAATTCTACTTTTTTGTTGAAACTTGAATTTGGAATCACGAAAATAAAGGAAAACCCAGTTCTTAGCGCTATTCTTTCTTGGGAAAGTTAAAATACCCCAATTATTTTCTACTTTGTTGTATACGGTCTGCAACGTAAATATTCTCGACCTTTCTGAATAAAAATCTCGATCTTTTCTGAGATTTGTTCCGGCCAGCAGGTTTGGGGAAATGTCAGACATTTTCTCACGTTTGTCTGTCGGTTCGTGTCTCGGAACGAGGGTCCGTGGGTAATCAGTGGCAATTTCCGGCAATTCTACTTTTTTGTTGAAACTTGAATTTGGAATCACGAAAATAAAGGAAAAACCAATTCTTAGCGCTATTCTTTCTTGGGAAAGTTAAAATACCCCAATTATTTTCTACTTCGTTGTATACGGTCTGCAACGTAAATATTCTCGACCTTTTCTGAATAAAAATCTCGTTCTTTTCTGAGATTTGTTCCGGCCAGCAGGTTTGGGGAAATGTCAGACATTTTCTCACGTTTGTCTGTCGGTTCGTGTCTCGGAACGAGCCTTTCTCATGCGGTTCCCACGTGACTTTTCGTATAACACAACTACGGGCCACTTGCTCGCCGGGTTTTGGCGCGACGACACGTGCACGGCGAGATGTCTTTTGTAAAAGTTAAACGAAAGGGCAAACTGGTTAAGGTAAAAATATCAGACTTAACACTGAGTTAAAAGCATTTCAATGATCTTTAAGTTGAATGCGATGAAAGGAGTTTACCTGGAAGATGAATCGAAGGAGCGGTGATACTTAAAGATCATTGAAATGCTTTTAACTCAGTGTTAAGTCTGATATTTTTACCTCCACCAGTTTGCCCTTTCGTTTAACTTTTACAAAAGACATCTTGCCGTGCACGTGTCGTCGCGCCAAAACCCGGCGAGCAAGTGGCGCGAAGTTGTTTTTTTGTAAAGTCACGTGGGAACAGCATGAGAAAGGCTTGTTCCGAGACACGAACCGACAGACAAACGTGAGAAAATGTCTGACATTTCCCCAAACTACTGGCCGGAACAAATCTCAGAAAAGATCGAGATTTTTATTCAGAAAGGTCGAGAATATTTACGTTGCAGACCGAATACAACGACGTAGAAAATAATTGGGGTATTTCAACTTTCCCAAGAAAGAATAGCGCTAAGAATTGGTTTTTCCTTTATTTTCGTGATTCCAAATTCGAGTTTCAACAAAAAAGTAGAATTGCCGGAAATTGCCACTGATTCATTTCCCCAAACTACTGGCCGGAACAAATCTCAGGAAAGATCGAGATTTTTATTCAGAAAGGTCGAGAATATCTGATACAACCGAATACAACGACGTAGAAAATAATTGGGGTATTTCAACTTTCCCGAGAAAGAATAGCGCTAAGAATTGGTTTTTCCTTTATTTTCGTGATTCCAAATTCGAGTTTCAACAAAAAAGTAGAATTGCCGGAAATTGCCACTGATTGTGGGTCTTCCGTCCATTCAATTTTCGTATAAATTACAAAATCAAAAATTGAATATTGAAGTTTCCAATTTTCATATTTTATCGTTTATGCGGTAATGAAAATTAGAAATTCCTCTTGGACTTTGCATCGATGTATATTTTCAACAATCCAAAATTGAAATTGGTTTTCCGATTCTCCTTTCCGATGTGTTCGAAAATCAGAAATCTAACCACCAGTTTCCCTTTTCCATCCGCTGAAAAGCGACAAAAACGGACGCATACTTCGCGTCATTAAAACGGGAGATCAATTTTCAATTTTCATACATACGAAAATTGAAACATTGAATTTGACAAAATTTCCTGAGGGGGAGGGTATAGCTAGTCTGTTTCGGCTACTACTTTCCCGAGTGTGTGAGGGTACTTGGCTCTTCGTTTGTCAAGGGGAGGGGACACGGGATTTTCTGGACCACTCTTAGCCCGAAAATAGCGGCGCGCAAGAGGTTTATTTTGTAAAGACGACGAATTGATGTGCGATTGCCTGAGTCTACAAAGTGTGGTAATGACTGTGGAATGGAAACGCCAAAGATTAGGCGCCGATGTGGGCTAAGTATGGCCGCCGAACGTCGTAATGACAGGTACGAGACCGAACTCGTGCAGTTAATTTCCCTTATTTCTTGGCATGCCTTATCTATTTTTACAAAGCGGTGAGTATTTTCCCTTGGGAATTTACAAAAAAACTATCGACTTAATCAGAACAAATCCCGACAACCAAAGTGACACCTTGGTCGGAGTAAACAAACTACAACTGTGGGGTTTCATATTTCGATTGCAAAACAGGAAACGATTTTCCTTGGTTTTCGGTTGTTTTCAATTTGCTTCGTATGCAAGAACTGAGTATGTTTGTGGGGGCGAGCTGACTCAGATTTTACCAGTGACGCAGTCGGAAATTCGGGCCGTGTGGTGGAATTTTCCATTCGGTAAGTTAGAGATAGCTCCGAGGCCACAGCTAATTTTTTGTTCTACCGGTTGTCAGCTTTAGCCGCTAATTGCTGAATTTTCCTGTTCATCTCCAATTAAAACATGTCATCGGTTGTGCGCAATTGTTTGTTGTTCACTAGAAAGAGATTCGCATCCAGATTACAATTAAATGAAAAGAGTGTCTGCTCTGCATCATATTTGATAAATAAATTGTTCCAGTTTTCAGTTCACGTCTTGTAGTCAATTGCCTATTAATACGACACACGAAAGATTACCCACTGTAACAAATGTGTTTTGCCTATCTTTTTGTTGTTGTTGTGCCGCTGCAGTCGTCGCTCGTTCGTTTTGTCTTGTTTTGCTGCGAACAGCCTCCTTGATTTTCCGAGAGCTAATGATAATGTTTTGTTTAATGCTGTCCCGAACGAAGAAAGAAAAATCCAATAGCTAGCAAGGTGAAATAAACAGCACGAGTTCGGTCTCTTACCCCCTCTTACCTGTCATTACGACGTTCGGCGGCCATACTTAACCCACATCGGCGCCTAATCTTTGGCGTTTCCATACCACAGTCATTACCACACTTCGTAGACACAGGCAATCGCACATCAATTCGTTGTCTTCACAAAATAAACCTCTTGCGCGCCGCTATTTTCGGGCTAAGAGTGGTCCAGAAAATCCCGTGTCCCCTCTCCTTGACAAACGAAGAGCCAAGTACCCTCACACACTCGGGAAAGTAGTAGCCGAAACAGACTAGCCATACCCTCCCCCTCGGGAAATTTTGTCAAAATTCGATGTTTCAATTTTCGTATGTACGAAAATTGAAAATTGATCTCCCGTTCGAATCATACGAAGTATGCGTCCGTTTTTGTCGCTTTTCAGCGGATGGAAAAGGGAAACTGGTGGTTAGATTTCTGATTTTCGAACACATCGGAAAGGAGAAATCGGAAAACCAATTTCAATTTTGGATTGTTGAAAATATACATCGATGCAAAGTCCAAGAGGAATTTCTAATTTTCATTGCCGCATAAACGATGAAATATGAAAATTGGAAACTTCAATATTCAATTTTTGATTTTGTAATTTATACGAAAATTGAATGGACGGAAGACCCACGGACCAAATAGGCTTCCTGTGCGATTTGTTTTTACTACCGCATGCACCAGACTCAGGCATGCATATTTAATAGGTTCGAATTGTTTTGTATGTGAACCCACTCAAAACAGCAAAATTTCTCCCAGAATCAAAGCAAAACTTGAACAGTTTACTTCAAATTATACACGGGCTTCAGACCCAGTAATACTTCTAAGGGCTTGTGAACGATTCTCGCTGCAATCACCGCGTGTCAGATTACAGAAAAATATGACATCTGACTAAATCATTCAAGACTCCAAGTTCCGATTGCTCTGAGCAAATACGGTAGCCGAAACTGGCGACAGAAGCGTAGTAAAACAATACTTCGAGGGAAAATGATCAGCATACAGATTTTAATACATTCTTGAAGTGATCGAGTTACAAAATATATATTTGTCACGGTGATTGTTCGATTTCCACTGACTAACCTTTGTTGCTTGTCCTTTCTAAATAAGTATCTGAGTTTAACACAAAACGGCGTCTGAAGCTCCCGATTTGCTTTCAAGCGCTGTTCCCTTTGCGAAGTTGTCTGTGTTACCCGCTTCTGTTCATGTCGCTTTTGGTCGGCATTCATGCGCTGTTGTCTTAATTTGCGGAGTCTTCTCTTCGGCCCGCTTTTTCTCCTGAAGTTTCCGATTTGCGTTCAAGCGCTGTTCTCTTTGCGGAGTTGTCTACGTTACCCGTTTCCGTTCATGTCGCTTTCGATCGGTATTCATGCGCTGTTGTTCGCTCGTTTCACGATTTCGCCTTGCTCGTGCTTGTTCCCTTCTCATTTGAAGACGAGCTTCGCGAGACTGTTGTGTTTCAAGTTTTTCAGTTAAGTTTTCCATTTTCGTGAACGCAGCTACAATATATTGTTACTTCGTTCAAATCTAAATGCTTCGTTCAAATCTAATTTCTCTAAGTTATTCCGAGTAAAACAACAGGGCACACGTGATCGATCCGGCCTTTGTTATTGGTTAGCGGGGTAGCCGCGCCTAAAGTCGTACGCCAGACAGACTGACAGACAGACAACGTTAAATTTCGAGGTGGCGACAGGCTTGGAGTCCCCAAGTAGGCGGTATAATATTACTGCATTAGTGTCGTGAGTATTTCCCTCACTTCGTTCGGGGAAAATACCATCCTGGGGGCAAAATCGGGACCCTTTTATATACCTCCAGTACAAATGCACCCCTTTTGAAGCTATTTGCAATATGCAAATAGCTTCTATGTCGGCGTTTGGGCGATAGTTGAACAGCCGTTCGGCCCATCTCATTAGGTCATTAAAATGCTCCCCATCTAGGTGGCAAAAACTACTGAGGGGGGAGGAGCATGAAGTGTTATCCATGTAAAAGCCGCCGTGGAACAGGTCCTGTGAGAAAGTTTGTCTTTTATTATCTACTTAACACAAAGAGTGCACAGAGAGATTTCCAGTAAAGGGTTTCCGTGCTAATGTTATAACTTTGCGACAGAATGTCAGAAGCTAAATTACCTCTCCAGGGAGGGGTTTTCTAAATATAATTGGCTCTCTCGCACGTGGAAATTCAAGGCATTATTTAATGGCGGCTGTGAGCGTTGCCGATTCTTTGGGTTATGCAGAAGACCCAGGGACCCAAAGACCCAAAGACCCAGAGACCCAAAGATAGCCCAGGACCGTTAGGGACTGAAACCTACAATATTCTGTGAGTCTTCTTGTTGACGTCACTGGTGCGTCTTACACCGTGCATAAGCCAATTCTTTGGTTGCATGTGGAAATCTGCTCCCCCTTCAGCCCCCGGCTGACATATCCGTAGTATCTGGCAAACAGGCGACACAGATTCACATTTAGAGCGACATTTCTGGACACATTTGCGAATATACGCTCAGCTCACAAAAGAAGGAACACAGCTGTATGCTGTGACCATGACATATGTTTTGGCAAAGGTAAAAGCTTATTCCGAGTTTTTTGCGTTCGCTGATATGTTTGTTGACACATGATTTCATGCCATAATTGCAAATGCAGATCGACTGTGGTATGTCTGAGTTGTTTGTTTATAAAATTGTCTCGAGCGGATTCTGTCACTAATGAAAAATCGACAGGAAATTTTACTGTGAATCCTTTTCACCACCGTTCGAATAGCACGAGAAACAGGTTTGTTTGGCTGGAGTGTGTTACGTTAATACGAAACTACTATAACGAGTCAAAGTCTGGCTTACCTCGCAGAAATTTACAGAACGACTTGAAATATTTTGGCAAGCTATACTTTCCTCCTTTTATGTCGATCAGCTCAAAATAATCATATAATAAACTGTCATGTTTGTGCATTTGTGTTTGGTCATGCATAGTACGTAGCTGGCATAGTAGAACATAGTGTAAAACTCCGATCAAACGGTGATAATATTCGATGATAGTTCGTGCCCCGTTGTAACACGAACTACCTATCATTGACATCATCAACTAGCAAATAGCTTCACGTACGCTTTGCGGACCTATGTTTTATACCTTTGATGCGTCCGGCCGACGATTCCACGGTGGGGTGCTTCCCTCTTTTAACGAGGCGGAGTTTCCGGTCTGCGCCGTTTTTTTTCCCAGGTTTTTCCTGGCGTTTTTCGTACCCCTTTAAAATACCAAAAGTATTTCCTCACTGCACCCTTTTTATTGACCTTTTAAAATACCTAAAAAACGTCATTTTCCTATACCCTTTTTTATACCTCGATCGTAAAAATACACCCCTTTCGGGCCGAGCCTCCCCGTATAGCCGATCATAGGGAGTACCCCCGGGGGGGAGGGGAATGTATAATGTCAAAATTTCCCCAGCCGGGTAAGGTCGGGCACACGGTTCGAACGAACATTTGAAAAATTGTCACTTGGGGAGGGGTAGTGGTGATTCAAATTGACACCAACGGTTTTTTCCTGGTCCATGCATAACCGTCCGATGATCTAGGAATCGAAGTTGCCGAGCTTTCGCTAGCATTTTCGCATGGACAAACAGCGTTTATCGGCTGCATGTCGATGTGTCTGAGAAGTCTAGTCATCGTTCTGTTCTGTGCCGGAGCCGGATGGCGGAGAAATCGGCGATTACGTAAGAGCGAGTCGGGAATCCTAGACATTCGGCTTCCTGCCTTTCCAAATTTTTAGTACATACACAATCACCACAAATAAAAATCGCTAAATCGGCGCCAAATCGCCTCGAAGGTCACCATAAGCGGTAAGTAAGGACTCGTAATGTTATCTGACCAATTTCAGGAGTAAGATTATTTTATTTTCACGCGTAAAATGTGATTTGAAAATCTCCCCATACAAATCCTTATTAACCGATCGGCCGTGACGTCATCAGACCTTGACCGATCAGGCGTGACTTAGTAACACCTTGTGGGCTGCCTGTCCCGGGGGTGGAGGGGGGTACTCAATAGGAATTTGGGTAGGGGTGTTCCGCTGACTCTATAAAACCCTGACCCTATTCAAGACACAAACATGGAAATTTTGCTACCCTGTCTAAGACAAAGTGCTCTAATTTGATACCCTGTTCAAGACTAAGTTTAGATAAGTTAGCCTGCGTGGCACGCGTTTCCACTGGAACATATGAAGAAATCACGCGAAAATGACGAGAGCAAAAATGTGGTTGAGGGGGGAGGGGAAGAGGAGAAAATCTTCAGAAAATAATCCTGTTTAAGACACGAAAATGTAAAATTTGATACCCTGTTTAAGACAGAAGACCCTGAAAATGATACCCTATCGGGCGGAACATCCATATATAGGAAATATATGGGAGTACCCCCCCCCCCCCCCCCCCGGCCGTAATCTCAGGTTCGAGACCATACTTTTGAGCCGTGTGAACGAGTGCCTACCGAAATCGCATGGCATCCAACCGGAAATGACGCGATAAGACTGCGTTCTCCTTCGTCGAACGCAATAAATAAATAAATAAATAAATAAATAAATAGAAATCTAACAGAACTCTCAACACCGGCCTGCTCCTGCGAGCGGCTCTCCCCTTCCCCTCCCCCTCGTGTCCCATGCAGACAAACTGGGACCTAGAGTAGTTACCAGTTCAAGTACCAGTCTTCCCCGGAGTTTCTAAGATGGTGGACACGTCAGAAGTTGCCGTGGCGGCAGCAGCCTCTCTCGTGGTTTTTCTAGTCACTGTGGCTCTATACACAGTTCAGAAGTTGAGAATTTTGCATAAGTATTTGTACAAGGTAAGAAGAGAAGTTTAGAATGGTAGAGAGGATTAGGATCAAGTCATGTGATAGCCGCCATAAGTACAGCCATCCCGCCAACTTTCTTTTCCTGTTCAATTTTCTGATAGGCTTTTGGAACGTTTTGCCCAGCTGTATACGCGAGGTTATCAGTATTTAATTTTGCACATGATTAAGAAACGTTTGAATAATTTAATGCACACAGACAAGCCGCTATGTTTGTTTAGGTTAAAAGCACAATTACATACGCGGAGGGCGAAGTAGAAAGTGCAAAGAGAAATCTAAGAGATACTTATGCTCTCGCAGCTTCTCTTCTTCCTACTGCTCGGTTGGAGACATAATTGTCTTTTTTTTGGAGTTAGGGGCACGAGTGATGGGCGGAGTTGATCATGTGCAATCAACTTGAGATCGCATTTCATCAATAAATAAATTATTAGCTGTGCAGATTTTTTATGATGTCATGGTGCAGCAACCATGATTGCCCATTATTTTGATATACACACATTTCAATTACTATGTAATTTAGAATGTTATGAATACTGTAAAATTTGCCCCCATCCCTGGCCTCCCTCAGAGATTAATTTACAATGTGTTTGCTTTGCACTAGTGTACATTCTAGTATATGTCTGTATTTTTTTTGTCAGTCCCAAGTTTTCCCTTACTTCCTTTCTTTTTACTGTTTTGTATCACTCAGATATTATGATTTATCCATTTTATAACCTTATATGAGCCAATTAATTAATGACCGATTCATTTCCGCTTTATTGATTTAGTGTTATCTGCTAGATTTGCATCTGCTATTCAGATAGCCAGCATCCTGATTTTAGTTCCTATTTTACATATTTTAAACACTATATATCGATTTTCTGTTTGTTGAGTACAAATAAACTTGACTTGACTTGACTTCATAAAACCATGACTTTTTGTGGTGTTGTAAAAAATCATCCTATTCAAGGTCCAAGGAGTAAGTGTGTTATAGAAAAATATTTTTGAGTAAACTCCCTTATCTCACCACACATCCAAAGCAAAGAACATTTTGATGTAATCAGAAGTAAAATGATTGATACTGCACCCCTTTTCAATGAGCTAGAATTACAAATTTCCAGTCCCCCCTAGCAGCTTGTGCCTTTGGTTTTGCACAAAATTCTGTTTAAGCATAGACAGGAAAAATTCTCACAACACCTCTGGGGACTAAGGTGTTACTGTAACCCCACTCTGTTCACCTCTTTTTCTTTCAGTCTACCCATATGTACATTTACTGTAATATGATCTCTTCTACAGAAGTTCTTTCACTCTTTATTACAGCTTGATGAACATTCTACTAGACATGGTGGCGAGCTTGTAGCTGAAACACTGAAGGTAAAACATCCTTTTTTCTTGTGGATAAAACTTCTGGGGATTTCTCAAAAATTTGGTAACCACAGTTCTCATGAACCTGACCCACAGTATTTTGGACCAAAAAATTCAATTTGATCCATACCTTTTTCATAAGCCCTCTCAAAATTAATTGTACCCTAATCCTAGACCCAGAAGACAAGGTCTAGCATCACTAAAATGCTTCAAACTTCACCACTGAATACTTCTGCTTGTGGTAAGAATATCTTTGACCTGCAATTCTTATTTTAATTTGTAACCAATCTCATTACAACCATTCTGCTAAAAGCTTCTTAGGTTGTAAGGTTTGTCCAGTATGGCCACCATGAAAACCATACAGTAGTATCCTATTCCCTTTGTACTGTGCCATGCATTAATACTGTAATTCCAATCAATACTCCCTGGAGATACACCCTGGAGATCCAGAATACCAAGACATTGCAGCCATGTTTGTGCCAAGCTATTTACAAAATAAAATAGTCAATGAGCTTGAATTTGGGTGTAGTTCATCTAACATGGTCACCACATCATGGTGTCAGTTGAAAACCAAGATTAATTTGCTTTAATTTATGATTGGCTTTGGCTCTACCACTGTAATATGTAATAAATATATTGAACAATCTGAATCACAGTAAAGGCATTTATTATATAGACACAAGTGTTTTACTGGAAAATATACCGTGCGTAAAATCCATACAAAGCTACATCCGGGACCTGAGTGGCGTATTTTCCATATCCGATATCATTTGCGCCATTTCCCACTTTTGCACAGTTGTTTGTGCAATTTCTCGTGAAACACTCGTGTCTAATATAATAAAAAGAAAATTACATGGCAGCTTGAAGATATGGATTTTATTTTCTCATGGTAAAAACAATATTTTACCACTTGAAAATAAAATTCATATCTTCGCGCCGCCATGTAATATCCTCTATGTATGCATTTTATGTATAATCATTTTAGTGATGATTATTGTATATTGACATATAATTTTCTTTGTTTGTTGTAACAGGCCCATGATGTAAAATTTGTCTTCACTCTGACTGGAGGTCACATCTCTCCCATCCTTGTTTCTTGCCAGAACCTGGGCATCAAAGTTATAGATACCAGACATGAGGTAAATAATGGTTTTTAAGGTCGGCGTCTCACGAAAGTGAGAAGCACGACCTTGTTGCGGCCACGACACCGTCAGTCCGTCAGTCAGTCCGTCAGTCAGTCCGTTATCTGTGTCAACAATAGACTTCCAAATTAGGAAGTTTATTCCAAATTTGGGCACGATCACGCATGATGAAATACATTTCAAGAGATCGATTAACTAGGCACAGAATTATAATTAAAAAGGCACGGAATTATACGACCTTTTAATCACGGCTTTTGGTGAAAGTATGAATGCAGAAGATGCTCCAAAGGTTTATACTTGCTCTTGGCCGATACCTCGAGTGTTTCAAGCATTGCCCGATTTTCCTGATAAACTCTGTGTGAAAACAACATTTCATACTGGCGTAACAGTACGGACTTTATATCGATCGTGCAGTTATTATTTTGTGTGAATGTTTCAGTCGGTTGACCGTACACAGGAACCCGGCGTTCATCTCTATCGACACTCATTGTGCAGTGGACGCGCGCGATTTAGTTGTTTACATTCCTCAGTTTAAATTTGCCTGGATAACTTACCACAAGACTTGAAGTATATTGTGTATGCCGAAGCCCTTGAACGAAAGGTTACTTTGGTGTTCTTCGTTGATAATGAGTTACAATTATTAAGAGTTAGCTCGAACGAACTATGCAAGAAAACAACACATTCTTGTACGTATGTATGTATTCAGTCATCCGATTAATATTTATCTGTTTCATCGGATTACCGAGACCGTAAATGTGTGAATCTTCTATGACAGGTCATTCATGTGACTATAATAAACTTCACTCTTGGAAAAGCATTTTGTATTCGTCGCCATTTGAAACCCGAGTTAATGATTACCGTGAATATGTATACCGCTTGGAAGGAAGTTACACCGCTCAAAATGATTTGAACACCGGTAAAGCGAGCAAGGTTTGTGCACTTTAAAGTATATCCTGTCAATATTTGCTTTGAGTTGAGAGGATTAGGCCACTTTGAGGTTTATGAGAAGTTATTTGACTCTCTGAGCTGAGCCGATTGCCTCATTACATATGCATGTTACGCTTGATTGAGTGCAAGCGTGTTGCCCTGCACAGTGGTAAAGCGTGACGTCTTATTTTGCAAAATTTTCCATTCGAATCTCTAAACATACACAGCTGCTGCACAAACGTGTGCAAAGTTTCAAATTGGTAGCCCTACTGACAGCAACCAGATAGCTCCATACTGAACTCCCTTATTTAGCATCAGTTCTAAATCAAAGGAACCATTAACACCAAATAGGAGGGTTTAGTATTGAGCAATTTGAACTTCAATAGCCCACATCTCAGCTGTTCAAGGCGCTAAAGAGCTAATTTTTTGTGTGACCGTTTTTAGACAGGGCATTCCACAGAACTATCTAAAATTCATATTCCGATATTTTTTGTGACATCACTTTACCACTATATTCACTCAAGGGAATCCCTACTTTAGAGCAGTTAAGACACAAGCCTGTTTTACGGACTAGACCACAACCAAAGTCTGCCAATCAAAAAGATAGCCAACCTTACAGCGGCATCGCTGCTTTGATTAGTATATGAAAATTAACTTTAGAGACAGCTGCATGCCCAAATAGATTACTGTGAACTTTGCTAGTGCTACTATGATCAAATCGGTCAATAGTTATTTTTTCTACCTAATCGGTAGTTAACACCCTAAATTAAGAGATCACCAACGTGCACTGTCATACGATGAAGGAAAGTGAGCTTTTTCTGCGTTCGAAATCTCTGTATTTTCCCACCGCCATGCTACTGCGACCTGGTTACCAATTTCATTTGTGATGTCATTTTCTCAATCACAGCAACTCACATGGCTAATTCCTCACACAAACTGCGATATTTTTCACTGGATGAACTACTACTGGTATTCACTTTGAGTGTCAGTAATGAATATCGCAGTTTGTATGAGGATTTAGCCATGTGAGTTGGCGCAACTTGAGAAATTGACGTCATTCTGACGGCACAACTGAAATTGGTAGCCAGTCGCCGGAACATGGTGGCGGGAAAATACAGAGATTTCGAACGCAGAAAAAACTCACTTTCCTTCATCGCAATGCATTTTGGTGATCTCTTAATTTAGGGTGTTAACTACTGATTTGGTAGAAAAAATAACTATTGACCGATTTGATCATAGTAGCACTTTAAGGATTCCCCAAAATATAATTCTTCCAACCTGCACTGTGCAAAATTTTAGGAGATTTCATAGTCTGACCAGCTTGAACCCAAGCAAGAGGTCACCTGTGATGTTGATGACCAAAGTGATGACATCACAAAAATACTTTTTCTGAAAAAAACAAAAAACAAAACAGATTTGTCCAAATCTTGAGAATGGCTTATCTGAAAACAGTTCACACACACAAAAAGCTCTTAGCACATTGAGCAGCTGAGATATGGACTTTTGAAGTTCAAATTGCTTCATACTAAACCCTCTTATTTAGTGCCAGTTCCTTTGATTTAGAGCTGATGCTAAATAACATAGTTTAGTATGGGACTACATATCTGGAAATTTAAACTTTTATATCTTTGCTTTCAGTGGGGCTAGTCATTTGAAATTTTAGACACGCTCTTGGAGCAGCTGTGTATATCACATGATGTGGTTTAGAGGTTTGAATGTTTGTAGCTATAGTTCTTATTTAACTGTCCATCATTGCTTGCGGGCGTGGCCCATCGAGCTTAAAATCACACGCTGTATCTTTTTCGTTGTGTTGTTAGTTTTCTGGGTTACGAATCTGCACACGGTGATTGGTTCAGATTATCACATGATATGCAATGACGTAATTGACTTCATTAAACAACTCAGGTGTGGCCAGTGAATTGCTCGGTACTTGTGTGTAAAAGTTAACTGCATTTAATCCAAACTCAACACTGTTTGGCTTTGTGGAACATGCACTGATAAACTGGATGTTAGAGAACAATTTTGGCTTGCGTTCTTTAGTTCACCGCAGAAGCTTCAAGGGTAATTGTGAACAAGTTGAACTGGTCGGTAAGTGGTCGGTAACGTGGTCAGTATGTGGTCGGTAAGTGGTCGGTATGTGGTCGGTATGTGGTTGGTATGTGGTCGGTATGTGGTCGGTATGTGGTCGGTAACGTGGTCGGTAACGTGGTCGGTAACGTGGTCGGTAAGTGGTTGGTATGTGGTCTGTAAGATTTATGATGTGGTCGGTAAGTGGTCAGTAAAGTGAAAGGTTTGGTCGGTAAGTGGTCGGTAGCGTTTTTCATTTCGGATAACGTTTATTTGAAGCGCTAGATGAATCATTCACTTTTCTTAACATAAATAAAATTCGCGCGACACTGATCGGAAGGGAAAAGAATCCTCTGGGCGAAACACAAAACACAAACACATTTGCAAACACTAGAATTATTAAATCTTGAAAGAGATTCAACTAGAAACCTGAGCACAAAGAAGCACAAGCACAAATAATCTGTTTCAATAGACGTTTAGCGCTAATGAGCCAAAGGAGGTGTTCAGGCGTTGACATGTTGAGGTGTCAAATCGCGTAAACAATGAATCCTTTTAAAAGCTTTTCTAAACATTGGTGTATTTCGGTGTATTTTTATCCATGAATAGAACAAACAAGATTCTTTAGACCAATAAAAGTTAGTACATTTTGATCCACCAAGTTTATTGTGAATGTATAAAATACGGGTAAATTTTTGGCTCACGTCCATACGTACGTGCTTCCAGTCAGTCACGAGCTTGGATGAGTCATTTTCAATTTTCAACTTCTTTGAGTGAGATTCGCCTCGAAAACAACGGCTCCTTTAGGAGCCACCAAGTTCAATAAAAGTAAATGGCAACTTCACTTCGCCACCAGACTGATTTCGCTCACGCACATCGATTACAGCACACATGCAAATCACATTGCGAATAAATCAAACGGTCTTAAAAAGATACATAGTAAAAAGTGTGGTCGGTAAGTGGTCGGTAAAAGTTTTTGAGTGGTCGGTAAAGACAATCATGTGGTCGGTATGTGGTCGGTAAATCATATACCAACCACTTACCGACAGTTCAACTTGTTCACAATTACCAGCTTCAAGAATAGCCATAAACAGATGTTTGATGGATACCGCTGGGGGATTGCAAATATCTATGTCGCCGCTAAATATTTAGTCCCGACGAAACTTTCTGTGGCGACACGAAATACTTGTGGGAAGAAAACAGGCTGAAAATGGAAACCAAAGCTATGATGAGCTTTAGCCACAAAACAATGGCGATTTATGCTTTACTCTGTACATGACATCTGTTGCCTCATAAAATTCTTCTGCTTATCACACATTGCCTGTTGAAATGTTTCTTTCATTTGATCTTGTAGCCTTTGTTTTGCAATGGTCATTGTATACCAGAAATGAAAAATACACCAAAATTGCAGTCACAAATGGACTGAACACACATCCTCAAAATGCAGGGTCACTTAAGAGGCAGTCTCTGTAAAAACCACCAGCCGATTTTCGGGTCAAAAATGGATTTCGCTAATTTTCTCCCTACAAGTCACCATTGTCATGCAACTCATAAAAGTTTGTTTGAAAAAGTGCATAATACATAGCATCCAAACTTGTACTTTGAAACATTAACTGAATACCAGAAACGCTCTCTCATCAGCAGACTGCGTACCAGTACAGAAGATTTCTTCAGCGCAAAATATGCAGGATTTTTTTACACAAGAAAAAAACTTATACCCCGAGAGCAGTGGTCAAGCGTAGGAGAAATCACTGCTCACAGGGTAAAATAACTAATTGTTTCTTTGATGCAATTAACTTTAAGTTGCAAATTTTGTGTGAGAGAGAAAAAGCCGTTTGACTTCTTTTGATCTAAAAATGGACACGACTCACTGAGTTTGACACTCGCTTGTTAATCAAGTAACACAGAAATTATTCATAACAAGTATCACAGTCACGAGAGTGTGTTTCTTTGAAAAAGAGTGCAGCAGAAATCACTAATGATGTATTTCCGGATGTATGTCCTCCAAGTGAGTGTTTGTTTATTAAATTTCGCCGTTGGCGGCGACTGGCAGATTGTGTGTTGCGTGACCTTTAGCACATCGGGTGAGTCGGGTGGCTCTCGCAGATGTTTTATGGCTCCAAACTCACACAAATCTACCAAATATCCGCTTTACTGGCCTTATCAGTTGCCTAAAACATTATGAGGCTTGGTTGGGAGAATTTACAGCAATTAAAATCGCCAATTGTGGCATTCTACTAGCAGGCGAATTTACGGCAAAAACAGCGAAGTGAGTGAACTTTGGAAGCTCACCGTACACTGAAGGAGATTGAGGCCAAAAGGTTTTCTTGTAGAAAGTTGTAGATGGAACCTTAAACTTTAATTTGATGTGCCTTGCTTTGGAATAAAGTTTCCCACTTTTTGCTAAATCCATTATGAAAATGATCAAAAGTGATACTTGTAAAACACAGCCTTGGGTAGGTCGACCATTCGGTCTCGCATTTCGCGAATATTAAATGAAAGGAGATTTTTAACTCTACTGTATAAAGAAAAGACACAAAACTTCCATATAATTCAAAGTTTAAAGCTCGGGATCTTATACTTTGGACGAAGCGATTCGTCGAACTTGCCTAATTTTCAGAATTTCAACAAGCGCCAAATGGCTGACGCGGGGTCAAGGTCATTTTGTTCAATTTCAGAAGCCAGAGAAACAATTCAGACAAAAGGGTTTCACTTTTATAAGTTGCATGACAATGTTGACTTGTAGGGAGAAAATTAGCGAAATCCATTTTTGACCCGAAAATTGGCTGGTGGTTTTTACAGAGACTGCCTCTTAACCTTTAAGAAGCAAGTGTATGAGTGTTGTAATGATAATTATTTATAGTTTAATCAGGTTTCAAGGTGTCAAAAGCCAAGTTCTCTATACTTTGTGATATTTTTCTGGTGAGAAACTGGAAGTCTCTCGTGGGAGTTCCACTCTTGTCCCTACTTTCCATTTTTGTATATTCTGGTCTTGACGCAACTCACACAACGGCAACGCCAGTCTAGTTTTGTATTAATTTTCTGTACTTTATTTCTTCTAGTTTTTTTCTTGGAAATTTTCACTGTTATGGTTGAAGCAGGTATAATTTTGTTGTTGTGTTTGTCAGGTCACAGCTGTGTTTGCAGCTGACGCTGTCTCAAGGTTGTCTGGTGTTGTTGGGGTTGCAGCCGTCACAGCTGGTCCAGGTACATGGTTTGGTTCTTTGTATCCCAGAATACTTCAGTTGAATCCCGATAACTTGATCCCTCGGTAACTCAAGCCTCGTGCTGACTCAAACCCAAATTGATTTCCCCTGGTTTTGCTTTATATATTTACTGTAATTTTACTCTTGGTAACTCAAACCCTCAACAATTTGAACCTCCCGTTAACTCAAAGTGATTTTGTTTTCCCTTCAGCTCAATTTCTTTATAACATTATACCCTTGATAACTTGAACCTCATCTGCCAAAGTTAAAGCATATAGATGTAATCCAGAATACTGAACTTATTAGTGTATTCATTGTATTTTGTGTCAACGGTTCTTGTTAATAGGAATTGTTAACAGGAACTCAGCAAATAAAACGGAACCAGTGTTAAATTTCTTATGTCCCTTGAAGTTCCTGACTCCTGATTGTGGAGTTATCTGTTCAGGATAACTTCGAGGAGTCAGAGAACACACAGTTCTGAACAACAACCATTTAATCAGACTTCGTGTGAGGGTCCCACGCATGCTCTTGTAATCGACCGCTGTACTTAACTAGGATAACACTTAATCTCCCCTTCTAAACGAGATAATGTGAGCGGGGTGAGTCTTCAGTGGTTAGTATAAAAGTAACGTTAGAGCAGGTTAGTGTGGGAGTCCAATGGCTGGTTGGGTCATTCCTGTCCTAGGTTCTCCCAAACCTTAAGTGATGGCTTAATTTGCCTCTTGGGTCTGGAGGCAATGTTTGGTGATGCTGGTATCACTCCATGCTTGCTTTCGTTCGAGACCGTGGGTTTGGTCTCCTGACTTGGTGCAACAGGAGTCTCTGGCAGTGCTAGCAAATGAGATTGGTTTCTTCTGATGGTTCCTTTCTCAGTTTGGACCATATAGGATCTGGGTGTTCCAGCTTTTCCACTGACTGTTCCTGTGGCGTCCATATCCTTCACATACACTTCAGTGTCAGCATCTAGTGGACTCAGCAGGGTGGCTCTGTGTCGCTGGTCAAAGTTAACTTTCCATTTCTGTCTGGCTTCTGCTTCAATCGCCTGTAGCTTGTCCATGTCTGGCCACTTTGGTGTCAGCTGTGTGTGGAACATTGGGATTGAGGTTCTGATCCTTCTTCCCATGAGCAGCTCAGCTGGGGGGTGTCCACATGCCAGTGGGGTGGATCTGTATGCCCTTAGTGCCTTGGCAGGCTCCTTTTCCTTCTTGAGTATGGCCTTAACTGTCTGTACTGCTCTCTCTATTTCGCCGTTCAACTGTGCAAATGTGGGGCTGCTGGTATTGTGTTAGAATCCCCATTCTTTGGTGCACAAACTCTGCAGAAGCATACTGGGGTCCATTATCAGATCTGAGCTCCTCGGGTACTCCGTGTCTTGCAAAGTTTTCCTTTAGTGCCCTGATAATGTCTGCCGACTTCTTGGTCCTCCACAGTGGCATCACCTCCACATATCTGGAAAAGTAGTCAACCACAAGGAGGTAGGCCACACCCTGTTGCTTGTACAGGTCAGTTGCTACTTTCTGCCATGGACGTTCTGGCATGGGAGTTGGAATGAGTGGTTCAGGTCCCTGCTGTCTGTGTTTGGCACATATTCTGCAATTCTGGACCATGTCCCTAATCTGCTGGCTGAGGCCTGGCCACCAGACGGAGATCTTCGCTCTCTCACAGCATTTGGCTATTCCTTGATGTCCCTTGTGGATGTTGTTGAGCAAATCCAGTCTTAGGGAGGACGTTGAAGCAGTAGTGCCCCCATGGCGTCACAAATGTGGTGAGTGGCTTGCAGCTTTCACTCAACTTGATCTGCCAGAACCCTGAATTTGTGTCCAACTTTGAGAAGTACTTTGCTCCGGCCAGCTTTCCCAGGGTGATGTCCACTGAGGGAAGTGGGTGGTTTTCACATTGCACATATCTGTTGAGGACACTCAGGTCAGCACATACTCTGGCCTTTCCATTTGGTTTGGGGGTGACAACCATATTTTTCTAATGCCAAATTTAGTGAAGCTAATCTTGCACTCTGAAAATAAATGCCTATGAAATAATACATACATGTACTGGTATCACTAAATAATTAAAAATGATCTATTGTATTGTACAAAAACACTCCACTGTACAGTATGCCTGTAGCGAACATAAATGACTTAAATATGAAAACCATGAAAATCAGTTCACTATCTCTATTAAGGGGTAAAATAAATCAGAACATACACAATAATTTTGAGCTGTATTCAGTAACAAAGAAAAGCATTTGAAATGAAATCCATAGTCTTCAAAGACAAATAATGTAAAACAAAGTATGTGTAGCTAAATTTTAATTGATAGAAAATCATGAAATTTCTCAAAGACAAAAAAGTGTAAAACAAAGTATGGGCAGCTGCATTTTAATAATCAAATAATTAAATCAATAACTAAATCAATTATTGATAGAAAACCATGAAATTACACACTAAGGAAAGTGTAATCCAGTTAGAAAAGACAATAATTGTGTTATGGTGTCACTGTACCATATAAATTTTTTTGTGTTCTACTTATTGGAGGATGTTTGCCAGTTCGTGAAGTGAACATATACTGTACAATTTACATGTATGTAAAAGATTGACAGCAAACACAATCAATTCAACAAGAAAAAGCAACATGAAGTCATGAATTCAGTCTTTTTCTTCATGTTCAGTAAACTGGATAGGTTTTCAACAGCCAATTCAAACAAAGAAATAAATATTAACAAATCCAATATTACATTTAGCAAGTGAATCAGATGTGAAAATTGAAAATGGTTTGCAGTTCCTCACATGGAAAACAAACATAATGAAAGAACAAAGCAAAGAAAACTACTGTATTTCTGATAAGCATTATTGCCCATGTACAAAGGAAAAAAGGAAGTGTTTTATTTATTACCTTCCCCTTGTTTCCTGATGATAAGAATCGGCAGATCACTCACATTGGCAGGGAGACGGCTGAGAAATTCCTGCACTTCCTGTGGAAAGTTGAGGACATGTCCTTTGTACCCACGCTGGCCACCATGTTTCCGGAAAATGGGGAAAGCCATGGCAATAAGCATTTCTTCCACTTTGCTGAGGCCCTGTAGATCTGTTGGCACTGTACCAGGGTCCATGTTGTTACCACCTGAGAATAAGTGGCACCATGTCTTTTTGTCTCGCTTATACTTTGCTTGGCAATTATTGGCCATGTTTCCTTACACACGTTACAGTGAAGGTGTCAAAAGTTTTCTTTGTAGCGGTAGAAGGCTGCAAGTTCCTCCTGTGTCCACTGTTCGTGTAGAGCTGGATTGTCTGGGTTAGCTCATCCACGGCTATGTAGATATTGCTGTCTCTGGAAGCGACGCTCTTCGACAAGAAGCGAACGTTGCTCACGGCGTCGAATGTAGGCCTCACTTTGAGCATGAAGCCTACAGGCTCTTTCTCCGGACGTTTCATTGCGGCGTCGGGAAGCAGCTCGTTCTCGATCGGCTTTCATGCGCTGTTCTCTTTCCTGAGCTGTTTCTTGGGCTCGCTTCTGCATATTATGCTCCCGGGAGGCTGTAATGCGCCGTTCTCTTTCCTGGGTTGTCTCCTGAGCTCGTTTCTGCTTGTAACGCTCTCAGTCATGCCGTTGCTTCCCTTCTTTAGCAGCGACAGTATTGTCCTGTCTCGACTGCTGTTGTTTTCGTTGGGCGGCTGTTCATTGCCGTCTGCGCTCGAGACGAATACTCCGCTGTTGGCTTGTCTCACGAGTTCGTCTTAGTCTTTCTTGCTCTCTTCGTTTTTGAAGACGAAATTGTTTTTCCTCGTGAGAGTGTTCCATTTGATTCTTTGCTATTCATATTCACTACGTAGTTCGCAAGAGTGCCAAAACTCATTCAATCTCCTGTCGTGTCCACTGCTTTGCAACGGACTACCAGAACACCACGTGATTAATAGTCGGTCCGTGAAATACAGACATTTCAACATGAGATTCAGGGTTGTGGTCAGGAGAGAAAAGAGCCTGGGGACGAGGTTGGAGATTCTGTTCCGATGTTTTTACCCAGGAAATCCCACGGAGCAGGGACATGATTCTGTTCCGATGTTTTATCCAGCAAGCCCCGCTGCACGGGGAGGTCAGTCGGTGAAATACAGACATTTCAAAACGAAACGGTGTTCAGATTAGTACCCACACAGGGCGTGGGAATAATTATGTTGTGTTGTACTGTTGTGATGATGCAGTCTGCATGTTGACTTGTGCTGTCCTGTGCTGTGATATATGGTAAACTGTAATAATATTATCGTGTGGTGTGGTTTTCTGTCAGGGCTCACTAACACAGTGACAGCTGTCAAGAATGCCCAGATGGCAGAATCTCCCGTGTTGTTACTTGGTGGGGCAGCGGCAACACTTCTAAAGGTTAGAAACAAAATTCCATTTACACGTAAAGGGAACCACCCTGAACAGAACTACTGTAAATTGCATGTACACAAGAAAAGATGTGCACTGGAGTTTATTACACTTCACATTTTCGAGTGCAAAATAAAGTCCCAAACCAGTACAAATATGGGTGCATTAATTGCACTCATCAGGAACCAGATAAACTGGTTTATTAGCTTTTATCTGATCAATTTTTAAGCTCATAAAGTGTAGCTCTATGTGGTTAGTCCGCCTGGAATGTGTCTCATTGCTGTCAACAATGGATTCCAAATACGGAAGTCGTTCTGTTCCCAATTTGGGCAGTATCGATATTATGGATAACGTAACAAAATCGAGAACGCAATTGCTGAAGTAGTTTTTGTGGTGGCATTTTTAAGTGTCCCACCTCATTGCAGTTAAGACTGCGTCAGTCAGTCAGGCCATCATGCTGTGTCAACAATTGACTTCCAAATTTGAGCATCAGCAAATACGTATGAAGAAAGGAAGAGATAGAAAGACGTTTTCTGGAGTTATTTTGATTGTTTATCATTGTATTCCTGAATTGCCAGTAGATCTCTTGCACTTTAGAACCATTATCACAGAGGGTTTGGTAAATTCTTGGTTGTTTGACAAGCATAAGTGAAAGTTGAAAGACCCGTGACCACTGACAGCCTGGAGGGACTTCAGCTTAGCTTGTTGAAATATTTCTATCGTTTGATTATATTTGCTTTGCTTCGCATAATTTTGTATTTTGTGTCACCACAGAAAGTTTCGTCGGGACTAAATAATTAGCGGCGACAGAGATATTTGCAATCTTCCAGCGGTATCCATCAAACATTATTTTGTTTACGGCTATTCTCAAAGCTTCCACGGTGAACTTAAGAATGCAAGCCAATATCATTCCCTAAAATCCAGTTTATCCGTGCATGTATGGCTGCATTTTTACGAGTCAGTTTTATTTTTTCAAGCCTGCTTGTATTGCACTCCTTACCATGTAATAACCTCTTTGTTTTGAGTGTAATGTGATGATTATTATTATTACTGTAAATGCATGTAGTGCATATTATTTCATTGAAATGTGCTTACCACTGTTAATACTGCACAACAAGTTTGTTTTGTTTTTACTTCCAGGGCAGAGGAGCTTTACAGGATATTGACCAGATGTGTTTGTTTAAACCTCTCTGCAAATTTGTTGCAACTGTAACAAGGTGAGAGCTGATTGGAACCTATTAGTGATTAAATCACCAGTACTGTACAGTACCAACCCAGTGTGCATACCAGTATTTTCTATCTTTGGATTTACAACTACTGACATGATGGGCTCCACAGAAATATGTTGTCTTTGGCATCACTTACATTGGTCATTCCTTCATTTCCATTTAATACCATTAGGTATTAACAATTCAAGTTGTGTGTACCTGAAGCCTTGTTTTTCTTGTACACAACCAATGCTTACATAAAATCTACATATTGTACTTGATTACTGAGTCTTGGAGTTTTGAGCTTCCTGTCTTGAGTGTTGCAAAAATGATAATAGTTGAACTTTTAGAAAAGAAGGATCTTATCCATTCTTTTTTAGCAATGTCAACAACAACGACTTTACTGGCCAGGAACACTTGTGAGAAATGATTAGAAAAACACCGCTCAAATAAAACTTACAGTTTATCAGATTGTCAGAAGAAAGTGGTCTCGTAGTATACAGTAATATGTAAAGAAAAATGCTATGTGTGCACTGAATATGCAAAAATGTAAAAGCTGTGTACCTGAGAATCTAGTGCAACTAGTGAAGAAAAAGAACACCATGCCCATTACATGCACAAGATCTACATATTAGTGTTATAAATTTTTGACTGCATGCTGTCTTCGGTTTAGAGTTGCAGACATTATTCCAACTCTACGCAAAGCAATCCAAGCTGCCCAATCTGGTACTCCAGGTATTATTCAGAGCAACTATTTTGATTATAACTTCATTACTAGACAGTACTTGTTACAGTGGAACCCCGTTAATATGACCACCAATGGGTCAAAAAAAAAATTCTGGTCATATTAACGGGGTGGTTTAATGGGGTAGGGTCAAGTTTTGTAGCTGGCCTCTTTTAAATGACGTCATGACAGGTATGATGAAATTTCACTTTCCTATTGACTGTTTGTGAGCATCCAGAATGCAGATGCATTTTATTGGAACAGAACTAAGAGTTTGTACACAGGAACAAAATGCTACAAATTTCTTGTTTCAAACATGAGCTCTCAAGCCCTCCATTTTGTTTGGTCGAATTAATGGGGTGAATTTTTATAGGGAAAAGTCCACTGGGATTTCAAAAGGCGGTCTTTGGTCACATTAACGGAGTGGTCAGATTAACAGGGTTTTCTGATAAGAAAATAACTGGGCGTTTGGTTGGGACAAAAAGTGGTTGTAATAGTACTGAGGTGGTCATATAAGGTGGGGTTCCACTGTAAATGTAAGTTACAGTAGTGGTCATGTCTCGTCTTGTCAGTAGATTTGAGAAACGTGTCTCAACAGAAGGTGGTAACTTACATTTAACAGGTGCTGTACATGAGGATTAAGTACAGTATGTTTGTCATGATTCAATAATTAATAACAATCCTTAAATTGAGGATGCCAGCTTCACCAAGAGTGATTTACAGAGGGGTCCTTTACAAGATTACACATAGAAGATAAAAATGTATCAATACTAATAAAGCTAAGGCTAGGAGCAATTACAACAGTGGGAAAAAATTACAAAAGCTACTAAATAATACAATACTAACCTAACATTACAACACACTAAAATGCTAAAATACTGAATTGACACTATTGTAGCTGCAAGATGGCTTTAAAAAGACTATGCTTAAAAATGGACAGTGTGTACAGTACTGTATGCAGATCAGGGTCAACTAGGTATGTCAACAGAAAGCTTACCCTGTTTACAAGATTCTTTTGTATAAAGTGAGTGCAAGGCACCTATATTTAACTTTGGCAGTGAAGGATGGGAATAAGAGATTGATGGAAGAATATCTGGGCAGGGTTGTTCAAAGCCCTGTTAAGCTGAACTAGGGTTAACCAAATTCTTTCTCTTGCGATTTTTGGTCAGAAAACTGCAGAATTTGATGAAGGACTATAGCTAAGAAGTTTGTTCTTGCTCAAAACATAGTGATGAGTCATTTTGTGAGCAAACTCTTAGGCCTAACAATAACAACAAAGTAACCTTAACCTGGGGTTAGCCTCACTGGGCTTTGAACAACTGAACCCTGGTACTCAGGGAACAGGAAGCCCCAAGATGTAGCTTATATGTACTGGTAGTATATAAGTGATAGATAAAATATGGGTGGCTGATCTTTATGGGCAATTACAATCTTTAGTGAGCCATTGTAAATGCCCATGAAGATCAGATGTGAATATTATTTTTATTGTGCTTATTGAAATGATGAGTGATTGGAATGTACATCATTGTTCTGTGCAGTGTATGGATCTTTGTTAAAAGTTATGCATACTAATCAGTACAGCAACAAATCTTTATCAAAAGTTAAAATACTGATTAGAGGTCCATCAGATTTTTATTGGCTTTTACAAAGTGTGCATGTGACTTAAATGCTGAGCTTTGATTAGTTTGCACACTTATGAATTGTTAATGATTTTACAAAGTTGCTTACTGGGTAGTATTTCAAAATGTGTACTGTACAATGTTTGTTGTTCTCTTTGTACATTACTGTAGTTTCTTTTTGAATGGTGATGATCACCTGTCCTTTAGTTTTGTCTGTTTTCTTCTGCACCTGTTGACTGTTTGCATTCTTTAGGGCCAGTGTTTGTTGAGTTTCCCATTGATACACTCTACCCCTACCCACTGGTCAAAAAGGAGTCTGGATTAAAGGTTTAGTTATGATTTCCTCTATTTCATATAACAGTATTGCTGTCACAAACCTGCATTTCTTAGTGCCATATTAGCAAATACATAGTAATGTTTAGTTGTGTGAAAATATTCACCATTTTGATACCATATTCACCATCATGAATTGCACTGGTTTCTAACTTATAACTCTCCTTTCTTATGCATCAGTCAATGGGCACCTTGATAATGCTTGGCATTTCTTTAGGCTTCTTGTAGCCTGGGGATGGGTGTGGAAATTGGAAGAGATGGAGTGGGAGTACAGTGCATGTACATGTATCTCAATTTCTTAGGATGGGAATATGGATTTTGTAGTCGTGTTTTTGGGGCTGCTAATACCAGTGGAGTGCAATATGTCACTCTGCGCATCAGGTTTTTGTACATAATTATCTTTTTGTTACCAGCATAACCTTTTTCTAAATTAATATATTATTGTTTTTAACTATACAGAGTCAAAGTTTGCAAGTGTTGTATACCCTAAAAATTTGTCCACAAAAGAACTCACATTTTGATCAATAACATGCCTTACTTTTCCATCAGGATGATGCTAAAGGGTTTGGACCACGTCTTGTTAACTGGTGAGTGGGAAATCAACCATCTATCCAAGGCCTGGCAAAATGGTGACACTTGAGCAAAAATATGCTCCTTTTTTATAAATTTGAACAGAAATACACTAGATAACAGACCCACAGCACCATGACCATGCACTTTTTAAACATGAAGTACACTGCTATTTGTGAAAACCACAACTGATGCACAAGCCCTATGATATACTGATACAATCTTTCTCAGTCTAGCCTGCTTTAACACCGACCTTAAAAAATACCCAAAAGCATTGTTTTTGTATGCCCTTTCTCATACCTCAAGCACAAAATGGTGGCCGTCATAGGGAGTTCCCCTCTCCATACCCTCTCCTTCCCAATCAGGGTCAAAGTTTAGTTTTATGTTGGAGCTCAGCAGCTTCAACTAAGTTCTTTCTGAAAACTTTACAGGTATATATCCAACCATCTTCATGGCTTGTTTGCTGGAGCTTGGGACCCACAACCAACTGAGCCACTGCCTGTTGATATACCTGTGCCTAACAAGTCACAAGGTACCATTTGCAGAGATACTGTTCTGGACAGCATAATACCAATCTCTACAGTGAATCAAACCCAAAACCTTGAGCTTCTGAGAGGTTATTGATTGTGCCTCTTCTAATAACCTCAGAGAGGTCCCATGAATCATTTCAAGCACGTATGAGGGATGATTACTGTAAGCCTTTGCTGTACTGATTCAGTGGCCGAGCGGTCTGGGGTGGTGGACCAGAATCCGTAATGAAGCTCTGAACCAGGAGGAGGAAGGTTTTTCATCTGAGGAGGCAACTCCAACGGTTTTTCCCTTCCAAAACTGTCTGCTTTCTACAGGTCTTCCAACAACATGGCCCCACCAGCTACTAGCTGAATTACTCACTGTGCATAAATAAAGATACTTTACTTTTTTTTTTTTTTTTGTGAATGATCAGCTGAATCTCTCTGCATTTTCTTTTTAGTGATCTCTTGGTTTTCCTTGCATCTTCTTGTTTTTTTACTGGCATGTACCTTATCTCTCTGGCATACATCCATGTATCTCCCCTGTAAAGAAATCACTTGTGTCTCTGAGTACACCTGAAAGAGAATTTGCTGTGCTTGGAATGATCCAAAACATATTACTGCCTTTGTTTACTCTTGTTGCTATGTAAATTAGTGCAACAATGTTGCGTTGCAAGTTGCACCGTAATGTTGCACGTATTATCACCGTGTTGGAAGTTGCAGCAACATGTTGCATGAAGTAGAACCCACTTTTACTTCGTGCAATGTTGCTGCAACCTCCAACACGGTGGTGTTACATGCAACATTACAGTGCAACTTGCAACGCAACATTGTTGCACGACAAGTTGCAATGAAAATGTTGCCCGTATTACCGCACCTTAACCTTTTCTGGTTTTTCTTGGCTAGCTACAGTAGAACTCTATCTCACTTACAGTAATACAATCATGTCTCAGCAATACTTGTAAAGCTGTGTGTGATTGGATTTGTGTGTACTCCAACTGTGCACATGACTGGGTGAAATACCAGCTGTTGGCAACAAGGTACAAATCTGTACCAGATCCGAAATGAAGTGAGAATCTCCCACCCGTCTTTCTCAGAGGTCTATTCATTTTTCACATTCAGTCACTTGATCTCACTCAATGAACCCCTCAATAAATAATAATAACAGTGTCCCTTCAATAAACATGGATAAGTAAACCTATAAATTTTATTAATGATTTGTCAGGAGAATCACATGCATTCTTCATGAGGTCAGGAAACAATAGTGCTTGTCCTTTCACTGCAGGAAATCTCATTTAACTCCAGAGTTTTTTGTTCCAGTTGACCAGTGCATCCACCTTGTGTCTAAAGCCAAAAAGCCTGTGATTCTTCTGGGAAGCCAGGTTACACTGCCCCCAGTTCCAGCAGAAAGACTTCAAGAAGCTCTAGAGGTGCATGTGGCATTATGTTAAGGCTTGTACTCCCCTGCCCCAGTGTACATCATTTACATGCAAACTGCAACAAACTCTCTGCCACCTTTCTGTAGTGATGAATTAGCAGTGTGAGGAAATGCCATCGCCACTCACTTGTTTACTTAGGAATATATCAGAATCAGATTTTGTTTTTCCCTCTTGATTGGCCAAAATGCAGCAAAAGTTCTTTGGACCAATCTAGAAATGTTGCAAATACAAAAGAAAAGCAATTACTCAATTATGTTTGACAGCTATCAGAAATTGGCTGTAAATACATGTATAAAATCCAGTATGGTATCACTTTGTACCCGCTGTAAAATCAGCTGAAATCAGAGCTAATGAGTTGATTACTAAACTGGGTGCTCACACACGGCCATCCTGTATTACCAATCATGACAAATTACTGCAGGCCCACACACCAGCTGTCAGCCCTGCTAGTACGTCTCCCCTTGTTTCAGTCCCTTGGTAATATGAACCTTCTGTATAATTCTATTCTTCTCTCCAGAATTTAAGCATCCCTTGTTTTCTTGGTGGCATGTCTAGAGGACTGCTTGGAAGGAACAGCCCCCTCCATATAAGGCAGCGCAGAAGGGATGCACTCAAAGAAGCTGACCTTGTGATACTTGCAGGTGTTGTAAATACGATATACTGTAACTAATTTAGGCTCCCGAGAGAAGTTTATAGCCATCTCATTTCTAAACTCATGATACAAATTGTACCAACCATTCAAGAATAAAAAGAATGTGTGAGGGATTTAGTGGGAAAGGGGAGCATGATTGCAGGTTACCATTGGTCAATCAGGAACAAACCAAAACCTGACACAAGTAAGCAAGTGACTTATTTTAGCAACTCATTTTCTTGCACTGCTGATTGGTTCTTCTTCAAAGTAAAACCAATCGCAAGTTATTACTTCTGGTCAGTTGAAAGTGTTTCCTGCAGCCTTGTAATATTGACAAATGCTCTTTGTTTACTCTAAAATGAGCACTACACATGTAAATTTATATTGATTCCTACTATATTGATTCAGTCTATATTGATTGATTCAACATATATTGAGAGCATGTTCCAAGTAAGAGACAACCTTAAGAACCTGAGAGGCATAAACAAGCTGGTTCTTCCTTGTGTAAATACCACTCGCTACGGCCACAAATTGTTGGTATACACTGCAAGCAAAGCCTGGAACTCTCTCCCAGATGAAGTGCGATCAATGACCACCCTGAAATCTTTTAAGAATGCTATACAGAACATATCGCTTATCTTTTAGAACTTTTGAACTTTTAAATAAGTAGTCATTGTCTTTTTTTTTTCTTTTTTTTTTTTTGTATAATGTTTTCTTTTTACTACTTTAGATTATAGTCTTTTAATTTTCGATAATATCATCCTTATTTTTCTTGGCACATTAGCATTTGTATGCTAGAGGCGTAATCAGCCTCACCAACCCGAGGTGAAATAAAGTTATCTATTTATCTATTCCTGCTTTTTTTCCTCTCAGGCACTGTGTGTGACTTCAGACTTTCCTATGGCCGTGTTTTGAGCAGGAAGTCAAAGGTTATTGCTGTGAACCGGAGCAAGAGTCAGCTATACAAGGTGCCAGAGAATTGTAAAATAATTGTCAACCTGCAATATAGTGACAGTGCAGCTGATCTTTGGAACTGTAGATTAGTAGCTGGAAGATTAACATCTGCATTTTAATAAAATAAAAAGAAAAACAGCCAGACCTTGCAATATTCTGTTTATGTTTATGTTTTGCAGAATTCAGACATGTTTTGGACACCAAACATTGCAATACAAGGTAAACTACTGCAATGTCTTGTCATTTACATGCAACATGCTGTTGCTATGGGTGCGAGTGCTGTTGCCACCTTGTTAAATGAAATGTGGTGGAACCTTGCTTGTGTGGGATTGCCATAGACAATTACAAGGTAATTGTGAACAAGTTGAACTGGTCGGTAACGTGGTCGGTATGTGGTCAGTAAGTGGTCGGTATGTGGTCGGTATGTGTTTGGTATGTGGTTGGTATGTGGTCGGTATGTGGTCGGTATGTGGTCGGTATGTGGTCGGTAAAGCGTGGTCGGTAACGTGGTTGGTATGTGGTTGGTAAGATTTATGATGTGGTCGGTAAAGTGAAAGGTTTGGTTGGTCGGTAGCGTTTTCACTTCAGATAACGTTTATTTGAAGCGCTAGATGAATCATTCAGTTTTTGAGTGGTCGGTAAAGTCAATTGCGTGGTCGGTAAATCGTATACCGACCACTTACTGACAGTTCAACTTGTTCACAATTACCCACTTACAATGTATGTGATTCTGTCACCTTATTGTGTGTGAAGCAACATGTTGCTGTGAATAAAAGAGATTTCTCATCTAGTTAATGCTGTTACTATGGATACAAAATGTGACATGCCCCTTAAGTTGTGCTGTTTCTATGACTACAGGTGATCCTGCCACCTTACTTGTGTCCTTATGTGATGGGCTGAAGGGCTACACTTGTCTCAGAGAATGGAATGACATGCTGAAAGAGAGGGACCAGGAAAAAGAAAGTGCTAACAGGTAAGCTGCATGTAAACATCCTGTCCTGAACTCATGAATAAGGCAAATTCTCCCAACTGTCTAAGAAGAAAATGTATGAGTGATGTAATGAGACCTGTTAGTTTTATCAGCTTTCACCTTTCATCTCTAATTTCCAAAATATCTATTTCCAAGATCTCCTCATTGCAAGTGCATAATTGAGCCGTTTTTGGATGACTGTCAAAAGTTATCCCTCATGTGATTGTTTTGGTTTTGCATTTGGTACACTTTTGGAATGATCCACAGGCTCTCTAATCTGAGTTTCAGTTGAAAATGTAAAAAATAAAAGATGTGTGCTTTTATTTGCTTGTGCTAATTTTTGGGTGATTTTAAGCAATTTTGAGTAATTCACACCAGATGAAAAATTGCTCAAAGTCACTCAAAAACACCCAGAAATGAAACACAGGGAACAAGAGAAGTCAAGTATTTTAACATTTTTTTACACTTTTAAGTGAAACTCCGATTTGGGAGCCTGTCATTGGTCCAAACAAGTTTAGTAGCATTCTTGACCAATCAGAACCAAAAGCAAAATACACCCGGTTGCAATCTTCTCATGCAAGCAAGCAATGGTGATGGCATTTCCTCAAACTGTTGATTGGTATCTTCTTCAAAGTAAAACCAAACATGAAATACTTTGGCTTCTGATTGGTTGAAAGTGTACTCACTTTGGTTTTGGCTTTGGACAGTCATCTGAAAACAGCTCTAGGATAATATTTGTTTGTTTTTTTTTTTGTTTGTTTGTTTATCAGCATCAAGGCAGAGGAAGCAGCAGTACAGTACTTGAATCCACTGAAGGTCCTCCACTGTCTGGAGCAGGTCATGTCAAACAACTCCATCATTGTGGCCGATGGAGGAGACTTTGTAGGAACAGCAGCTTATGTTCTGCGGTGAGGAAAACACAAAAGAAAATTTAGATTATTGCTAACCATGAATACAACAGTGACCTAAATGGCCAGGGGTCAATTTGATGAACCTCACTAGAGTCCATTTAGTGGTGTTTGAATAATGGTATAACTTGTAAAATGTACTTGTAATTAAGAATAATTCTTTCAATTATTGGTTCATGCTTAGTGTGCATTTATCAGGTTATCGATGCATGTGGGAGGTTGGGAGAGTATGAGAGAAGCACAAGTGTAAGAGTTGACCAAGCATAGATGAACTACTAAGCATGAAACAGTTCTTAAATTGAAGTGGCCCCAGGAGAGTCGAAACACTTACGGGAAAGATTTTCCAACTTTTGCAGTATTAAAATATTTCTTGATGCCAGATGCAATATTTTAGACAATTTTGTCAACATACAATGCCATTACTGGATACCAAAGAAAAGCATGTCTGGAATTTTCCAAGGGACTGTTTTCTTAATATTTTTTCTTTTTCTTTTTTTTTTTATGTATTTTATTTTCGAATTTTCAGTCCCCGTGGGTCCCTGAGGTGGCTGGACCCTGGAGCATTTGGTACTCTGGGGGTAGGGGGTGGTTTTGCCCTTGGTGCCAAGCTGTGCCGACCTGATGCTGAAGTGTGGATCATCTATGGAGATGGTTCACTTGGTTACAGTGTGGCTGAGTTTGACACCTTCACAAGGCACAAGGTAAGGGGGATTTTGCAGTGGATTTTTATCAAAGTGAAGTTAGCAGCCTGTTCAGCAGCCTATTCGAAATTAAATAAAATCGATAAAAATGAAATAGTGCTGTTGAAACTTATTTGCTTTGTAATATAGATCAAGGTGATTTTGATCGACCACAGCAATTTAAAGAATTCCATCTGTGTTAGAAAACAGGGCCGAAAGTAAGTTTTGTTGGAATTTGATTGTCTATTTCTCCCGGGGAAATGAATCAGCACCCCCCCTGACCTTAACTGTTATGTTGTACATCTACTATAGAACACAGCACAAGGTGATTCAGTTTCAGCACAGCAATTTAAAGAACTTCAGCTCTGTTAGAAAACAGGGCCGTAAGTAACATTTTCAGAATTTAATTGACTATTTCTCCCGGGGAAATAAATTAGCACCCCCCCTGATTTTAACTATTGTGTTGTCCATCTACTATAGAACACAGCACAAGGTGATATAGATCTAGCACAGCAATTTAAATAACTTCAGCTCTGTTAGAAAACAGGGCCATAAGTACTTTTTTCGGAATTTGATTGTCTATTTCTCCCAGGGAAATGAATCATCACCCCCCTGACCTTAACTATTGTGTTGTACATCTACTATAGAACACAGCACAAGGTGATATAGATCTAGCACAGTAATTCAAAGAAATTTAGCTCTGTTAGAAAACAGGGCCGTAGGTATCTTTTTTTGGAATTTGATTGTCTATTTCTCCCGAGGAAATGAATCATCACCCCCTGATCTTAACTATGGTGTTATCCATCTACTATAGAACACAGCACAAGGTGATTCAGTTTCAGCACAGCAATAATTTAAAGAACTTCAGCTCTGTTAGAAAACAGGGCCATAGGTATTTTTTTCTGAATTTGATTTTCTATTTCTCCCGGGGAAATGAATCAGCACCCCCCGATCTTAACTATTGTGTTATCCATCTACTATAGAAAACAGCACAAGGTGATATAGATCTAGCACAGTAATTCAAAGAAAATTAATTTAGCTCTGTTAGAAAACAGGGCCGTAGGTATCTTTTTCGGAATTTGATTGTCTATTTCTCCTGAGGAAATGAATCAGCACCCCCTTGATCTTAACTATTGTGTTATCCATCTACAAAAGAACACAGCACAAGGTGATATAGATCTAGCACAGTAATTCAAAGAAATTCAGCTCTGTTAGAAAACAGGGCCGTAGGTATTTTTTTTTCGGAATTTGATTGATTATTTTTCCCAGGAAAATGAATATGTTAAAATGATTGTGTGTGCATTCTGCTTTGAAATATAAGTTGTTTTTGGTCTCAATCTCTTGGGGTTTCCTTTACGCTATGTTTTCCTTTGATCCCTAATTGTTTGGATGACTGCATCCCATTCTTCAAGGAAGGTGGTGTTTTGCTCCCCATCTCCGCAGGCCACCACTGTCGCTTTCTCGTAGCTGCACTTTTCCCTGTCCATAATGAGTTTTGTTATGACTTCAGGAGTGATCACTTTCTGCACGTAATATTTTGTCGTAGCTCTTAAAAAGTTCGATGACAGTGTTCTCTACTTCTGTGAGCTCTGATAAGGAGAAATAATGGCTTCCCATAACAGCAAGAACTTCCAGGCGTTTGAACTAGTGCCCTGGCCACACGAGGAATGTTTGGTGACTCTGGAACTGTTTTGTTGGTTTTTCTTCACAGGGTTGCTTCTCCATTATATCTTTAATGTACAATAACATCTTGGTGACACTCTCCCCCAAATTGTGTATAGATGGGACACGAGAATCATTCCAGTGTGTGACAATTTCCACAAGGGTGCCCATCAATGCAGATCTTCTGCAGCTATCAAAACACAACTGTTCAAATAAGCCATCAAATCCCTGACAATCTGCTAGCTTCCCATTACATAACAAAGCTAATAATTTTTTTTAATTGCTGTGCTGGAACTCGATCACCTTGTGCTGTGTTCTATTGTAGGGGGAAAAACTGTAATTAAGGTTAGGGGGTGGTAATTCATTTCCCCGAGAGAAATAGACAATCAAAAATGAAAAAAAAGATAAAAGAAAAAAAAGAAAAAAAGAAATTACGGCCCTCTTTTTTAACAGAGCTGAAGTTCTTTAAATTGCTGTGATGGAACTGAATCACCTTGTGCTGTGTTCTACAGTAGATGTACAACACAATAGTTAAGATCAGGGGGGTGCTGATTCATTTCCCCGGGGAAAATAGACAATCAAATTCCGAAAAAAAATATAGACAGCCCTGTTTTCTAACAGAGCTGAAGTTCTTCAAATTGCTGTGCTGAAACTGAATCACCATGTGCTGTGTTCTACAGTAGATGTAAAGCACTGTAGTTAAGATTAGGGAGGTGCTGATTCATTTTCTTGGGAGAAATAGTCAATCAAATTCCAAAAAAGTTACTTATGGCCCTTTCTTCTAATGGAACTGAATTTCTTTAATTTGCTGTACTGGAACTGAATCACCTTGTGCTGTGTTCAACAGTAGATGGATAACACAATAGTTAAGGTCAGGGGGGTGCTGATTCATTTCCCCGGGAGAAATAGACAATCAAATTCCGAAAAAAATACCTACGGCCCTTTTTTCTAACAAAGCTGAAGTTATTTTAATTGCTGTGCTGAAACTGTATCACCTTGTGCTGTGTTCTATAGTAGATGGATAACACAATAGTTAAGATCAGGGGGGGGGGGGGGTGCTGATTCATTTCCCCAAGAGAAATAGACAGTCAAATTCTGAAAAAATTACTTACGGCCCTGTTTTCTAACAGAGCTGAATTTCTTTGAATTACTGTGCTAAATCTATATCACCTTGTGCTGTGTTCTTTTGTAGATGGATAACACAATAGTTAAGATCAGGGGGGTGCTGATTCATTTCCTCGGGAGAAATAAACAATCAAATTCCAAAAACAATACCTATGGCCCTTTTTTCTAACAGAGCTGAAGTTCTTTAAATTGCTGTGCTGAAACTGAATCACCTTGTGCTGTGTTCTATAGTAGATGGACAACACAATAGTTAAAATCAGGGGGGTGCTGATTTATTTCCCCGGGAGAAATAGACAGTCAAATTCAGAAAAAATTCCTTAGGGCCCTTTTTTCTAACAGAGCTGAAGTTCTTTAAATTGCTGTGCTGAAACTGAATCACCTTGTGCTGTGTTCTATAGTAGATGGACAACACAATAGTTAAGATCAGGAGGGTGCTGATTCATTTCCCCGGGAGAAATAGATAGTCAAATTCCGAAAATTTATTATTACTTACGGCCCTTTTTTCTAACACTGAATCACCTTGTTCCGTACTCTATACCATGAAGCAAATAGGTGTCAACAGCTTTTAGTTTAATTTTTCTCGTTTCTGTTCAATCTCGAACAGGCTGCTGAACAGGCTGCTGACCAGGCTGCTATCTTCACTTTGGTTGGATTTTTTGTGCTGCAAAGACATTCTCATTTTAAATGTTTGTATTTCCTGACTTCCAGACTCCAGTCATTGCACTGGTTGGCAATGATGCCTGTTGGTCTCAAATTGCAAGAGAACAAGTTCCAATGTTTGGCTCTAGCGTGGCTTGTGATTTAGAGGTACATATGTATAATTCACTCAGACTAAAAGTGAAAGTAATATTTGAAGTTGTGGGCAAAAACCCATCCAATGCATGACCTCTGCAGCACCAATTTCATTTTCCAGAAACATTGTTGTTGTAGGCCTAGTCTGGTGGGAACACTTCCAAATATCAGATTGGGTCTGGCTGATTGACTGCACTCAGAAACAGTATTTCTCATTTCATGGTTTTAATCTGTAACGTTTGTATCAGAAATTAGTTTCCTGCACCATACATACATGATCATGTAGCATCATAATCTGTCTGAAACAGTCCAATGAAAACTGATTAGCTCCATGGTTTTGGTCATCCTCTGATAAAGGAAAATACTGAATTCTTTACTCTGTTGACTTTTGTATGCACATGTAGGTAGCAAACCTGCTTAAAATCTGATTAGAACAATTTGACAATAATGATCGACTCTGCCACCATTCAGCACAAAACCATCAACTTTTAATTCGGCAAAGCTCGCTGCTGCTGCCTGTACAAATAACACACAATTTATAAAATACTGTGCATGAAATTAAAGTTCCTTTTTTGCTCATAGTGAGAAGAAACAAGCAATGTTTGAAATACACGTAATACTACTGTGAGGCATGAAATTTTCACAGGATCTAATCTTTGAAAATTTCGTGGATTTTCCAGGGATCCATGGAATTTAGATCTTGTAAAAATAAACTTCTATGAAAATGTATTGTGAAAACTTATTTATTTACTTAGATTACTGAATTTCAATTAAATTGACTACAAACAATATTACGAGACCTTCAACAGGAACTTGCCTGAGATCCATAAAAAGTGGGTTCCCAAAATTAAGGTCTGAAATCCAAATTTGCTAAAATTTGTCCCGGCAAAAATTAGCAATCCGTGAAATTAAACTTCCATGAAAATTTCATGCCACACAGTATTCCGACACAGGTTTTCATTTGCCATATTTAGCCTGTGTTGCAGATGGAACTCAATGATTGAGTTCTGTCTGCAATGCATGCTAGTCATTACCTGTAAATGGTACATTCAACTGAGTATTCACCCAATTTCAAACTCAAATGTGACTCTTTTTTGTTTTTCTAGTTTGCCAATTACCACACAGTGGCAGAAGGATATGGTGGTAAGGGTCTCCTGTTGAAACAAGCACCTGGAAAGGAGATTGAAGAAACTCTAAACAAGGCCCAGAAGTATGCCAAAGAAGGCAATGCTGTGCTTGTTAATGTACTTATTGGCAAGAGCAACTTCAGGGAAGGGTCCATCTCAGTGTGAACATGTGCCAGGATTTCATACAACAAACTAACCCAACCATTCAAGATGAAAATGTATGAGTGATGTAACATGAAAAATACTGATAGTTCAATCAGCTTACATCTAAAGAAGCTATCAAAATGCTAAATTATCCATACTGTATGATATATTGCTAGTGTGAGAATTAATGAAATTATATAAACTTCTTGTTGATTATTCTCAGCAGTGATAGGGGTTGTAGCTTCTGGGGGTGATCAAATCCAATTTTCTTCTCTCTCTCTCTTACCAGAGATATAATCTATCACTATGGTATGGAAAACTTGGCATTTGATAGTAATGCATACTCAGCTTACAGTTCAGTTTGGACAGGAAAGCCTTGCATACCTCCCTGTTTTTAAATTAATATAAGTTTGACCCAAATTATTTTCCATTATACCAAATTAGTTGGTTTTCTGCCTGCAGTAAAAGGTAATCCTGGGGAAAGTGAATGGGATGGTGGTTACATTTTATATAAGTAATTTAATCATCATCAGAATTATCATCCTGCTATCCCGTATGATTTATAAAGTGATTTACTGTAGGGATCACAAGAATGGACCATACCTGAAGTACTGCACAAGGAGTGGACTAGTACTTATACACAATAGATAGCTAGGTAGATAATGAAACCAATGGTCACTAGACATCCATGAGTTTGGTGTGGTCTTTCATAACATTTTTAAATTTGAGGAAGCTAGAAAATAATTCCCTGTGGCAACAAATAATGTCAAGAAGTTTGAAATACACAGGTGTCTTTGGTCCAGTAAACGGGAATGGCAATACTAGTTTTATAGAATGTGAGGTCTGAGTTTCAAAAAAAAACACAATAAAGATAGTAAATATGCAGTAAATATGAACTACTAGTGTTAAGTATCAAATAGTTTTCTTCTTGCAGACTTTCAAGCATTTGACCTGTCAAGTTCCCAATAGCCCAAAAAAGCTCAGTGTGTTTAAAAGCCCAAAAGCTTTGCAAGGTTCTTAGGTTCTGCTCACAGAGTAGGTGACAAAATTCTGATAAACCATTAGTATGCAATTCTGAATTCCTTAGTGTTAAGTGTTACTCAGGAAATTAAAGTTGAATGTTCCTCATGACCCCCAAGAATGTTAACTGGTTCTATCTTTTGCTTGAGTTGACTTTCTTCAGGTCGGCTCTGGAAATACGCTGCACTCCTGCTTTGTATCTTCCCAAAGTTGCATTCAGGCCATTGGCCGATCCATCCACCCAATGACCATGATTCCTGATAAAAAAGGAAAGTTATTTTATTTAATGTCAATAACAATGGAAGCTGACAGTGTACCCTTCATCACCCCCCTCCCTGGGTAAATAAGTATACATAAAGTTTAAGTTACTGTACTACTAACCAACCTGTCTAAATAATGTTTTGTGTGAGTACAACATCACCAAGATTCAGGTTACAGATTTTTTATAAGATTTTTTATTTCCTGTCAGAACTGTCTGTTTTTATTAGTCGCACACACAGTGAACATATCATTTTTATCTTTCACATGTGAAGATATCGCTCAATGAAAATATCAGATTTTACATACTGGTATTTCATCAATATCAATATAATATATAGAGAATAATACATGGGCATGCAGAGATATGAAATTTATCTTCTCATGTTCATCTTAATATCCAGATGAACATGAGAAGATAAATTTCATATCCAAGTGTCCATGTATTATTCTGTTTATTTCATAAACTCTGGTGTGATACAGAGATTTCCACCACTAAAAAATTCAAAAACATGCAAGATCACTGCTTGGCTGATAATGAACATAATAATGTCGTATTTTCATGTGTGTTCAAATTTGAAATAGTACTCAGTGGCAGAACACACCAGAGTTTATGTAATAATTTGATTTATTTGCCCCTTCAGTGAATCTCAGTGCCACACAGCAGTATATCCAATTTTCATTATATTCAAGCCATACTGAACCAGAAAATAGCAGTGTATGAACTCCAAATTTTCCAAATGCTCATGTGGGATCACAGAAAGTAGCCTGCGTAGCTGGCGGTCTCATTCGATGCGATTGAACAGTGTTCACGGGCGCCATTTTGTGCTGATGGCGGATGGGAGACTGAGGTCGGGTGACAAAATTACAGGGCGGGGGGAGGGGGGCGGCTCCCCCCGCCCCGTAATTTTGTCACTCGACCTCAGGCTCCCATCCGCCATCAGCACAAAATGGCGCCCGTGAACACTGTTCAACCACAGGCAGCCCACAAGGTGTTACTAAGTCACGCCTGATCGGTCAAGGTCTGATGACGTCACGGCCGATCGGTTAATAAGGATTTGTATGGGGAGATTTTCAAATCACATTTTATGTGTAAAAATAAAACAATCTTTCTCCTAAAATTCGTCAGATAACATTACGAGTCCTTATTTACCGTTTAAGGTGACTTTCGAGGCAATTGGGCACCGATTTAGCAATTTTTTTTTTGTCCCAAAATATCAGTACATAGACGGGCAGCACAAAAAAAAAATCGCTAAATCGGCGCCAAATCGCCTCGAAAGTCACCTTAAACGGTAAATAAGGACTCGTAATGTTATCTGACGAATTTTAGGAGAAAGATTGTTTTATTTTCACACATAAAATGTGATTTGAAAATCTCCCCATACAAATCCTTATTAACCGATCGGCCGTGACGTCATCAGACCTTGACCGATCAGGCGTGACTTAGTAACACCTTGTGGGCTGCCTGTGGTTCAACCGCATCGAATGAGACTGCCAGCTATGCAGGCTACACAGAAAGAAGCTCTGGTACCCAAGACACTGTGAAAGACTCGTATTTTATGTCACTGTACCTTGCAGAAATAGAATCCTTTTTGCTTTTCTCTTTCATCTTCTTGGTAAAAATGCCCATAGCTTTGTTCTGAAAGGGAAAATGTATGAAAGGTCACCTCTCAGTGACTGAGTAAACTGTACAGTATGTACTGCATGTCCCACTCAAATGCTGTTTTAATCAAATTAAAATCCAAATTTTACCTTAAAAGTTCTCCCATGAGTTGCATTATGAGAAGTTGATAATTTGAGATCTTGTATATTCCAATCTGACTTTTTTGAACCCTTGTGGAAAGGGGCAGAGTTGAGGTTGATCAGGGGACCAAAAGTCCAACAGCTTTGATAAAAAAAATCTCCCCACATTTTATACTGCATAAATAATGAGGAAATGTATGAGTGATATTGTGAGATCCATCTTCAGCTAAGGAGACTAATGAGATGCTGCTCAGCTTCCCCTCATGTAATACATCTCTGGCTGGTTGAAAAAAGTATCAAACTTTACCACAACAATACATACTGTGAAGTTTTAAAATTGATTCAAAGTTAACCTCACCAATTCTTGTTGTTCTTGCTCTCTCTGTTGCCTAACTTTTTTGGCATACATCAAGATAGGGTATGGCATCTTTTGTCCCCTAGGAGCCTGGAGACATAAATCATTCTTGAAGTATTATGTACCAGTACCATACTAAATATAATGTCACCACAAATGTACTGCAGTCCATCCTCAGAGAACCAGGGGTGGGGCAGTGGGCAAAAAGTGGTGGATGGGAGGGGGAGAAAAGGGGAAGGCCCCACATGACTGCAGTCTAACCAGTATACAGTACTAAACACCTTGAGATATTCCATAATTACCCAACTTTTATATCTTGTCAACCAATATCAGTCTTTTCTTTCCCTTATATTGTGAGCTAATTCAGTTGTACCTTGGCTCCAAGGGCCTGAGCTTTCTGTTGTGCATATTTCCTTTGTTCTTTTCTACTAAATCCAGTCACCCCTGTAGATTTTAGAAATGCCATGGACAAAATAACAATATTGCTTTAGTACAGGAGGTATGAGAGACAGTGGAAACCAAGACAAGTGACAGAAGCAGAACATGAAAAAATAAAGAAGAAAAAAAGACAAGATATGAGTAGGTTAATCTGCAACTTGCCAAATTCTCTGACTTCTCTTGCAATTTCTTTGAAGTCTTCTGCATCTTGATCTGACAACCTGAGACAAAAACTCAGATTATTCCTCAACTGAAAAGTATCCTTATAATAATAATAATAATAATAATAATAATAATATTATTATTATTATTATTAATATTAATATTAATAACATTAATAATAATAATAATAATAGTAGTAGTAGTAGTAGTAGTAGTAGTAATATAAAATTATTATGATTATCAAATAATATTTATTACTTAAAATCTGGTGATACAGAGATTTCTGTCACTGAGAAATTTAGTATCTGAACACACGTAAAAATATGATTTAGTTTTATATGTGTTGATACCAGCCAAGCAGTGATCTTACATGTTTTTTGCATTTCTTAGTGGCAGAAATCTCTGTATCACACCAGGGTCTTAGAGAATTTATATATCTTATTAAACAAGTGCACGGTCCGTACCGTAAGTTATGGATCGTTGTTTTTTTTGTCGCCTTATGGCCTGAGCACGCTTTGCAAATGAGGTTAATAAGATATTTATTATATGGCTTTAGATCTTTCGGCACACATAAAACAAGGCCCCAAGGAGTACTCGTCTCATTCATTCTCGTTCATTGGTGTCATTTCCTCGGATATGAGCAAAGCTTTTGACTCCCTACATTACCCACTCATGCTGGCTAAACTTAGAGTATACGGTGTTGCGGAGAACAGCATGAGACTACTTGACTCCTATTTCACTGACCGGCACAACAGGGTGAAGTTGGGATCAGTGGTGAGTAGTTGGGAGAAGGTGTCAAAAGGGTGCCCTCAAGGATCTGCAATGGGACCACTGCTATGGAACATTTTTCAAAATGACCTGACTTATACTGTTGATTCACATATCAACATGTATGCGGATGATCACCAGTTTTACACTACAAACAGTACTATTACAGATGTGTATGATACTTTGACTACTAGTGCTAAATTAGCTTCCAGGTGGTATGGTTCTAATTTCCTAAAGGTGAACTTTGATAAGTACAAGACTATGACACTTGGCAACAAAAATGACCCTATGGAAAGTATTATCATTGATGAGCATGAAATTGATACTTCCAAATGTCTTAAACATTTTGGGTTGTCAATTGACAACAATCTTCAATTTGATGAACATATCAACACTATCTGTAAGAAGAGTAGCCAGCCTGTAGGAGTCCTGCATGATGAGGCTTAAGAATATGATATCTACAGATACTAAGCTACAGCTGTTCAAAGTGGCCATACTTCCGTATTTGACCTACTGTCACCTTGTCTGGCATTTCTGCCGGGCAAGTGATGCCAGAAAGCTAGAACATATACTGTGGAAAGAGCACTCAGGGTACGTAGTCTACTGTGACAAGTCATCGAGCTACAGTAAATTACTAGATATGGCTAACCTATGTACCTTACAGAACAGAAGATTGCATGACATAGCCACTCTCATGTAGGTCAAGAACAACCTATCGCCTGATTATATTCAAAATCTTTTTCAACAACCTTGTGAAAAATATATTTACAGTCTTCACAGTGTGCCATGACGAGCAAACTTGTCTGCAAAACTTGATTTTTGCACGGTTTTAGTCATTAACTGTTCACGGTGATTGTTCGCTTTCCACTTTCTTCCTGGCAAGTGTGCGAATTTCAACACAGGGGTAAAACAACCCTCCATAGATCTGCAGCACATGTTGTCAATGATGGCTGAGGTCGCAAGCGAATTTTTCCTCAGATGTTTTCCTTCTTCGTAACAGTCATTTTCCCAGATTGTAAGCTTTTCCAATCATTATAACTTAACAGTGAGTATCCGGAATGTTTAGACTTCCCATTGAACTTCTGGGCTTTCTATGGCAAACGTTTAGCAACTTATTAAGTAGTCATTTGCAATCCACATGTGCAAACTGAATCTGAGCGGGCTGTACAGGAAAATTTTGCCCGCTCAGACAACCAATCAGAGTGCACCATTTCGCGCAAATTGCCCACTCAGAAACTCAGCCATATAAAATATAAATCTTGATATTCATGAGTGAGCAAATTATATGGTATATATGAAATGTATAGTTAACTAGTAAAAACACCTTTTCTCTGCTCCTTTGTTGTTTACCATTTTTCTGGTCTTTTTGTGCTTTGCCTATAAAGTAACATGCAGAATGAGTGTTATGAAGTTATTGGTACAGTACTAATAATCTTAGTAATCTTAACAGTTTCTTGGGGCACTAATATATCCATGTCTTATAATAATAATATCTTATTCATCAACTCACCAGTGCAGATTGTTCAGATGTTTTAAGTGCTCTCCTTCCAGGTTCGACAAATTCAATCACTCTTGGTTGACGACAAGCAGTTTCCTTTTCTTCAGCACCTGTTGTCATGCCAACATGCTGTGATGTGTCTTCGTAATCATCATCTTGCTTTTGGTGCTTTTGCTTCTTCATTTGAACAACGCACATCTCTGTGTCATTCTGCAATTAAGGGGGATGGTCATAACTCTGGTGAGAGACTGAAAGGAGAAAACATCAGGTAAAATGCACATACACGTGTTGTCTGCCTTTGTTTTTTCTTTCTGCTTGTCCTAATTTTGTCCTTGGTTTTGTAACCCTGCAAAACAATAAGTAAATAAAATTGACACTTGTTGACACATCATGAAAGCAGAAAGAAGGAAAAATTCTGATCTTTGACCACGCATCAACAGATTTTACTTTCTATGACCGAGTTATAAAACAGGTATCAGTGACATACTCGTTATAATATTTATACGTCGCTGAGGTTCATACCTTTTGCCTTGAGGATTCCTTTTGTTGGTTCTTTGTCATTCTAAGTGCGTCATCTCCTGTGTTAGAAAAACCATTCCAGGATAGACACTCGAGGACCACATGCGTAGAGCAGCAAAATGTGTTTCGGAAAATCACAGCGTAAATTACAGTAGCGCTTACCGTATTCCTCCAGACGCTGTATCAAAGCTTTTTCTAGTTCTTTGTTTATCTCTTCCGCGTCCATTTGTAGATTTATGCGGTCAGAAATACGAGATAATTCACTGTTTTCTCCGTGATAATCCACACAAGCCGTCCGCCATGTTGAACGAGTGAGGGCCTGAGACTAAGTCCCGTTCCCAGCATCGGTCGAAGAATGCCGTAAAAGACTGGGTACAGACAGCATGCCGACATTGTTGTCATTTTCGTCATTTTATTGTTTGAGCTTTGCGTCATTAATGGGACCGTGGAAATATGTACAACTGCAAGACAACCACGGTGAGAACTACAAGAAGCTCTAAAATTCCAATAAATATTGACAGGAATGAGATGTGTTTAGAAATCCTTGAACATATTTTGGCCGACTCGTGCTCGCCACGTTTCTTGGCTTTTCGACACTGAAAAGATGAAAGGAGTTGGTCAATGTTTTGGTAGATACACTTGGCTTAAGAAGCTCAACAATGATCAAGAAGCCTGATTTTTAAGCACGGTCATGAGTTCCTGCATCCCCCATGTAGGGTAAAGAAAAATATTGTTTGTATTTTTTGTTGTTTTCACAGGTCGAGGTGCAAAAGCTCCTGAATTAGTTGAAGTCTACTTCTCATAATTTTGGATGGACATGTGTTCTTTCCATCGGACTATTTTAGACAAAAATATGCAATTTTTGACCCTTTTTGAGACCTGTATACCAAATTCAGGCCAAATACCAAAGTTTATTACCCTACTGATGACACCCTTTCGACCCGGGGGAGGGGAGGGGGGCTACTCCCATATATAAGCTGTTTCGTTGATAATAGGAATAGTAAATGATTAATAATGAGTCAGAACATTTGTTTAGTTAAGGATTGACATCGCTAAATCACATGAACCACGCGGTCGAATTGCAGTCAGCGACTCACCAGTGAAGAGAAAAGACTGTGAAGTTTGGTAACCGGGAAATTTACAGAAACAGCTAACCAGAACTAACGACCCGACACAGAAGTAAGTAAATCAAGAATGTGAAATCATTGTGTGAGAAGTTACAGATATAGGTTACGAAACGATATACTGTATTGGCTTGTTTCAGATCGAATAATACAATTCAATTACAACACTGATGATTATACGATTTGTGGTGGATTGACTCAGCGCCGAACACACGTAACCCCAGTCCTAGAAGTTCTCTCATCGCCCCGTTTCATCGCGAAACATAAGCCATATAGGTATGTGCCGCCCCAAAGGGTATCGTTTTCAAGCATTTTTAGTCTGAAATAGGGTATAGATTTTGCCTGTTTGGTCATAGGGCATCGATTTTGTCTTTTTGGCCTGGGATAGGGTATGATTTTAATAGAAATGTGTCGCCGCGGACATTTCACGGCAAATGGAAGAATACACAGGGCGGAGACCGTTGCAAAAGAAAAAAGTATCTAAAAATAGGTCTGAAAATAGGGTATACATTTTAGAGTCAGGTCTGAAATTGAAATAGGGTATAAATTTTTTTGAGTCACGTCTGAAATAGGATATAGTAAAACATATTTTGGTCCGGCGGCACACCCCCACCCAAAATTATGACGAGTACACCCCCCGGGCCTTGGGACGGCACATACCTATGACAAGACAACTTTATATTTTATAGAAAACCCTGGAGTGATGTACATATATATGTACACTCATTATATGGCCCGTGATATTGCTTATATGTGGGAGTACCCACCCCACGGGTGCGTTCATTTGTCTTTTTAGTAAATCTAGTTGTCTTTTCCCAATTGAACTCTTAGAGAAATTGGAGAAAACCTTCGGGCGTAGACCTTTTAAACCAAGAAAATTAACGTATGCTCAGTGATTCGTTACTAAATGTGGTGGCCCCTACCTCCACGGACTTCCAGATTGCGATGATTCCTGTTGGCCAGAAAAAGAGAAGAGTCGCCACAATGGCGAGGAACAAATAGTCTTTACATGGAGGCAGTCCTTCCTGAAATGCGACTATCGGTGAAGGATGGATGGAATTTCCTGTCCCCTGGGTAGAAAGCCACAAAAACTGATATGTTTTCTCAGAACCTTCGTTGAGTAGTAGAAGCTGATAATGGGGTACTCTTCAAAATTTTGGGTGGGAGTGTGCCGCCGTGACTGAAAATCCTTACCCTATTGCAGACCAAAATTTGCGATTTTCGACCCTATCATGGACCAAATATCAAAATCTCCGACCCTATTCCGGACCAAATGTTAAAACTGATACCTTATTTCAGACTAAAATGCTGAAAATGATCAGAAGGTCAAAACGAAGAGGAAAGGCTGGTGGTTTGTTATTACATTTACCTTGCTCTTCTTCGACATTATCTTTGTGGCATTAGTTATCATAAACCGCCGCTTCAGTTAAGCTGCTAAAATAGGGAAAAATAAAGCTCGTCTATGACGCAATTTATTACTAGCACGTGCAAGGAAAAATTGGCGCGCGTCACCCCACGTGTAGTAGCATACGGTTTTCGACTGCTTCAAGGTTCTTGATTTTATCCAAATCAAATTACTTGCTCAGAAAATGCCAATAGCTATTTCACTCACCGAAATACCACTACAATTGTCGGAATAAACATCCTAACTCGAATGGGGTGTGTGCGGGGGTGTGTGACCAGTATTTTTTGGTAAATCGGCAACTTGCTGAGATCGCGCTTCGCGTCAACCGTTGCAAGGCTGAGAAAATTTCAGTGTAAACAGCGCCTTTCAAAATTAGAATTGTCGCTTGTGATCAATTATAAGGGGTTAAAAGTGTGGGCGGATCCTCACCACAAAAAAGGTAATTTTCAGCTTCGTTCTCAGTTGAGTCAAATTCGCTGTTTCCCTGCTAGGGGCATGGGACGCAGCTCTCTATTCCAGGATTTCAAACAAGAGAGGGAAAAGGTCACATAAGGGAATACAATTTACTGCCAGGAGCAACAACTTCCATTTTCTCCTTCAGTTTCACCCCAGAGATATATCACACACGGTATGGAGAACTTGGCTTTCAATACTTACAAGGTCCCATTCATAAATGCTCATATTTTTCAATACCAAATGGCTGGGAGAAGCACACATTTTATTAGAATTGTTCATTCAAAGTGATCAGAGGTAAACTTCCCCATTCATAGCACTTCAAGTTGCTCAGTGCAGAGAAAGATTTTTTGCATTCAAATTGGAATATCCAGTCCCTCATCCCTCTCTCCACAGAGACACTCACTCCAGTCCCCTCCCATCCCTTACCTACGGTGCCCATTAAGGGCCATGGGAGAATATATATTTAAAATCGCGACTTCGAACTTGCGATTCGCTACTTTAAACTAGCGATCGCGACTTTAAACTAGCGATTCGCTACTTTGAACTAGCGATCGCGACTTTAAACTAGCGATTCGCTACTTTGAACTCGAAATTCGCTCTGAACGCACGTGGAGTATTCTGCTGTCCTTAAACACTACGGGCTCCTATCTTTCAATGAAAAACATGGCGTCTATCGTTTGTCTGGTTGTATTGTGCTGTTTCTACTTGTACGGCGGTTCTTCCCTCGTACATTCCGGCAGTTCAGCCAAATCCGGCTCAAAGGGTTGACCTCATTACTGGATATTTTCATTTGGGGTTGAATTATGCAGAAATACTGGCATTCCTTATTTTGACTCACGGAATACGTTTGAGCCTTCGTCAACTAAAACGAGTATTGAGGTCTCAAGGATTATTCAGGCGGCGAGCTCATAGTGATCCCCATGAAATCACAAGAGCAGTTGAGCTGGAATTGCATGGAAGTGGATGTATGGTTGGCTATCGACTTATGCACCAGAGGCTCAGAAATGACTATGGCCTTGTTGTCGACAAAGAAACTGTGCGTCTCATACTCCGAAGTCTGGATCCTGAAGGAGTTGACAGGCGATCCAGACGTAGATTAAGGCGGTGCAACAGCCTTTCTTCGATTCTGCACTGTCAACCATGATGGTGGTAGATAAAATAGAGGTGTCATTTGTCAATGTCACAGGGTTGGCCCGTCGTCCTGTAGCCCACACATGTGTTTCAGCACTTGATCTGTCCACCATGTATGAGAGTTATGCAGCCTTCAAGTCTGAGATGATGAGAGTTTTATGTAATGAGGAGGCATTTGAGTTCAATGCACTCTAAAAGGCTTGGATCTGACTTATACTCTGACAGTTTTGAACATCGTTCTGTTGATGAGATGCTTTTTTAGGTACAACTCATAGATGACAGATAAGTTAATGTTACATGTTACCATTTCAAACGACTACCACAAAGTGCATTATTGTTTCAGTTGCCCTGACCAGAAGTTTGGGTTTGTTGTGCTTTTTAGCTTGCATAGAGTTTTCCTCACAAAGTTGTCATTAAAATAACAGTTTTGTAATAAACCAGGTTTGAATTTCCATGCTTGTTCATGTATTCTTGTCACTGGTACTGCTATTTTCATGCGATCATTCATGAAATGTAGCTACACTGTACATTCCTATCTGCATCTTGGTAGTATTCCTATAGCAGCATGTGTGAATTATTTATCGCCAGAATGCTCTCAATGTGCCACAACACAATCACAGAAAGTTGAAAATATGGCAGCAATTATGGTGATATACAAACTATCCGGTTCTTCCCATGCCACGCTAGAATACTCTGAGGGCAGCTAAGAAGTTACCAGATATAGATTGACCTAAAGGAATGTACAACGATAAACACCATTTCATTTCTCAAGGGGGAGGAGAAAATTTCCAAAATCTTGAGGCTTTGAAATTTAATAGAATGACCATTTGAAAGGAGAAGCTTGCCTTCTTCAACAAAAGCAAATGCTTTGGGTTCCTACATATACATGTCTTCAACATGAGCAACAAGATCTACATAAAGGCTGAGAGCTTCTTCAGCATTTCAGGCATTGCTAGACTCTCGTCCTCCATAATAATGTTTGCAAGTTCTTTGAAATCTCCATCTGCTTGTTGTGAAGCTTCTTCACAACACATCTCTTTGGCTAACCCTAGTTCTTCCTCTGTTACGGGGCTACGGTAGTTGATTGTATCTTTAAGCTCAGGGAGAAAATACAAGACATCCGGTCGGCCTGCAGGTGAATCACCATTTGTTGATGGCCATGTTTTTCAGTGAAAGATAGGAGCCCGTAGTGTTTAAGGACAGCAGAATACTCCACGTGCGTTCACAGCGAATTTCGAGTTCAAAGTAGCGAATCGCTAGTTTAAAGTCGCGATCGCTAGTTCAAAGTAGCGAATCGCGAGTTCAAAGTCGCGATCGCTAGTTTAAAGTAGCAAATCGCGAGTTCAAAGTAGCGAATCGCTAGTTTAAAGTCGCGATCGCTAGTTCAAAGTAGCGAATCGCGAGTTCAAAGTAGCGAATCGCTAGTTTAAAGTCGCGATCGCTAGTTTAAAGTAGCGAATCGCGAGTTCAAAGTAGCGAATCGCTAGTTTAAAGTCGCGATCGCTAGTTCAAAGTAGCGAATCGCGAGTTCAAAGTAGCGAATCGCTAGTTTAAAGTCGCGATCGCTAGTTCAAAGTAGCGAATCGCTAGTTTAAAGTCGCGATCGCTAGTTTAAAGTAGCGAATCGCAAGTTCGAAGTCGCGATTTAAAAAATATATTCTCCCATGGCCCTTAATGGGCACCGTACTTACCCAAGTGGGCTTAGCATTCTGTAACCAACACAACATTTACACTTGTTGTCATGGTGACCAACAGCAATATCTCCTACCCAGCCAAAGTACACACATATGCAAAGGATCCTACACTGTGAAATTTGCTCAGCAACTTGTCTACTTTTATTGGCAACATATCCACAACGACTGTAGCAACTTTCATCACTGTTACACAGTGAAAATTACCCCTCCAGCCACTTGTCTCACATTTTTTCCTGGGTGCAATCAAGAGCGCATGTGCACCTCTGTGATTTGGATATAACTATTATTCTAATTTGATTCTATTGAATCTGGAAATATTTAGCATCAACTCCCTGCTGCATCATTCCCAGAATAAATTTGCTGAAGTTGCTAAGATCACTTTGCACAGTGTAACATCTCACCTCAGCAACTGCAATGATACACTCTCCACCATTGCATGACAAGTTGCTGTTAAATTTCAGTGACATAACAGTGCCTGGTTCATTGTGGTGACAACTATCTTAACAGTACGTGACACCGCAGAGCCACAGTTCATACATAATCGAAATGATGTACCATACAGAGGGGTTCAAGCACCAATAATGTTGGCTTGAGATTGTAATGGTCAGGACATGGCATTTCCTGCATTTTCAGGGTAGTGATACTGGTGTTGGGTAATGCAGATTTTTCAAAATGAGGATCTGTACACACTAAGACAGCTTTTAAAGTGGAGGTTTGAAACATGTGCAAACATCTACAAAACACAATAAAAAAAGCATTTTAATGCCGATTTACATAGTGCAATTTTAGCCTGGGACTGTCATGTGTGGCCTCCTTAAGTATTTGTAGGTTTAAGTCACAAGATGTGATTTGTATCATACTTACTGTGTAATCACAACAAGGATGCATGTGATGATAATAAGCAGAAATTACATCATGTAAGCAGAGATCTACAATAATATTTAATCATATTATCCAGTAAAGGGTAACTTCTGTTACCTCAATCATGCCGGGAGTAAATTACTATTGAAATAATGCTTGATTAATGAAATTTCTGTAAGATAAAAACTATCAAAAATCCACTGTGGGAATGATATATTTTACCTGCACCACATTATTACACTCAGTACATTACTTCAACAGTTTGATAAACTGGCACTATAGGCTGGACTCACTGCACAACAAGGAAGATCAGCATTTTAATATTTTGGGGGTAAGTGAGTCATTCATCACATTAGCATTCAGATATTTTAGCTTCCTAACCTTTTAACTATTTAATAATGAAATCAAAGAGAACAGAAATAAATCAGGAATCAGTTTTTGAGGCGTGATTGCTCAGGTTTTTTTTAGGATTTTTTTTTTTTTTTTTCTAAATGGCTTCGACTTGTGCTTGCGTCAAAAATTCAACGGTACACAAGGAAGTTTCGCGAATTAAAATTATGCGAATCAAACGATCAGTCTTCATGTTTTGTATTCAATTCAACACTGCCTCTTTGTGTTGCTTCTTATATTTCCCCAGAGACATAACAAAACAGATCTTCGGAATAAAGAAGTGGTGAAAACACGCAACGCGATAAAAGGCGAATATATACCCAGCACAGAAGTAAAGATTAGCAACCAAGTGGTAAAAGCAACAAACAAATATAATACGATTGACTACCATATATATCGGGATTCTTCTTCGATCATCCTTTCGTGACAACCGTAAACAAATAAAGAATCTACAGCGATAAAAAGAAAAGTTTTGAAAGCATAATGCTCGCCTCTGGCCACAGTTTGAGCAAAGTACTTCTTCGAACCCAAAACTTTGATTCGGTCGAAGTATATAAACTCAATCGTGAGATGAATTTTTATCTCTTTATAAGCGGCCAGAGTTTGATAGATTGGCAACACGGTAACAGTCTCAGTGCAATGGTTTGAGGGAAACGTTGGTAAATATATTCAGGATACTTTTAATAAAGTGGAACGAGATGTATTCGTATATACCGCCAGAAATGGCGTGCCGACTATACACATACATCGATACAAAATCTAAAGTCGGCAGTGAAAACTAGCTACAAATTTCCGTCCAAAAATAGCACCTTTCATTTCGTAAAAGGACAGCTGTTCCGATAACTCAATCAGCAATTAAACACCAGAGCAAGATAGCATACTTAGGGACACCACTGAGAAGAGTCTTCATTTGCAGTTTAAAGTCCGCATAAATCACTCACATATTTTGGAACTTTTTCGCCTTCTCTGCCCAGCTTTCCTGACTCTTTTCCTTCACTCTGTTCCTCTGTGGAATCGATCTTTGCCTTGGCATATCGAACTTCGGGAACTGGCCACGATTTCCGTTGCTGTCGTTCGCTTTGGTAGCTGGCGCCGAAGGAACGACTTCTTGCGCTTGCGGTGGTTCGTCGTTGTGTTGCTCGGCGTTGTTCAAGACGTGATTCAGCTGTTTCACTTCATCTGGAGTTGTAACTTCCTGGGCAGTTTCCAGATTATATTTTTTAGAAGCATCTACTTCGTTTTCACCAGCTTTTTCGCTTGTTCGCTCCTCGGGGGGTGGAGCGCTTTCGGTTTGCTCAGCTGCAGAATCAACAATCTCGGGAGCGGCGCTTTCGACCACCTCACTCGATTCAGCTTGAACTGTTTCTGGTCCCGATTCTTCTGGCTCTGGTTTTACTGGCTCTGGTTGTTCGGGCTCAGGCTGTTGTGGCTCTGGTTGTACTGGCTCCGGTACTGGCGTCGGTGGCTTTTCCGGTGGTGGTAGAACGGTCGCTAAGTTTGCCATATCCGCTGTGATGGGTCTACCTTGTTCTTTCAGGTATGCGTCCGTGACAGAGTCTATAACGAGCATTGTAACTTCGTTGCCACTAGCTTTTATCTTCTTCACGACCTCGGAGTGAGCACATGATTCAATATTGACGCCATTTACTTCGACTAACCTGTCGCCAACAAGTAGTCCGCCAGTGTGCGCTGGAGTTCCCTCGTCCACCGCACTGATTGTTTGACCAGCATGAAGATTCTTTTCGCCGTGTAGATTAAAGCCGTACCCTTGGTCACCCTTGATCATATGAACCAACCGCGGTGCTGTAACTTTCTCCATTCTAATCACTCTTCAACACTTCGATTCCGCAAGACTAATCTTCCTGAGGCAAAACACCTCCAACCTTATAAATCGTGAGGTGTAATTTGAGCGTATGAATAAATTTCGCGATCCATTGTCCATATATGGTCAGTCCACACCCCGCAGCTATTTATTACTTATTCGTTGTGTATGAGCGACAAAATAACATCGAAAAGTCATTCTAAATTAAAACTATCTACCAGGATATTGATTTTTCGATTTTTTAGTTTCACGACTAAGGAAACTTTTAAGTTCTTTGATTTAATTTCATTTTTGAGATCCTTCTCAGAATAATGGAGCCGCTGGAAAGTTCCAGACTGAATTTGTGTAATAATTTGAAACGGTCAAAGAGCCACCAGCTTTTGTGAGATTTAGCTGTGATGCAAATTTGCATCCATTCACGCTTCCATTTAATTTACGGTTGGCTGCATTTTAATGACATACCATTTCAGATTGATCTGATCTTGGCTACTGTTTCCGTTTGAGTGTTGTATCATGCACATCTGTTCGAACGGCGGGGCCAAACTATGGATCGTTTCAGTAGTAGACAGCGAAAACGGGAAGTCAAATAGTGCATCCGTGTAAACGCAGCCGAAGGCCATAACGGATGTACACTTTAACATTTGTAATCAAAGGATTCGGTGACCTGTAAAACATGCCCATGTACACTCCTCAAAATTTTGGGTCACGAGTGTACCGCCCGGGACTGAAAACCCTTACCCTATTTCAGACCAAAATTTGTGACTTTCGACCCTATTTCAGACCAAAATGTGCGATTTTCGGCCCTATTTTAGATCAAATATCAAAATCTTCTACCCTGTTCCAGACCAAAGGCTCAAAATCTATACCCTATTTCAGACTAAAAATGCTGAAAATGATACCCTTTGGGGGGGCACATACCTATATGACTTATATATGGGAGTACCCCCCCCCCCCCCCCCCTCCCCGGGAAAACATGTCAGTTTATATTCGGGAATCATTTGTAAAGTCTTTGCGATATTGCGGTAAATTAAGAGCCCCGAGGTTTTTTGCATAAAATTTGAGTTGTGCATGGTTGGAAGGAAATAGAGTACGACGTAACTGATAAAAAGTTTATAACATACAGTACACGCTAGCTAAATTTGCATGCTCATGGAGATAATAAAACATTATTTAATGATAAAACATTTATAAACAACATTCCTATCAAGAAGGTCGATGAAACTGTCTTTCTGGGTGTTAGAATAGACGAACCGCATGTAACGTGGAAACCGGCCCACATTGCTCACGTTGCTGTTCTAAAGTTTCAAAGGCTATAGGAATACTATGTAAATCAAGTTTTTCCTTTCTAAGTCCTCGCTTTGCTCCTTATATTATTCTTTAGTCTACCCTTACTTTAATTATTGCATCTTTAGTGTGGGGATCTACCTACCCTTCTAATCTCCATCGTTTAATTATACTTCAGAAGCGTATAGTGCGAATTGCCAGCAAGGAATGTTATCTAGCTCACACAGGCCCAATTTTTAAACAATCAAAAATCCTTAAACTCGAACAAATATACACATTTCAGGCTGGTCAATTTATGTTTTTGTTTAAGAATCGGTTACTACCCCAGTTGCTTTGACAATTATTTTTCACTTTGTAATGAAACTGATAATTACAGCACAAGAAATTCCAGTTTGTTCCACCTTCCTTTTTGCAGAACTAACATCAGACAATCCTCCATTTATTACTAAGGCCCAAAAATATTCAAATCTCTAGCCATCGAAATTCGTAACTGTACAATTATCTCAACCTTTAAAGCTAAGTTGAAGAATATATTATCTGTTGAACAACTACAATAAGCCATTTCCTGTACTACAATGTAACTATTTTTGCTTTTATCGCTATGTATACTTGCACTCCACTCGCACTTATATCTTTAATTTCTGAATTGCACTCCTGCATTTCTGCACCGCACTATATAGTATATCCCAGTAATTTTAGAGCCAAAAGCTCAAATGATTGTTCTTTTTTTTTCAAAGCGAGAGTCGCTTGTTTACACGCTTTCGAAGTCTCGCAAAAAGTGTGAATTTTGGCAAGGATTCAATTTTGAACACAACAACTTTTCAAACCGCGTTTGACGAATTTGAAATCTTTGACAGAAAAAAGAAATCAAGTCACTAAATAATACAAGGTCCGATTGTATTGAGTGAGCAAACCTGGTCAATAATACGAGGTCTGATTTTGTTGAGCGAGCAAATTCGGCCACCCATAGACAATAATATACAAATAGACTTTAATTGTTTAGTTTGGAAAGCAGTGGCCCCTGGCCGGGTATTTTCTACTTTAATAGCCTTTAGAAAGCAAGAGCACTTCAACCCGGTTACATCTCATCCTTGAATACAGTGTGCCAACAAACACGGCGAGAAAACTTCACGGCCTTTCCATATGTCAGACTGTCAGATGATGCAAATATGTCAGGAATCGGATGACACAACCTTAGGCCCTGTTTACATGGAGGAAGGGTAACCCTCCAAGAAGAGACATCCTCCAAGAAGGGTCAGAAGATAGCCCCCCTTTACATGCCAAGCGTTATCCCTAGGGTTATCTCGCCATGAGTCTGAAAGGAATCGCGCGGGGGCGAAATTTGAGATAGTAACCTGGCACCGCTAAACTTAACCCCCCTGGGAGGGTAACCCTCCCTCGAGTGTTTACATGGCTAAAAGTTGTCCCAACTGGGAGGGTAACCCTAGCAAGAAGATAGGGTAACCCTCCTCCTAGAGTGACCCTACCGATCATGTAAACGGAACAAGGAAATTCAATAGAGAAGGGTGACCCTTCTAGGAGGGTGTCCCTCCTGGGAGGGTTACCCTCCTTCCATGTAAACAGAGCCTTACTTGTGCACGAAGGCACTCTGAAATAGCTTTGAAAACTTGCGAAAAGATCACAGTGTAGTCCTACTGGCCTTCATCACTGTTTCGGGGCATCAAACGACAAAATATACGGCGATTGTTGAAATACCATAATAATAACACAACTTTAAAATAACATAGCGTACTGTACGTTAATTGTTGTAATTTTTCAAAACTCACCGGTTCCTGAAAGCCATAGCTGTAGCTCTCTTCACAGCAAAGGAAACAAAACCCAAAACACTATTGTTTACGTCTTCAGTGGGTTCAAAATACACTGTATAGAGCAGTGTCCTAGTACAGTACAAAAATTGCACTTTCCATTGTATTGTACGTCGTCATCTTATCAAAACTTCTGAAAACTACAATCCTGTTATTGTAAAAGGTAAAATTTGCCACGGTGATTGTTCGATTTCCACCGACTGTAATTTGCTATTCCTTTCTGAAGAAGTGTCTGCGTTTTAACACAATATTGGCGTCTGGGATTGTGTTCAAGTCGGCCAATCGATGCTTTAAAGAATACTTTTCACGGCTAGCAAGCTTGCCTCCGATACACTGGCAAAATATCCTGGCAGTTTATAGCCGTCCGTCTAACTGCTTGGCCTTGTATCTGCATCTTGTTTTATAAAATCACTTCCGTTTGTTCGTATTCTATCGCATGTCACAAAAAAAAAAAAAAAAAAAAATGGCGGTTTACAGTTTTGGCCTAAGAGCCTGGGAACGAGGTCGTACGCCACACAGACTGACAGACTGATAGACGAACATTAAATTTCAAGATAGCGACCCGCTTGGAGTCTCCAGATAAGGCGATACTACTGCATTAGCGTTGTGATTATTACCCTCGCTTACGTTTGGGTTAATTCATGGCATGCCTAGTAGAGCGCAACGGCCATCTAGCAGGCAGTTTTGAAGTACGTTACTTATTTTGATCCTAGCTAACGAGTGTGAAATTAATCAGAATTTTTAACCGACTATAAAATGCAGTGCAACGACTCTAATTGTGAACGGTTAGACTTCAGACACGGTGTGCCAGACATGCAAGGTGCGTGGGCCTCTTGACAGGGAGCAAAAGCCTTCAAGTGCGGGCTCTCCACAAGTAATATGCATTTCGACTCTATGCATTTTGGTGCGGCCGGAAAATAGCAGGTGATTTCAAAGTGACGATCCGGCTTGCTTGGCTGGAGTCAGACTATCAATTCTCTTGTCAGTACGCATGTATTTTTTTTGATTGAGGGTTGGTCAGAAACAGGCTGTAGATACCGAAATAACAACCGGTACAAATTTACGAACAGGTGAATGAATTAATTTACATGGCGAACAATCGTCGCGGACAAAAAAGTGCATAATATAGGTATGACTCGCATCAGGAGAAAAACAAACCGAAGCATTCTGATTCACTTAGTATCTGCGGACATTGCCTAGAATGTTCACATGAGAAAGCATGAGGGCACACGGCGCGGGAGGTAATCGTTTTCTGCATCTAATTTAAATTCACGTATCCTGTGCGTGCTATTTTTAAACTCTTCACTGCCAACAGCACCCAAGTCGAAAACGAGGCTGACTAATCTAATTCATCAAACCGGCGGAATTAAGCCATATAATCGTTTCCGCACAGTATAAATCTACCTGTGATAACTGCACGCTATTTGCGTCGCTCGGATGCAAAGTAAATTAGAAAAATCAAAATTGATAGAAACTCCTGGTAATTCCTGAAATTAAAGGTATATTCTAACAGCAGTGTTTCCATTGTTGTTGAGCGGCTGAATTCCGTGGTGCACTTTCGCCTTGAGCAGACGTCCGTCTTTATTCATTCTGATTGAACCTTTTTCAAAATACGGTGGCACAAGTTGTGCGCACGTGTATATGATTTGGTGAGTTTGTACTCAAAACAGACTGTTGTTTCTCGAATATATTTCATTGGATAATTAGTGTGAAAAGCCCGGAGTTATTTACCCAGATGGGTACAAAAGTTCGTTTTGATCTTTCGAGCGTCAGTATGAGCCTGCAAAGCCTGCCGACTAAAAAAGTGCCTTTTTTTATCGATCTCTGGCACCTTCCGCGCCCTCAATGATACGCGAGAGACAGAAAAGAGTCTGCTACCCCCGGCCCAGGAATTTCTTTGCACGAAAACATAATCATTATTATATAGGCCGTCGTCTGATGCCAAAGATTTCTCATTACAGATCGCCGAAGAGAAGAGAAATGTTTTCAAGGCAGTTGCTGGCGGGTTTGATATTGAAAATGTAAGCAAACTGTTTTCCGTGTGATTTAATACTTTGTGTAGAAAAACAAACGGCGGAAATTCTTAGCATTCTGCACAGCAGGAAAACTTTTTCTTGTCAGGTAAACTGTTGTATGAGCTGAATACCCTGGTCTCATTTACTTACTTCTTATGGCCGACCACTTAGAACTCACAAACCAGCTGTTATACTTTGCTGGGCCTGTAGGGTCCGTGGCTAAAAATGATGCTAAAAATATAAATACTGTACTGATTGGAATCAATGAACATATGAACCGACAAATATAATTTTGAACGAATAGGCTACGTCATTGGAATGCAGTGAAGTATCATCCCCCTTGTGTTCAGTCATTTATTGCCTCTCCGAATCATTAGCTTATGCAAAACGGGCCCATAGTCAAATACGCAGTTGACGCGGCTTTCTGAATGCCCCGACAGCCCCCTCAAACAAAAATAAGAAGCGATAACATAAGAGAACAAATGAGAAGCCCAACAGCAAGAGTCACAAGAGCAAAAGCAAGAAGAACAACTGAACAAGAGCAAGGATAACTGAGGAAGAGTAAGAGCAAAACAAGAGCAAGAGCAAGAGCAAGAGTAAGAGCAAGAGCAAGAGCAAGAGCAAGAGCAAGAACAAGTGTAAGAACAAGAGCAAAAACAAGAGCAAGAGCAAAAGCAAGAGCAACTATTAGAGCAAGAGCAAGGGTTTTAAGAGCAGTAGCACTAAAAGAGCAAAAAAAAAAACAAGAAAAGGTACAAGAGCAAGAGCAAGAGCATTGAAAGAGTTTCTCAGGAAATTGAACCGAGTGGCGGTGTCGAGGGATCTGGGAACTAGACCCATTCCCCTATCTGCTCGGCTGTTTTCATGGGGAAGCGAATTCCCACGTAAGGATGGTTACCCCCTCCCGCAGTCTGATTATATTATGTCAGCGGTCACCCCACTGCATTAATAACTAACCAACCTTGAAGCAGCGGTAATTTTCGCGCTGTTATGGTTTCTTTCTATTCTTGGTTTTCGACTGACGTCATATGACAACATGTCACACCAAAGACACCATCTAAAAAGTATATGCTCTATCTTTGAATTCTAAAATCGAAAGAGAATGTCCAAATAAGCCATCATGCAGAGCTTTGATCGCGGCGACGCGGCAGCAATTTCTTTTATGGTAATTTGATAGTAGTTTAGTATGCAGCCGCCATGTTGGTGCCTTACTCCGGGACACCAACATGGCGGCCGCTAACATGAAACGCCAAATGAAGCTGTTTTGCTGCTGTTTCATTTCTGCGGACACTTGAGTATGTGTCACAGTGTCAATTTGGATCTTTTAGTCAAGGATAACTCAAGGAAAATCCTATAACTCCAACACAAGCGTTGATTTTAGTCGTGAGAAAGCGTGACAAACGGCTTCGTTGTCGAGCTAGTCAAATGCTCGTAGCTCGCTATGTATGCTTGGTATACTCAGAATTTTGGAACAAGACTCAGTTTCATAGAAGTATTGAAAATATCAGTGATTCACCTTTGTAGACTGCGAAATTGTGAAGATTATTTTCTATTATGACGTCACGTGAAAACCACCAATTTGCCGTTTTCTGTGTTCGTGTTAGGTAGGATCGCTCCAAAATGTAAATAAAAAAGGATGATCTGTGGATGACTCGTTACCAGCGAAACTCCTTGACAACAAAAGAGACTTAGGCAAAGCACTAAACATTCAAATGAACCATTCCCGGCGATTGTTCAGTTGTCTTGCAATTACTCGAGCCTTGTAAAAAATGAAATCAAGTTTCTACAGCAAAACCCGCGCGATGTCCGCATCGAAAGAGATTTACGGCTGCTGCTTTTTAGATGGGACCACGTTGAATTGTTCATATGGCTCGGACGGTTGTATTAGCTACGTATAGCTGTAGCTGTAGCCGTTAAAGGCTCTGGCCCCAAAAACCTCTTCTCGGGGGGAGGGGGAGGGGGTGAAAACCTTCATAGTTTTGAGTCGGAGTGTTCTCAAAACCCTTGCCCTACTTCAAACTAAAACTGTACGATTTTTCGACCCTATTTAAAAAATATATATGAGATTTTTCGACCCTTTTTCGGGCTCTGTATACCAAAAAATTTTATCCTATTTCTGCAGACCAACTACCAAAATATGCAAAATCTACTAGTTCAGACCAAAAAGACAAAATTGATCCCCTTTTTTAGCCTCAAAAATGTTAAAAAACAATACTGCCTTTGAGGCGGCGCATGCAGTATTGATGGCACCCCCCCCCCTCCCCCCGCCCCCCCCCCACTTTCGGGAGATTTTTCTCTAATTCACGTTGATTTTAGTCACATTTACTAAATTTACACGAAGCATTAATTTTCTGTAAAAGAGTATTGTATGCACGTTTCAAATAAAACGCTTTAGGAACTTAGATATTTATACTTCTTTCTTCGTACACGCTATTTCACTCCGATGTGACGTTCATTGATCACTGCACTTCTGTCAGTCAGTTATTACTGTTGAGGGGCGACCGCTGACATAATAGAATCGGACTGCGGGAGGGGGTAACCATCCTTACGTGGGAATTCGCTTCCCGTAAACTTGTCGAACAAATTTGAAGGAGAAAATGCATAAACACATCCTCTGCTCTCTCTCTATCATCTCAGTATGTTAATTGGGAAGTCGTTCATCTGTTACAGCAAGACTGACAAGCAGCCGGTGTCAATTTTGCTGGAATGCAAAGGCAAAGCCGACACTTTGCTGTTTGAATGCGGTGCCATCGCTCAACTTTGTAAGTAATATGTTTCCATAATCCTGGATTTTATTCCACTGTGAGCGTATTTTAGTTTCCCTGTGGTGTATGTTGAGGTCAAGAGAATGTAATTGTATGGGACTGTTTTATATTTCGCCATGTTTTATGTTATTATGTATTAATTTCGGCCATGTTTAGACAATACAAGTCAAATATATTATTTAGAATTCATGCTTCCGACCGTTATTCGGTAAATATGTCAAAGCCCTTTACCTTTAGTATCGCCATTCGGCAAAGCTTGTGTTTTTGCAAAAAAGTGAGATTTATAGAGCTCGAGCTGGATACTGTTCATTAATTTTAATCATTCGATTAAAATTAAAATCATGTCAAGAATTATATAAACAAATTAAGACTGTGAAGACTGTTTATTAAACTGGTCCGCTCCTGAATAACTTTTCTACAGTACTCACAGACTTGAAAGTAAGATTTATTGTTTTTCTTTGCCCTTTTTTTGTCATTGGTATAAATAGTAGGAAATCTTTGAGATCAAAGATCATGCATGCAGTCATAATAAATGAACATACAGTGTAGGCACAGCAGGCTGGAACACACAAGTACAGAAGGCAAAGATTTATAACTAAATTATATTAGTCTATCCTATCCAAGATCATGACTAAAAATCGGGGGGGGGGGGGGGGGGGGTGCTTTAACTTACAGTATGTGCCGCCCCAAAGAGTTTTGTTTTTAGCATTTTAGTCTGAAATTGGGTATCGATCTTGAGCTGTTGCTCTGGAATAGGGTACAAAAATTGTATATCAAAATTATGAGGCATCACATGAAGTACACCTTTCGGTTGTCCTTACATACCTGCCTAACACATGGATCTACAATGATTATTTCACTGAGTACAATATTATTGCTACACTTCACAACATAAAATTATCTGAGCTTGTCATCATATGTTATGTAAACTTGATTATTTATAATTACAGTATGGCATGTATGTGTATGTGTTTAGGGTTTGCTGCCTTCACAGAACGAGTTACTGTATAATATAAGCATATGATGTACAAATTGTCAGCTCGTTAATCAGGAGTAATTGGCACGCCTGAGTGCAATTTCAGTGTTTCAACAAATTTTTGATAAATTTATTGCTTTCTGTTTTGCATAATATTTCAAGACCAAGTGCAAGTTTAATTTGCATGAATATAAACAGCAGCCATGAAAAAGAATCATGTGAAACCCCTGCAAATACTGGACTGATCATCTTGAAAGAGATATTGTACCTCGGGGATAACCTGTTTATGGTTTTATTCACCATATGGCATCCATATCTTGCATGATTGGTCAGCTTTGACTAGTGGACAAGCTGACACTTACTCTGATGTACCTCCTGTATTAGTGCATTTTATTGACCAATATTCATACAGACTTGCCAACAGCCATTTGGCATAGTGTCTCCAGTTCTGCCTGAAAATTTGTTGAAGTTGCCATCTTTGTTTGGTGTTCAGAAAATAGTACATGGATGCTTGGAGATATGAAATTTATCTTTTACTGTTCATCTTGATATTGACAGACTTATTTGCGCTATTTCAAAAACAATAGCTAAACATGATTACCGGGTAGCTATTCTGTTCATTTTTGACTAAAGGACGGAATACTATTCCATTCATTATTTCCAGAATCAGAATAGGCCCCAAAAGAGAATGATTACCATCTATTCTGGAATAGGAATAGACGGAATAGTCCCAAAAGAATGTGCCCTTATCAGAGGTTACCGGTATTTGATATTGAGTGGTGCTTGTGTTTTCATACAGCTCAGGGTGAAACTGAAAGTATAAAGAAAGGATACACAAGAGTTATTGATGCCTATGGATGCCTGGGAGTCTTGAAAATTAGTATTGGTGAGATAGAGCAATAATAATTTTATTTGCATGTATTTATTTTCCACAAAGACTTAAAATCATCAGAGAAAATGATTTGTTTCCATCACATGCAGCTGTTCAAAGCAATATTGTTTGCAATAATTTCATCATTTGGACAATCCTGGTTTATAGACCTACACTTTGTTTATGATAGCTTGACTAGCAAAATAGCAAGGTTTTATTCACAGCACCCTGTCATGTCCTTGGCATTTTTTTAACTGAAAAGTTCTTAGTCTGGTAATTAAACCCTTGCACAAACAAAGAACCGTTTCTGTTCTGCAGTAACTCAAGGACAAAACTTTGTTTGTTTTTTTTTTTTTTGATCCTGTCAACATCTTTCTGGGTGCATCTTGTAAGATCTTACCTAAGGTGTTGGCAAGATATTTGCTGGATCTTTGCAAACCTTACTAGGATGTTGGCAAGATCTTGAAAGATCAATGGTGAGGTACAGTCATGATATTCATTATCTAGTTATTGTCCACAGATGAAGAAGAGACTGTCCTTTTCCTTGTATTGGTCACCGGCTGCACGTCAGTTGGCAAGATACGAGAAAGCGAAATCTTTCGCATCACTGCCACCTCCATTGTCTCACTGCAAGAGGAACAGTCTGATGAGACTATTGTGGCTGAAGTGCGTAAACTCTTGAATTTAGGGACGTTCTACTTCTCCGTCAGCCCAGCAGAACAGGAGTCCATAGATCTGAGCCTGTGTGCTCAGCGATGCTATGATGGACATGATTCAGACAACAGGTTTTTCTGGTGAGCATTTCTGTTTTTCAGTCTCTCAGGCCCAGAGATGTTTCATACTATCTGAAAAGATGTAAATATTGATAGATTATTCAAATGAAAGCTGGTGAATAATCAGTTCTCACTACTTCACTCATACATTTTCTTTTTGAATGATTGGGAGAACATTTATTATGGATTTATAGAGGCATAAGAAAAAGCATAATTTCAACTCTTTTTTTTTTGCATCATGCATTGTCATTTATAAATTTGAGCTGACCAATTAACCCCCACCCCCACCCTGGAAGGGCTCCACCCCTTGACAAAGTGAGGCCCAGACACCAGGCTGAATCTCCTCTGAAAATCTGATAAGATTGGCATATCTACAGCCTGAGCTTTGAATTAAACTTAAATATTGTCACTAACCACAGGAACCACAGCCTTCATATTCACATTGAGCGGTTCGGCATTGACTGTTCCCAGTGGCTGTTGCGCATCATGTGTGGTGCAGTGGAAATCAGGACTGTCTACGTAGGCAACAACCAAGCAAGAGCATGTCTCATATCCAGACTCAGCTGCGAGCGGGCTGGAACCAGGTTTTGTGTGCGAGGAACCAATGATAATGGCAATGTTGCTAATTTTGTGGAAACAGAGCAGGTACTGTACATATAATGTTGTGTGGGCATTATTAAACTGATACTATAAATCTGAGACGATTCAGAAAATACTAGTTTCTGAATCGTCTCAGATATACAATAATAATAAAAATGGAGGGAGCCAAGCAAATGACTGATTTAAAGCCTTTACCAAATGAAGGACTCATAGTCAACCAAAGTTTTGTTTGCCTGCCTACTTGGATTGACTTTGGTCTAGCTCAAATGTGCATGCTACCTGACCCCAGCTAGAAAACTTTGCATGCTAGTCAACCCAATGCAACGATGCAAGTCAAGTTTTTCACCATTCAGCCACTTATCGCAAATTGAACTAAGTCATTTCAAGCTGCTCACATCAGCTTTTTTCATAGAAAATGATTGGTGTTGTTGTGACTATAGCGTTAACTTGGGTTGACTTGTGATTCCAAGGCCATAAATCAATTAGGGTAAGAGGAGAACATACAATACTGTAAAGATCTCTAATAATATTACCTCTTGTGTTCTGTGATAAGAATACAACGTTTCTATATTATTTTTATTACCATATAATATTTACATGTATTACAATAAAATAATATTACAATGAGGATGGTCACATCGACAATAACCTTTATTTAGAAGGCCACCACCATTCATACATGTTGCTCAGAAGGGTTTCTGGCAATTTAATTTTTTGTGACGTACTATGGTGAAAAACGTTTAATTCTTTCGTGATATTATGCTCTTTCAAAAAGTGATAAAAAATGAGACCAAGTTAGCCTCCAGGAATATGTCCAGGAATAAATGCGATCGCGCGTTTATGCGCAACATTTTTCGCGCATGAGCGTGGTTTTTCTAACTTGCTTTCACTTTTAACAGCTGAAAGTTATGAGACCTTTTATGTTTTTCATGACATTTTACATAGAGAAACTTTCGTGCATGCTCTGCGCTCCATATCGTTTTTCTTGTTACATTGCTATGACGTCAATCCAACATGGCCGCCGTGCGATAAGGCGAATTCGGAAACCTACCCTGAGTTTTTGGGTATAGGTCTCTACATGTAAGATCTGCATTTTGAAGAAAAAAGAAAAATTCTGTGGAGCAGCTCTTTCAGAATTTGGGTTAAAGCTGGTGCGCTTTAATATTTACAGAGACCAAACGGAAAGCATTGAGCTACTTTGGTCTTAGGCACTCTGTAAATATTTTATTCTCAGTAGATTAAAACTTATCTCAAATTGTAGTATACTGTATACTATTGTAAACAGTGTGGAATTTAGAAAACTGAAACTGAAAACGCTTATATGTAAACTGAGTGTTCTATTCGGGCAGAAAACGCGTGATATTCCGGCCACAATAAGAGCTAAACGAAGCCGGTGACCCCCATTTTTTTTTTTATAAATTCGAACCTGGTACACAAAATAAGTCTTTGTAGCGAATTTAAGGAAAATCTGTAGAGTAGAAATTGCGCGATCGCATTCCCTTAATGGTCCAGTGAACTGAACAAGTGTGTGAAATATTATTGCTTTCAGTTGATAGTGTTAGATGACATGGTGACATCTTATGTCCAAACCAGAGGGTCTGTGCCAGTTTTCTGGGAGCAGCCGGGAATACAGGTACTGTAGCAGAAGAAAATTTGTTACTGGTTATGCGTGTTATCAAGTAATAATTAGTATCAGAATTACTGCTGTTTTGGTTGCGGCACATTAAAAGAAAACGATTCGAAAGTTTCACAGAGAATGACCATGTATACAGGCGCATTAAACCAAAACATGTTGTTTTCCTCCTTAAAGGTTGGGTCTCACCGTGTGAAGCTTTCCAGAGGTTTTGAGGCGTCATCCCCGGCCTTCAATAGGTCTGTAGAGTATGATGTATGTTGTTTACTAGACCTATGTACTGAATAATCAGGAACCTCCTTTTGGTCTACAAGTGAAAGCTCTCAATGAGTACGTTCTACCAGCAGTGTTCACGCTGTTTTTGAGCAGAGTTCGTGTACGTTTTTAATTTTAATCCCTCCACTGGCAAAAGCAAATTCAACCTTGGAAACGTCCAATTTTTAAATTGTTAAATGAAATGGAAATATGTAACTATTCAAGTTTAAGTTCAATGAGTGCATTCTGACAGCGGCGTTGACCTTGTCGTTAGAAGGAATTGATACTTTTTACATGTTGTTCCTTTGTTTGTTTTTTATAACAGCTGCCAATTCAGAATGGCGACCACCTGTTCGACGGCCTTCTATGCTGTCGTTTGATTAATTTGTTGTCTGTTAAGTTCGTCTTGTTTGTTTGTTGTTGTTAGACATCTGTCAACTCAGAAGGCTCTGTATGGCGACCAGCTACTCATCAATCTTCTCGGTGCAAAGGAAGGAGAAAACACTCTGAGCATTGCTTATCAGGTTTAGACGAACGTCTTGTGTTGTTTCTCCTGAAAATCAAACAGTACGTACGATATCGTCATTGTCATCGTCATCATCATCATCATCATCATCATCATCATCGTCATCATCATCATCGTCATTATCATCATTATCGTCATCGTCATCGTTATCGTCGTCGTTATCGTCATCCTTGTCGCCATCACAATCATCGTCGTCATCATTATTAATGTCGTCGTTATCATCATCATCATCATCATCATCATCATTATCATCATCATGATTATCATTATCATTCCTGTGCGCCGTGTCAGCGTTCGTCCCCTTCTGCCTTTCCTTCATCAAAGCTTCTTTAATACCAATATTCTCAGGATCAGTTAAAAGAATCCGCTCACGGGCACGACACTCCCATGATATGTTTTGACTATCATCGCCAAGGCGGTAGACCAGAGAAGCTGAAGATCCTGAAAGAAAAAGCCCAACCTTTACTGGAAAAGTTCGACCTGTTTTATGCCAAAGGAGACACAGTTATGAGGTACTGTATGCCTTCTGCTGTTGACCGGACATGTAGAAAACTGGAGACCCCCCTTTGAACATCGGCCTAAATCTGGCGAAATGTGACGTTTCTCAGAGCGGAAACACTGTTTCTCCAATACTGTCAACCCAAACGCCTCACTTTTATGTCTTTTTAAGCGGAAACCGCTTAATAATAATAATAATTTTTGCCTTTATTGTTTTATGATTTTTACATATTTGAAATTAATAGCCAAAGCCAGAGGCTTATATTGCATAGGCATATTGACTGACAAATCAAATAACATTAACAGAGAAATAAAAAAAAATAATACATACATATAAAAAAAAAAAAAAAAAAAAAAAGAGATGTGCTATGCACATTCATAAATTATTGGTCTAATACACAAGTATATATTATACAGTACATTATTACATGCATATAATTATCAAAGGCATATCTACATGCATACATATAGCTAGTATAGTTGTAGGGTGAACTAGTAAGTGAGGTGTAGGAAATATGACTTCAATAACCTCTTGTAGTTAAATTGTTTCAGCGACTGGCGAATTGACAGTGGAATGGAATTCCAGATGTTAGGAGCTTGTGATCTAATAGCAAATTTGTATTTTAGAGAGTCTTTATGTAGGTCATGTTTGTGTCTGGTATTATGATCATGGTATTCTTGATTAAATTTAAGAAATGCAGATAAAGGATTAGGAAGCAATTTGTTAATGTGAGAAAAAACAAAGCATGATATCTGTAATTTGTAGATATTGAAAATAGTTAGGATATTTAGTCTATCAAATAAGGGTTGTGAATGGGTACGAGGTGGGGAGTTAGTGATTATCCGAGCAGCCTTTTTCTGTAAAATAAAGAGAGGTTGTATGTGAGTGGGGTAGGTTGAGGCCCATATTAGATTACAATATAGTAGATAGCTTGCAGCTGTTACAATTGTTCATTATATCTAGTCGCTTTCAAACTGATGCCAAGCTCAAAATGCAGATTCTCCCAACCTTTAAAGACAACGACAACAACAACAACGTTTATTTGCACCAATTTTAGAAGAAATTACAATGATTTTTTAGGGAAGAAAGAAAAAAGTGTATCTAGGTACAGGTTACCTGTAATAGCCAAATAGGCTAATCGAGACGGATAACCCTGGTTATGGAAATTATTTACGATACTTAACTTGACTGTTAAGCAGTCTAGTATAGCTAGGCACAATAAATGAAAGAGACAACAAAGCTATAAGATTTATAATACTTATAATACTAAATTATTCACTCACACACTAGGTAGTGGATAGAGATAGTTTGAAAGCGAGTATGCGAGTATATAAAGCGAGTATATTAAAGAAGCAAATGTATGAGTAATGTGGTGAGAACTCATAGTTTGACCAGCTTTCATATTGAGCAAGTTATTAGAAGCCACGTTCTCCATCATATTGTATGAAATGTATCTGGGGAGAAACTGAAGGAAAATAGAAGTTTATCTTGGAAGTGAAAGAATTAATAACTCATTGCATTTTAGTAAACTCAGAAACGTCTAATGTCGTTATTGGCGTGCTTAGCATTGCCATACTAATGCTGTCCTGTTCTCGTGTTCTCGTCGGGCTTTTGTTGCAGGAATCAGAAGGGCGCTGTGCGAACAAACTGTTTAGACTGCATCGACCGAACCAACAACGTACAGACCTACCTCGGACTGGAGGTCAGTTTAGAGTCGTTATGGACTTAGAGACAGGTTTTCTCACATCGTGCGTCTGCAGAATCTTCCGAAAGAAGCATCAGGGATTTGTACCATAAAAATAACCTGTACTATGACGTTCAGAATCCAGGCATCAGCTCGACGCAGGTGTAATTGCCATTCTGACGATTCACCTGCGCGAAGAGTGACAACAGGATTTTAAAGCTATCAATATGGAATGTTTTGGATCGAATTGCAGATTTTCGAATTGCGAGGCGCCCGGTGTGAGGCAGCTTTATTCTCAGGCTAAGCTACAGTGGTCTCAGTTGATTTACCAGTAAACGCATGAGCACAAGCACCAAAATGCTCAGGACCAATACGAAAACGAAAACGAGCACGAACACGGACACGGACACGAAGCAAACACGAGCACGGACACAAACACGGATACGAGCACGGACGCTAACACGAAGCGAACAAGGACACGAATACGGACACGGGTTCGGACGCGAAAATGGACACGGGCACACATACAAGCACGAGGCGTACACGGACAAGGACAAGAAGCTAACACGGACACCAACGCGGACACGAGCACGGACGCGAACACGAGACGAACACGGACGCGACTACGGACACGAGCACGGACGCGAACATGGACACGAACACAAGTCTGAGCTAAACTTGGTTGCTATTTTTTTCAGATACTTTTAACACAAATGGAGTGCTTGGGTCTGTCCAACAAAGCAGCACTAGTGTCCAGGTTCCAGGAGGCTTTCCGCACCATGTGGAACCAGATCGGTGATCACGTGAGTCGGATTTACGTCGGCACCGGCGCATTAGACGGCAAAGCCAAGGTACAGCTAATAGAATACTGCTGCCTCTAACAATTACCACTGGCCTGTGTGTAAGGACAGTTAAATGGGAGATTTTGTTAATTTGAATCGCCATTTCCTCCGCAGGTTGTCAACAAACTCCGCGACGGCGCTCGCTCTGTCCAGCGGACTATCCGCAGCAACTTCTTTGACGGCAGCAAACAGGAGGCCATCGACATGTTGTTGTTAGGCAATATCTTTGTGGGGGAACTGGGCGAAAGAGCGCGTTCTCTTTTGTACTCGTCCTTCCTACACTGTAAGTTCACGTGAATATTAAGGGTTTTTTTGGTTCTTTTGACAATTTTTGTCTGATTTCGCGCTCGCGGGTGTCGTACCTAGACTTCTTCGGTCTTATCGCGTCAGGTTTTGTCACGTCAGCTATTCCGTTTTCCGAATATCACAAAGTCTGGTTGTTCAAATCCCAATTGATCTAACCCAGGATTAGCCAAATTCTGTCTCTGAACATTGTGGGCAACAAACTGCAAAATTTTGATCAAAGACTAACCAAAAACCTTGTTCTAGCTCAAAACTTATTAGCGAAGTCGTCTTTTGAGCGAAACTTTCTCAGTTTTGTGCCAAAAAGAAAATTTCACAAGAATTGGAACCTTATCGGGATCAGCCTGATCGAGATAATTTGAACAACCGCGCCCTGTTCTTTTCTGTGTATTCTGTTATTCTTATACCGGAACGGGAATAGACACAATCCTTCACCCTGTCTTAGGCCCTGTTTATATTAAAGACACCCTCCTAGAAGGGTCAAAAGATAGCCCCCTTTTATATGCCAAGCGCTATCCCTAGAGCTACCACCAAGGGCAATTGACAGACACCTGGTCCCTCTAAACTTGATGCTATTCCGAAATGACGTACTTGAGGTTAGAATATTTATTTATCAAGCAAAAGAACCATTTAATCCACAAACAGTGTCTTGTGGGAACTAATCGAGAGAGTGTTGAAAGAAAGGATGTTCGCTCATGCGACCAAATTAACATATTTACTGACTATTGTTTTCCACCAAACTAAGCGGTTTTTGGAATAATTCTGTTTATTCCACCACCGGGGACAAAATGACCGGAACTCCGTTTATTACGGGATAGGAATGCAATTCAAAATAATTAATCTTGGGTCTCTTCTGTGTAGTGTCATTCCAGAATAGACCACGTACCCTAAATAATGTAAAACGCTTCTTACCCAGCCTCACCCGTCATTCTGCGCGAGCTTTGTGACCGCCACCTCGAATACACCACGTGGTCCAACATCCGGGTCTGCGTCGGGACATGGAATGTTAATGGCGGGAAACATTTCCGCAGCATTGCGCACAAACACATGACGATGCATGATTGGTTGTTGGACTTCCACAAAAGCCTACCGGTCAGCGGATATGCTGAGGAGGATAACATTGATTACGCTGTGCCGACAGATATCTTTGCCATCGGATTTGAGGAGCTGGTGGACTTGAATGCCTCCAACATTGTGTCAACCAGGTAAGCAGGGGTAAAAAGCTCAGTAGTGTAACAGCTGTCGGAAGCCCATTTTTTGATAGGCTTCCATTGTGTGATTTTGTATGGTTGTTTAAAGTATTGCTTTGTTGACCAATGGTGCAAGATATTACAAGAGGTGCTCCATCGCCCATAAAACTACATGTTGTCCCTGGAGATTTAGAAGACATCGCGTCTATTCATGTTCTTTATATATCTTTATTCTGGGTCTATTTATATATGTCGAGCATCATTTCGTAGGATTTACTGCAATCCTTTTTTCTTGGCAGCTCAACTCAGCGAAGGGAATGGGGCGAGGAACTGCGTCGGATCATATCACGTGATAATCCTTACGTGCTGGTCACCAGCGAACAGTTGGTTGGCGTTTGTTTGTTCGTTTTTGTGCGACAGCACTTGGTGCCATTTGTTAGGTGAGTGGAAATAATTTTCTGTCAAGAAAATATTTTGAAAACGGAGTCTGATATTCCAGTGAAAAATAATTTGCTCTCAGATGCTCTATTTTAATAAACTTTTGTAAAATCGTACACTGGATGCCATTTATAGACCGATTCAAAGCTAATTCCGGCCGCCTACAATAACCGTTTGACGTCACAAGATGGCGGCGTGCGGGAAATTCAAGTGAGTTTGCGACCAGGAAAATGGGTCCATAAATAGCATGTGGTGTATAATTTACCGGAAATTCATGAAGCAATAGACTTGAGGATCGGTGTGGAACGTTTGACACTGGTGGATGATCCCTTTAATGCGTTAACTCCGACGGATTCTTTCTCAGAGACGTGGCTGTGCACTCAGTCAAGACGGGCCTGGGAGGGAGTGCCGGCAACAAAGGGGCGGTGGCTGTACGCATGATACTGCGCTCTACCTCCATCTGCTTCGTTTGTTCTCATTTCGCCGCTGGGCAATCGAACGTGGCCGACAGAAACAGCGACTACCACGACATCGCGTCTCGGATCGCTTTTCCTATGGTACGTACAGCGGCAGAACTACGCCCCGCGCGGACAAACGGAATGCTAGGGCCCTCGGGTCAAGCTCAATGCTGATTACCGCAATGCGGGCGCGTCAATTCGATCTGCAGTTGAACCTTTCAACCTTGGTGTTAGGTTATGAGGTCGCACGCAGGCAATATCTACGGTGGCTTCAAGGGGACATTGTTTTTTATAGAAAAAAGAAACCTAAATACGAGTTTGAGTTTAAGTGTGAGTTTGAGTTCAAGTTCGAGTTTGAGTTCGAGTTCGAGTTCGAGTTCAAGTTTGAGTTCGAGTTTGAGTTTGAATTAGAGTTCGAGTTGTATCAGCGGTTTTTGCAATAGTTAAATCGCTGGCGCGAGTTTTAACCGTTTTCAAGAGCCTGATCCATTCCATGGGACTGACCCGAAGAAAACATATTTACCTCAATGCTACCAACGACTTGCTCGATATCACTTGGTTGCTTTCTTCGGGTCAGTTCCATAGAACGAATTACGCGCTTTAACTGTCTTTAGCTGGCAAGACACATAAATAGCTATGAAATTTAAAGTACAATTTGTCCCTTATTTGATTAGTGATAATTTACCATTTGTATAATCACCTGAGAGAAATCCCATGAATGATAAAAAGAAAACCTAATATTTCAGCGTACTGGAAACCAGAAAAGAAGTACTCCTTGCAAACGGTTAAAACTCGCGCCAGCGATTTAACTATTGCAAAAACCGCTGATACAACTCGAACTCGAACTCGAACTCCTATTTAGGTTTCTTTTTTCTATAAAAAACAACGTCCCTTTAAAGCCACCGTAGATATCAAATACGTTAACGATAAAGATCAACCATTTGTCTTGCTTTCAAGTGAAGTGTTTTATCCGGTCGTTGCTCTGCAAATGTTACTGCTTTCTTTGAAAATCGCAGTTTGGGTGCAGGTCAAGAACATTAGGAACATTCAAAACAAGCCTCAAAGGTGGTCGCAGTTGCTATTCCCTAATAGTAACTTGACTTAGGAACCAATCGGAAAGAAAGTCGGCTATTAAAAAAAGGTGTCCTCTAAAAAACGTAATTTCTATTTTGTTAACGTGAACAGTTTTGCAAACCAGTAAACAGTGCAAGATATCCTGAATTCAAGCCGAGGTCGCGAGCACTATTCACTGATTGCACGGACAATTACTGAGGCTGTAAGAAAGCACCTTTATTCAATCAAACATCGCCAGAAATTTCAGACATCCGGTTGCGCCATCTTGGAAAAGGCATCAGGTTTCACGCTGAAAGCCGCTTAAGAAATAACAAAGAAATGTATGGGATCTGATAATAAATTGCGCTTTTCGTGAAAATGTTTGGGCAGCATTCGGAAGAGGAAAGCTTCCTAAACACAACAGTGCAAAAAATATTCATCTCCGGTAAAATTCGATGTGTACTTTTTTGAATTTAAAATTTCGGCCGACGTAAGAAGGGATTGACAGCAGAATACGCTCAAAACCGACTACTGTCACTTTTTAAGGTGCCTATAAACCTTCAGACGCTACGTTTTTATATGAAAGTAGGAAGTAATCTAAACAACTTATGGCTAAAGAAACTCCGCTCCGAAGCGTTTTTATATATTTTTCCGCCCGGCAAACATGCGATTTTGACCGCCATTTTGAATCTGACCGCGCAAAGTTTTTCGATCGAGAGCCTGGGTTATGACGTCAGAGGAGGGACTCGTTTCTTGTCAAACAAAACTTTTACACAGATTTTGCAGTTGGCGAGGTGAGAATTATGCCTCATAGATGTGTTGTCGAGAAAAACGTAACCAAGGGAAAAAACTAAGGCAAAGAGACGCCAAAGCGATGCCAGTCCCTTCCCTGACGTCACAGACCCAGTTTCCCATGTCGCTCGGTCAAGATTTTGGAATTCTGAATTCAGCCGCGTGAAAAAAGTATAAGAACGCTTCGGAACGGAGTTTCTTTGAGTATAAGTTGCTTAGATCACTTCCTATTTTCATATAAAAACGTAACGTCTGAGGTTTATAGGCACTTTAAGCTGCAATTAATACAAGAACCTTGGGTACAACGCAAAATGTTTACCCCATACCTGATTGTCGAAGGATTGAACATCTCCTGTGAAGCCTCGGTCAGTCCCCTGGAGCAAATTCGATGTGTACTTTGCGTTTGAATTTGCAGTTTACAGCCAGCCGTGGCGAATACTTCCCGTGAAATACGCTGACTTCGGATGTTGATATTTTGGGCTAGGAAGCTCCAAATCGCATGAAAATTGCATCAAACGAAAGCTAATTTCAACTGGGTCGGTCAGCGGCACATCTCCTAAAGGTAGCAGTCTCTTTTTGAACCGGAGAAACCCATCCCTCCCCCACCCCACTGAGGCAAAATACGTAACATATTACGCATACTCATACCGCACGCCGCTGGGAAAAACCGGGAGCAATCGTGGACGCAAAATGTCCGGAATTTCTGGCGATGGACCAAAGCGATTTGTCTTACTTGAAGAAACCAAGCAGCGAAAAACGCCCTGCGCCCTGCTTTTGTTCCTGATTAGCCGAGAATACTACCAAACTTGTTGGGACCAATCCAACACCACTAGAAACGCAAAATTAAAGCAATTTCACGATTACTTTTGACAATTATCCAAAAACTAAAGTTAATGATGAAGTCAAGTACTGAAATGACTTGTATCTTGTATAGGGAGGAAGGCTGTTTTCCCACGACTACACATTCTGGAGTGGAGATTTTAACTATCGCGTAGATTTGCCAATTGACGAAGTAAAGGATTATGTCAGACAACGGAAGTGGGACGAGCTCATCAAAGAAGACCAGTTGACCAAGGAAAAAGAAGCTCACAAGGTGCGCGCCAAACAACAGATACAATGAATGCTCTTTTGCACCGTTTTCATGTATTCATAGTTTTATTTAGGTTCCTTGCCTTGAGCATTATTATTATTATTATTATTATTATTATTATTATTATTATTATTATTATTATTATTATTGCTATTATTATTATCAGGAGTCCATCACCCACAGTGAAGATATACACTCTACATCCGTAGTCAAAGCCCTGACCAAGCGGACTCACTTTTTGACTTGCGTTCAACGTGTGTATCGTTTGGCCATCCACTTGGTTTGACTCACCTTGAGTTAACTTTGGTCGAGCTCAAAATTACGCGCGAGTCGACGCAGGTTTTCTACTCTTCTGAAAAACTCAAGCTGATCACAGACACATCAGTTTTTGCAATGATTTTCTTGTGACTTGCGGATCCGTTAGGTCAGCTATCGCATGTTCTAGTTTTCCAAACTTTTGTTGACTTCAGTCGGCCTGCGAGTCCGTTTGGTCACCAAGCGCACGTTTGTACGCAAGTTCTGGATTTTCAAACCTGTGTTGACTTTGGACTTTCGGGCTGTGTTGAGCCAGTTCTAAATTACTTCCCTGTGAGCACGCAGTCCTAAAATGACCAAAAACAACGCCGGGTCGTCATTTTTTGTCAGGGTATGTCGAGTTTGGCCATATACGGACTGTAGCGAAGAGAAGTTCACAGAAAAAAAAACTAAAAATTTAAAAGTAGTAATGGAAGCTGTTACGCGAATGGACTCCTACTCGCGTAGGGATCCGATATATTCGTGTAACAGTCCAATTTAACAGCGGAAAGCCCCTGGTTGAGTTTCAGAACTTGATATCCTAACGCCTTTTCTTTCAGGTTTTCCGCGGCTTCACAGAAGGAAAGCTCAATTTCGCGCCAACCTACAAGTACGACTTGTTTTCGGATGACTATGACACAAGTGAGAAGCTGCGCGTGCCCGCCTGGACCGACCGAGTGCTGTGGCGCCGACGGAAAATCACCTACAAATCAGGAAAGAATCTCAAAAAACACGTGCTGCATCGACCGAAAAGCAACCAGGGAGACCAATTGTTGCTTAGCAACGAGAACGAGCTACCAGAAGGCCATGGAGACGAGGAGGAGGAGGAAAGAGAGGAGAACTTGTCTATTAAGAAAGGTGCGGACATGAGAATGGGGATTGTGAACGCCTGGTTACAGGATTCCTGCCAGTCCTGTGCTTCCCAGTTGTTAAAAAGTTAGCACACACGAGGGGGGATGTCTGGGGGACATGTTCCCGCGACAAATCCATGTGCATGAACGATCAATTTTCGTGAAAAAAGATTGTCGCGGGGTCAAATTTTATCGCGGCTACATGACCCTTGAAAAGCAAAAACTGGTTTTAATTGAGGGGACATGTCACGGCGACAAAAGAATAAAAAATATGTTTGTTGTGGTACGGAGGGCATAAAGAATATGGGAACAAAGATGCTCCTGCGACAACTTCCTTCGGGTAAACATTTCAAGGAACTTGTCTCCGCTACATGTCCCTTTGTAAACAGTGCAAGGAATTTGTTGCGGGGACATGTTCCCTCGTGTATGGCGACCTAAAAATACAGCTAGCCATTATGTATTAGGGACTTTAAGATACAGGACGCGAGAGGACGACGGCGACGTCGGTGAAACAAAAATAATCACAGAAGACAAAAGAAGCACGTGAATATCTGAAATTGACATGTTCTCGGGGTCGCCGTGCTCTCGCGTGCGACTTCAAATGCTTCTTTTTTACGTCGTTGTCAGGACGTGGACGACAGTTCGATAAAATAACGGCAGTCGTTTTTCTTAGTAGGAAACGATGAAATCAATAGAACCGAGGCAAAAACGGAACAAATTGAGCAACCTAAGAATAGGCAAAGTTACAAAGACATAGGGAAAACAGAGACACTATGTTTTGGTTCCTCGCGTTGCTGACGCCGTCCTAGGTTTCTTAAACTCTCTAATGGTCGATTCCGACTGTTACCATCTCCCACTGCACTAATTTTTTGTTATAACAGGGAGTAATATAGCGTTGTCCTTCTCGTTTAGATGAAGGTCAAGCCGAATCTTCCACTGGGGAGGGGAGCGGAATTCACTTCACTCCGGGAAAACTGCTGTACTATGGTCGAGCAGAAATGAAAACCTCAGACCACCGGTAAAACTTTGCGCAATTTTTATAGCTTAAACAGAGTGTGCTGTAAGCAGTCTGTGGGAAGGCGTCGGGAGTAGTCGAAGAGTGTCATAAAGTGATCAGAGAGTGTCGTAGAGTGCACGGAGAGTGTCGTAAATGGATAGAGTTGATCGTGAGATAAGGAAAAGGTCGGAGTTTGGAGTTTGGTGTGTACGATCGAAAAGGGTGAGGCGAGTTCGTGTGTGATCGGAAAGTGCCGTGAACAGTCGGAGAGTGGGTGGTGATTGATCGGGGAGTAGTCGGATATGGTGGGTCATGGCGGTGAGTGTAACGATCGGAGAAAGTGTTTTGTTAGGGATGGGCGAATGAGGCGGGATTATCAGAACGGTGTACCGTGAGCGGTCGGAGAGTGTCGAATGCAGTGCTTCATGAACGTTTGTCTCAGAGGATTGCTGATGGAGGTCGGGAGTTATTGGAGTGGCTCTTTGGGTCAGAAAGTGCAGATCGTGGGCGGTTGCATGCGACGACTAGCAATGGACGAGGTTTTACATCGGTTCAGAAGCAAACTTTCTGCACAATATCTGTGCTCGTGTCACGTTTAATGCAAGGCAGTTGTATATTTTTCGTATATTTTTATCTACGTGTCTGTCGTATCTCTGGGCTCGCTTGTTGAAGGCACGGTTGGGTTAATCCTGGGTTAGGTCTAAACTTTGCCTGAAAACGAGAAGCCATCGTTCTGAAAATGACTTTCTTGCTATGATTTGTACTTTTTAATTATCATTGTTGCATTAGTGATCGTAGTGAGAACTGACAGTTTAATCAGCTTTCATATAAACAAAGTGTCAAAAGTTCTCCATACTGTGTGATATATTTCTGGTAAGAAAGTGAAGGAGAAAATTGAAGTTCATCACTTTTGGTAGCGAAAAGGCTTAATGGAGCATTGAACTTGTTGAAATTGAAACGCTTGTTCGTACATGTTTTGCTGTAGGCCAATTGTAGCTCCGGCTAGGATTTATTGGACGTATATTTCTTATTTCCAGGCCTGTTGTAGCTTTGGTCGAGATCGAAATCCAGGAGGTGGACTGGGACAAACAAAGTCAGGTGCACAGTAACGTCATGAAGCTAATGGGGCCCGCTGACCCGACCATCATGGTCTCCAGCGAAGAGGATTCTGGGGTGGATGTGTCTGAACTGCTAGATGCGCTAGAACCGTACGGTACCCCGGTCCTGGTGAGGTAAGCACTTGTAAACCCAAGGTGTTACGTCAAGTGATTTTTAGAAAAATAAAATGGTTGAACAAATGCGAAACAGTGCCACGTTGTAGTTGCCATTTTCAGGCTGCTTTTAATTCAGATACATATGTTACTGAGAAGCAGCCTGAAGGTAACTAAACAAATCACGCACTACCCTGAGACAATGCGATTTTCGAATGCTTATTTCAGAGTAAAGAAATGTCTCGAAGGAAGCCTATGTAGTTTACGAGGAAAAATATTATCGAAGTCACTGCATTCCGCATCCAAACCTGTTGAGAACTCTCCTTCAGGGCGAGGGGATACCTGCGAATATTATATTTCTGGTAATGATGATGATGACTTTCAACACGAACAACCCAGGATCCCAGACGCTTATAAACTTTTGTTTAGCCTTCAACTTGACCCAAATGATCAAACAACCGACGAGAGTAACCGAAACCTCGAAAACTTTAATCGACGTTATACTCGTTTCCAACAAAAGCTCAATTAAAGAAGCAAAAGTGATGCCCGCTTCCATAAGCGACTACGATGTGGTTTTTATATCACTTGGCATGAAGAAAAACCGACATTACTACCCGAAGCTTTAAACACTTCGATCAAAATGCATTTCTGAGGGACATATCCCAAGCTCCGTGGTCTGTCGTTGACGGCTTTCAAGACCCCGAAGATAAACTAAGTGCGTTTCACCTATTATTCAATCCAATACTCGATCTTCACGCCCCCCCCCCCCCCCCTCAAGCAAGTTAAAAGTCCGTGGCCGGCCGAGCATATGCATCACCGCCGAGATCCGCGCACTACTGAAAACCAGAAATGAATGGCGGAAGTTAGCGAAGAAAACAAACGACCCCCTGATATGGGCTGGATACAGAAACTTAAGGGAGGTGAAACAGGAATCAGGATTATCAGAGAAAGAACACGTTCTAAAGGTTCTAAAGGTTTTTATTTCCACTTATTTTTAGGGTATTTGTTTACAGAAACGATAATTCTAAGTCACTCGATGATAAGTGGAGGAAGCATGCTACAACCCATTATGGGTTTTTGGGCGCATGCTCCCTCGTACAAATTTTAATTACTAACGACGTAGGTTACAAAATGAAATAAATAGGGTAATAAAGGTTTATACAATGAAGTAACACGTATTAAATAGGTAATAGGATCTGTAAGTTAACAGGACTGAATATGTAGCTTTATAGGTATCGAAGAAAGTGTATACATAGGCTATGGATATAGCTCTAGCTCTGCGTTGTCTGAGAGATAATGTGCTTCTTATAAAGACGTTTAAAAACTTTTAGCGAAATACAGTTCTTTAAACCTATTGGAACAGAATTCCATATTTTCGCAGAAGCGTATTTGATGCCAAATTTTCCATAGTTCAAATTTTGAAACGGTAAGTAAAGATTCTTGTTTGATTTGGACCGAGTGCCGTAAGTATGAAGTAAGTCGCTGAACAGATCAGGAAAAACCCCAACGACACAAGGTGTGTCTGTAAGACCATACGGTCATACATTCCGAAGAAAACAGCCAGTTGGAGAACTTTCAGCAAGGACGACAAAACAGTAGCGAACGAATTCTTCGCAACATTTGGCTAAAATACTGTTGACAAGATCCAAACACTAGCCAGGGAATGCGATTACGCATCAACTCGGCGCTATCCGACGCGCTACCAGTCGTGAGTGACATCCCACAAGGCAGCATCTTAGGGCCGCTACTCTTCACAATCTACGTCAACGACATACTATCATCAGTTCTACAGAGTTGCTGACCCGAGTGCTACGTCGACGACACCGAACTCTATTTGTCCTTCCCGGTACACAACCACGAATATGCCATGAGCGACATGAACGAAGACCTCCATAGAATTCGCAACTGGTGTTTCGACAATCTCTTACTTCTAAACCCAGAAAGACCAACATGATTGTCTACGGGAGCAAACAGATATTAGCAAAGGTCCAAGGTTTCCAACTTCACTTCCTTGGAAAAGAACTCTTGCCAAAAGAAACAGTCAAAGACCTCGGAGTAACATTTGACAACAGACTAACCCTTGATGACCATACTTTAAAAACTGTATCATCTTGTATGTCAAGTTTAGGCCAAATAAGCCGGACGAAACACATGTTCGATAGAGGTCTACTCATAACCATATTTAACGCTTTAGTTTTTAGTAAGCTTTTTATTGTTCATTCGTCTGGTCCAATACTTCAGAACGCAACATTCACAAACTCCAAGGCATACAAAACTTTGCGGCGAGAATTATTTGCGGCACACGCAAATACGACCACGTTACTCCTAACTTGAAAGAACTGCGATGGATTCCCGTTAAATCCCAACTATATTATCGTGATACAATACTCGCTTTTAAATGCATGACAGGGATGGCCCCATCCTATTTGTGCTCTAAGTTCGTCACCAGAGGCAGTATAAGCGGTCGCTCAACAAGGAGCTCACAACCAATATCCCATATTTTAAAACCAAAACAGGCCAGCGAACTCTGTCCTACTGAATCGTGACTTTGTGGAACAACTTGAGCCCTTCGATTAAATTATGCAAAACAGTATCATCTTTTAAACGTAAACTTAAAACAGAGCTTTTAAACAAATTCTTATTATAAGTTGGTGTTATTAGCTTTTAGCTATATAGAATATGTTTTATCTTATTAATATTTTAACTAGTCCGAATTTTAAACCGTTGTTATAAGTATTTGAGATGTCCGTTGCCAATTGGCACTGAAAAGCCCCTATGGGGATTTGTCAATAAAGTATTGTATTGTATGACGATGACGATAATGGTGGTGGTGGTGATGGTGATAATGATGATGGTGACGACGATGGTTAAACTTCTCTCTTTTCTTAGAGTCGTAGACGGCGACATTTTGATCACCATGGACGACAGTAGAGACGCTCTCAAAGCCCTGGAACTGGACGGAACACAGGTGATTACTGTCTAACGACACAGAAGACATAACACGGCGCGAAGGAATGCCAGGTCTTACCTTACTGCAACCTCTTTTAATTGGCAGCGCGAAAAAAAAAAAAAAGAAAGAAAAAAGTACGCTGCCAAGTTTGTTTAAACCATTGAAATGTAAAATCAAAGAATACACACAAGAAGCCATTTCCGATATGCATGTTGCCTGCTTCAAGGCGAGGCCTAATGCTAAACCTCTTTTGTGAACGTGAGTTTGATTTGCATGAAAGTGAACGCGCCAGACCTCGCTTTGACCCAGAGGCAACAGGCACTCAAGAAACGACCGATTACTTCGACCAATAGCATAAATTGTTCCATCTGTTTTAATACAGGTATCCGAGAAAACCATATCAGTGAACCTTCGATCCGAGTCCTTGCTGTCCAAGACAGACCTTACGGTGCAGAGCATTGTATCACACGATACGTCATGCGACGATTCCCGAGAAAGAAGCGAGAGCTTGCCTCCGACGAGAGGTCGGGCGCTGTCGAACCTGCTGTCGCAGAGTTTCGACAAGTCGTCGGATTTACCCGTTCTCGAGCCGATCAAGATACAGTCGCTGGATCTCGAGAGCGATGAGAGTGAAGAGGAGGGTCAGACGTACGACAGCGACGAGGAGCAAGACAGCGATCCGGAGGTGGACAGGAATCCAGAGAAAAAAGGTACACTGCCGGAGCTCGCTAATAGCTGTCTTAGGGGTGGGGTGGCGGGTGCAGCGTAGTTTGTGGTAGTCTTAGCGGGAAGCTTGGATACAATCGGGTATTTGAGAACAGCATTTAGTTCCCAACCCTTGCGTAGTCCAGTGTACTTTGCTAGGCAGTGGTGCAAGATTGCGTGACACATTGCGGACGTTATTGTGACCGTGTATATAGTAGTTTTGAGAATGCGAAAGTCGATACCGACAAGGAACTTTAACCTTTCAATGCTAAAATTTGTCTTCTTGATAAATTTTATTATCGTAGCATATTCTTGCTAGACTCCGTCGAACACTGTATCTGTACACTTTATTTCACACGTTAGTAGGAGCTTACATTCACATTGTTTTGTAACTGTATGTAGACAGTTCTATTCTGTTTAACCCTTACACTCCCAAGCTCAAAATGTAGATTCTCCAACAATAGGAACAAAGTGTATGAGTGATTTAGTGAGAATGGCGGTTTAATTAATCTAAGCAAGCTATCAAAAGCCAAGTTTCCCATACACTGTATGATATTTCTCTGGTCAAAAATTTGAGAGTGAAAGGGTTACAACCAAACTTTTTGTTTAATTCTCATTTACCTTTTTTGTTGTTGTTGTTTTTTAATCCAGAAAAAGAGGGCCCCAAAATAGGACAGCCGGCGAAGCCACAGCCAAAGCGGCCCCCTCCACCACGACCCCCCTCAAAGCCCAAACTAGGAGTAGGAAAGAGCCCAGAGGTGCTGAAACTGGAGGAGATCCCTGTGGGTTCTCTCAGAACCGAACAAGAAAATCCTGAAGGGATAACAGGAACACTCAAGGACTTTGACCCACTGAATCCCAAGAACGGCAAAGACCCACCCAAACCGCTAAGACCTCCACCGCCGAGGAGGCCTGAAGCTCCCAAAGTCACGGCAGAACCACAAGTCTTGAGCCAGCCACAGCACAAAGCCAAAGCCAAAGCCAAGGCCGAGGTTATTCACGCGACAACTCTGAAAATAAAGCAGGTGAGTATCGTGTACTGCGAGATTGCAAGTGACCTGCATACACGGATATCGTTTATGATACTGTACAATAAAATGATGATATTGTTGTTGTTGTTGTTGTTATACGGATGCGTTTTCGGTTTGATTTCGCGGCGTTTTCATCTCTCGTCTACACGAAAACGGATTGATTCGAAACGCTCCTTCTCTGTCTCTATTTCCTTGTATACAGCGAAAATGGGAGCTGAAACGCAGCCTAAACGTGGTGTGTGTGTGTGATGCGGTGACGTGCTTGCATTTGCACCCCGTCGAACTCCAAAATCCATCTTCGTTCCCAGGCTCTCAAGGTCTTGACTCTCCGACCGTTGCCATGAACAACATGTCTAAGTGGGAGAACTGATAGTCTGATGAGCCTTAACCCAAACAAGAGATCACTTTCCACTTTCTCTGTCTTGAACTACATATAGCTGCCCGTGTACTAAAATGAGGAACTTCTTGAACTGATCACGCTTCGTTTACCAGCACTAAAGTTGCCGTACTTACAAGCTGAGCTTTCTTTTTGGTTTTGTTAATCAAAGGTCCTGTGCTTATAGTTGTTTGTCTCGTATCTCCTTCAGCCTGCCGGACAGAGACAGATTGGAATGCCTTTCAACGTGGCACACGTTGGCCACATAAGTGCACAAAATGTTGAGGCTCTGTTAGAGGCAGCAAAAGAGGACCCTAAGCTGCTCCCCTCCTTTATGAACCCCGGGGCCATCGACAGGCCCACTGAAGAGAAGGACGAAAAGGAAGGAATCGAGACGAAACCTATCGGAAGTCAGCCACCAGTGCCCATTACCCGCTCGGGCTCGCTTCCTAAACCCAAACCCAAACCCAAGCCCAGGCCTCGCTCAATTGCAGAGCCCAATCTGAGTGAAGAGCCTGGTACTCAGCAGTCTTCAGACCCACCACCAGTTGCTCCGCTGCGTATCAAGAAGAAACCTGAAGGGCACCAAAACGAGGAAGTCTCAGACAGTGGCGCATCTTCTGTGTCGCTTCCTGAGCCCCCTCCAAGGGTGGACCTTAAAGTGTCACCATCAGTAAAAGCGAAACCCAAAGTGGAACCCAAGCCTTCATCCGTGTTATTGCGCAGTCACGGGAAAGCCCCACCCCCTCGTCCCACATCCTGCCCTGTTGCCAACGAAGCTATGCTTTCTAAGGGTACTGAGAGAGAAAGTATTGAGTCGAGTATTCCAACAATTGATTCTCGTTTAAAATCCGAAAGTAACTCTCATACTGAACTGGACCCATTATCGACTGCCGTTCTGCATGGTGGGGATGGCGAACGCTGTGTGGACGGTGCAAATCCATTAACTTCTGATTTCCAGGACGCTTTTAGACTGTGTAATAGAAAGGTACAAAATAATGAGCCACGACAAGATCCCATAACACAGGAGGCTGCGAAGGAGGAGACCAAAAGAGCAGGACCCCCGCCAATTCCACCTCGAGTGGACCTTGACTAATTTTATTGTTCGTCTCTCTAAATTTCCATTGGTCTCAATTTGGAGCATTTTTCGATTCAGTTTGTGAAACCAAAATCAAAAAGATTACGTCAGCTTTCAAGAAGAAGACACTAATCAGCAGTGCGAGAAACGCCATAGCCACTTGCTTGCTTATGTGATCGAAATTAAAAGATTTAAAATTTTAAGAATTTAGTTAGGTCAATGTCTCGCAGTTTTGGCTGCATATACTGGGTGCTAAACAGGTGCCAGCCGGTGGTATTATAGAGAAAATAGCTAAGTAATTTGTATCCACAAGTTAGCAAAAATAACAGTTTTGAAGCAAGGTTGTTGTTTCAGAGATAATGACTTTGATGCACTGGTGGGATTTATGGAGGTGGTGGTGGGGGTGGCAGTGGTGGGGATTGGGGGAGTGACTATAGAGTGCCAAAGTGATGTCGGAATGGCCTATCTGCAAAAAAATCACACACACACACACACACAAATAGCTTTTTACGGCATTAAACATGTAAGATGTGAGCTTTTAAAGTTCAAATTGCTTTATACCAAACCCTCTTTGGTGTCGGTTCCTTTGATTTAGCACCAGACGTTATATAGGCGAGTTTAAATATTATGAAACTATGTGTATCTTTGCTTTTAGTCAGCCATGCTCTACGGATGTGAATATAGTCTTTTTGACATCAACACTAAACAGTTCTTCAATTTTTGAGTAATAGAAACATGATACTCGTCTATCCCTTTCATAAATTGAAAAGGATTATTTGGAAAATAGCAGCCCGAAAATAGTTTATTTTGCATTATCTTAATTTGCTATGATTAGCCTATACCACTTTATATTTTAATTCACTTCATTATTGCTTAAAAAAAAGTTTTTGTATGTTTTTGCTTATCGAACTATGGCAAACTATTACTATCAATATCTGATACTAATACAGTAAAATTGTGAAAGCAAGGGTAGAAAAGTTCTGCTCACTGATAGTTGCTCGCGGATGCGGCGAGCTTAAAAATGGAGATTTTTTTGTTTTCCTTTTTCTGGGTCGAGGATCAGCACACGGTGATTGGTTCATATTATCACCTGATATGCGATGACGTAATTGACTTCGCTAAACAACTCGAGATGTGGCCATGTGGCCTTGTGTGTAAAAGGTAACTGAATTCAATCCAAGTGCCTAGAAAACGCTCGCTGCATTTCATACAACTTGGCGATTTTCTCCGATGCAAACGACAAGTACGACTGTCAGCTTCTGGCCACTGACAAGTTCAGCTCCTCCAATAAGTTGATGTCAAGCAAAAGTTTCAGTCACTGCACCATTAAGGTAAAACATACTTTGTAATTATATATTTAGAGGTTCGAGAGCAAAACTTCGCTCGTTGTAGCTTTTGATCTTTGTAATCTTAGTTTTTAATCCTGTGCAGAATGTCTAATTGGACGCGAGCTGTAGAGGTTTCAGAAAACATAAAACTTTAGACTCTTTACAACACAGATGAGTTTGATTATGATTCTCTCTCTCTCTAAAACAAGCGTTAGTTGTCTTGATAAAAACAGCGTCCATTTCTTTCGGTGTTTCTTCTTACACAGTCGATTTGTAGGAACGATCATTAAATGACTAAAATCGTTGGTGAATCTTCTTGTCCCTAGACACCTTGTGAAGCATCTCCGTGTCAAAATGGAGGAACTTGTCGCCCGGTTTACGAGAAAGGTGAATACAAATGCGAATGTGCAGCTGGATTTGTTGGAACTCACTGCAGAGCTATAGGTAGGTTATGGTCTGAGTAACGGGCAAAATGAGGTTAATTAAAAATAGATAAATTTAAAAAGTTACATAAAAGGCGTGCGTATCTACTCTATATGATCGAAAACTTGAAATGTTGATCTTGAAGTAGCGTAGATGTTTTTATGGCGTGGACGTTCGCCATGGCAACGGGCTTAAAAAAATCAAAATTGAGATAGCACTCTTGAAATATCATATATCTGCGATTTTTCATTTTGGATTCAACAATAAATATAAAACACATACTTTAACCGTTGCATACCTGACTGCAAGGAACGGCTCATGTCATGACCCACATTAAATAAATGAGATATTATAACCAGTTTCTAATTCTCATGACACCCTAACCGTTGCAGTCAGGTATACAATGGTTAAAATATGTGTTTTATATTTATTGTTAAATAAAAAACATAAATTTCAGATAACTGATAACTCAAGAGTGCTATCTCAATCTAATATTTTTAAGTCCGTTGTCCTGGCGACCGGCCACGCCCTTAAAACACATACGCTAACTTCAAAATAAACATTTCTGCCAACATCAATGTTTGAAGTTTTCAATTATTTGGAGTATATGCACATACCTTTTATGTAACGCTATCTTTTCTTTTCTAAATTGAACTCATTCTACTCTTTACTCAGACCTTAAAGAGAATGTAAACCTTTCAGTTCGATACTGATATTTCAAACATAAAACAACTCGTAAAAGACAAATACTAAGGTAAAGCTTCATGAATTTGAATGGTAAAACGGTAAAAATACACAATTTTACTTAAAGCGGGGTCTGACCAAGGCAGCTTTTTTTCTCAACGCACAATCAAAATCTTATTGAGGACATCAATATTTTGCTCTTGTCAGCGAAATTTCGAGCGATATTTTAGTGAGGACATCTATAAGGAATGCGTTAAATTGCCGTGTTTAAATACGAGTAGGCTTTGGTTGCCTTGTTTTGGCGTAATTGATACAGTAACAAAGGCTTCAGAGGTTTGCTAAAAGTTTGACTTAGTTGATAGCTTGCCGCCCATGCATACGAATGGATTTTCCGTACGAAACGAGCGTGCAAAACATGTTCTGACTTTTCCGACTTCTGTGACCAGTCTTTCGAAATGTCGATTGACCTTGCAAAGCCTTTGTCTAATTTCGTTTGGATTTGCGAACTTTCGTTGGACCTTGCCAACTTTTGTCGCGGGAATGCGAAATTTAGTTTGAAAGTTTGTTTGGATTTGCGAAATTTCGCGCTGGCGAAGTGAAATTTTGCGACAGACAAAAAAAGATTAGGCCGTCAATTTCTCTGCCATTGCATTTACGCAGTACTATAGCTAGCAAGTTATGGAACTTTATCCCCATTGAACTTAAGGAGGCCAATTCTGTTCACGTTTTTAAAAATTCTCTAATCTTTAGGCTCTATTCTTTAGTTTTAGAGTTTTTAATTATATAGCTCGTAATATAGAAATTTAAGGTACCGTAGAATAATAATAATAATAATAATAATATATATATATAAGATTTATAAGAAAGATTTTGAAGATATATATAAACTTGAATATATATATATATATATATATATATATATATATATATATATATATATATATATATATATATATATATATATATATATATATATATATATATATGAAGATATATATAAACTTGAATAAAATGCATTACTGTAAAAAAATAAATATATGTATATATATGATATATATATTTGTTTTATTGTTATGTTTTTTATTCAAGTTTTATAAATATATCTTGAAAATCTTCCACAGTGAAGAACAATAAAGTAACTATGCATGACTTGTGTATATGTTTGTATGTATGTATGTAGGGCACCAATAAATGGTTCCAAGTTCAACCGTTTTCAATCTCACTAATAAATATTTATATTTTTTCTTACATCTTAAAGCCATTATGTAGAGACTACTTCTAAATTCACGACACTGCATTAAAGCTCTTACTGATGGAAAGCAATTATTGAACTATTCTAGCTCCAACTGTTAATAATAATAATAATAATAATAATAATAATAATAATAACCTTTATTTAAGTGTCTGGGGTATTTAGTTTTAACAAACTAATTGGTGACACTGTACTATCTATCTAATCTAGTCCTCTGTAGCAAATAAAGTGAAATTTTTAAAACAGTCTAAAATACTAAAATGCTAGATTAAAAATATAAGACGCAGTGTTAATGGAATAATATTAACTGTTTTCACTCTTGACTGTAAATATCTTTATTCTCTTACATTGTTGTTCTAAAGCCCTGCCCAGCTATCAAACTCTTGGATGCTTCAAAGATACCAGCGATCGAGCTATTCCTACCTTGGAAGGGAAGGACGCAATCCTTGATGGAAAATACTCGGTGCGTCAAAATGCCATCGAAAAATGTTACCAGGCCGCAACAAGCCGCGGATTCAAAGTGTTTGCTCTCCAAGACGGCGGTTGGTGTGCATCAAGTGCGACAGCTGAACAGACTTATAACAAATACGGATTGTCCAGCAGTTGCAGGTCTGACGGCAAAGGAGGTCCCGGGGGCAATCAGGTGTACGAAATCCAAGGTATACCGCACGATGCTCGAAGTGACTAATTTCTTACATGTCAAAATGTAAACATGTAAACTTTTTCTATGTATGCACGCACGGAAAAAATATACCGTTTAAACAGGACCATAAAATAGGCCCAGTGCATTGCGCACCATTCTTGACGCGCCCTTTTCAGGCTTTCACCCTTTTCATTCAACTTATTAGAAATTACTTTCATTTGATGACCTAACAACACCATATGAAGATTTCTCATCAATTTATCTCCAAGTGCAATGAGTGGTAAACTAACAGTCAAGAAGACCGTCTTGTTTTGTTCTTTTGTGTTGCGAGCCAAAACCATTTTAATATGCAATAAAATATTGTACCAAAAGTCACTTTGAATAAACCTTACTTGATTTAAACTTTGCTTGCAGAATAAATCCCGCTGAATATCCGCAGTTGATGCCATTGTGGCTGGGACACAATGAGAGGAATTTCGCTTTGCATTAAGTTATAATTATTATTTGTGCTTCTGTAATGTCAGGATCAGTTTGCAAAATATGGTGATCAATTTAAAAAAAAGGAAAAAAAGAAAAATAAAAGAGAGGAAAAGGTCTGGTGATCTCATTTTACTATTTGTGTATAAAGAAAAGAACGGGCTTAGTGTTAATATGTGCTTCTCCATATTAAGCAACTATTTTAGTGTAGGAAGAGATCCCTGCTTACGCTCATACAGTGCAGCCTCCCTAAGCGACCACTCCTCGAAGAAGCCTCCATTTTACCAAATTACCGATTGGTTTCTTAATCAAATTAGTTTGAGTAAAATCCTTGTATAAGCGACTGGGACCAAATTTGAGGCTCGCAGTTTGAATTTTTGCTGTTTTTTACTCTGTTGTAAGTAACTTGTGTAGCCTAAAAGCAGTTTTTTTAGGAGAAGAGTCACTGACTGCAAAAAGAACCAACCGTATAAAAATCTAATGTTGTTTTCCTTCATCCCCAGTCCCTAGAACATACGACTTGTTAAAGGATCGTCTAAAATGTCGGGTTACAAATGCGTCTGTTAATCCCGGCAAAGCATTTAGAAGAAAATATAGATAAGTCAATATGAACGGATAGCTCAATCGCCTCTCTGAGTGAGAATCCAAATGCAAAACAAAATTCTCAGTAAAATTTTTGTGACATTTCATTGACATTTTTGTATAATCTATCTCATCCGACAAATTAATACAACAGCATTAAAGATCAGAGCTGACTTATTACAGACGTGGTCATGAACTATGCCTACCTTCTTAATTTGCTCAAAGAAACATGCATAAAACTGGCCCACTAGAAACCAACTAGCCTGCAATGCAGGCGTTCCCGTTCGTTTTCAGGCAAAATTCCGCTTTCGGGAGTAGGACTGGGTTGTAGCAAAAACTGCGGAGGGGGAAGGGAATGCAGGAGGAATATGGGGAGGGGGAGGCGTTCCCTCCCCCACCCCGCCCCCCACCCCTCCGCAGCTTTTTCCTCGCCTTGAGTCCGAACGAATTTTGCCTGAACGAACGAACAGGAACGCCTGCATTGCAGGCTAAAAACCAACTGACTATTTTAGCTTTTCCCATTCCAAAATAGATACAAACAAAAAACGGCCTAAACAAAGCCTGTGTAGTCTTTCTTAATACTGACAGTAACTGCCTCTAAGGGGGACACCCTCGGGACTACCCCTGTAACTAAAATATAGCAAGTCATTAATTTCTGAGAATTATAAATAATCCAAATTGTTCATTTCAGACTTTCGTCGGAAACACAGACCGCAACACAATTGTCCCATGCCATCTCGCCAAACATACGTCATGCACGTTACGTCAGGTTTGTGGTGATGACGTAGTAGAACTATATTAGCATGAGAGTGGAGGTATGCGGATGCGATAAATGAACCGATAAATGATTTTTGCTACAATGTACAATACTTCTCTTTCATAGCAAATTTTGTTAAAATATGGCACTACAGAACACGGTAAACATCGTGCATGTCTTGCATAAGTGCCATAAGCACACAAAGTCCCCTAAAGTTGTGGAAAAAAATACAAAGTACAAGAAAAAATGCAACATTTCTTTCAACTTTAATTATTTCTTTAGTAAATATATGAAAGACAAACAATTGCCTGGCAAGATTTGCACTTCTTACAGCTTGGACGATCATTTTGTTTCTCATCGTGATCGATTCGCAACACATAACCTGTTTGAACCTTTTGCCAAAGTTCTGGATTAAACAAGACACAGAGAAGAAGATTAAAAGCGGAGTCATTGCGAGCTAAAAACAACCACCAGAAGCGGACGTCACAAGGGGTACGTACTGTAGGGGTGGCTGACAAACGGTACGACAATACAGAACTAGATCTAGATCTACAGGTATGTTTACTTTCTACAAAACCTTACAGTATCACATAGAGTTCCAGCCCAAATAAATTGAGCAGAAAGAAATAAATGATTTATGTCCTATTGATATGCAGTGTTGGATTTCTGACTAGTATAATATCTAATTGCCCACCAGTAAATACGTACGAACGTCAGAAACAGAGCTAACGAGTAAATCTGTTTTGCTCGCACACCGTATCGTTATTTCATATTGCACTGAATAAAACTCGTTGTTCAGATCTGGACCACTGTCATTCTCACCCGGCCCCTAGAAAATATGACCATACTTCCATTTTTGGTCCTCTCACCTCTCCCCTTCGTTCCAGCTTATGCGAAAAAAAAAAGCATTTGTTATATTTTTCATTACCACTGGAAATCCCCCTGGCTCCACAGCAGAGGAAACTGACTTTCCCTTCACTTGCCCCAAAAACACTGCGATGTCTAAAAATAGCTTGTGATTAAGGATCCGCTCACCAACAGATGACCCAAGCTTTGGGGTAATTCCTCTGACACTCAGCCTCTTCGGGTGCAACGTTATGGCGGTTGAGTATAGGAGTATAGGTGTTTACCTCAATCTCAATTTTTTTGTTTTTTTGTTTTCTTTTTGCTTGTGACGACACAAGCTTTAAAATGGAGCGATTTTCTTTTTTTTTTTTCTTTTTCTGGGTTACAAATCTGCATGCGGTGATTGGTTCATATTATCATGTGATTTGTGATGACGTTGTGATCAAGTGACTTGGCGGGCGAGCAGTTTCGCCATTTTGAAGACAGCAAGTTGCTTGCCTTAGTTGGCTCTGTGGATTATTTTATGGACCGCTCATCTTACTTACAAACGCATACGCCGGCTGCGGTAGACCCACACTAAATTTCATTGAGCGGTTTTGGCTTGGGTCTGTCCGTTCAGCCTCAAAAGCCATATTGAAAGCCACAAAAGCAAATGCAATGAACTTATCAATGAACTGCATAACTATGCACAACTGTACAGAAATGTACGAAGAATCTGATATCCAGAACTTTGAGAACTTGAAGGAACAAGCTGAACGAAGGCGCTCGAGATACAAAGACGAGAACCTGTGTAAAGACGACGAAGCAACTTCGATTCTTGACACTCGCTTGATAGCGGATTATATGGAACTGTTTAGTATGAGGGTGAACTTGAAGGTACTTTGTATTCTTTTACTTTGTATTATTCTTGCTGATACAAGTAAAGCGCCAGAAAATCTGACTTTTGTTTGGGATCAAAATTTCACTCTGATGTGCATTTATGTTGTTGTTGCGACATTTTGGCTCGGTGCCATGAAGGTCAAGCAATCAGTGGAACAGATGGCGTTATTATTTGAAAATTGGGAAATGGCTGAGGAAAAAGTGACCGTTGGTAGATCTCGCTTCGCTCAGTTTTATTGTATTCCCACAAATGTTTATGTGAAAGAAAACCGAAGTCCTCCAAGACGAAGTCGTGCAGCTCTTATATTTAACCACACAAATTTTATTTCTTTATCGGAGGATTTAGTTGAAATTATGAATGCTGGGAACAATCTCTATTCCACTCTTTCGCAATCATCGGATGACTACTTTTTGTTACTGACAGATCTACCTGGAATAGTTACAATATATGAAACTCAGTATGAGCTGCAATACAGTGAAAGTTACGTGGGTAATTTGTTCGGAACTTGCATTCCCATTGAAGGCTTTGCTTACTGCTGTATCCCATCCGAACTGAACATCGGTTGGCTTTCTGGATGCACGGAAGCCATACTTTAAGAGCGATTTTGGCTTGCATTGTTTTTAAGCGTCGGAAGACTTGAAAATAGCCGTACACAAATGCTTGATGTGTTACCAGCGGGACCCCCGTAAAGTACGAAGGGTTGTGTTTTGCAAATGCTCGATTATAGATACCGCTTCAACCAATGTATCTGTGTTCTGAGCAATATTTGTGTGAAAGAACATCGAATAAGTAGTAGAAGACGAGTCGAAACTTGATAAAACTTGCACTTTTCCCTGCGGGCAGAGCGTCTCCCTTTGTCGGAAACTCTGCGGCTTTGTGTAACGCGCGGCGTATACGAACAGTCGGCGTTTAACTTCGTTTTTGCGTGCAGTAAAGGTTCTTTGTTTATTGTCTGAGGATACTGAATTACTAATAGTTTGAGGCAAATATCACGCGAGATTAAGATACAAGATCTGTCAATGAAATGTCACGAGCATAGTATCATAGAACGGGGAATCCCGAATCATCAGCTACTTAGCTTTCACTCACGCCGCTTTAACAAAAGCAGGAAAGACCGGCAGGCGATTACATCGAGAATATTTGTCACTGAATACCTCGAAGTCTTCAAAAGCTCAAGGTTGATATCCGACTGTCCGAGCCGTAATGTTCGCTCCACAAGCGTGATGCACGCCTTTGTTGTCACGGTATTCAAACGTCTGCAGCTTCCGATAGAGATTAATTTCGTATCGACCCAGAATTTTGCGTTAAAGCTTAATGCATAGCAGTCTTGAACATATTAGTGATCAGACTTGTACATGTAGGATGCGTAACGTCTGAGATGGCTTTTTCATCATGGGAAGTGTCATGTTTTAATGTGCTGCAGAGATAAGTCTAAAAGCTTTATTACAGCTACTTGAACAGGATGCACACGCTGGGAAGATGAGATAAGGCTATTACGCTGTCTTACAGCTACTTAAGATGTCGGGTATTCCCCAGTCAATCCCATTACAAAATGACAATACAGTTCCTCAGTTCCTCCACAAACATGTCAGCTTGAAAATTCACTTAACAAGGTTGCCAGGTTGTATAGCAAGCGTCACACAAGTACTGTCAAGTGCATCGGAAAGCAAGTTCAAAATGCTCCTGGCAAAATCGATCACTCAAGGCAAAAGCAAATCACTCATTGAAAATATTATTCCGTATGAAACATCATACCCGGCATGAGTCGGGAGCTATGAAAACTGGGTTGTTGCAAACGAAGAATATTCCTACGGGGCCTTCGATAATATTGTTTTCTCTCAATTATTATAATACGCTTTTTCGTGAATATCTGTTTGGCCGAAATTAGAAGAAAAGAGAGCAAGAAAAATGAAGGGATCTCTTAGATCCGACATGTGCAAAAACTGACTCGACTATAATATCTTTTGCATATAAACGCACGACAAAAGTTCCTCTCCTGGACCCCGCGTGTCTCTATTCGTTGTACTAATGACGTCAAAAGCGCACTGGCCACGATCCTGTCTTGTTACAAATGAAATGAAACTTGAACACACCGGCATGATTTACCTGTGTCCCCTACATAATTGTCCACAATCTGTTCCAGATCTGACCCGACATCAAAACCGAGATGATAGTGGCGTGCTTTCATGTTGGCGAAAAATATTAGCCAGATTGCCTGCGATCCAAGAAGACGACGACTGGTCACACTTGGTTAGCTCGCATTTAACCTGATCAATCTAACCGCCTAGTGGCCTTTAGGGTTTGTTCAAACGTGGATTGCTAAATAAAATTGATAATGAAATCGCCACTGAGATCATATTGGTGCACAGTTCATGTTGTAAAAAAAGGAAACGCTAAATTGATCTGAATATCGACTTAAGAAAAGATCAGCTGTTTACGCTCGGCTCGCATTTAGTCAGTCGATCTCAATTTTCTCTAATACTTCCTTACCTGAGATATCTGATACAGTACAGAAAACTTCGTGTTTTTATTGCTAATTAAACTATAAATTCTCATCACATCACTCGTATATAAACTTATTGACCGAGCGCGAGGTCTGTACGGAGAAAATATCGCCCGAGGTTTTGACCGTACGGACTGAGCCGCTTCGGCGAAGTCCGTACGGTCAAGACCGAGGGCGATATTTTCTCCGTACAGACCGAGCAAGCGAGGTCAATAAGTAGTTTATTATATGGCTTCAAAGTTTTACATTAAAACAAACATCGAACAGCACAATTTACGCGCGTACGCATGCACTGACTCAGCGTTTACACTAATTAGTGACCACAGCTTCTCAATTTTGCAAACTTATACAATACTTGAGAGAAATAAATATTTGACTCACCGGATGAATTGAGCTGAGCTTGAATGAAGTACAAGCACAAAATGTGCCGGTTTGGTTCAGCGAAAAAGTCACTCGGTATAAAACCCATCACGGCGTGGCGAACTAAAAATAGTTTTCCTTCAATCTTCTTCTTCTTCTGATAAGCAATTTCCAACACAAAATTAGCAGAATTCTATTTGCTCCAAGCGTTTATATATAACATGCGATCACAACATTCAAACTCCGGGATTCAAACAAAGGAAATATTGAAGAAACTACAATACTTTGTATCTCAACCGTCGGGACAGAAAATTGTGTGAATCAAAAGTTTATCATATTCTGAACAGAAAGATAAGTTCCTTCACTCAAGTCTTCAAAGATGTTGAAATAAAACGGCGTTCACACTCTTAAAATGCCATACTTACAGTTAAGTAAGCTTGTATGAATTCCGCTTGCAGCACCGTGACAACAAATAATCAGTCTGCTCGTAGCTCCGCAAACGGTTCATTGAGATTGTTCACATCACTCTTTGACTGAAGTTTGTTGTGCCTTCTACTTTGCTTTAAGTGTTTAGCACGTAGTTCAAGACGAGAACCAATTCTCAGAATACGGTGCTTGAGTCGCCGTTCGTGATTCCACAAGCGAAGTCAACAAATCTTCATCTCCAACCGTTTTCTCGGCTTGCAAATTAGTTTCCGCGGTGTTGTTTTTTTCTTACATATCCTTGTTCTACTGCTTTGCCTTCAGCCAAACTTAGCCGACATATTCACTGAAATCAAAGAACTGCACGACCTCGTGATTCATGTGTTCAATCTGCCGGTCCGTAATCGAGCACACGGGCGTTACAGGAAAAGAATGACCGGCAAATGCACCAATCAGAGCGCGCGATTTCACCGGAAGTAGCTCCAGCCATATAATAAATACTACTTATTGACCGAGCGTGAGGTAAATAATAAAATATGTTAGTTCTCTTATTGGAAACAGCATGCCTTGAATGAAAAAGCTGAATTTCAGTGTGATTGTTGTAGCTTAATAAAACGGTCAAGTTAGCTAGACGCAGGCTTTTCATATAGACATAACGCCGGGCGGAATCACACAAAAGTCGGCATGTCAAATCAACGTAATTGTATTTATTCAAAATAGTGGCATTGTATACGATCTATGAATTTCACTTTACATTAAAACCCATGCAGTTACTAGATCCTTCAATAATTTGATAGAATCAAAAAGTTCATGTTGATTTTGCAGTAGTTTGTGTGCTACTGACTTCGTAAATTTCCGAGTTCTGAAGTGTGTTAAAATTAATAATGGTCTTACCTTATAATGTTGGAATTATCTTGCTTTGCAATATTCTTTCTGTCGTAAATGAAGCGTCTGAGAATGTATAAACAAGTTTCACTCGGCCGTACTTGATTCGCATCGTTTTAACATTCCCGAGTGCAAATGCTCGATTCACCGCTTCAACCAATGCATTTGTGTTCTGAGCAATATTTGTGTGAAAGAACATCGAATAAGCAGAAGACGTGGCGAAACTTAATAAAATATGAACTCGAATTTACCCTGCGGGCAGAGCGTCTCCCTTTGTCGGAAACTCGGGGGCTCTGTGTAACGTGCGGCGTATACAAACAGTCGGCGTTTAACTTCGTTTTGCGTGCAGTAAAGGTTCTTTGTTTATTGTCTGAGGGTACTAAATTACTAATAGGTTTGAGGCAAATATCACGCGAGAGATACAAGATCTGTCAATGAAATGTCACGAGGCGGGTATTATCATCGAATGGGGAATCCCGAATCATCAGTTACTTAGCTTTCACTCACGCCGCTTTAAAGTGCATATAAGCCTTCAGAGGATACATTTTTATACGAAATTAGGAAGTAATCTAAGCAACTTATGCCCAAAAGAAAGCCCTTCCGAAGCGTTCTTATATTTTTTTTCGCCCGGTAAACATGCGAAAAAGTGCCATTTTGACTTCCGGTTTAGATTTGTCCGCGTAAGATGATTGATCAAGGGCCTGGGCTGTGACGTCAGAGGAGTGGCGTCTCGACTCGTCCGAACAGAGTTTTCACCGGTTTTACTCCGAAATGCCTTATAGATGTGTTGTTGGAGGCTGCTCCTGGGAGCCAGATCATAAGCAAGGATTCGCATTTTATATGATTCAGTTTCCGAATGACCAAAGAGGTGAAGCGAGGAAGCGAAAGAGAAATGGTCCAGTTTGTCAAGGCCAAACGTGTGAAATGGGAGCTGACGATCAATTCCGGTTCTGCTCAGCTTATTTCAAACCAGATGATTTTGACATTGCATGGAATTGACAATAACGAATTGCACAATCTCGACTTGGACCTGGTAAAGGACAATCTCGGTATTGTAGTACAAAGTTGATAAGAAGGGGAAAGATTGACCGAGTAATCGTCGGGTCCCACAATTTGTCGACGGGTAGTAATAAGTAATTATATTTAATCCAAAATATATTCAGCTGTAGGAAGTTTGTTACCTTTTCTATCGTAGGTATCGAATATCAAATGAGCAAACCATCGCGTTCGCCGGAGGTTTATGGTCGATGAGGTCAACACTGCGACACTGCAATTCATGTTTGAAACCGAGCGAAAGATGGTTTTTCGGCTAGATTTTTCTAGGGCTATAGTCGACCGTGTGCCGGATTTGCGGCACATATTTACTCAAACAACTTGGTTTCCACATCGCCGAAGTTAGACGACGGCCGCAGAAGTTGGAAATTTTTGGCAAACTCCGAAAGGAGTCGTTCTGACTGTTGACAGTCGCCTGTTGATCCTCCGCGGCGAAAGCAAAATCCTCCAAACGGTGAAGAAGGGCGCCACAAACCGCAATTAAAGTGTAATACTTTATTGTCTACCCGTACAGGGAAGTTTAGAATGACTGTTTTTGTACATTCCAGGAGTTTTCAGAAGAGCCGCGCTCTCTCGAAGTCAAATATAACTGACCGTGGTCAACTGCCGTGACGAATTACGCAACTGCTCTCAGTCGAAATCCCGAGCGAGAGTTATCGTGAGACATCCGCAGAATCTCAATGCTTGTGAATGCCGATGCTGCCGTAGCACATCAACATTGCAATTCCCACACGAACACCTAAAATATGAGTAAAACACAGAGAAGCAATTACAGATGTACCACGTAAACAAATCCAAAACTCGGACATATTTTACGCTTACCAACTACTGGCTCCAAAATGTTCTTTCGAGCAATCTTGCAGTGTTATGGTTCTTGTTCTTTTCCCTCCCTTTCCTTTCTGTTACGCTTCATGCCATTCTTGGTCAGCAAGTAGCTCTTGTCAGCGCACGGGTTGGACTTCATAGTGGATATCGTACAGTATACACGCGGAATCAATGTAATATAGTTCAGATATCAGATATACCGCTTTCTTCATCGCTTCTACATCTCGCCATTGCCGTACGAGTCCAAAAACACGGGTAAACAGCGAGAAAAACGTACACAAACCTGATAAATAAGAGCTATGAAGAGGTGCCGAGCCGAAACGCGCCACTCCTCTGACGTCACAGGTCCCAGTCTCCTACATTGCGCGGTCTGAATTTTATATTTCCGATTTCAAACGCGTGAAAAAAATATAAGAACGCTTCGGAAAGGCTTTCTTTTGGGCATAAATTGCTTAGATTACTTCCTAATTTCGTATAAAAATGTATCCTCTGAAGGCTTATGTGCACTTTAACAAAAGCAGGGAAGACCGGCAGGCTATTACATCGAGAATATTTGTCACTGATTACCTCGAAGTCGTCAAAAGCTTAAGGTTGATATCCGACTATCCGAGCCTAATGTTCGCTCCACAAGCGTGATGCACGCCTTTGTTGTCCGGTGTCGGACAAATGCAGACTGCAGACTGCAGACTAGAAATAAAATGAAATAAACAAACAAAATACAAAAACTTACATAAAATAAAACAAAACACCGCATCACGGTGCAAATACAAAAACAAAAACTTACGTAAAATGCCGTGGAATAAGTTCGAACGATATCATCCAAACCATTGCGGAAATTCATCATCCAAATCGACTTATTGGGTCAGAAAATTCCTTCCTTCTCCCAAGCGTTTCTGATCCGCTCGATACGTGTGGGGAAAATATGGAAAATATTACAGTGACTTACCGCAAAGTTATTGCTTCCGGTGAAAGATTCCAAAAAATTGAAACATTCAACGCAGCTATTTCTAATGTTTGATGGACTTGGTATTCAACATCTGGCGATCTGGCTATCATCAGGCTAAACGATGTGTCATATTTCCGGTACCGACTTTACACTATGGGGTGTAATCACCAATCAAGATAGAAACTGATTGGCTCAAAAGCCCCAAGTCGCGCGATTAAGTTCATGTTCACAAAACAAACCGGCGAAATGAACACCTTGAATTTCTTGTCATATACAGCCAAGTCATTACCTGAAATTCGCCTGTCCCCACTTTAGCATTTAGCCTTCGTGCAACAACGCGGCCGACAATACATGTGCCGTGGAATAAAGTACGGTTTGGAAAGGGCACGAATTGTGATCTTCTCTTTTGTCTCTACCATCGGCCTTGTTTGTTGGATGAAATAGATTATTATCATTTTTGAATACTACTATTATTATTTTATATTATTATACTATTATTTTATTTTATTTATTTATATTTTATTTTATACTATTATCTACGTATTCAAAGATGATAGATTCTTGGATTGATTGGGTAACTGCCGGTGTCTCAAACTGAAACGTCCCTCACATTTCTGTCCGGCCGGACATTCCAGTCTTAAGGCCTAAGTTTTCTCGCTGGTCTAACATGTAAGGATACTCATAACGATCCCATAACCTTTTATGATCACTGGAGAAACGGTAACTCCCTCTAAGTCAGACTATTCGCAGTAGTTCGCGTATGAGACAGCTATTACACAACAGGCGCCTGCCTGTCGGCTATTATCTGATCCAGATGTTTGGTGAGTCATGTTTCACCAGTACCTGAGTTTGAAGTACTAATCTTCCATTCCGAAGTTAAACACACAGAATAGTTAACTACCGTGTTCATGATCAAACGAACTACTGTGTCGGATTTGTAGGCGGGCTTCCGAAATCTAAAATAAATATGGTGACAACAGAGATGTGTAATTACATCCAGCTGGGACTCTTTAGTGTTACCACCCAAGTACATAATTGCAGTAAAGTCTCTAATCAGATGAAGAATACACTCTTTTGGGTAGTAATATGATGAGTTCGTTTGCTAAACAATGGCAGATTATCCTCTGGACTGCAAATTTGATAAATTTGGGAATACGGACATTTCTAAAATGCGAATATGAACAATTTTGGCAGAGCGTACCCGTCAACACGTTTGATAATTGGCGTACATGTTAGTATAAGTAGCTAATTAGATCAATCTGTTCCTGTTTTCACTGATAGCTGCGACTCAGAGTTTTGCTTCATTTCATTTCTCTTCTTTTGTCGGGAAAAAAATTAAAGGATCTCTTTTCAACCATCGGCATGTTACCCTCAACTTTCGACATAGACCCTCGACCAAAAGGTAAACTCTCCATTACATGCTAAATGGTTTCTTGATAAGATTTCGAGTTAAAAGCTTTGACTGTCAATTGAAAGAAAGAATTACACAAATTGAAAGAATTACATAAGACTCCTCATTTTCCATAAAAGTTACGTATGTTGTGTGATATGGAAAATCTGAGAACCGCGTAGCGATTTTTCTTTCCAAAAGTGTAATGTAGTTGATCCGTCTTTCTGTAGCCTATTGACTTCAAAGTTGGGCTCCGATAAAGAAAAAAGTTGCATCTAAAGGTCCAAGAAGCACGCTTGTTTAGCAAATAATACAATTATAAGCTGCTTTGTTTCTCGCACACGGAGTTTGAATCATACATAAAAAGCTGATCTCCTCACCTTGAAGATGTCGTCCCCCTTTCGTGATCCACTTCATTGTCTCTAAGGATTAAAAATATCTTCGTGTGGGGGCGGGTTTTTAAACATTTTACCCATTAACATCTGTGACTAGCGGATAAATCAGACAAATTATAGGTTTCTTTATCAGGCGAAAACCGAGAAAAAAATCTTCAAAAATCCAGTAATTTGGTTTTGTTCTGATTAAATTCCCAATTTTTGCGTTCCCCTTTCCAGATTCCCGTTCCCAGTTCCCCGTTCGCGATTCCCGGTTCCCGGTTCCCGGTTCCCGGTTCCCAGGTTCCCGGTTCCCAGGTTCCCGGTTCCCAGGTTCCCGGTTCCCCGTTCCTGGTTCCTGGTTCCTGGTTCCCGGTTCTCAGGTTCCCGGTTCCCAGTTCCCGGTTCCCGGTTCCCGGTTCCCGGTTCCCGGTTCCCGGTTCCCGGTTCCCGGTTCCCGGTTCCCGGTTCCCGGTTCCCGGTTCCCGGTTCCCGGTTCCCGGTTCCCGGTTCCCGGTTCCCGGTTCCCGGTTCCCGGTTCCCGGTTTTAAACATAGCCCTGTCAGGGTCTTCGTTTTCCGGGTCATAGGTCTTCGTTTTCGTTACAACCCGGCAAGACGAGAACTCCAGTGGAGATGACGCAGCAACTTCACCACTGCACAGTCGGTTGATAGGTGTGAGTCACCAGTTTTATGGGATGTGGGCACTACAGATTAGCCGAAAGTGATACCGGGCATCATGTTCTAAAAGCATTCCAACATGAGATAAGGCTATTTCCCCAGTCAATCCCATTACAAAATGACAACACAGTTCCTCCACAAAACATGTCAGCTTGAAAATTCACTCAACAAGGTTGCCAGGTTATATATATAGCAAAAATATATATAGTCACGTGCATCAGAAAGCAAGTTCAAAATGCTCCCGGCAAAAACGATCACTCAAGACAAAAGCAAATCACTCATTGAAAATATTATGCCGTATGAAACATCATACCCGGCATGAGTACACTGGCACTGCCAGTCTAGTTAATTCTAAAATGTTGTAATTTGTTTAATAATAACAGGTTTAAAGCAATCAATAATATATATTTTTTCGTCTAAGAGCTACTACGTTGTGACAAGCTCAATGATCTTGCCGATTTTTCTGCACACCACTGGAACTAAAGGTTGGAAGTGGATTTTAGACAGTTTCCGCCGTAAACACTCTCCCTTCCCCTGAGGGGAACGGTATGACACCGTCACCATAACGACAGCCAGTCTGTCTGGGGTAGTGAGGAATGTGTTCTGTCGTTCCGTCGCGATGCGGCTGTCAAGCTCACGAAGAAATCAGTTGATGAGGTACTAACAAGCAGCAAAGGGACCTTTCAGCATGGGCTGTGGAACAAGTTCTCACAAAGGGAACGAGCAAAATGAAGATAAGTTTGACTGGTCGAGGAGAAATACGCTTGTGGCGAAACCCGACGTGACCGTGGAGATTGGCCAAGGTATAAAGAAGATCGACAAGACCAAGAAGGTTGTGTTTATCTTCGGTATGTGAGCTATAGATTGCCTTAATCTATTTTTTCCAAAGTCAGAACACATTTAATATTTTTAATTTTGTATTGTAGTTGGTTTTGTGTTATACATAAAGCAATTGTATTACGCTTTGGTCAGACTACAATGCCGTTTCGCGCTTTCGCAACTCCATGCAAAGTCACATCACAGTTTTGAAATCATTTCCTGCGAGTTATTTGAAATGATGGTTTGTACAATGGACTTTTGCACGAAGCTTTTCTCACTGATTAATTCGCGGTTTCGCTTGCCAGCAAAAGACGAGTTCACTTCATTTTGAAGATGACGAAACTACAAAACGGTCATTTGGTCGTCGGCGGCATTGCAAAGGAAACTGTTGGTTCACGCATACACAGAGCATGGGCGAAAAACCGAAAAGAAGTCAAAATAAAATTCCCGGATCAACACATTACTAAAAAGATCATCCTATTTACCCCTCCCCCAAACCTTCAACACCATGTATTTGTATTGTACCACAGCAACAGCAGCAGAGAATCTTATTTTATAATTCCCAGCCTCCTCATCAGAGAGTTCACAAACTTTTTCCATGTACAATATAACAAATTCACAGTCACTAAAAAAATGTATTTAAATGGATGAACAGAGAAATACTTGCTTTCATGAGAAAGGCAGCATATCATAAGGTAGTTTTTTATGTAACACAGTGTATCTTGGCAATCCATTAATTTATTCCCAGCTTCATTCAAGAGGGAAAACACAGTATGATTAACCCTTTCACTCCCAAGAGTGATCAACTTCAATTCCTTTTTCAGTTTTTCACCAGAAATATATATCATACAGTTGTAATGAGAACTTTGCTTTTGATACCTTGCTCATATTACGGCAGATTGAACTATCAAATCTCACTACATCACTCATACATTTTCCTCTTAAAAAGTTGGGATAATATGCATTTTGATCTTGGGAGTGAAAGGGGCTGTTACGCTCTCTATGATTGACTATATGGGGAGGGTCCACCCAAAAGGCAAAAGGGTTAGAGGCTAAAATATATATTTTGTTGGCATGGGGTACAACAGGGCCTGGGCTCTAAGCCTGAGCATCATGGGCAATAAAGTGGTGCTATATAAAGAGAAGTATAGCACACAGTCTCCACCTAAGTCTAATTTTGAACCAACCTTTGGTCTTGGCTGTTGCCAAATTTCTAGATTTCAGTTAGAGATCCAGTTTAGTTTCTCTAAAGCCTTGCAGGATGGTTGCTGACTGCTCAGAGCTTGGACCATGGTTCCTACCCAGATTTCCTGGCACTTTTTTCTCACCAGGATTTTTTCTGATAGGTTTTTTTGTACTAGTCTCTGTTTCAACTGCAGTGCCTCTGTTACAGGTTGTCCTGCTCTGTTATTTTTACTAGCTCCATTACTTTTGCTAGCTGTGTCTAGCTATGTATGCCCCTATGTATGTCTCGACAGGCTACCCAAAATAAACTTATTTGTTTATGAAAGGAAAAATATAGTGACATTTCACAGAGGTAGTAGAACTTCCAAGTTCTTCCTGAAAGATTGAGAGAGAAAAGTGTTTTTTTTTTTCAAGATTGATCACTCTTGGCATTAAAAGAGAATATTGATTTTAAGGTTGACTACTGACAGTGTCTCTTGTGTAATGGTTTTCCTCATTAAAATTCACAGACATGTTTACCCCATGCAATTTTCTGTAAAGTTTTTGATGCTAAAAATGCTGCAATGTCTCATTTTATATGACTGTGGTACAACTTGTATACAATTATTGATAATAAACATACTAGTCACAGGTAAGGCTCATTTCAAATTAGCATAGATTTCATCTATGTTCTCATTGCATTACTGGTACAGTAACTGTTTTGAGACAGGTCATGATAGTGTGAACTTACCTGTCCCTCCTGCAAGTCTTATGTATGCTTTATTTTCCAGGGGGTCCAGGCTCAAGCAAGGGTTGCGTGATCAGTGACCTTGTGCAGATGTTTGGGTTTGCCTTCGTATCAGCAGAAGATCTGATCCTACAGAAGCTGCCAGAGAAAGTTGCAAGCAATATACCAGAGCCCATCACAGGCACGCATGGGATTGCTACATTCTTGAAAGAAAACCCCCATCATTTGACTCTTGAATGGGTGTTAGAAATTGTTGGCGAGGAATTGCTCAAGCACCCCAATAAACCAGTTCTTGTGGACATGATACCCAACCTGAAGTTTTTGATGCAAGCCAAGACATTTATCAAAAACTGTGACAGAGAGATGGCAGCATTTGAGGAGAAGGTAAGTGTGTACAATATGTAGGTGTTTCACATCATGTATACAAGTTTCCCCATGCAAACTTTATCACTTTTACCTCTCTTTTAACTCCCAAGCTCATGCAAGATAAAATGTTTCCCAGCTTTTAAGAAGAAAATATTGGTGATCTAAAAGGATCATTATTGACTGTTTATTATTAAGCTATCCTTTGCCTGAGTAATTAGCTATCAGATGGCAAGTTCTCTATGCTGAATTATTATGTCTCTGGTAAGAAACTGAAATAGACAGTGTAATAGTCTACATTCAACTTCCTTAAGATGAACAGTCCCTTGGAACCAGCTCCAACTGTCCAATTAGAGAGTTGTACATCTTAACAATAGTTTAGTTAGAGGAAATGACTGGGTGTGCATCTTGGAGGTGGCTGTATTATATGGCGTTCCAACACCACCAAAATTCAATCAGTCATCCTTCATGTGGACATTCCAACATACATTACACTCACATGTACACTCGCAACCTGCAGATATTAAATTTCACCATTGATACATTCAGTTCAAACATTCATGCCAAGCTTTCAAAATCTGTTTATAACATTCAATTATGCCCTCCAAACATGCGATCAATCATGTCAAACATTCGATCAGTAGTGACAACACTCACTCAAAGTATTTGAGCATTAACTTTAAACATGAAGTTGTTCAGTTCATACATTCACTTCAAATTCACAAGCACAAGAATCAAACTGCCATTTTGGACATATAGGTAACATTCAATCTGAACATTCAATGCAAACATTCAATTTGAACATTCAACCTGAACATTCAGTTTGAACATTCAATCTGAACATTCAATCTGAACATTCAATCCAAACATTCAATGCGAACATTCAATCTGAACATTCAATCTGAACATTCAGTCCGAACATTCAGTCCGAATATTCGATCTGAACATTCAATCAATCCTATTCTGCAAATATTCAAATCCGGACTTCGCTGAAAACATCATTCCCAGCCCCAGACCCTGCGCGAACATCCAGGAAGTGCTTTGCATCTTCTGGGATTCATCGCAGGTACGTTGGAGTTTCTATAACTTTAATTGTTTAAGGTCACTCTGGAGTTCCACTGGGTGCACTTGTCCATGACAAACCTTGGATCATAACTTTTTGGGCTTTTATGTGATTCCTATAAAACTAGAAACATTGAAGTTATCATTCAGCAATAGTATGATAGAATTAGATTTAACTGGGGGAAAATATTTTCAGTGATATTATAGCTTAAGTGGAGTCAGCACTTTTTGAACAAAATCGCACCCAGTAAAAAAGTTTGCTGGTATATTTTTGTTAAATTTCTGGAATCAGCTTATATTGACTTAATGCATACCTTAACCAAGTATCAGCAAAATCGTTGGAGCAGAAGAGCGGAGGTAATAAAACCATCAAAATATTGCCATGGTTTTATTACCTTCACTCTTCTGCTCTGATGATTTTGCTGATACTTGGTTAAGGTATGTACTAAGTCAATATATGCTGATTCCATAAATTTGACAAAAATATACCAGCAAAATTTTTCAGTGGGTGCGATTTTGTTCAAAAAGTGCTGTCCACTTAAGCTATAATATCACTAAAAATATTTTTCTCCAGTTAAATCTAATTCAATCATATTATTGCTGCATATTAATAACTGCAACGTTTCTTAAAATTTTATAGGTCGGAATAGCATAAAAACCAAAAAAGTTAAGATCCAAAGTTTGTCATGGACGAGTGCATCTGATGAAACTCTGGAGTGACCTTAAATTATAATTAATCAGTAAGCAAACACCTTAGAAGAACTATGTTGTGAAAACACAGCATAAACCATGATAATTTGGAGCTGGGCGATTCTCCCTACTTACATACTAGCTTGAACAAATTAATTAATGCCAAACTTTTCACACATGTGCAGTTCACAAGTACTTGGCTTTTAGTAAGAGATACCAGCTAAATTTGGATAATTTCTGAAACAGTTCAACGAGAATCTTTAAATGTCTCAGATACAAAGCCGCTTAAAGATGCAAAGCACTCAGTTTTCCTGCCTTTTAGGATTCCAGAAGATCCCGGATGTTCGTGCAGGGTCTGGGGCTGGGAACAATGTTTTCAGTGAAGTCCTGATCTGAATGTTTGCAGGATTGAATGTTTGCATATTGAATGTTTGCAGGATTGAATGTTTGCATTGAACGTTTGAATTGAATGTTCGGATTGAATGTTTGGATTGAATGTTCAGATTGAATGTTTGAATTGAATGTTTGGATTGAATGTTTGGACTAAATGTTCAGATTGAATGTTCAGATTGAATGTTTGCATTGAATGTTTGGATTGAACATTCGGATTGAATGTTTGGATTGACTGTTTGGATTGAATGTTCAAATTGAATGTTCAGGTTGAATGTTTGCATTGAATGTTCAGATTGAATGTTACATGTCCAAAATGGCAGTTTGATTCTCTACTTGTGAATTTGAAGTGAATGTATGAACTGAACAACTCCACATTTAAAGTTAATGCTCAAATGCTTTGGGTGAGTGTTTTCACTACTGATCAAATGTTTGACATGATTGATCGCATGTTTTGAAGGCATAATTGAATGTTATAAACAGATTTTGAAAGCTTGGCATGAATGTTTGAACTGAATGTATCAATGTTGAAATCTAATATCTGCAGGTTGCGAGTGTATGTTGGAATGTCTGCATGAAGGATGACTGATTGAATTTTGGCGGTGTTGGAACGCCATAGTATTAGAGGGGTGTTCATTAAGAGGGAGTTGACTGTAGTAGTGAACAGGTTAATAACTGTTTTGTTTGTTTGTAGTTCCCCTGTGCATTTGCCATAAACATGACACTCTCCAAGGAAACACTGTTAAAGAACATTAAAAACAGCCACTCTTCTGCATGTGTCAAGACCCCCAGCCAAAACCCAAAGGATGCTTCCACTGACCAAGGAGACGAGATGGATACCAAGCGGACACAGCGCCGATTTAACATTTACCTAAATTCAGTCAAGGACTTCTTAAACTACTTTAGCAAAGATGATCGGCTAGTCAAGGTGGACACATCTGCTGCACAAGTGCAGCACATCTGGGAGGCTGTCAAGGACTTCTTTGCTGCTGAGATGGATTTTGAGGCCAGCCGGGGCCTAAACACGGTAGTGTTATTCACATTTGGTAAGTACTTGTTCAACTGCCACTTTTCTCTTTCAGTTTCTCTGCAAAATGTGCACATGTACATTATGTCATATGGTTGTAGAATGAAGCTTTTGTTATTGTTATGACCTTTCAGAATGTTTTGTAAACCAAATGTAACGGGTTTTTACTGTGTTACACACCTTTTAATATTGAGGTTCATGTACTTAATTTACATTACAGTAATTGTGAACAAGTTGAACTGATGGTATGTGATGGGCAAAGCAGTCGGTAACTGTCGGTGAACTTAGTGCCACTTATCGATTATCAGTTTACTGTCTAGTTTTCTGTTCTCAGATGAAAAGTCATCGCAGTCAATAGACACGGATAGATACCCCATGAAAGAAGTGGTGCTGAAAAACCTGGCACAGGACCCTTATGCCCCTGTTGTAAGTATATAGCAAAACTTGGCACAGAACCCTAATGCAAAAGCAAAACCTGGCACAGGACCCTTATGCCCCTGTTGTAGATATATAGCAAAACCTGGCACAGGACCCTTATGCCCTGTTGTAGATATATAGCAAGCCTTGTGCAGGTTCCTTATGCCCCTGTTTTAAGTGTATTAACAAAACCTGGCACAGGACCCTTATGCCCCTGTTGTAGATATATAGCAAAACGGTTTTGTTAATATACTGGCACAGGACCCTTGTGCCCCTGTTGTAAGTATATAGAAAAACCTGGGACCCTTGTGCCCCTATTGTAAGTGTATATCAAACCTTGTGCAGATTCCTTATGCCCCTGTTATAAGTATAATAGCAAAACCTGGGACTGGACCCTTATGCACCTGTTGTAAGTATAATTATAGAAAAACCTGGCACAGGACCCTTATGCCCCTGTTTCAGATATATAGCCCCTGTTTTAGGTATAATAGCAAAACCTGGCACAGGACTCTGATGCTTGCAACATGATGATAAATATATTTAGATATTTAGGTAGTATTATAGGATAGGGCAAATAGTATATGCTGCCTGATTGGTAATGGCGCCATCAAACTGTACTCTTCCTTTCCTTGCTGTGGAAGAAATGCTGCTTCTCCGTTTAGCTGCTCAGGAAACATGTTTCGGAAGCAAATCTTGCTTCTCGCAAAGAAGAAAATGAAACATCAAAAAAATAAATCTCCGCGATGCAAATTTTGTTTCCGCTTTTCAGTTTCCAAATAAGAACTACGAAACTTGAACTTGTTGAGCTTTCCTTTCTTCTCTCTCGTTCCATAACTCTCTTTTTCTTTCTTGGTTTATTATTGTACAGGCCAAGTTACTATCTGTGCTTTCGCAACATCTTGACGAGAGTGCGCTGCAGACACGCTCATTTCTCGTTGATGTCTCAAATACTTCCATGGCAAACATTGATCACATCCCAGGGGTATGTTACTACGTAATTCTTGTCCATAATGCACTGGCGGACGAAAGGCTGTACTTTAATATGTGCGTTTGTTTGGTGTAAAGGCCGATTTCCGCTGTGCGATTTTTGTTTCTCTTACGACCTTGTTACGACAAGCTTGTGTCGGTGAGTCAATCCTAAATGATTCGTGTCGTAAAATAACCTGAGAAGGTCGCATGCTACCGTTTTAAACGAAACACTCACGGCATGCTTACGACACTTACGACTCACTTACTAAACACTTACAACACACGAATGTTTGCGATGTGTTCCGACGAAGAGCTAATGCTCGAAATGCCAGTTTAAAGCTGTTACACTGGTCGATTTGCAACTCCGATTTGCTCCAAATTCACATAACAGTGTTGCAAGTTTTTGAATCCCTTTCAAAAACTTGCAATGCGTTGCAGCACTGCAAACATCGCAAAAAATCGTTCGCAATGTGGTGTTACATCTCAACGATTTTTAGCGCAACATCGCATCGTTGCAAATCGTCGTTCTAGTTTCTTAAATGGTATTTAGCGTTTCCACGTCGACTTTTAGTTGATTTATCCTGCGTTTTAAGGTGATTCCCTAGAAAAATAATTAGTCATAGATTTGTAATGAAATTTGGCACAATTGTACAGCAACTCAAGTGGGTCACAGTGATGCAATAAAAACAAGGGGTCACCGTGCTCGTTTTTACGGTACAAGCTGACGATTATGGTGTTCTAGCGTTTGTTGCGCCCACCCCGATACTGGTAAATAAGGTAAATGATTTTCAATGCAGTCTGAAATATCACCAAACCCTCAACTTTATTTTATTGATTATTCACCTATGTCACAGAAAAATATATGTGAATAGCTCCAAATTTAATTTAACACAAAAATTAGTGGGAAGTTGATGTGCTGTCTTGAACCAGAAGTGGCCCGATCCGTAGCATTTCCTTCAACTACGTAAAATCTGCTCATAGATTTCTGCCTATTTTTTTTCCTGTTTTACTGGGGACACTGTTCTTATTAAATTTATGGAATAAAAAATGGGGGTCACAGTGCTCGTTTTTGCACATTTGTCAGGAAAAGGCGAATATTTACTTCAAAATACATCTTTCCGAGAGGGGACTGGGACGAGTTTCAACTTTCAAGGTGGCTGCTCCCACAAGGAACGATGGAAAACAGAACTTATTTTCGTAAATAGTACAAAGAACTTTCGATCTTGAAATTTCGGTGGTTCTCAATGTCCACCATCTCAAAAGTGTTATGCTCACTAAAGATGCGCAATGCAAAACTAGGGAATCACCTTAAGAGCGATACATCAGTCAAAATTCGAGGTTCTTTTTATTTTGTCAATAGATAACCTATGAATTGCCAGTTACCCTGATATATTTAGTTTTTCCGGAAATTTTTTCATTTTGTGAAATTTTTGAAAAACCGCCATACCCCGCGAAATGACTAAAATGAAAGGATTCGAAGGACCACAAAAACCTTTGCACGCGACTGCGCAACGAAACTCTACACATAAATGTCTTCATCTATTGATTAGAAAGACATCTACGAGCAATTTTTGTCTATAAATAGAATTATAGGTCAAATATTGAATGTCTGGTGTCGGGGCAAAGACAGTCTAAATTTCGATTCTCGCAAATCTCAGTTCAGAGCACTTTTTCAAAAAATCATTTCTATGTTCGGTATAACTCAGATTTGCACAAAAATTCGTTTGTAATATCTAGAAGTGTTGTTCTTATCCAGAATATAAAAATTAGTTTGGTACTTTTCATTGCTCAAAAGAACTAACGCGGCTAATTTTGCCAAAATCACAACGTCGACTTGTAAACAACGCGCAACAATCAATTCACACTTTCGCACAAAGTCGAACAAAAACTTCGCCCTCTACCTCAGACTTGGCACAAAACTCTGTAGGAGACCTTATAATAAGTTTAACTTTTAATACCACCGGTTAATGATTGATTTGTGTATTTTTTTTCCTATCAAAATGCCTCTTCGACTCAGTGGTCGACAAGCGCTAACTGATCGCTTCACCTTCTTTGCCAATTTACGCCTCATTTCGCTTTATACTGCTACAATATAGCACAAATATGTTTCCAAGGATGTCCCTGTCGCTTTCAGAGCTCTTTCTTGTAAAAAATGAAAGAGTCATGCGGTCAAAATATACGCGCCGACGTCGCCGTGCCTTCGTTATGGGTGTCACGCAATCTTAAAACTCAGCGAGATATGTTTATTGTATTTTATAGTTACATTGATATCTCTTGTTTGACCCAAAAATATATTAACTTTGTTTTGTCATTATCGCTATCGGGAATGAAAGTGCGGCATGAAACTTTATTATTTGGGTATCAAAGTGACCTGGCATACCTGGCAACTGAACTCTTTTTTTTTTACGTGGCTGTCTCTCGAGATTTTTATCTGTTCATGAAGCGCATGACTAATACAGATATTGCATTTATTCACCCATTCACCCTCATGTTGTTGTTGTTGTTTTTCGGCTCTAACAAGACCTCTTCTCAAATTTACATCACTAACAGAGATTCACATTTTAGTTTCTTTTCCGTAATTTTCTTTCTATTCAGTGGCCGTCTTGTCTTGTTATTCAGTGCCGAGGAAAAAGAAAGAAAATGAAAGGACTCGTAAAGGCGGGGTCGGGCGACTTCCGTTTTACTTTTTCCCGACACACCAAAATGAATACCTATATTGGTTGTAGAAGCAGTTGCCGTTAGGTGTTAGGAAAAGATAGCAACGGTGACATAAAGGTTTTAGTTTTTTCAAAACAGACTTGGCAAATTTAGAAGCGGAGGCGAGTCTCTACTGGAGATAAGTTGCTCATTTCAACGACTGGTCGGGGATATTGTGCCCTTGACAAGCGAAACACGTATCAGAAAGCAACGCGACAACAATTCCCCTTCTTTCCTGTAATAAGGATATTTCGGGGGCACAAAAAGGGGATGGGGATAAGCGATGTTGAGACCGAAGTTGAATTGACGTTAGCACGGGCGTCGATATTTACTCCGTAGTCTGATATATCAAAATGGCTATGTTTAAAACCTGGAACCGGGAACCCGGGAACTGGGAACCGGGAACGGGGAACGGGAACGCGGGAACCCGGGAACGGGGAACCGGGAACCTGGGAACCGGGAACCTGGGAACCGGGAACTTGGGAACCGGGAACCTGGGAACCGGGAACCTGGGAACCGAGAACCTGGGAACCGGGAACCCGGGAACCCGGGAACCGGGAACCTGAGAACCGGGAACCTGGGAACCGGGAACGGGGAACCGGGAACCGGGAATCGCCAACGGGGAACTGGGAACCGGAATCTGGAAAGGGGAACGCAAAAATTGGGAATTTAATCAGAACAAAACCAAATTACTGGATTTTTGAAGATTTTTTCTCGGTTTTCGCCTGATAAAGAAACCTATAATTTGTCTGATTTATCCGCTAGTTACAAATGTTAATGGTAAAATGGTTTAAAAACCCGCCCCCACACGAAAAGAGAATATCTGTTGGCCAGCGTCATTGTTGCCAGCTGGCCAATCAGATTAGATTTTCGCCTATTGACTGCCAAATCACGTGATTAATGGGTGCATTAGAAGCCAATGACCTCTCATTACGCCTGTCTTTCGTTTCATCATCGCATGGTGCACGATGTCGGAGCAAACTGAAGGGTAAGCTAAGAAATATTCATCCTTTTGAGTCGTCCACAGTATACTTTTACTCACTGAAGATATTTTTAATCCTTAGAGACAATGAAGTGGATCACGAAAGGGGGACGACATCTTCAAGGTGAGGAGATCAGCTTTTTATGTATGATTCAAACTCCGTGAGCGAGTATAATTTTATTATTTGCTAAACATCTGTCCGGCCGGACATTCGTCTTAAGGCCTAAGTTTTCTCGCTGGTCTAACATGTAAGGATACTCATAACGATCCCATAACCTTTTATGATCACTGGAGAAACGGTAACTCCCTCTAAGTCAGACTATTCGCAGTAGTTCACGTACGAGACAGCTATTACACAACAGGCGCCTACCTGTCGGCTATTATCTGATCCAGATGTTTGGTGAGTCATGTTTCACCAGTACCTGAGTTTGAAGTACTAATCTTCCATTCCGAGTTTAAACATAGAAATATGAGGGACGTTTCAGTTTGAGACACCGGCAGTTACCCAATCAATCCAAGAATCTAAGACTTAAACAAAGTCCGCAACAAAGCGAAGCTGTTTTTAAAAGGATAAGTGATGATGAGATTTAAGATGAGAGATAAGTGATGACGAGATTTTTCAACACTCCGCATTTTCCATAAGAACTAGACTGGCCTTGCCAGTGAGCTCGCGGCGTGAGTTGGGTCGAGACCAGAATATAAAATGGAAAGTAGGGGACAAGAGCGGAACTCCCAAGAGAGACTTCCAATTTCTCACCATGAAAATATCACACAGTATAGAGAACTTGGCTTTTGACACCTTGCTCTTTTGACACCTTGATTAAACTAAAAATTATTATTACAACACTCATACACTTGCTTCTTAAAGGTTGAGCGACCCTGCATCTTGAGAATGCGTGACATATCTTTTTATGCACAATCGATTATGACAGTTTGACCTTGACTCATATTTCTAATCAGAGGCCACGATTAATCCAGCCTTCGCTTCACTACTTATGTGTTTTCTTTTGTTAACTCAATACGTTTCTTCTATCAGGCTTTCGATTATTCGTGCTCTGTAACAAATGTAAAATTGAAAGCGAGGAATGTCACACAAGAGATGTTTACAATATTATTGCGCTTTTGTTCACAGTGTGTTCAGTCCATTTGTGACTGCAAACTCAATCAGAATTATTTCGGTGTATTTTTCATTTCTGGTATTTAATGAACATTGCGAAACAAAGACTACATGATCGAATGAAAGAAACACTTCAACAGGCAATGTACGATACGCAGAAGAATTTTATGAGGCAACAGATGTCATGTACAGAGTAAAGCATAAAGCGTCATTGTTTTACGGCTAAAGCTCACCGTAGCTTTGGTTTCTGTTTTCGCCCTGTTATCTTCCCAAAAGTATTTCGTGTCGCCACAGAAAGTTTCGTCGGGACTAAATACTTATCGGCGACAGAGATATTTGCAATACCCCAGAAGTACCATCAAACATTTGTTTACGGCTATTCTCAAAGCTTGTGCGGTGAACGCGAGCCAAAATCTTTTCCTAAAATCCAGTTTATCCGTGCGCATTCCACAGAGCCAAATGGCGTTGAATTTGAATGGATGCAGTTTACTTTTTCGCTTCACTACTTATGTGTTTTCTTTTATTAACTCAATACGTTTCTTTCTATCAGGCTTTCGAGTATTCGTGCTCTGTAACAAATATAAAATTGACAGCGAGGAATGTCACACAAGAGATGTTTACAATATTATTGCGCTTTTGTTCACAGTGTGTTCAGTCCATTTGTGACTGCAAACTCAATCCTCAGAATTATTTCGGTGTATTTTTCATTTCTGGTATTCACTGACCATTGCGAAACAAAGGCTACATGATCGAATGAAAGAAACACTTCAACAGGCAATGTACGATACGCAGAAGAATTTTATGAGGCAACAGATGTCATGTACAGAGTAAAGCATAAAGCGTCATTGTTTTACGGCTAAAGCTCACCGTAGCTTTGGTTTCTGTTTTCGCCCTGTTATCTTCCCAAAAGTATTTCGTGTCGCCACAGAAAGTTTCGTCGGGACTAAATATTTATCGGCGACAGCGGTACCATCAAATATTTGTTTACGGCTATTCTCAAAGCTTCCGCGGTGAACGCGAGCCAAAATCGTTCCCGAAAATCCAGTTTATCCGTGCGCATTCCACAGAGCCAAATGGTGTTGAGTTTGGATGGGATGCAGTTAACTTTTACACACAAGTAACGAGCAATTCACTGGCCACATCTCGAGTTGTTTAGCGAAGTCAATTACGTCATCGCCCAGCACGTGATAATATGAACCAATCACCGTGTGCTGATTCGTAACCCAGAAAAAAAATAAAAATAAAAATAAAAATATGACGATGATAAAGACACGCTTTCCAATCCTAAGCTCGTCGGCTTCGCCACGAGCAATTACATAAGACTCCTCATTTTCCATAAAAGTTACGTATGTTGTGTAATATGGAAAATCGGAGAACCGCGTAGCGATTTTTCTTTCCAAAAGTGTAATGTAGTTAATCCGTCTTTCTGTAGCCTATTGACTTCAAAGTTGGGCTCCGATAAAGAAAAAAATTGCATCTAAAGGTCTAAGAAGCACGCTTGTTTAAGCAAATAATAAAATTATAGGCTGCTTTGTTTCTCGCGCACGGAGTTTGAATGGTACATAAAAAGCTGATCTCCTCACCTTGAAGATGTCGTCCCCCTTTCGTGATCCACCTCATTGTCTCTAAGAATTAAACATAGGTCCGCAAAGCGTACGTGAAGCTATTTGCTAGTTGATGATAGTCTATGATAGGTAGTTCGTGTTGCAACGGGGCACGAACTATCATCGAATATTATCACCGTTTGATCGGGGTTTTGCACTATGTTCTACTATGCCAGCTACGTACTATGCATGACCAAACACAAATGCACAAACATGACAGTTTATTATATGATTATTTTGAGCTGATCGACATAAAAGGAGGAAAGTATAGCTTGCCAAAATATTTCAAGTCGTTCTGTAAATTTCTGCGAGGTAAGCCAGACTTTGACTCGTTCTAGTAGTTTCGTATTAACGTAACACACTCCAGCCAAACAAACCTGTTTCTCGTGCTCTTCGAACGGTGGTGAAATAGATTCACAGTAAAATTTCCTGTCGACTTTTCAGTCGATTTTTTATTAGCGACAAAACCCGCTAGAGACAATTTTTGTAAACAAACAACTCAGACAAACCACAGTCGATCTGGTCATGAAATCATGTGTCAACAAACATATCATGCGAGGTAAACCAGATTTTGACTCGTTATAATAGTTTCGTAACGTAACACACTCCAGCCGAACAAACCTGTTTCTCGTGCTATTCGAACGGTGGTGAAAAGGATTCACAGTAAAATTTCCTGTCGATTTTTCATTAGTGACAGAATCCGCTCGAGACAATTTTATAAACAAACAACTCAGACATACCACAGTCGATCTGCATTTGCAATTATGGCATGAAATCATGTGTCAACAAACATATCAGCGAACGCAAAAAAACTCGGAATAAGCTTTTACCTTTGCCAAAACATATGTCATGGTCACACCATACAGCTGTGTTCCTTCTTTTGTGAGCGGAGCGTATATTCGCAAATGTGTCCAGAAATGTCGCTCTAAATGTGAATCTGTGTCGCCTGTTTGCCGGATACTACGGATATGTCAGCCGGGGCCTGAAGGGGGAGCAGATTTCCACATGCAACCAAAGAATCGGCAACGCTCACAGCCGCCATTAAATAATGACTTCCACGTGCGAGAGAGCCAATTATATTTAGAAAACCCCCAAAGTTATAACATTAGCACGGAAACCCTTCACTGGAAATCTCTCTGTGCATTCTTTGTGTTAAGTAGATAATAAAAGACAAACTTTCTCACAGGACCTGTACCACGGCGGCTTTTATATGGATAAGACTTCATGCTCCTCCCCACTCAGTAGTTTTTGCCCCCTAGAGGGGGAGCATTTTAATGACCTAATGAGATGGGCCGAATGGCGATTCAACTATCGCCCAAACGCCGACATAGAAGCTATTTGCATATTGCAAATAGCTTCAAAAATACCTTCAGTGAGTAAAAGTATACTGTGGACAACTCAAAAGAATGAATATTTCTTAGCTTACCCTTCAGTTTGCTCCAACATCGTGCACCATGCGATGATGAAACGAAAGACAGGCGTAATGAGCAGTCACTGGCTTCTAATGCACTCATTAATCACGTGATTTGGCCGTCAGTAGGCGAAGATCTAACCTGATTGGCCAGCTGGCAACAATGACGCTGGCCACCAGGTATTCTCTTTTCGTGTGGGGGCGGGTTTTTAAACCATTTTACCCATTAACATTTGTAACTAGCGGATAAATCAGACAAATTATAGGTTTCAGGCGAAAACCGAGAAAAATTCCCAATTTTTGCGTTCCCCTTTCCAGATTCCGGTTCCCAGTTCCCCGTTCACGTTCCCCGGTTCCCGGTTCCCGGTTCCCGGTTCCCAGGTTCCCCGTTCCCGGTTCCCCGTTCCCGGTTCCCCGTTCCCGGTTCCCGGTTCCAGGTTTTAAACATAGCCTATCAAAACTGACGATTTGCGCTTCACACCGCTCTTCTTTGCGAATTGGTTGGCGCAAAGGATCGCAGCGTTGCCGAGTTTCAGCGGGCCTATGCAGACATTGTGAGAAGGGGAAATCGCGTAAGGCTGATCGCGGGATCATCAAAGCGCTTTCTAGGACAATCCTTCGCCGCACTGGTATATTTGTTGCGGCTGGTTGGGGTACGTGGGTCAAGTCTTTTTTTTATAATTTGTTATCTGCTCTAGGAAACTCGTTTCCAAATCTGGCTTCATATCTTCTTTATTGGTACAATTAAAAAAAGAAGAAAAAAAAAAAAAAAAAAAAAAAAAAAAAAACGGAAAATATAACTTTAAGATTATCTGCAGTGCATGGGTGTGCTTACGGTATATACTAAAACTTTTATTCATGTACACGCTCGCTTCGATTTATAATAAAGAAATGTATAAATAGTCGGCGCGCCCAGGCTAGGGTCCCCGGGCCAACCTTTTTTCATATATACAGGGCTCAGTAACTTAAAAGTTGCCGCTTTCGGAATTTGTAATTTTTGATTTTTGATTTAATGGAAGGGCACTTTTCTCCCCAAGCCAGTTTATGACACACTGGTAATAGGACGGTGGGTTGTGTTGGGACGGAGTGGAGTCTCAAAGATGTAAAGTACAAATAATGTAATTGGAGAAAATTTAAAATTGCGAGAGAGGGGGGAGGAAGACCAAAATATAGAATAATCCGTTTCTGGGTATATGGGGGGGGGGGGGGGGGGGGGGGGGAGTTTTGGGGGTATTTTCTATATAGTTGGCTTGCAGCTCCTAATGACGTGTAGGTACAATGTCAAGTCAGAAGAATTATTTTTGCCTTTGTGTTGTTTTTATTACTTAGGCCATATTAACCATTCTACTGAGTTTATGATTGCTGTTATTTTCATCATTTGGCCACTTTGATACCCAAATAGCAAAGTTTCGTGTCGCATTTTCATTCCCGGTAGCGATAATGACAAAACAAAGTTAATATATTTTTGGGTCAAACAAGGGATGTCAATGTAACTATAAAATATAATAAAGATATCTTGCTGAGTTTTAAGATTGCGTGACACCAATAACGAACCACGGCGACGTCGCCGCGTATACTTTGACTGCATGACTCTTTCATTTTTTACAAGAAAGAGCTCTTAAAGCGACAGGGACATCCTTGGAAACATATCTGTGCTATATTGTAGCAGTATAAAGCGAAATGAGGCGTAAATTGGCAAAGAAAGTGATGTTCAAGACTTTTGGCGCTGGTCGACCACAGAGTTGAAGAGGCATTTTGATAGGAAAAAAAAACCACATAAATCAATCGTTAACCGGTGGTATTGAAAGTTAAACTTATTATAAGGTCTCCTGCAGAGTTTTGTGCCAAGTTTGAGGTAGAGGGCGAAGTTTTTGTTCGAGTTTATCCGAAACTGTGAATTGATCGTTGCGCGTTGTTTACAAGTTGGCAAAATTAGCCGCGTTAGTTCTTTCGAGTAATGAAAAGTACCAAACTAATTTTTATATTCTGAATAAGGACAACACTTCTAGATATTACAACCGAATTTTTGTGCAAATCTGAGTTATACCGCCGAACATAGAAATGATTTTTTGAAAAAGTGCTCTGAACTGAGATTTGCGAGAATTGAAATTTAGACTGTCTTTGCCCCGACACCAGATATTCAATATTTGACCTATAATTCTAGTTATAGGCTAAAATTGCTCGTAGATGTCTTTCTAATCAATAGATGAAGATATTTAAGTATAGAGTTTTGTTGCGCGGTCGCATCGCGTGCAAAGGTTTTTGTGGTCCTCCGAATCCTTTTCATTTTAGTCATTTAGAGGCGTAGCGGTTTTAATTTTTTTCTTGAAATTCCAAAAAAATTTGAACAAAATAAATATATGAGAGTAACTGACACATCATAGGCTATCTCTGGACGAAATATGAAGAACCCCGATTTTTGACCGATGTGCCACATTTTTCTCATCTCACCCGGCGCTTAGGAAAATTCGCTCTTAACTCTACACCCGCCGCAGCTTAAAACCAGTTTTCACATGTACAACACTAGTATATTCAATCTCGTTGTTATGAGCTCCATTGAGACCCAGGGCCCAGAACGATTAGGCTAATCCTAGATATACGTTTTGTCATCATATTGTAGCCTGGGAACGGGAAGGTTTTGCTCAAGAGTCGGGGTCCTTGATATTTTCTTTTTGCTAAAAGAAGCTTTTCAGCTGGTATTTGAACATAAGCTTTAAAGAATTTGGTTAACTTTGAACAAGCGGGCCCAGGGTTCATAAGCAGAATCTTTTCTTTTACCTGCACACGTTGTGAAGCTAATAAATAGACGTGTACTTGCTCACTGTACCTTTCGTTTAATTCTACAGAATAGCACACCTACCATCATGTTTGTGGACGTCGATGTTGGGCAACTGGATTATTTCCTTCATGGTTTGAGGAGGAAGACGGATCGGAAAAAATCTGTGTTCAGGAAGAGAGCTCAGATCTACAAAGCGGTTTGCTCCACTGAGAACGAAACATTGCTCTTTCCAGAAGACACTGACACGGACATTTGCCGGAAGATCGCCCTGTACATGACCACTTTGAGAGATTGCCCAAATTAAAATTTAATGACGTTGTGACACATTGGCTGGATCCACACCCTGATTGGTGCGGTATTTTCTTAGACCCAGAGCAGGATTCATAGCGGAGTTTTATTCGATTTCTTGCGAATATTGAAAAGAAGTGTGGTTCTCTTTGAAAGTAGAGCGATTTAGTTAGTTGCACACTTTCTGTTACTGTACAAAAACAGCTGTATTTTTTTATTGTTATATCCTCAAATGGTATAAAAATTATTTATTTATTGTTTGGGTTGTTTTGTCACGGCTTTATTCAACATGTGTTCATTCCGAAGATAGTGTCCAACTCTGTGGTCTCCCATGGGGAGAAGGGTAATGGTACGGCTGTATAGTCAATTCTAAACCTCAAGACTTAGCCAAGAAACTCAGTACTGGGACTCGAGTTATTTCAAAGCATTTTCTATGTCACAAGTTATGCTTGCACTTCAAGCTGTATCTTAAGTTGGTTTTCCGGGGGTCTTCCATTGCGAAAAATTACTGTAAAGAAGCCGACGACCTTCCGTAATCAACCACTGAGGTGATTTGCTATGGCGTTCGACTGCGCACTGATGCGTAGCAAGCGTTTTCGTGAGTTTCTTATAGCCTGCATGTGGATACAGACGCTTACCGGTGTAGCATGACAATTTTTCGGGATTTAATCTTCCCGCGATCAGCAAAAAAAAAAAAAAAAAAAAAAGAAATTATCGATTTCTGCTTTTCAAAGTAAGACTTGCGTTATCAAAACGACGTTGGACTAAATTAGTTTTTATAAGACAATAGCCTAAGCAATAGATACAGTATTTTGTATCTAACAATCTAACAGATCCCTACAAACGAAACTTTAATGCAGTTAAGACGTCTTCTGTAATCAAGATCATTGTGTGAAAACGTACGAAAAATTAGAGAAGATACGTTTCCTCTCTTTTTAATGTTCCACTGTTTTGATCGTAAAATTAGCTCACAGCAGACAATGCATGCAGTCAGCCCGAATTGCAAAATAATGTTCCCGCGAAAACTCTCGCCAATCCTCCAAGTAAGTAACTTAAGTATGCACCTCCCTCCCCTCCCCCCTTCCCTTGAAGAAGAAATGAAAGTCCGCTTGACGGTATTTTAGGCCTGGGAACAAGTGGGCTGTGAGCCCGCACATTTCCGCGGTTGTACAATTTGGCACATGCGAGTTTTACCGGCATAGCGGCAACACCTTTTCGTTTGAGGAGTTGGTGTTTGTTGCGACGAAAACGCCAACGATACGGAAAGCTTTATGTGTGGGGAAAGTGGTGTAGAAGTGGCTTTTATCTCCACCAAAAGATATTTTGGCTGGCATGTGAACTTTTGACGAAGGTTTGAACGATGCTCACATGTATAGTTCGCGGCGCGAGATGCGTGGAAGCAGACAAGCCTGGGTTCAGGTATTAAACCGAAAATGCTTTTTCTCTCTCTAACCTTCACAGTATTGGCGTCTCTTGCTGCATATTTGTACTAACTTCCTGGCACGGCGCTTCCAGCATACTGTACGTACGTACGCGTTTTGAAATTATGAATGAAATTTTACTGACAGTCTTAGTACTAACTAGTTGAAAGTATACATTCTAAGTTCTAAGTTCTAAGACGTGTGTTGGTAATTTGGAAAGGGGAAGGTAATTCAAACCTTTCTTGTTCTCTCGAAAGCTTTATGAATACAGCCCTGGTTTATTTGTCTTTAAGGATACCAAATTCGTTTGCGTACAGATAAACATTGTCAGTCAGTCACAGGTTTGAATAAAGGTGTGTTCTTCTGCTGCTTCTGGCGAGTATTCCGTGCAGTTGCCACGCTCTTATTCGTGTAATTTTGAAACATTACAAGCACTATTAATTGTCAAATTGAATGAGCACACCAATGAGTTAATAATATAGATGCAAAAGTAAACAAGGTAAAAGAAGCCATTCCAAAGCAAAACCAACAATCAATCAATGTCAAACGCAAGACTTTTTATTTGATGCTGAAAATTCACACTGTGAAAATTTGCATAATGCAAAACTCAAGTCAACAAGGATCACTTGAATAGCCTTGAATGAAAAACTGAGTATATATTATATTCTGTTATATTTACTTAGTGAAGATTAAGAAACCCTTGAAGGTGCTGCTGCTCAGTGAAAAAATTGCTTTTGCATCGTGAAACCTTCAGTCAAAGTTCTTCAGACGATTGACACACTCTCTTAACCCTTTGAAGCCGAGTGTCTGATATATCGGACAGCATATAGGCCTTTGTGTTTTTTGCTTAGCGACTTCTTGAATGTTGGTACCAATTCCCAAACGGTTTTCAAACGGCACATGTTTTGTGTCTGCTGTTTTAGGATGGTTTCAGCGATTTCCGATGTTTCATCAGGAAGTTCTTTGAGATTTTTATATTGCAACATTTAAAGGGAATTTAAATTCCATTCACAGGAATGAGTGTGGACAGGAGAACATACAATCTTGAAGAAGTCCTTGAAATATTGGATAGAGACTTTGGTATATCTGAAGATGGCTACAAAATTGACATCGAGGGATTCGATGATGAGGAAGCAGTCCTTGAAAACCCTGAAGTTGCCGTATTGCCTTTGAAGATGCGGAAATCAACCTGAGGAACGTTGCAATCAAAGACGAAATACTTCAAGAATACGATCATGAGGTAGGCCGAACAATTTTGATTTTGCTGACCTAGATTGGTCAAGTGAACCTCAAGATCAACCACTAATTATCATTAATAGAGAGAGTCGGACCCTTGCAACCCCTACCTTGAAGAGCCTCTCAGCTAGATGCTTGCTTGTTGCAAGTTGATGACCACATGTTTGCATCTATGGTGTGTGAAACTAACAGGTATGCTGCTCAAAAGCTTACTGCTCTGGGAAAGGATCCTGCATCCTGGAAGGCAGTTTGGAAGGCATATTTAAATCAGGATATGTAATACAGTACTTAACCTTGGAAGGGGTTGAGATAATTCACTGGCCTTGGCAGTAATTTGTGAGGCACTGTTGCCATCACTGCGTGTATCAGAACATTTAGGGCAATGCATAATCAATCATAAAAGTGTTGTGCATGGTTACTTATCTAGCCTGGAGCTTTATAAGATCTTCCTTGCTTTTGATATAGATGACTTGGGAGTCCCTCTCTTCTTGCATAAAGATTTTCCTATTGTTCTACCAAATAAACTTGAAATTCAGCTTCTTTACTGCGAGGCACTGCTTGAATAGCTCCCGATTCTTTTCTGTGAGGCTCTCTGCCAGATATATCTTATTTTTGACAGGGTATCCAAGATTGAGAGTTGTTTTCCTACTCAGATTCTTCCTCACTCTGTATAGGCGTGCCTTGACAACTCACCTTGTAAATTTTACTATGATAGATGGCGGCCCAGACTTCTTCCTGTTGTACAGTTTATGAGGGGGGGAGGGGGGGGTGGGTAATCGATGGCTTACTGATAGAGCCGTTTTTGGATGACTGTCGAAAACCAAAACCAAAGTAATCACACAGGCCAATCACAGAGACTGAGAGGAAACAGTTCAGCCATTTCAAAGCCAAATTAATTTGCATTTGCTCTTGCGTTTGGTTTTACTTTCCAATCAACAGAGTAGTGTCAATGTGTAGACTCTGGCTCAGACTCTACAACTCACTAACACAAATTAGAATTGTGCTAGCATTTTTGAATTTTGAAAAATATGGCTTAAGAACTTATTGGGACAAAAACAAAAGATGTCTACTTTACACGAACTGAGAAAAGGAATTGCAAAAGAATTGGATATTAAAGGGAGGTGGAGAATGAATAAGTCAGAGCTTGAGGAGGCGATTTCTAGAGCTCAGGCTGAGAAGAAAACAATTATCCCTAAGAAGATCGAGGCTCCAATCCCCACCCCCAGAACTATTCTTCCTAAAGGTGTTAAACCAATTACTGCTCCTAGAAAAGAAGAAAGTCTGTTGGATTGGTTTGTGAAGAGTTTAAGAAGAGTTGGTGAAGGGCTTATTAATTTAATTCCAGAAGGCAAAGTTAGAGATAATGCAAAGAAATTATTAAGTCTTATTAAAAGAGATGAAGAGGCCATATCTCAACCAAAATCAAATGATCAAGAAAAACAACCAGAGTCAGAAGAGTTTCTTAAAGGAAAAATTAAAAACATCAGGATTAGAGGTCAACAACAAATGGATATTCCAACATTTTTTAACAGAAATAAACAAAGGATATTGGAAAAAATTAGAGAATTTCCAAAACCATTCAAGGTTAGGTTTGTGTTGTCATGCATTTAGAAGATGTTTAATAAAGGAGAGTTTTTGGAAGAGTCAATTTATCATCATAAAGTCAAATGGAAGAGATTTATGAAAGTACTGATATTGAAGAGTTTTACAAGACAATGCCTCAATTTTTGTTGGAAAAGTCAGAGAACTTTGTTCATCTTGGATCTGGTTGGATTTGTGAGAGGGTTGAATATTTGACTATTGAAGTTGATGAATTTACTCCAATATCTGGAGGAACTTATGTAGATCTTCCAAAAAGGATAATTAATAAGAAGGCAGTAACCAACATGAAAAATAATGATAATTAAATGTTTTAAGTGGTCTATTTTGAGAGCACTTAACCCAAAGGAGAACAATTCTGAAAGGATAGATTCATCCTTGAGAGAGAAAGTTAAGACTTTTAATTGGGAAGGTATTAAATTTCCAGTTGATATTAAGAAAGGACCATTGATTTTTGAGAAAAATAATCTAGGACATAAGATTTGTGTAGTTGGGTATGATGATTGTCAATGAGAGAAAGGTGGATTTTTTCCATTGAGGCCAGTGAAAGAAGAATCTGGTGACAAAGTAATAGATTTATTACTTTACGAAGGACATTATTGTGTTATAAATTCATTGTCAAGATTATTAAGGAGTCAATATACGAAACATGAAAATAAGGTAAATGCTTGTAGGAATTGTTTTAACCATTTTTACGACAAATATTTTGAAGAACATAAGAATGTTTGGTTTTCAAACGAAGGATCAACAGCTATAATGCCAACTCATGAAAAAGTTTGTAAGTTTAAGAATTGTTATAAGGAGTTCAAACTTCCTTTTGTGATTTATGCAGATTTTGAGTCTTTTAACAAATTGATTGTAGACGATGAGTCTAAGATGAGTGAAGAAACAAAACAAAGATTGTTAAAACTTGGAATGAAAAAACAAGAAAATAAAGAAAAATCAAAATCAGATAAGAAATCTTTTACCACAAACATTCAAGAACATATTCCACATGGATTTTCATATATGATTGTTTGTTTTGATGAAAATCTCATGAAACCAAAACAAGTAGTTTACACAAAAGAAAATGAATCAACAAATGTTGTTGAAAAGTTTAATTCTATGATTGATCGTGAGATAATTGAGATTTATGAAAAATATTTGAAAAATTTGAAGAAGATGATTTTTGGTGAGAAAGAAAAAGAATTATACCATTCTCAAGATGTTTGCTACATTTGTAAAGGTTCAGAGGGTGAGTTTAGTTCTGATAACATAAATTTTCTAAAAGTCAGATTGTCATTTGACAGGAAAGTTTAGAGGAGCAGCACATTCTAAATGTAATTTGAAAGTCAGAACACAAAGAATGATTCCCATCATTTTTCATAATCTTCAAAATTATGATGCACATTTGTTCATAAAGGAATTAGCAAAAGATGGAGAGAGAGTTAATTGTATTCCACTTAATGAAGAGAAATATATTTCTTTCACTAAATATGTAAAGGTTGATGAGGAGGTTGCTTGGGATAAGGAAGGAAAAGTAATAATGAATGAAGATGGTTCAGAGAAAATGACGTCAATGAATATACAAGCAAGATTTATGGATAGTTATAAGTTTTTGTTGAGTAGTCTTGATGGAATGGTTCAGACGCTTGAAGATGAAGATTTCAAAATAACATCACAATTTTTCAAAGGAGATGAGTTGAATCTTTTAAAAAGGAAAGGTGTATTTCCTTATGATTATTTTAACTCTTTTGAAAGATTCAAAGAAAAAGAGTTACTTCCCATTGAGATGTTTTATTCGATTTTGAGTGAAAAGGATATTTCAAATAGTGATTATGAACATGCACAAAAAGTTTGGAAAACTTTCAATATGAAAACTTCAAAGAGTATCATGATCTTTATTTACGAACTGATGTTTTACTCCTTGCTGATGTTTTTGAAAAATTCTGAATTGTTTGTATGGAATCTTATGGACTTGATCCTGCTCACTATTACACATCACCTGGTTTGACTTGGGATGCATTTTTCAAGATGAGTGGAGCTGAACCAGAATTATTAAAAGATTATGATATGTTCATGAAGTTTGAGAGAGGAATAAGAGGCGGAGTATCAATGATTATGGGGAGGTATTTGAAAGCGAATAACAAGTACATGAAGAATTACAACAAAAAGTTAAAAAACACATTTATTAAATAGTTGGATGCAAATAATCTTTATGGATTAACTATGACAAAAAAGATGCCTTATTCAAATTAGTGAAATAGTGAAAGATTATGTCAATCTTGAAGAAAATCAACCAAAAGAAGAATTAATTCAAGTCGAAAAACCGAAACCAAAAAGAAAACCAAGAGCAAGAAAAAAGAAAGAAGAACCTGAAATAGATTCAGAGGTACAAATTGAAATATCAAGAAAAAGAGATATTCTTGTGTCAGTTGCCATGTTGGATGGTTTGGAAAAATATGTTGGAGAAAACATAAGTGCAGTTGATATTAGAAAAAAAGGATTCTGAAATAGAATCTTTATTCAAAGTTTATGAAGAATTATCTGGTCAAGAATTAATGAAAGATGGAATGGGAGTAGCTGTTGAAGGAATTGTCAAAGGACTTTCGTATTTTCTTACTTTTGATGACGAAGAGTCTTTGAAGAAAGATTTTAGGAAGAAGAATTGGGAGGTATGCATGAAAAGTTTCTGAGGAATATGGAGACGTAGGTTTTTTGAAAGTTGCTTGTGATATTGCAAAACATGTTGTATTTGCAAAAGATGAATCTGTTGAACATGAAATAAAGAAAGAATAAATGTATTTCTCTTTTGTTAGTATTTTTAAACAAAATGCTAACATGAATTAAGAATTTGCAAACGATTTCATGAAAATGTCAGAATCTACACATCAAATAACAAGTGTTCCAACTGATGTCGAAAAAAAAACCTGAGAAGAAAAAAGATCCTAAGAAAGTCGCCGCTGGTAAAGCCTTAGCAAAAAAGAACAAGGAAGCAAGAGAGGCATTAAAAAAGAGTCAGGAAAATCAGAAAAATAGTGAAAGTGTTAATCCTTTGAGTTTCTTGGATGTGACTAATGGATTACAAATTACAGTCGGTTTGATAGGTTCTTGTTTTATGATATATCACGGTTGTAGATTTTTTTATCCACCAAAGGTTGAAGAATATGCAGAACATGTCAAACATGAAATGGTTGTGAAAGAAACTGTTGAGACTGTAGGTTATCTTGTTGAACAAAAAATTATTCCAACTTAAGAAAATAACTTCTTGAGTCAAAATGAACACTATTACCTTAACAGTATGTGGATTTTTACTTGGAAAAAGTCTTATTAATTTATTTAAGACAAATCAGATACCACTAAAGGATTTGAATGGAGTTATAATAGATAATACTTATAACTTAACAGGAGTTGCTGTGACATTTTTTAGTTTTACAGTTGGATTATTAATATAAAGAATTTCTATTACCATTTTAAATAAAAGAATGGCAATAATTCTAACGACTACTATTGGGGCTATATTAAACGCAGGAACATTTATTGGAGGTAGTTATTTGGCAAAATTTTTATCAGGAAAAGACCAAGATGAAGAAAGAAAAAGACATGATTTGGCGATGGAAAAGTATGAAAAAGATTACAATGATTGGAAAGAAAAAATGGGGAAAATAGAACTTTGGCGAGAACAACGAGAAAAAGATAAAAATGTTGCTTCCTATAATTTTCGAAGCACAGACGAAGCGTTGAAAGCTTATTCTGAAGCACACCCAGATGAATCAGTTGGAAATTTAAAAGAACCTAATTTCAATGATTATTATTCTCCAAGCAAAGATCAAAAGAATGGAGAGATGATATTTACGGGATTGACTGTAGCTGGTTTAGCATATGGTGTTTCAAAAATTTATTGACTTGATGTTTTCCTGTGATGACTAAAATCATACAAAAATGGCAGAAGTAGATCCAGAAAATCCTTTTGATCCTAGTACGCATGAGGGAGATGGAGATGGTGAAGAAATCCCAATGAGACCAACTAGCTCTCATGAAACACCTTTGAATCCTTTTCATCACCGCGACACTCATGAAACATCCTTTGGAGGCGAGTCGGAAATAGGTCTGTTGTTACCTGATACTCCAGAAAAGAATCAAGAGTCTGGTAATTTCTTAAAAAAAAGTATGGCCTAATGCTAATCTAAGTAAGTTACATTATGACCAAGATCGATTTGGGAGACATTGGGTCTCATTAACCTCGAAGAATTCTGCAAAATTCTTTATAGACGAACATGAAAGATTATCGCCTGAGAAATGAGGAAATAACCCATCTAGAACACTACTTGCTGCGTTAGGGAAGACAACAACAGAGATTATGGATGAGAGCAATCAAAAAATAGGCAGTCGATGACTGCATGTGACTCAGGCGAAACAGATTTAGTTATATTTGTAGCTCAAAAAGCAGAAAATCAATTACAAAGGAGGCCCAAGGAGGAAAACTGGGAGCAGAGGAGGATAAGTTGTAACTATTTAATCAAGTTTTTAAAAAATTTGATGATGAAAATGATTTTCAGTGAATGGATAGAGTTGTTTTCATTTGACCATTGGAAGAAAAAAAAAACTATTTAGTAAGACTAGTTAGGTTAGGGTAAGTTTGATGAATGAGATACATCAGAGGCTTATTATAATGTCTTTTTAATGAACAGAACTCATAAGATGTGTAACAATGTGCTAATAACACTTCAAACTAGAACGAAATGTTTCTAATTTCATATAAGAGTTTTTGATTTTAAAAATATGAATTATATGTAGCTTCAATAACTTTGCAACGTTTATAACTTTATAAAGTTCAAAATCTCTATAAATGATAAGTTTCAATTGAATAAATGAATAACTTCAACTTCATCAATGAATGATTTGTTTCTTATTATTAATCATTGGTGAACAATAAATTGATGGCATGTTTAGCTGTAACATCATGCACATTTCACAGTGGGAGAAATTGGGATATTATTTGTGATGACTTATCTACAATAATTTTCCTTGCTCCAGCCTTTAGAATTATTTTATTTAGGGTATCCAAAGGGATATCTGATAGTGGTGTTGTACAATCAGTTGTGCTTAATAAACTTTGCAGTGCGTCATTGAAACAAGTATATCTCAGAAGCCTTTCATCTTGAGTAGTTTTTATCATCATCTTTGCAACAATCTTTGTCTTGGTCATTTCTTCCAGAGATGAGTTGGAGCAGTTATTGCATGTTACCATGTCATCTTCAACTTTGGCATCATCTAATGACATGTTGCACACAATGCAAGATTTTGTACTTTTAAGCTTTACTGTTACACAGTGGCCCTCCAGGAGATTTTCCTGTATTTGAGGGGTAGTAGGATCAATTTCTTTGATGTCGTCAGTTTCTTTATAAACTGTGGATTCACTGGATTCAGTGGATTCATTCCTCTGCAGAGAGTGTATATATTTATTTATTTTCCACACTTGTGAATAATATGTTCAAATAATATGTTCATCCACTAGTTATTCACTCCATTGCAGAGAATTTATGATATATATATATATATATATATATATATATATATATATATATATATATATATATATATATATATATATATATCACATTTGTGAACAACATGTTCAAATAATATATATGTAGATATCAGATTCTTCACATATTCTTGAACCACCACAATCTTTACAATCATACTTTATCCTTCCATGTTCACAATATCTTACTTTTCTAGGAGCAGTAATTGGTTTAACACCTTTAGGAAGAATAGTTCTGGGGCAGGAATTTGTTTAACACCTTTAGGAAGAATAGTTCTGGGGGTGGGGATTGGAGCCTCAATCTTCTTAGGGATAATTGTTTTCTTCTCAGCCTGAGCTTTAGAAATCGCCTCCTCAAGCTCTGACTTATTCATTCTCCACCTCCCTTTAATATCCAATTATTTTGCAATTCCTTTTCTCAGTTCATGTAAAGTAGACATCTTTTGTTTGTGTCCCAATAAGTCCTTAAGCCATATTTTTCAAAATTAAAAAATGCTAGCACAATTCTAATTTGTGTTAGTGAGTTGTAGAGTCTGAGCCAGGGTCTACACATTGACACACCATTGCTTGTGTGAGAAGTGTTTGGTTTTGGTTTTGTCTCTGGTTGCATCTCTGATTGGCTGAGCATGCTGACAAACTCGTGTGGACCAATCCAAAAGCGAAGCAAACACAAAACCAAAGCAATCACACAATTACTTTCGACAGTCATCGGAAAACCGCTCTATATCATTATCAGTAACATCCACACCTACTAGTTTCCCAGCCTCTTTTAACTTATCATCCGTGCTTTCCTCTGGTGGAGTAGTGGGTTCTGGGATCCCTCTTATTTCGAGGCATTCGGAAAACCACTCTATGTCATTATCAGTAACATCCACACCTACTAGTTTCCCAGCCTCTTTTAACTATATCATCCGTGCTTTCCTCTGGTGGAGTAGTGGGTTCTGGGATCCCACTTTGAGGCATTCCCTTCGATTGTATTGATTTTGACATTGCTTTCCTTCATAACAGAAAGTAACTGCTTTTCCATTGTCTAGACTGTTGATTTCAGGATCTTATTTTCAGAGCAAAGTGCTTTCCTTTCCTCCTTGGCGGTCTTCATTTGGGAACTCATTTTGTTTTGCATCAGCGAACTTCACGTGCTTGATTAAATCATCAAGTGCTTTTCTCAACTCAGCGATGGTTGAGCTCAGCAAGTTTTTCATCAAGAACAACAGACAGTTGTTCAATTGTGATAGCAGACATAGTGGTAGGTAAACAGTGACCATATAACTATATGAAGAACACGAAAAAATGTCGAAATAGACACAAAAAAGACAAGATTTAGTTGATTACAGGCAGAAGCGAAGGAACCGCAGCCATCTTGTATCCCGATCCCTGAAATTTATATTTTAGGGGTCGGGAGACAAGATGGCTGCGGTTCCTTCTCTAGTATACCACATGCAGTCCATCCTGAGATGGACTTTTTAATATTTTAGAATGGGTCACAAGCTATAATTAAGGTATAGTATCTTTTTATTATTTGGTTTTATCAGTAGAAAATATTTACTAGTAGGGCAAATTAAAAAAATAGTTTTTCTGGTGGTTTAAACGTGTTGTTAGTGTAGAAGAGTGGCAAGTAAAGGGCAGATTGGAGCTGCTGACCAGCTTGGGTCTGGCAAATTTTCTTGGAGGACTCACAGTGTTGGACTCATGACAACTTTGTTTTGAGTAGTGTGGCATAGCGACTACCCGTCATAAGCTACTGTACCATATGTAGTCCGTCCTGAGATTTAATATTGAAGATAGATCCTAAAATAAGTTTCTTGGTCTGTGTCTGTTTGCATGTTCTCATCAGACATACGAGGTCCATATTTTTAGTTTAAACAAAAATATACATTAAAATATTTCAGAAATTTGCCAGATGTTATAAATAACAAGTAATATTTATTTAGTAATTAAGTTTGTTAGTAGAAAGTACTACTACTACTACTACTAATAATAATAGTTAAAGATCTGTAGCACAGTCACCATGACGTTTTATGTTACGTGAGCTCAAAATTACGTCTCATGTTTTCCTTCTAATTTCTTCACGATTCATTGCATAATAAGTTCTTTTTTCTCTCTTTTTCGCTCGTTCTTTTTCAGCTGCCAATTAGCTACTTGAGGCAATATTTCTTTTGCTTGCTCTATTTCAACACAATCTTTTTATCGGTGCGGTGTTACCTAATTTGGCGCCACAAAACAAGACGAGGCATTACATGACACCTGAATTGGTGCCAGAAAAACAACGCGGTGTTACATTTCATTATGCCAATGCTGATGGGGATGGAACTGTACGTTGAATGCTATGTTGCAGTTGCAGGAAGATCGTCCATGCAAAAACCTCACAGTTTATGCTTTGAGTTGGTTGGGTTGATCTTTTGTGGCATGTTCGTATGCTGTGACAACCGAACAGATAATTCTGTGGTGGTGATACGAATACTGCAGGGTTTCTCAGAAGCAGATGAATCGAACTGAGCAAAATTTCCGCTGCTGAATGTTCAGGATATGAGCATTTGAACTTCGTAAGGAAAATTCAATCGGACACCGCTTAAGCGATTAGTACAGCGAAGAATGCGTTTGTTTACGTTTGTGTACACTTACTGTAAATATGAGCTAAAGAAAAAAAAATTAACAGTAACAGGTAGAATGTTGGTAAGTTAAAGGTGTACAATACAGTATTTTAGAATGGGTCACAAGCTTTGAGTTGGTTGGGTTGATCTTTCGTGGCATGCGTAACTGCTGTGTAACTGTGCTTTGATGCATCAGAGAAGAAATGAACTTGGACGTTAGTGAGTATGTCGGTAAGAGTTGGGGCCTTGTAGCATCTCGGGATCCTTATAGTAGTGATGTAGGCCAACAATTCTGTCCAACTTTGCCATTGAGATAGGTGTGGATCTTTGATTCTTTCGTCCCAGCGTACTTCCAGTCTCCATAGTTCTTGCAGAAGAACTTTAACCAGCAAAAAAAATGGACTCAGGAACCCGAGAGGGTCATACAGGTAGCTCACGACGAGCTGGAAAGTGTCAGTCTCGGCATTCCAGTGCAATCCCAAAGCACACTGAACTGGTAGTAGATCAAGGTCTAAGTTAATACTTGGGTTAGAGCGTTCTTTGGCTGGAATGGATGCAAGTACTTCACGGCAGTTGCTACTGAATTTGGTTACACCTTACACCACCCTCTTTAAGCAGCTTGATTAGTTGGTCTGCAAACTTGATAGCTTGCTCAGTTGTAGGTACTGACTTTAAGCAGTCATCAACGTAAAAGTTCCTGTACACAGTTTCGATGACCTTTGGATCGTAGCTCTGCTTGTTGTCATTTGCCGTTTTCCTCAAGGATGTGTTTGCACAACAGGGCGAAGATGTGGCGCCAAAGATGTGCATGAGCATATGATACTCGTCAGGTGGATCACTGATGTTGGAGCTCCACCACAGGAATCGCAAAGCATTGGTATCCTTCGGACTAACTCTTGTCTGGTGGAACATTGCCTGGATATCAGTGGTAAATGCGACGCCTTCCTCACGGAAACGGATAAGGACACCAGCGAGATTGTTGGTGAGATCTGGACCTTGCAGTAATTGCTCATTTAATGAGGTGCCTTTGAACTTGGCAGCTGCGTTGAAAACCACTCGTACCTTCCCAGGCTTGTTGGGATTCAATACGGGATGATGAGGTAGGTACCAAGTAATGTTAGTCCTTTCTGCTGCTTCTTTCTTAGTCAACTTCTTGGCATAGCCCTCGACTACGTAATCCTCGATCACGGCCCTGTATTTGGCTTCTAATTTTGCATCTCGCTGAAAGCGCTTCTTCAGGTGCTGTAGTCTTGCCTCTGCAAGCACTCGGTTGTATGGTAAACTGGGATTATCGTGTCGCCACAGAAGGTCTATTTGGTAGTTGCCATCAACTTTGGTGATCGTGTTCTCGATGATTCTCTCGGCTTTACGGTCTTCAACAGATAGAGGCTTGGCTTTGTGCTTGTCAAGTGCCATAGGATTCAACTTTCCAAAATTCTCCAATTGATGGCTCAGCGTCACTTCGTGACAAACATGGTTTAAGTTGAATTTTCTCTTGACATTATTACTCGCGCATCGTCCAAGGAAACTCCAACCAAGACAGGACTTGATAGCAAGCAATTGACTTTGAGAGGGATGAAAGCCTCTGGAACATTGGTTCCAATTAGGATTGATATCTTTCGTTCCACGTCCGGGTATGGTAGGTACTGGAGATGCGGGCACTTCTTGACTTGGTTAGTAACTGTGACATGCTTAAGTGGAATGGTGAGCTCTTTCACTGCCCACGCGCCTTGTACGTAGCCTTCTTGACTGTCGTGATCAACTGATGCAAGTTTGAAGTTGACCTTCACTCCTTGTTCCTGCACGCCTCTGCTATTTACCGTCGAAAGGAAAATTCCACCTTGTTCGCCCTCAATGGTCAGATGTTTCGTCAGTGATGGGTTAACCATCATGACGTCAGAGCCTGAGTCAATCAAACCATAGGTGGTGATTGTCTTCCCATTGTTCGCAATGATCTTAACAGGAACTACTTGTAGGAGAACCTCCGATGAGGCGGGCGAAGCGGCAGTGGAACATGAAGTTGAGGTAATGGGTTCGTCGGGATAAGTTACAGTTACAGGGTTATCGTCTTGGGTTACTTCCAGGTACTGTAGAGACTCAGTGAGGTGCAACAACGTGTGATGAGGTTTCCCACAGCCTGGTATCCTACAGCGCACCTTTGATTTGCATGACCTGGAAGTATGCTTAGTTGAGCTGATACAGTTGAAGCAAATTCCTTTCCTTTTGACAAATTCGCCTTGATCGCGTACTGACTTGGACTTGAAAATCTCACAATGGTAGATAGCATGAGGTAGGTCACACATGGCACAGGACTCGGGTTTCTTGGTACTATTGGCATCAGGGGGATTAGTGCAATGAGTGATATCACTGCTTGTTGAGAGAGTAGTAACCTTGAATGGAGATGGCTTATCTTTGGGTTTTGTAGACCTTGTGCTGGCGATTTTGCCAGACGCCTTGGAAAAGAAAGGATGATTGGCAACATCAGCTTGGTCCTTAAGGAAACTGACCACATCTTTAAACGTAGGCATGGTACGGCCTTCATGTTCAATCTTCATCAGGTACCCTCCGAACTTTCCTTGAGCCCATTTCGGTAAGTGAAGAATCATTCTTTCAAGATTCTCAGTGTTCATTTCACCCAAGCAATCCATTGCCTCCAGGGTGTCATACATTACTTGGGCTGAGTCTGCAAAACACCTTAATCCTTCTTTATCGCTTGGAGCCAAGACATGGCCTTTCCTGAGTGAGTCTACACAGGCTTGCACGATTTGGCAGGGGCAGCTGAAACGATCTTGAAGAACATCAAGAGCTTTGGCCAGACCTCCTGGGACGGATTCGTATCTTCTCACGGCCTTTAAGGCGGGACCCTCAAGAAACTGCAACAGTCACGTCATCTTTGTTGATTCATCCAGTGGTTTTGACTGTACCATCTGGTAGAATCTCTGCTTGAATACTGGAAACATTTCCGGGGAACCATCAAACTTCTAAATTTGTATTGCTGGCAGATCTTGGGACATGCCAATCCTTTCCATTGTAGAGACAATCATGGCCAGAAGACTTTCACTCGTGGGCTGGGGTGGTGCAGGAACCGGCAGCACTTGTGGAAGTAGCGCTGCATTTGTAAACGTCAGGTTAGTCCGTGGTTCCGCATTCAATCCGGCAACTCTTTCAATCCGGCAAGGGATGGTGAAGTTGGTGATAAAACATAATTCACTGTTGGAACAGTAGGAGCAGCAGCAGATGAGGCTTCGGCATTAGCAACGGTGGCAGGAATGCGTTTGTTTACAGTTTTAACATTCGGAGCTGCGTGTCTCGATATGCCTTCATAATCTCCGTTAAGAGCACTCGTTAGATCTTGCTTAGCAACATTGGCATCTAACTGAGCGAGTTCTGCATGATTCTTTGCATCCAAAATGTCATCATCTGCATTCAGTTTGGCCCATTCAAGTTCGTATTCCAACTGTTGGTGTCACTGTTGTAGTTCAAATTCCTTCTGCCTCATTTCCAATTGCATTCTTTTCCTCGTGTTCTCAATGGCTTTCTGTTTCCTTTCTTGTGCTTGTTCTTGAAGCAGAGCTGCTTTTGCGGCGGCTAGCCTTGACTCTCGATATCTTGAACTTGCTCGACTGACACCATATACTTCAGATGCTGAAGTAATTCTGAGGTTACCAAAGTCCTTGACAACTTGTTCATTGAAGTGTGTGGCTGCAACTGCCACAAAACTTTCAATCTTCTTGTTATATTCTTCCACTCTAGCTCGTTGAGTGTCGCATTGAGTGTGTGTTTCCGTGGCTTCTTGGCTCTCTTTATCTGTCACAAGACCTAGATATTGTTCACAACTGGCTTGGAAGGTTTCCCACACATTCTTTAACTTTAACTGCAGATTTCTAACCTCAGTGATGTTCGCAAATTTCTTTAGAGAGGCTTCAATCCTTCTGCAAATAGACGTGATTGTTCCCACATATCCACTCCTGGACTTCTTGAGTGTGTGCAGTTTCTCTTGTAGGATTCCTTCGGCATCATGGTGCATGTTGCGCGATGCGCCAGAGACTTCAGATTTCTCCGAGCGGCTCATCAGCGACTGTTTCATATAGTTTTTAGAAATGTGGGGGAGAAATGGTTGATCATACTTTCTTGTCTCCTGGATACTCTTCACTTACGAATTCGAACGGTTTTCTAATTGTGCGGAAGAACTAAAAACTATAATGAACGAAGATGACTGAACTTAACTTGACTTCACTTACAACGCGAGAGAAAATACTGAACTGACCAGTACATCAATAATTTGCATATAAACTAGAATACACGCGGGAAAGCAACAATAGAGATGTAAATGAAGGCTACATGAAAGCATTGTTCATAGTTCAGCAAAAAAGCATTGTTGAAAGCAGCAAAAAGGGTATTGTTCACACAGTTCCGCAAAGGGCTAATGTAAAATGTATTAGTAGAAAATAATAAGAATAATAATGATAGTTAAAGAAATAAAAAATAACAGTAACAAGTAGAATGTTAGTAAGTTAAACATGGTGTATACTATAATATTTTAGATTGGGTCTCGAGCTATAATTAAGGTGTAATATCATTTTATTATTTGGTTTTATTTGTAGAAAATATTTATAGTAGTTGGGAAAATAGAAAAAATAGTTTGTTTGGTGGTTTAAACATGTTGTTAGTGTATAAGGTTGACAAATAAAGGGCAGATTGAAGCTGCTGGCCAGCTTGGGTCTGGCAAATGTTCTTGGATGATTGGCAGTGTTGGACTCATGACAACTTTGTTTTGAGTAGTGTTTCATCGCAGATGTTGCCTGGCATAGGAGTGAAGAAGTTGTCTGATGTAGCTTATGCCTTTGTGTTTCAATGGTTCCTATTTGTCACTACTACAGGTGATTGTTGGTAATAGATTGGAGCAAGTAAGTCAGATCTGGTGTTGGTCTGTTTCAGTAGGTCATAGTTTGCATGATGTACAGTGAGCATTTGGTTTTTGTTGTGAACAAGTTTTCTGAAAGAATGTTCACTTGCTTTTTAAAGTGACTACCCGTCATAAGCTACTGTACCATATGCAGTGCATCCTGAGATTTAATATTAAAGACGGATTCTTAAATAAATTTTGGTCTGTGTCTGTTCTATGTTCTCATTAGACGTAGAGGTGCATGTTTTTAATTTAAAGAAAAATATACATTAAAATATTTCAGAAATTTGTTAGATGTTATAAATAACAAGTAATATTTATTTAGTAATTAAGTTTATTAGTAGAAAATAATAATAATAATAATAGTTAAAGAAATAAAAAGTAACTGTAACAGTTAGAATGTTGGTAAGTTAAACATGGTTTACAATATAATTTTTTAGAATGGGTCACAAGCTATAATTAAGATGTAATATCATTTTATTATTTGTTTATATATACTCGGAGAGCTCGTGGTGATTACCGTCGCTATTTATTCTCGAACACTCAACCTCATGCTCATTTGCATATCAAGTAACTGTCAATCAATCAATCAAACAATGGGTCATGTATGGGACACTACATTTCTCTCCATCTTGGTAAATAATTCTATACTAAACACTAACATAGTAAGAAATTTTAACAACAACAACATATCAACGTGTCACTGTTCAGCGTTCCCTAGTGCTCTGTGACAGTCTTTGAGGCATTCAGGGAGTTGTCTGGTGTTTCGCTGGGGATAGCGTTGAGGCATTGTCTCAGTCATGGGTTTAATGCTTGGTAGTGGGTCTTCCTCTTCTGAGTCCCCATTCACCTCTTTGTGTATCGGTTTAAAGAATGATGAGTTTCGCGTTACTTCTTTGTCTTCACGACTGGCTGTGATCATGGACCCTTTGTGTTCAGTGACGACATATGGTTGTGGGTCATATGGTGTCGTAGATTTCTTGTGGGATGGGTCGCGCTTCACAATCACTGTGTCACTTATGAGGATGTTGGAAGGCTTGACATATGCTTTCCGGTCCACGTATTCTTTCATCTTCTTCTTGGCCTGTTGATCTTGCTGCTGGATGCCTGCTGGGTCAATTTGTGCGCTGGGTCTTTTGGGTAGTTTGTTGCGCATGCTCCGGGTGAACAATGCTGTTGCAGGTGCCTTTCCAATCGTGCAATGTGATGTCGTCCTGTAGTTTGCACAGCTCTTCTTTCCATGGCTTGCCTTCAGTCTTGGCTGCTTCGACCGTTTTCTTGAGCGTATGCATGAAGCGTTCAACTTCGCCATTGGAACATGGCCATAGTGGTGTTACCTTGCTGTGTACGAACCCAAGGGTGTCGGCAAACTGCTTGAAATCGTTTCCGTTGAATTGTGGTCCATTGTTGGATCTGACTGTATCTGGCACGCCAAACTCTGCAAACATTTTGTCTAGGCGGGGGATCACTTTGACTGCCGTGGTGTGCACAACGTCTACGGCTGGTTAGCGTGAGTAGTCATTGGTGACCACAAGTAGGTATCCACTGGTTGAGAGTTCTTTGAAATCAACGCTGACCTCTTGCCAGGGTGAGTCCGGGAGTGGGGACATCCTCAATGGCTCACGTTTTGTTTCAGGTGTTGCCGACTGGCACGCTAGACAGGACCTTATCCTTCTCTCTGTGGTCTTGTCGATGCCAGCATACCACACTTTTTCCCTCAGGAGGGCCTTTGTCTTCACGATTCCTTGGTGCCCTTCATGGACGAGGTCTACTACACACTGTTGTAGCCTGTCCGGGATAACAATTCTTGTCCCCCTTAAGATGATGTGGGAATTTGCGCACAGCGTCAGCTCATCTTTGACCCGCTCCATGGCCTTGTAGGTTGTTAGACTGATGCCTGGGTGCTTGGCTAGCTTGAACCACTTGCCTGTGTGGATGGCTTCAGATACTGCCTGTAGGGTTGGGTCTTGCTTTGTGTCTGCCTCAATTTCTTGCAGTTTGAGTGCCTTCGGAGTGGCCATGCGAACGATGTAGTCTACATATTCCTCCGTGACTCGTTCTTGGCGGTTTGTTGTTGCTGTCCACTTGGCTGGGTGACGCGATATGTAGTTGGCGGGGTTGTCTTCGCCTTTCCTGTAGGTCATTGTAACTTGATATGGCTGCAGTCTGAGTGCCCACCGCTCAATGTGTGCTGGCAGTTTCGACTTTGGGTTGCTGTATATGGAGACAAGTGGCTTGTGATTGGTGTAAACATACACCGGTTTGCCGTAGATGTAGAGGTGACGGTACTCGCATCCCCATACTACTGCAAGGGCTTCATGTCTGGCTGTATCTCTGTTCAGTTTCAGAGAGGGCTCTGCTTGCATAGGTTATTATGTGCCGGTCACCGTTGTCCGGATATGTTTGAGCTAGGATGGCGCCTAACCCGACGGGGCTGGCATCTACAGTGATCTCGGTTGTTTTGCCAGGGTCAAAGTAGGCAGTGACAGGCGTGTTGATGAGGGCTTCTTTCAGCTGGGCTAGGGCCTGGTCCTGTCATGACGTCCATTCCTATGATCTGTCCTTTTGGGTCAGCTCTCTGAGTGGCTGTGTGATGGTTGCATAGCTCTGTATGAACCTGGAGCAGTAGTTAGCCATTCTCAGTGGACTGCGTACCTCTGACAAGTTGGTAGGAGCGGCTAGGTTTACGATTTCCTCAACCTTCTTTGGGTCGGGTGACAGTCCTTTGTCGGAGAAGGTGTGACCATAAAACTCTACAGTCAACTCTCTCTAAGCAGACACTCTCTAAAGCGGACACCTCTCTAAGGCGGACGGCAAATTTGGTCCCTGCCGAATTTCACTTGTCTCTCTGTAACTGAACTCTCTCTAAGGTGGACACCTCTCTAAGGTGGACAGCGTACACTTTTTTTCAAAATTTTGGTTCGAAAAACCTCTCAAAACGGACACCGGATGTTTACGCAAATTTATAACAGACTTGAAAATAGTGCAATCTGATGACAGGTACGTCTCTGGATTGAATAAAATATACCAGACATGACAGTAGGGGATAATCAATGCATACATCGTCCCTTTTTCCATCATTTTTTTACACTTCACAGGCAAAAAGACTCATTTACGCATCCTTTTACTAGAGTCACTTGCATTCTTCTTTCGCTTTTTCGTGTCTTGGTTTCGTTCAATGGCAGTCTTAATCTTCCCAGGTTCTTTGTCCATGCATTTTGCCACCCAGGCCACGGCCTCTGGAACACCTTGTAGCTTGTACTTGCATGGGACTTCAAGCCCATAGCCACCCCCACGGTTTAATCTTTCTCCTGTAACTTCACAAGAGGCGCTGCTTGGTTCAAGTTCCAGGAACCGACTGACATAGCGGCTGTAGATCAATGGCACATGGCCGACAATTTTTCCATTTCTGGTTACGGCAACAGCGTGCGGGTCTTTCTCGTTTTGTGGCTCTCGTTTGCACTCCAAAATTTCTCCCAGAGTAGGGGTCCAGTCGTCTTTATATACATGGTGCCCACGAATGAACGAATCATACGAGAATATATCTTGCACTCTGCTCATCTTTTCCCCAAACAATTGTAAGAAAACTCCAGATTACAATGCCCCCATTCATAAACTTTAATTGGCCGGAAATTCCAGGCCAGCTGCCATACAGAGCGATCCATGCTGTGAGGTGTGGCAAGTTTGCAGTACAAAATGTCGTTCTCAAAAAGTGCTCGTGTAAAACACAAAACGCTCACTCTAGAAGAACGAATAGCTGTTCTCGACCACGCTAAAGGAAACCCTAAACATGGTTGTGAACCCCGTACCCAAGTTAAATAATAAGCGACAAAAACTAGTTTTGTTTTAAGGCTAATTCACAAACGTTCAAAGTTCGTATGAGCTGTGTTGGGTTCCGTTAGGATGGCTAAAAGAGATGCAACCGGTCCGTCATGTGATCATTGTACACTGTAATAAAGCCCTGGTTTCAGTTTGGAGGTTCGGGTATCAGGTTACATGAACTCTCTCTAAGGCGGACACCTCTCTAAAGCGGACAGTAGCTTTGGTCCCGAGGGTGTCCGCTTTAGAGAGAGTTGACTGTAGTTCAGTCATGCTGTAGATGCACTTCTCCCTCTGTAGGGTTAGGCGTCTCTCTCTCAGGCGTTTGAACGTCGCCACTAGGGTCTTGTGGTGTTCTTCCTGCGTGCTCCCGTACATCAGTATGTTATCGCTGATGTTGAATGCCCCTTTGATTCCACTCAACACCTTGCGGATGGCATTTTGGAATATTTTGGCAGCGCTGGAGACTCCGAAATTCAGGTGGGCGAACCATTGCAAGCCAATGTGTGTGCTAAAGGTCGTTATGTACCAGGACTCTGGGGCTAGTTCTATCTGGTTGTATCCCTGGTTGAGATCGAGTTTGCCGAAGAATTTTGCCCCGTTGAGATCTGACTTCCTTAATTGTTGGCGTGATTGGTGCTCGCGTTGTATGGCTTGGTTTCAACACACATTCATATTTTGCCAGGCTGCTTTGGCTTTGGCACCACAACGACTGGTGATACCCATGGTGTTGGGCCATCCACATGCTCTAGGACCCCTTGTTGTTCGTCCTTCTTGAGTTGTTCTTCAAGCTGATGTCTGACGTGGAAGGGCATTCGCCAGTGCGGTTGTGCCACTGGCTGTACTTCTTCATCGATGTGCAGTTTCACTTGGTAATCCTTGAGTTTTCCTAGGCCATGGAATAGGTCGTCATACTCCTGTACTAGTTGTTTGACTTTAGGGTTCTGCGAGTCGTTTGTAAGGGCACTTGCAATTTTGATGAGGTCTAGATCTTGTGATGTGCGCCAGCTGAGTAGCAATCCACCCGTGCCTTCTGCGACATAGACTGTCTCATCATACTTTGTGGTACTCGTTGTTCCGATGGGTGCTTTGAACTTTCTGAGCATCGGGAGCTGTTTCTCCAACTTGTAGGGGTATACTTGGGCAGTTGTAGGTTCAAGCGTAGGGCGTGGCTTCTTCCGCGATTCGGCACGTCACGTGTCAGGCTGTTGACTTCTTGTGTGGGCTGTTTATCTAAGCAGTTGTGTAAGTTGCCACTGCTGCACCTTATACATCATTTACCGGGGGCTGGTTTAATTAGTCTCTTGAGGGAATCTTCGCTCGGACTAAATAGTCTTTAAGTGATTTTTCCTTTCTGTGAGAGACGATGGGTTCGGCTGATTTGCCTTCGCTTGTCTGGTCTGAAGGGAGGCGATTTTGTTCCTGATGGGTCTGAAGCTCTCTTCTGTCCTTGGACGTTTGGGAGCGGGCTGTGATGACTGGATATCATCGCTGGAATGTGGCCTCTTGACTGGGGACTTTATAGGCGAGATGGCTGGCGGAAGTGGTTCTGACATCTCGGTGATTATGGCAGCAATTTTGCAATCGCTTTCAGTGGCCATATGGTTTAAGCTCTAAAAAGAACTTTTTTTACAGGGCTGGTTTATGCAAGACCGGTTTCGGAAAACTTTAGTTTCCTTCGTCAGTTGCTTTCAGCGGGAGAATGTGCTCTGGTGGTTGAGAGCAGATTTGACTGTAAAAACATTTCGTGTCTGTTTATATAGACCAGAGGAGCCCTTGAATGATTTCTGATTGGATCGTCAAGAAATAAAAGGATTCAAAGTGGAAGCCAATGAATATCATTCTTTTTCGGGATGTATTGATCTGTCAGGAGTGAAAGGTGTTGGGACACGGTGGCATTGTTAAACAACGATGGTATTGTTAGGCAAACAATACGTGCGGAAGCCTTTCTGACTTTGGGATCAGGTTGGATTTTTTTTTAAGTGATTTTTGTTGTGACGATATTGGAGTAATAGTTTTCTCGTTTCAGAAAAACATAAAAGTGTACTCTGTTGAAAAAGAAGGGACCAGCGGATAGAGAGACTTTTGTGGGCTGAAAAGCCTGTTAGTCAGGTCGAACTGTAGAGAAGAGCTTACGGGGGCAGTGTGATATTATGAATCAATCAGTTGTGTAAGTGGTATTTTGGTGAGTAATCATACTTGTTTTTTCCGCGATTCGGTGCGTCACGTGTCAGGCTGTTGACTTCTTGTGTGGGCTGTTTATCTAAGCTCGCCGCTTGGGCCGCCGTCAGTTCCAGTCTTCCCATGGTTCAGGATTTCTTTGAGGGTCATACTGGGATCATTTAGTGCTTTACGGCAAAACCCTGTTGAGGAGCAGTGCTGAATAATCTGCGATTTTATCTCGCGATTGACGTCTGTGAACTCACATGTCTGAGCCAGGTGTTTTAGTCGAGTATTGAATGTCATTATGTTTTCCTCCTTTTCTTGTTGTCCTTGGCGGAATTGATACTCTTCGTAGGCTACGTTTTTCTTCGGTTCGAAGTAGGCCGTAAGTGCATCGATGGCTTTGTCAATCAGGCTGTTTTCTGCAGGAACTGTTGGGAAGAATGTTGAAGATATTATTTACCTCCTCGCCAATGTAGTGTAATAGCAGAGCTCGTTGTCTGAGCTTGTCTTTGACGTTTAGAGCCACTACAAGATTGCGAAAACATGCTACATATTTCTTCCATTGTCCTAGAGAGCCTGACTCTTCATTCAGGTTGAATTTTGGAAACTGGTAGTAGTGCTCCTGCCATTGTTGTTTTGCTGTCGAGATGTGTGGAGCGTTCGGCTACACTTTTTGAGTTTTCGCCGTGTTTGGTCAATGCTGACCTGTTTTCTTGGTTGGATGGGCTGCGTTTTGGGAGCTACATCCTCGTCACCAATCTAATATTCGATCAAATACTCTGAGAGCTCATGGTGATTACTGTCGCTTTTTATTCTCGAAACCTCGTGCTAATTTGCATATCAAGTAACTGTCAATCAATCAAACAATGGGTCATGTATGGGACACTACAAGTTGTGAACAAGTTTGTGAACATTTGTTTAGTAATTAATTTTATTTGTAGGAAATAGTAATAATAATAATAATAATAATAATAATAATAATAGTAATAGTAATAATAGTTAAAGAAAGAAAAAGTAGCAGTAATCGTTAGAATGTTGGTAAGTTAAAGAAGGTGTACAATATAATATTTTAGAATGGGTCACAAGCTATAATTAAGGTGTAATATCAATTTTATTACTTGGTTTTATTAGTAGAAAATATTTAGTAGTAGTTGGGAAAATAAAAAAAAGTTTGTTTGGTGGTTTAAGCATGCTAGTGTATAAGGGTGGTACTTAGAGGGAAGATTGAAGCTGCTGGCCAACTTGGCTCTGGGAAATTTTCTTGGATGACTTGCAGTGTTGGACTTATGACAACTTTGTTTTGAGTAGTGTTCCAGTGCAGTCATTGCCTGGCATAAGAGTGAAGTTGTCTGAGATAGCTTGTGCTTTTGTTTATCAAAGGTTCCTCTTTCTTTACTAGTACAGGTGGTACTTGGTAATAGGTGGGAGCAAGTAAGTCAGAGTCTGGTGTTGTTCTACTTCAGTGGGTCATATTTTGCATGATGTATATTGAGCCTTTTCTTATAGTAGTAAACACGTTTTCTGAAAGAATGTTCAGTTGCTTTTATAAGCAACTACCCGTCATAAGCTACTGTACCTTATGTAGTCCATCCCGAGTTTAACATTGTACTAGTACAGGTGGTACTTGGTAATAGGTGGGAGCTTTGTTTTGAGTAGTGTTTCAGTGCAGTAGTTGCCTGGCATAGGAGAGAAGTTGTCTAAAGAACCTTATGCCTTTGTGTTTCAATGCTTCGTATTCTTTACTAGTACAGGTGGTAGTTGGTAATAGGTGGGAGCAAGTAAGTCAGAGTGTGGTGTTGGTCTGTTTCAGTAGGTCATATTTTGCATGATGTACAGTGAGTCTTTGCTTATAGTAGTAAAGACGTTTTGTGAAAGAATGTTCACTTGCTGTTATAAGTGACTATCCGTCATAAGCTACTGTACCATATGCAGTCCATCCCGAGTTTAACATTGAAAAACGGATTCACAAATAAGTTTCTTGGTTTGCACCTGCTCGCATGTTCTCATTAGACATACGAGGTACATGTTTTTAATTTAAACAAAAATATACACTAAAATGATTCAGATTTTTCCGGATGTTAAAATTAAGAAGTAATTATTATTTAGTAACTAAGTTTATTAGTAGAAAATAATAAAAGTAATAGTTAAAGAAATAAAAAATAACAGTGAGAGTTAAAATGTTGGTAAGTTAAACAAGGTGCACAATATATTTTAGAATGGGTCACAAGCTATAATTAAGGTGCAATTGTTAAGTCCCGAGCCCAGCAAAACATAAACTGAGCTCTCAAAGTGATATCTTTTTACTCAACTCAAACACACTCGAGTCTCTGCTCGATCACATGACTACTGATTAGTTCCAGTCCTCTACATTTCGGTTCCAGTCCTCTACATTACTCCTCTCGAGAAAAAATGTTGTCCTTGTACTTTTAATCATTGTATTATTAAACGGTGTCCTAGAGAAGCATGTTATTCTGGTTGCGCAGGCCAGAATGACTCAGATACTGTCCAATTTCTCACGTTGTACAATACAAAAGAAATCTGAGACAACAATGTGTCTTATGAAAATGGAGTTATGCCATTTAAAAATTTGAGCAACAAGAAAAAAAAAACGACGCGATCTAACAACAATAAAAGTTTCATTTGTATCAATCTTAACAGAAACAATATCCATGCAAATTCTGCTAGTACCGCACGGGGTAGATCGGTTGGACTGGTGCGGTTAAATATGTCCAGTATATGTACGGCTGTAGAATGGGCTGTGCCATCCAAGGTGGTGTGACGGGTTGCCATACAGGTGACTGCTGTAGGGGTGGCACTGAAATGCTGTGAACCCCTGTTGTGGTACCTAGTTGCAGGGAGGGCTGTCCCAACGTATTGTAGGTCATCCTGAGTGGTGGTCGGCTTATACGTTGTGATGTTCTCTGGGTTGTGTTGTTGTCATCAGCGTCTGACGTCGTACCTGGTTCTTCTAACCCTTCTGTGTCAGGCTCTGAATTGGTAGTATCATCTTGTGAAAGGTCAGCATCCGGCTCCGGTGTTTCCAGGACCGTTCCGTCATCCCTTGGTCCTGATGGCTCGTCGACTCGTACAATTCTCGCAGTTCGTAAGGTTCCAAGGTTACGGGTTCCTCATCAGTGAGTCTCGAATCGTCTCCTTGTGGAGTCTGTTGCTGCCTGGTTCTCTTAGAGCGTTGTTGGCAACTCTTGGCTATCTTGGCCTGCGGCTCTACATGCAAGTATGAACATGGTAGCAAGAGGTTTTGGCGCAGGACCCTTGATCTTCCCTCTCCACTCTCTGGCTTCACTTTGTACACTGGCATGTCTCCCCTTTTCTTTATCACTACGTGGATTTGTTGTTCCCAGTAAGGGCGCAGCTTTCCTGGACCACCCCGCTTGGTTAAATTCCTCACGAGAACACGATCTCCCTCTTGTAAGGTAGTATGTCTCACCTTCTTGTCATACTGTTGTTTTCCCACTTTGGCGCTCTTCTTTGCGTTACGAGAAGCTAAGTCGTAGGCTTCTGTCATTGCCCGTCTTCATTTCTTCACGTACTCTGGATAGGTGGAGTATCCTTGTGGAGATTTCAGGCCGAACATAATATCGATGGGGAGCCTTGGTGTTCTACGAAACAGCAGGTAGAATGGCGAGAAGCCAGTGGAGTCGTGGCGGGTACAGTTGTATGCATGAACTACCTTATTTAGGTGGTCATGCCAGCGGGATTTTTGTTTCCCAGGTAGTGTTCGCAACATGGACAATAGGGTTCGATTAAACCTCTCCACCTGACCGTTCCCCTGGGGATGGTAGGGTGTCGTGCGAGAGTGCGCGATTCCACTCAATTTCTCAAGGTTGTAGAAGAGACAATTCTCAAATTCCCCTCCTTGTTCATGATGAACAGTTTCTGGGAACCCAAACCTCACGATGAAATCATTATACAGTTTATTTGCAACGGTCTTGGCAGACTTGTCACGGGTGGCGTAAGCTTGGGCAAATGTTGTGAAATGGTCCATGATCACCAATATGTACTGATAACCGCCAGTGCTTGTTTCAAGGTGGATGTAGTCCAGAGACACCAGTTGGAAAGGGGCTATCGTGATGATGGGATGAAGTGGTGTGGTGCCATGAGTTGCTGGTTTTTGTTTGTTTCAGGCATTGGCACACTCTTGTGACGTAGTGAGTGATGTTGGCCCTTATAAATGGCCAGTAGAACCGTTCTCTTGCCAGTTCAACTACTCGGTCTACTCCCAAGTGTCCCATGTTCTCGTGCAGTTCTTTGTAAACCCTCTTGTGGTACTTCTTTGGTAGGATCACCCAGTTGTTAGGCCCGCTCTTGTGATACAGAAGTCCATCTTCGGCGATAATCAGTTTGTTCCACTCATGTAGCAGCTGTCTTGTGGTGGCTGGCTCACTTTGTCTCTCCTGAGATGTGGGACGTTGTTTGATGTGCTTGAAATGCAAGACCCGGGCAATTGCTGGGTCTTGCTGTTGGGCAGCTATCAACTCACTGGGTGCTAGTGTGGGGCTGTTGTTGCACTCCTCCTCTAGTGGGTCATGCATTACTGTGAGGGATGATAGCCATGCAGTCTGGCCAGTGTTTCCTTCCTGAATTTGTGCCAAGACAGCATCCCAGGCATCATCGTTGACTACTGTAGAGCAACTGTCCATATACTCCTCAAAACTAATGGGCATCCGGGATAGGGTGTCAGCGTCTGCATTAGCCGTACCTGGGCGATATCTGATGACAAAATTGAAATCAGCAAGTTCATTTACCCATCGGAGGCCTGTGGCATTTAGTTTGGCTGATGTGAGGATGCAGGTCAATGGGTTATTGTCAGTGAAGACAGTGAACTCCTGAGAATAGTACAGGTAATCGCGGAATTGTTCTGTGATGGCCCATTTGAAGGCCAGGAATTCCAGTTTGCCTGCATGGAGGTGGTACTTTTCAGCCGGCGACATGTGATGCATACACCAGTGTCTCAGGGGCACCAGTGTCCCATAACGTGATGCATAAGCGATGACTCTCATGATACCCTCCTGTTTCTGGTATAACACTGCTCCCAGACCTTCTTTGCTAGCATCAGTATGGACAATGAATGTTTTTGAGAAATCTGGGTAAGCCATGGTAGGTGGATTAGTAAGGTGTCCCATCAACTCCTCAAGGGCTGCTTGTTGTTCATTGCCCCAGCAAACTGGTGTCTTGGAGGGTAGCTGTCCCTTCTGTCCGGTGGTGACCAGCAGGTCATAAATTGGTTTGGCAGTCTTGGCAAAGTTCTTTATGTACCTCCGGTAGTAGCTTAGCATCCCAGCCAACTGTCTGACCTCCCCGACAGTCTTTGGTCTTGACCCTTTCAGCTTCCTAATAGCCTCCACACATCCTGGGTCCATCCGGTAACCATCACCAGACACAATCCTTCCAAGGAAACGGACCTCATGTTTAAATAGGCTACATTTGCGAGGCTTCAGCTTCAATCCATGCTGACGTAGTTTCCTTAGCACAGTTCTTAGGTGCTCAACATGCTCCTTGAAGGTTTTGCTAAACACAATTATGTCGTCCAGATATGGGATGGCTACTTTGTCCCTCAGCTCACCCAGATATCGCTCCATAAACCGCTGAAAATTAGCTGGAGCGTTCATTAGTCCAAATGGGATCCATACCCATTCATAAAGGCCCCATGGTGTGATGAACGCTGTAGCTGGTCTGCTTTCTTTACTCACAAACCCCTGAGGGTATGCCTTGCCTTGGTCAAGTACACCGAACCAGGAATTACCACCTAGACTATCCAAGGTCTCCTGGACCCTAGGAATGGGATGTCGATCAGCTATACTTTTGCGGTTCAGTTCTCTGTAGTCTATGCACAACCGTAGGGAGCCATCCTTCTTGCGAACACAAACAACAGGCAAGGAGTATGGTGACTTGGATTCAGTGACGAAGTTCTGGTTCAACAGGTCCTCAACGTACTGCTTCACCTCGGGGTACAGTGGTCTGGGTATTGATGTGTACTTCTTCTGAACAGGCTGATTGTCCTTAAGATTGATTTCCATCTCCAAATCAGGAATGCAACCAATGTCTTCATCATTGGATGAAAAGGACTCGTACTCGTCCCTCAGCATTTCCTCAGCTGTAATTTATTGGTTGTAGTTCAGGCCACTCAGATCAACTGCTGGGAGAGGGTTCCTGCTTCCCTGGTCTTGTTTCCTGGTAGCAGAGGGCCTTGGTGATCCCTGCAGGTGGTGCTGTTCAAGGGGGTCACTTGGGGCTTCAGTTCCCTGCATCCTAACGTCTGCTGCTGTCACTGATTTCACTGCTTGAAGTAGTCCCAGCGTTGTGCGATTAGGCAGCACAATGTCATGGTTTGTACCATTGTGTACTGCAATTTGTACTTTGGACATTGAGACTTGATGTTCACTAATGTTTCATGTATCTCTAAACCATCTGGCCAGTGGGCAAGTTGGTCTGGCTCAAATAACACTGGGGTGAGCCTGTTCACAGGTCCTGTATTCGCACGACATGACACTGTAACGGTCTGGTTCTTAGGGATCATTGTATCCTTCTTGCCAGTCTTCACTCCACAGATGGCATCCGAGCCTGAACTCTGGATGAAATTAACGAGGGCATTCAGCTTTGTCTTGTCCTTCCCAGGGAAACTCTGATAAACTGTTAGCATTAGATCCTGACCCTGGCCTACTAATTTTTCAATCACATTGTATCCCAGGATAGGACAGTCCAACTTTTCAGTTGTAACTAGAAAAGGCACCACCATTTCTTCCTGATCACTGTCGCTGCTAGCAGAAGTCAACTTTACATTGACTTCCACCCACCCAATGTAGGGAATCCTAGTCCCGGTTGCTGCTGACAAATTTAACTCTGTATCCAACAGCTCAGACAGCTGTCTAATGGCTATGTTTCCCAAATGTTGGTTGAGGAACTCAACTGGTAGTATTGACACTTGGGCACCAGTGTCCCATAAAATGTCAGATTCACAGTTATTAAGCAAACACTTTACCACACATCTCTTGCCAACTCATGCTCACTTGGGGTTAAGTGACTGACATAGGCTGGGCCTGTAAACTCTTGAGACTTTGCCTTAGAGAGGTGACTGATTGCCTGACATAACACTCTATGTTCTGGCCAGTGTCCCTTTTGACAAGTAGTGGAACAATACCACACACTTTTACATTGCTGGCATCTTTTAAGTTGCTCATGTTCTCCTCCAGTTTTGCAGCAGTGATTACATTGGTGAGACATTGGTGGAGTCACGGCTACTTCCCGTCTCGAGGAGGTAGCCATTCCCTGTTTAACGGTTTCCTGCATCCCAATGCTTCAACCTCTGACTTGATTGCATTGATAGCTGCAAAGAGATCACGCTGTGGGGGGTGTTCTCTGGTTGCCTTTTGATCTTTCGTCGACTCATCAGATACTGAAGCCACTGACACTGGTGCAGTTTTGGGTTTGTGGTTCCTTAGTTTCTTTCCCTTTTCCTTCTCTGCTGAAGCTGCTGCACTCATCTGCTGCATCAACATTTCATCAGTCACATTCAAATCTTGCAACAGAGGGCGCATCTTAGCACGAATGCTCTCGTCTTGTAAGCCAGTCTCTACTGATCGCAGGAACAGATGTTGTACATGATCAGTGTCATACTGTGGGGCAGTAGTATCATCTCCCTCACTACATGCAAATAAGATTTGCTGTCCGAGATCCAAGGCATGCATCAAGAATGCTTGGGGTGATTCCTTGGGGCCCTGACATGTGGATGCTAGGGTTTGGGACAGCTCAGATGTATTCTTTGTGCCATAGTGGCTATGCAGAATTTTCTTCAATCGATCCAGTGTCAGTTCCTGGTAGGTCTCCAAATAGTTACGGAGTACCATACCGGGCGTGATTGAGCGAATAACACCATCTACAATCTTGCTCTCTGCGTAACCATGGGCCAATCCAGTCTGTATCTGCCTCACCAGGGACGTGAAGCTGAGTTTGTCTTTTTGGTCAGGTTCTCCAATCTGTCCGTTAATCTTGAACTGTCTATGCAACACGCTAGTTGTCAACAGTTTATGAACAGGGTCTTCGCCTGGTACGGGGAAAGGTTTTTGTTCCTTTAGAATAGGTTTTCCACTCTTACCCACGGAGCCAGCGGGAGAGCTTCCCGTCAATAGCTTTTTCACATCTTGAAGGTAAGGCACCGTTTCCGTCTCTTCGAGTTTCGCCAATTCCTCTTCAAGTCGCTGGCAGACATGTTTTGCCACCGCTAATTTCCCCGTGTCCTTGAATTCGCCTTTGAAGAACTGAGCGAGTATTTCCAGTGAGCTCCGATCCGCAGCATAAACTAAGGATTGTATCTCCAGTTGAAGATCCTCTGCCATTTCCGCACTATTGTCCGTATCGTCCAAAATCCGGGTTTGTGATGGCGTCCAACATACACATGTGGTCGCAGCGATGAACTTCAACGAATAACTTCACAAACATGTCACAGTTCGACAAAAGCGTCTGGCCAGCGTTCCATTTTCGGCCGAGGTTGTTTGTCACGTAGCAGGGTCGCCAAATTGTTAAGTCCCGAGCCCAACAAAACACAAACTGAGCTCTCAAACTGATATCTTTTTACTCAACTCAAACACACTCGAGTCTCTGCTTGATCACATGACTACTGACTAGTTCCAGTCCTCTACATTTCGCTTCCAGTCCTCTACACAATATCATATTATTTGGTTTTATTAGTGGAAAATCTTTACTAGTAGTTGGGAAAATACAAAAATAGTTTCTTTGGTGGTTTAAACATGTAGTTAGTGTATAAGGGTGACAAGTAAAGGGCAGATTGCAGCTGCTGGCCACCTTCGGTCTAGCAAATTATGTTGGATGATTCGCAGTGTTGAATTCATGACAACTTTGTTTTGAGTAGTGTTTCAGCGCAGTCGTTGCCTGGCATAAGAGTGAAGTTGTGTGACATAGCTTGCGCTTTTTGTTTTTGGAAAAGTTCCTATTCGTCCATAGTACAGGTGGTACTTGGTAATAGGTGGGAGCAAGTAAGTAAGAGTGTGGTGTTGGTCTGTTTCATTAGCTCATATTTTGCATGATGTACAGTGAGCCTTTGCTCATAGTGGTAAAGACGTTTTGTGAAAGAATGTTCACTTGCTGTTATAAGCGACTATCCATCATAAGCTACTGTACCATATGCAGTCCATCCCGAGTTTAACATTGAAAAACGGGTTTACAAATAACTTTCTTGGTTTGCACCTGCTCGCATGTTCTCATTAGACATACGAGGTACATGTTTTTAATTTAAACAAAAATATACACTAAAATGATTCAGATTTTTCCGGATGTTAAAATTAATAAGTAATTATTATTTAGTAATTATGTTTATTAGTAGGAAGTAATAAAAGTAATAGTTAAAGAAATAAAAAATAACAGTAAGAGATAAAATGTTGGTAAGTTAAACAAGGTGCACAATATATTTTAGAATGGGTCACAAGCTATAATTAAGGTACAGTATCATATTATTTGGTTTTATTAGTGGAAAATCTTTACTAGTAGTTGGGAAAATACAAAAATAGTTTCTTGGTGGTTTAAACATGTAGTTAGTGTATAAGGTGACAAGTAAAGGGCAGATTGAAGCTGTTGGCCACCTTGGGTCTGGCAAATTATCTTGGATGATTCGCATTGTCGAACTCATGACAACTTTGTTTTGAGTAGTGTTTCAACGCAGTCGTTGCCTGGCATAAGAGTGAAGTTGTCTGACATAGCTTGCGCTTTTTGTTTTTGGAAAAGTTCTTATTCGTCCCTAGTACAGGTGGTACTTGGTAATAGGTGGTAGCAAGTAAGTCAGAGCGTGGTGTTGGTCTGTTTCAGTAGCTCATATTTTGCATGATGTACAGTGAGTCTGCTTATAGTAGTAAAGACGTTTTCTGAAAGAATGTTCACTTGCTGTCATGAGCGACTACCCGTCATAAGCTACTGTACCATATGCAGTCCATCGCGAGTTTAAGATTGTACTAGTACGGGTGGTACTTGGTAATAGGTGGGAACTTTGTTTTGAGTAGTGTTTCAGTGCAGTAGTTCCCTGGCATAGGAATGAAGAAGGTGTCTGACGTAGGTTACGCCTTTGTGTTTCAATGCTTTCTATTCTTTACTAGTACAGGTCGTATAATTTAAACAAAAATATCTAGTAAAATGATTCAGATTTTTCCGGATGTTAAAGTTAACAAGTAATGTTTATTTAGTAATTAAGCTTATTAGTTGAAAATAATAAAAGTAATAGTTAAAGAAGTAAAAACTAACAGTAACAGTGAAAATGTTGGTAAGTTAAACAACGTGTACAATATGTTTTAGAATGGGTCACAAGCTATAATGAAGGTGCAATATCATATTATTTGGTTTTATTAGTGGAAAATCTTTACTAGTAGTTGGGAAAATACAAAAATAGTTTCTTTGGTGGTTTAAACATGTAGTTAGTGTATAAGGGTGACAAGTAAAGGGCAGCTTGAAGCTGCTGGCCACCTTGGGTCTGGCAAATTATGTTGGTTGATTCGCAGTGTTGAACTCATGACAACTTTGTTTTGAGTAGTGTTTCAGCGCAGTCGTTGCCTGGCATAAGAGTGAAGTTGTCTGACATAGTTTGCGCTTTTTGTTTTTGCAAAAGTTCCTATTCGTCCATAGTACAGGTGGTACTTGGTAATAGGTGGGAGCAAGTAAGTCAGAGTGTGGTGTTGGTTTGTTTCATTAACTCGTATTTTGCATGTTGTACAGTGAGCCTTTGCTTATAGTAGTAAAGACGTTTTGTGAAAGAATGTTCACTTGCTGTTATAAGCGACTACCCGTCATTAGCTACTGTACCAAATGTAGTCCATCCCAAGTTTAACATTGAAATACCGATTCACAAATAACTTTCTTGGTTTGCACCTACTCGCATGTTCTCATTAGACATACGTGGTACATGTTTTTAATTTAAACAAAATTATACACTAAAATGATTCAGATTTTTCCGGATGTTAAAATTAAGAAGTAATTATTCTTTAGTAAATAAGTTTATTAGTAGAAAATAATAAAAGTAATAGTTAAAGAAAAAAAAATAACAGTAACAGTTAAAATGTTGGTAAGTTGAACAAGGTGCACAATATATTTTAGAATGGGTCACAAGCTATTATTAAGGAGCAATATCATATTTGGTTTTATTAGTGGAAAATCTTTACTAGTAGTTGGGAAAATACAAAAATAGTTTCTTTGGTGGTTTAAACATGTAGTTAGTGTATAAGGGTGACAAGTAAAGGGCAGATTGAAGCTGCTGGCCACCTTGGGTCTGGCAAATTATATTGGATGATTTGCAGTGTTGAACTCATGACAACTTTGTTTTGAGTAGTGTTTCAGCGCAGTCGTTGCCTGGCATAAGAGTGAAGTTGTCTGACATAGCTTGCGCTTTTTGTTTTTGCAAAAGTTCCCTTTCGTGCACAGTACAGGTGGTACTTCGTAATAGGTGGGAGGAAGTAAGTCAGAGTGTGGTGTTGGTCTGTTTCAGTAGCTCATATTTTGCATGATGTACAGTGAGTCTTTGCTTATAGTAGTAAAGACGTTTTGTGAAAGAATGTTCACTTGCTGTTATAAGCGACTATCCGTCATAAGCTACTGTACCATATGAAGTCCATCCCGAGTTTAACATTGAAAAATTTATTCACAAATAAGTTTCTTGGTTTGCACCTGCTCGCATGTTTTCATTAGACATACGAGGTACATGCTTTTAATTTAAACAAAAATATACACTAAAATGACTCAGATTTTTCCGGATGTTAAATTTAATAAGTAATTATTATTTAGTAACTAAGTTTATTAGTAGAAATAATAAAAGTAATAGTTAAAGAAATAAAAAATAATAGTTAGAGTTAAAATGTTGGTAAGTTAAACAAGGTGCAGAATATATTTTAGAATGGGTCACAAGCTATAATTAGGGTGCAATATAATATTATTTGGTTTTATTAGTGGAAAATCTTTACTAGTAGTTGAGAAAATACAAAAATAGTTTATTTGGTGATTTAAACAAGTAGTTAGTGTATAAAGGTGGCAAGTGAAGGGCAGATTGAAGCTGCTGGCCACCTTGGGTCTGGCAAATTATGTTGGATGATTTGCAGTGTTGAACTCATGACAACTTTGTTTTGAGTAGTGTTTCAGCGCAGTCGTTGCCTGTCATAAGAGTGAAGTTGTTTGACATAGCTTGCACTTTTTGTTTTTGCAAAAGTTCCTATTCGTCCCTAGTACAGGTAGTACTTGGTAAGAGGTGGGAGCAAGTAAGTCAGAGCGTGGTGTTGGTCTGTTTCAGTAGCTCATATTTTGCATGATGTACAGTGAGTCTTTGCTTATAGTAGTAAAGACGTTTTGTGAAAGAATGTTCACTTGCTGTTATAAGCGACTACCTGCCATAAGCTACTGTACCATATGCAGTCCATCGTGAGTTTAAGATTGTACTAGTACAGGTGGTACTTGGTAATAGGTGGGAACTTTGTTTTGAGTAGTGTTTCAGCGCAGTTGTTGCCTGGCATAGGAATGAAGAAGTTGTCTGACGTACGTTACGCCTTTGTGTTTCAATGCTTCCTATTTACTAGTACAGGTGGTAAAAGTTAAACAAAAATATATAGTAAAATGATTTAGATTTTTCCGGATGTTAAAATTAACAAGTAATGTTTATTTAGTAATTAAGCTTATTAGTGAAAATAATAAAAGTAATAGTTAAAGAAGTAAAAAATAACAGTAACAGTTAAAATGTTGGTAAGTTAAACAAGGTGTAGAATATATTTTAGAATGGGTCACAAGCTATAATGAAGGTGCAATATCATATTATTTGGTTTTATTCGTGGAAAATTGTTACTAGTAGTTGGTAAAATACAAAAATAGTTTATTTGGTGATTTAAACATGTAGTTAGTGTATAAGGGTGGCAAGTAAAGGGCAGATTGAAGCTGCTGGCCACCTTGGGTCTAGCAAATTTTGTTGGATGATTCGCAGTGTTGAACTCATGACAACTTTGTTTTGAGTAGTGTTTGAGCACAGTCGTTGCCTGGCATAAGAGTGAAGTTGTCTTACATAGCTTGCGCTTTTTGTTTTTGAAAAAGTTTGATCAGGTAACTTGTGCGCCACCCCAGACGTTTTGGTGGCGTAAAAGTTACCACATGGTTACTTATATGCCACCCACTTTTTTTTTTTTATGAAGGTTTTATGAAGGTCTTTTTTCTCAAATTATCTGTAATAATGGTTTTTCTTATTTGAAAAATTAATTTGGAGGTTTGTAGGTTGTTATTATAACATAATTTTGCCGATTTTATTGAAGCGTTTTTTGATCATAACTTTATTTAGAAATGGTGGCTCCTAAAGGAGCCGTTTGTTTTTGGTGTATTACTACACCGGGTATTGTGTAGAGATTTCTTCTAGTATCGCTGAGAACTTGTTTTCACCGGCGCGCTCCCTCCACATGAATTCGTCGAGGTACCCCGGAAGCATTTCTTTGCGGACTCCTTTCATTGACTTCAATTTGGTCTTCACCCGGTTCCAATATGACTCGATTGTCTGGGTGTGAACACCGGTTACCGGGTCCACAAAGTGGAGTGAATGGTTCACCGTCATGTGGTTAAGGCCGGGAATTGTTGCTACACGGTTGTACGCCCGCCACTGATCTGAGTAAACCATGGACCCGGGTCGGACGTGTGCCTGAATCAACGGCAACAAGGTGTTTGCGTTGCAACGTTCGACGATCTGCATAAAACCGGTCGCAGGGACTGTCGAACAGTCTACCATTCCAAAAACCCAAACCTCTTGGTTCGGGGCGCGGCCATGATGGTGTTTGCACTTGTGGCAGAACATGGATTCGTTAATCTGGACTATTCTGCCAGGACCACCAAGGTTGACTGGATGGCGAAGGAGGGCCGTGCTGCAGACTTCCCTAAGGAAGTTGTAGATGTCGATCGCTACTTTCTTGCTTACACCGGTCTGCGTACATGCAGCAGTCACAGGGGTTGATGGCGTCTGGCCCCATAAATAAATGAGGTAGAGCCATTTATTTAGAGGGAGCCTGGACCGCTCGAAGAAGGAGTTCACGCGGCGGGTGACGGTGTGTTTGCATCCTCTCCATGGGCAGCGCCAAGCGCTTTGATTGGACAACCCCGATTTGTATCCGATCCTCATATCCGAGTCGCACCTTGGACACTGCTGTTGCTGCGCCAGAAGATTACGATATGCTAAATATTCGATGGCGGCATCGATATGATTGTTGAAAATTACTCGTCCAAGCTCGGCTTGAAGATTCATATTGACTTGTATGCGCGCGTACGTATTGACTCATATTTATACCATCTTAGCGGATCGAAATTCACCAATTTTTATTGGTTATTTCATTCCTTGCTTTGTCATATTCATGGATAAAAACACACCGAAATACACCAGCGTTTAGAAAAGCTTTTAAAAGGATTCATTGTTTAAGCAATTTGACACCTGAACGCCTCCGCCTCCTTCGGCTCATTAGCACTAAACGTCCATTGAAACTGATCATTTGTGTTTGGGCCCCTTTGTGCTCATGTTTCTAATTAAACTTCTTTCAAGATTTAATTCTAGTGTTTGTTGATGTTTGTGATTCTTTTCGATCAGTGTCGCGCATGTTTTATTTCAACTCATATTTCAAGATTTTTTTTCCCGTTTGGATCCGATTTCAAAGTGGATGTGTTTGTGTTTTGCGATTTTTTCCCTTCCCATCAGTGGCGCACAAACTATATATTATATATTTTTAGCTGCAGGATTTTTTCCCCTTTCGTTCAGATCTGGATTTGTTGGCAATCTTTGATTTGTGGTTTTCTGGTGAATTTTTTTATTTGAGGGTGGCGTACAAGTTACCCTGAAAAAATCACGGTAACTTTAACGCCACCGGGTGGCGCACAAGTTACTTGATCCCAAAAGTTCCTATTCGTCCCTAGTACAGGTGGTACTTCGTAATAGGTGGGAGCAAGTAAGTCAGAGTTGTTGGAGACACAGTTTTCTAACTCCTCTTTGTTGCGCAATTATCGTCCTTTAATCTTCTCAGATACACGATTACAACTCCGACAAACTAGCGTAGGCTCAACGGTAAAACTGAAACAAATTACGGGTAATCCTAATAAGCACACTGCGCGGAACAAAAACAAATTAAACAAAGCTGAACCGAAATAGAAAAGGTACTTACAATCTGTGCCTAAATCAGCTCAAAGGGAATAAAGGAACGAAATATAAACAGTACTAGCACATGTATGTCAACTCGATCAATCCTTTCCTTTGTACTCATGCGTGTAGGAGACCGTAACGCATGCGGGCTCACCAATACAAACAAACGCAAAGCAATCAAAAAGGAGAACAACTTTAAAGGTCCCGAACATCCTGCCAGCCTTGGAAGGACTCAATAAAAGGAGTCCCAAACTCCTCAAGCGATCTACTTAGAGTCAGTACCATGGAACAAATCGTCCTCCAAGAGGCAAAGCTTCTGGATCGGTCGAACGTAGGTGGAATCCTTTGTCTTTACCTTGGCTGTGCGAACAATACCATCTTGTCCGGGAAAGATTTCCAGAACCCGCCCAAGTTTCCAGACCCCTCGTGGGACGCTGTCATCGACAAGCAACACCAAGGCATTTGGCTTCAAGTTTTGTTTGGCTTGAAGCCACTTACTCCTCGCTTCCAATGTAGGCAGGTATTCTTTGAGCCACCTTCTCCAGAATAGGTCTGCAAGATATTGCACTTGCTTGCATTTCTTCCTGAGGTACAAATCAGCCTTGTCGAAAACGCCAGGTGGTAAGGAAATTACTCTCCTTTGCACCAGGAAGTGTGCTGGTGTGAGCGGCTCCAGGTCCTTAGGGTCATCGGAATTGGCGGTGAGGGCACGTCCATTGAGTATCTTCTCGACCTCTGTAAGTAGGGTTTGCAAGACCGTGTGGGTGACCATGTGAGCTCCTAAGATTGTCTTCAGCGCCGTCTTCGCACTGCGCACCAATCTTTCCCATACACCTGACATACTGGATGCTGTTGGTGGTTGGAATACCCATTTGCATCCTTGCTGCGTAAGCTCTCTTTGTAGTTGCTCTTGATTCCACTGTTCGATGGCTTCCCATGTTTCCCGTTCCCCGCCCATGAAATTGGTTCCATTGTTCCACCTCAACTCTATGACTTCACCTCGTTGATTCATGAACCTGGGAGGCACAGGAGGAAGTCGTCTGTGCTCAGAGAATCTACCAGTTCCAGGTGAACTCCACGGGTGTTCAGGCAAGTGATTAAACAGCACCAACGCTTTGCCGTGCCCCTACCGTGCTTTACGTATAACGGGCCGAAGAGATCCATGCCCGTACGAGAGAACGGGTGCTCGTAGGCTCTCACGCGATCCACGGATAATGGCGCCATTTGTTGTGTCATTGGCCTGGAATTCATCTTCTTACATGTAAGGCATCGGCCAAGGACTGAGCGAACCAGAACTTTGGGTCGAGGGATCCAAAACTGCTCCCGTAGTTTCGCTAACACATGTTCACGACCCAAGTGACCCATGGAGGCGTGGATGTGGTACACTAATAGTGAGGTAGCGTGGTGATCTCTTGGTAGAATCATCGGGTACTTCGCAGAGTAGGGGATTGGCGCATTCTTTATCTGCCCATTGACTCGCACGAGCCCTTCATCGTCAATTATAGGATTCAGGTTGAGAATCTTGCTTTTCACCCTGATCGGACATCCTGCCTTCAGGTCGCTTATCTCACTCTCGTAGGCAGACTTCTGCATTAACCGGGAGATTGCCAGAGTGGCGGCATGGCAGTCGTCTGGGCTCAGCCCCCCTGTTCACACATTCTTGTTGTCTTGTATGTACTGAGTAAAACGGATCAACCAGGCGATCCTTCTGTTCAAGTGAAGCCAGTCCGAGCAGTCATTGAGCATCTGTTCGACTTTGTCGACGCTCGGGGTTTTATCAGTGTTCCTGGAGTCCTCATGGTGTTCACCTTTCTTGGCTGCGGTGGCCAGGTTGACACAGTGGACGCCGCTCTCTTTTCTCACCTCCAGCATCTCATCTGGAACATGACCAAGGGATGCATTTAGCCTGGATGATTCTGCTTGCCACAGAAATTCCGGGCCACGTAACCAGCGATGGTTGAGGTTCAAGTTGCACGGGTTCAAGCCTCTAGAAGCATCATCAGCAGGATTCAGAGCACCTGGTACATGGTTCCACTTTTCAACAAGTGAGTTCTTAATCTCCTCAACCCTGTTGGCCACGTAGGTTTGGAAGCGGCGCCTCTTATTCTTAATGTAATGTAGTACAATTTCACTGTCGGTCCAGAACATGGTCCGGCTGATCCTTAGATCCAGCTCTTCTTTAAGCATTTTGTTCATGCGTGTAGCCAGGACAGCGGCTTGCAATTCTAGTCTTGGAATACTTGTGAACTTGACCGGGGCATTTCGCGATTTTCCCATGGCGAAAGCGCAGCCTATAGTGCCATCCGGGTATTCAATTCTCAAGTATGAGGACGTGCCGTAGCCTACTTCTGAGGCATCTGCAAAGTGGTGTAGTTGCAGTTGGCATTGTAGCACAACGGTTTCGGGCAGGAAGTAACTGCGGGGGATACGTATCTTCGAAAGGGAGTCCAACTGTCCTTTCCACTGCTTCCATTTTCCCAATAGTTTCTTCTCTAGTGGTTGGTCCCAATCGACCTTGGCCTTCCACAGCTCTTGTATCAGGTTCCTTGCGGACAGTGTAACTGGAGCGGCGAATCCAAGAGGGTCGTAAAGGGAGCATACTGTAGACAAGATTCCCCGCTTCGTTTCAGGATGATTCAGCTCTCGGATTTGAAATCCCAGTTCGTCGGTTTCCACGAACCAACGCACCCCCAGGGCCCTTTCCACTGGCAGTTCTTCGAGGTCTAGGTTCAGCTCGGGGGCAGCCCTTCTTTCCGTCGGGATTGTGCTCAGTACCTCTTTACTATTTGACATAAATTTCGTAAGGCGGAAGCCACCACGGGTGAGAAGATCCATCATACCGGAGGCGAGGTGAATGGCTGAGGGGGAATCTTCTGCTCATGGTAGGCCATCATCTACATAAAAGTTTCGCTTGATGGCGGAGACGACCTCCTTGTCGAAGTCTTCCACATTGTCGGTGGCGGTTCGTCTCAGTACAGAGTTCGCGACGCAAGGAGACGAGGCAGCTCCAAAAATGTGCGCTTGCCTTACATAGACATCAGGAGGGTCGTCATAGTTGTTTGTCCACCATAAGAAATGCAGGGCATCTTGATCGCATCCCCTGACCCGTACCTGGTGAAGCATCACCTCCACATCAGCGGCCACAGCCACGTTGCCTTGTCGAAAACGTACCAGGTCTCCCACCAAGTTATTTGTCATATCGGGGCCCTGTAGAAGACTCTTGTTAAGGGACTCGCCCTCGAACTCGGCCGCTGCATCAAAGACAATGCGAACGTTCCCAGGCTTGTTCGGACTGGTCACTGGATGATGCGGTAAGTACCAACATATTGAGCTCTCCTTTGCTTCTTCGTGAGAAAGCCGCCGTGCATAACTCTTTGTTATATAGCTGTTCATGACCTCACAGTACTTTGCGGCTAAGACTTCGTTACCGGGCCTTGATAGACGCCGTCTCAGTGATTGCAGTCGCCTTTCCGCCATGGTATGGTTGTTTGGCAGTGATGGCTGGTCTTCTCTCCACAGCAGGCCAACCTCAATGCCCGTCGATTAGTCGAGTGGTATCTTTAATTATCTTCAACGCTCGCTGGTCTTCCACCGATAGAGGTTTCTCGTTGGCCTTTGTAGCACCGTAGTCTTCAACTGCCCAGAACTTCTGACCTGATCATTTAACTGGCGGTCCACAGAAATGAAATTCATAGAGGCCTTGCAATGGCTCTTTACACCGAGGGGGCCACTGAGGCTCCATCCGAGAGGGTGCCGATACCCAAATAGGTCCGACATTCCTTCTTGTGGCACTCTAACCTCACGCTGGACATGGGCACCAGGGAGGTTACTTCCTACCAGAATTGAAACATGCTGCAAAGTGACTTCTGGGAATTGTAGATCCTGCAAGTGTGGATGTTGTGTCAAATCTACAGAACCAGGGAGGACACGCTCGGTTTGATTTAAGTCAGGGAGAACATAGGCTTCTTTAACTTCTATGTCCTTGCCATAACCGTCTTCAGCAGTGAGGGTGAATCGCACGCGTTGAGACGAAGGTAGGTCGCACTCCGTGATTATGCTAATCTGAATGTCCTCCTCCTTCCCTTTAATGCCAAGTTCATCGGCCAGGCTCTGGTCAATGAGGGTATCCGTGCATCCGCTATCCAGGAAGGCGTATGTCGAAATGGCATTGCCGTTTTCCGCTGTGATCATTACCGGGATCACATTCAACAGCACCGGCGTCATCGTAGTGGTCAGTCCAAAGGAAGACACCACAGCTTGCTTCTTGTCGACTGGCTGAGCCCCAGCATCGGCCGTCCCTTCCCTCATCATGTGAGCATTTGAATTTGATGTTGTCACACCACTGCGCCCACTCACTCCCTCCGTAGCTGGATGGTCAGGATTCTTTGGGCTAAATCGGCGCCCCCTCTGCTGGTAGTCGCGGTGCAGCAGCTCCATATGCATGCCAGAACAGCGTGTGCACGCAGCGGGCTCGGGGCAGGTGGACGAGCCATGACCCGGGCGATATGCTCCGCAGTTGAAACAGAAACCGTAGGATGCGCCGTATTGTCTCCTCATTGCAACTTGGCCACAATCCTTAATAACGGGGCATTGTTGAAACTTGTGGGGGGCACCCTTCCAGATTTCGCAGGCATTTGTCCTTGTGTTATCGTAGTCTGGTTGGGCGTCGACAGATGCGGCAGCAAGGGTGGCTTGTTTGTACGTGGGACCCTGGACTTCGCGTCTCGGGCTGGATTTCCAAACACTGGATCATTTCTTATCGCCGCTTGTTTCTTGACGAATCTGGCGATGTCTTTAAGCCGAGCAGTGGCGCCGTCGCTGACTATTCTGTAATTCTCGTTCTGCCACTTAGCGATAAGGTCGTTTGGGAGATGATGGACGATCTGTTTTAGGTTTGTCGCTATGTCTTCACCCTTTAACACTTTAGTCGCGGTGTTGAGTTTCTCCGCAAAGTTCAAGAGGCCTGTGTTATCAGGAGGAGCTAACTTGGGGCTGGATACAAGGTCATCTATACAGGCCTGTGCAATCTGGGCTGGGCGTCCAAAACGCTCCTGTAGAGTCTGAATCAGCACCTTGTTTCTTTCAACGGCGTCTAGTGCTTCGCCCCGTAAGAACTTTGGCAGATATTCCACTCGTTGGGAGTCCGAGAGTAGTTCTGTTTCTAGGTGTGCACGAATCCTTTTGTGAAAGAAGGGGAACTCTGCTGGATTGCCTGAAAACTTAATGGGCGTCATGCCGATAAGCAGTTGGACCTTCCACATGGCGACAAGGTGGTCCTGCACCGTTTCGGCTTCATTGTCATCTTCCTCATCTGATTCCTCCCCCAGTCTGAAGGTTCCCTTAACAGTGGACTTAGGTCTAGATACCGGAGAATTCAGTTGGGTTCTCCCGTTGTTGCCGGTTGTTGGAGGCGGGACGCCACGGTACTCTAATTTGGGTTTTATGGCAGTTGGTGGCTCTGCAGCCGGTACGGTGTACATGGGGCCCTTTGGGACGCATCCCTTTGTCGAGGGATCGAGTGGCGTAGTGCACCTTTGCATACACGGGGTATTCAGTCCAGCGTTGGACTCCACAGAGCGCAGCACACCGGTCTCTTCATCATACTCCGCTTCAATTTTCCATTCCAGTTCCGTCAAGGCAGCAACTTCCTCCAAATTCCTCAGTTTCCTTCTAGTTTCTTCTTCCGCCCTTCTTCTATGCTCTTCAGCTTCTTCTGCAGCCCTAGCTCTCGCCAGTTCAAGTTTCTTCTTAGCCAGCAGTGCAGCCTTCAGTCTTTCTTTCTGAGGTGAAGTAGAGGAGGCCTTAGAACATGAGGAATTATAGGAATGGGATGAGTCACTGAAGACAGATACGTTGTCATCATCCTGCTGAGCAGAGCACTTGCGAATCCGACACTCCTGTCTGATGTTGCTGACCTTCTCCTTTATGGAAAGGAATTTCTGCTCGACCTCCTGTTGCCGTTTCTGCTCCTTTATACCCAGCAGGTATTGGCAATGGATATGTTCCAACAACTCCCACAGTGATTCCAAAAGTTTGAGTAGCTCAATGACATCTGTGTTGTCACTCACAGCTTCGACATTAGTTCGGATGTATTCAACTTCGGCTTCAATATCATAGCAAGCCTTGGACCAAGTAGCAGTGAGGCTCTTCTGCTCCCTTACAGACTGTTGTCTCGCAAACTCACTAAAGTCAATTCGAGTATTTGGGGCACGCTGTCGCTCGCTTCGACGAGGTGGATCCTTATCTGTATTGTGTACAGTATCTGTGTTAAACGCTGGGTCATCTATTGCTTTGGCATCGGTACCGCTTGATTGGGTTTCGTACGCTTCTTGTTGAGGGAAATCCTCCAAGTCCATTTCCCGTGTCCATTCCATTCCATACAGTTCGATTGTTTGTCGTTTGACCGTTAGTCGTTTTCCCTGGGCCTTTCAAGAGATTTTTTACTACGTTGGAGACACAGTCTTCTAACTCGTCTTTGTTACGCAATTATCGTCCTTTAATCTTCTCAGATACACGATTACAACTCCGACAAACTAGCGTAGGCTGAACGGTAAAACTGAAACAAATAACGAGTAATCCTAATAAGCACACTGCGTGGAACTAAAACAAATTAAACAAAGATGAACCGAAATAGAAAAGGTACTTACAATCTGTGCCTAAATCAGCTCAAAGGGAATAAAGGAACGAAATATAAACAGTACTAGCACATGTATGTCAACTCGATCAATCCTTTCCTTTGTACTCATGTGCGTAGCAGACCGTAACGCATACGGGCTCACCAATAAAAACAAACGCAAACCAATCAAAAACGAGAAAAACTTTAAAGGTCCCGAACAAGAGTGTGGTGTTGGTCTGTTTCAGTAGCTCATATTTTGCATGATGTACAGTGAGTCTTTGCTTATAGTAGTAAAGACGTTTTTTGAAAGAATGTTCCCTTGCTGTTATAAGCTACTATCCGTTATAAGCTACTGTAACATATGCAGTCCATCCCGAGTTTAACATTGAAAAACGGATTCACAAATAACTTTCTTGGTTTGCACCTGCTCGCATGTTCTCATTAGACATACGAGGTATATGTTTTTAATTTGAACAAAGATATACACTAAAATGATTCAGATTTTTCCGGATGTTAAAATTTATAAGTAATTATTATTTAGTAATTAAGTTTATTAGTAGAAAATAAAAGTAATATTTAAAGAAATAAAAGATAACAGTAACAGTTAAAATGCTGGTAAGTTAAACAAGGTGCACAATATATTTTAGATTGGGTCACAAGCTATAATTAAGGTGCAATATCATATTATTTGGTTTTATTAGTGGAAAATCTTTACTAGTAGTTGGGAAAATACAAAAATAGTTTCTTTGGTGGTTTAAACATGTAGTTAGTGTATAAGGGTGACAAGTAAAGGGGAGATTGAAGCTGCTGGCCACCTTGGGTCTGGCAAATTATGTTGGTTGATTCGCAGTGTTGAACTCATGACAACTTTGTTTTGAGTAGTGTTTCAGCGCAGTCGTTGCCTGGCATAAGAGTGAAGTTGTCTGACATAGCTTGCGCTTTTTGTTTTTGCAAAAGTTCCTATTCGTCCATAGTACAGGTGGTACTTGGTAATAGGTGGGAGCAAGTAAGTCAGAGTGTGGTGTTGGTCTGTTTCATTAACTCATATTTTGCATGTTGTACAGTGAGCCTTTGCTTATAGTGGTAAAGACGTTTTGTGAAAGAATGTTCACTTGCTGTTATAAGCGACTACCCTTCATTAGCTACTGTACCATATGCAGTCCATCCCGAGTTTGACAATTAAAAACGGATTCACAAATAACTTTCTTGGTTTGCACTTACTCGCATGATCTCATTAGACATACGAGGTACATGTTTTTAATTTAAACAAAAATATACACTAAAATGATTCAGATTTTTCCGGATGTTAAAATTAAGAAGTAATTATTATTTAGTAATTAAGTTTATTAGTAGAAAGTAATAAAAGTAATAGTTAAAGAAATAAAAAATAATAGTAAGAGTTAAAATGTTGGTAAGTTAAACAAGGTGCAGAATATATTTTAGAATGGGTCACAAGCTATAATTAAGGTGCAATATAATATTATTTGGTTTTATTAGTGGAAAATCTTTACTAGTAGTTGGGAAAATACTAAAATAGTTTCTTTCGAGGTTTAAAGAAGTAGTTAGTGTATAAGGGTGAGAAGTTAAAAGGGAGATTGAAGCTGCTGGCCACCTTGGGTCTGGCAAATTCTGTTGGATGATTCGCAGTGTTGAACTCATGACAACTTTGTTTTGAGTAGTGTTTCAGCGCAGTCGTTGTCTGGCATAAGAGTGAAGTTGTCTGACATAGCTTGCGCTTTTTGTTTTTGCAAAAGTTCCCTTTCATCCATAGTACAGGTGGTACTTGGTAATAGGTGGGAGCAAGTAGGTGAGAGTGTGGTGTTGATCTGTTTCAGTAGCTCATATTTTGCATGATGTACAGTGAGTCTTTTCTTTCAGTAGTAAAGACGTTTTGTGAAAGAATGATCACTTGCTGTTATAAGCGACTATCCGTCATAAGCTAGTGTACTATATGCAGTCCATCCCGAGTTTAACATTGAAAAACGGATTCACAAATAACTCTCTTGGTTTGCACCTACTCGCATGATCTCATTAGACATACGAGGTACATGTTTTTAATTTAAACAAAAATATACACTAAAATGATTCAGATTTTTCCGGATGTTAAAATTTATAAGTAATTATTATTTAGTAATTACGTTTATTAGTAGAAAATAATAAAAGTAATAGTTAAAGAAATAAAAAATAATAGTAAGAGTTAAAATGTTGGTAAGTTAAACAAGGTGCAGAATATATTTTAGAATGGGTCACAAGCTATAATTAAGGTGCAATATCATATTATTTGGTTTTATTAGTGGAAAATCTTTACTAGTAGTTGGGAAATTACAAAAATAGTTTCTTTGGTGGTTTAAACATGTAGTTAGTGTATAACGGTGACAAGTAAAGGGCAGATTGAAGCTGCTGGCCACCTTGGGTCTGGCAAATTATGTTGGTTGATTCGCAGTGTTGAACTCATGACAACTTTGTTTTGAGTAGTGTTTCAGCGCAGTTGTTGCCTGGCATAAGAGTGAAATTGTCTGACATAGCTTGCGCTTTTTGTTTTTGCAAAAGTTCCTATTTGTCCATAGTACAGGTGGTACTTGGAAATAGGTGGGAGCAAGTAAGTCAGAGTGTGATGTTGGTCTGTTTCAGTAGCTCATATTTTACGTGATGTACAGTGAGTCTGCTTATAGAAGTAGAGACGTTTTCTGAAAGAATGTTCACTTGCTGTTATAAGCGACTATCCGTCATAAGCTACTGTACCATATGCAGTCCATCCCGAGTTTAACATTGAAAAACGGATTCACAAATAACTTTCTTGGTTTGCACCTGCTCGCATGTTCTCATTAGACATACGAGGTACATGTTTTTAATTTAAACAAAAATATACACTAAAATGAGATTTTTCCGGATGTTAAAATTAAGAAGTAATTATTATTTAGTAATTAAGTTTATTAGTAGAAAATAATAAAAGTAATAGTTAAAGAAATAAAAAATAACAGTAAGAGTTAAAATGTTGGTAAGTTAAACAAGGTGCAGAATATATTTTAGAATGGGTCACAAGCTATAATTAAGGTGCAATATCATATTATTTGGTTTTATTAGTGGAAAATCTTTACTAGTAGTTGGGAAAATACAAAAATAGTTTCTTTGGTGGTTTAAACAAGTAGTTAGTGTATAACGGTGACAAGTAAAGGGCAGATTGAAGCTGCTGGCCACCTTGGGTCTGGCAAATTATGTTGGTTGATTCGCAGTGTTGAACTCATGACAACTTTGTTTTGAGTAGTGTTTCAGCGCAGTCGTTGGCCGGCATAAGTGTGAAATTGTCTGACATAGCTTGCGCTTTTTGTTTTTGCAAAAGTTCCTATTTGTCCATAGTACAGGTGGTACTTGGAAATAGGTGGGAGCAAGTAAGTCAGAGTGTGATGTTGGTCTGTTTCAGTAGCTCATAATTTACGTGATGTACAGTGAGTCTGCTTATAGAAGTAAAGACGTTTTGTGAAAGAATGTTCATTTGTTGTTATAAGCGACTATCCTTCATAAGCTAGTGTACTATATGCAGTCCATCCCGAGTTTAACATTGAAAAACGGATTCACAAATAACCTTCTTGGTTTGCACCTGCTCGCATGATCTCATTAGACATACGAGGTACATGTTTTTAATTTAAACAAAAATATACACTAAAATAATTCAGATTTTACCGGATGTTAAAATTAAGAAGTAATTATTATTTAGTAATTAAGTTTATTAGTAGAAAATAATAAGGGTAATAGTTAAAGAAATAAAAAATAACAGTAAGAGTTAAAATGTTGGTAAGTTAAACAATGTGCAGAATATATTTTAGAATGGGTCACAAGCTATAATTAAGGTGCAATATCATATCATTTGGTTTTATTAGAGGAAAATTATTACTAGTAGTTGGGAAAATACAAAAATAGTTTCTTTGGTGGTTTAAACAAGTAGTTAGTGTATAACGGTGACAAGTAAAGGGCAGATTGAAGCTGCTGGCCACCTTGGGTCTGGCAAATTATGTTGATTGATTCGCAATGTTGAACTCGTGATAACTTTGTTTTGAGTAGTGTTTCAGCGCAGTCGTTGGCCGGCATAAGTGTGAAGTTGTCTGATATAGCTTGTTCTTTTTGATTTTTAAAAGTTCCTTTTTGTCCATAATACAGGCGGTATTTGGTAATAGGTGGGAACAAGTAAGCCAGAGTGTGGTGTTGGTCTGTTTCAGTAAGTCATATTTTGCATATTGTATAGTGAGCCTTTGCTTATAGTGGTAAAGACGTTTTATGAAAGAATGTTCACTTGCTGTTATAAGCGACTACCCTTCATTAGCTACTGTACCATATGCAGTCCATTACGAGTTTAACAATGAAAAACGGATTCAGAAATAACTTTCTTGGTTTGCACCTACTCACATGATCTCATTAGACATACGAGGTACATGTTTTTAATTTTAACAAAAATATACACTAAATCTATTCAGATTTTTCCGGATGTTAAAATTAAGAAGTAATTATTATTTAGTAATTAAGTTTATTAGTAAAAAGTAATAAAAGTAATAGTTAAAGAAATAAAAAATAACAGTAAGAGATAAAATGTTGGTAAGTTAAACAAGGTGCAGAATATATTTTAGAATGGGTCACAAGCTATAATTAAAGTGCAATATCATATTATTTGGTTTTATTAGTGGAAGATCTTTACTAGTAGTTGGGAAAATACAAAAATAGTTTCTTTTGTGGTTTAAACAAGTAGTTAGTGTATAAGGGTGAGAAGTAAAGGGGAGATTGAAGCTGCTGGCCACCTTGGGTCTGGCAAATTATGTTGATTGATTGGCAATGTTGAACTCATGACAACTTTGTTTTGAGTAGTGTTTCAGCGCAGTCGTTGCCTGGCATAAGAGTGAAGTTGTCTAATATAGCCTGCGCTTTTTTTTTTTGCAAAAGTTCCTATTCGTCTATAATACAGGTGGTATTTGGTAATAGGTGGGAGCAAGTAAGTCAGAGTGTGGTGTTGGTCTGTTTCAGTAACTCATATTTTCCATGTTTTACAGTGAGCCTTTGCTTATAATGGTAAAGACGTTTTGTGAAAGAATGTTTACTTGCTGTTATAAGGGACTACCCGTCATTAGCTACTGTACCATATGCAGTCCATCCCGAGTTTAACAATTAAAAACAGATTCAGAAATAACTTTCTTGGTTTGCACCTACTCGCATGATCTCATTAGATATACGAGGTACATGTTTTTAATTTAAACAAAAATATACACTAAAATGATTCAGATTTTTCCGGATGTTAAAATTTATAAGTAATTATTATTTAGTAATTAAGTTTATTAGTAGAAAATAATAAAAGTAATAGTTAAAGAAATAAAAAATAACAGTAAGAGATAAAATGTTGGTAAGTTAAACAAGGTGCAGAATATATTTTAGAATGGGTCACAAGCTATAATTAAGGTGCAATATCATATTATTTGGTTTTATTAGTGGAAAATCTTTACTAGTAGCTGGGAAAATACAAAAATAGTTTCTTTGGTGGTTTAAACATGTAGTTAGTGTATAACGGTGACAAGTAAAGGGCAGATTGAAGCAGCTGGCCACCTTGGGTCTAGCAAATTATGTTGGATGATTTGCAGTGTTGAACTCATGACAACTTTGTTTTAAGTAGTGTTTCAGCGCAGTGATTGCCTGGTATAAGAGCGAAGTTGTATGACATAGCTTGCGCTTTTGGTTTTTGCAAAAGTTCCCTTTCATCCATAGTACAGGTGGTACTTGGTAATAGGTGGGAGCAAGTAGGTGAGAGTGTGGTGTTGATCTGTTTCAGTAGCTCGTATTTTGCATGATGTACAGTGAGTCTATACTTATGGAAGTAAAGACGTTTTGTGAAAGAATGTTCACTTGTTGTTATAAGCGACTATCCGTCATAAGCTAGTGTACTATATGCAGTCCATCCCGAGTTTAACATTGAAAAACGGATTCACAAATAAGTTTCTTGGTTTACACCTGCTCGCATGTTCTCATTAGACATACGAGGTACATGTTTTTAATTTAAATAAAAATATACTCTAAATTGATTCAGATTTTTCCGGATGTTAAAATTAAGAACAAATTATTATTTAGTAATTAAGTTTATTAGTAGAAAATAATAAAAGTAATAGTTAAAGAAATAAAAAATAACAGTAAGAGATAAAATGTTGGTAAGTTAAACAAGGTGCAGAATATATTTTAGAATGGGTCACAAGCTATAATTAAGGTGCAATATAATATTATTTGGTTTTATTAGTGGAAAATCTTTACTAGTAGTTGGGAAAATACAAAAATAGTTTCTTTGGTGGTTTAAAATAGTATTTAGTGTACAAGGGTGACAAGTAAAGGGCAGATTGAAGCTGCTGGCCACCTTGGGTCTGGCAAAATATGTTGATTGATTCGCAATGTTGAACTCATGACAACTTTGTTTTGAGTAGTGTTTCAGCACAGTCGTTGCCTGGCATAAGAGTGAAGTTGTCTGATATAGCTTGCGCTTTTTGTTTTTGCAAAAGTTCCTTATCGTCCATAGTACAGGTGGTATTTGGTAATAGGTGGGAGCAAGTAAGTCAGAGTGTCGTGTTGGTCTGTTTCAGTAACTCATTTTTTGCATGTTGTACAATGAGCCTTTGCTTATAGTGGTAAAGAGGTTTTGTGAAAGAATGTTCACTTGCTGTTATAAGCGACTACCCGTCATTAGCTACTGTACCATATGCAGTCCATCCCGAGTTTAACAATTAAAAACGGATTCACAAATAACTTTCTTGGTTTGCACCTACTCGCATGTTCTCATTAGACATACGAGGCACATGTTTTAATTTAAACAAAAATATACACTATAATGATTCAGATTTTACCGGAGGTTAAACTTAAGAAGTAATTATTATTTAGTAATTAAGTTTATTAGTAGAAAATAATAAAAGTAGTAGTTAAAGAAATAAAAAATAACAGTAAGGGATAAAATGTTGGTAAGTTAAACAAGGTACACAATATATTTTAGAGTGGGTCACAAGCTATAATTAAGGTGCAATATAATATTATTTGGTTTTATTAGTGGAAAATCTTTACTAGTAGTTGGGAAAATACAAAAATAGTTTCTTTGGTGGTTTAAACAAGTAGTTAGTGTATAAGGGTGGCAAGTAAAGGGCAGATTGAAGCTGCTGGCCACCTTGGGTCTGGCAAATTATGTTGGATGATTCACAGTGCTGAACTCATGACAACTTTGTTTTGAGTAGTGTTTCAGCGCAGTCGTTCCCTGGCATAAGAGTGAAGTTGTCTGACATAGCTTGCGCTTTTTGTTTTTGCAAAAGTTCCCTTTCGTCCATACTACAGGTGGTACTTGGTAATAGGTGGGAGCAAGTAGGTGAGAGTGTGGTGTTGATCTGTTTCAGTAGCTCATATTTTGCATGATGTACAGTGAGTGTTTGCTTATAGTAGTAAAGACGTTTTGTGAAAGAATGTTCACTTGTTGTTATAAGCGACTATCCGTCATAAGCTAGTGTACTATATGCAGTCCATCCCGAGTTTAACATTGAGAAATGGATTCACAAATAACTTTCTTGGTTTCCACCTGCTCGCATGTTCTCATTAGACATACGAGGTACATGTTTTTAATTTAAACAAAAATATACACTAAAATGATTCAGATTTTTCTGGATGTTAAAATTAAGAAGTAATTATTATTTAGTAATTAAGTTTATTAGTAGAAAATAATAAAAGTAGTAGTTAAAGAAATAAAAAATAGCAGTAAGAGTTAAAATGTTGGTAAGTTAAACAAGGTGCAGAATATATTTTAGAATGGGTCACAAGCTATAATTAAGGTGCAATATCATATTATTTGGTTTTATTAGTGGAAAATCTTTACTAGTAGTTGGGAAAATACAAAAATAGTTTCTTTGGTGGTTTAAACATGTAGTTAGTGTACAACTGTGACAAGTAAAGGGCAGATTGAAGCTGCTGGCCACCTTGGGTCTGGCAAAATATGTTGGTTGATTCGCATTGTTGAACTCATGACAACTTTGTTTTGAGTATTGTTTCAGCGCAGTCGTTGCCTGGCATAATTGTGAAGTTGTCTGATATAGCTTGTTCTTTTTGATTTTTAAAAGTTCCTTTTCGTCCATAATACAGGCGGTATTTGGTAATAGGTGGGAACAAGTAAGCCAGAGTGTGGTGTTGGTCTGTTTCAGTAAGTCATATTTTGCATATTGTACAGTGAGCCTTTGCTTATAATGGTAAAGACGTTTTATGAAAGAATGTTCACTTGCTGTTATAAGCGACTACCCTTCATTAGCTACTGTACCATATGCAGTCCATCCCGAGTTTAACAATTAAAAACGGATTCACAAATAACTTTCTTGGTTTCCACCTACTCGCATGATCTCATTAGACATACGAGGTACATGTTTTTAATTTAAACAAAAATATACACTAAAATGATTCAGATTTTTCCGGATGTTAAAATTAAGAAGTAATTATTATTTAGTAATTAAGTTTATTAGTAGAAAGTAATAAAAGTAATAGTTAAAGAAATAAAAAATAACAGTAAGGGATAGAATGTTGGTAAGTTAAACAAGGTGCAGAATATATTTTAGAGTGGGTCACAAGCTATAATTAAGGTGCAATATAATATTATTTGGTTTTATTAGTGGAAAATCTTTACTAGTAGTTGGGAAAATACAAAAATAGTTTCTTTTGTGGTTTAAACAAGTAGTTAGTGTATAAGGGTGGCAAGTAAAGGGCAGATTGAAGCTGCTGGCCACCTTGGGTCTGGCAAATTATGTTGGATGATTCACAGTGCTGAACTCATGACAACTTTGTTTTGAGTAGTGTTTCAGTGCAGTCGTTGCCTGGCATAAGAGTGAAGTTGTATGACATAGCTTGCGCTTTTTGTTTTTGCAAAAGTTCCTATTCGTCCATACTACAGGTGGTACTTGGTAATAGATGGGAGCAAGTAGGTGAGAGTGTGGTGTTGATCTGTTTCAGTAGCTCATATTTTGCATGATGTACAGTGAGTCTTTGCTTATAGTAGTAAAAACGTTTTGTGAAAGAATGTTCACTTGTTGTTATAAGCGACTATCCGTCATAAGCTAGTGTACTATATGCAGTCCATCCCGAGTTTAACATTGAAAAACGGATTCACAAATAACTTTCTTGGTTTGCACCTGCTCGCATGTTCTCATTAGACATACGAGGTACATGTTTTTAATTTAAACAAAAATATACCCTAAAATGATTTAGATTTTTCCGGATGTTAAAATTAAGAAGTAATTATTATTTAGTAATTAAGTTTATTAGTAGAAGATAACTATTACTTTAACTATTACTTAATAGTTAAAGAAATAAAAATTAACACTAAGAGTTAAAATGTTGGTAAGTTAAACAAGGTGCACAATATATTTTAGAATGGGTCACAAGCTATAATTAAGGTGCAATATCATATTATTTGGTTTTATTAGTGGAAAATCTCTACTAGTAGTTGGGAAAATACAAAAATAGTTTCTTTGGTGGTTTAAACAAGTAGTTAGTGTATAAGGGTGACAAGTAAAGGGCAGATTGAAGCTGCTGGCCACCTTGGGTCTGGCAATTTATGTTGATTGATTGGCAATGTTGAACTCATGACAACTTTGTTTTGAGTAGTTTTTCAGCGCAGTCGTTGCCTGGCATAAGAGTGAAGTTGTTTGATATAGCTTGCGCTTTTTGTTTTTGCAAAAGTTCCTATTCGTCCATAGTACAGGTGGTATTTGGTAATAGATGGGAGCAAGTAAGTCAGAGTGTGGTGTTGGTCTGTTTCAGTAACTCATATTTTTCATGTTGTACAGTGATCCTTTGCTTATAGTGGTAAAGACGTTTTGTGAAAGTATGTTCACTTGCTGCTATAATCGACTACCCGTCATTAGCTACTGTACCATATGCAGTCCATCCCGAGTTTAACATTGAATAACGGATTCAGAAATAACTTTCTTGGTTTGCACTTACTCGCATGCTCTCATTAGACATACGAGGTACATGTTTTTAATTTAAACAAAGGTATATACTAAAATGATTAAAATTTTTCCGGATGTTAAAATTAAGAAGTAATTATTATTTAGTAATTAAGTTTATTAGTAGAAAATAATAAAAGTAATAGTTAAAGAAATAAAAAAATAACAGTAAGAGTTAAAATGTTGGTAAGTTAAACAAGGTGCACAATATATTTTAGAATGGGTCACAAGCTATAATTAGGGTGCAATATCATATTATTTGGTTTTATTAGTGGAAAATCTTTACTAGTAGTTGGGAAAATACAAAAATAGTTTCTTTGGTGGTTTAAACAAGTAGTTATTGTATAAAGGTGACAAGTAAAGGGCAGATTGAAGCTGCTGGCCATCTTGGGTCTGGCAATTTATGTTGGATGATTTGCAGTGTTGAACTTATGACAACTTAGTTTTGAGTAGTATTTCATCGCAGTCGTTGCCTGGCATAAGAGTGAAGTTGTCTGACATAGCTTGCGCTTTTTGTCTTTGCAAAAGTTCCCTTTCATCTATACTACAGGTGGTACTTGGTAATAGGTGGGAGCAAGTAGGTGAGAGTGTGGTGTTGATCTGTTTCAGTAGCTCATATTTTGCATGATGTACAGTGAGTCTTTTCTTTCAGTAGTAAAGACGTTTTGTGAAAGAATGTTCACTTGTTCTTATAAGCGACTATCCGTCATAAGCTAGTGTACTATATGCGGTCCATCCCGAGTTTAACAATGAAAAACGGATTCACAAATAAGTTTCTTGGTTTGCACCTGCTCGCATGTTCTCATTAGACATACGAGGTACATGTTTTTAATTTAAACAAAAATATACACTAAATTGATTCAGATTTTTCCGGATGTTAAAATTAAGAAGTAATTATTATTTAGTAATTAAGTTTATTAGTAGAAAATAATAAAAGTAATAGTTAAAGAAATAAATAACAGTTAGAGTTAAAATGTTGGTAAGTTAAACAAGGTGCAGAATATATTTTAGAATGGGTCACAAGCTATAATTAAGGTGCAATATCATATTATTTGGTTTTATTAGTTGAAAATCTTTACTAGTAGTTGGGAAAATACAAAAATAGTTTCTTTGGTGGTTTAAACAAGTAGTTAGTGTATAAGGGTGACAAGTAATGGGGAGATTGAAGCTGCGGGGAACCTTGGGTCTGGCAAATTATGTTGATTCATTGGCAATGTTGAACTCATGACAACTTTGTTTTGAGTAGTGTTTCAGCGCAGTCGTTGCCTGGCATAAGAGTGAAGTTGTCTGATATAGCTTGCGCTTTTTGTTTTTGCAAAAGTTCCTATTCGTCCATAGTACAGGTGGTATTTGGTAATAGGTGGGAGCAAGTAAGTCAGAGTGTGGTGTTGGTCTGTTTCAGTAACTCATATTTTGCATGTTTTACAGTGAGCCTTTGCTTATAGTGGTAAAGACGTTTTGTGAAAGAATGTTTACTTGCTGTTATAAGGGACTACCCATCATTAGCTACTGTACCATATGCAGTCCATCCCGAGTTTAACAATTAAAAACAGATTCAGAAATAACTTTCTTGGTTTGCACCTACTCGCATGATCTCATTAGATATACGAGGTACATGTTTTTAATTTAAACAAAAATATACACTAAAATGATTCAGATTTTTCCGGATGTTAAAATTAAGAAGTAATTATTATTTAGTAATTAAGTTTATTAGTAGAAAATAATAAAAGTAATAGTTAAAGAAATAAAAAATAACAGTAAGAGATAAAATGTTGGTAAGTTAAACAAGGTGCAGAATATATTTTAGAATGGGTCACAAGCTATAATTAAGGTGCAATATCATATTTGGTTTTATTAGTGGAAAATTTTTACTAGTAGTTGGGAAAATACAAAAATAGTTTCTTTGGTGGTTTAAACAAGTACTTAGTGTATAAGGGTGACAAGTAAAGGGCAGATTGAAGCTGCTGGCCACCTTGGGTCTGGCAAATTATGTTGGATGATTTGCAGTGTTGAACTCATGACAACTTTGTTTTGAGTAGTGTTTCAGCGCAGTCGTTGCCTGGTATAAGAGCGAAGTTGTATGACATAGCTTGCGCTTTAGGTTTTTGCAAAAGTTCTCTTTCATCCATAGTACAGGTGGTACTTGGTAATAGGTGGGAGCAAGTAGGTCAGAGTGTGGTGTTGATCTGTTTCAGTAGCTCATATTTTGCATGATGTACAGTGAGTCTTTGCTTATAGAAGTAAAGACGTTTTGTGAAAGAATGTTCACTTGCTGTTATAAGCGACTACCCGTAATTAGCTACTGTACCATATGCAGTCCATCCCGAGTTTAACAATTAAAAACGGATTCACAAATAACTCTCTTGGTTTGCACCTACTCGCATGATCTCATTAGACATACGAAGTACATGTTTTTAATTTAAACAAAAATATACACTAAAATGATTCAGATTTTTCTGGATGTTAAAGTTAAGAAGTAATTATTATTTAGTAATTAAGTTTATTAGTAGAAAATAAAAGTAATAGTTAAAGAAATAAAAATTAACAGTAAGAGAAAATGTTGGTAAGTTAAACAAGGTGCACAATATATTTTAGAATGGGTCACAAGCTATAATTAAGGTGCAATATCATATTATTTGGTTTTATTAGTGGAAAATCTTTATTAGTAGTTGGGAAAATACAAAAATAGTTTATTTGGTGGTTTAAAGATGTAGTTAGTGTATAAGGGTGACAAGTAAAGAGCAGATTGAAGCTGCTGGCCATCTTGGGTCTGGCAAATTATGTTGATTGATTCGCAATGTTGAACTCATGACAACTTTGTTTTGAGTAGTGTTTCAGCGCAGTCGTTGCCTGGCATAAGAGTAAAGTTGTCTGATATAGCTATAATTAAGGTGCATGATGTACAGTGAGTCTTTGCTTATAGTACTAAGGACGTTTTGTGAAAGAATGTTCACTTGCTGTTATAAGCGACTTCCTGTCATTAGCTACTGTACCATATGCAGTCCATCCCGAGTTTAACATTGAAAAACGGATTCACAAATAAGTTTCTTGGTTTGCACCTGCTCGCATGTTCTCATTAGACATACGAAAATCTTTACTAGTAGTTGGAAAATACAAAAATAGTTTCTTTGGTGGTTTAAACAAGTAGTTAGTGTGTAAGGGTGAGAAGTAAAGGGCAGATTGAAGCTGCTGGCCACCTTGGGTCTGGCAAATTATGTTGGATGATTCGCAGTGTTAAACTCATGACAACTTTGTTTTGAGTAGTGTTTCAGCGCAGTCGTTGCCTGGCATAAGAGTAAAGTTGTGTGGCATAGCTTGCGCTTTTTGTTTTTGGAAAAGTTCCCTTTCGTCCATAGTATAGGTGGTACTTGGTAATAGGTGGGAGCAAGTAAGTCAGAGTGTGGTGTTGGTCTGTTTCAGTAGGTCATATTTTGTATGATGTACAGTGAGTCTTTGCTTATAGTGGTAAAGACATTTTCTGAAAGAATGTTCACTTGCTGTTATAAGCGACTATCCGTCATAAGCTACTGTACCACATGTAGTCCATCCCGAATTTAACATTGAGAAACGGATTCACAAATAACTTTCTTGGTTTGCACCTGCTTGCATGCTCTCATTAGACATACGAGGTACATGTTTTTATTTTAAACAAAAATATACACTAAAATGATTCAGATTTTTCCGGATGTTAAAATTAAGAAGTAATTATTATTTAGTAATTAAGTTTATTAGTAGAAAATAGTAAAAGTAATAGTTAAAGAAATAAAAAAATAACAGTAAGAGTTAAAATGTTGGTAAGTTAAACAAGGTGCACAATATATTTTAGAATGGGTCACAAGCTATAATTAAGGTGCAATATATTATTTGGTTTTATTAGTGGAAAATCTTTACTAGTAGTTGGGAAATACAAAAATAGTTTCTTTGGTGGTTTAAACAAGTAGTTAGTGTGTAAGGGTGAGAAGTAAAGGGCAGATTGAAGCTGCTGGCCACCTTGGGTCTGGCAAATTATGTTGGATGATTCGCAGTGTTAAACTCATGACAACTTTGTTTTGAGTAGTGTTTCAGCGCAGTCATTGCCTGGCATAAGAGTAAAGTTGTGTGGCATAGCTTGCGCTTTTTGTTTTTGGAAAAGTTCCCTTTCGTCCATAGTATAGGTGGTACTTGGTAATAGGTGGGAGCAAGTAAGTCAGAGTGTGGTGTTGGTCTGTTTGAGTAGCTCATATTTTGCATGATGTACAGTGAGTCTTTGCTTATAGTGGTAAAGACATTTTCTGAAAGAATGTTCACTTGCTGTTATAAGCGACTATCTGTCATAAGCTACTTTACCATATGCAGTCCATCCCGAATTTAACATTGAGAAACGGATTCAGAAATAACTTTCTTGGTTTGCACCTGCTCGCATGTTCTCATTAGACATGCGAGGTACATGTTTTAAATTTAAACAAAAATTTACACTAAAATGATTCAGATTTTTCCGGATATTAAAATTAAGAAGTAATTATTATTTAGTAATTAAGTTTATTAGTAGAAAATAATAAAAGTAATAGTTAAAGAAATAAAAAAATAATAGTAAGAGTTAAAATGTTGGTAAGTTAAACAAGGTGCACAATATATTTTAGAATGGGTCGCAAGCTATAATTAAGGTGCAATATCATATTATTTGGTTTTATTAGTGGAAAATCTTTACTAGTAGTTGGGAAAATACAAAAATAGTTTCTTTGGTGGTTTAAACAAGTAGTTAGTGTATAAGGGTGAGAAGTAAAGGGCAGATTGAAGCTGCTGGCCACCTTGGGTCTAGCAAATTATGTTGGGTGATTCGCAGTGTTGAACTCATGACAACTTTGTTTTGAGTAGTGTTTCAGCGAAGTCGTTGCCTGGCATAAGAGTGAAGTTGTCTGATATAGCTTGCGCTTTTTGTTTTTGCAAAGTTCCTATTCGTCCATAGTACAGGTGGTATTTGGTAATAGGTGGGAGCAAGTAAGTCAGAGTGTGGTGTTGGTCTGTTTCAGTAACTGATATTTTGCATGTTGTACAGTGAGCCTTTGCTTATAGTACTAAGGACGTTTTGTGAAAGAATGTTCACTTGCTGTTATAAGCGACTTCCCGTCATTAGCTACTGTACCATATGCAGTCCATCCCGAGTTTAACATTGAAAAACGGATTCACAAATAACTTTCTTGGTTTGCACCTGCTCGCATGTTCTCATTAGACATACGAGGTACATGTTTTTAATTTAAACAAAAATATACACTAAAATAGGTCCACGATGTGAACATGTGTCTACTGCTGTGAGTTGTAACGTTGCATAGGTGGTGTTGTTTACTCAGTAATCGAGTGCAACAGAGCATGTTTGACCATTTCACTCCCAATGATTGATAATTCAATCAGCTTTAATCTGAGGAAGGGATCGAAAGCCAATTTCTCCTAACTGTACAATACATGTATATCTGGTAAGAAAATGAAAGAGAAAATTGAAGTTAATCACTCTTGGGAGTGAAAGGGTTGAAAAACCAAAGACACGAGGTTTGTCTACTTTTATTTTATTATTGTCTTTGAAATATGTATTCATAACAGTAAAAGTATTTTTGTTTTATGGATTGAGATATGGATATTTTCTAGAACGAGATAATGTAAAAACGTGTTTTGTCCACATGGATTGCTTGGGTTTAATCACAATACATGTTCAAAAATTATTGCCCTTTGTCATTTTTATCAGCATGAGCATATGGAACATGGAATGAAACTTGTAACAGTAATGGTAATAGTAACAGTAACAGTAATGCTAACATAGGAATGGTAATATTGTAACAGTAATATATTCTGCATAATTTCTTAACAACTTTTGAAAAACAAACAGAGCAGAATGTTCTTTGTGAAGTTACTGTCAACATGGATATGTTTGTTGAAGTTCATTGCAACTTCATGTTGGAAACAATCTTGGTTGTAGTGTTATATGATATTTCTACTTGTGGTAGATTCAGAAAGGTTTGAATAACAGTTTCCTCTTGGGTATCAGTGTTGTTGCCATTCAGAAATTGTAGAGCAGCTCTGATGATGTCATCAAACATGGTGACAGTGACTTTGTTGGTGGGTGTCTTGATATGGCATTGTAATCGACATTGGCTTGGACAATTCACTTTCTTTTGGATCATGTTGCAATTGTCACACTTGACAATAGGAGAATCATCTGCGGTGACTTTCTTGTTGCACTTGACACATGAGAAGTATTGCGTGAAATCAGCTACACCTTGGATTTCAGCAATTGTTGTTGCTGTAGTGAAGCTGTCTGGTAGCTGCGTTGGCACTGCAAGCATTTCGACAAATGGATCAGTGGACTGTATTTGGCATCCTTCTCGGGGAGTGTTGACATACGGTACACCATTTTGATCTTTCCTGACTTTTATATTGGTGAATGTATATGTTTCACCCTCCTTCACTTCATTTGTAAAATTCTCCCAAAGAACAATCTTGATGGAGGCTTTTGGGTCCACGAGATATCCTTCTCGTTTCCTGATGGGTCCATGTCTTGTGGTGATTCTCTTCTCTCCAGACAGCTGTATAATTTTTGCTTTCAATGTTATCAGTTGCCCATCGTTAGCACCTGATAGAGATTGGATGTTCTGAACTGACTGCATGTGGAGAATTGGGAATTTGACTTCTGCAGTTTCAAGCTGAGTTGTCTTGTTCATTAGGACACTGGGAGTTTCAGATGCTGCATCTTTAAGGCTTACGTTTGTAAGCTTTACTGGAGATTTGTTGTTACAGAACGTAGCGAACTCAGTGTGCTTGCCCGGGGAAAAACACACTCCTCTGAGTACCTTATCTTCAGTCTGAAGTTGCATGTCAAAGTAGTTTGTTTTTTCACTTTTTTTAACTGGAGATAGGTTGTGAATATATCCAGTTAGTTTTCCCTGGTCCATCCTGATGAGGTTATTCTGTTAAGGAAAGAGAATTAAGAGAATTGAGAGAAACAAAGAGAAAAAATAACAAGAAAATTAAAATGAAGACTTACCTGTGTTACTATGATTATTCTCTGATTTTTTTAATGACTAAACTAACTAAGGTTATCATCAAAGTTAGATTACCTTTAAAATTACCGTAATTCTTAACAACAGTATTACAACATAACATGTCAGTTATTGACAGCAGTTATACAGTCTTGGTGTTAATGTACCTATTTAATTTCAGGTCGTAATATATGCACAAATAGGCTTGTGATCAGAAAAATATGTCTCCAAGACTTGTGGTGTAACAGTTGGGTCTGGTAAATTAGTGTAGATGTGATCAATACATGTTCTATGGTCAGTGGTGTAATGAGAAATCAACTGTCTATAATTGTAGTCTCTAATAAACAGATTACTGAGAGGAAGCCGGTCACTTTCATTTAACCAGTTGAGGTTGAAATCTCCAATAAAAACATTAAAAGCAGTAGATGGCTGCATGTCAAGGATTTCTCTCAACGCTGTACACATTTGTCGTACTGGTACTTTAGGAGACCGATATACACCTATGATGGTTAGATGTGAGAGGGGCATGACCCTTACAATAGTTATCTCAATACCATTAGTGTTGTGGCAATATGGATACCCAGGGATGAAATCAATGCGACTGTAGATTGCTGTACCTCCATATGGTCTTGTGTTAAGACTGGACTGACTGTTGTTTTTAAACAGAGTGTATCCATCAATGTCATACATATTATCACTATCTGATTGACAAAATCTTGTTGCTTGTGACGTCACAAGCTTTAAAATGCAACGATTTTATTTTTTTATTTTTCTGGGTTAGAGATCTGCATGCGGTGATTGGTTCATATTATCATGTGATTTGTGATGACGTTGTGATCAAGTGACTTGGCGGGCGAGCAGTTTCGCCATTTTGAAGACAGCAAGTTGCTTGCCTTAGTTGGCTCTGTGGATTATTTTATGGACCGCTCATCTTACTTACAAACGCATACGCCGGCTGCAGTAGACCCATACTAAATTTCATTGAGCGGTTTTGGCTTGGGTCGGTCCGTTCAGCCTCAAAAAGCCATATTGAAAGCCATGAAAGCAAATGCAATGAACTTATCAATGAACTGCATAACTATGCACAACTGTACAGAAATGTATGAAGAATTTGACATCCAGAACCTTGAGAACTTGAAGGAACAAGCTGAACGAAGTCGCTCGACATACAAAGACGAGAACCTGTGTAAAGACGGCGATTCTTGACAAGCGCTTGATAGCGGATTATATGGAACTGTTTAGTATGAGGGTGAACTTGAAGGTACTTTGTATTCTTTTACTTTGTATTATTCTTGTTGATACAAGTAAAGCGTCAGAAAATCTGGCTTTTGTTTGGGATCAAAATTTCACTCTGCTGTGCATTTATGTGCATTTATGTTGTTGTTGCAACTTTGGCTCGCTGCCATGAAGGTCAAACAATCAGTGGAACAGATGGCGTTATTATTTGAAAATTGGGAAATGGCTGAGGAAAAAGTGACCGTTGGTAGATCTCGCTTTGCTCAGTTTTATTGTATTCCCACAAATGTTTATGTGAAAGAAAACCGAAGTCCTGCAAGACAAAGTCGTGAGCCAAGCCACGTACCCTTGAATAACTTTTCACGCATTTTGAACAAGAGTAGAAAAAGCAGGCGACTAATACAAGAATACATTTCAAAGAATGTCCCAAAGTCGTCAAAAGTTCATGATTATACCCGAGCTTACGTACTTCACAATGCCAATGCGTTCCGAGAACGTGCATGTAAACAACATGTAAACAATAAAAAGCCACAGATGGAAATGGAAAGAGAAAATTAGGATCAATAAACCATCGCTGCGAGAAAGCTAGAAGCTCAAAAAGAAGATTGCCAAAAGTAACCGAGGTGCTAAGATACGTTTGTATTTTAAAATGTGTTAAAAAAACAGGCATTGCAAGATCAGACGTACTCAGAGATCAAAATCACAGAACCAAGTACAATGGGTTTTCTCTGTCAAGGGATATAGAAAAAAATTCCGGTCCTTCAGTTGTTGATCCAAACAAAACGATCATCGGTTGGTTTTCTGGATGCACGGAAGCCATACTTTAAGAGCGATTTTGGCTTGCATTGTTTTTAAGCGTTGGAAGACTTGAAAATAGCCGTACACAAATGCTTGATGTGTTACCAGCGGGACCCCCGTAAAGTACGAAGGGTTGTGTTTTGCAAATGCTCGATTATAGATAGCGCTTCAACCAATGTATCTGTGTTCTGAGCAATATTTGTGTGAAAGAACATCGAATAAGTAGTAGAAGACGTGTCGAAACTTGATAGAACTTGAACTTTTCCCTGCGGGCAGGGCGTCTCCCTTTGTCAGAAACTCTGCGGCTTTATGTAACGCGCGGCGCAAACGAACAGTCGGCGTTTAACTTCGTTTTGGTGCAGTAACTTTTTCGTGAGTATGTCTCAGTTGTATATAATAAAGGTTCTTTGTTTATTGTCTGAGGATATTGAATTACTAATAGGTTTGAGGCAAATATCACGCGAGATTAAGATACAAGATCTGTCAATGAAATGTCACGAGCATAATATCATAGAACGGGGAATCCCGAATCATCAGCTACTTAGCTTTCACTCACTTTCCGCTTTAACAAAAGCAGGAAAGACCGGCAGTGATTACATCGAGAATATTTGTCACTGAATACTTCAAAGTCTTCAAAAGCTCAAGGTTGATATCCGACTATCCGAGCCGTAATGTTCGCTCCACAAGCCCGTGATGCACGCCTTTGTTGTCACGGTATTCAAACGTCTGCAGCTTCCGATAGAGATTAATTTCGTATCGACCCAGAACTTTGCGTTAAAGCTTAATGCATAGCAGTCTTGAACATATCAGTGATCAGACTTGTACATGTAGGATGAGTAACGTCTGAGATGGCTTTTTCATACGAAGTAATTTCATCACGGGAAGTGTCATGTTTTAATGTGCTACAGAGATAAGTCTGAAAGCTTTCAATTACAGCTACTTGAACATGATGCAGACGCTGGGAAGATGAGATAAGGCTATTACGCTGTCTTACAGCTACTTAAGATGTCGGGTATTCCCCAGTCAATCCCATTACAAAATGACAACACAGTTCCTCCACAAAACATGTCAGCTTGAAAGGTTGCCAGGTTGTATAGCAAGCGTCACACAAGTACTGTCACGTGCATCGGAAAGCAATGAAAACTGGGTTGTTGCAAACGAAGAATATTCTTACGGGGCCTTCGATAATTGTTTTCTCTCAATTATTATAATAAACTTTTTCGTGAATATCTGTTTGACCAAAATTAGAAGAAAAGAGGGCAAGAAAAATAAAGGGAGCTCTTGGATCCGTCATGTGCAAAAACTGACTCGGCTATAATATCTTTTGCATATAAACGCACGACAAAAGTTCCTCTCCCGGGACCCCGCGTGTCTCTATTCATTGTACTAATGACGTCACAAGTGCACTGGCCACGGCCTGTCTTGTTTCAGAAAAAATACAGAGATCTGTGGTTGTGTAATTCAAATCTTTGCGTACATCTTCAATATGTCTGTGCAGTGACCTTGCATTAAGAAAGCAAAGCTTAAAAGGGATTTGGTGCTCACTGTAGAGAGGGGATACACAAAGCTTGAGGCGCCCTTCTGTTCGTAAATGCTCCATTTCAGTCTGCACATCAGTACTCACTGCTATTTTGTTTTCACAAAGCTCAGTGACATACAGTCCCTCAATTGTAGTTACTCTACTTAGGCCAACATAATGTATATGAGGTATTGCTTTTCTGGTGTCGAAGTTGACAACAATGCTAGCTTCTGTATCACCTTGTGACCTATGTATTGTTTTTGCAGCTGCTGGGTGGAGTGGAAATTGTTTTCTTACTACTTGAGCAGTTCTATTTCTACCTACTGCAAACTGAATAATGACAGGTATAATTGGAGTCCATGTAGGTTGAATGCCTTGTACATATAAGTTTCTGTTCTCATGGCGTGTCTTTTCTCCAACATGAGGATGGTCAAATTGTACCCATATTATTCCAGATGGTTTATCTCTGGTGCAATTTTATCTTTTTAATGACATTACCTGCACCATTTGTTATGCCATCTTCTGTTCGTATATTTATTGCAATTTCTGTTCTTTCCCCTTCTGCTAGCTGAAGGTTGGAAATTATTTGCCTTGTTTTCCTGGGGTCATGTGGTATCTGCTTCATGATTTTGTCCCTAAGCTCTGCAGAGTTAGCTCCTATAACACTATCTTGTGCTTTGATAGTATACTTGTCACCACATGCTGCACGGTGGACTCTATCATTGAACTCATTGACCTTGACATTTTGAAAGAACAAGTGAGGTATATGCATTGGGTAGTTATCAATAGTGTTTTCTTTGATACTTCTTTCCTTGATTTTCAAAATATCATTTTGAGTGTGTTTACCTTCTCGTAATCTGTTTAAAATTTCAGCAAAGACTTTGCTTTCTCTTTGCCTCATGATCTTTTGAAGCTCAAACATTTTAAAATATTGCTGCCATAGGTTAGGAACTAGAATTCCATATTCTGAGTTGTCCATGTCTTTAAATATGTACCCATCCATAACAGGTTGAAGTTGAAACAAATCACCAATTGCAATTATACTAACACCACCAAAGTCCTCTTTACTTCCTTTAATATCCTTCAGTCTATTGTTTATTTGTACATTGAACATGGTATTTCCTACCATTGATATTTCATCTAGAAATATTAGTTTTACACCTCCAAGTTGAGTTCTGAGAGTATTTAATCTACTTGAATCAAGATGTTTGTAATTTTTCAGAGACTGGCATGCTGGTATTGCCAGAGAGCTGTGTATTGTGTTACCTTTGATATTATAAGCAGCTTTTCCAGTAGGGGCTAGCAGTAATATTTTGATTTGATGAAAGTCATCACCAGCTCTGGTGTTGTAATACTTCAGCGCAGCCTGATCTAGTGCCTTAGTGACATGTGATTTACCCACACCTGCTCCTCCACTGAGAAAGCAATGGAATGGTTCATCACATGTTTTAATGAGATGGAGGACATGATAGAAGAATTCCTTTTGTTCTTTGTTCAACATTTGGACCATTTGTCTATAATCATGATCTTGTAACTCGTTAAATATTAGTTGTTCACTATTCGAGGCAGTGGAAGGAATTCCAATGTCGTCTGACAAATCATAGCCTTCATTGAAATCAGGGTGCAAGTCTTGCATGCCTTCAGCATCATCTTGGTATTCCATGTTCTGTGTAACAGGTGCTATCAGGTCATAATTACCATCAGACTCTTCAATATCATTTAAGTGTTCTTGGATCTCATTGAGATCTTCACTACAAATTGCATATTGTTTCATTTGTTCATCTATTATATTTTTGACAAGTACATAATGTTCTTGATAAGAAGAAAAATTACTAATCAAGTCAGTTTCTTCATTTCTCCACGATGTGAACAACATGATTAGTTCACGGTAATGCTTCTCTTGATCTACTTGTTTGTTAAAGCAAACACTTCTAATAATTCTAGCTTTTGATCGTTTCTTGTTCTTTTGAGGTTCACAACTTGGTTCACCACAATCATCATCGTTTTCTTCACTAACAGCTGTCTCTACAGGCAGATTATCAGTATCAACTTGATAGGATTTCTTAGCATATGGTTTCCCAGAAGAGTCATACCATGCAGCCCAGTCTGCAAGTGTCACATGTTCAAGGCTTAAAGGACGCTTTGTGTATCTCTTTAACAGTCCACCAGTGTAGATTTCCTCACTATCATCTTCCATCTCTTGGATGTCACTTAAGGGCTTTAAAAGTTGAACTCTCTGTTCAGGAGGTGATGTATTAATGAATATCACTTGACGAGATGATTTTCTCATTGGAAGCTGTAGTACAATATAGACCGCTTCTTGTGCACTGATTTCAACATTGTTCAGAAATTTATTTCCAATATCCCTTACTTGTTGTTTAATGCTAGAGTTCCCTTTCCTAGCTTCATCACATGCAGTTCGTAAAAGTTCACTCATTCCTTTCTGTGCTTTTGAGATATATGATACAATGTACATAGCACATGCATAAACATCTAAGACAAATTGGATGTCCATGTTAGCTCTCCATGCACCAAGACAAGCAGGATTGTAATTATTGATTCTTAACTCATTTGGCTTCCTCTTCAAAAATATAGTTGGAGTATTGAGATGCGATCTCACAGCAAGCAGAAAATTTTCTTCAGTTACTTTCAAATTTACAAGTAGCTCGTCAAATGATATATTTTCACCTTCTTTCATGTCATTTGTTTCTTTATAGATTTCCAAGTATCTTTGTGATGTTTTAATTGACTAGCTTGAATATCACTATCCAGGGGATAAAGAATTCTTGTAGAACTCATAGGTGGCTGTGGGTAATTGAAACGACATTCTGTTTTGGACTTTTTTCGGCATGTGAGTGAATGCCTGTGGATTTGCCTGTTTACAAATTTTAGAAGTTCAGGATTATTAGCTGGTCTTTCACAACTAATTATTTTGTCAATAAATGCTATGACTTTATCATCACTATCAACACCAAATACTGGTGCATCTTCAAGCCATATCAGCATATGGATATGAGGTGAGCCCCTCTGCTGATAATCAACTCTGTAAAACCAATCTGATATTTTGCCTAAAGGTGCAAGACTGCTCGTGAGGAAATTTCGTATAAATTGACACACTTGATAGTCAAAATGTCTGGCACATGTGACTGGATCACTTTGAATAAGCCTACACTTTTCCTGCCAATTTAGATTCTCTAGCTCAGTGTCAGTGTATTCTTTATTATGAACAAGTTGACCAAGTATTCTTAGAAGATGAGGCCACTGAGTTTCTGCTGAAGAGAAACTACAAAACAAAGAGGCAGGTCCCAACTGTCTTATCATTGCAAATATATCTTTCTTTGCCTTTTCAAAATATGGAGGTGAACCACGCAATGCTCGTAAAAACTTAAAACCCTCATCATGGTGAATTAAATTCTCCAATGCCCCTGGCTGTTTTAACTGTCCTGCTTTCATTGTTTTGTTATTTCCTTTGCATTTCCTCAGGGCAACTTGAGATTTTCCCAACATAATCTTCATTTGCAGCTTTTTTGTTTTAAAGAATATATTTTCTACACACATAGCAGCTCTTCGGTCTGACCGTCTCAATTCAGATTTACAGACTTCACTATAATGAACAGCTGCAAGCCTATTTTCATTATCAGGCCTTTTGTGGCCTAAGAATATGCCAGGATATGCTAGTTCTTCAGAATATTTATCTCTGAATACACTAAGAGGTCTGCTACCTTCAGCCGGTGCAACATTCAAAATGTGTTCACGTTCTCTATCTTCCATGAAGTCTGTGGGAGTTAACATAGTATCAGTAACCCTGGCAGGTATTTCTGCCTCATCTTCACTCCACTCATCTTCATCATTGAGTGTTTCTTTTGCTTTGTCAGCATTTGTATCACATTCCATATCTTCTGACTGGGCCTCACGTTGTCGATCATCACATTCATACAAATTAGCATTATTTTCTGCCCAATTTTGATTTAACATAATGCCTTCTTCTCTGTAAAGACTACTGTTATTCACAAGCCAGTTGGCTGCTTGCATTACTTTGTGTGGTCTAACATTTAATGATAATGCTGAACTCTTATACTGTAATCTTCTCTTTAGGTTGACCTTTATTGTTCCAGTTTCATTTGGTAATCTGGGCAACATACTGATACTATTTGTGATGTCAGCCGGAACATTTACGATGTTCCCACTTATTTTGAATTGCCTTCCTCTTGGAGCTTGCATGAGTTTTTGAAATGCCAATCTAGGAGCAAGTAGTCTACACTCCAACTCATTCAGGTCAAAAAATGCAGGTATTGTTGGAAATTGCATCCCATTCACAGCAGCACAAGGTGGGACCTTATTCTTTGCTAAGTACTTATGGCATGAACTACACAATCATTCAACATTTTTCACACTTTTTTTATTTAGCAGATACTTGTCAATATCAGGATTACGACATCTTAGTGTTTCAGCAGACTGCACACTGTGTTTATACCACAACTGGTCACAGCAACTGCATATGTACATTGGTCCTTTGGAAACAATGTCATGAAATTTCAATGTCAAATTTTCTTCAGATGCTGATTCTGCCTGCTGAAGATGATTATTATGTTGCAAAGAACTTTGTTCCATTCCATTACCATCGCCAGAAGCATTTCCATGAGCACCTATATCTAAGTGTTCCTTTTGGGCCTGTTGTTTCTTTTGTTTGGACTGTTTTCTTTTCCTATATTCCCTCATGTAAGCATTTTTCTTCTGTCTTTCCTCAATTTCCTTTTCTTGGTTTAGTTTCCTTTTCCTGTATTCCTTCATATAATCATTTTGCTTCTGTTTATCATGAGTTTGCCGTTTTCTTTTCATGTATTCCTTCATGTAAGCATTCCTCTTAGCATGCTGATTTTCAAGTGTGTTTGAGCCGCCCGACGATGGAACTGTTGACACATAATGGTACTCTTCGACATGACCTATATAAATTACTGTTGGTTGCTGTAGTGGATTTACTGCTTTTACCACATTAAACTCTGCAAAATGCTGATGTGATTCTACAATGTAAATTCTTAAATTCAGTTTGTCGGCAACAGCCTGTATAATGAGACCATCAGTCCATGTTCCTTGGCTGGACATATTAGTCATATATTCCATCCAGGAATTTTCGGTATTACTTTCGATAAAACGCTCAGGATTTTTGTTCAAGTATTCGATGCCAGCAGCCCGGATATTCAAGTGAAAATTTGGATCACCATATAACTGATGAGAAACAGCTCTAAAAAAGCAGTCACCTGCACCACCAACATCTAGTGGTCTCGAGCCCAGTTGAAGCAATCGGGATTCTAACAACCTATTAGAAGGTAATAAACTGATTGCCATATCTTGATTGCTGTCAGATTGCATAGGCCCTGGGTTTAATTCAATATCACCTGACATTAAGAGCTTTGTTTTAGAAACAATATTGCTCATAGTCAAAGCGACAATTACTATACGTCTTGTGGTGACAAAATAAAGAACTCTGGGTTTTGGAAGTACATTTCTGAACCCTAGTACAGCATCTTGGAAGTTTTAAAAATGTGCTGAAAAAGCAGTTACTTCTGTGGACCAAGTTTACATACCAACTCTTATAATCAGTTGCTAGCTTGTACATACTGGATGATTTGGGAGCAGATGTTCTAAGTATCTTCTTCAGTTTGGGTCTTAGTTTTCTCCTCATTGTTTGCATGATTTTCTTAGGTATTCTCGACGGTTCGCGGTCTCTAAACGATCGTTTGACTTTTGACTGTGTGGTGCATTTCCTTGCAGTCGGTCTGCATAATTTGGGGCTGTTGTTCGCAGTCTCATCACAAGATTCTATTAAACTGAGGTTTAAATCATACTTGTTGACAACATTTAGTGTACTAGCATAGTTTCCTTGTACTACCACAGCTTTCACAGATGCTCGGTCAGTCAAAGGTGCGATTTGTTCATCACGCTCCCGTAGCACAGCGAAAGTTTCTGCATGAAAGACTTTATTTATCCCGCGGACGGGCTGAATTTTCCCACAATGGGGCTCACTGATCCTCCGAAGAGACTCATTCGTCCTCCGAAGAGGCTCATTCGCCCTTCGAAGAGGCTCAATCATCCTCCGAAGAGGCTCATTTATCCTCCGAAGAGGCTCAATCATCCTCCGAAGAGGCTCATTCTTTCCCTTTACGGGCTTTTGTTTCCCCAAACGGGGCTCAGCATCGATTTGAAAGTGTTCTTGTGTCCGTCTCGCTGGGTGGTTTGGTGTTGACGCTGTTTCTCGTCGAAATTTGCATCCACCTATAACTCGAAAGAAGCTCCGAAAACCTTTCATTTGACCGACTTGATGCACGCTTTGAAAGCTGTGGTAAGTCGTACTAGCAAATCTAGCGAAATTCATATACAAACACATATTTGTAGATGAAGGCCAAGATCATGTTAAAGTTGGCAAGGAAGTATGTGACGATGTAGTTTTTCAACAATTTGGATGAAAGAAGACCTTTATGATTTTTTGATTGATGAAAGCTGTAAGAGTCGAGACTTAAACTCCAGGCTTCGTACACATTGAGAAGACTATTACATAGGGCGCCATGTTAAGCGCCCCAATTGAAAGTAGTAATTTTATGGTATTTAATGTTTTTGATAGTCGTTTTTAATTTTCAAAAGAAAGAGGAGAGAAGGATGGAAGAACAGGAAAGGTGGTATGAATTGGAGGAGGATGACAAGAGAGGAGTTGGTGCTGTATGCGCTTTTTGTACCTCACCATGATTGCTCCAAAGACTGCACAGTCAACTGTGAACGTAAATGTGCAGATTGAGAAGCAGAAAGTGACGGATTTCAAGAGACCATGTTTCCTTTGCATGTCATAGAGCGTGAATGTAGATAAACACGCGACGACCAAAGCAGAAAGTGAAACACCTGTGTAACCAATGTAATTTTGTCAATATTTACATGTCATAGAACTTGAACCCTATACCTTGCAGTGAGAAGAGAAGACTGTTAACATAGGGCGCCATTTTTGATGCCCCGGTAAAGTGGTGTTTTATTAAGGGTATTTATGGGTTTAAGATAGTATTGTTGATAGTAAAAGAAGGGGAGGAGGGGAGAGGAGGGAGATGATAGATAATATTTTAACACCAATAGTTCAGATCAAACAACAAGCTTGACCCGAAGATGAAAGAGGTTCTGATCACGTAATCAGTTTTTGTCAGATAACCATCTCTTTGATTGAAAGGAATGAAGGAGAAATCGCAAAGTGTTCCCTTGAGAAAGAAGAAGAAGAGAACACATTCCACATGTATGTTTTGTTCAAGATTTGAACCCTCACCCTTGCAATGATTAACATGGGGGAGTTACACGGTGCGCCACATTAGACGCCCCAATTGGGAGATCAGAAAATAGGTGTTATATACGTTGGAAGAAAGGACTTTATTTATCTTCGTCTTGGTTTCTTTGGGGCGCGTTTTTTGGATACTTTTCCTCCAAAAAGGTCTGCAATGGGCTTTGCCCTCCAAGAACGTACTCACCAGGTACCGGGACCTTTTCTTTTTTTGCGCATGCGGGACCCCAGTTCGGGCGCAGTAGATAACAAGGCTGCACCAAAACCAGCTGGTCCGCCAGCGGCTCCAACAGCTAGTTTACCAGCTAGGCGGTATTTATTTTTTCCTTTAGCAAAGTCATGTGTTTTTGTGTAATTGGGTCTTTGTTGACGTCGCTCTTCTTGTGAATTGACACCAATTCCGGGGATGATAGCAGAACCAACATTACGAAAAAACTTTTCTACCCCACTCATACCGCCACACTGTCGTCGAGGCATGATGGTATTTGTAAATAAAAAGGATTTTGACAAGTGTTCGTGTTTTTATAGATTTTCAGAAGAAAAGAAAAAAGGAGGAGAAATAGAAGAGGAGGTTGCCTTGAAATGTGGCAAAATAGGACACTTTTCACGGGACATGTTTGGTAAAGAGGAAGGAGAAAGAAGAGGCATTGATGCGGATTTGAACCGCTAACCTTGTGGACACAAGGCATGTAGTTATGTGCCGCGCCGTTTTTTTGACGGGCTGATCATATGTTCTAGTTAAGTGGTTTTAAGGTTTAAGAAATTTAATGTGTTAAACGGAATAGTCATGTTCTTTTGAATTAGAGTTTGAGCTGTGAACAAATCATGTCCTTTTTGAATGACAACTTTATGTGATTTATAGACAAGTAAAAGGTTTTTAATGAAACATAGGATGATTTGTGATCACCACATGGATATTCTCGTCGGAATCGAACCGACCCATCCGAAGATGGTACCATAAGAGAATTTTTGTGTGGTGATGTGTGTGCATGTGTTTGAATGAAAAAACTTGTTGTGTGTGAAAAAACGGTTTTTTGAATAAACGATGTTTTTTAAATGAACAACAATATTTTTTTATTTTTTCTTTAGTGGGGGAAGAGTGCGAAGAGAACGACGCGATGGCTTGATGTACAAAGTAGTATCTTCATCCTCACTATCCTGCACTTCGATTGCGTTAGCTTTGCAGTCTCCTTTTGGAGTGGTTGGAGTGCTAGTGGCCAACACATTTTCAACCATGGCGATGCACATTTTCTCCGTACTGTTGAGAAAAGGTATAATAAGAAAAATTCATCTGCGCATACAAGCACAATGATGATTTATTTTGTAGTAATAGTAATTCATCGCTACTGCACGTGTTTGTCACTCTGTTGAGAGAAAAAATACAAGTTGTTTTTATTAAGAATATTTTATAATACTTTGTTGTACAAGTACAATAATACCTTGTAGAGTCAAAGTCGAATTCATCGTCGCTACTGCACACGTTCACCACTTCGTCCTCGTCGCTGCTTTTTATGTGGGCGCATAGGGATTTCATAGCGTTTTCATTGCTGTAGAAAAATGAGATGAAAGAAAAGATGTAATTATTTATTTAAAGCAGTATCGTGAATGAAAGTCACAAACTTACCCATCGTCAGTTGTTTGGGGGATGGGGAAATCGTTGATTTCCATCTTTACATCTTCGTCCGCTTTCATCCATGGTGGAGTTTCTGCCTCGTCTTTGTCACTATCGCTGTTCTGATCTTTATCAACGTTTTCCTCGTCGTTGTCTTTACCATTAACATCACTGATGTCGCTGAGGGTGGTTTCTGTGTCTTGTATTTCTGGGGAATTTGGTGGTACGTTGCCGCATACATTTATCCTGTGAAACCCATATTGTTCACAATGTATGCTTTTACATACTGCCAGTTGCAATGGTTGTAGAATATCAATTACAATGCTGAGTTGTTGTCAATACTTTTGCCCTTCAGGTAGGACGTACGGTTGAATTTTTTCGATCAAATCTTTTGCTTCTTCCTGCCATGTGCTTCTTTCACTGTTCATCTTGTTCGTAAAAAAGTTCTTGCTCGCAGGTTGATGGTAGGAGAAAGAGGGCGATGTGTGGCGTATCGCGCGTTTTATGCTAAAATTTTTAACCAATGAGAGTTTAAGCACGTGGGATATTTTGGCGGTAAAAGTATCCCACGTGGGGATAATGTATGCCACCTCACGTTTTCGGAAATAATAGAGCACGTGTGTAAGTATCTGCTAATTGCGCGACAGGAAATGATTTGGAACGTGAGTTGTTTAACGCGCCAAAATGATGTGTAATTTCGCCAAAGTGATGTGTGATATCGCCAAAATGATGTGTGACTTCGCCATACTTTGGTTGTATAAAAAGCGTTTTTTGACGCTAGTTTATCGCAATCAGTACTTGTTTTGAGTTATAAGGTTATATATTTTACGCACAGAAACAGTAGAGAATGAATGGCGACAATCGTGAGGTAAAAACAGAGACACAAGTTTTTGTTTGAAGGTGATAAACATTTATTTTATAAACATTTATTTCATAAACATGTTTATAGGTTCGCTCTCGCCGGGGTGATTATGATGGCAACGGGTTTTACCGTCGCGCTGGTGAGGACAGTATGGAAGGATCGTCCAAGACCGTACGTATATTGTTTATGTTTGTTGTATTTTCATCTTTATCTTTTTCTCTTTCTTTGTAGTCGTTGTTGACGTTCAATGCGACGTTTGCGACTTTTTCGGTATAACTTTTCAAAAATAAAAGACCACGCATCGTTGGGACAAATAGTGGTACATCGAGCTACATGTTGACGTTTCTTTTTATTTCGTGGACGTTGATTAGCAACCCGGCCGGTGGTATTGCATAGTTGCAAGGGGCGGGGGTAAACTTGTTGAGCTAGATTTCTCATGGCTTCGGTGTTTGGGCTCACAACACGTCGGGGTTTTTTTTTTTTAGCGGGTTTTTGTTGGCGTCGCGCTGCTACCAAGGCTGCACCGCGACGTGAGTCTGTTATCAAGGGCGACCGGTTGAGTGGTTGTATCGGCTGGGACTCGTAAATTTGTTTAGCCAACCCTTCCATAGCCTCATAGTCAAAGTTTGGTGCTTCTTGTGGTGATGAACGGGACATGATTGTTTTTTCTAAGGGAGTGATTGTCTTGTATTTATAGGGTCTTTTTAGAACAGATGCGGGGAGTGACCATTACGGGACTTCAGAATCGGTACGTGTAAAATTTATAGCACGTGCTGTTAATGATCAGCTCTGGAATCAGTTCTATGAACGTGCATCATTTTGTATTATAGGACGATGTCTGGAAAGCCAAAAGTCTGCCCCAAATTGTAGTTGAAAGTGAGAGACCCCCTGTGGAATGGGGGGAGTTCAAGTGGGCTCGCGGCGGGACGCGGCAGTATTTTATGTTGTCGACAGAGGTGTCAGAAACATTGTGTAAACAATTGTTTCCTGATGAGGTCTACACGTGTGAAGTGGGCAGAGAAAAATACGAAGAGAAAGGGAGGTGGGGCAAATGTTGGTGGGCTTTGAGTCGTATGCGTACCGATTGGAAAGAATTGGGGTATCTTGAAAAAGAGCATATGACATGGCAAATGGTGCGCGCTAAAACTGCTCACGGCATGTTGTGTTGTGTGCGTACTAATGTGGATCCTAGTGGGGAAGCACTGTTTTACGAATGTGATCACGGTTGTGATCATACGGGGACGGGGATTCCATTGCATTTGGGGTGTTGTAAATACAATTCTGCCATTTGTAAGTTGATTCATGATGATTTTGTGAAGGCGTCTGTTAATTTAGATGTTTCGCGTTTGGATGTGTCTCAGAAACGAAAGGGTCGATATGCTGATAATTAGCAAAGTGTTTCGGAAAGTAAGAAACCGCGTGTGTCGACTTCTCTTGGAAACACGCGATGCAAGTTTTTTAGTGTAAAGAAGTGAGAAAAAACATGCCAGTATACTGTAAAAACACAATGTTGTTTATTAAAAAAGTGGTGTTTACAATTCTTGGAGGTGTGTTATGAGTTTGTTTTTGCTTTCTTGTTGTTCTTGGAGGGTGAGGGTGGTGACATCAAAGAGGGTTTCGAGGGGGAGGGAACAACGACCATCGATTTGAGTGGGGGAGTCTGTGATGGCGGTTAGGACGCGTTTTACAATGTGATCTTCTTGTATGCGTATCTGTTTTTCCTGGAGGCCAGCTTTCGTTTTGGAGATAGAGGTGGGGTAATTGTGACTAAATATCCATGTGTTAAGAATGGAGATGCCTAAATAGCGTTTTAGACGAGCAGCGAATGCGTAGGCCAAATGGGTGAGGGTGGTTTTAAGTAGACCTCTGAGATATTTGAAAAGTAAAGCGAGACCCACGGTGTAAGTACGTTGCCAGAGCGCGTCTAGGTCTCAATCGTGTAAAAAACATATGAGCGCTTTTTGAAGACTTTCTTTAGTAGTTTCCATGTAATAGGTTTAAAACTAATAGAGGGATTACCTTCTTGTCTTATATAGTCGTCATCGTGGACATTCTCAAATTTGGATGACGATTGGTTGGAGGCTTTGATAAAAGAGGATGCTGTATGTGAAGAGTCATTTAGCAACATGTCGGACTGGGAGATGAGCAGTGGTGATGAGGTTATGAGTGATGAAGAAGAAGAACAAGTGGGCGGTGGCGATGAAGCCATACATCGCCGGTGGGATTTGGTCAACAGGCGAGACCGATTTGTGCGTAAATTTGCGGTGCATCAACATGATTTTACGTTTCGTCCTTCCCCCAAGCAAGTAGACGCATTACGTCGAGGCGATTTGCATACGACTATGGAGCATTTAAATGATGCTTTGGTAGAGTTAGTTCGTCGTGCTATGCGTGAAGCAGGCCTTACTGATGCGCAGCGAGCAACCATTACGTTACAGTTGCGACAATTGGATCGTCCAGTGCGCTTGAGTTGGATGCCAGTGCATGTTATGACAGATCATGCTATTGAGGAAACGTTTGGTCGCGTGATGCAATCACATAAGGATTTTGCCATTGATGAGGGCGTGACTGTCAACGTAATCGCCATGGACGATCCTTGAGGAGGGGGCAAAATAAGTTGTGTGAACATAATGGAAAATTTAAAGCGTGATAAAACGGTGGTGTGTCCTCTGCTGAATACCGCGGACCAAATGTGTTTGGCGCGCTGTCTGGTGTACGGTATGATGTTTCATAGTGATACAGGTAGCACACGACGATCGACCATATCGAAGGCTTTGTTGCGGTTACGGAAAAACCCTGAATTGTGGTCACAAAAAGCTCGTGATTTGTGTGCGGAATGTGATGTGGATAGGTTTATTCCTGCGGGACAAGCTGAGTTGGTGAAGTTTGCACGTTTCTTGAAGTCTCGAGGATTTGTGATTCGTGTTTTTTCGGTTGATATGGAGAACGAGTTGTTTTTTTCGAGAACCGGAAGGGGACGCACGTGATCGAAAGATCATCTATCTGGTGTTAGCAGAGGGACATTATTTGTTTGTACCTCGTATGACCACCTACATGGGAGCGCATTATTTTTGTGACTTGTGTGTTAAGCCGTACAATCATCGTTTGACACATCGTTGTGCGCTGTTGTGTGACGCTTGTAAAGGCAAGTCGTGTGCAGATCGTCAGGCGGGACGTCGTGAGCGTCAATGTGAGACATGTCGACGGTATTTTTATGGGGCAGTTTGTTGGACGACACACTTGCAAAAGGGAGTGTGTGCTAATAAGTGGCATTTGTGTGAAGAGTGTGGTCAGGAGTATTTAGGGCACGCGGATGGGCCACGTGTGTGGCCAACGTTTTTGTCAGCAGTGTTTGACATGGCAGCCGGAATCACACCGTTGTTTTGTGCTTGTGTTTAAGTTTCCTGTATTGAAGTGTCGTAAGAAAAAGAAGGACGAGGATGCACAACTTGATCCGGTGGAACGTGTGTCGCCTTTTTGTCAGTCGGTGGATGTGTTGGAATCGGTGTTGTATGAGGGTCAAATTGACAATCGTATCAACATGGTGTTTTTCGATATTGAAACACAACAGCATACCGGTGAACATGTGGCTACATTATTGGTATCACAGACCATGTTAGGGGAGGACGAGCGAGTGTTTGAAGGCGAGCAGTGTGTGCATTTGTTTTTGAATTATTTGTGAGTCGCATGGGGAAGAGGGAGCGACGGTGGTGGCTCATAACGGGCAAGGATTTGATTTTCAATTTATTTTACAAGCGTTGGTTGGTCAGGGACATCGGCCTCAAGTGATTGTCAATGGTGGTAAGATCATGGCGCTCTATTGGGACGAATTTCGCTTTGTGGACAGTTTTAGTTTTGTCACGAAATCATTGGCCGAATTTCCTAAGACGTTTGATTTGCGTCTTGGAGGGGAGCAGTCGTTGTTGGCCAAGGGATATTTTCCGCATCTGTTTCATGTGCCTGACAATATGGAGTACGTGGGTCCCATGCCGCCAATTGAATCGTATGATCCTGATGGGATGCGGCCTGAGAAACGTGACGTGTTTTTGCAATGGTATCAGCGGCAAGTGAATGCTCATGTGGTGTTCAACATGCGTGAAGCTTTTGTGGCCTATTGTTCCGTTGATGTGACGATCCTTTGAGAGGGGATGTTAGTTTTGTCGCAAGTTTCAACGAGTCAACGGTGTGAATCCTTTGAAACATGCGATTACCATTGCCTCCATTTGCAACAAAGTGTATCGAGCCAATCACATGCCTCCACACAGTATTCCTCATGTGTCCGAGAGTGGCTATTTTCCGCAACAGAATCATTCGCATAAAGCACTAGAGTGGCTATCGTGGATCCATCATCAGTTGGACGGTGGATTACAACACGTGTGGAACGGAGGCGAATATCGACCTCGCGATGCGGGCACAGGTCCCGTTGACGGATACCATGCGCCAGCCCGCTGTTGTTATGAGTTCTGGGGATGTTATTTCCACGGCTGTGTGTCTTGTTATCGTGCCACAGACCAGAACACACGTTTGCAAGTCAGTATGGGGGAGTTGTACCGTTTGGCGCATCAGAAAGAGGTTCGATTACGTGACAGCGGGTATCGCGTGGTCAGTATGTGGGAGTGCGAGTGGAACCGTTTGCGCCAGGAGAATGACACCATCCGAGCTTGGTGTAAGCAATTGGACTTGGTGTCACCACTATCTCTCCGTGATGCGTTCTATGGTGGCCGTACAGGTTGTACCAAGCTGTTTGCAGAAGCGTATGCCGAAAACACACGCATCGACTATTATGATTTTAAGTCGCTGTACCCCACAGTCAACTTAAACATGCGTCGTGGTGAAGTGATCGCACCGTTTGAGCCTGGGGTTCGTCCTACAGTAGGACCAAGTGAACCTCTAGGGAGTTGGGACGAGGATGATATGGATCCCTATCCTATTGGCCATCCCATGATCCGTTGTGCTTGGAACGAACCGCTGACCGAAGCAGATGTGGCTCAAACGTACGGCTTTGTCAAGTGCGATATTGAGCCACCTGGGGAGCTCTATAATCCTGTGTTGCCCTATCGTTGTCGTAACAAGTTGATGTTTCCTCTATGCGGCACGTGTGCTGAAACCGAGTATCAAGGTTACTGTCCTCATACTGTTCAAGAACGATGTTTACGGGGTACTTGGGTGAGTGAGGAAGTGAAGTTAGCTCTTCGAAAGGGTTACCGTCTGGTGAAAGTGCACGAGTTGTGGCATTATGCAAATCGATCGCGACATTTGTTTCGCTCCTATATTCGCACGTTTCAAAGGCTCAAAGAAGAAGCTAGTGGTTGGCCGCGAGGTGTGACCACAGAAGCTGATCGAGTGGCGTTTTTGCGAGACTACGAAGCTCAGTCAGGGATTCGTTTGGATCCCGACCGTCTCGACCATCCGGACGCGGAATGTGGGGCAAAATGGGGGAACGAACAAACAAGATGAAAACGGTGTATTTGAATGATGTGGTGGCTTGGCTCGACATTGCCATGAATCCCAAGTTAGACGTACACACGGTGTGTCCCATCAATCAGAACATGATGATGGTCACTTATGACTATCATCAAGAACACGTGGACGATGCAGAATGTGCTCAACATGTGTCTGTCATGATTGCTGCATGGACCACGTGGTTGGCGTGAAAGAAATTGTACGTTGAATTACTCAATGTTTTGGGAGAGCGCACTCTGTATACCGATACGGATTCGATCAATTTCCTAACGCGCCCTGGTGACGACCGATCCCTAGTGAAGACGGGAGTTTATTTTGGGGATTTAACGGACGAGATCAAAGCCGATCGCACGATTAAGCAGTTTGTTAGTGCTGGGCCAAAGAACTATGGGTTTGTCCTTGATAACGGAGATGCTGAAGTCAAAGTACGCGGTATTTCACAAACGGTGCGTGCTTGTCAGAAGTTAAGTGTACACACAATGCGTGACACAATCGTGCATGTGGTGGACGATGTGACATTGGGTGCTCATCCCCGAGAGGCGGCCATTAATCACACGCTGGAGATTGTCTATCCGCACAGTATTGTTCGTGAAGGTCAGGCTCGAAAACGTGTGTTTGCTCAAGATCGTAAAAAAACATACCGTGCTGTGATTAGTAAGCGACTGATGATAGCCGCGCTCATGGCAGATGGAAAAGCACATTCTCGACATTGCAATCCCTACGAGACACTACCGTATGGAACCAAATGGCCTGTTGAGTGAAAAAAGAAGCCATAAAAGGACACGTTTGACACAGTTTTGTATTTTTTCAACATGGATCGTGTGTACCAAAACACGCCACACCAGAAGTACCAACCTCCAAAACAAAAAATTAAAAAAGGCAACAAAAAGCAAGTGGAAACATTATTGACAGCTCTGTACACGGATCCTGCAAGTCCCTTGGCGTTTGTAGGGAGTCACGTGTTTGCACACCGTGTTGAACAACAATATGGTATTCCTCACGCTCAAACGTGCACGTGGCTGCAAAAACAGCGCATGTATACCAAACAACGCCCCGCCCCGTGCACAGCACGTTGGGACCCCACCTATGTGACGGGCATGCACGAGACGTGGCAAGCCGATTTGTTAGACATGCAAGCGTTGGCGAGTGACAATAAAGGCACACGTTTTTTGCTGGTGGTGATTGATGTTCTTTCACGCTTCGCGTACGTGCGTGCTCTGAAGAACAAGACGGGACCCGAAGTCGTAGCTGCGTTTAGGTCAGTCGTACAGGAAGCACAGACGACTCCTATAAATTTACATATGGATCGTGGCAAAGAATTTTACAACAAAGTGGTGCAAGCATGGTTAAAGGACCACAACATTCATCATTATAGCACATTCAGTGAGAACAAAGCGGCCATTTCGGAAAGGTTTAATCGTACGTTCAAGCAGAATATTATCAATCGCATCATTCACACACGTTCTCCTCACTACATAACAGAGTTACAAGACTTTGTTAAAGGATACAATGCTCGACATCACACAAGCATTGGTATGGCGCCCCAAGACGTAACGTCCTTTAATCAACATGAAGTGTACAAACGTTTGTACGTTATAAAAGGAGATCACCACCGCAAAGAAAAACCACAATTTCAAGTGGGCAATTACGTGCGTTTGAGTATCGTCAAAGCTAATATTTTTCAAAGAACTTACTACGGTCGGTGGACCGAAGCTGTGTATCGAGTGCGACGCGTTGTGTTCACCTTGGGAAATCCTCGTTACTTGGTCGAGGAGTTGGATGGCACACCCATTCAAGGACTGTTTTACAAAGACCAATTGCAAAAAATCGTGTACGATCCCAATCAAGACTTTATTGTGGACGACATTTTAGACGAACGTGACGGCAAAGTGTTGGTACGGTGGCGTGGTTATCCGGACAAATACAATACGTGGGAACCTAAAAAGAATTTAAAATGACAATCGAAACATGGACGGAACAAAATGTCATTTTGTTCAGTAATGCTGTGTCGGAGACGGGCACAGTGAACAGGCCAGGAAATTTTAACGTCAAGTTACCAGCTTCCGTTGATCTGTCAGACATGGAAATGCGTGTGATGGGAGTTACATTCCCTACCTCTTGGAATCCCATCTCGCCAAGAGATCGTCCCACCAAAAGTCCTCGTTTTGTTGTGACGGGTGGGTTTGATGGCAGTAAAAACATTGGGTGGAAAAACTTGAAACTGAACGATCACGCCGAAGTTCTGATGTGTACAACAACTGACAGTCAAGGTCAGACCAAAAAACAAGCACGTTCGGTTCTGTTTACGCTGAGAAATGTGGTCTTACAAACAGCAGACAATGTGGTACAACAAATGTTGCGCCAGATCTATGAGACATTTCCGCTAAGCAAGTTCTCAAGATTATGCTTTATTTTGAAAAATGAGAGCAGTGACAGTGCGTTTGTCAATTCGCAACGTGCTACTCTAGAAGACAGTCAAGGACATGACTTCAAAGTGTGGGTGAATGATACATTGGCCAAAATACTACATTTTGGACAAGATCCCAATGACGCATTGCCACGACGTTGGCTGGTGATAGACGAAAGGGTAAAAGAAGGTGGTCAAATGGTGAAAGATTTTGTAAATGGGGCCACACACTTAAACACCCAGTTCCTGTGTTTGGCCGACGGACAAATTGATCGAGATGGAACGCGACAAGTGATCAAAGAACATAACGCCATACTTCTTAATGCTAGCGCATTGGTAGTTCAAGCGGAACATATTCGCCGTTTTTTAGTTTACATAGATGTAATCTTAGATCACATCGTGGGAGGTATTAAAACTGCTTTGGCCATTGCCATTCCCAACCCCGGTCAAGAAGTGGCCAATCAAGCACCTGCTTATGAATATCGACCTCCCTTGCCGGTAGGCATGCCTACTGAAAACAAAGTGATTACGAGCATCACGTGTGTTGTGCTGGACGATAACGGGGAAGTGCAATTTGGTTCAGGGGAAACAAGTGTCGAAATGTATTTTACAAGACGTCGTCAAAAATGCGCATGGGAGGAAGAGGAGGCAACGTAATAAAAAGACAGAGTCTGACTAAAATCCTATGTTATTGATCATGATTTCAACATGTCGCGGACTTCCGAGACTCTAACAGCTAGTACTTACTGCGTGGACTTGTTTAGTCATGCAACAACAGTAGGTATTAGAAATACACCCCAACATTTTACAAATTATTTGCCTGAGGAAGTAGATTTATCGGGATGGGAAGTACGTGTGCAAGAACTTAGCGTGCTTACCACTTGGGCTCAACCCCATCGAATCATGAGCTGGTTGGTCACACGCTTGGGTATGGGGCCTGGCGATAGTGACGTAACACGAATTCGAAAAGCCGTCCACGGTTTGCAACAGTTTCCCGACTGGGAAAAGATGAAGATGGGACCTTATGCCTAGTGGGTCACACAACCGGCAGACAATTGGGTTAAACAGTCTCGACCGCGTGGTCACCTCTTGTTCATGACGTTACAGCCTGGAATATACAAGACCGGCGAACAAGTAGCACAACAGATGATTCGACAAATTGACAATGTGTTTGAAGCGATTCCTCAACTTAAACCAACTTTGTCTTTTAAAAAAGATTATTTGCGAGGTCTGAGAAGAATTGAAGAAACTACACCGCGCACTGTTACGATTCAAATCAATCGCAATTTGGAACGGTGTTTGCGATTTGCGGTGCGAGATCCAACGAACAGTAAATATGGGGGTACTTGGCTTAGACACCCTATAGAACGTCATCTCGATCCCAATCTGGGATATGGACATTTTCGCCCCATCACAGATGCTTTCGTAGCTCGACGGAGGTATGGAGGACATGGACATGGACTGTTAAGCGACGTGGCCAAATATTCGCCGTACGTGTTCTCCATTGACCCCCACGACCATTTTCAAGCAGGACCACTGGCATTTGATCCTTTTGCTACAAATTTAGGCATGACGTTTGGCGAGTTAGTGAACGATTTTCACCCCCACTCTGTTGATGAGAAATTAGAACTTTTCAATGCACCTGAACTATTTCGTTTTGGACAATACTGGTACTTGTATGCCAACTTCATTGAGCCGCAAATCATCAATGGTGACAAAAAACAAGTGTTGGCAGTCATCGCACACCCGTCCCGCGATCTAAGAAAAAAACAACCACTGTTCGTATGGCAGGGGAAAAACGAGTCGTACAGACCTACCCTTAGTTGTATGCGAGACGAGTTAAGTGTGTGGTGGGCAGATGAATTGGGACGCCCGTTGTCTTTGTCTGACATGGACGAAAGTCACATTCAACTTCATTTTCGCAAAAGAAAAAAAGTATAAAAGAAGAGAAAAAAAGTGTGTTTTCATTTATGTCATCATGACAAACGTTGTAGATGTTTTTAGCAATGCGACACACACTACCACTCATCAAAACACTGCTGGCGATTTTGTGAATTCACTCCCTCACCCCATCACTTTGGATGAAACCATAGAAGTCGCCATCAAAAGTATTTCTATCCCCTGCACGTACAAACCTCACAAAGAACATTTATACGGCCGCCAGTCACAATGGGTGGTCATGGTCAAACCCCCCGTGGACCCCCGCCCCATTCCTTCCGACATCCCCTTAGACATTAGCGTCACACCTGGACCGCACGGAGAATGGTTGGGTACGAACCGAAAAGCGGTTTTGTTCACATTGCCACCAGGTCACTATGTAGTGGCCGACGACCTAGTGGATATCATAATTCAAGTCACCAATAAAGCGTTTGACAATCAATGTAATTTCATGCGCATGTTCTCCCCTGACTTGGCCATAAAAGATTTTAAATGGTATTGTATCCTGAAGGACGTATCGCCCGTCACACGCATGGTCATTTTCGTCAATCATCATCTGGCGGATCTTTTGGATGTAGGGATTCGTGACCCCAAAATGACAGGCTACTACATTCATTTAAAAGATGACAAGTTTGCTCATCTGTCCGAGTATACAGTAAAAGCGGACGAAACAGCACCTTTCAAAACCGAACGTTTTCAACCCTTGGATCAATTCACCCCGTTAAGTGATGGCGCTACGGATCCCATTGCACGTCAACATACTTTAGCATCTCACGGTAATCGTAGAGATGAATTGCGACAATTTCTGTGTGTCTATGGCAATTTTGCGCAAAACATGAACATCAACCATCAGAAGAGGCCCTTATTATTGTTAACCTCATTGCCGCCAGTGACATACAAAGGAAAACGGGCCCTTCATAATTACATATTTTACGAACCGCACTTTGTGCCGACCAAACCAATTCGTCTAACCTCCCTCAGAATGTGGTTGGAAGATGAGGATGGACACAAGTTACAATTTGAGGAAAACGATGAGAACTGTCACACACACGTGCGTCTTTATTTTCGTCGTAAAAACATCTATAAATAAGAGTGTATTGGGACACAAGTCTAATTATGGAAACCAGTCAAAAGTACGATCGTGTGGCCAGTGTAACAGTGTATCCTCAAAGCGTTGTTAGTCTGGTTCGTAAGAAACGCCGTAAACAACGAGGTTCTGGATCATTGCGACCCTTTCCCATTCAAAGAGTGCCCAGAATACCACAACGAGGTAAAGGCAGGAAACGCCGTATCCGCGTGCGTGTGTCACATGGTCGTCGTCCCTGGGTCATTGTACAATGAGCGGACGAAAGGTTACCAAACGAAGAAACACACCTCGCCACGGTGTCCTGTGGTTTAGTGCTTTGCCACGACACGGCAAGCGAAACAAACAACACAGATTCGCAAAGAGAAAGAGACAATCTGGAGGTGGTTTGATGTCAGGATCCTGGTACCCCAATTTTCGTAAACTCAAACATCATTGATTTTTTCTATTTAAACAACGTCTCCTTGAAATGAAACAATCAATCAGTCATGTGTGTTGGCAAGCGTGTGTGTCGTAAGTGTAAGAAAAGATCGCGAGCCCGCCTACAAAGAGGGGGAATTGCTGTAGCAGTGCCATTAGCGACCTGGGCTGTGAAACGAATAATTAAAAAGAAACTAAAGAAAAAAAAGATTTAAAACAGATTCTCATGATTTTTCTATAAATAAGGTCATGTTGTTATTGAACATTTAATAAATTGACAATCATGTGTGTTGGCAAACGTATGTGTCGTCAGTGTCGACATAAGAAACAAAACAAGCGGCGTCGCCAAAAGGGGGGTATTGTGCCAGCTCTTGTAAAACAAGCATGTTTAACAACACCCTGGCGTTGTGCTAGGCTAATGTGGAAGTATCGAAACCCGCCCATCATGAAAGTATCACATAAGCTCTTCAGAAAAATAGTATAAATAGAGGACAGACCACCACTCTTTTAATCCATCATGCAGTATATGAACAAGTTTAATCACAATTTGGGCGTGATCGCCTATCCCCAATATCGTCGAGGTCAACGAGGTGGTGGTCTTTGGCAAAGAGGTGGTGGTTTTTGGAAAGATTTAGCAAGCAATGCGGCCAAAGCCGTGGGCGAACAAGCTAAAAAAGAAGCTAAAAAATATGTTCAAAGTGGAAAAATGGAAAGATTTAAAACAATTTGCTGCTGCTGCCACAAGTGCTGTTGCTGCACCATCGGTACCCACTACCAATCCCCTAACAACTCCTGCTTTAGCACCCGCACCTCCTATTGAACAAGCTATGCAACCCACTCTTTCCGGTCTCCCTACACTGACACCGGCGACGACGCCTGTGACAACCCCAATTGCAGCGCCCGTAACAACGCCCGCGATAGCGCCCGTAGCTACAACCCCAGTGACAGCACCTCCTACTCCTGCGCCAGCAGCTCTTCCACGAGCACCACAACCAGTAGCCAAAAAAGTTCCTGCAATCAGGCAGTGGGCGAAAAAGAAAAAGAACCACTACCAAAAACAGAAAGGAGGAAAACTGCGTTCACCCTGGCCGCGACCCCCACCTGTTCAGGGAACATGGAAAAACATGTCTGGTAGTGGACCAACAAAGAAGGCAACCAAAAAAAAACAGACAAGAAGAAAATCACGTTTGCCCTGGGATAACAATGTGTGGTTGTGAGAAAAAAAGTATAAATAGAAAGTCATTCTTTTCCATTTTTCAATCATGCCTAAACAACGCGGCAGTAAACGAAGCACACCTGTACGACGTGTGGTCCCCTCTGCTAACATGGTTACACCTGTGCCTATTTCGCCCACACCGGGTCTGAACGTGTTTGGTCTACCTCCCGTCAACCAGACACTCTATGCCTTAGAAGAAACAACACTTTTGCGGGTGAATCGTTCTTTAGATCCGCTACACTTTGTCATTCCCAGACAGGAAAAATGGATTGACATGCGAGAATCGTATTTGAAACTGAGGATAGGGTTGGAATGTGAAGGAAAAACTAACATTGAAGAATGGCCCTCTCATCGAATTGGACCCGCTCAAAACGTACTCGCCTCAGCCATTTCCCGTGTTGTGATCAAAATCAATGGCAAACAAATCAACACCCCATCTGATAAGGAATTTTCTATCACACAATGGTTTGAAACATTTTACAAAACAAGCCAAGAAGACAAAACAAGTTGGGGACGCATGCAAGGCTGGATCCCCGGCATTGACTTTGAACCAACAGCCAGTGAAGCCATGACTTCAGATACTGGAACAGATTAAAAACGTTGGGAAATATTTATGACAAACAAATATAACTCCACAACCAAATTAATGACAGGTGGCGACAAAGTACGTTACAAAGGGCCCAAAGATTTTACACTGAAGTTCAAACAAATTCCCCAGTTCAGTGCTATGAAATACATCCCGCCACACGTAAAAATAGAGTTGAAACTTTACCCGCACAAAAGCAACTGGGGACTGATCGGTAAGGACGCCGCCACAAAGTTTAAGATGGTAGTGGTAGATGACGACGAAAAAAATGTGGTCATACTCAAACACCCTATCATGGACCCTAGCGCCACAGGTCCCATTGAACGCCAACTCTTGAACCCTAGCGGACCCAAAGCCACTTATGTGGTACCTTACCCACAAATGCACGACTTTACGGTACCTCTAGCCCGGAAAAGCATCACTTTTGAACAGGTGGTCCCCTGGGGACCCATGCCCTATTACATTGCCGTGATGCTTCAACCTCAAGACAACTTTGAAAAACCAGAAACGGCTGAAGGCTACGTAGGCAACCTTTTCACATACAAGCACAATAACTTGTGGAAAATAGAAATGGATGGTGACGCGGGTTATGATGTCATCGACATGACAGAAGATCCACAAGAACCATATCGTCGGTTCATCAGAATGTATGAACAAACCAGAGAAGGCATCTTTCTCACGGAAGAACAATGGCGAGATAAATACAGAATCTATCTCTTCTTTGTGGGCGCAAACTGAACTCCTGCTGAAGGCCAACTCTATAAACTCCCGCAAGGCAGTCAGCGTTTCAAATTTTACTTTGGCGACGGACAGGGAGGAGGTTCTCACCCCACCGACAGCCTCAAAGTCATCTTTTTGCTCAACTACATGTCCCTGATGAAACTAGACATGGTGGGATCCATACAAGTTGAACAACGTGTGTGAAAAAACATGGACATACCTGCCCTCTGGACCAGTCAAATCCGTCAACTCTTACCCCACCATCCCCTCACACAACCCCTCTTTCGAGGAGCACGCAGGGCACAAATGCCCCCGAAATTGCCAGCGTCGCGCGTGACTGTCGGCCATATTGGATGCGAGGAATTTTCTGGGAACTGGGTTCTAATTAAGTGAGGGATCTGACATCACTGGTTTAGAGCCCCCAGAAGCCTTCAGGAGGCTGGTTCTGTTTTGCAAATTGGCGGGCTAAAGAGAGGAGGATTGTCTGATTATTTTGGTACCAAATACCGCTATTTTAGTGCTATATTCGCGATATGATGAAACGTTTAAAATAGCACTTTCTGAGACTACCGCCAAGATGCTATTGAAGCGAAAAAAAAGATGATTTTCATCTTCAAATAACTTTTTTATCTGGAGTGTTTAGTATTATCATGGAAGAGTGAAAACAAAGATGGATTGTTTCTCCAAATTCGTATGTTTTTAGTTTTTTAATATTGCCCTTGCCGTGGTCGCATTGTACTGAGTTCGAAGAACACTTTTGAGATGCCGTTGAGGAAACGTTCGCACTACATGCGCTACAACGTAGGAGCTGACATGAAGCTGAGAAGACTCGAGTGGGAGACAGAGGAGCGACTGGAGGCCAAACACAAAAGTCTGAGGGCAAAGAAAGAGCAACTAAAGCGACTGGACACGAAGGTGCAGACTGCATTACTGGTTTCTTCTAAAATATATATGTATTACTGAATTTTTTCTACCTGTAATACTTATTGCAGTGTTAATAATTTATAATAAAAGTTATATCTTAGTTTATACTTTTGTGGATTTATGACTTCTGTAGGTAGACGAGGTAGTTAAGCAGATAGAGGAGATGAGGGAGATAGGGCAGGAGTTAGGGGTTGGTGAACCAGCGGCAAAGAAGAAGACTATGCTTTCAGTGCGAGGGATAAGATCAAGGCAGAAGCGGCCAACAGGAGCTGGAGAGTTGAGTGGAGCAGCCAATTGGCAGAGGAGAGCTGATACCTTCCAGGCAGCATGTGAGATACATGGCGCAACCAAAGAAGACCTGAAGCCAGCTGTTGCAGGATTAGTTGACACCATAGAGAAAAAGAGTCCAGAAAGCCATATTGTAGATTCTTTATCTAATAGTAACAAGCTCAAGAGAGCATTTTCAAAGTTATATAAGAAAGAATTGGATAAATTTGAATCCTCTGATGACAATATGGTCAGAAGTGTTGCAGTGTACTACAGTAGTGGGGTTATGGGTAAAAAGAAATATCGTTCTACTTATAAAGCTAGTGCATATAAGCAGTTACCTAGTAAGAAGGCTGTGCGTACAACAGTAGCAAACTGTCAAATCCCTAGGCTAGTTCCTTATAACAAACTGATGCCGTTTATCAAGACCATTGATATAGGTAAGTTGTACAGTGTGCATGAAACCCTCTGTGTAGGCCTAGAAGAACAGTGCAAGGTAAATGGCTGCTACCGTGACCTTGAAGAACTGATTATCAGACTTGCAAAGTTCTACTTGACTAATGGTTACAAGCTGCATACGTTTAATAATGAATCTAACACTTTTCATGTTTCTTTAGGTGGTGATGGAGCTCCATGTGGCAAAGATGATAGTGCCACTGCATGGCTTGTTGGTTTTCTAAATATTGGCCAGGGCATCCTGAGCAGTAATGAAAACTTCCTTCTGTTTGGTGCAAATTGCACTGAAAACTGCTTGCCTGTGACTCGATTTGTTGCCAAAATTCTAACAGATATTCAACACATTGAGAAGACCATCTATCCAATTGTCTGCAATGATACCACTATTAATGTCAAATTTGTGTTCTCTGAGCTTCCTAATGACATGAAAATGTTGGCCTTTTTAGGTGGAGAGCTGAGTAATAGTGCAACATTTTTTTCTTCCTTTGCAGATGTCTGTAACAGTAATATTGCTGTGATGAATGGTACCTTTGGGCCCAATCCATCAGACACCTGGAAGCCATGGTCCTACAACCATCGGCTGAAAGTGGCCAAAGAAGTGACCAATCTGAAGAAGAAACTAGATGGGCAGCATTTAGCTGCTTCAACCAAACGGTCCAAAATTACTACTTTTATTGCAAAGCAGAAGAGTAGACAGGAGTTTGTTCCTTTGATTGGTGAAGTCATTGACCGTGCTCATGTTGAACCCCTTCATCTAAAAAATAATGCTTGTGCCTTGTTGCATCGATATTTACTGTATGAAGCTGTAGCAAATTCCAAACTCTCTGATTCTACCTCTTTTCTTCAGGTTCCACCATCTTGCCCTTTTGGAGTGTATGTAGAAACCATGCAAACCAAATGCCAACTTTCCAGACTAGCCAAAAGGGTAATTAAATGGTTCAATGAAAACAAAGGTAATTCGTCTAAAGAGTTTGACTATCGGTTTACAGGTAAAGACTCGAGGCTGTTTCTGCATAACTTTATGTTTCTTATTGATGTTATTGAGGTAGGTACTAAAGGCAGACAACAGCATATCCTCCATGTATTAGCTTTTCTTTGTTTATGTCTGAGAGATTGTGTTTCTCTGTTTAACCGCCTCCAGGTTTCTGATTCACAGGTTGAAGAATTGCAGGTAAAGTCAAAGGATTTTTACACTGCACTCTGTCTTTTCCATTGTGTAAATCCAACCACATGGACTCTTGGGCATATTGTACCCACCCACACCAAGGACATGAAAGCAAAGTATGATATGGGTCTTGGTCTCAACTCAATGGAAGGTAGGGAAGCCAAACATATCTCTATTTCTAAATTTTGTCAGAATACCTTGTACAGTGCTCGTTGGGAGCAAATCTTCCAACATGAATATGTCTCTTTAATCTGGCTTAGAGAAAGGGGGTTCAATGTTTCTAAGCCCCCTTCCGCTCAGTCCTCCTACATCCCTAAGCGTGTCACTGAAGGTTCTGGCTACTGTTACTGTGGGCTGCAAAAGAAATGTCTAGAAGATGCAATGTGTCGATTTTGTTGTCATCATTTTAGACATCAAATCAAAGAGAGTGTTAGAACTGGTAAGTCTCTCCTGCCTGGTGTACAGGTACAGAAGACCAAAAGATAAGGTGTGTTCCCTTCAATCATTGGTACTTCATTTTAGCAACTTCTGATTCTCCAGGTTTTGAGGTCTTGCTTTATGGCAACAATAGGACATTTCCAAGATGACATTATTTGACTAAAACTACCAGAATAAACTTCTCTGTAGTCTTTATAATGCAGGTTTGCATCCTGCACAAGCAATTCCTCACAGGAGAATAATTACTGAATACCATAGCTTGCCTCAAAGCATCACATAATAGTTATATTGTAGTGAAATGACATCATCATGCAAATGTCCTATTGCAGGGTATAATATGATAATTATTGTTTATAATTATTATAATACCATGTGACTTGATCTGTTCTCTATTGCACCCTAGTTAACCCTTTAACTGCCAAGCTCAAAATAGATATTCTCCTAACAATAAAAGGAGAAAATGTATGAGTGATGAAAAGAGAATTGCATTTTCAAGTCAGCTGTCATTTGAGCAAGGTATCAAATGCCAACTCTCCATACTGTATCATGTAATTATCTCTGATTGGAGACTGGAAAGTGAAAAATGAAGTTGATCACTCTTGGGAGTAAAAGGGTTAAAGCACCAGTTGCTCTGTTGTATGCACAGCCAGAATGATTTGTTAATTATTTGTAAATTACTTGATTTATCCATGCAACCAACAGCAAACCTTGCATTTAAAGCTGCTATCTTAAATCTTCTGACCAATAGTACTGAGATGATTCCATAAAAATGTAAATAGTATTTATTGAAATCAGCAGCAAGCCTTAATTGTAAAGCTGTTGACTATGTCTTTAGCACAATAGTACTGAAATGTTTCTTTGTGCATATAGTATTTATTGTAATCAACAGCAAACCTTGCATTTAAAGCTGTTGTCTTAAGTCTCCAGACCAATAGCACTGAGATGATTCCATATGTCAATAGTATTTATTGAAATCAACAGCAAGCCCTGAATTTAAAGCTGTTGACTTAGTCTACTTCAGACAAAATTTAAGGAACTATAAATAAACAATGAACTTACATTTAGATGAATTAAAGCTCATTTGCCAAATTAGTCCACCATTTCTCCAGCAGCAGCAAATGATTTGAGAGTCCATTACTACCAGCATCACTTGAGATAATTACATACAACAAAGCATCATTTTGTAGGTTGGTTGTGACCTTCTGGGTTAGAGTAGTCTCCAGGAAGGCTGTTGTTGGTGATTGACATTTCGACTCCCTGAGTGAAAGTCATCTTTGGCAGAGTCAAGTGAAAGCATCATCAGACTGACAAAAGAGTTGTAATCTGTAGGTTGGTTGTGACCTTCTGGGTTAGAGTAGTCTCCAGGAAGGCTGTTGTTGGTGATTGACATTTCGACTCCCTGAGTGAAAGTCACCTTTAGCAGAGTCAAGTGAAAGCATCATCAGACTGACAAAGGAGTTGTAATCTGTAGGTTGATTGTGATCATCTGGGTTAGAGTAGTCTCCAGGAAGGCTGTTGTTGGTGACTGACATTTCGACTCCCTGAGTGAAAGTCAACTAAGAGTCACTAAGTGAAAGCATCATCTGCAAAGAGCCTGCTAGAGGAATGTTCAGTTGTGTTGTGGATAGCCAAATGGATTCCACTCTCCATAATGAAAAGACAGTGTGAGGTCACATCTCTTCAAGTTATATTTGAATGAAAATTCCTTTTCACTGTTTACAATGAGCGACACTTTGTGTCCTGTTTTCAGTCCATTCAGTGTACGCTTAAAGTGTGAAGCCACTTCTCTATCTTGCAGCCCACTCAGTAAAACAAACAACTCCTTCGTCAGTCTGATGGAAGACAGCGACACAATTTCGCTCTTGGAACTCTTGGTGTATGAGCAGAAAGGCCTCGCAAATCCTTCTGTGTTACGGATGAAACGCACAAACAATGAAAAAATCTCGTATGGGATGTCCCGTCGAACTTCAGCAAAATACGGATGGCGTATAGAACACCTTCCGCTCAACCGTCTGTAGATCCGCTGCAACCAGAGATTCGACTCGCTCTTTAACACAATCCCGGCATAAACAGGAGTTGTCGTCAAAAATCTGCCGGCACCAGCGAAACCCATTTGAGGATCTGTTGCTAGATCGTAGAGCGGTAAAAGGGCACTCGTAGCCGATTTCACGAATGCCTCTCTCCTCTCCTTGCAAAGACCCTCCTCGCGCAGAAACCCCGATAAACACTTAGTAACCCTCTCCTGGATACTTTCGTCGTTGCCAGTGGTGCAATGCACACTACTGTCACTGTCCGACTCCGTCTCCATCTCATCTAAACGCCGAAGAACTTCCTCGCAAGTGAACTTCGACGCCGCCATTTTTGTAAATGCGTGCTGTCAGATTTCGCGCGTTTCCGCTGACCTGCATGACTGCTGCACGCTGGCGATTTCGGGGGCATTTGTGCCCTGCGTGGAGTATTTGCCTGTGACGAATTACCACCTATCTTGGACGCACGTGGTCAATTTCGACCCTGGCTACTCGTGGTTAACACTCATCCCGCCTCCCGCCCCGGTGAACATTGGATTCTCTTAGGCGCTGACACTCCCGATCGTTTGATTGTGTTTGACAGCTACGGACAAGATCTCAAACAATATCATAACCCTTGGTTTCAACAGTTTCAAAATCAATTTGCTACCACGCAGCACAATCACATTCGCTACCAAGGCTTAAGCAACGCGTGTGGTCACTATTGCATTGTATTAGCGGTGGAACGTGGTCTTAAAGGACGTTACGATTTTCAAACTCTGCCTCATCTGAAACCACGCGCTTTTGTTCAAAACGATCGTGCCATGGCACATTTGGCTACCACTGACTTAGACTCGTATGACATCCTTTCGGATATTTCTTTAGCGCGAGGTCAACTGTGTACCTATCAAAAAAACCATAAATAAAAAACCACCACTTCTTTTTTCCTCATTCTCGTCTTATTTTTTTTGGTCGTCATGCCTAAACGTCGTCATGCCTAAACGTCGTCACCCTTCCTCTCCATCTGTAACCAAAGCATATGCTGACCAATTGAACCTAAAGTTCAAACACCCTGCTCGCATCTTAGTTTGCGGTCCCTCAAACAGCGGCAAAACCACTTTAATTGCTGACATCCTCGAACGTCATGGCGAGTTTTTTGAATACCCTATAACCAAAATTGTGTGCTATTATGGTTCGTGGCAACCCACGTACGACCGACTCAAAGCAATGGGTGTGCTTTTCAGAAAGGGACTCCCCGACTCGTTCGAAAAAGATTTTCCCAATGTGACGCCAGACAAGCAAATACGCATTATCATTTTGGACGATTTCATGGAAGAAGCTACCAGAGACAAGAACATCTTACGCCTCTTCACAGAAAAATCACATCATCTGGGAGTCACTACGATTATGACGTCACAAAACGCCTATCACCAAGGACCTCATGCCGTGGATTTGGCCCGCAACGTGTCCGTAGCCATCTTCATTGTTGAAATGCGTAACATGAAAGTGATTCGACATTTCTTGTTATCAAGTTACGAAAAAGCGCAAGTCGATGAAATCATGAATTGGCTTCGCCGTGTTACTTACGAAAAACCTTACTCAAATTTAACAATCGATTATGATTTGCGTACTAAGGATCAGTGTCGTTTACGCGTCAACCTGATTCCCAGTAAAACACGCTTTACACGCTTATTTCATCCCTCATTGAAACTATAAAAACACTATGTTACTCTTAAAACACATACCAATCATGACTACTCCTTGACGAGGTCCCACCCCTCTGTTGAAAAAACACGGACGCTTTTTACGCAACCTTCAAGAGGATCCTGCTGTCTTATTACGCGCTGGGCCAGGTCAATTACAGGCCGTTCAAGAAGTGTTACAAAACGTCAAAGCAGGCACGCTTCCCATCCCCCCGAACGCTATAAAAGGCATTAAACATCAACTATTGGGTCGCACTTTGGAAACCGCCTGTAACCCAAGGACACAACCCGCTCGTGTACGTTCCCTCCTCCGCGGCAACGCACAGAGCGGTGGCCTTCCCCTTCAAGTTCTAGTACGCCTAGGCGTGCGTCGACTGTGTCAACACTATGACTGAAACCATCGTTATACCCAGTAGAAACAAGAACAATAGCACTCGTTTTGATTCGGCCGAATGGGCCACTCAGATGAGCATGACGCCAGACCAGCGTCACTTCAACGCGCGAGCTACGGGCAAACATCTTCAAAAAATTTTAGACAACCCCTCGGCCTCCACGTCACAAAAACGCGCCAAATTCTTAAACGAATTAAAAACTTTTCAAGACTTTCAAGAAGATCAACAACCGGCAGCACCACGCATTGTCATGCAACCATCCCCACAAAAAAAGACAAAGAAACCGCCCGCCACCCCCGCCAGAACTCGCCGCAGACCAGACCTCCCACCCGCTACCCCCGTATCACATCGAACACGCAGCACAAGTAGGCCACAAGTAGGCCACGGATTACAATACTACATTTCCTTTAATAAAGATCCTCACAAACGGCGAATGTATATCTTGTAATAATGAATAAAAGTTTTTTGTTTACAAACAACAACACGTCTTGTTCTTTAGTGGCACTCTAACTTACAGAAAAACCTCTTTCATGTCCTCATCAAAAAACATCACAGACACATCATATGCATCTGCATACTTCATCAAACGTTTGTCCAGTTCCTCAAACAATTGCTTGGAAGCACCCCACAGGGTAGGAAACTGAGCCAACACCACATGATCATGCGAGTCGTTCAGTGGTGGTTCTTGTTTATTACGACCCAACAGCCGAGCCACATCATCGCGAGACTTTGGACGCGGGTGATTCTGGATGTCCAAACGCCACATCAAAATTAACTCATGGGGCAGACACACACCAAACACAGCCTTCGCATCGGCAGGGGATTTCAATCCTTGCTGTTGCAACATACTTGCCCACACTGCTTCCAACTCACTCACATTCACTTCCGCTAACACTTGCATCGCGTGCTCCTCCCACGCAGTACACATCTTAACTTGACACGCATCATGAGGCTCCCAAGACAATGCCCGACAACTACACAGACTATAACAATATTTAACTATTGTTGACCGCATCCCCTCTACCAACACACTTCAAAAGCAATGCATCAAAGAAGCGATCCCACGATGCAACAACATCTCATGCCGAACGTGACGACCATGCAACGCTTCTTCTTCCTCGACTTTCTTTTTTTCCAATTGCTCCAAAGCCACTTTCAATTCTGCTTCAGTTGTGTACACATCTAAAGATGCGCCCGGAGGCAACATCTCTACTTCCGGTATCGCTGCTTTCGGTATCGCTGACACCAATGCATCCTGAGCCCGTTCCAAAACATCTGCATCATCGTCAATCAACCAATCTGACTTCTCCAAACACTCCAACCCCGAGGACAAACTAATCTCTTGGCGCCTCTGAAATTCCAACAACACTTCACGCATCAAAAACGACCGCCTCAACAAATGATCCTCAAACACTTCCCCCACCTGATAATCATCGGGACTTTGCTATTGTATTGAAATATAATCCAACAACTGGTCGCTGACCTCTCGATACTCACCCTCGTACAGCTTAAAGGGAGGTGAGTTTGGAAAGCGGTAATACCAGGCCTCTTGTGCATCTTTTTTGCTATACTTGCGTTGTGTATCTGCGTCATGAAATACACCTTCCGAATCGGCATGTAATAAGATGACCGCTAACAGCGCCCTACTCAAATGCCGATAGTCACCATAAAACGGTTTCAACTTGCTTTTCCAAACCCTTTCCTCTTCCACTGTCGCTTGCCGTGAATGCATCACTTCACCCCCAGACTTCTCCTCGGAACAAACTGTATCCACAAACAACGTGCGAACCCCACTAATATCTGCGAAATGATACATTTTTTTGTCCTTACGCAAACGTGTCACCTTCTTTCTTTTACCGCTCACTGGAAGCTTAGGTTTGGGAAGTATAACTCGTAACTTCTTCGTTTCCCCGACAAAAGCAGGCTGTTTCAATCCCTGGGCCAAAGTGTCCACAGTTTTCCACCAACTTACGCCAGACTTGCGTAACTCAGGCGGATACACGTCTTGCAGAGTCAATATGTTAACACGGCGATATGGATCGTATGTACTGCCTGAAGCCGTATCGTGACACAACACGCGCACCCAAGGATACTGATCGTACCAGCCCACGTCTTCCAACACTGCCTCCCCACCAGGGTGTTTCTCTTTCAACACATCAGATGTGCATACTTTGCCGTTTAAGAGATTTAGACGCTCCCCCCACATCAAAGGTGTCATTGCCGACGGCACTCCCACGTGCGTAAAGGGGAAACGATCAAACCAACTGCTGCCTACCATGTTGGGAGGGAACAATTCTCGAATCACCACTGCTCTCTGTATGCCATAATGAAACCGTTCGTACGGATGAAGCGGGGACCCATTCACGTCGACTTTCATTTAGGGATACAGATTGTACCATGGAGCTGAAGTTTTGGTGCTGGATGCTAGCTGTCCATCCAAACTCAAGTAAGGACCACCACGTATCCAAGCAGTCTGTCGTTTCTTCAACTCGTTCTCTTCATAACCAGTGTCACTCGGTGGAGCGGGACCAAACGGACGTTGAATAGTCACATCTAGCTCGTAATTGTACCGCCTGTTGTTATCGTTGTCCAACATGACCCAGGGAGCCGCGTTGAACCATTCCACACATGTTTGCGTCTGTTTGTGTTCAAACATGGGACCCACAATTCTCCCGTCACCACATGTTTACACTGACTCTTATTTCGCGTCGGTGACCACGGCCAATCGTCATACCATGCTACAAACGGCTCCTTAACAGTCACCAATGATGCTTTCTTTTTAGGTTTCACCGCACCTCTCTTCTTGCTAACACCTTGTTTCTCCCCCGTCTTCTTTGGCTTACTTGTCACTTTCTATTTTTTCTTTGCAGGTGGTCGTTTTTCTTTGACTTTCAAAGGCAAAAAATCGCTCGCATCCAACATTGCTTGAGCCATCACAACGCGTGTAATGACTCAAACCCACGTCAACCCACTTTAAAGTAACTTCAACAAACCAATCAGCACACATTTCGTCAACAAGACTTCGTATTTTATTTCCTTAGCGCCATCCATACATCATTTTTGCGCAATTAGTCATCATTTTCCCCAAAATTGTTGTCATTCTTCATCATAGTCACGCAATCACTATCACTAACCCACGTGGGATTGAACCAATCAGCAAATGACACGCTAATAAAAAACAAAACACATTGCGTTATCATCACAAAAATGTTTGAGTCGACGTTGATTGAACCGTCGCTGAACACAACAAAGACTTTCTTCTCATGTCCTTCCTCAAATGTGACCACTGTGACTACTATCTCACAAGATACGCTGAAACACCTGCCTGGTGCGAACTCAAACGCCACCTCTATCGAGCAAACAGCGTCATCAAAAGGTAATTCAACTTTGGTGAGCATTGGTTTTTGTACGACAAGTCCCTATGAACAAGAACGCCACAAACAGGAAATAGCAAGATTAGCCTACCAAAAACAGCAAGATCTCATTCACAAACGCAAATACAGTTTTCACTTTCGATACATCGACTACAATCTCTTCGACAAGAAACCAGTCCTTGCGTTAGCATGCAAAATTTGTAAACAATTTATCACATCAGCTGCAATGGATGCAAACCACTTAGCTTACACAGCACACCACGACAACATCGTGTATTCTTCTCGTCCTTTCTTCTTGCTTCACAGTGCTATAGAACAAAACGGTTACTGGCGATGGAACTCACACTGTGATTGTGTAATTGAAGATCTTTTGTGCAGTTGATGTCATCACAACGTAGGCTACATCGCACATGTTCCCTGTCTGCCTTGCATGGAAGAAGACAACAATGGTCATTGGTTCTTTTTCTACATGAACAATGTTGTTTCCATTACCAGAACCAGACGACACAGTATGGATCACCTTGTTTGGGAAGATTTGTTTGGTAAACATGATAATGATGCCGAAATTGAAGATATCAAGCGTGACATCGCTTCACAAGACTCTTAAAAATTCCTACTGTCTTAATAAAATTTTGTTCTTCTATTGAGTGTACAATTAAAACATTTTAAGCAAACATATCACCATTTTTTTCATTCTCTTTCATCATGTCAATCGTATCAGACGTATTGTGTTTTGAAGCATTACCACACTGTCAACACACAGGCTCAAATCTTGCTAAACAGATTGAATGTCTCTTGCATCAACATCAAACAACTACTCCATCTCGGACCTTCTTGAATACTTTCTTTGAAAACATACAGAAAGAAGAACACTGCAAACAGCCTATCATTAACCTTTGGCACGCCTACAATTATCTACGAACCCAACGACGAATGTCTCCCCTTCTCACCATAAACCTCCTTCAGCGAACACATCAACGACTCTTTGACACTACCTCGCCAAGTCCCCTCAGCACACAGCGTCGATTTACTTCCTTTCAAGGCAACTACTACGAGTACCTAAGTCCAGAAAAGACACCCAAGGGACTCCAAACTCTCTGCGATCGCTATAATGATCTAATTACATATACATCGATCAACGAACTCTATCCGCGCTTCAAAATCTGTGCTTGGTTTCTTTTTCATTTTCTAGACATTCACCCGTTTAGTGATGGTAACGGTCGTCTCAGTCGACTTCTTGTCAGTAGCATGCTTGAATTCATCACACAAACATTGTTCCCCATCTCTATGGGAGCCTCAGATGTGTTTACTCAAACATTAGTGGACACTCGCACTCTCTATAACGGTGAACCACAAAGTCTCACCACCTTGCTTCTCACTAACACGTTACACGTGTTTTCAAACATGTAAACGTATTATAAATTAACTCCAAATAAACCAACTTTTTATTGTTCAACTTTTTACATATCTTACTTTCTTTTAAATGAACCAAGAAAGCGACCCATAAAGCTGTTATCAAAATGCCTTTGTCGTTCTCTCTCCCGCCTTTCTTTCTCTGCCTTGCTAATCTTCGGCCTTTCCCATCTCCATTTATATCCACCACTCTGCTTTTTCTTTAGCTTCTTCTTCTTCTTTTTAGTTAGGCGTCTTTTAGCAATGCCTCCCCGCCGGCACACCATGTTTAAAATAAATAAGTATTGTTTATTCTTTTTCCTTTTATAACAACACCAAATGCACAATACATTGTTAAATACCTCTTATTTTACAACTATTTACGCGGGCGTCTCCAATGGCGCTCCGCGTAATCACCTGCCTTGAGCCAACAAGGTCTGGGGTTCAAATCTCGTATTTGACAGTCAAGATACTTCTGTGTCCATCTCCATCTGTTCTTTCTTCTGCAGTGTTTCCTGTAGTGATCAGATGCCTCTGCTTCTACAAATGTTTCCTGCAGTGTCAGTCTCACCTGCTGTGTTTCGGATGCCTATGCTTCATGTTTCCATTCACATCCAGTACTTGCATTAACATACAACATACAGCCAGCTCATTGGTGGCTTCTCTTCCTCCTCATCTCTTTCTTTTACTAACTCCCCTCCTTCTAAAACACATAAATACCTTAAATAGTGTACCTCACTCCTGGGGCGTCTGTGTGGCGCCCCGCGTAATCACACTGGTTTGTGATTGACTAAAACACGATAAAAATTAAGATAAAAAACACGTTACTAGTCTAGACTGGTTCAAGTCGTTATACTTGCACAATCTGACCTTCTCATTCTGACGCCTGTAACTAGAACACTAGCAGAGACCCATCTCTAGTGTTGATCTGTCTCGTGATATTGCCTATACATGTTGGAAAGCCAGCTGGTAATATCACCCCTTCTTCTCTCGTTCCTCAACCCCTGACTTTCCCCCATCTTTTTGTTTACCCCAAAATTAAAAAAACTTATTAAAATACCCTGATTCACACACATCCTACTAGGGCATCCAACGTGGCGCCCGTGTGGAATCACCTCGCCTCTCTCACAAGCAAGGTTTCTCGTGGGGTTCAAGTCCTGACTCTTGCAATATCTTTCTCATTCTTGTTGCTTTTAGTATCTGTGCTCTTAGAGCTCTAAAAAAGCCTCTAAAGCCATGTCATAGGTCCTTCACAGATGGCTCATCACTTCTAAGCATCATTAATGATGCCAATTCCTCTCCCCTTCCCCTATTTTTCTTTCAAAGAACAAACCACTCATTCTTACTTTTTAAAAACTCCTTTTATTTTCATCAAAGTTTATCATAATTACAAGATATATCTGTAGGAACAACCGATCTCATAAAAAATAATCTTTTGTTTTTTTCAGATGCTTCCCGAACTTGAAATCGACGAATCCACCTTGCGGCCAATGTAACCAAATGCAAAAAATCCACTTGTCCATAATGATGTATTCGTATTTCACGACGTTGTTTAAAAGATTGCAACATCACCCAATCCAAAAACTTGTCCACAACCTCATTTTCCACATTCAGATCCAATTGGCGATCACTCATTATGCCACTATCACACACCAAACACAACAATTCTTCAAACTGGTTCACTTTCGTCCTCCTCGTTGGCAAAACCTTCCAAGACACATTCCCAAATTGTCCTTTAAAAAACGCATTCAATGCTTCTTGCTTGGTCATAAAGGACGCCAATTCCTCAACAGTCAAAACGGTACCATTTCCCACAGTTACGTTTATCGGTTTCCCCAAACAAAGCACAACCTGCAATAGACACATCAACACCAAAGTCTTCATGATTTTAACATAAGAACCAAACATTCGACGCTTCCTTTTATATCCTTTGTACACTCCCAAAATATTGCATAAAATCCTAATTTTACAACACCCATGGTGGGGCGTCCCATGTGGCGCCCTGCGTAATCACTTACCTTCTCATTGCAAGGTATCGAGTTCGAGTCCCGTCTCTTGCCAAAAACATATTGCCCTCTAAACCACTCCTTTCCTCCTTCTTCTTTCAGCGTTATGGGAATAATCCATTTCTACTTCATTCCCTTGGCCTCCTCCACCAACAAATGGTGAACACAAGTCTTCTTCGTCAAACAATGAGTCCACCATCACTTCCCCTTGCTCCTCTTCCTCTCTAAGAGAGCCACCCCTAACAGGGAAGACTTTTAAGTTGAGCTTCTCTAACATTTCTTCACAAAACAACTGGTTTGTTGTAAATGTGCTAGAAAGCTTTTCTCCTTCTGTGCCTTCCCCCTTCTTTTATTAAACACCTCATCATTAAAACAATTAAATATCCTAATTCTACCTTTCACTTCTGGGGTGTCCAATGTGGCGCCCTACATAACTATCTCACCTGTCTTCACACCATACCGAGATGTTTGGGGTTCGAATCCCTTCTCCAGACAAATCGGAGGTGTGGGTGTTGTGAGAGCATTCCACAAACACATCAAATCCTTCCCTTAACATGGTCACAACCATGGATCTTCTAATTGTCAAACTTTAACCAGAGCTTTCTCATCCTTCTCTGCATTGTCAAGCTTCATAATACCAGAGCTTTTCTCATTCTTCTCTCCCTTCCCCGGCTCTTCATAACCAAGAGTCAATTCCTCTTCCCCCTTCTTTTAATCAAAAAACATCATCTTAAAACAGTTAAATATACTAAAACAAACAACATAATACCGGGGCGTCCTATATGGCGCCCTACATAACTACCTTGTCTCATCATTGCAAGGTTTGGAGTTCGTGTCTTGCTGGATTCAGCAGGAGTGTTGACTGATTGTAGTCCAGCAATTTGTTCTTTCTTCAAATGAAACGTGGACAATTCATATGTTCTAGCTGTGGTCCAAAAAGCTGTTCTAGTACTCTACAAAATCAACCTTGACCTCTTGTCTTGACTCTTAACCTTGTCATAGTGCAACTTGTTGTACAAATCAGTTGTCAAATTTGGTAAAAGAGCTTTCTAACCTCGCAACAATCCAACAACACCAAAACCTTTGCCGATCCATTTGGTCCAACAATAAGTGGGTTTCCAGAAGTGGGATTGCTCTTGTCTCCTGCATGGATTGCGTCTTTAACACGCGATAAGTTTGTCGAAGCAATCTTTCTCACCTGGGAGGAGGTATGGCTTCAACTCGTAAGCAACTTCGAATGGGTGCTCCTGTCTTTCAGCTTGTTCGACTTGTGTTGGGGTCAATTTGCATTGGATTATGAATATTGATCCTGATTAGATATGATTTGTGTTGGGATTAACTTGTGTTGATGAAATTTGTGAACACGACTTGTATGGTGCTTCCTCTTTCTCGAAAAGTACTCCTTCTCCCCCTCAGGCACACCTCCTGGTAAGACACTCAATGGTATACAAAATTAAAAGGCCTTTCTGGACACTCGTCCATGTAATGCTGTCTGGTATGTCAAATAGGATCTTCACACATCTTGGTGGGTAGATAAACTCTCAATTAATATAATAACTTTCCAAAAATACGTCCTATACAAAAAACTTCTCCCCCTCCCCCCTCAGGAACACACCTTCGCCTGAGGGACCCCCCACCTGTCTCCCTTTCTTTTCGCCTCGAGCAAGTAGATTTGTTCCTATCAATGTCAATGTGGACACTTTTTCCCCACCCCTCCCCTACAGAAATTTATTGTTAGGAATATTGCCCATCTTGAATACTAATTAGCTAGAGGGGAGGGGGGAGGGGTTAAGTAACCCAATGAGGTGACAAAATGACTACTTACCCCCACCCCCTCCCCTCTAGCTAATTAGTATTCAAGATGGGCAATATTCCTTCACTAAATACTACTGATGATTCGCAGTGTTGAACCCATGACAACTTTGTTTTGAGTAGTGTTTCAGCGCAGTCGTTGCCTGGCATAAGAGTAAAGTTGTGTGGCATAGCTTGCGCTTTTTGTTTTTGCAAAAGTTCCCTTCGTCCATAATATAGGTGGTACTTGGTAATAGGTGGAAGCAAGTAAGTCAGAGTGTGGCGTTGGTCTGTTTCAGTAGCTCATATTTTGCATGATGTACGGTGAGTCTTTGCTTATAGTGGTAAAGACATTTTCTGAAAGAATGTTCACTTGCTGTTATAAGCGACTATCCGTCATAAGCTAGTGTACTATATGCAGTCCATCCCGAGTTTAACATTGAAAAACGGATTCACAAATAACTTTCTTGGTTTGCACCTGCTCGCATGTTCTCATTAGACATACGAGGTACATGTTTTTAATTTAAACAAAAATGTACACTAAAATGATTCAGATTTTTCCGGATGTTAAAATTAAGAAGTAATTATTATTTAGTAATTAAGTTTATTAGTAGAAAATAAAAGTAATAGTTAAAGAAATAAAAAATAACAGTAAGAGTCAAAATGTTGGTAAGTTAAACAAGGTGCACAATATATTTTAGAATGGGTCACAAGCTATAATTAAGGTGCACTATCATATTATTTGGTTTTATTAGTGGAAAATCTTTACTAGTAGTTGGGAAAATACAAAAATAGTTTCTTTGGTGGTTTAAACAAGTAGTTAGTGTATAAGGGTAGCAAGTAAAGGGCAGATTGAAGCTGCTGGCCACCTTGGGTCTGGCAAATTATGTTGGATGATTCGCAGTGTTGAAATCATGACAACTTTGTTTTGAGTAGTGTTTCAGCGCAGTCGTTGCCTGGCATAAGAGTGAAGTTGTGTGACATAGCTTGCGCTTTTTGTTTTTGGAAAAGTTCCCTTTCGTCCATAGTACGGGTGGTATTTGGTAATAGGTGGGAGCAAGTAAGTCAGAGTGTGGTGTTGGTCTGTTTCAGTAACTCATATTTTGCATGTTGTACAGTGAGCTTTTGCTCATAGTGGTACAGACGTTTTGTGAAAGAATGTTCACTTGCTGTTATAAGCAACTACTCAACATTAGCTAGTGTACCATATGCAGTCCATCCCGAGTTTAACAATTAAAAACGGATTCACAAATAACTTTCTTGGTTTGCACCTGCTCGCATGTTCTCATTAGACATACGAGGTACATGTTTTTAATTTAAACAAAAATATACACTAAAATGATTCAGATTTTTCCGGATGTTAAAATTAAGAAGTAATTAATTTTTAGTAATTAAGTTTATTAGTAGAAAATAATAAAAGTAGTAGTTAAAGAAATAAAAAATAACAGTAAGAGTTAAAATGTTGGTAAGTTAAACAAGGTGAACAATATATTTTAGAATGGTTCACAAGCTATAATTAAGGTGCACTATCATATTATTTGGTTTTATTAGTGGAAAATCTTTACTAGTAGATGGGAAAATACAAAAATAGTTTCTTTGGTGGTTTAAACAAGTAGTTAGTGTATAAGGGTAGCAAATAAAGGGCAGATTGAAGCTGCTGGCCACCTTGGGTCTGGCAAATTATGTTGGATGATTCGCAATGTTGAACTCATGACAACTTTGTTTTGAGTAGTGTTTCAGCGCAGTCGTTGCCTGGCATAAGAGTGAAGTTGTGTGACATAGCTTGCGCTTTTTGTTTTTGGAAAAGTTCCCTTTCGTCCATAGTACGGGTGGCATTTGGTAATAGGTGGGAGCAAGTAAGTCAGAGTGTGGTGCTGGTCTGTTTCAGTAACTCATATTTTGCATGTTATACAGTGAGCTTTTGCTCATAGTGGTACAGACGTTTTGTGAAAGAATGTTCACTTGCTGTTATAAGCAACTACTCGTCATTAGCTACTGTACCATATGCAGTCCATCCCGAGTTTAACAATTAAAAACGGATTCACAAATAACTTTCTTGGTTTGGATCTGCTCGCATGTTCTCATTAGACATACGAGGTACATGTTTTTAATTTACACAAAAATATACATTAAAATGATTCAGATTTTTCTGGATGTTAAAATTAAGAAGTAATTATTATTTAGTAATTAAGTTTATTAGTAGAAAATAATAAAAGTAATAGTTAAAGAAATAAAAAATAACAGTAAGAGTTAAAATCTTGGTAAGTTAAACAAGGTGAACAATATATTTTAGAATGGTTCACAAGCTATAATTAAGGTGCACTATCATATTATTTGGTTTTATTAGTGGAAAATCTTTACTAGTAGATGGGAAAATACAAAAATAGTTTCTTTGGTGGTTTAAACAAGTAGTTAGTGTATAAGGGTAGCAAATAAAGGGCAGATTGAAGCTGCTGGCCACCTTGGGTCTGGCAAATTATGTTGGATGATTCGCAATGTTGAACTCATGACAACTTTGTTTTGAGTAGTGTTTCAGCGCAGTCGTTGCCTGGCATAAGAGTGAAGTTGTGTGACATAGCTTGCGCTTTTTGTTTTTGGAAAAGTTCCCTTTCGTCCATAGTACGGGTGGCATTTGGTAATAGGTGGGAGCAAGTAAGTCAGAGTGTGGTGCTGGTCTGTTTCAGTAACTCATATTTTGCATGTTGTACAGTGAGCTTTTGCTCATAGTGGTACAGACGTTTTGTGAAAGAATGTTCACTTGCTGTTATAAGCAACTACTCGTCATTAGCTACTGTACCATATGCAGTCCATCCCGAGTTTAACAATTAAAAACGGATTCACAAATAACTTTCTTGGTTTGGATCTGCTCGCATGTTCTCATTAGACATACGAGGTACATGTTTTTAATTTACACAAAAATATACATTAAAATGATTCAGATTTTTCTGGATGTTAAAATTAAGAAGTAATTATTATTTAGTAATTAAGTTTATTAGTAGAAAATAATAAAAGTAATAGTTAAAGAAATAAAAAATAACAGTAAGAGTTAAAATGTTGGTAAGTTAAACAAGGTGAACAATATATTTTAGAATGGTTCACAAGCTATAATTAAGGTGCAATATCATATTATTTGGTTTTATTAGTGGAAAATCTCTACTAGTAGTTGGGAAAATACAAAAATAGTTTCTTTGGTGGTTTAAACAAGTAGTTAGTGTATAAGGGTGGCAAGTAAAAGGTAGATTGAAGCTGCTGGCCACCTTGGGTCTGGCAAATTATGTTGGATGATTCGCAATGTTGAACTTATGACAACTTTGTTTTGAGTAGTGTTTCAGCGCAGTCGTTGCCTGGCATAAGAGTGAAGTTGTTTGACATAGCTTGCGCTTTTTGTCTTTGCAAAAGTTCCTTTTCGTCCATAGTACAGGTGGTACTATAGGTTGGAGCAAGTAGGTCAGAGTGTGGTGTTGGTCTGTTTCAGTAGCTCATATTTTGCATGATGTACAGTGAGTCTTTCCTTATAGTACTAAGGACGTTTTGTGAAAGAATGTTCACTTGCTATTATAAGCGACTTCCCGTCATTAGCTACTGTACCATATGCAGTCCATCCCGAGTTTAACATTGAAAAACGGATTCACAAATAACTTTCTTGGTTTGCACCTGCTCGCATGTTCTCATTAGACATACGAGGTACATGTTTTTAATTTAAACAAAAATAAACACTAAAATGATTCAGATTTTTCCGGATGTTAAAATTAAGAAGTAATTATTATTTAGTAATTAAGTTTATTAGTAGAAAATAATAAAAGTAATAGTTAAAGAAATAAAAAATAACAGTAAGGGATAAAATATTGGTAAGTTAAACAAGGTGCAGAATATATTTTAGAGTGGGTCACAAGCTATAATTAAGGTGCAATATCATTGTTTGGTTTTATGAGTGGAAAATCTTTACTAGTAGTTGGGAAAATACAAAAATAGTTTCTTTGGTGGTTTAAACAAGTAGTTAGTGTATAAGGGTGACAAGTAAAGGGCAGATTGAAGCTGCTGGCCACCTTGGGTCTGGCAAATTATGTTGGATGATTCGTAATGTTGAACTCATGACAACTTTGTTTTGAGTAGTGTTTCAGCGCAGTCGTTGCCTGGCATAAGAGTGAAGTTGTGTGACATAGCTTGCGCTTTTTGTTTTTGGAAAAGTTCCCTTTCATCCATAGTACAGGTGGTACTTGGTAATAGGTGGGAGCAAGTAGGTCAGAGTGTGGTGTTGATCTGTTTCAGTAGCTCATATTTTGCATGATGTACAGTGAGTCTTTGCTTATAGTAGTAAAGACGTTTTGTGAAAGAATGTTCACTTGCTGTTATAAGCGACTATCCGTCATAAGCTACTGTACCATATGCAGTCCATCCCGAGTTTAACATTGAAAAACGGATTCACAAATAACTTTCTTGGTTTGCACCTGCTCGCATGTTCTCATTAGACATACGAGGTACATGTTTTTAATTTAAAAAATATATATACACTAAAATGATTCAGATTTTTCTGGATGTTAAAATTAAGAAGTAATTATTATTTAGTAATTAAGTTTATTAGTAGAAAATAATAAAAGTAATAGTTTAAGAAATAAAAAATAACAGTAGGAGTTAAAATGTTGGTAAGTTAACAAGGTGCACAATATATTTTAGAATGGGTCACAAGCTATAATTAAGGTGCAATATCATATTATTGGTTTTATTAGTGGAAAATCTTTACTAGTAGTTGGGAAAATACAAAAATAGTTTCTTTGGTGGTTTAAACATGTAGTTAGTGTATAAGGGTGACAAGTAAAGGGCAGATTGAAGCTGCTGGCCACCTTGGGTCTGGCAAATTATGTTGATTGATTCGCAATGTTGAACTCATGACAACTTTGTTTTGAGTAGTGTTTCAGCGCAGTCGTTGTCTGGCATAAGAGTGAAGTTGTCTGATATAGCTTGCGCTTTTTGTTTTTGCAAAAGTTCCTATTCGTCCATAGTACAGGTGGTATTTGGTAATAGGTGGGAGCAAGTAAGTCAGAGTGTGGTGTTGGTCTGTTTCAGTAACTCATATTTTGCATGTTGTACAGTGAGCCTTTGCTTATAGTGGTAAAGACGTTTTGTAAAAGAATGTTCACTTGCTGTTATAAGCGACTACCCGTCATTAGCTACTGTACCATATGCAGTCCATCCCGAGTTTAACATTGAAAAACGGATTCACAAATAACTTTCTTGGTTTGCACCTGCTCGCATGTTCTCATTAGACATACGAGGTACATGTTTTTAATTTAAACAAAAGTGTACACTAAAATGATTCAAATTTTTGCGGATGTTAAAATTAAGAAGTAATTATTATTTAGTAATTAAGTTTATTAGTAGAAAATAATAAAAGTAATAGTTAAAGAAATAAAAAATAACAGTAGGAGTTAAAATGTTGGTAAGTTAAACAAGGTGCAGAATATATTTTAGAATGGGTCACAAGCTATAATTAAGGTGCAATATCATATTATGTGGTTTTATTAGTGGAAAATCTTTACTAGTAGTTGGGAAAATACAAAAATAGTTTCTTTGGTGGTTTAAACATGTAGTTAGTGTATAAGGGTGACAAGTAAAGGGCAGATTGAAGCTGCTGGCCACCTTGGGTCTGGCAAATTATGTTGATTGATTCGCAATGTTGAACTCATGACAACTTTGTTTTGAGTAGTGTTTCAGCGCAGTCATTGTCTGGCATAAGAGTGAAGTTGTCTGATATAGCTTGCGCTTTTTGTTTTTGCAAAAGTTCCTATTCGTCCATAGTACAGGTGGTATTTGGTAATAGGTGGGAGCAAGTAAGTCAGAGTGTGGTGTTGGTCTGTTTCAGGAACTCATATTTTGCATGATGTACAGTGAGCCTTTGCTTATAGTGGTAAAGACGTTTTGTAAAAGAATGTTCACTTGCTGTTATAAGCGACTACCCGTCATAAGCTACTGTACCATATGCAGTCCATCCCGAGTTTAACATTGAAAAACGGATTCACAAATAACTTTCTTGGTTTGCACCTGCTCGCATGTTCTCATTAGACATACGAGGTACATGTTTTTAATTTAAACAAAAGTGTACACTAAAATGATTCAAATTTTTGCGGATGTTAAAATTAAGAGTAATTATTATTTAGTAATTAAGTTTATTAGTAGAAAATAATAAAAGTAATAGTTAAAGAAATAAAAAATAACAGTAGGAGTTAAAATGTTGGTAAGTTAAACAAGGTGCAGAATATATTTTAGAATGGGTCACAAGCTATAATTAAGGTGCAATATCATATTATGTGGTTTTATTAGTGGAAAATCTTTACTAGTAGTTGGGAAAATACAAAAATAGTTTCTTTGGTGGTTTAAACATGTAGTTAGTGTATAAGGGTGACAAGTAAAGGGCAGATTGAAGCTGCTGGCCACCTTGGGTCTGGCAAATTATGTTGATTGATTCGCAATGTTGAACTCATGACAACTTTGTTTTGAGTAGTGTTTCAGCGCAGTCGTTGTCTGGCATAAGAGTGAAGTTGTCTGATATAGCTTGCGCTTTTTGTTTTTGCAAAAGTTCCTATTCGTCCATAGTACAGGTGGTATTTGGTAATAGGTGGGAGCAAGTAAGTCAGAGTGTGGTGTTGGTCTGTTTCAGGAACTCATATTTTGCATGATGTACAGTGAGCCTTTGCTTATAGTGGTAAAGACGTTTTGTAAAAGAATGTTCACTTGCTGTTATAAGCAACTACCCGTCATTAGCTACTGTACCATATGCAGTCCATCCCGAGTTTAACATTGAAAAACGGATTCACAAATAACTTTCTTGGTTTGCACCTGCTCGCATGTTCTCATTAGACATACGAGGTACATGTTTTTAATTTAAACAAAAGTGTACACTAAAATGATTCAAATTTTTGCAGATGTTAAAATTAAGAAGTAATTATTATTTAGTAATTAAGTTTATTAGTAGAAAATAATAAAAGTAATAGTTAAAGAAATAAAAAATAACAGTAGGAGTTAAAATGTTGGTAAGTTAAACAAGGTGCAGAATATATTTTAGAATGGGTCACAAGCTATAATTAAGGTGCAATATCATATTATGTGGTTTTATTAGTGGAAAATCTTTACTAGTAGTTGGGAAAATACAAAAATAGTTTCTTTGGTGGTTTAAACATGTAGTTAGTGTATAAGGGTGACAAGTAAAGGGCAGATTGAAGCTGCTGGCCACCTTGGGTCTGGCAAATTATGTTGATTGATTCGCAATGTTGAACTCATGACAACTTTGTTTTGAGTAGTGTTTCAGCGCAGTCGTTGTCTGGCATAAGAGTGAAGTTGTCTGATATAGCTTGCGCTTTTTGTTTTTGCAAAAGTTCCTATTCGTCCATAGTACAGGTGGTATTTGGTAATAGGTGGGAGCAAGTAAGTCAGAGTGTGGTGTTGGTCTGTTTCAGGAACTCATATTTTGCATGTTGTACAGTGAGCCTTTGCTTATAGTGGTAAAGACGTTTTGTAAAAGAATGTTCACTTGCTGTTATAAGCGACTACCCGTCATTAGCTACTGTACCATATGCAGTCCATCCCGAGTTTAACATTGAAAAACGGATTCACAAATAACTTTCTTGGTTTGCACCTACTCGCATGTTCTCATTAGACATACGAGGTACATGTTTTTAATTTAAACAAAAGTGTACACTAAAATGATTCAAATTTTTGCGGATGTTAAAATTAAGAAGTAATTATTATTTAGTAATTAAGTTTATTAGTAGAAAATAATAAAAGTAATAGTTAAAGAAATAAAAAATAACAGTAGGAGTTAAAATGTTGGTAAGTTAAACAAGGTGCAGAATATATTTTAGAATGGGTCACAAGCTATAATTAAGGTGCAATATCATATTATGTGGTTTTATTAGTGGAAAATCTTTACTAGTAGTTGGGAAAATACAAAAATAGTTTCTTTGGTGGTTTAAGAAAGTAGTTAGTGTATAAGGGTGACAAGTAAAGAGCAGATTGAAGCTGCTGGCCACCTTGGGTCTCGCAAATTATGTTGGATGATTCGCAGTGTTGAACTCATGACAACTTTGTTTTGAGTAGTGTTTCAGCGCAGTCGTTGCCTGGCATAAGAGTGAAGTTGTCTGACATAGCTTGCGCTTTTTGTTTTTGCAAAAGTTCCCTTTCGTCCATAGTACAGGTGGTACTTGGCAATAGGTGGGAGCAAGTAGGTCAGAGTGTGGTGTTGATCTGTTTCAGTAGCTCATATTTTGCATGATGTACAGTGAGTCTTTGCTTATAGTAGTAAAGACGTTTTGTGAAAAAATGTTCACTTGCTGTTATAAGCGACTATCCGTCATAAGCTACTGTACCATATGCAGTCCATCCCGAGTTTAACATTGAAAAACGGATTCACAAATAACTTTCTTGGTTTGCACCTGCTCGCATGTTCTCATTAGACATACGAGGTACAAGTTTTTAATTTAAAATATATATATACACCAAAATGATTCAGATTTTTCCGGATGTTAAAATTAAGAAGTAATTATTATTTAGTAATTAAGTTTATTAGTAGAAAATAATGAAAGTAATAGTTAAAGAAATGAAAAATAACAGTAACAGTTAAAATGTTGGTAAGTTAAACAAGGTGCACAATATATTTTAGAATGGGTCACAAGCTATAATTAAGGTTTGCACCTATCATATTTGGTTTTATTAGTGGAAAATCTTTACTAGTAGTTGGGAAAATACAAAAATAGTTTCTTTGGTGGTTTAAACATGTAGTTAGTGTATAAGGGTGACAAGTAAAGGGCAGATTGAAGCTGCTGGCCACCTTGGGTCTGGCAAATTATGTTGGATGATTCGCAGTGTTGAACTCATGACAACTTTGTTTTGAGTAGTGTTTCAGCACAGTCATTGCCTGGCATAAGAGTGAAGTTGTCTGACATAGCTTACGCTTTTGTTTTTCAAAGGTTCCTATTTGTCACTAGTACAGGTGGTACTTGGTAAGAGGTGCGAGCAAGTAAGTCAGAGTCTGGTGTTGGTCTGTTTCAGTAGCTCATATTTTGCATGATGTACAGTGAGTCTTTGCTTATAGTAGTAAACACGTTTTCTGAAAGAATGTTCACTTGCTTTTATAACCGACTACCCGTCATAAGCTACTGTACCATATACAGTCCACTCCGAGTTTAACATTGAAAAACGGATTCACAAATAACTTTTTTGGTCTGCGCCTGCTCGCATGTTCTGATTAGACATACCAGGTACATGCTTTTAATTTAAACAAAAATATACAGTAAAATGATTCAGATTTTTCCTGATGTTAAAATTAACAAGTAATGTTTATTTAGTAATTAAGTTTAATAGTAGAAAGTAATAAAAATAACAGTAACAGTTAAAATGTTTGTAAGTTAAACTAGGTGTACAATATATTTTAGAATGGGTCACAAGTTATGATTAAGGTGCAATATCATATTTCGTTTTATTAGTAGAAAATCTTTACTAGTAGTTAGGAAAATCAAAAAATAGTTTCTTTGGTGGTTTAAGCATCTTGTTAGTGTATAAGGGTGGTAAGTAAAGGGCAGATTGAAGCTGCTGGCCACCTTGGGTCTGGCAAATTATCTTGGATGATTCGCAGTGTTGAACTCATGACAACTTTGTTTTGAGTAGTGTTTCAGTGCAGTTGTTGCCTGGTATAGGAGTGAAGAAGTTGTCTGACATAGCGTAAGCTTTTGTCTTTCAATGCTTCCTATTCTTTACTAGTACAGGTGATACTTGGTAATAGGTGGGAGCAAGTAAGTCAGAGTCTGGTGTTGGTCTATTTCAGTAGCTCATATTTTGCAAACACGTTTTCTCAAAGAATGTTCACTTGCTTTTATAAGCGACTACCCATCATACGCTATTGTACCACATGCAGTCCAAACAACCTCGGACCTATATTTATGGTAATGGCAATATGGCAAAGCTGGAGAAGATCAGATTTTTCTATCTTTCATATCTATAGTCAATATTTACAGCAACCCACCCTTAATGTGTGTTAGTGCCGTACATCCGGCCGCTAAAAAGTTTATTATCAATGTTAAGAATAGATATTGCTTAAACAAAAAATAAAGGAATACTACATGTTGACAAATTCGCACATTGGGTTCAGTCAGTCAGGTTAGTACTTGAATGGGTGACCACCAGAGAATAGGTGGTTCGGTGTCAAATAATTCCTTTTTGCTGTTTCTTTCTTTTTCCTTTTTGAAGTGCAACTCAAGATCGAAGAGCATATTGAACATAGACTTGAAATATTGCAATAAAATCCACCAGCCAATTGTGACACGATTGCACAATGCGGCGATGAATCAACATCAAAATCTCAGACTGTCTTATTATTTTATTCTTTTGTAAAATTCAGTAGCAGACTCCTGATATCTGGCAAATAATTTAGTATTGTTGCTGGGATCATCCATTGCAAAAAAGCAATACGTATATTAATATAAATGTCTTATTCTTTATATTTAGGTGTACACTGGTCCCTATGTCCATCTACAAAGACGAGTCAACATTCCAATTGAGGTGGACAACCACTTGAAGGCGAAAGTGTTTTTGTGGCCATTGCCCTTGAGGGCTTAAACAAAGTGCCAGTAATTAGGAAGTTTATCCCCGAACGAAGTGAGGGAAATACTCACGACACTAATGCAGTAATATTATACCGCCTACTTGTATTATACCGCCTACTTGGGGACTCCAAGCCTGTCGCCATCTCGAAATTTAACGTTCATCTGTCAGGCTGTCTGGCGTACGACTTTAGGCGCAGTTACCCCGCTAACCAATAACAAAGGTGAAATCGATCACGTGTGCCCTGTTGTTTTACTCGGAATAATAGAGAAATTAAATTTGAACGAAGCATTTAGATTTGAATGAAGCAACAATATATCGTAGCTGCGTTCACGAAAATGGAAAACTTAACTGAAAAACTTGAAGCACAACAGTTTCACGAAGCTCGTCTTCAAATGAGAAGGGAACAGGCATGAGCATGGCGAAATCGTAAAACGAGGGAACAACGCCAAATTCGTCTCGAGAAAAGGCGAAAATCCTGTTATGATCGACAGCATCATAAAAAGAATCCTGCGGAAGAAACGACTTCGCAAAGAAAACAGCGCATAAATGCTGATCAAAAGCGACATGAACAGAAGCGGGTAACGCAGACAACTCCGCAAAGAGAACAGCGCTTGAAAGCAAATCGGAAACTTCAGGAGAAAAAACGGGCCGAAGAAAAGACTCCGCAAAGACAACAGCGTATGAGTGCCGATCAAAAGCGTCATAAAGAGAAGCGGTTGACACAAACAACTCCGCAAAGAGAATCCAGTTGCCAGCGAGTACCTTCTCAACGTAGCAATGAATTGTCTGAACGGAGTACCCACAGGCTTCAAGCTCAAAATGAAGCCAACACTCACAGTCAAAAACAACAATATTTGCATAACTGTGGGTGGGCAAATCCAGAAACTCCTCCATTCCACGAACAAGAGTGGGTACGGGAGGAGCTCAGTGCCTTTCACAGCTTTGAGGAAAAGCTCCGACACTTGTGCTGCAAGGTATGCAAAGAAACATGGCCGATCACCAACCAAAGTGTGCCCGAGCTGAACTATACCTGCACAAGGTGCAAACGCGACAAAAAGACCTCGTGTCGATTGTTCTCGGCTGAAAACGACATGGATCCTGGGACAGTCCCTGCAGAACTACAGGCCCTCACCAAAGTACAGGAAATGCTGATTGCAGAGCTTTCCCCATCATGTGTGTTTACCGGAAACACGACGGCCAGCGTTGCCACAGAATGTTCAGGGATTTCTCAGCACTCTTCCAGCCAATGTGAGTGATCTGCCCGTTCTTATCATCAGGAAGCAAGGGGCAGGTAAGAATTGAAAACTATTCTGTATGGCTTTTATGGTTTTTGGAAACCGGTTGTTGTATTATATTTTTGATTCTGTGTATTGATGGCCAAATTGGCAAAATTTTGCATTAGTTGGCCATTCTTTGTCATTGTTTATTTCAAAGAACAGCTGAACAAACAATACATGATAATATTTTGTTCCTGAATGTTCCAAAAAATTTTGAATCTGAACTCATGTTTATCAGACCACTGAATGTGTTTTTTTAATATTTGCTGAATTTTCATACAGAAGGATCGAAGAGAACACGATACTGTATACATGTGTTTGTACTTTGATTTACCATTGCAAGAGCTGTAGTTTGTGTTTTTTAGGATATTTGCCAATTTTTACTACAGTATCAGTGCCTAATAATTTCCTTGGCTAAACTTACACTTCGGTCCAAATGGAAGTTCAATTTCTATGTTGTTTATAGGTAAGTACTGTATAATAAATTTGCAACAATATGTACCGAAGACAAAAACCTGAACATGTGTTTTCATCTCCAAAGATCATGCTAAAGGAAATGTTAAAGTGAAGGAATCATGCTGAGAGGCCACCTCCTGTGCTGTTAAGGGATCCTGGATCCTCATATACCAAGTCACTGACATCATGAAAGTGTAAGATTGTCAGGAGCCAAAAATGAACTCAATGCTGATGTGTACGACCCGATTGTCTGGTCCAACAAGAATGCCAAAGGAAAATGTTCTCAAAAACATTGGCCTGTATATTCTGTTGAGTACGCCACAAAAAAATATCGGTATATCTGTATGTTTTCTTAAAATTTGGAATGGTACTGTACTGTGCTCAAGTGGATGACATGCTCAGAGCCAAGTATTTTTTTTCCGTGTGTACCTTTTTGACACAAGGTTTTGTTATTTACTTCTTTGTTAGAGGGTTGTTTACTTGTATTAAGTTCATGATAGTTATTATTCCCTTATCCTCCAAGGATTGTGCTCCTGCATGCTTTTGGTTGGAGAGTACGTTCCTACTTTTTCCTACAAGGTTTTGGGTTTTCGTACCAGGCAGGAGCACTTGATGAAGCTTATATAACACAAAAGTATGATAAAAGGGCACACAATGAATAGTGTGCTGTATGATAATGATGACAATAAGATTAAGAATAAAAAAAAATTGATGCTGATATATATGTTGTTTTCTTATTGGGTCAGAGCTTAGTAACACAGAGTTACTATATTTCAGACCACTCTTTTTCTCCTTTAAGTGTTCAGCACTTGGTATAGTACAAGTAGTAAAACGTTATTTTAACACGCTTGCTCCGTCAACTGCAACAAGCTGGTTACATCAAAGGTCATATAAAATAGACGTTACTTCTATGTTTTTTTTTTGCGTCGAAACTTCTAATATATGCCAGTGCAGGACGGAGTGAGGGGGTATCTGCGATTATCGTATTTCTAGTAAAAGTATGTGAAAGCACCTCTCAGATATGGTACTGAAAAGGTAGTTGGAGGACAGCTTGGTCCCATGGATGCGGGGCAATGTTGCATGGACAGATGAGCTGCCAAAGAGCTGCATTCTTCTGGTGGACTGATAAAGTTAAATAGCTACAGAGATGCTGCCTGATTAGATGAAGACTTCATGCAGAAGTCAAAAATTAATAGACTACAGTTCCTGGGTGAAGAATTTGATTAGTACACCTTACTCTCTAAAATCGTTTTTTCTTTTTCTTGTTCTGTGCATCATGTCCTTCAAAATGTTGCCCTTTAATTCAAACAATATTATGTTTTTTATTTTGAAGTTGTAAGGAAAACTAAGCATATCCTTTAATGGACTATCCAAACATATTCAATACGGTGTTCGGACAACTGTGCTCCACGCTGCTGGCAGCAGCGATACCACTCCTGCTACTCTATTCCCGATCACGGCCAGTCAGTAACTTCAGTAACTCTCCTGTCGATAATCTGTCATCTTTAAAGGCTCGCGCATTCCTCAAATATATTCTCGGGAAAAAAATCATTGTAGCGATGCTATTTAAGATATATACACGTACAATATAACGTTTAAAAGGTCTGCGACTGAAGAATGCAGATCTAGTAACTCGGTTGACAAGATTAATCGATGTTGCCGGACGTGTGCTAAAATATATACACAAAGACAGAGTAACCTACGATTGCACTGCAGACCGAATAGCAAAAAGGCTCGGAAATGTGTGTGACTTTCGTCCAGAGAACGATACCGAGTGGTGTCCAAAGAGAATGTGCAACAGCTGCTGGAGACACCATACAACAGACCAGATCATGATATTGAAGTCAAATTCTAACAGCCTCTAAAACAAGTTGACAAACTGGTAATAACAATTTTAGTAGTCTGTCCTCATAAATTGTTGAGGTTTCTGTTTGCACACACAAAATACAAAGTCCATATATTTCAAATAACAGATCCGTTTTCACTCATAATAAATACTGCACAAACTGAACTGCCAACAAATCAAAAGTCCATCAAACCAAAATATTTCCTCTCCATTATGATTACATATACATTGTCCCAAAATGTTCAATTAATTACATGTATCTGTGCATTCGTGAGGTGCTTTACTTCAGCATGTAATTTGACAACAGCTTCATATTGCTCATAACAGGAATCTGAACCATCTGAAATCAGAGCCCAAAACAAGCTCACATCTAATGAGGGACCATGTGCAAAACAGCTGGAGAAAGTCCTTCAAACAATAGGAGTGCAACACCAGGCCTATCATGGCGGAGAATTTGTTGGCAATCATGTCAACAAATGCTGCAAGGTACAAAACAATAAAAATATATTTCACTCTGCTCTGCACTCTCCTTTTTGAATGCCAAATAATCTAGTATTTAGTATAATTTTAGGATGAGAACATAATGCAGCTTACCATGGTTGGCATGGATGTTGCAGAGAAGGCGGGTGCAGAGTCTCTCTATGGCCAAGCTGCTGCCATACAGTTGAAGTTTGAGAAGTTGTTCACAGCATTTGGCAGAAGCCATTCAATCTACAACTGTAGCAAGAAACTTCAGAATACCGATATTCTACAGCTGGGTACATCACAGTATATTTTCTTATTCCAACATTTCTCTTTGCTGCACACTTTGTTTTGCATATCTTGTACTTGACATTTTTTGTTTCCTTCAACAGCAGAAAAAGACATCAAAGATTTCATGGCAATTTACAGGGAGGAGTTTGCCCATGCATCAGTCCTGCCAAAGATGCACTTTCTGGAAACCCACGTACCATCATGGGTTAAACGGTGGAAATGTGGCCTTGGGTTTCATGGCCGGGGAGCAAGGCGGCGAATCCATTCACATTGTGTTCAACATTCTTTCACAACAACATGCCTGTGTGCAAAACAGCTCCGATAAGCTTAAATGCATTTGCTTAGAGCATCATCGACGAATTCATCCCCAAACACTTTCAAGGGTGCCCCAAACAAAAACAAGGCAGCCCGGTCAAGTGCACACTGATTAATTAAAACTTTGTTGTTGTTTTTTTAGTACATTAACAGGGTTGTCAATAGAAATATTAAAACAGGAGGCTACATGGGGTTGAATAGGTTAGGCTACAAGATTACTGGTTACATGTGTACATTAATGGGGGGAGGGGGGAGGAACATGTACAGATGATTGAAATTGAACTTTCATGTGCAATATATGTACAGTGTAAAATACTTATTTGAATCTATACATCTGTATAATAATGTAAATAATATACATACACACATGTATATACATTGTATCGGTGATATTTGCAGCACTCAGTTGCACCTTGTGAGTGAGCCGTCTTGTTCATTATTGCTCGCTGTGCACCATCTATCAAATTATAGTAAATCCGTGGACATGATCTTTAAACTTGTAAATTGCATCACCAGCACTTGAGGTGCAAATACTGTTTTTCAAATCAGAGGTGATCCTGGCAGCACAATGCTTTTAATCCAAGCTTTCATATTTAAACACCATAGCGCGTCGCCTCGCCTCGGCATGAATGAAAATTACATTATATTTTTCATATAATAGGGAAAATACTTCAAAATATAAGCAAACTTGTAGAATATATTCGTTTGGGACGTGTAAATACATGACAACAACCTCCAAAGAGGAAAAAAGTGAAAGCATGCTGAAACCTTCCTGATAGCGTGTTAAACATAACAATGCACACATCTAACACCCACCTAATGTTTATCTACGCATTTCCTCTGCGCTACAGCAGTATCAGCGACCGTATTTCTTGAGCGCGAGTCTTCGTACATTGAGATAAAAGATGGCAGCTTAGTAGTGTGCATCAAACGGAGGGCACTAGATAACATCGACCAAAACGAGGTGCGCCGGCAATGTATCAGGTCTGTCTTCAAATTCATTGACAATGGAGTCCAACAAAGCATCAAAAGAGTCTAGCTTGACAATATATCATCGCAAATAAGTGTTTTACTAATCATCCGTTTGGTAACAAACGTCCCTTAGCAAGCATCTCGAGAGATGATGGAGACCTCGCCAGGCCCGATGTTATCCACATTTGGGTCGCGGACTACACGATAAATAACATCGACCCAAACGAGGTGCGCCCTCTGCTGAACGGATCAGCAGCTTCTTTAGTTTCCGTACACTTCCGGTTAACCAAGAAAGGGCCTTTGAGGAGAGTGGTCAGGAAACTTGGTAACTATTTCTCTGCGAGCTACGTAGCTTGTAGTTCAACAAAATATGAAAATTAAAATGTTTTACAGCAATGTGTGTCCTTTTGTATTCCAATCACTTACGTTCTGCAGTTTTTATGGGAAATCTCCCACCTTTACACCCCTCCCCCGACGGACAAACTGAGTCGCTCTTTTGCCGGGAGTTTGGCGCGAAGTACGAAAAAATTATGACAGAGAAAATGTCCACGCCGTGGGTCGATAATTTTCTCTGTCATAGCGATCCGTTTTCTGGTTACGTCAGAAATAAAGCAGAGGCAGAGGAGTTAATCCGGTTGTACGAACTTGCAACCACATCACGATTTGCGACTTTCAAGCAGAGTTGCGGATTTGGTCAATCTGGTAAGTTTGACTTAAGTCCAATTTTCACCGCAAGTTGTACCAGCAGACACTTCACGCCCCTTAATTGAATTTCCAGAAACTGGGCAGTCACAAAACAAAGAGAACGTCAAAAGCACCAAATTGCATCGCATCTTTTGGAAGGATTCCCAGGAGACAGCAGGGGTAAAGCTCAAATTTGATGAAGTTCCTTTCAAGGTGCTCGGAGTCAGGGTATTGGAGTGTCAAAATGGGCCTGACAGAAACAAAAAAGTAAAAGAACGATTGGCCGAAAAAATGTAACTTACAGTGCAGATATTCTGATGGGGATGTAAAGGGTGAGAGTGGTGTGTAAAGAAATGAGAAATGCAAGCCAAGCAATTAAAACTAAATAAATAAAAAGTCTTCTGTTTCTACTTAAGAGTTGATGTCTGTAAAAATCAAAGAAATGTGGCAATCGGCGGCCAAAGTCAAAAAATCAAAATCGCTCATACTTTGGTCAGTTGTAGGCATTAGTAAGTAAGAAAACGTGATGTACTTAGTTTGTCCAGATTTCACCTCCTTTGGGAGAAAATTTGCAAAACGTAATTCGGCCGATTCTCAGGGGAAACAACGATTTTCAAAGGTCAAGAAAATCACTCTCGTTCTCACAAAGAAATGTACCAAGGGCTCTGTACTGGTTGTTTATTTGTTAAATAGGTCTTTAGCTTTCTTCTGAGAAGATTATTCAATGAATACCATTATCTGTGATCTATTGGTAAATTAATAACGGAGGTCATATTTCAGTCACATTTCATTGTCATAATTTATGTCTAATATGAAGCGGGTTTTCACCATGCGCAGGGACTTCAAATACCATGAAATTTTGGTTGTGGTTCGTTTGAATGTTGATCTTTTAAACTATCGACTTTCTTTTTTGGGGTCTGTGAGCGTTTCTTCTAAAAACGTCACCAAAATTGCTCGATTTCACGCAAATGACGTTTCTCTCGCCCACAAGTCGGTTATCGCGTGGATTAAAAAAACACAAATATATTTCTTTTAGGTACTTTCTATCAAAACTGTGACACCTCTGGTAACTCTGTCTTTCGTTGTTGAAAAAAAAACTGATCTAATATCAGTTTTCTGCATGTAAACAAAAGTTAAAAATTTACATATATATCGCGAAAAGCGTCTAACTTTAGCAAGGCGAAACGTCGTCCTTTAGAATGATATGTAGGTGAATAAGGGTTTGATTGAGTAGTAATAAACCGATACTTTAACTTTTGGATAATTTAGCGGGCACTGCTGTAAATGCCTCCGCCTTTCAATCCACACTTTCGTGACACATTACAAGTTCAGACCGCGGTCACGCACGGGATTGTTCACTCCGGCGACAAAGAAACAATCGGAAAAATAGTCGCCACCTTACCCTCAAAACACAACTATGGTCTTCTACAATGATGGCAATTCCGAGACACTGCGATACGTATGACAAATCAGTCATACCAGTGGTGCCTTAGAATGTTTTGTAACAGCTCGGGAGTCTCTATTCTCTTCCAGATTGATTATATCAAGCTAATTTGAAACTGATAACCCATCGATAAACTAACGTTGTTCCTTTATTTTTCGGGCAATTTAGGAGGCATTGCTGTAAATATGCCCGCCTTTCAATCTACACTTCGTTTATTGGAATACGTGACTCGTTAGTTTCTTAGATTGAGGTCACGCACGGGAAGTACTGTTCATTTAACTCCTGACGCCGTTTTCCTCGGTTCGCGGTTATTTCGGTTGGTATTGCTGTTTTCTTTCTTCTTTCTTTCTTTCTTTCTTTCTTTCTTTCTTTATATCTTTCTTTCTCTCTCCCTCTTTTTTTTTTTTTTTTTTTTTTTTTTTTTTGCGGATAACACTTCACAAACACTTTGCAAACTTAGCAAACCATTTTTGTCAGGGAACTTGTCTCAGTTTATTCTCTTTTCCATATCCGTTTCCCATTTCATTATTTTGTACATTATTTAATTATCACCTGTATGCTAATATGCTACCCCAAACTCACCCTCTCTGCACGTGAAAAGGACGCCATAGTTGTTCCTTTTCAAGAGTGTTAAGTTTAATGAACGACTTTAACCAGGAGTCAGATCGTCATTTGCCAAAACTTGATAATGAGAAATCCATTCAAAACTTGTTTTGGCCGTGTTTGGATTGTGCGGGGGTGAGGGGATGCGCATAAAGGCTCTACTTTGACTCCAAGATGGTACAGAAAGAGGTAGTACAAAGGTTTGAAACTCTTTGTCGCTGTTTTGACGGCTAATTTGTTACGGAACTCTGCATCTTGTGGGGTGAAATTTATAGTTTGGAAAAAGACCGTCAGAAAATTGAGATATTAGCTCATTTGTCTAATTCACATCACTATACCTCCATTACTCTGCAAGACTAAAATTTGTTTTGAGGGTAAGCAGGAGACTATTTTTTCAGAAAAAAAAAAATTATTTTGCCACACTGATATGATGGAATAAACAGTCCCGTGCGTGATCACGATCTAGGAAACTAAGAAATGCATTCTTTACAGAGTTTTCAAGGCGAGGGTATTTATTTACGGCGGTGCTCGCTAAATTACCCAAAAGGTAAAGTTTCGGTTTATTACTTCGTTGATGAATCGCAAGTGTTCAGCAACAAGTCACTCTGAAGGACGACGTTTCGCATTACTTGAATAGGTGGACTACTGATCGTGGTAAATATGCAAATTTTAGCGTTTGTTTACATGCGGAAAACTTATGTTAGATCGCGTTGTTTTTGTCATTATCTAAAGACAGAGTTTCCAGAAGTGTCACAGTATTGAAAGAAAGTACCTAAAAGAAATACATTTGTGTTTTTCAATCCACAGGATAACCGATTTTTGGGCGAGAGAAACGTCATTCGCGTTAAATGAACGGTACTCTCGTGCGTGACCGCAATCTACAAATTTAACGAGTCACGAATTCTAAAACGGCGGGTGTGTTTAGTACAGCAGTGCCCCCTAAATTACACAGAAGGTAAAGGAACAACGTTACTTTATCAATGGCGTATCAATTTCAAATTAGCTTAATATGATCAATCCGGCAAGAATAGAGGCCCCCCAGCTGTTACGAAATATTCTAAGGCACCACTGGTATGACTGATTTGTCATACGTATCGCAGTTACTCATTATTGCCATCATTCTAGAAGACCGTAATTTTATTTTAAGGGTAAGGTGGCGACTATTTTTCCGATTGTTTCTTTGTCGCCGGAGTGAACAGTCCTGTGCGTGACCGCGGTCTGAACTTGTAATGTGTCACGAAAGTGTGGATTGAAAGGCGGAGGCATTTACAGCAGTGCCCGCTAAATTATCCAAAAGTTAAAGTATCAGTTTATTACTACTTAATCAAATGCTTATTCACCTACATATCATTCTAAAGGACAACGTTTCGCCTTGCTAAAGTGAGACGCTTTTCGCGATATATATGCAAATTTTTAACGTTTGTTTACATGCAGAAAACTGATATTAGATCAGTTTTTTTTTCAACAACGAAAGACAGAGTTACCAGAGGTGTCACAGTTTTGATAGAAAGTACCTAAAAGAAATATATTTGTGTTTTTCAATCCACGCGATAACCGACTTGTGGGCGAGAGAAACGTCATTTGCGTGAAATCGAGCAATTTTGGTGACGTTTTTAGAAGAAACGCTCACAGACCCCGAAAAAGAAAGTCGATAGTTTAAAAGATCAACATTCAAACTAACCACAACCAAAATTTTATAGTATTGGAAGTCCCCGCGCATGGTGGAAACCCGCTTCATATTAGACATAAATTATGACAATGAAATGTGACTGAAATATGACCTCCGTTATTAATTTACCAATAGATCACAGATAATGGTAATCATTGAATAATCTTCTCAGAAGAAAGCTAAAGACCTATTTAACAAATAAGCAACCAGTACAGAGCCCTTGGTACATTTCTTTGTGATAACGAGAGTGATTTTCTTGACCTTCGAAAATCGTTGTTTCCCCTGAGAATCGGCCGAATTACATTTTGCAAATTTTCTCCCAAAGGAGGTGAAATCTGGACAAACTAAGTACATCACGTTTTCTTACTTACTAATGCCTACAACTGACCAAAGTATGAGCGATTTCGATTTTTTGACTTTGGACGCTCTTTCTTTGATTTTTACAGACATTGGCTCTTAATATTATAATCAGAGAGTTGGGTAAGGGGAGAGGGTGGGACTTTGGATATCACATAATAACAAAATCATTCTTTTCCTTCTCTATTTAGTTCAGACAACGTGCACAGTCTGCAATTTTCGTAGACACTAGCTGAACTTCAAAATTCGCTGAGAAAACATTTACACGCAACTACAGAATACTCCCGAGGCTTGAAAGCCAAGCAAAGTCGATCTTGGACACCGACGTTTTTATGAATTTCAAGAAAAGCTGCGATTTCTCCAGGCAATGCTTTATCCTAACCACATACGTGTATGTTTGTTTTTTTTGTGTGTGTGCCAAATTTAGAACCGTCAAAGCGAGTCGCTTGTTTACACGCTTTCGAAGTCTCGGAATCGTGTGAATTTTGGCAGGGATTCAATTTTGAACACAACAACTTTTCAAACTGCGTTTGACGATTTTAAAATCTTTGACAGAAAAAAGAAATCAAGTCACTAAATAATACAAGGTCCGATTTTATTGAGCGAGCAAACCCGGTCACTAAATAATACAAAGTCCGATTGTGTTGAGCGAGTATCTTACGGGGGTCCCGCTAGTAGACATACTGTTTAATTTGGAAAGCAGTGGCCGGATATTTTCTACTTTAATAGCTTTCAAATAGCAAAAGCATTTTAACCCGGTTACATTTTATCCTTGAATACAGTGTGCCAACAAATGCGGCGACAAAACTTCACAGCATGTGTCAGACTGTCAATGAAATTATGCAAACATATCAGGAATCGGATGACACAATCTTGCACGAAGGCACTCTGAAATAGCTTTGAAAACCAGCGAAAAGATCACAGTATAATCCTACTTGGCCTTCATCACAGTTCCCGGGGCATCAAACGACAAAATATACGGCAATTGTTGAAATACCAATGATAACACGACCGTCGTTTAGCAAAAGTGTATTTAACGTTAATTGATGTAAATTTTCAAAACTCACCGGTTCCTGAAAGCCATAGCTTTCGCTCTTTTCCAGCAAAGGAAACAAAACCCAAAGCACTATTGTTTACGTCTTCAATGATTTCAAAATACACTGTATAGAGCAGTCCTCATACAGTACGAAAATTCCACTTTCCATTGTATTGTGTTGTCATCTTGTCAAACTTGGATTCTGAAAACTGCATTCCTGTTATTGCGAAAGGTGAAATTTGCCACAGTGATTGTTCGATTTCCACCGACTGTATTTTGCTATTCCTTTCTGAAGAAGTGTCTGCGTTTTAACACAATACTGGCGTCTGGGATTGTGTTCAGGTCGACCAGTTGGGCCTTAAAGAATCCGTTTTACCTCTAGTAAAGCTTGCCTCCCATGCACTGGCAAAATATCCAGGCAATTTACAGCCGTCCGTCGAACTGCTTGGCCTTGTATTTGCATCTTGTTGTACAAAATCACTTCAGTTCGTACTCTACTGCATGTCACCAAGAAAATGGCGGTTTACAGTTAAGCTGCCGATGTAACCTCGCCTGCTGTGGTCGCTCGACGCAGAGGGCTTGGGATGAGGTCGTATGCCACACACAAACACACGAACATTAGATTTCGAGATGGCGACACGCTTGGAGTCTCCAATAAGGCGATAATACTACTGCATTAGCGTCATGAGTATTTCCCTCACTTTCGTTCGGGGATGAGTCAAACACCTCCAAAGAAAAGAAGTGTATCATTCTGCCCTCCTTTTTCTCCTGTTTCCCAACTTAGGCTGCTAAAGATGATCACAGTTATCACCAGCAGAGGCATTGCCTTATCCAAGATACAAAGAAATGCAACTGCCCAGCAAGGATCCAACTGAGGGAGATAGAAAAGTATCCACAGTACAAGGCAAGATAAAGTTGCTTTCAAAACATGTACTATTATTAGCCTCTATAATACTTACTCGTGAATTTAAAACCTAGTGAAAAGAGACAATATCTTTTTAAATAGAAAATTATAAAGAAATGTAATAATATACAATAAGATTACATTTTACACTTTTCAGTATAACATACACAACTTATTGGTTTCTACTTAACAAGATAAAACAAGCATTGAACATGACAAACAGGTAAAAAAAGTACATAGTTTTGATGCCAGACTGACACCAGGCTGACAATAGCATGTTATAAAGCTTTAACCTTAAGGGTAGAAGTGAAGGTGTCCCAGCTTGAACACTCAATAAGAGCTATTCCTTGCAGATTGCTGAAAACACAGAGTGGAAAAGGCTTTCAAAGTCAAAGCAGCTGCGGTGTGACCTTGATCAGGCAAAAAAAGAACTCATCCACGAAAGAAGGATATATATATAAAGTTACCCAAACCAGATAAGCACAAGAACCATCCCATTGGAAGGGTGAGTCACATTCATTGTTACCCTGGGTGCCAGAGGTTCCTCGCTCTCGGCAGCCGCGAGAGGCTGGGGGCGAGGCGGGCTGGGGGCGAGGCGGGCCGAAGCGGGCGGGGGCGAGGCGGGCCGAAGCGAGGGAACCTCTAGGCGTGACGTGTCACTTTCCTGTTCCGTTAATTATTAATTCAAGTTGGTAAACGCGCGAAAAATGTAAATCTAGCTAAACAGGTTTTGTTCACTGGTGTGACATGTGAAGTGCAGTACCGTAAGTTCGCACTTGCGAGAATTTGTAATATGATCAAAACTCCCGTTAAAGCCGTAAAACCTGACGATATATGCAGGATTTGTATGTGTAAACCGTCCATTTTAGGAAGGGGAAAATGTAATTTGTTCACCGGGAAAGTCTCCAAAGAAACCAAGCTAGCAGAACGTTTATCTCAAGTTTTGGCAACGCCAGTTACTAGATGCGCTGGGGTTTCGAGCGTTATTTGCTACAAGTGCAGAAGAGAGGTCGAACGGTTTGAAGGACATTTGAAAGCCGTTTCACTTGATCTGGAAGAGTTCAAAATCCGATATAAGAAGGCCGTGGTGGCTCAACAGCGGCAAAATGAGCAATCTACGACTGAACCCAAGCGATGTCGAGTTTCACCGCAGCGACAGATCAAAACAAAACGTGCGTGCAGACATGCAGACATCTGCAGAAATTTCTGTTGCCGGGCATCAGTGTCGAACCACAGTCACAACTACCTTGCCATGACGACTTAATAGAAGTATCTGCAGCCGACATTGAGGTATGTCAGAGGTTGGAATTGTCTTTCTGCTTCGAGCGCGAAAATTTTAATCACCGTGCAAAAGTAATATTTTTAGAGAGAGATGTCTGACATGACTAAATATTACATCATCCAGAAAGCAACCCAATTTGTGCTTTAAAGTGAGGCAGTTTTCGTACTGATACATGAATGATGGTCAACATGACAGTTGGCTTTAATATTATTGATATCTGGTTGGGTTAGACCCGTAAGCAATGATGAGACCACAAGTGGTCTTGATCCTTATCACCATGGGTGTTGTGTGTCAAGCTCTTATAATAACCCAACCACTGTCAGGCTGTCTGTCAGGTCAAGCATTTTACTTCTGTATCAATCTTTAGGGCTTTCTATTCTACACTTTTTTCAGTGAGTTATAATTGTAATGATTAACATAATTTTTATCTTTTTGTGTTTTCAGGTGCTTTACAACTTGTATTTCAAAATCACATCTGTGAATGACAGGAACTATGTGATCCAACATGGCTGTCATCAACAATGTGAATGCCAAAACTCCTAATGTTTTGGACAACTTTAACACCTGTAAAGAATACACTAACCTGGAAACTCATGCATTCGTTGTGGCAGCTGCACTGAAGTACTTTGGCATGACCTCCCTTACAACACTTGAAGAAGAGGTTATACCTCCCACAGTACGCCATGCAACACAGCCTGAAAAGAGGATATGGCTTCACCAGCATATAAAAAGGATGCTTGAGGTGTTTGTGATGGACGTCCAAGAGAGACAGCATGAGAACATCAGGGCTGGAGTAGCTGAAGCAGCAGCACCTCCACAGAGGCATGCAGTTGCCTGTCCTGTATGCAGCAAACAGTACCAGTACCAGAAGGCAATGGAGAACCATGTCATAAAACAGCACCCAGACTGTGTTGTTGCTACAGCCACAACAACACCTGAAACCCCAAAGTCCTCAGATTCTGAGATGCTGTCATCTGAAGAAGACCATACTGATGAACATTACAACTATGCTTGTGGACGCATGAGTCTGGGACTCCTCTTGAGAAACATGGATGATGCAGTGAAGGAGGGGGATGGAACAAGGATACTACGATGCTGGAAAATATCCATGATGATATTTAGGGCACATAAGCATAACAAGTATGCTCTTGCTTCTCTGTTTCTGCAAGCCTCCACCCAAGCAATACTGACACCGAAACAAGCCCACTGCTTAACCTGGAACCGGACAGTCAACAGCAAAGGTGGCATAGGAAGGAACATTTCTCTTGACTTGCACCTGGAGCATATCAACAACAAGACCAAGCACATGCTGAAGAACCTGGGGCCAAACATGTCAGAAGACTCTGCAAGGCGTTGCAGTCACTCTGTGAACAATATTGAGAAGTTATTGGATGCCATTGATGAAGACCTTGGATTAAAGACACCATCTGGTAAGCACACAGCGAAGAGATCATTACGTGATTTTAAGGAACTTGTCAATGAGCTACATACTCCTAACCAATTTAGTAGAAAGATACCAGCTGAATTACTCCTAATTTAAAATATTTAATATTTACTCAACAGTACAATAATTTAGTGTTGATGTTTAATATTTTAAACATGTGACACAGGAGATGCATGGCTACCATCCATCATGATACTGGCAATGAGTTTAATTGATAATATCCTGGTATAAATTTATTAACCTAGAGCTCTGGTATTTGGTTACTTTCAGGTCACAAGAACAACACATAGTTCTTAAAATAATAAACTTTATTAATCAACACAAATACAGTGGTATTACAGCATAATCCTTCAAGTAAAAGTGGAAAATGTGCTGAAAAATGTTCATGATGCATATTCAGAAAAAGCCTAAAAAGGACTGATGTCAAACTATCTATTAAATTTCATCCTTGCATAGGATAAAAGTTTTTTGTGCCTATATTCAGTATAAGACATTGGAACCTCAAACTTAGCATGGCAGTTCGATCAAGGCAACGTTGGGTATGGGTTTTGATCTCTCTCGGGAATCAAACCATAACAAAGTAAACAACTTGTTTTACCACTTCGGAACAACATGAGCTTCGTCTGCGACGACGCCAAATACTCGATCCTGATACACTTTGCTTCGAAGCATTTGACGCCACTTGTCATTTCTGATAAGAGATTCTGGGCTAGCGATGACAACTCGATACTCGCCTTTCATAATTCCTACCTCGTCCACTTTTTCTCCAGAAAGAGATGCCGCAGAAATACCTCTTCTGCTCAACTCAGTTATGTGCGAGACGGCTAGCGATGTTAGCGGACATATTACCAGCAATATCGGCTTTGTGTGATACCCAACGATGCCTCTCTCGCCTAACTTAGCGCACAAGTCGGGAATCGCTTGAAATATGAGCGACTTCCCCGTGCCAGTGGGAAGAACCGCGAAGACATCTTTCTTGAAAATAAACTGAAGAATAGCATCCAACTGCTGCTTTCTCAACCTTTCGATTTCTGGGAATTTTGTACGTATTAGTTCTGTCAAAGCTAGAGCAACTTCGAGCAAGAACACTTTGGAAGCCATTTTTACTCGCATGGGCAAACCGGTTTTGGAGCGAGCCAATCAGCGCGCCAGGGTCAGAATCTGACTCGCGGAATGAAACTCGATTCATAATTGGTCTGTGAGAACAATAGGTGACACGTCGCGCCCAGAGGTTCCCTCGCTTCGGCCCGCCTCGCCACCAGCCTCTCGCGGCTGCCGAGAGCGAGGAACCTCTGGCACCCAGGGTAATTCATTGTGGTATTGTAATCTTTGAAATTAATCAATGGTTCAAAAGATTATCTGAATGACAATGTGGTACTTTCATAAAAATTTTCCGCATTGCAAAAGGTGCCCACAAGGTGCAGTATAGTGTATGTCAAACTTGAGATCGTAGCATTCTGTTAGTGGTACAACTGTAAAAAAATGGCTGGTTCAGTTAATGTTTGACACCTTCAGTTTTGGCAATTTTCATTTCTATTTACAAATTATCATAATTTATATTATTTGCTTTTTTAAATTTGTGTGTATCATTTTCAGATTGCAGGGCTAATGCAGCCAATTGATGACAAGTTCGTCCAAAAAATTCACGAGTTAGTGTCTGATGGAATGAACAGTGTGCCAGAAATGGAGAGGCATCTAAACAGCCATGTGAAGAATCAGCTGTTCCAGGGGCGACTGGGCCCAGATGCTACCAACAGACGCTTCCACCCCACACACAGCGACATACGAAATCATATGTACCAGGCAACAGCCCGACATCGACATTCTAAGGTTGATCAAGAAAACCTGCAGGTTAAGATAGATGAGTGGCAGAAAGAAAGCCCCGGAGACAACTTTTTCTTTGAACCACTGTTGGCTGAAGGGGAAGAGACACCGGAAATGGTACCTAGAACAGCCACTAATGCTGGTGCTGCTGACAATGATTTTGATTGCATCAGTAAAGAGCGCCCAGCTGCTGAGCATTCGAACAACCTGATGTTTGTTCATCAAACAAAGTGGCAAAGAGAGCTCCTGGAGAAGTATGGAGGGGAAATTTGCATGCTGGATGCAACATATAAAACATGTCGCTATGCCCTCCCGCTGTTCTTTCTTTGTGTCAAGACAAATGTTGACTATTGTATAGTCGGTTCATTTTTCATCCAACAGGAAGATGCCAGTTCCATCTTACAGGCATTGAAGGTCCTGAAAGGTTGAAATCCATCATGGAACCCACCATACTTCATGGTGGATTTCAGTGAACCGGAAATATGTGCAATCGAGAGTCTTTTTCCAGGTATAGTAATGCCAAGTAATTTATGTACCTTTTCAATTTCTTTCTCCCAACCCCACCACCACACACACACATACCTACATTGTGCATACAGTATGTACTGGATGGATATACCAGTATGTATATATCAGTATCCATTATCATATATATATATATATATATATATATATATATATATATATATATATATATATATATATATATATATATATATATATATATATATATATATATATATATATATATATATATATATATATATATATATATATATATATATATATATATATATATATATATATATATATATATATATATATATATATATATATATATATATATATATATATATATATATATATATATATATATATATATATATATATATATATATATATATATATATATATATATATATATATATATATATATATATATATATATATATATATATATATATATATATATATATATATATATATATATATATATATATATATATATATATATATATATATATATATATATATATATATATATATATATATATGAATATATGTATGTATGTTTGTAGCTTGAAATGTTCTCTATGACTCTGGTTGAATAAAATAACCCAGTTTAACTTAATCCTTAGAATGTACAGTGTACATATGTGATTTCCACCGTGAACAAGCCTGGGTGCGCTGGACCAACAACAGCAAACATGGTATACTTGCTACAGATAAAGGAAGTGTCTTGGCAAGTTTGAGAGCTATGGCAAAGGCAGCCACTGTCAACGACTTTGACCATGCCCTAAACAATCTTAAAAGTAGTAAACCATGGCTTGGAAACCATAAACTACAGCACTGGGTGAACACGACATGGCTTCCAGAGAAAAAGGTGAGGCTGATGCAAATGTGGTGGTGTTGCAAACAAAGAATAACAATCAATATCACACTCAACTCTATTTTGCAGTCAAAGAATCATACACTATGTACACTAACCCTTTCAAGAAAATATTACCTTGTGGTAATAACCGTTATGTTCCTTCCTGTTCAGCGGTGGGTTTGGGCATTCAGGAAAGACCGCTTCAATGTGAAGTGGAACACCAACAATGGGCTGGAACGTCAAAACCGGAGCTTCAAGTACCAGTTCTTAAATGATAACAGAGACAAGACTATCAGTGGTGTGGTAATGGTCCTAGTCAAACAGTTCTTGCCACCAGCCTATCGCAAGTAAGTGACACACAATAACACTTTAAGAGGCAGTCTCTGTAAAAACCACTAGGTGATTTTTGCGTCAGAAATGGATTTCGCTAATTTTCCTCCCACAAGTCAAGGTTGATATGCAACTCAAGAATCTGAAACCCTTTCGTCTGAAATATTTTTGTGTCCTCCGAAATCGAGCAAAATGACCTTGACGCCGTGTCAGCCATTTTGACGCCTGTCGGATTTCGAAAATTAGGAAAGTTCGGCCGGTCGCTTTGTCAGTAGTACAAGTTCCCAAACTTTAAGGTTTCTTTTATTTGAAAGAATGGCATCTGTTTTTTACATAGAAGTGTTCCAAATCTCAGTGCGTCAAATATCTGCAGAATACCAGGTCAATAGTCTAACCTACCTCCGACTACGTTTCACGATTGTTTTGACCTTTTTCAAAATGTATTTAGCAAAAAGTGGGAAAGTTTATTCTGAAGCAGTCTGCAGTAAATTAAAGTTTAAGGTTTCATCTACAAATATCTGCAATAAAAGCTTTTGGCCTCGATCTTCTTCAGTGTGCTATGAGCTTTTGAATATCACTAACTTCACACTTTTTGCAGTTACGTGCGCCCGTTTTTCGACTGTCACATTAAGCATTGTTAGCCGCTGCAATCTAAACAAATGCCGTCTTACATGATTCTGAACAACTGATAAAGCTTGAACAGTGCGTGGGTACACAAATTTGTCCGTTTTCCGCCAAACGTTGAGTGTCAAATCTCTTAAATGATTGCGTACCACACATGCGACTGCCGCCGTCCACATAAATAGAGTAAAGATGCATTTTACACGCAAGAAATACACATCCTTTATAAACCTTACCGATATTTTCGCTGAATTTTACAGTATATCAAAGGAACACATTGTGGTTCTTTCTCTGCATGAAAAATTTCGCCGTTAATTGTCAGCGACAAGACGTCAACAACAGAATGACGTAGTCTATTTTTAGATTGGAGTGTAACGCAACCTGTGTTTTACCGTATTAGGATCTGATGTGCCAAAGGTGGGTCAGTAGATGATGCATATCTATATTTAGGTTCAGGAAGGAAAATAAAATCATAGTCATTTGCTAGTAAAATCTGCGAGGTACTTTTTTTTTTTTCAATACAAAACCGGAATGGGATAGTAATACTCAGCTGATTCTCTTGGCAAACAAGGGCGCGGAATTGATTTCCGAACACAGCGCAATGGCAAACTGTTTTCTTTTGAGGAAAAAGGGTTTTACTTGTGGTAAGCAGAACTCTGCAAAGAGAATCCAATCGCCAGCGAGTAGCTTCTCAACGTGCCAATGAATCGTCTGAACAGAATACTCGCAGGCTTCAGGTTCAAAATGGAGCCAACACTCGACGCCGACAACAACGTGCTGCAGTTGTCGAAAGACGTCGCAGACAGAAACAACAATATTTGCATAACCGTGGATGGGCAAATCCAGAAACTCCTCCATTTAACGAACAAGAATGGGTGCGAGAAGAACTCACTGCCTTTCACCGCTTTGAGGAAAATCTCCGACATTTACGCTGCAAGGTATGCAAAGGAACATGGCCGATCACCAACCAAAGTATGTCCGAGCAGAACTACACTTGCACCAGGTGCAAGCGCGACAAAAAGACTTCGTGTCGATTGTTCTCGGCTGACAACGACATGGATCCTGGAACAGTGCCTGCAGAACTACAGGACCTCACCGAAGTAGAGGAAATGTTGATCGCCAGAGCTTTCCCCATCATGTGTGTTTACAGGAAACACGGCGGCCATCGTGGGTACAAAGGTCATGTCCTCAACTTGCCACAGGATGTCCAGGGATTTCTCAGCACTCTTCCAGCCAATGTGAGTGATCTACCCGTTCTTATCGTCAGGAAGCAAGGGTCAGGTAAGAATTGAAAACTATTCTGTATGGCTTTTATGGTTGTTGTATTTATATTTTTGATTCTGTGTATTGATGGCCAAATTGGCCACTCTTTGTCATTGTTTATTTTCAACGAATAACAGCTGAACAAACAATACATGGTGATATTTTGTTCCTGAATGTTCCAAAAAATTTTGAATCTGAACTCATGTTTATCAGACCACTAAATGTGTTTTATTATTTGCTGCATTTTCATACACAAGGATCGAAGAGAACACAATACTGTATACATGTGTTTGTACTTTGATTTACCATTGCAAAAGCTGTAGTTTGTGTTTTTTAGAATATTTGCCAATTTTTACTACAGTATCAGTGCCTAATTAATTTACAGTGATTTATGATCTATGCAGTGAAGTTTCTTTAGCTGTCCATATGATGATGTGCATTTGTTTTTATGCCATATACAAAAAGCATTTACAGCAGTGTTTTTAGGAAACAATTGGCCTTTATTATTTATTAGATAACACTCATAAAGACTATAGAGTGCGCCGCAAGCGAGTCTTGGATGCTATTCAGTGGCTCAAGGCCAACAATCCATACTACAAGGACATTATCATCGACCACAAATCACTGTAACAACTGCCTGAAGATGATGTTCCAAGTGGTCTGCTAATGGTTGAGGACAATGATGACACAGCCCATGAAGAAAAGAAAGAAGTCACACAACCCAGATGTACCCCCTGATACACAGGAGGATGCTGATGGAGATGATGAAGTTTCGAAGAGTTTCCTTCCTCTCCCACTCCACAAAAAGCCAGATCAGGATGCAATCAGATCAGCTGTTGACGGACAAGATCCATTAGAATAGCCATCAGTCACTGGAAACTCCATCAATGAGTTCAAGACCGTAGGCCTGGCTTCTATGGCCACACTCTTTCCATATGGAAAAGGTGACCCGACTAACCAAGGGCGAAAGAGGGCTGTATCTTTAGCTGACTCACTCAAGCACCTGATGAAATATGCTGACCAAGAAACTGATGGCCGCTTTCGTTGGAGGTTTGCCTCTCATGCTCGCTTCCCATACTGGGCTCTAAACATGTAGCACAGGCACCAGCTGTTATCCCAAGCAAACATCTACCTGAAGCAGCACCCAAAAGATGCTAATCTCACAATAGAAGAGCTGCGTTCAATGGTGAAAGATATGTCAGCCAAACAACTGATGAACCGTTTACAGATGTATGCCACCAAGATCCAGGGCACCAGGCAGTATTGGTTCCAGCGCCTACAGGAACTTCAAGCACTGTTTGGCCAGAAGGGATACCCTACCTTCTTCTTCACTGTCAGTGCAGCAGATAACTACTGGCCAGATCTCCACCGCCTACTGCAGCAGCCAGAGGGTGCAACACGTGGTATGCATATGCAATCCATTATCAACAACCCCCATCTAACAGATTGGTACTTCTCAGCCAAACTGCCAGAATTCATAAACCATTGGATGTATGGGTGCCTTGATGCAAGTTGGCACTGGTATCGATATGAATGGCAAGCTCGCGGATCTATTCACGCCCATGGCTGTGCTCAGCTGAAGAATGACCCTGGCCTTTGTGAGTTCATTACCAAAGCTGCCAAGGGCTGGGAAGCACAGAATATGCTTTCTGATCCCACCGCTAATTGCGAAGAGCTGCTGGCAACAATTGCAGAGGGCAACCAAGCCAAGGCTACAGCAGCTGAATATGCAGATTGGCCGGTGACAACAATGAATGAGGCAATACCAGACTTCAATGACTGGTCAGCACCAGATCCACACCCATCCTCTGTTCCCTTCAGAGATGTGGAAGATGAGGATGAGGATTACCATCAACTGGTCCACTCTGTTGAGCGGCACACCCGTTGTAATGCAGCCTACTGCCTTCGTCGCAAGAAAGCAGGAGAAGAGCCTTGCTGTCGGTTTGGCTATCCCCAAGAACTGAGAGAAGAAACTGGCGTCACTTTTGAGGAGATAAGTGAAGATAAGATCAGGGCCACCCTTGTCACAAAGCGTAATGATGGTCGCCTCAACTCCCACAGTAGAGTCATGCTGCAGCACTGGCGTGCTAATGTTGACCTCCAGATTGTTGTGGATGTCGATGCATGTGCACGCTACATGGCCAAGTACATTGAAAAGGGAGAACCACGCTCTGAGCCAGTAACCGGCATATTGAAGACCTGTGTAGACCGGCTTCAGGACACTGACCAGGCATCATCTGCACTAAAGTAAGCAATGATCAAAGTTGCTGGGGATCGTGACATGGCAGCACAGGAAACAACCCACCTTCTGCTGCAGGAGCCCCTGTACCGCTGCACCTATTTCTTTGTTACTGTGTCACTTGATGAAAGTCGCAGAGTTAACCATAAGCTGAGCAAGGAAGGCAGCGAACCAGGTGAAGTATTGGACCAGTCAATGCTCAGTGTCTACTCCAAGCAAGGACAGTGGGAGGAACGTTTACCTGGAATATCGAATCTAAACTTCATGGAATTTGCCTCTAAGTATAATCTCGTGAGCGGCAATCCAAGGCCACGGGCCAATGAGGTTGTTATAAGGGCTTATCCATCATTTTCTTCCAATCCAGCTGGGAAGAACTACTCTCTGTACTGCAAAGATCAGCTGATCAAGTACAAGCCATGGAGTGGAGAGCCTCAGAATTCATGGGATGGGGAAGAAGAATGCAGCAATGTATTTATCAGAGCATACAGTGCATTCCTGTCCACAGAATATGCACAGGAGCACATCCCAAAGGTTGCACCTGAAATTGAGAGTGCTCAGCGCTGCTTAGTCACACCAGAGTCAGAAGATGATGAACCACCACCACCCCCAGAACAGACATGTGAGGAGTGGATGCTCTTGTGCCGCCTGAACCAGCACTATGAGGATAATCCCACAGATCAGATAGACAACCACGACTGGAGCAGTGGAGCTTCTGAACTTCCCCCTCCTCTCCTACGATCCTGTCCACAATGGGTTGCTCAGCAAAAAAGGAAGGGTCAAGCAAGATGCAGTGTCAAGTGGCTCATGTAGACATTTCACAGCTTAACGAGGACCAGCATCTAGCCTACGACATTGTTCAGAACCACTACGAAGCCCTGCATGCTGACAAAGCAACAGCTCCACTTCGAATGATCATTTCAGGGACTGCTGGCACTGGGAAGTCATACCTCATTAGTGCTATTGCAGATGTGCTCAAAGAGGAATGTGTTCTAACAGGAACAACAGGAATGGCAGGATTCAACATCCATGGCTGCACCATCCACTCTGCTTTGCAGCTCCCTGTACGAGAGCAGAGAAACAAACAATTACAGGGTCAGTCACTGCAGCGGCTTCAGATGTTTCTGGAAGGAAAGCATTACATCCTCATAGATGAAATGTCAATGTTGGGCCAAAGGAGCATGGGATGGGTTGACAGGAGGCTACGCCAAGGAACAGGCAAGCTTGCTGAACCCTTTGGGGGACTATCTGTCATCCTGATTGGTGACTTCGGCCAACTCCCACCTGTTGGGGACAGACCAATTTATGCAGCTGCTACAGGATTAGTTCTTGGTGACCAAGGCCACGCCGTTTACAAAATGTTTGACACAGCTGTTCTGCTAAAACAAGTCATGCGACAAGCAGGACACAACCCTGAAGCAGCAGCTTTCCGTGGCCTGTTGGTGAGGTTGAGAAATGGCCAGTCAACAGAAGAGGACTGGAGGAAGCTACTTACAAGGTCACCAAGCACCAGCAATGAGGCTGAGTTCAAAGATGCAGTCAGACTGTTTTTTGATAAAGAGAGTGTGGCTGAATACAACCATGAGAAGTTGAAGAGCCTTAACACCCCCATTGCTCGCATCTCTGCAAAACACTCTGGCACAGGTGCAGCTTCTGCTAAGTCAGATGATGCTGGTGGCTTGGACCCAGAGATCTTCCTCACAAAGGGAGCACAGGTGATGCTCACATCCAACCTGTGGCAACAAATGGGCCTGTGTATTGGTTCCCCTGGTACAGTACAGGACATTCTCTTTGCTGCAAACACTGGACCACCAGACCTTCCCATTGATGTCCTTGTAAATTTTCCACACTACACTGGACCCCCTTTCATGGAGGAAAAACCACAATGTATTCCAGTACCACCACAACTGTTTGAGTGGGACTCCCATGGTAGCAGACTTTCACGCCTTCAAGTCCCCCTGAGACTGTGATATGCCATGACTATCCACAAGTCACAAGGTCAGACCCTATCCAAGGTAGTGATTGACCTGGGTAAAAGTGAGAAAGCAACTGGATGCACCTTTGTTGCAGCATCGAGAGTGCGTTCCCTTGACCATGCGCTCTTCCAGCCAATGAGCTTTCACAGACTTCAATCTATTGGTAAGGCTAAAAGTCTCAAAACTAGGTTAGCTGAAGACAACCCACTGGCTGTATATGCAAGACACACATGCAGCAAATTCAGGTGTGCAAACCCTGTGGCTCAGCCAACTGTTTCAAGCAGTGTGCCAAAGAATGAACCAAGAAAATGCAAAGTCAGCACCCAAATATTGCATTCTGATGTTACAAATGTTCACTTCATCAAAGAGTTTATTTGCTTTGATCACTGTATCATCAACTCGATCAAGTGCGAGGCATTGAACCAGCAGTCTATGATGGCATGCAAGTTTCGGAAAGGCACATCATGGCAAAGCTCCATCCTGTTGTACAAACTCGGTACACAGCACTTCCAACCAGTCCTGATGGGAATTGCCTGTGACATATGGTTTCACAGGGACTGATAGGCACAGAAGATTTGACAGCTGACCTGCGACTCCTAACCGTGCTGACAATGGTAGTGAATGAGCAGTACTTCAGGCAGCTCCTCAGCCTTGAGCGTAATGATGACACGTTTGCAGACATTGTCAAAACAGCTTCCACATGGGGAACTTGGGGTAGAAAGTTTCATCTCCATGCACTTTCCCTTGTTCTGAACAGAGCAATATATGTCTACTCATCATTCCGTCTCAGGGATGGCTCCTTCCCTTATCCATTGCAAAATGGTGCTCAACTGGCGGAGCTTTTTGAGCAAGGAGCAGATCACACAAGGCACCATTTCACATATCAGAAGCCAGGAGGATTCTTAATGGGTCGCAAACCTATCTTGGGATTCTTTGCGGCAGCTCACTTTACTGCCATTCTGCCAAATCATGGCTGTTTGTCCTTGATGTTTCATCCCACAACCAACCTGTTCTGTCGGGCAGACACAAGGCTCCTGTCTTATCATTTCAGGTGAAGCCGTAGAGTTGTAATTCTTTATCATCACAAACTTAGTTTCATGATTGCCAGAGTCTGTGAGCCTTTATACAAGCAACATCCTACAGCAATGTCAGCCATTGCAGTACCATGGAATAGTGAGTATGACGACAATGCTGTGTTTATTATCTATTTTGCTGCATGTACATGTTGTATCTGTTTTAGTAAAAAATATTATTTTGTTCTTAACTTTTCCCATGTGCAGTATTTTATCCATGGTAACATACAAAATTATACTATACAGGTAATATTGTTATTATTCACAAAACAGTGCTGGTACTAAGCATTAAAGATGAAAAAGAAGGTACTGTAATAATACAATGTAACATTAACTTTTTGTTTGTGCATAACAATAATCTCTTTATCACACATTAATCTTGAACTAAATATTGCTATCACCTACAGTGTACTGTGAAACACTTTACAATGTACTCAAGAATTTTATTTCTTTGTAGGACCTATTCATGTTAACATTCCAGGACAACAAGTATTTATCTACAGTGCGCCAGATCCTTTGCAGTATCCTTTCAAGATTATGTCAATTGTGGATGAATAGTACAGGTTAGCTATGAAAGTGCATTGTATTGTGTTCGTCATTGTGAATTATCCCATTATCCTCTAAAAAAATGGTGCCTTTCTGACTTTTGTAGGAGCAAAGAGAGAGGTTCCTTAGCTAAACCTACACTTCAGTCCAAATGGAAGTTCAATTTCTATGTTGTTTACAGGTAAGTACTGTATAATAAATTGCAACAATATGCACTGGAGACAAAAACTGAGCATGTGTTTTCATCTCCAAAGATCATGCTAAAGGAAATGTTCAAGTGAAGAAATCAGGCTGAGAAGTCAACTCCTGTGCAGCCAAATATAAACTGACAATGCTGATGTGTGTCTAACACGAATGGCAAAAGATTGTTCTGAAGGACTGGCCTGTATATTCTTGTGTAGTGTGTCAAAAAACCTCAAAAAGAAATTTGGTGTACCTGGATGTTTTCTTAAAATTTGGAATGATGCTGTACTGTGCTCAAGTGGAAAACATGCTCAGAGCTAATTTTTCTTTCTGTGTGTTCCTTTCCGACACAAGGTTTAACATTGGTGCAAGTAATGATAATGTAAACTGCTGTGGCAATATTCTGCACTGTAAGGTTATTTACTTATTTGTTAGAAAATTGTTAGCTATTAAAATTGTTAGCTATTTATGAAGGAAAGCTTCAGTAAGACCAGCACCAAGGTAGACAGTAACCAATATTGTAACAAAATAATGTAAACCCTTTCACACCCAAGAGTGATCAAATTCAAATTTCTCTTTCAGTTAGAGGTGTACTGTATTGTACAGTATAGAGAACATATAGCTTTTTGAACATTGTTGGTTAAATGAATACTGACTGTAAACTGTCACTTCTCACTACTTAATTTATATAATGCATTTTTAAAAGCCGCAGAGAGATTCTGCATTTAAGCTTGTGAGTGAAAGGGTTGTTTACCTGTATAGTTCATAATAGTTATTATTCCCTTATCCTCCAAGGGATTGTGCTTCTGCATGCTTTTGGTTGGAGAGTACGTTCCTACTTTTTCCTACAAGGTTTTGGGTTTTCGTACCAGGCAGGAGCACCTGATGAAGCTTATATAATTTATCACAGAAGTATGATAAAAAGGGCATACAATGAATAGTGTGCTGTATGATAATGATGATAATAAGATTAAGAATAGAAAGAATTGATGCTGATAGATGTTTTCTTACTGGGTCAGAGCTGATCCATTATAGAGTGGTAAAGTGATTAATCACAAAAATGATTTTTTGAAATTTGAAAATTAAATTAGTAAAAAATTGCTCATTCTTTTTGGAGTCGTGAACTTTTTAAAATTTTGCACACATTTATTTCATTATGTGGTTTGAAAGTTTGAATGAAAAACTGCAAAATTATGTCCTACCTTCCCACTCTATAATGAAACTACACTTCCTAAGGAGGACAGCAGCCCTGACAGCATCATTTTGTAGGCTGCCATCCTCCTTTCTTCCGTTGTTTTCTCTTCTCTCTTCGCCTTGTTACGTTTCCGACAATTTTCTTTATTAGCGGAACAAATACTGTCCGATTTGGACCGATTGCAATGAAGCATCGGGAACACTGTGGTCCTTTTCAAAGAGGAACACAGTGATCCTGACCAGTTTTCATATTTCGGAACACATAGGACTAATGTATCCCGATCCGTGTCCGATTTGTTCCGATGTGTTCCGATCCGAGGACCGAAACGGTCCCGATGATTTTCCATTATTCGGAACATTGCGATCCACAAACGATTTGTTCCGATTTGGGTGTTCCGATCCGAGGACCGAAACGGTCCCGATGATTTTTAATGTTGCGGAACATTACGATCCACGAACGATTTGCTCCGATTGTGTGTTCCGATTCGAGGCCCGAAACAGTCCGACAAAGAGTTTCGGAACTAATCGGTCCATCGTCTCTGTGTCTCGGATAGAACTTCGGTAAGTCTGGGTAGTTCTTGTTGCTCGCACAGTAAAACTATTGCTTTACACTTGCAGATAGATACTTTATTAGGCAGAGATTCAGAACGTTTAAACTTATTTTCACTGAAGCTGTGTGTCTAAAGTATAAATAGTCAGTGAAAGTGAATTAGAGCAGTGATTACAGCCTCTTAGAGTTTCATTGCTTTATCAATTAAGAGCTGGTCACTACTTCGCTTCACTTTCTTAGGCTACATAGCGGTTAAGATGGATAAGACGGATATGGTTGCCTATGCGCCAATTATTTATGGCCACATAGTCAACGTGTGGTCGGTCCTTTGTGAAATCGCTCAATTGCAAAAACTCAGAGAAAGCCAACTTTATTGAACATCCGATTGATGAGTGCTATTCTGCGCGGTTTCAGACAGTGTATGAAGTTTTGAAACTTTCTTGTCCAGACAAGATCACTCGTGCCTGGTCACCTGGGATTCTTTAACACAAAGGTTTTGCTCACTTGTTCAGACTTGTTCGACACTGACGTTCTTTATTGGTCAGTTTATAATTGAATCAATAGTGTGCGAGGCAGTGTAGGTTCTTGTTCGGGCAAGAACAAGGCAAGATCACTTGTGTCCGGCCGCCTGGGAGTCTTTAACACAAAGGCTTTGCTTGATTGTTCAGACTTGTTCGACACTGAGGTTGTTTATTGGTCAGGTTATAAATGAAATGATTATGTGCTAGTAGCTATTTAACGGAGTGAAGCAGCATTAGGATCATTATGTTCCAAGTCGGTCTGCAAGAGTGATGTCTAAAGTGAAAAGAAAAATCGACTGGGCTAATGTAGAAGGCGCAAGAGACTGCAAACGGAGACTCCACTTGGAAGAAGACGAAGATGGCGTGTTCCAGTGCCCTGTGCCACACTGTGATCACGACGGATTTTTATCGCGCAGAGGTTGCAGAAAACATGTACGCAACAGACATTCCTGGTACAGTTACTTTGATACGAAACCCTCGAAATTGTTGAGGAAAAGAACGCAGTGTGCTGAACTTCAAACAGAGTCCTCGACTGGCCTGCAAGAGTTCTATTCACCATCAAATTTCTGTTCTACAATCGCAGGGGAACATTTTGTGAAGTGGCTTTGTGGTAGCACTGGTGGAGGAAAGCCCCAAAAGCACGCACAACAAACTGCAAACAGAGTTGTGCGATATCTGAGATTTTGCTGTGCAGATGACGACGACGAATTGACGGCAGAGACCATCGACTTTTGCCTTGGTTCTCCTGCTCTCGTGTGTAGATTCGTCGACGCCATGCAGGACGAGCTAAAGATAGGCTACTCCGCACAACTGACGTATCTCAAAGCCATGTCCGAACTTATGGATTACCGGAAGGTCAGTGGTCTGTCAACGAACGTCATCAGTAGTTTTGCCATGACCGAAGTGTACATAAGGCGGGCGCGAAAGACTATCGCCAAAAAGAGGAAAATCAAGTGGGCTAGGGATCTTGACATCGAGAATCTGGAAGCCAAGGGCTGCTGGGCATCACTGGAAGACCTGGCAAAGGTAATACCCTATCATCTGCCACGACTGACTTCAGTGCTGGACCGTTGTAAAACTGAACCGGGGAGTGTCTCTCCGACCGACCTGTCATTTGCGACACGCTTCTTGGCCACATACCTATTTGTGAAAGTGAAAGGTTCTCGTCCGATGACTTACCAGCACTTGACTCTCGAGATGCTAGAGAAGGCTAGAAATAATGGAGGTTTCATAGACCAGAAGATGTTTAAGACCGCACAAACGTATTCGTTCGACTCTCTCCTCTTGGAGCCAGCCGATCTAGAGTTGATCGAACAGTACCAGCAACACGTGAGACCATTGTTGAAACCCAAGTGCAATTATCTTTTGGTGACGCGCAACGGTACGCAGTACAGCAAGCTTTGCGACCTGTTGTCGAAGCAAGTGTTTGAAGCTATAGGCAAGCATATTCACCCGACTCGGTGAGAGGTGCAAAAGTGTTTGGACTTGCACAACGACGTGGGCAATCATGAGAGCAGGGCCAGTGATAGTGATCACCCAGCTTGTAGCACTGACAGTGTTGACGACGACGATGATGATGATGGCTGTTGTGATGACGAAGAAGATGATAACGACAGTGGTGATCGCAATAATGACAGTAGCGACAAAGGTATAATACCAATAATGAGACTAATGACCATAATGATAATGATGACCATGATAACAATAATGACCATAATGACAATGGTGACCACGGTAATGGTAATGACCATAATGACAATGGTGACCACGGTAATAATAATGACCACAATGATAATAGTGACCACGGTAATAATATTGACCACAATAATAATGACCGCACTGGTAATAACAAAATTGACACTGATCACAAAAGACCAACGAACTCGTCACGAGCCGACTCGACTTGTCACTGCAAGAGAAGTTTGCGTTTCACTAGTTATGAAGACAAATGCCTGAAGAAGGGTCTCGTAAAGCATGGGTTCGGAAGATGGAAATGCATTCTAGAGGACCTGGAGTTGATTTTTCAACAGGGGAGAACTGCTGACTCGATTAAAAAGAGAGCCGTGTCTGCGTGTTTCCGACAGAGACAAACAGCCAGCACATAATATGACAGCAAGAGCGTCGATTTCATGGCAACAGGAATGAACTCTTATGAAACGAAAGTTGGACAACTGCGGCACGCATGTACTCTTATTGACTGTGATTGTTTGGTGTCATTTTATGGCTTCAACTGCTGTCTTATACAATTAAAGGAAAAGGCACTGGCAAAGGTAAAAAAAATAGATAAGTTTCAAACGGGAATAGCACGTAATAACATTGTGGATCAAAGAGCAAACTTTAATAATAAATAAACTAGAAATACGATATTCGCAAAGGTCCCACGCCCAAGTAATCGATTATGCATGACATTGCTTAGAGCTCTCATGTACTGTATACTTACACCACACATTTCAATATATTAGCATTTACATGATATTAGCATGTGTTCCATTCTGGGGGACACTCATCATAATTTTGGGTGGGGTGTGTCACCTGGACTTGAAAACCCTTACCCTGTTTCAGACCAAAATATCTGATTTACTATACCCTATTTCAGACCCATACTCCATAAATGTATACCCTATTTCAGACCTATTTTTGAGACTTTTTTCTTTTGCAACAGTTTCCACCTGTTTTTTCTTCCATTTGCCATGCATTGTCTGCAGTGACACATTTCTATATATGCTATTCCAGGCCAAAAACACAAAATCGATACCCTATTTCAGACCAAAAAGGCAAACTCTATACCCTATTTCAGACTAAAAATGTTTGAAAACAATACCCTTTGGGGTGGCACATACCTATATGGCATATATATAAGAGTACTTCGCCCCCCCCACCACCACCAGGGTCCCATTGCTGTTTGAAGAGTACAGTAGTTTCATTATATAATATGTAGGATGGTCTTGAAAGAAGGAAGTTCTCATGACATTATTCATCATCCCATGTCCATTTCGCAGTAATTTATTTTGTCTCATAAGAAAGTATACAGAGTCAGTTTTAGCATCACATTCATAGGTGAAATATATAGATACTTCTCAAGTAGGTTACAATATATTTCTCAGAAGTTCTCAATTGTTGCAAGTGTTGCCTAGTACATATGTACAAACGGCTCATTCCACATGAGAAGTGGAAGAATGATGAATTTTCAAATCAAACACTTTAGGAAAATTATGATGTCATTGAAGAGTACACACTACAACCTATCCAAAATGCATAAGTCAGGTGAAATTTTGTCCCCTCCCACTCTGTGGGGTCCACTTTTACATTGTTTTAAAAAAAAATGAGGGGAGACTGGTGACAAACATGAAACTTCATTTGAAAGCAGTGAGGAAACCAGACTTAACCTTATGTACTGGTATTGGTATAAGAAAAGACCTCAATCCTAGTCTTCACTGGATTAGGATAATTCCAACTTACAACCATTCCAAACTGATTTATAATCTATTGAATATCTGTTACAGACATTACGGTACTCATGGCTCAGGCTGAATGTAAAATGTGTACCTGACCTTTAAAATTTATTTCAAAACTTTCTTCAACTGTGTGTTTAGAAATGATATTGTTGGATACCACAACTAAACTAAACAAAACGACTCAAGGAAGTTTTATATCTGCATTTTTAGTGTCAAATTCACAGACCGTAATGTCCGTAACACTACATTTTTGTAAATATAATGCAACAAAATAAACTATGAGGAAAATTATCACAGCATTATAAAACTTTGACCACTATCCAATAAGAAAAAAATAGTTGTTATCTCAGGACTTCTCACAATTCACAGCAATTGAGCTTTCAAAGTCAAAATCAAAATGTCTGGTTGTTCTGCTGTAATGTCCGTAACAGATCTTTAAATCAACACAACAGGCAGCTAAGAATAAGCATTCTTTTTTCTTTCTTGCCAAGTGAGGGAGGGGACTTCAAGTTATCATGCACTGTACAAGAAACAGCAAAACATTGCATATCCTATGTGGAGCAGCAACTTGAATGTTAAAAAATCGTCTGAATGTAATGTCCGTAACGGTGGAATGAGCCAAACACACAATTAGACAAATGAGAGTCAGGTTTGCACATTATCCACCACAAGTACTGTAAGATACTGTGAGACATGAGAAGGGCATCAGTTTAGTACTGTACTGACGTTCTTGTCTTTAAAAGTCTCATTTCCCATGCCATGTGGGTATAAACTAACTATTCCTAATCACAGAAAGATACTTTTTCCAGTTGGATTTAGTGAACTTCATGTTTGTCTTGATATTTAGGGACCTATGGGAAACAAAACAAGCATCAAAGTATAATTAGGAATGTTGTAAAATGTGTTCTGTGGCATGAGATAGGTGGGTGGGTGGGTGGGTGGGTGGGAAAGCTAATTGTGGATATTATGTGGATATAAATTATATCTCACCAGAAATTAATGTCATGCAGCTGCATTGGAAAAAAAAACTTGTTCAAAAGAAAACTTATTAAATTATAATTATCACCAAATCTACCTAGGAAAAGGAAGAAATTAATAGTAAGTAGTAAGTATGTAGTAAAGTACTGGCTTAAGTAAAATGATACTAACTGTGGTAAATGCAAATTGACTCTTCTGGCATATAATCAGAATAATAAATGTATCTTTGCAAATTGATTGTTGACCTCGAGTCACTGATTGGGGCATTGACTCGTCCAGTGTTATCTAATTTGAACTTGTTTAGATCATGGCAATTTTTTCTGCCCACACCAGCTACTAATACAGTTAATCTCTTCTGAACATTAATTTATATACAGTAATGCTATATAGTACAGCTAAACAGCTAATTCAAAAAAGCAAAAGGAAATGCAGTAATAAATTACACTTCTTTTCCTGATGCCAAATTGATAAAATAATAATTCATAATAATTTCTAGTTTACTGAAACATCATTCTGTTTATACACATTTCATAATAGTATATGTACTATTATTTGTAGCAAGGGAAAGGGAGGGGGGGAGCTTATTAGACTGAGAGAGGCATATTTCTAAAATTGACCTTGTGAGAGAAGAGGGATGGTTACCTGTATGAAGGAACTATAGCACACCCAGCCACTTATTGCTTCTAATATATTCTGATATATCTGATACTTCTAGAACAAAGCAAAGACAAAACAAAGACTGTTTAGAAAGTTATTGGCTGGGTACTCTAAAGTTTAGGCCATTGACTTATGTACTTATACAGTGTTTACAGTACATGATAACAGTAGCTGGGCAGTTAAAAAACTGCATGTTCAAACCAAAACTCACAAGTTCTTGAAATACGAAAGGTTTTACGATTTTTACTCCAGTTTGTTCAAAACTTTGACTGAGCACTGCAGGTATAATTTCACAGAGGACAAATATTTTGATCTGTTCTTTGATAGACTGAAATGGTTTACTCTAATCAAATGCACAGAAACACCAAGATTCTTCTGTGTGAGTGATGTGTTGTGATTTTGTCTGAGCAAGTTGTCAAGAGGCAAAATAACCTCTGCATTGTATGCGACACTGGAAGTTGATTTAAATGTCGAGACTCAAACGGTCAAAACGATTTTCTGTCGTGAAAATGTATAGCATTGCAGCAACCAAGTTTTAACGCGATCACAAAATGTTCGATAAACTCGAAGCAATGCAGAACGAACGAATTGAGTGACGTGAACAAAGTAAATTTACGTGTCTTACCTTCCCCTTGGAGCTATCGGCCGCCCTTCAAGCACTATTTTCTGTCTTGCTCTTGATCATAACTTGCTTTTAAGTGCCAGTAACCATGTTAGGCAGTTCAAATGGTTTATAAAAGTTCGATCCAAGAAGGTAAATGCGAGTCAGCTGTGAACGGTCGACCGATTATCTCAGCTATAAATCAACCGCTAGTGTTTCTCCGATCGGATTTTTCGTCTTGCTTCTCGGTGTACCGTTGTTCGCTTGTCTTGTCATCGCCTTTGAAGGCCATCGTGTTAGTACAGTACCTTCCCAGATGAAGTGATGGTTTGTTGCTTCGCAACGGACTCCCAAAAGACCCTGCGGCGCCGGTGGTATGTCGTCCCGCGAACAACATTCAAATCGCAAAAAAAGACCTTCGTATTGGGCCGGGAGAGGAAAGAACCTGGGAACGAGGTACTCTGTTTCGAGGTTCTACCCGGCATTCCCCGCGGCGCGGGTTGGTCGTACCGCGAACAACATTCAAATCGCAAAAAAAAGCCTACGTGTTCGGCCGGGAAAGGGAAGAGCCTGGGAACGAAGTTGAAGGTTTTACCCAGCAATCCCCGCGGCGACGTGATTCTGTTCCGAGGTTCTTCCCAGTAAACCCCGCTGCGCGGGGAGGTCGCCCCGTGAACGACATTCAAAAACGATATGTGTTCAGATTAGTACCCACGCAGGGCGTGGGAATTATACCAGCGGGTTAGAACTTATTTTTTCAAATCTGCCCTGTTGAGTCTATTTTGCTTTACAAAAGCACATTACTAGTGGGGGTCTGCAGGAGACAGTAAGGTGAAACAAGTGAATGAATCAAAGTGATGATAAACAATCACTAGAGGTCTGTCGACCAGGCTTTAATGCAACTCAAATTACAGTAATGTAACCTCGTGTGCAATACTAGTCAAACACACATAATAAGTCACGATTCTCTTAAATCATCCCTTAATTCTGACTTTTGAACAAAAAATCGAGCATGGTTTTCTGTTGCTTGCCCACGGTATACATCTGCGTGGCACTCTTCCTCTTTCGCTGGCTTTTGGGACGGCTGCTTGGTGGGGTGAGAAGCAGCTTGGGTTCGTTTGGGACTTCTTCCATGTCAGGAGGAGTGTGCAGATCCGTAATGCGGGGCTCCTGACCCTTGGGAATCCAGCCATTTTCCTTCCCTCCTGCGAACTTCAAGGCCAAGCTGTGGATCAGTGCCTTCAGATAGGTGGTGACCCCTCAGGGCGTCGCTGGCAACCTCCAGGCAGTACTCCTTGGCCTGTTTGACGTCGAGTTCGTGGCAGCCTTCCAGATCTTTTACCAGTTGAACCAGTTCATGTTCCTTCGTCTGCAGCCAGACACCTTCGAATATTTGTTTGGCACGCATTGCTCTCTGTCCATAATTGGCTGCGTTAATCTTGGCAACGCAACTGTCGACTGCACGTTGAAGAGTTGCGGGATATGCCATCATTGGATTGTCAGGAATTCGCTGGACAAGGTCCTCTGCTACTCCCATGTCAAGCAAGTGTTGCTCTCTGTTCCTGCGTGCCATCATAACTCCCATACGTTGATCATCTCGCGTCCTTCGAAGGTATCCTTCAAAGTTTGCCTTGATGGCTACAAGGATCTGCCATCTTAAGTTTCGCACGCCACCCAAGGCATCGAGGCACTTGGATAGTTCTGTGTAGAAACGAACCAGATCAGAATCTTCTTCCCATTCGGCCAAGATAACCTGGATGCTCTCCTGCTGCCCTTCAGTTTCCACTTTTTGACTCTTTCCTTCCCCTGTCGGTAGCTCGTGGGCAGGTTCTTGGGCGCCAGCGATAACGGACACCTTCCTAATGGCAGCGACGTCTTCTTCGCCAAAGTGCATTTTGTCTGACAAGGACTCGGACACCTGGTCGCAATCATCGCTATCCCCCGCTCGCAAGGCAGATGCCTTTTCTTGAGCCCACACGATGCAGTCCTTTGCATGAGTTTTGAGCCACTTTGTCGCATGTTGGTTGAGTGATGGAAGACTCTTAAAGAAATACTTGTTCAATCTGGCATCCATGGCTTTGCGATCTTCATCTTCAAAGTGCATTTCCCTTTGGCAGGTGATTAGCATGGGACACCTGTTGATAAAACCCCTCGACTTGGCGTATTTGGAGTCGTGGGCTGTAAAGCCTCCCTGGATTAAGATCTTCCAGTCATCTATGTCCATAGTTGTTTCGCTGGCTTCGTCCAGGAAGATAACTTCAGTGTCTGCACCGATCATTGATTTGTTGAAGCACTTCTGCTTGGTTACTTTGGCGATCGCTTGCGGCTTGACGATAGCCAAGACTGGGAAAGAGACTGGTCTTTCCACTGCCGCTTTCCCCAATCAGGCAAGGGACTTTCTCCTTGTGATTTTTCTTGTAAACTGCAAAGAGGCGCAGAAAGTCGGCACAGAATCGAGATATGTGCGACTCTTCAAGGCTATTCTCGAGAATTTCTCTGAAAAACTTCGAGTCTTGGGGTTTATCGTGATGGTAGTTGATAAACGTCCTCGGGCTGACTTTTCCAACCATTTCCTTGGCAATTGCCTCTTTGAGAAATTTTCCCTGGGAGAAACACCAAAACCAACTATTGGACACTTCAATCAAGTCATAATTGATGCTGATAGTCAGCAGAACCTCGCAGTTGGGGTCGCTCAAGATAGGTACCAGTTTGGACATGTGGCGCACCATTCTATCCTTCAGCGAATCGTTTGCGGCGCACTTGTGCAAGAATGATCGCATACTACCCCGATATGTGAAGGTGCAAGCGGACTCGGATGCAAACGGATTTTTCTGAAAATGTTCCCTCGGTGGCAACAATATCCGAGTGCCTTCATCAACGTTTCTATGTCGTTGCACAGAATGGTGGTGGGACCTGCAAGGGGCTTGTAGGATTTGGGCACTGCAGGATTCGAATGCTCCGTGGCGATCCAAAACTTGTGAAGCTGTAGTCCGGCTTTAGCCATTTCGTCGGTGGCCGCGGAGATGGCGGTGCAAAATTGTTGGTCCACTACATGAAGATGGACAACTTTGTCAGTTCCAACTGGAAATTTGTCGATTAGGTAGTTCTCAATACCAGCACAATTACTGATGTTTTGGATGATCTGTGTGTAGCAGGAATGGTATGAGGTCTCTACCAAGTCGCCAATAAAGCTATTCTTGTGATCTTTCAATATCTGGCAGAGATGATATTTCTCTGTCTAAAGTTTTGCACAATCGCTGCGGGAATATTTCCATTTCGCATCTTGTCAGAGCAGAATGGATCGCATGAGGCGACCCTGGCGCACCATTTGGTGACTGGATGGCAATCCAATAGCTTACTGCTGGGTGCAGCTTTTTCTTCTTTCCATAATTGTCCATATGTTCTATAAAAAAATTCACTGCCTGACGAGTGAATTCCACGTTAAATTTCACGAGAAAAACCGATGTCGCACGAATCGCGAAGCGATGAGTGCGATATCGGTTTTTTGGAGTGAAATTTAACATGGAATTTACGAGTCAGGCAGTGAATTTTTCTTGAATCGCATAAGTCAAAGAAAAACAATGAAATTATGTTTTTACGCTTCAGCGCGCGAGAAAGCCATTGCAAAGTCAACTGTCAAGAACCAGCGAATAGGAATCAAGTTGAGATTCAAGATCACAGTCACTTTTATTTGAACCTTGTGGTGTGACCAATCTTTGTTATAAATGCCCTTTGAAGACAAGAAAAGTTCTATTCAACAAAACCTGTTCCACTTATAATTTATAACAAATCATCAAGAAACCTGGAGACAAGATTGTTGTCATTGAATACCGATGTTCAAGCACGTGAATTGGTGCCGAAAACTGAAAGAAAAAACTTGCGTGAAAGAAGAAGTCCAAACAAGACGTTAAAAATATATAACCGGTAAGTACCTGGATGTATTTGCTCCATAGGTCACACCGAAATGCTCAGCTTTTAGCTAAAAAGTCAGTCAACTATGTTTGTTTCATTTTACAGCAAACGGCCGCGTTCTTGGTAGACGTTTGAGTGAAAGCCAATGGAAATGTTTACGGGAGAATTATTGAAAGTTACTCCAGTAAACAACCCATGAGCTGCTCCTGCCATACTTCCAGAGCGACTGGTGCCAGTGTCATCATCAGCTGTTTTGTTGTCCATGGGTGCTGGTTGAATACCAGGGCTGTCAACAAGAACTTCTCGCAAGACGTGCCTGGAGCCGTTGCTGTTGTTGTTAGTGAAACCAGCTAACGTATTGGACATCTTTCGCTGTTTATCCAGAGGATTATGGCTGTAACTGGAAATCGACTCTGGATTGGCGTGGCCTGTCAGCTCGGAGATTTCTAATGGGTCGAAGTCACCCCGCAAGGTTTGAATGACTTTTTTGCGGCCACTTGAATTTGTGAAAATGCCATGCAGGGAGGCAATGGAGGCAATACTCTTCATTTGCTTTGCCAGCGTATTTTTACCAACTGGAGTCATTTTGTACCAGACGCTGGATTTTGGGTTGTCTACTGGAGTGAGGAAAAAGTTGCCAGGAACGTTGTCACCTTTCGGACGATGACCAGCGTACTCAACAAATGCTCGGTATGGGTCTCGCTCTCCTCCATCCGTCTTCCATATTTTGCTGTTGTATTTTCTCGCCCGTTTCCCTGCAGTACCTTCGTCACCCTGTCGGTTCTTTGTTTGGCGTTCTGTGTACTCAATGTACTGTTCAGAGATTGTAAAGTCGCTCATTTGGCAATCATGTTGCTCTTTAAAACCTCGCATCCCCAGGTGTGTGACATTATTCCACCAGACAAGATGGAGTAATGCCCGGGGATTTTGTAATCCAATCGCTCCTGAAGACCACATCTTCTCAATCTCATCTGCTTCGACTGGCTGCGCTGCATTTCCTTTATTTCCGAGGCCTTTCTCCATGCAATTCCTCACTAAATACCCTCGCTTCGTAACCAATCAGAACGCGAGTTTTCTTTGACTTATGCAATTCCACGCTAAATACCCTTGCTTCGTAACCAATCAGAGCGTGAGTTTTCTTTGACTTATGCGATTCTCAGTCAAACGTGAACGCTCTGCAATCGATATGACAGCATAAAAGACCATGATTGGCTAATTTACGTATTGTCACATATACTTACAGAGACCTGTATGTGACAAATTTCGTTCGAGTAACTTTCAAAAGCTCAGCAAGCACAAAGCATCCCAGTTTATTCTTAACATTTCGAACTTTGAATCGCCAGTAAATAGTAGTCTCGTATAGCCGTCGGTCACACAACAAGGAAGGAACTTGGTGTGACTGAAACTAATGACGGCTGCGCAGGAGACTACTATTCCTTTGTAAACACAAAAAAACGCTTATATTTTACTGGACTGTTATACGTTTTACTTTCTACGGTATATTTGCAATATCGGATGATATTCGGGGATTGACAATATGCCCGAGACATGGGACACCCTAGGAATCAGGTGGTCTTCAAATAGGAAAACGTGCAGCATGCCAGAGGTTTGGGCTAGCCACAAAACAGACCCGGAAAAAGCTGCCGCGGACTCACATCTACCCAGTCAAAGGATCTCCTTGAACTGACGCACCTTCTTTTACCTGTTGGATGTTGTAAGTGCCTTGAATGACATACATTACATAAAATGGTGTTAGAGATTTCTAACATAAACAATTTATCATTAGCAATCTGCCGACGCTGTCGGGAAAAACTGAAGGGAGATGTAGATTCAAAGCTCTCCGCAGAAGCCTGCGGCCCGTCCCTACCCAACCCGCCTAATCTAGAGTTATCACCCGAGAAAGCAGCGCTCCCCGTCGACGGCTCTACACAAAGTGAGGTTAGTTCGCATAGTGTTATATAAATTATATGGTCTACTAGATTTTTCCTTTTATTAAAACAAAACCTCGTTGCACCTGAAGATGCTGGTCATCTGTGGCAAAGTGTCCAGACACCACAAAGTAAAAACAGGGCGCTTGGCCTAGCACACTCACCTGCAGAGCATAAGTATCTGGAAGCCCTAGCAGAGACATACCACCAGGCCACAACATGGGACACTAAAAGGCAAATACTTGCAGTCATGGCAGATCTTGTATCATTCCGACAATTGCAGATGTTCATCCCAGGCATTTCTGAACACAAGTTCAAGATTGCAAGGCAACATATACTCCTACACGGCCGCGGTGCTCCAGTACGAAGAAACACGAGTCCTAGGATGAGAGTTGACGAGCAAGTCCTTGACCACTTTCTCACGTTTATAACGAGCGCCCACATAGTCCAAGATCTTCCCTTTGGACAAAGATACTTCAAGTGATCATGTGAAACAGTAATCGAAACCCCCAACGTCATCCGAGCTATCATTCCACAGAGAATCGTCGAGCAATATTCGTCATACTGCAAGGAGGAAGGAATCACCCCGATGAGCAAGAACACAATGCTACGTATCCTAGATGTATGCAAAGCCACTGTGTGCAAGTTGTTACAAGGCCTCGATTATATCTCTGCCGAAGGAACGAAAGCGTTTGATGATCTGGTGGAGGTAGCCAATGCGATGGAGAACTATAAAGGTCAAGAATGGTCAGCAAATTGCAAACACCAATTGAAGATGGGGAAACAGTACATCAAGTCTGAATATAAGGTATCGTATTGTTTACTACTCTGAGATAACAACAATTACAGTATACGTCAATTTAGTATCGATTTCCAGCCTATTGTGTTAGCCTGTGCGTTACTTGTTAGTGCAAAGGGATGCAGGCTGAGAAAATCGGCTGGAAATCGAGCCTACATTAATCTCTAATTTATCCCCTTATTGTGATCGAATATTTTTTTTTCCCAGACTCACATTCAAGGCGAGGCAGAAGTGGCCGACCACTGCAGCACGCATTCACTGAGTGACCAACAAAACGCTGAACTTGCTTACGAGTGCAAACACGATCACTGGTTGGACTGTGAGTCTTGCGATGCCCTGAACACGGTTTTGTTTAACCTCGAGGAAGCTGTCTGTGATTCGGCAAACCAGATGTCAGCAGATGAAAGGGATGACCTTGCATACTGCACAAGGCAATGCAAGCAGCAGATAGAGGCGTGGAAGGCGCATCATTTACGATCGGTACAGCAGGACAAATGTCGCACCGATGTTTTACAGCACCTCACTCACTGTGAAGTATTGATAACGCAAGATTGGGCGATGAAATTCCTACCCACAAAATACCGCAAGATGCAGGCTGATTGGTTTGCCAAGCGTGGCATAAGGTGGCACATCAGCGTTGGCATAATTCGGTTAGAAGATGGGAGCCTCGCATATCTGACGTTTATTCATGTGGTGAAGAACTGCTCCCAAGACAATAGCGTTGTTGTGGCTCTTCTTGTGCACACGCTGCGCACTCTGAAGATCCAGCACCCAAAAATATCCTCAGTGTATTTGCGCCATGACAACGCAGGTTGTTACCACAGCATAGGCATGTTGATGTTGTGCCACCACATGAAGGAACTTACAGGCATCGAAGTGAAGCGTGTGGACTTCAGTGATCCGCAAGGGGGCAAAGGGCCTTGTGACAGGAAGGCAGCGTCAGTAAAAGCGCACGTCCGTCAATTCGTCGACAAAGGAAATGACGTAACAACTGCAGAGGAGTTTCGAGACGCAATCTTGTCGAGTGGAGGGTTGAAAAGAGTTAGGGTAGCCCTCGTCGATGGTACACAGGTGACGCTATTACCTCCAATGAAGTGGGACGAAATCAGTACTTACAACAACTTCAGCTACAATGATGTGCATGTGACGGCATGGAAAGCGTACAACATCGGTGAAGGGAAGAACTTCAGCTAGTCAACGCTTCAAGGTAAGATTGCTAGGGTTCTATCTAGGATTTTGTGTCTTTTGGAGAAGTTCCGATTGGGAGAAGCAAAAGAGCTATCTACGAGGTATCCCCCCACTAATTTTTGTTTGTTTATGCTCAGATGCAATCTGGTGCATTTTAAGACACAATTGAGATATTTTATTTTCTTTGTTAGTCATGATCAGTTCTTGACATATAAACTGTATGATCAAAACCATTTTTAAGGGGGGGAGCTACACTGTTTGGTGGGAAGCTGCCCCCTTAACGCCTCTATAGATAAAACCCAGATTGTAAATAATAGCACGAAAATGGAGTTACTTAATGTGCATTGTGTGTAAGGCACATGTCCTTTATTTTAAGTTCCCAGGATATCCGTACAAGAGTTTGGAGGTTCGTTTTCGCATGGCGACTTCATCAACACCTCAAAAGAGATTATCATGAGAGAGAGTTGACGCCCCCACCGAACAGGAAGCACCATCAGTAGAAGATGAGCTTCCGAACGGCCTTTTCTTGTGTCCGAAGGAGGGATGTGTTAAAGTGTTCCAGCGTTACTCATCTCTTGAGAACCACCTTATTACAAGAATGTGCCATGTTGTACAGGCACGTAAAACTCTCCTTGACAAAGCCATGATCGGATATAAAGAAAAGCTGGAGAAAGAGCGCAGCGCCCTACCTCTCCTCCCCAGCACTGCTGTCCCATGCACAACTTCAGTCCTCCCTAAAGGCTGGGCACTGAGAAGCTCTCAGAAAGGTTTGAGGTTTAACCCACGGCAAACCTCTTACCTTGATGAGAAATTCGATGTCGGGCAACAGACCGGTCACAAGGCAGACCCTGCAGTAGTTGCACGCGAGATGCGAAGTGCTAGGGATGACACTGGCAAGCGACGCTTTGCTGTTGAGGAATTATTAACGGCCCAACAGATACAAGCTTATTTTCAAGAGTGGCTGCTAAGCTGAGGAACAAATCCGAGGAGATATATATGGGGAATGATGAAGCAATCGACGACCACATAGCAGCTGCCGAGGATCAGGCTGGGTACTCGAAGGTAACGCTGTGCTTGACAGTGTGCAGCTTGGTCATCCCATCATGTATGACATCCACAATCCGTGCGCACTGGTCCAAAAGGATGGTTTGAAGAAGCTAACCGTTTCACTGCTCCACGACATATGCAAGCACTTTGATCTGGATATTAGTGGAGTCCCACGAACGCGCAAAGCACCATTTGTCAAGCTGATCCGCAACAAGCTAGTAGGAACTTGCAGTTGCTCGACGGCAACCTAGGACTCGAACATCAGCTAGTCTGTCAGTTAGCTCAATGAGCTCAATCTTAGCTTCCATAGACCTGGCTGGATACTGCGTGGTGCGCTTTTGAGTCAGTGCCGCTTCAAATGTAAATATATTGCCTCGGAGCCAAGTTACAATTGCAATACTGTAAAATCCCGGTTATATCCCCCCCCCCCCGATTATAAGCCCCAGGGGATCCAAGTGGGAGCTTTTGCGTGTCTTTACGTTGCAATGTCAAAGGTGCAGTGGATTGGGCTATCGCCTTTTTTAAGGTTGGAGGTATAACAATATTTATTCAACATTCATTAGCTCTGAGTGTATTCTTGTATGCTGTATATGCTTTCAAGAACTCTAAAGGAAAGGAGGTCGCGTGACACAGCGAATGTCACGAATATCGGACCCAACTAGTCTCTTGAATTACAAGGCATAAAGAAGCTTTTGAATTAGCTCAAACTTATAGATAAAGATGTTTAGAGTTTGTTTTGAAGAAAAACTACTTCTAAGAACCCTATTTGGTAGCACTTATGGGCGGATTCAACTCACTGGAAGTGAATATTACGAAACATCTGTCACGGGCCGCTGATTTTAGAGAAGAAAAGTGCATTTTGTAGGTCAAAGGGTCATATTTTATCAAGTCACAGAAATTCGTAGATTTCATTGCCCAAAAATGTTTTTATATTTTCTTGAAGGGAAATAGATGTTCTAGCCTGTGACATTTCTTTTATTTCCAAACTCCCACTAACATCGGCGATATTCGACTATCAATTTAGGTAATTTTTACTTATCGGAAATATGAGTTTTTTCGAAAATATTTAAAAATCTCGGAAATATTCAATATTCATCAGATGTTTGTGCAGAAACTCTTAAATGAAGGCAAATTATACATATTTTCGATGGAATACCTGGATTTTTGATAAATCCTCGCATTTTTACTGAGCGATGCGTTTTCGTAGGTCAGTAAAATACCCGCGTATCAGCCCATCTGGGTCCAAAAGAAAATTTAATAAAATCAAAAAAAGCTTTCAGTGCTGTAAATACCTCACCAAGGGCTATGTTTTGGCCAAGTTTGAGAATTTTTTTCTGACCTCGAATGGCTAAGTCAATACTTACTGGGAGTCACTCTTAAGACCCCTTCCAGCAAAGGAACCACTCAAAACAGTGTTCGTACACGGCAAATATCATTTTGCAGTGTTTACAGTGACGGCATCGTGCGGAAAACTTTACAGAGTCATAACTGCCGTTTGTCCATGGCGATTGTTCCCTTTCCACTAACTGAACTGTGCTTTCCCTTCCTTGACAAATTATCCAGTAACAGTTTCTTTCGATGGAAGAGTCTTGTATCTGAAAAGGTCATAGACTTTCGTTGCACCGTTTTACCTTGCACTCAGAAAAATGTTTGATTCATTTGTGATGCGCGCGTCTAAACCGGTCAAACCGGTTTTCTACAGTGTGACACGGATCTGAAGTGTGTAATGCGGATTTGAAGTGTGTAATACGCTCTCGTACCGGCACTCTGTTGCGACCTTATATGGTAAAACTTCGTCACAGTCATATAATAATGAATTTAATTTAGCTATATTTGAACTCTCAAACGGTCCTGTTCATTTCGCGGAAGATAGATTGTTAAACCTCCGCTTTAATCCTATATCAGCCAACCCTGAAAGATCGCTTGCCCTTTCTCCAGATTTAGACCCCGACAAAAATTTCTTTTCTTAACTAAGCTTGGAGTACTTTATTGAAGACCAATTCAATGAATTATTCGCCAAAACGTTTTCACAATCCTCTTGTTTATCTTTTCTTCACTTAAATATTCGTAGCCTCTCTCGTAATTTATGCGGCCTGACCACCCTTTTATCAAATCTTGACAACCATTTTTCCATAATTGGCATTTCAGAAACGTGGCTTCAAAGCTCGACCCATTCTGTTGATATAATAGGCTATTCTTTTGTTCATAATCACCGTACTGACAAATCTGGAGGCGGAGTTGGCATGTATATAAAGTCAGAAATAGAATATAAATTGCGTGATGATCTAATACCACCTAACCGGCACAGTTTTGAATCCTTGTTCATAGAAATTTGCAGACCGAAAGAAAAAAAAATTGTTGCTGGTATTATCTACCGGCCACCTAACCTCAATCCTGTTGAATTTATCAATGACCTTAATGACTTATTGTCTAAAATCGCTAGGGAAAAAAACAAACTGTTATTGCTTGCAGGGCGTGGCCCCGACGAGCTTAAAAAAGGAAATTGTTTTTTTTGCTCATTGCTGCGCAGCTGCGGAGAGCTTAAAAATGGAGTTTTTTTGTTTTTCTTTTTCTGGGTCGAGCATCAGCAGACGGTGATTGGTTCATAATATCAAGTGATATGCGATGATGTAAACTGTCTTTCGTGCGAGAGGTCGCAGGTTCGAACCCCGGCCGGACCAGCACTCGGGGTCTTAAAATAACTAAGGAGAAGGTGCTGTCTTTGTTTCTATCAGCAAATGGTAAGATCTATGTGGCTTGGATGGCTACGTAAAATGGCGGTCCCGTCTCCCTATACTTCTATACTTGATTACAGGGGGGACGTAAAAGAACCACTGACGACAGTGACCACCCTCAGTGCCTGTACTCCACAGTAATATGGGGAAGCCAAATTGTTGCTGAAAAGCCCCTTGAGGGGAGCATCAATAAAAATATGTATGTATGTATGTAATTGACTTCGCTAAACAACTCGAGATGTGGCCAGTGAATATTCGCTTTTGTCACGGCCCGCCATCTTGGATTTACGTCACAGATTTTCGACGTGACAGCGAGGCTATGCGTGTAAAGCGTCATGGCGGCGTTCACATGGAAAGGTAAACAATCCGACTTTTGGCATAAGAATCTCACCGCTATTCCAAGGTTTCCGATGTCTTTTATAGAGGAATTTACAGTGGAACATCTCCCCATTCAGGCTACCCTCACTAGAGGATACAAGTTTTTTCATGAGGATTACATTCACGATGTTGAAGGTGAGAAATTTCGATTTTATTCAACACAACTTCATGTACAAATTTCCGTGTACTGCACGAGCTGTATATTTTTAACTTTGTAATATGCATTTATATCTATAGTGAAGCTTCTTAAAGAAGAATCTGGCACAGCTGTGAGGGCCAGGTGCTACAGGAGCATGAGGAAAAACGAAGAACCGCACAGGCTAAGCGTCCATTTCAAGCCCAGCAGAAATCCAAGTATTTCGGTATTCCAGTGCAGCTGTGCAGCGGGTCAGGGGCTTTGCCAGCATCTCATTGGCCTACTCTACACGCTCTCGCACTATCAGATAATGGGAATGAAAAGTGTGCCGCCTATCATCTCGAAAACATCGAAACCTCAGGTTAGAAAGCGATTGATAAAGACAGTTTTGTATTAAGCTGAGATATTTTATAATAAGTTGTCATACAGCCAACCAGATAAGTCCAAACAGCTTTTGAACCATACTTGAATTATAATTTGGATGAATGTAGAATCTTCAATATATATTTTTACAAATATTGTAGCACATCCTTTTTGGTAATGCATACAGATTTGTCATCTGCTTACTTATATAATATTTAAAACAACCTACTGTATTTTCTACATTTTATATTTGTTACAAAGCACAAATACTCGAAAGCCTGATAGAAGTGAAACGCATTCAGTTAAAAAACAAGACAGACTAGTATTGAAGCGAAGGCTGGAATAATCGTGGCCTCTGATTAGAATTAAGTGTTCGAAGTCAAACTGTCCAAATTGATTCATAAAAAGACAAGTCACGCATTACTCAGATTTACTCGGTGGGTAACCGTTTCGCTTCTAAGCTCAAAATGCAGAGTCGCTCAACCTTTAAGAACCAAGTGTATGAGTGTTGTAATGATAAATTTATAGTTTAATCAGGTTTCATTTAAGCAAGGTGTCAAAAGCCAAGTTCTTTATACTGTGTGATATATTTCTGGTGAGAAACTGGAAGTCTCCCGAAAGTTCCGCTCTTCTCCTTGCTTTCCATTTTAGTTTATTCTGCTCTCGACCCAACTAACGCCGCGAGCTCACTGGCAACGCAAGTCTAGCCTGTACTACAATGTAACTATTTTTGCTTTAACTGTATTTCTGTGTATACTTGCACTCCATTTGCACTTATATCTTTAATTTCTGAACTGCACTCCTGTACTTCTGCACCGCACTATAAAATATATCCCAGTAATTTTAGAGGAAGCTCAAATGATATAAGTCTCTGGCTTCTTTTTTGAGCTCCCTCACCACACAATAATACAAAGAAAAAAATATCAATACGTATATGTATATATTAATTTAGTAATGTAACTGCGTGTGGAAACAAAAAATAAATAAATAAATAATAAGTATGTAATATAAGTGGCAATGACATGTGAATAAGAACAGCACCAAGGTAGACAGTAACCAATCTTGTAACAACAAATTTAAACCCTTTCACACCCAAGGTGATCAAATTCAATTTCTCCTTCAGTTGGAGGTGTACTGTATTGTACAGTAAAGAGAATACAGCTTTTTATACCTTGTTGGTTAGATAAATGCTGAATAAACTCTCACTTCGTATTTTATATAATAATTATTTATATAATGTATTTTGAAAAAGCTGAAAGATTCTGCATTTTAAGCTTGGGAGTGAAAGGGCTGTTTACCTGTAATAAATTAATGATAGTTGTTTATACCCTTATGGTCATTGGTCAAGGAACAGGTTTTTGGGGATACACATTAAGCTGGGGTACCCAAACCCTGGGGAGTGCCCCATGACTGAAACTTAACCAACTTGGACAACATGCAAGACGCCTGTTTGAAATATACCTCCTCGTGTCTCCTTTAATCTCAAGTTTCCAGCCATGTCAGTTCCTCAGTCTGGTGCCTTTTTGTTCTAATTATAATTCCTTGTGAGATGCTGCTGTTCATCCATTTACCAGAGCAATCATTTTACCGATGCAGTCAAGCACAGCCACTCAAGCCTTCAATGTGTACAACAATGTCTTCAAACAGTGTACAACAATTCATGGATGCAAAAAAAAAACAAAACAAAACAAAACAAAACAAAACAAAAAAGGCTCTTTTAAGAGCCACCACAATGGCAAAAGTCTTTGACTAATTTTAGCACATTAAAAAGGATCCTAATTTACACCAACATCACACAAGCAACACATGTGTCACTTCCTATACACCGAGGTTCCATTTATAGAGCTGGGGTAAAATGGTGCTGTACAGTATGTAGACACGGTTTTTTGTTCTAGAACGATAAAACATTTCATGAGATTTCACCTCCTTAAGCACAGGACATAACTACTCGTTGGAAGAGAACGAATTTGTGAATCGAATTGTATGCCAAAAGTCAAACAGACAGAACTATGCCACGAAAGAAGGAAATCCTTCCAAACGTCGTCTCTATAATCTTCAAAACAACACACATAATGCTAAATCGTTAATTTTTGGATAAGCAACGATCTCGACAAGATTAGACTCAGACAAAATGTTCTGTCCTGGAGTACATGCCAACCATCACTTAACAAAACCTCGCGCATAAAGCAGCCCAAAATTATACCGGGTACAATACTTAGAATAATTATTAAGCCACCACTCGATTGTCCAGGAATGAAACAGTCACCAGTATCTGGAAATTCCCATATCAGAAAGCGATTCAAAAGTCTCGAGCAAAAGTTGAAACACATACGCCAAAGCGAACCCAAAATCATCGTATGTTGCACCACCAGATTCAGCCGTTTGCCAACAGAGCAGAAGAAGTTGAAAGCATCAATTACCCCACAGAGCGCTTTAATATTTGTGTGCCATCACGATGCGTGTTTTTCCTGACCCCGGGACTAAATTAAGACTAGATGGCTATAAAGTGCCAAAGCCACCTATTAAATCAATAAAAATGTCAACACTCGGGGAGGGGGGGGGGGGGGGGGGGGTTCAGGAACTGTATGCTTGAGAGCAAAATACACAACAGTGAATGTCAATAACTTTTATAACTCACCAGTAGAAACCCTCCTACTGTTTATGCGAAAAAGACTGAATGCAACAAACCACGAAACGGAGATATCCCTTCTGACAGATATATTCAAACTTGTGTCACCATTTTCGCTGCCATTATGTCCGCAAAGTAAAGCCTTTTTTCCCCAGGGGAATGTGTTCTGCAAGTGTTCATTGAATTGTTTCCTTCAGAACTTGAGTTAAGCGAATATTTACTCCTCCCTGCTTTGCTGCCAACAGTCTTCTGAGATTTCGTACATGAAACAAACATTCCGCGACAAACGATGACAAACACTCCAAACGGCTTCGTTTGTGAAACAAACAATGAAATTCTGATCATGCGCATACAATAGTCTTCTTTGTTATTACATGTATGTTGCGCAAAATAACAGCAGGACCTAATGCATCCTTCTTAGTTTTTATCCAGGAAGCCATTTCTCCTATTTGGTGTTCACGGTATTTCAGTTTGTCATTTTGCCAGTCACATTCAGGCTAAAATGTTTCTTGCATATCCCCCGAGCGAAGCGAGGGTAATAATCACAACGCTAATGCAGCAAAATCGCCTTATTTGAAGACTCCAAGCGTGTCGCCAGCTCGAAATTTAATGTTCGTGTGTGTGTGTGTGTGTGGTACGACCTCGTCCCCAGGGCCATCCGCGTTGAGCGACCACTGCAGGCGAGGTTACATCGGCAGCTTAACTGTAAACTGCCATTTTCTTCGTGACATGTGGTAGAGTACGAACGGAAGTGATTTTGTACAACAAGATGCAGATACAAGGCCAAGCAGTTCGACGTACAGCTGTCCGGATATTTTGCCAGTATATGGGAGGCAAGCTTGCCAGCTGTGAAACGGATTCTTTAAGGCATCAACTGGCCGACCTGAACACAATCCCAGACGCCAGTATTGTGTTAAAACGCAGACACTTCTTCAGAAAGAAATAGCAAAATACAGTTGGTGGAAATCGAACAATCATCGTGGCAAATTTCACCTTTTACAGTAACAGGAATGTAGTTTTCAGAATCCAAGTTTGACAAGATGACGACGCACAATACAATGGAAAGTGGAATTTTCGTACTGTATAAGGACTGCTCTGTACAGTGTATTTTGAAATCATTGAAGACGTACGCAATAGTGTTTTGGGTTTTGTTTCCTTTGCTGGAAGAGAGCTAAAGCTGTGGCTTTCAGGAACCGATGAGTTTTGAAAAATTACATCAATTAACGTACAGTACGCTTGTCGTGTTATCATTATGGTATTTCAACAATCGCAGTATATTTTGTCATTTGATGCCCCGGAACTGTGATGAAGGCCAAGTAGGATTATATTGTGATCTATTCACTAGTTTTCAAAGCTATTTCAGAGTGCCTTCGTGCAAGATTGTGTCATCCGAATCCTGGCATATTTGCTTGTGGTACACAAGCTTTAAAATGGACACTGTTTTTTCTTTTTTTCTGGGTCGAGAATCAGCACACGGTGATTGGTTCGCATTATCACGTGATTTGCGATGACGTTATGCAATTGGCTTTCCTCACGAGCGACTTGAGATGTCAGCGATCGAAGCAAGACACTGAAATTGAATTGTGTTAATGTCAGCCTGCATCCCATCCGAACTGAACATCGGTTGGCTCTGTGGATGCACAGAAGCCATACTTTTAGAACGATTTTGGCTTGCATTGTATTTGAGCGTCAGAAGATTTGAAAATAGCCGTACACAAATGCTTAATGTGTTACCAGCGGGACCCCCGTAAAGTATGAAGGGTTGTGTTTTTGCAAATGCTAGATTATAGATACCGTTTCAACCAACGTATCAGTGTTCTGAGCAATATTTGTGTGAAAGAACATCGAATAAGTAGAAGACGTGTTGAAACTTGATAAAACTTGAACTTTTCCCTGGGGGCAGAGCGTTTCCCTTTGTCGGAAACTCGGGGGCTTTGTGTAACGCACGGCGTATACGAACAGTTGGCATTTAACTTCGTTTTGCGTGAAGTAAAGGTTCTTTGCTTTTTGTCTAAGGATACTAAATTACTAATAGGTTTGAGGCAAATATCACACGAGATTAAGATACAAGATCTGTCAATGAAATGTCACGAGGATAATATCATAGAACGGGGAATCCCGAATCATCAGCTACTTAGCTTTCACTCACGCCACTTTAACAGAAGCAGGGAAGACCAGCAGGCGATTACATCGAGAATATTTGTCGCTGAATACCTCGAAGTCGTCAAAAGCTCAAGGTTGATATCCGACTATCCAAGCCTAATGTTCGCTCCACAAGCGTGATGCACGCCTTTGTTGTCACGGTGTTCAAACGTCTGCAGCTTCCGATAGAGATTAATTTCGTATCGACCCATAATTTTGCATTAAAGCTTAATGCATAGCAGTCTTGAATATATTAGTGTATCAGACTTGTACATGTAGGATGTGTAACTTCTGAGATGGCTTTTTCATACGAAGCAACTTCACCACTGGGCAGATAAAATGGGAAGTATCATGTTTTAATGTGCTGCAGAGATAAGTCTAAAAAGCTGTCAGTTACAGCTACTTGTACATGATACATACAAACATTCCAACATCTACTGCAGAGAAAGCATAAACAAGCAATATTAAAGAGAGTGGCTCTGAGAAAAGCTTTCTGTTGTTGCTGTTAGGGTCTTTGTTTTCCGGGGTTATAGGTCTTCGTTTTCAGGGTCTTCGTTTTCGTTACAACCCGGCAGTGTCAAGACAAGAACTCCAATGGAGATGACGAAGCAACTGCACCACTGGGTATGGGGCGCCAAATGTAAATTTATTATTTAGCAGTAAATGGGTACAATTTTCTATTGTTTATAAATAAAACACAATTATTTACAAATAAAGGAGAAACACAACTTTGGTTATATCTAAATAACCATTTCAAAGATTTGGTTATATATAAATAAAGTTTTTTACTTCGTGTGCAGAAATTTGGTTACATATAAATAACCAATCCGGCTTTCATAAATAACCAATTCGCGAATTTGGTTATTTACAAATAACCAAATTCTTAAAGTGGTTATTTATAAATCATGGAATTGTGGCAAATGTGAAATCATTATTTATTATATAACGATTTTACATTTTATTTACACTCGGCGACGCCAAGTGTAAATAAAATACGTCACGAAGGTCTGGCTACAAAGTTTACGAGCGCGGGGAAAATACCAACCTCTTTATAAAAGAGCCTATGCAATGAATATGGCGGATCAGGGAGATCTGACAAGATCGATTACTGAGGCCGTGTCAAGAGCTGTGAGGGATGCTTTGCAAGCTTCTTTACCTCAGGTAGGTTAGCAGATGAACCAAATAGAACGCCCTTGTGCCTTCCGTGCACATAATGTCATAAATTTACCTTCTAGAACTCTACAAACACCCAAGCCACCACCCGGCGGCCTACTATTGAGCAGGCTGTGCCGGGAAACAGCCGTGAGACAACCCCTGCACAGCCGAGTAATGAGCATTACAGACGAACTGTAAACACCAGTGGAGAAAATATGGTAATTATTTCGGCTTAGTTGTAATGTCGTTAGTTCCTTTTTTTATTGTAATGAATTGTCGTACTCCCGAATATTTTCGTTCGCAAGTAAGCTTCGTAAATACGTGCCCCTGATATTTTATAGACCCAGTCCATACTACTGTCATCTTTCGGTGGTCCTTTAACAAGTGTGTCAGGAAAAAGAAAACGTTCCGCATCATGCCAGCCGAAAGCGAGTAAAGTGCACACCAAAGATATCGTGTGCCTCCCACCAACGGCTGGTCCTGCCCTCACAACTTCAATGCCAATTCCCAGAGGGGAGAAAAGAGCTCAACTAGCCGAACTAGGGCTTATTGGTAAAATCTCCATCAATTCTGGGTGGAAAGCTAGCCAAGTACAGAGGGAAATATCCAGCGTATTTGCGTCTCCTTTTGCCCTTCAGTCAGAGGACATTTTACCCTTTGAATACCTGAGGTAAAGTTGCTCACAAGAACATCTTTTGCACCAGTCAATTGAAACCCCGCCCCCGACCCCCGGGGCATAGCGGGGATTTAACGCAGACATAGCCGGGATTTAACGCATATTTAACATGGCTCTTCCCCGGGGTCGCCGGGAATTTAACGATCGTCGGAAACTGACTTGTACTTCATTTAATCACGCCATAATATAATTGTAAAGTGAGAGTGTGACTTGTGATCAGCGAGAAGAGTGGATTAGTAAGATAAGAGCAATTAGCCAACGAGAGGAAAGATTAGTGAGTGAAACGAGATACAGCTTTAGGTGGGATTAATTTTGGGTAAGTGATAGGAGTGAATTGAGCCTTTGTGTGAGAAAACGGGATGAACATCTTTTGGGGAGTGATTGTGGAAGACTGAATAAAACGTGTTTTGGAACTTTTGATTCTGTGTCGCAACAAACAGGGACGCAATTTGCGACAATATTCACAAATGCCGGGTTCCTTTAAAGATATTAAAAAGATTGTATGGACGCCCGGGAAAGAGCGCGGATTTAACGCCAAGGAGACTGGGAACCAGTGTTTTCGCTCACCGAAGCATCATGGCGGAAGTCTGGACAAACGTCATTAATTCTTTTCATACGTCGAACTCGATGGCAATAGCTCAAATACTGGCTTTTGCTCATTTGCATTGAGTTCGACTCATGAAAAGAACGACGTTTGTCCCGGGCCTTAGTCTCCAGAAATGGCAGGAAATGGCGTTTCAGTATTGAAAACTTGCGAAGTTTTAAATCTCGCTGAAGCATCAATAATTCTTACAACATCACACACATTTTCTTCTTCCACTAATTTAATTGTTTGCATGGGAGTCCCCTTCCTCGGCTTTTGTGAACATATTATAATAGAATATTAATTCTGTATCATGCTGCATTTCAGCACCATGCCAGGCACAAAGAAGTTATCCATCCCCAAAATATCAACTTCGTTTTGTTGGAATGCTCCTCCTTTGCTCTCAAGGATCATTATACATTGTTGCCAATGTGTACCCTTGGAAATTGTTAGATAAGGTATGTCACTTTTTTTTTTACTAGAATTGTCATGCACTGTACATCTTCCACTACAGTCTAATTTTTTTTTTTAATTGAATTCCACAGCTTGTTCATGGAGGAGAAATATGTTTGGACAGCATGATTCACAGGCAATCTTTTAGGGAAATTTACAGTAACAAAGATAATGGTTCGATGTACAATCTTATTGAGTTGCAGGAGTTGAGCAGTTCTGATGACGAGCAGCTAGAGCAGTCTCCATTTCAGGACACCAAACGGAACAGTGATGAGCTTGGTTCCACATTGAACACACCCATGCAGGCCACACGTGAGCCAGGAAGGGACATTGATGCACACTTAGAGGAACATGCTTCATATGGGTGATTATTTATCTTAAGATACTCTTAATTCTATCCACACTAAATCAAACATGTAGAGGAAATACCCTTATATAGATCTAGACACAGTCAACTTGGGAGGCTGAGTGGCGAGGGAAAATGTAGGTTGATCATGTTTAAATATTTTTATTTGATTTTGGTTAAATTTTTAAAACAGGTCTTATATGTCTCTGGTGGATGAGAATGACATTGTCATCAAAGTCAGCTCTGATGAGGAGGACAATTGTGAAGATGAGAAAACAGTTCAACCAACTGCTGTAAGGTAAGTAAGCATTCACTTCATTATAGAACATTTTACACTGTGTTGATTATTGCAATAATAATGAATGGCTAATTTTATAGTTAATTGTCACAAATTTTCCAATGAGTGAAAGGCTTTACCACGAATGAATGCACTTCAGCTCTTCCTTGTACATCACTCAGTTATGAGCTATTATATTACCTACTCAGTAGCCTTACAGTAATTTCACAATTATGAGACATCTGTTTATGTGTCAAGTCAAGTGTGAGCCAGTGTTCCCAGATTCAATTAGACCTTTTATGATGGTATTATATCGTCTTTACAGACATAACATCCAACACATTCTAAAGGATATGTTCCAAAATGCTGGTGACCTGGGCCTTAAAACATCAATAATCAATGTCCGTAGAAGCCACATCTGGGAGGACTCCTGCCGGCACTTGTGCCGCAAGAAATTCCAACCAAATTCTGCAGTATCTGTAAAATTTGCTGATGACGATGGATCAAATGAAGGGGCTATTGATGCTGGTGGCCCACGCAGAGAATACTTGCGTCTGCTTGTAAGGGCAGTAAACAACCATTCGGGGATTTTCTGTGGTCCACAGGAGCGAAGAGTTCTATTCTCGAATGCTACAGGTACATCGCTAACTCTCTCTCCTCACAAACCCTGCTCCTGACTCACTGACTGATCAAACTTGAAGTATTAATAAAACCCCTTCCTTGTTTTCTTCTTGTTACATTTTTTTTTTCATTCACTTTTATAGTCTGCTAAAAAATAAATTATTTTTACAGCACGTGAAAAAGGCTATTACCGTCTCGCAGGCCTTATATTTGGCTGGTCTTTGGCACATGGGGGACCTGGGCCCCAGTTTTTTAGTACCACCCTGTACAACACCATTGCATACGGATTCTCCCACAAAGCTGACCTGAAAGACATCCCAGATCCAGACATGCAGGAGAAACTCATGAAGGTGAATTTAATCAAGAGGGACAAACTGGTTTACCAAATAGATGTACTACCATGAATGTTTGGGGAAGGGACAGGTTGACAATGAGATCTTCACGCATTAATTTTACTACAGAGGGCATGGAAAATAGCATTTTTGTCCAAAAAAATGAACTGTATGGTTGTACTGTATATATTATGTACATGTTAATCTTGTACTTCAGGTCAAAACATCCACAAATATGATGGAATTGAACCAGCATCTCCAGGAGCCCAGCCTCCAAGCAGTGCTAGAGGCACAGGGACATGCCCTTCAAGCACAAAGTTTGAATGCAAGAGAGAAGTTTGTAAATGTGATCACCCAGCACGTGTTGGTGGATTCAACACGGTACCTGCTTGAAGAGCTAAGGGAGGGTTTGGCAGTGATGGGTGTACTACAAAAAATCAAGGATCACCCATTACAGTTTGCAGAGATTTTTTGTTATCAAACAACTGAACTTGATGCCCATATTATTGATGCCATGTTCAAGATAAGTTATGCTGAAAGGGGCACTAATGCCCGACCTCGACAAGAGAGAGCTGTAATACACTGGAGAGATTACATGCAAGATTGTGCAGGTGTGCTAAATTGTAATATACTTTGCACTTTTCATCCAAAATAGAACAGTTACTTCAAACTATACTGTGATCATGAAACCCTTTGTCCTCGTGTGCACCAGGAGTTATTTAGTTTCTAAACAATAACATAGTCACACATCTTCAGTCTTGGCAAAACATGTACATGTAACTCTTGTATGTTTCATCCATTATTTCACTGGCTAGAAAAAAAAATCTGGCATTCTTCAAGCTAATTCTCTTTACAACCATGTTATATTATATGTTCCCTGAAAGCCTACTTCCCTGATCATTTCCCTCGTTTTAGTTTTCACCATATTAAACACACCATCATCCACATGTTTTGAGGTGAACGCTGCGCTGTGAACGCGACAGTGAAAAGTCGAAGGGACAGTTAACCCTACTGCAGTCAAGGAGTAATTTGGACGAGCATGAAACCGTGAAACAGCCACAAATATTCACGAAATTCGCCGATGGCAGAATCTTCTGAAACACAAACAATCCCAGCGCTCACCCTGCCAGCGAACTCAAACGGACTTGGCGAAAAACGTCAAAGAAAACCCTCGAGGAAAGCTCTCCAAAATGCAATCCAGCTCACCACCGCCGAATTATCAAGACAGGCGAAGGCACTCCGAACAGCCGCCGACAACGCTTTTGCATCCTTACGCGAAAAATCTTCGGCAGACGAAACAAAGCTGCACTCGCCTACAAAGAAGTACGAGGAGATTCTGAACGAATTAGAAAGTTTCTACGCACTAGACAAATGGGGAGACACTCTCGACGACGCAGAGACAATCCTACAATCTGGAAGAGCCGATTTAGAATACGCCCGTGCTGCCTTAAACAAGGCAAGAGACATACAGTTCAATAAACCGGTAAGAGAAGGTCACATTCCACGAATTTCCCGCTGCTCGTCCTGTGTCTCCCGTGGCTCTTCGCACTCATCATCCAGTTCAATCAGGACCAAGGCACTAGCTGAGGCTGCCGTCGCCAAGAAACAAGCAGAATACGACCGACTCATGGCAGAAAAAGAACACAAGTGAAGACAACGCGAGGCTGAAGAAAATCGGCTCCGCGAACAGCGACGCGCCCAACACGACCGACACATGGCAATACTCGCCGCAGACAAGGTAGCAGCAATTGCCGACGCCAAACTTGCCGCGATCGAGATGTCACTCGACGAAGAGGAGAACTCTTCCACCTCCTGCAGAGACGCTGTGTCAGAAGATGCAAGCCACAGAACTCAACAATGGATTAACGCCCAAGAGATCGCGAACAGAGCAAAAGAGAACACTATCGCTTATATGCAATACGTGACGCCGCAAGAAGTGACAGACACTTCGAACCCCGGGAAAGCATTGAGCGGAGCTTATAAAACGCTGCTCGATACCCCGACACCGTTACGCACTGTACATCAAGAAACACCCACCCGCAGCCAGGACAGGTCGTTTCCACAAGCAATCAAAGTTCAAACGGAGGACTATACAGAAGCTATTCTAGCGACAAACAAGCAGCTGATAACCAGCTTAGCAAGACAAAGTTTGCCAAAGTGTCACCCGGACACTTTCGGTGGGGATGCCACACTGTTTTATCCGTGGAAAAGTGCGTTTAAGGCCATGATACAGAACACGGACATCCCCCCTGACCAGGAAACGAACTATCTCCGCCAGTACACAAAGGGAGACACCCAGAGGCTAGTAGACAGTTACCGTAAGAGGCAGCACAGAGACCCCTATTCTCTCCTAAAGGAAGTCTGGACCAAACTAGAGAAACGATTTGGAAACACAGCGGTCATCACCAACGCACTTCTGAACAAACTGAGTAGCGCAGCAAAGTTCAACGAGAAAGAAAGAGAGAAACTTCAGATGTTTGCCGACGTATGCGCTGAAGTAGACAGTCAACTTGAAATCCTCCCGGGTCTGACCTGCCTGAATTACCCCAACACCATCAAACCTATCGTGGAAAAGATGCCTCGCTTTCTACAGTCTAAGTGGGAGAAACAAGTTGCCGAGTATGCTGAAAAGAACCACGACGCCTATCCCAGGTTTCATGACTTCGCTGTCATGATTGGAAGGCAAGCGACACTGAAGAACCATCCAAACATCATTGCAATTGGAACCCCCTCACCAAAAGAAACCAAACCCACGGGATTTCTGAACGGCAGGTCAGCACTGAGACCGGACGCGAGGACCTTTGTTTCGAGCGCTAAACCCCTACTCGGAGAAACCACCAACAAGGTGAATGAGAAGAGACACTGTCCATTTCACGATACAAAGGGCCACGACCTAGCAAACTGCAAGGCCTTTGAACGAAAACCACTAACCACAAAGATGGACTGGATCTTGAGGGCGGGACTCTGTTTCCGGTGCCTATCATCAGAACACCAAGCCAATGCCTGTACTACAACCATCAATTGCGAGAAATGTGGAAGCAGTCTGCACAACACATTGCTACACAGAAAGAAAAAGAAACCCGATACCGAAGACAATGGCAAGGAGCTAGAGACAACACCCGACACTGAGGACAACGGCGAGGAGCTGAGATCAGCCTGCACTGCCATCTGCCGCAACAGGAGTGGAGGACTATCGTGCAGTAAGATTGTTCTTCTAGACGTCTTCAAGAAGGACCGGCCAGATCTAATTCTCAGAGTTTACGCCATTATTGACGACCAGAGCAATGCGTCTATGATCTCACCCCTGCTAGCAGACAAGCTAGGAGCAGACGGTCCCAGAGAGAAGTTCCTGCTATCCACCTGCAGCGTCGAGAAGGAAGTAAAGTATGGTCGCCGTGTCACCGGCCTAGTAGTGAGGTCCGTTGAGGGAGAAGAGACTAAACTACCGACGCTAATAGAATGCGACCACATCCCTCGTGACAAGAACGAGATCCCAACCCCAGCGATTGCCAGTGAGTTCTCTCATTTGAAGGAGATCGCCCACCAGATCCCGCCTTTGGACCCAAACGCAAACGTTGAAATCCTCATTGGTCGTGACGCACCGGAATTGTTGAAAGTCAGGGCATTCAAAAACGGACCACCGGGAGCCCCGTGGGCACAAAAGCTCAAGCTTGGATGGACAGTGTCAGGCCAAGTATGCCTAAATAGAGTTGGTGGACCCATGCATATTTCGACCCACAGAACCACAGTCGATATCCCAACCCCACACTGGCTCTGCCCCGACCAAGGCAACGGACAGCCTACCGCTATCCGGGAAGGTCCCTCACCTTATGGGATCGCCCCATGCCCGAATCACTTTGTGATCAAGGAGGAGTATGTTGGAGGGGGGCAAATTGCACCCAACGTCTACCGCACAACCGAGGATGACAACGAAGCCAGTCTGTCCCAGGAAGACCGCCCCTTCTTAGACGTCATGAAACATACCGCCCACAAGAACAAGCAGGGGAATTGGGAGATGCCCTTACCCTTCCGCTCAGATGACACCAGAATGCCCAACAATCGGAGCCAAGCCGCAAACTGCCTGAACAACTTGCTACGATCTTTCAAGAGGAAACCACAACTGGAGAAAGACTATTTTGCCTTCATGGGAAAGATCCTCGATCGAGGACACGCCGCCCAAGTACCACCTGACGAGCTGTCAGTCGAAGAAGAAAAGGATGGAGGGAAGTCAGCAAACACCGATAGACATGGCCGAATCTGGTACTTACCCCACTTCGGAGTTTACCATCCAAAAAAACCCGACCAGATTCGTGTGGTTTTCGACTCCTCAGCAGAATTCCGAGGCGTGTCGCTAAACAAGGAGCTCCTACTAGGCCCCGACCAGATGAACAACCTACTCGGCGTACTCGTCCACTTCAGGCAAGAGGATGTCGCCCTGATGTGCGATGTGGAACAGATGTTCCATTCATTCTACGTGAATCCAGAACATAGGGATTTAATAAGATTCCTCTGGTTCAAAGACAACAACCCCTCAGAAGAAATCGTGGAGTATCGTATGCTCGTACACCTGTTCAGGAACGTCTCAAGTCCAGCCATAGCCACCTACGGCATGAGGAAAACGGCGGAAGACGGCGAGGAGGAGTTCGGCTCTGCAGCCAAAGAGTTCGTTTACAACGACTTCTACGTCGACGACGGACTAACTTCGCTGCCAACAGATCAGGAGGCAATAGAACTACTGAAGAACACGCAAACCATGTTGGCCACCGCCAGACTCGGACTTCACAAAGCAGTGTCAAACTCCGTTCCTGTTATGGAAGCCATACCCATAGAAGGTCGGGGGAGAAACGTCCGCGACTTAGATCTTCTCCACAACAGCCTCCCAACACAGCGTTCCTTAGGAGTTCAATGGGACCTGGAGAGAGATACCTTTACCTTCCATTTTATCCTACCAGAGAAACCATACACACTCAGAGGCGTGCTATCCGTTATCAACTCGATATACGACCCGTTAGGCCTAGCTGCGCCAGTCATCCTAAATGGAAAGCTGTTACTCCGGGAGTTGGTCGTCATGGGAAAGAAAAGCAGCGACTCCCCATTAGGATGGGACGACCTACTACCCGAAAGGTTGATGAGCCAATGGAAATCCTGGAGAGACACGCTCGTGGACCTGGAAAACATCCATGTCCCCAGATGCTACCACCCGAAAGACTTCGGTCCCATAGTACGATCCGAGATCCACTCATTCTCAGACGCCAGCAAGGACGGTATTGGAGTCGTCACTTATCTCAGACAAGTCAACAAATCGGGAGAGGTGAACGTTGCATTCCTGTTTGGACAAGCGAGGATGGCTCCTCTGCAGCCAACAACAATTCCCCGGCTCGAGCTCTGTGGCGCCGTCTTATCCTCTGAGGCTGTGAGGAAACTTCTAAAGGAGTTACGTCTACCCTTCCACGAAGTCGTGTTCTACACAGATTCCAAAGTTACCCTCGGCTATATCCAGAACGATAGTCGAAGGTTCCATGTATATGTCGCCAATCGTGTCCAGGTCATCAGGAACATATCCGATCCATCTCAGTGGAGATATGTCAACACTGCTTCGAACCCAGCAGATCTCACAACACGAGGAGTAGCTGCCGAAAACCTGAATAACTCCAAATGGCTAAACGGCCCAGAGTTCTTAAAAGAGATCTCTAACAGCGTGCCCGTTCCTGAAGTGGTCGGCTTAGATACACAAGACCCCGAAGTCAGAAGCCAAGTCGTTGTCCACACCACGGAAGTCAACGAAGCCCTGGGACTAGGCTCTGAACGATTCACCCGCTTCTCCAGATTGACATCTCTACGACAAGCCTTAGCCATTCTCATAACCAAGATAAAGGTGTTTAAGTCAGAACGTGACAATCACAAGTCGAGAAACCCAGGCGAACACGTCAACGACCACAACTCAAAGCACCAATCTTCGCACAAAGAGCCTGGACGAGTTCTACGTTGCCCGTTGGTAGAGGAGTTAAGCCAAGCAGAAATTGTCATGATCACGACCGTGCAAAGTGAGTGTTTCGCAGATGAAATCGGATCAGTGGAAGTGAAGAGTAACTCTCGTGATACCGAGGATCATACCCACACCCGCCAGAAGAAAATCACACTGAAGAAGTCAGACCTCCGCCATCTAGACCCGTTCTTGGATGACCAGGGAGTTCTCAGAGTAGGTGGTCGTCTACGCCGCTCCAACCTCGACTTCCCAGAGAAACATCCAGTCGTTTTGCCGAAAGGACATCACCTATCTTATCTCATAGTCCGTCATCAACACGAGAAAGTACATCATCAAGGTAGACAGATCACCCATGGAGCCGTCCGAGCGGCTGGCTACTGGATTGTAGGCGGTCATGGAGTGGTGTCGAAAGTAGTTAGCTCATGCGTAACTTGCAAAAGACTGAGAGGAGCGAGTCTCACGCAACATATGGCCGACCTACCCTCCGACAGGACAGAAACCCCGCCACCGTTCACCAATGTTGGATGCGACGTGTTCAGACCTTGGACAATCCAGACAAGAAAGCTCAGGGGAGGTGCTGCCAACTCAAAACGTTGGGGACTGGTTCTGACCTGTTTAAACAGTCGAGCCATCCACATTGAGGTCCTGGAGTCTATGGACACGAGCGCATTTATCTGTGCGCTTCGCTGGTTTCTCTCACTTCGCGGTCCTGCCACTATAATAAGGTGTGACCGTGGCTCGAACTTCATAGGAGGTAAATCCGAGCTGGATCAAGCTCTACAGGAGATGGATGAAGGGGCGCTTAAGACCTATCTCGCCGACCAAGGTTGCAAATGGCTATTCAACCCACCCCATGCGCCCCATTTTGGAGGTATCTGGGAGCGGCAGATTGGGACTATCCGCCGAGTCTTGGATGCCATGCTTCTAGAGTTAGGAGGACCTCAACTCACGCATGAACTACTCACCACGCTCCTGGCCGAGGTGACAGCAATAGTGAACGCTCGTCCTATCGCCACTATCCCATCTGATGCAGAGGAACCCCAGCCCCTTTCACCAGCCATGCTGCTCACCTTAAAGACTCGTCCACTTCTTCCCCTTCCTGGTAACTTCACCTCACAAGACTTGTACGCACGCCGTCGGTGGAGAAGAGTGCAATACCTATCGGATCAGTTTTGGGTCCGCTGGCACAGGGAATATCTTCAGTCCTTACAGAAACGGCCAAAATGGAACGAGCATAAGCGCAACCTTGTCACTGGAGACGTGGTTCTAATAAAAGACAAGCAGGCTCACCGTAACAACTGGCAACTTGGTAAAGTGGTCAAATCATTCACCAGCGACGAGGGAAAGGTCAGAAAGGCGAACATCTTGGTTTGCGAAGGAGTCCGGAAGATATATCTACGCCCGATCAGCAAACTGGTTCTTATTGTAGAGTCACAGGACTCGCGCTCTCTCTAGCTAGGAAAGTTCAAAGAGCAAGTTGTCCTTGGGCGAGGAGTGTCGCTGAACTCAAAACTTGTCGTTTCCGTTCATTCAGTTGGGGTCCTGGGGCCCACTTAGTTTCGTTTCCGGTTTGTTTATCATCTCCAGACCCCGCTCCTGGAGAGACCTCGTGGTCGAAGTTTACATTTAGTTCTAGTTTCATTAGTCTGTTCATTCTCTGGTTATTTGTTCGCTTCTAGTTTCGCCTCACGTGGATTTTCGACGTAAGTTTTTCCTTCGTCGCTTCGTTCTCAGTTCTAGCTTTGTTTCGTGGTTACATTTTGTTTTAGCTATTTGTTTTGTATTATTTCCCTCGTTTTAGTTTTCACCATATTAAACACACCATCATCCACGTGTTTTGAGGTGAACACTGCGCTGTGAACGCGACAGCAAGTACACATAATGAAGGCAAAACAAATCAGTTTCATTGAGTGGGTTGAGAACACCTTCCATTTCAAGCTCATAAAATTCTTGTTTGAAAACAGAAAGTTCTTGCTCATTTGCTGATCTGTTATGCCGTTCAATCCTCTGGTTGTGCACAGAGCTTCCGACAATGACAGGTCGGGCTTCTTCCCCCCAGGCCATGGTCATATCCCTCCAGATAGCTACGTTTTCTCCTCCATGGTCAGTGCGAACACGAAATGGTCTTCCAAATTTGGGGATTGCCTCTTGAAACAGTGAGAACACAGTGTCAGCTCTGTTGTTTGTTGAACAGTGACAAAATGTTACCAGTCAACTGAATCCATCAATGGCATGGTGGACAACAAAACGCCATCGTATCATCTTATGGTTCCCATCTATGTGCCATATATAATTAGGGCAGGGGACTGCATATACGCGGCGTCGGATGGCTGGTCGCTTTCTAGCAGAGACAGAGGGGTCAAGGTCATGAATAGCCTTCCTCACTCGGTTACGTTGGACATGTATGCCTTGTGCACTTAAATGGCCCTGCAGCATAATCTCCCCAGCATTTAGATGCCTGGCCTTAACAGCTGCAACAGCCTCTTGGATGCCACTTTCCGAAATGTTGGTGTATTTTGGGACATTGACATTGAGCTCTTTAGTAGCTTTGTACACACTTGGTCTGGATACCTGTAATTCATTGGCAATATAGGAAATAGGCAACTTTAACCTGAGCAAGTTTTGCAGTCTTTCCTTCTGTAATTTCTTCCCTGGTCTTCCGCGTTGCCTGTGTAAAATCCTATTGTGTTACACAGCTGTTCTTCGCTCACAGAGAAAGAAACAAATGTTCTTACTGTAAACACAATGGTAAATATTGTTATTAAATGCTATTAGTATTCACAAACATACCGATCAGTTGATGGGTCTTCATTTGAAGGTTGTTGAGTTTCCGGTTGGAGATTCCCACTTGCAGCGGTGTCTTGCTGCAAAAACAGTAGTAAGTATACTCGTCTGGTATATGAAGCGGTATCAAACTTCATGGACAACAGCCAGAAATTATACTACACGGAAATATTTTAATTTATGTAAGTAAACTTTTGGTCGATAATGCTGTTCAGTTGTCGTCGTCCAGATTGGAATGATTTGTAGCCCCAAATTAAAATGGATTTCAAATGCACAAGCACCACAAGCACAAGCGTCGTAATCCGTTCATCTGTTAACCTACCTGAGGTAGAGAGGCCTCTAAGGCATCCCTCACAGCTGTTGACACGGCCTCAGTGATGGATCGAATCAGACCTTCCTGATCTGCCATTTTCCCGCTCTCGTGAACTTTGGAGCCAGGCCTTTGTGACGTATTTTATTTACACTTGGCGTCGCCGAGTGTAAATACCGACCTTAAGATAACCTGGACGGCGACCTCGAGGACGTCAACCGGAAGCCAAGTGAGGAAGTTTGGGTACTAATTTGCATATCACCTTGCCGTCCACATCAAGTCTAGACTGGGAAAGTCGGTCATCTCGCGTACTCTGGGGAACGTGAGTTTCTTTTCTCTTCTTTCATTGCGAAGAGACATTGTGTTCAATAGAAATAAGTGTTGAAGCCTTACGAATGATTGTTTATGCTAACCACATATTTTTTGCTTTAACTTTTCAGTCATTGCGAGAGCTGGAAGAAAACGTTGGCCATGGATTTTCCCGCCAGCACGGCTGCAAATTGTGGCAGAAGCGGGTAAGACATTTCACTAGAATCATGAAGGTTTTTGTTTAATTTATGTGTAAACTTGAAAGCTAAATCACTCCTAGTGAATAGATTCCTTTTTTAGCATTCTATTTTCTACTAATTACCTGATGAAAAGTGTGTTTATCATTAATAACAACATGTGTTTATTTTAGAGCTTCGATAATGGAATGGTCGGAGTCCCACGATATTCTACTTGCTCGTGAAGTACTTGCCAGTGAACCATTTCGGTTTAAGCCAAGAACTGTTGAGCGGGGAAAAGTGTGGCAGGACATAGCAGACAGACTAAACGGAACTACTCTACCAAGGTTTCGTGTGACAAAGCGGTCGACCAGGGATCACTTCAACCTCTTGCTTACAAAATACAAAGCAAAAAGGCGAGCTGAAGCAAAGTTGAGTGGTGTAGTTGTGGAAGATACTGAGCTAGAAACAGCAATGGAAGAGATATGGGGAAAATGGGAAGCAGCAGAGGCGGATAACTCCTTAAATAGCGTCCAGAAGAAAGCAGAGAAAGACAGAGCAGGTGGAGAGGATGTGAGAATGAAGGCCTGTGAAAAGCTGGGCGAAACCATAAAGAGAAAGTCAGAAGCGAGTGCCACAGATCAAAAGCCAAGAAAAGCAAGAAGAAGTGGAGCAGATACTATTACTTTTCTCAGAGAAAGAGCACAGCAGGACATTGCGCTCAGACAGGAAGAACAACAAGCCAAACAAAGGGAACAGGAACGACAAACACAACTGTACGAACAGTTTGTATCTGCACAACAGCAACAACAACAACAGCAAACTCAAATGATGCAGATAATGCAACAGCAAAACCAAGCAATGCTGGCGTTGATTACAAGCTTTGCAAAGAAATAAGGTAGATCTTGGTTGGACTTTATTTATACTGTTGTCTTTCATACAGGTTAATTACAGTTGTGCAATGAGTTGCAGCAGTTGTTTTTTTATTTGCCTTATTTATTTTATAGGCATGACTACATTGTGACACCAGTTGATTGATGGCAATAATATAATTCAGTTTTTGCTATAAATCACATTTATTGCTTTATGAAACAAAAAGAGTTGTGTATTAAAAAAACCGTAAAAATAAAAACAACAGTAACATCCAGTGTATGTCAGTGTTAGTAATAGAGAAGGCAGAAAGTATTTTCATGCAAAGTATTCATGCAGTGTGGGAGGGTCAAGCCCGAAGTACTGGGATGTAGAATTACCATACAAGCAAGTTAGTGCATTTCGGAGAATTGCACAAACTACATACATTGTGCCAACATTACTTAGTCCAATTTTGAGATTCTTCTTAAAATCAACAAATTTGAAATAATTGATTATATCTCCAAATAGCCACTCTACAGATACTCGAACCTCAGACATGGAAGTGTTGAATGCTTGTATTTCAGGGGTTAGGGCCACTCCCCTAAATGGTGCCTGAAGCTGTATTCTAAGTGGATATGCTGGGTCCCCATATATGCACATAGGCTGGCCAAGGGGAGAGAAGGCATGCTGTTGTAGCTGATGTTTTAATGTAGACTCGGCCAGCATGCCAGCATCATGTCTCCTGCCTTCTGAAAATAGACACAAAGATAACAAGGAAGTGAACAATGTATTTCAGCTGATCCCTTTTTAACATTAGTTGTGCATTGATTTAGCTATATCTACATTGTATAGTTGAAGTATCAGAAAAAAATCCAAACATTACCACCACCCCCCCGCCCCCCAAAGAAAAATAGACAAACAACAAAAACAATAAAACACACAAATGACAATACTCACCAACAGGTCCATACATATTAGCAATTATTCCATTGGGAAGAGCTAGAGATTGAAATTTTAAGGAATGCACTCTCTTGTGTCCGTTGTAGACAAGTCGTTGGTGCTCCCTTGGCCTCGAGATTAGTCTGACGGTACCGTCTATAAACCCAAAGCGGTTATCAAGGGCTGCTCCTTTTACATAGACTGCATCAGCATAGGTTTGGAGCTTGACAGGCTCTAGTAGTGCATGATTCCATTCGGTTATCCTGTGCCCGTGTGTCGCATAAACGAAATCAAGCACCTTGTTAGTCACCATAGAGAGCACAGGTGTTGGCCTTCCAAACCGAGGGATAATGTCCGAGTATCTACAAGGATACGCAAGTCTTCTAAGCAACATGCACAGACCTTCCATGCCATCGCATATGGAACCTTGCTGACACGTAAACGACTCTGGTATCTGGAGGGCGTCTCTTAGAGTTGTCAAGTCATGCTTGCTCACCCTGAACTCTACTATACACTCGCTGTCCTCCATTTCATCAAGGTCAAATCTTCCATACTCCTCGTACGGTAGTTCCAGGTTTTTGGAATGATTTAGGTCGTAAAGGAGAACAAATTTCTCATCCGAAATTATGCCTTCCATAAAACAAGTAGCTAAAATTTCTCTTGTCTCCCTAAAAGAAGCCATCTCTTTACGCTCGAAGTTTATTTTAATACGGCCGCGTCCACCCTCGTCTTAACGCTTAATTTTTCCGCGCGAAGACGACCGTCCGTACCCAGGTCTCCTCGGCCAAGGTGACTGTCCTCGAGGTCGCCGTCCAGGTTATCTTAAGGTCGGTAATAAAATGTAAAATCGTTATATAATAAATAATGATTTCACATGTTTGCCACAATTCCATGATTTATAAATAACCACTTTAAGAATTTGGTTATTTGTAAATAACCAAATTCGCCTATTGGTTATTTATGAAAGCCAGATTGGTTATTTATATATAACCAAATTTCTGCACGCGAAGTAAAAAACTTTATTTATATATAACCAAATCTTTGAAATGGTTATTTAGATATAACCAAAGTTGTGTTTCTCCTTTATTTGTAAATAATTGTGTTTTATTTATAAACAATAGAAAATTGTACCCATTTACTGCTAAATAATAAATTTACATTTGGCGCCCCATAACTGGGCAGTCAGTTGATAGGTGTCAGTCACCAGTTTTATGGGATATTGGCACTACAGATAGCCAAAAATGATACCGGGCATCATGTTCCAAAAGCATTCCAACATGAGATAAGGCTGATTACACTGGCATGTGCTCAAACATGGACTGGACTCTGGACTGGACTGAACTCGACTCTGGACTGGACTCTGGACTGCCCTCTAGATTTTTTTTGACTTTGCAAAATTGTTGAGTGTGGGGTGGGTAGATGGGTGACAGAGGGGGAGGGGGTTGGGTCGGCAAGGGTCATGTTTTTCAAAAGAAAATGTACATATTTACGCTTTGAAACTGTGGCAAGAACTGTGAGATGTGGTTCTCATGCTACGTTTTGTCTCTTTTATCTGTTCAAATTTTATTCTTGAACCTTCACATATAAAAGCAAACAAGCCGAAGGAAAACAATGTAGGTCCACATTGACTGTCTTTATTATTATACATGCCGCTATAGATACGATACTTTAGGCTACAAAGCCGATGCTAAAATGAAGATGATGCTTATGCAGTGGTGTTAGCAGCTGACGCACATGCGGTTTGACAAAAACAAGAGAAGGCATATAATTTGGCTGCAAGTTAAATGGCAATGGAAATAGACGTTGCTTAGTTTGGATTGTCGGCGTTGATCTCCTGAAAAGTACTCACGTCTCATTTTACTTACAATAACTAAATCCGCTGGCAGTGGTAACATACCGGGAATGCGTAGTGGCTGCCTACAGCCATAGCATGTGGAGACACGACGATCACAAAGGTGTAACAAGGACATTAAGCACTGTCAATGTACAGATATACAATGTTGTCCTTCAGCTTGTTTGCATTCAAGAATAAACTTTGAACAGATAAAAGAGACAAAACATAGGAGTAGAACCACATCTCACAGTTCTTGCCACAGTTTCAAGGCGTAAATATGTAAAATTTTCTTTTGCTGACCCGACCCCTCCCCTTCTTTCACCCATCTACCCACCCCACACTCTACAATTTTGCAAAGTCAAAAAAAAAAAAAAAAAGGATTCTGGAGTTAGTCCACAGTCCAGTCCAGAGTCCAGTCCAGAGTCCAGTCCATGTTTGAGCACATGCCGATTACGTTGTCTTACAGCTACTTAAGATGTCGGGTATTCCCCAGTCAATCCCATTAGAAAATGACAACACAGTTCCTCCACAAAACATGTCAGCTTGAAATTCACTCAACAAGGTTGCCAGGTTATAGCGTCACACCAGTACTGTCACGTACATCGGAAAGCAAGTTCAAAATGCTCCCGGCAAAAACGATCAATCAAGGCAAAAGCAAATCACTCACTGAAAATATTATTCCGTATGAAACATCATACCCGGCATGAGTCAGGAGCTATGGACGTTTGAATACCGTGACAACAAAGCCGAACAAAAACGGTGCTTGTGTCTGAATTACAGAGTTTTCCTTCACGAAACATTTTAAAATTGGCACTGTGAAAGATGTGAAGTAACATAACATCAAGCTGAGACGCAGATCAGCTTCATTTCGTGTTTCGAGTTATTGGCCGCCAGTTGGTGGACAACCTTGGTGCGGCCGCTTACAAACTCTTTATCAAATCTCCAAAAGACAAATGCCGCTGCTTTGCTAAAATGAAGCAAAGACAATCCACAATTGGCATATTCATTAATTCAGGCATGCTCTTTTCAGTTCTGGTCAAAAAGGTACAATATGTTATTTTGGAGGATGCTGTGGTCACGTGACCCGTGAAAAACGAAGGGGCCTTTGATGATTGTTTTCTCTCAATCATTATAAAACACTTTTTCGTGAATATCTGTTTGACCGAAATTAGAAGAAAAGAGGGCAAGAACAATAAAGGGAGCTCTTGGATCCGCCATGTGCAAAAAATGCGACTCGGCTATAATATCTTTGCAAATAAACGCTCGACAAAAGTTCCTCTCCCGGGACCCCGCATGTCTCTATTCATTGTACTAATGATGCCACAAGCGCACTGGCCACGGGCCTGTCTTGTTGCATACAAATTTCGCTGACAGTCTGACACATGCTGCGAGGTTTTCTCACCGTGTTTGTTGGCACACTGTATTAAGGATGACATGTAACCGGATTGAAGTGCTTTTGCTTTCTGAAGGCTATTAAAGTAGAAAATACTCGCTTTCCAAATTAAACAATTTCAGTCTATATTGTATATTATTGTCTGTGGGTGGCCGAATTTGCTCGCTCAACACAATCGGACCTTGTTTTATTTAGTGACTGGGTTTACTCGCTCAATACAATCGGACCTAGTATTATTTAGTGACTTGATTTCTTTTTTCTGTCAAAGATTTTAAAATCGTCAAACGCGGTTTGAAAAGTTGTTGTGTTCAAAATCAAATCCTTGCCAAAATTCACACAGTTCCGAGACTTCGAAAGCGTGCAAACAAGCCACTCGCTTTGACGGATTGCTTTGTATGAATTGACTCAAATTCCAGTTTTGGACAGGGTTCAAATGGAAACTTAAAAATCTGCATTTAAGTTCTGTTTCATTCTGTTTCTTTCTAAGACAGTAGTTTGTACTGCAGCGAGTGTGCCTCTGCACTGTATTTAACAAATCAACATAATCATCATTAAAGTCTTCAAGATTGAGAAGGTCTTTGTGACGTCGATGACATGGATGAATGGAAGGTTTTGCCCAGGTTTAATTATCAGGTGGGTTTGGATTATATGTTGACAATAACCAGTCAACATACAACTGCCTGGGAAGCCTTTTCCCTCTCAAATATCTGTTGATTGAGTTCTGGTATATTTGCTTGATCAGTTTTATCAATGGACATTTCAACCAAGTAGCCTCTGAGGGATTTTTCAGAGAGTTTACATAACCCATCATTCTGTCATTCTTGAGCTTTGCTACACCATGACAATGTATACTTCCTCTAGCTTGATACTCAAATCTGTACGAGTGCCACTCAGCATCTAGTGAATTGTATAACCAGTGTTTAATAAGTCTCTAAACGCTGTGTAAAGAACCAGACTGTTATATGAGGACTGTTAATCACATTCTGGCGTTTGTTGTTGGTCGAACTATCACCAAGTGGGTTGCCAAAAAGTGCATGAAGTTCAGGCCAATGCATATCAGCAGAAGAGAACGTGAAACAAAATGTTGGAGGTCCAGCATGGTCTATTATTGCTTTTAATTCTTCTTTAGCTTTGTGCTAATAAGCATTAGAACCAGTAATGCTTACTAAGATAGCGTGATATTTTAGCTATGAACACACTTGTGTTATTGCTAGCTGCCATCTGCTGCAGCTCTTCAGCGGCCAAATGTGCTTCTCCTGGGTTTTGTTTTAGGAACATGCCTGTTTGTTAAAGACATGTCATGGCATACATTGGAAAATAGGCGATCTGTTCACAAATTAGTTATGATATACAAGTTTTAACAAGTTAGTTCCACCATACTTGCAGTCTATATGTCTGAAACAAGTCAGTGAACGCACATCATACTGTCTCCGCTCGCGTGGCAATCTTAGTTTGCCTCAATCTCGTGCTGAAAGGTTTAAAAAGTATTTCATTTATTCTACAATCCAATTATGGAACAACCTGTTAGACAAAACACGTCAATGCTTATCACTAGCGTCTTTCAAAAAACAACTACTTAATGACAGCTTTCGTGTATCACCGAGAAATTATTTATTCTATGTTGGTGACCGATATCCTTCAATTCTCCATACTAGACTAAGATTAGGTAAGAGTGCTCTCAACGCTCACTTATTCTTAAAGGGTTGCATTCCTTCGCCTTTGTGTATTTGCGGTTTGTTGCTCTGCGTGATACGTTGTTTATCTTTGCTCCTCAGAATCTTGGCAGTAACTGGCTGCATTCAACTAAGGCTCAAAAGATTCATTGGTTTTCATATGGTTCTCCTCATATAAACTTTCAGACGAACGTAAACTTGTTCAAAGCTGTTCAATCTTATATCATGCAGTCTGCACGATTTACATCTTAGCATTTAAAGGTAATTGCTTTCTTATTTTTTGTCCGAAAACTCTGTTTTTATTTTGTGTCTGGTATAACGTTGCATGTAAAAATTTACATAAGCTCCCTCGATGAGCTTTAGCTCCTGGAGCAAATGTAATGCTCAAATATTGTTTAAATAAAAAAACTGATTTAAAGAAACAATCCCCAAATCCACATACATCGTGTGGTATCAGTCCTATGAGACAAAGCCTTTCAGTTAAACGATTCCATGGTAGATCATGACTAACAGCATTCTCTGGAAACATACCTCCATTTAATCTTGAGTTACCAGTATGAATTTCAGGAAAGCTATCTGGCACATGGGTATGTGTTTGTTTGCAGTTACATGTAGAATACCTTTCTCTTGTTTCACATTTGCGTTTCTGTATCTTCACGTAAAAAACAAATTTACTATAAAAACGATCAGTGGTATACCAGGTTTTGTAATTTTTACATAAATTACTGATGAAAGAACTCTCTGGAAGATGTTGTCTTACAAACGACTATAAACTTTTCCTTGACTCTCTTTTCTTTAGTGTCTTTAGAATTTTTTTAACAGGAACTCGAGATGGTTCCCTGTCCCTTTTCCTCTGGTAATTTACTCTTTTCTTATGAGCTTCAACCTTTTCAGAAATAGTTACACTATAATCATTTATATGATTTTCAATTCTCTCACAAGAATTACAACTTGTCAGAGCCTCATCTGAATTTCGAATCTTGAATTCCTTCACCCAGTATCGGGTAAGTCTGTTTGTGCATAGCTACAATCCTGGCCAAAAGTATGTGGGACACATACATGCACAAGGTCACAAACAACAACTATTTCAAGTTTGGCATCAATACATCAAATCCTCTAGAAGTTATGGACATTTTTAGTATAACTCGTGTTATAGACAATCCTGGCCAAAAGTATGTGGGACACTCTGAAAAAATGCTATGTTTTCACCACCACTCCTTGTTGAACAACGAAAGCGGCTCCTATTTCCGAAACTTAGTCCTCTCCCCTCCCCCATACAATGTTGTTTAAAGGGAGTGCACTTTGAGCACATTCATTCAACATTGCAAGGGGGAGGGGGCGGAAGAGGGAAAGTGTCATAATTTTTAGATAAAAGGCTAAGTGTCCCACAACTTTTGGCCAGGATTGTACAATGCTTGGCTCCTTTGAAAGGAGAAAACAGGTCAAGCCATGCGTACACATAGTGCTACCAGATGGTGGAGCAAGTGGTACATTCTTCAACAAGCTTTAAATTACTTTGGAGACATAGAAAACGAAGAAATATCCCCAGCAATGCGTCGACATCTACTGGAGATCTTTGATCATTAAGATGCCCAAGATCTACGTTTGGAGCTTGCTGTAGTTGTTGATGTGGGTGTTTATGGCAAATGGTTTGAACCCAGGAGTGTGAACAGTAGGTTGGTTGTGATCGTCCGGGTTAGAGTAGTCTCCAGAAAGACTGTTGTTGGTGACTGACGTTTCGACTACCTGAGCAGAAGTCATCTTCAGAGTCAAGTGAAAGTATTCGTCAGATGGCGGTATATATGTCTCTGGTTGTTGAAGTGATTGGTCCGTTATGTCGGCCTATGGTTGGTCGAGTCGGCTTGGTTGTGTTTCGTAATTGGTCAGTTGATGTTCTTTTGTCCTGTTGATTTGTCTATTGTTCGTTCGGTTGCGTTTGATGTCATCTATCAGTCGTTTGGCACGGCACCTTACAATCAAAAATCACGATCAACGATCACAACGGCACAGCTTCCAATCCATGTTGTACTCAGAACAAGCGAGTACGCACGCATCAAAACTGAGACAAAATCACGAATTGGGGTGACCGCAAGCCCATCACAGAATTATTTTGTCACGTTTCGAATGCACGCTTGTCGCGGTAGCTCGGACGTGTTGGTAATCACTCTGTTCATAGTTGTGAAGCGTGCACGACTATTCGTAAGAAGGTATATAAGGCCTGCTTCACATGCAAGTGTCACTCGACGGCATCTCTCGTTTATTTTCCGTCAAATTATGGCCGAAAAGGGCAGTGCTTTTTCATTATTACACCCTGCACAAGGAAGCCAACAAGAGAATGGCTTATCTGGTGAAGAAACAATAAACTTAATTTCCCGTCTCCTCGACCCAAAGCTTGACCAGAAGTTTACCCAGTTTCAACATGGTCTCAAACAGGAGCTTGCGACTACCTCTCAGATCAAGAAATTGAAAACAGAAGCGAAGGCTGCCAGCAGTTTTCAGTTCAAGGGAAACAAGTTGCAGTTTGAATTCAATTCGAGTTTGTTGGACTCGGTTAACACAGCATCCGCTCATCTGCTGGAAAGCAATTTAACTGGAGTTAATCAAGAACTGGAAAACGCCAAAGCCTTGCTGAACAAGCGCAACAAAGCTCTACGCTTTGCCGACAAGAGTCCGGCTGGTTAGAAAGCGGTTGAAGAGTATGAATCCGACAACTTAGCTACAATTCAGAGGATGAAAAGAAACTTTGGGCAGCAGAAAGAAGGGTGCTTTCCAAGCTTCCTGGGCGTAAGCAATCTCGGAGTGCTGTTCAAAACCGTTTCAAGTCTCCTCAGGATGCATTCCACGTGGCTGGTAATTCTTACCACTCTGCTCCTCAGCTTTTTCAGCCCCATTTTCGTCAGCAGTCCTTTCGCCATCAGCATTTTAGTATCAGACAACCCCAGCCTTCAGACAAGTGTTTCAACTGTGGCCAGTTCAGACACTGGGCAAACTCGCCATTTTGCCCGAACTTCAGTCAACCATCCAGCAACAGTTCCTTGCCTGGTACCTACACGTCCACCGTCAGCAAGTAGTGGAACGATAAAGAGACTTGGACCAGATGAGTATTCTTGTTTTGTTATAGATTTGTGCTCCGCTTCTGGTCTTGAGGAAAAGGACTTATTGGAACGTAGTTACGCGGATTATGTAGAAGGTTCTGATTCTGACATTGTTAAGGGCAGGCTTAGAATTAATGTTACTTTTTGGGAGAGTAGTGGTGCTTCACAATTTATTCTCAGCGTTATCAAGGAAGGTTATAAGATTCCGTTTTACTACACTCCTACGCCAATTCAGCTTCAAAACAAAAACTCTGCCCTGCAGAATTCTGATTTTATTTTTGTGCCATCACTGATCTTCTTAAAGTTGGTTCGGTCATGGAGTGCTGTTTTCCGCCGACGATTGTCAATCCCTTGTCAGTATCTATTCAGCCTAATGGGAAGAAAAGGCTCATCTTGGATCTTAGGCACATCAATGTTTTCGTTAAGAAGTCTAAGATTAAGTTTGAAAATGCCAAATCATTCCTGGAGTGTTTGTTAGCTAGTCCTTACGCCAGGGCTTGCTTGTTTCATATCAAATCGGATTATCATCATATTGAAATTTTTGAACCCAATCAACAATATTTGGGTTTTGCTTGGATTTTCGGAGGCGTTAAAAAGTATTTCAAATTTACGGTTTTACCGTTTGGGCTATTTGTTGGACCCTGTATTTTTTCTATAGTCATGAGACCGTTAGTGAAATATTGGTGCTCTAAGGCATTGAGCATTGTCGTTTATCTGGACAATGGTAATTCTGTGGCACAAAATTTTTCCAAATGTAAAGAGCACTCGCTCCTTGTTAGGTCAGATCCTTTTAAATCCGGTTTTGTACCCAACAAAGACAAGGGACACTGAGTTCAGACTCAGGTCATCTGTTGGCTGGGTATTTTGTGGAATTTCTACATCAATTGTATGTCTATACCACCGGACAAGATTTCTCGGATTCTCCAGGAAGTGCAAAAGCATTTCAGCGAGGAAACTTGCTCGTGTTACTAGAAGAATAATCTCGAATTCTTTGGTTTTTGGTAATTTTTGTAAGCTCATGACAAAAGCTCTGCACCGGTTAATTGAAGCTAGAAAAGGTTGGGATTTGCAGGTGGTTTTGCCTTCTGATGTTCTCACAGAACTTAAATTTTGGCACGAGCAATTGCAGAGCCTAGATTCTAGGCCTGTTCCAGACTTTTCACTTTAATGGCATTGCGATGATATACGCGACACGATTCAACTAGAACAGCAAATAATACAGTTACGGTTGTGCAAAAACGGCAGGAAAAGGAAAAACGAAGTGTACTTACTCGCATTGAGCTCCAGTGAAAAGCGAAAGAAAATGCGCTTGCAGTACAATATTTAGTTTCGCATTTGCATACTAAAAGTTAAAAACAAAAGAGCGAAACAAAACGGCTAATTAACAAAAGACTTGGCGTGACACTTGGATTCATGGATTAGCCATAACATGTCGGCCCCGTAGGCTGCATCCAACAAGATGAAGTTCATCCTAATCTTACTTTAATTAAATTAGTCACTAATAGGCGGTCTCTTTGTCTGCTTAAGTCGACTCGCACATAGTCACTTGCGATCGCTTCCTTCCTGTCAACAGCGTCAATTTCATCTGCATTTTGGCAGACCCCACGTAGCCTTTCTTGTCAGCATGGACTTCAGTGACTTGTGCAAGTGGCCATTGGCCCCAGAGAAGTCTCTCGTCCACAACTAGCACCAGGTCTCCGGCTGCGAAGGTTGGTTGCAGATTGGTCCATTTGTGCCGTTTCTGCAGGGTGGGTTGATACTCCTTGGACTATCTCCTCCAAAACAGATTTGCCAAATATTGGACTTGTCTCCCGCGCCGAATATTGTACAGCTCTTGCTTGTCAAACAGTCCAGGCGGCACGCACTGGTTTGACCTCAAGAGTAGTAGGTGGTTGGGAGTCAGGCATTCGATGTCTGTTGGATTGTTGCTAATCGAAGTGAGTGGTCGTCCGTTGATGATTGCTTCAACTTCAGCTATCAGCGTCAGCAACTGCTCCTCTACGATGCCCTTCAGGATCTTCCGTACTGATCGCATCTGGCGTTCCAATATGCCACCCATATGAGATGCTGATGGAGGGTTGAATACCCAAGTGATTCCCTTCTGACACAGGAAGTCCCTTATTTTGTGTTGATTCCATCCCTCAATGGCTTCTCGAAGTTCTCTCTCGCCACCAATGTAGTTTGTGCCATTGTCACTGCAAATAACGTCTGGACATCCACGACGACAAATGAACCTCCGAAGTGCATTGACAAACGAATCAGTCTCCAGAGAATGAGCGATCTCGATATGCACAGCTGTGATTGTCAGGCAAATGAACAGACATCCGTATCCCTTAGTTTGGCTGTGTCCATGTCGCATGAAAAGCGGACCAAAAAAGTCAACCCCCGCGTTGGTAAACGGTGGTTTCCCTGGTGTTACACGGTCATTTGGCCTGCCATGATCTGCTCCCCGCATATTGCTCTCCTCTTGTGGCAGTTGAAGCATCCTCTCAGAACTCGTCTCACGACTGAACGGCCTTTCAAGATCCAGAACCTCTCTCTCAGGTTCGATAGAACGTTTTCTTGACCAGCGTGGCCCGTTGCTTGATGATAGTGCATCACAACCAGGTCAGACAATTCATGCCTGCAGGGCAGAAATAGGGGGTGCCTCGCTTCATAGCTGATGGGTGCGTTCTTGAGTCTCCTGCCAAATTGGAGCAATCCCTTGTGGTCAAGTAAAGGGACGAGCTTGTGGATGGAACCAAATTTCTTCAGGGACCATTTTCTTGGATGGTCTGATTTCATGGTTTGCAGTACTTTGATCACTTCCGGGCAGGAAAGCCTTTGGATGAACTTGACTACGTGTCTTCCAGTGGCTTCAGCTTCCTTGGGAGTCAGATCACCCTTTGGAACTTGGACGTTTGCGTCACCCTTTGTGCGCTCTTTGCAGCTCCACATGACATACTGCTTGAATCTTGCGAGCCAGGCGACTGCCTTCTTCAGTGTATACCAAGATGAATATCTCCTGATCATCAGACTCAGAGCGAGCTTTTATACAGTTGTACAGGCCAATCATTCTCTTCCTTCCACAAGAATTCAGGTCCCCTCAACCACTGATCATTGTTCAACAGTTGGTTGACAGCCAGACCTCTCCTTGCGTCGTCAGCTGGGTTCAAATCTGAATTGACGTATCACCACTGGGATGGGTCTGATCCATCACGGATCATCGCTAGATGATTCACGACGGTGTGTCTCCTTTGATTCTCGATGTACTGTAGCACCGTCATTGAGTCTGTCCAAAAGATCGACTCCTGAATGTTGACATCTAGTTCCGACTGAAGCAATCTGTTTATGTTCACTGCTAGTACTGCGGTGGATAACTCCAATCTTGCTATCGTCATAGTCTTAAGTGGAGCTAGGCGAGATTTGCCAATAAGGAATGCACAATGGACGTAGTCACTCGTTCACCATTCTGATGTACGATACTGCACTGTAGGCGACCTGGGACGCATCCGCGAAGTGATGGAGTTGAGTGAGCTTGATGTGGCCAAAGCCTTCTGGTTTAAGACATCAATCCACAGCAAACCCTAACAGCTTCGGTAGGTCAAACGTCCACTTGTCCCATCTGGATAGCTTGTCTTCACTAATGGGACTCTCCCAACAGAGCTTCTGTCAAGTTAAGTCTTGTAGCAACTTCTTAGCAGGCAAGATGATGGGGGCGATGAATCCAAGGGGGTCATAGATAGAACTTGTCGCGGACAGCATTCCTCTTCTAGTCTTCGGTTCCTCCTTCAGAGCAACCTTGAAGCCAAACGCATCATTCTCGACATCCCACTGGATACCCAGTGTCCTTTCGATGGGAAGGCTGTCTAAGCCCAGGTCCAGGATAGATTTGGCTCGGTTACTCTCAGGTATGGCTTCAGTGACCTCCTTATTGCTAATCCACTTCATCAGCTTGAACCCTCCTCTTGCCAATAGCTCGCTGGTTTTCTTCGCCACTGTGATTGCCTCGTCTGTTGTTCTTTCTGACTTCAGACAGTCGTCCACATAAAAGTTTCTCTGTACTGTCCTTATGATCTCTGAATCAAAGTCTCCTTTGTCAGTGGCTGTCTTCCATAAGGCGAAGTTGGAGCATGTTGGAGAAGACGTAGCTCCAAAGAGATGAACAAACATCTGGTGTTCTGTTGGTTTTCTCGATAGATCATCGTCTGGCCATTACAATGCAATGCGTTGCAGTCCGCTGGGTCCACTCGCACTTGGTGAAACATTGCTTCAATAACCGCGACTACCGCGACTGGTTCCTGGCGGAAGCGGGCAAGCACGTCAATCAAGCTGTTCGTGAGATCAGGACCTTGCAGCAAATTGTCGTCTAAAGACATTCGCACAATCAAATACTATGCGCACTTTCTTGTTTTTGCGTATGGACAACTGGGTGGTGGGGGGGATACCAGACTGATCCCTCGTTCATTGCCAGTTCGTCCTCTGGAATCTTCCTTGCATAGCCTTTGCTCAGGTAGTCATCGATTGTCGTCTTGTATTTCCCAAACAGTCCGTTGTCGTTCAGCAGTCTTTTATTCAGATGCCACATTCTCCGATCAGCTAGATAGCGGTTGTTAGGTATGGTGCACGCTGTTTCCATGGTAACGCTAACTGGTAGTGCTGATCGACCTTCGCGGAACTCTCCAACAGGTCCAGTGCTCTTTTATCTTCAACTGACATAGTAACCCTGGAGTCGGACAGGGAATCGTCAAAGTCTGTTTTCCAGAAATTCTCCAGCTGGTTGCAGAGCAGTTTGTTCGCCTCTCTTGCGTTTCCTTTAGTATCAAGTTGTACGAAATTTACTTGAAACCCAGCGGTGTCTTTGACCTTATCTGTGGGTCCTAACATGGTCCACCCAAGCGTGGTCCTAGCGGCATACGGTTCCCCTTCATTGCCACGTCTCTCCTGTGATATCACAAAGGCATCTGGAACGTTGCAACCTATCAGTAACCTTACACTCCGCTGGTCCACCATTGGTAGCTTTATGCCTCGCAAGTGAGCCCACATGTTGACGTCATCCACTCATGGGATACTGGATTCAGAAATGTTGAGGGTGTCAATTGCCCATACCCTGGGGATGCTGAGTCTGCCTTCTCCATCCATCGCTTCGACTGTAAGTGTGACTTCAAGCCCTATCTTGGAACTGTTCTTCGTCTCCTGAGTAGTCATAAGGAAGCTCCTCTTGATACCGCTGACTCCTAGTTGCTACACCAAGTTCTTATCACACAAAGTAACATCTGAGCCACTGTCTAGCAAAGCGTAAGTTTCCACTACTTCATTCCGTCCTTGTCCTCTGATCTTGACTGGCACGATCTTAAGGAGAACTCTCTTCTCGCTAGCTGTGACGTCATCTCTGACTTCACGACTTGTGTCTCCGGCCCCGATGACGCTACACTGGGTGTTTACATCTATCTTTTCTACACTGACATCGGCATTGTTGGAGCTGGCATGTCTGCGCTCGTAAACATGAATTATGGTCTGGTGCTTCCTTCTACAACCGTCCACTGTGCACCCAACAGCAAAGTGTCCTTTCAGGAAACAGTTGTCGCAGATTCTGTTCTTGCGGAGGACTTCGATGCGTTGATGATGTGATTTGTTGCTAAAGTCTCTGCCTTCTAGCAGACTATGAGCTCCGTTGCATGATGGGCAGCCTTCTCCACTGTCATTCTTCCTCGGGTGCGAAGTAATCGGTCTCGTAGTGTTTCTGGAATCTGAATCCCTATGCATCGTAAGTGTGGTGACTTTTGGTGTGCCAATTCCTTGGTTCGACCTCTGAACTGCTACCCTGTCTCTCTTCGGGCCCTCCTTGTGAGTCTCCATAATGCTACCAAAAACTGGATCGTTGGCTTCTTCTGCACTCTCTTTCACGAACTCCGACAGGTTATTTATCCTTGGTTTACTTCCGGCCTTGCGGATCTTTCTTGATTTTGTCAACCATTTGCTTTTCAGGTGAAAGGGGAGCTTTTCTGCAATCTTCCTCAAGTTGTCCGTGCTGTTGATTTCATCCAAATAGCCAATTGCCTTCAAAGTGTTTTCGCAGCTCCTCAAAGTATCTGAGAAATCTAACAGTGTTCCTCTCTCTGTCAACTTTAGCGGCTGGCCTTCTGTCACCTTTCTTATGTGGGCCATCACAATTACGTACGGTTCTCCAAATCGTTCTGCTAACATCTTCCTGGCCTCGCTATATCCCTCTGATGGTTCCAGAGTGACGCAGCTTTGAATAACATTTTGGGCTTTGCCAATAGAGTACTGCAACAGGTACGTTAACTTCTTGCAGTCGTTGGAGGCGTTCGCTTCAATGGTATTCTCGAGCAGCTGGATAAAGTTCCAATAATAAAGAGGATCGCCGTCAGCTCTGGTTTCAGGAGAACAAACCCTTGTTTGATGGTGGTGGCCAACTTCTCTTTATATTGTTGTTGCTGCAGAATCATTTTGAGAATGTTTCTTTCATTTGGTTCGTGGCCTCTGATCGTCTTATTCTCTTGTTTCGCGATTCCTGGCTGCCTCGCTTCTGGATTTAGTTAAATGCGACTCGGAAAATGGTCGTGTACGCCAGAAATTAGCTTATCAGTTTCTTCTCAAATTCTGGCCTCCAAGGCTGCCTGTTCCAGTTCATTTTGCAATTCTATAGAATGGCGCTTTTGTTTCAATGCCAATTCTTCACACTCCAGTTCCTGAGCCACTTTGAGTTGTATGGCCTTTAATTTTGCAACTGCCTGCTTGGCCTGTACTTCTTTCATCCTCTGGTAAGAACTACTTGAACTCCTGGAACTCCTGGAGCCCCTGGAACTTCTGGATTTAGTTTTGCTGTTTTCTTCTTCAAGAATTCCCAGCCGTGCTTCTGGCAGAATACCTTCAGCAGCTTTAATCCATCCTTCAAAGTGTTCGTTAAATTCGATCTTTCCTTTGTTCTGGATCTCAAAATAGTTGTGAGCTTCTTGGTCTTCTGGATTGTTCAGCAGTGCCAATAGATTTTCGTTGAGGCGCTTAAAGTTTTCAAATCTGTCGTCAAGATCTTCTTTCTTCTTTACTGATGTGTCCTTGTTGTTCTCCTAGTTCAGCATCAGCGACTCAACATCTTTGTACGTCCAAGTCAGGTTGCCAACAACTCCCGAACGGGACCTCTTCAATCCAAGAATTTTCTCAGAGACTTTTCACTTTAATGGCATTGTGATGATATACGTGACACGATTCAACTAGAACAGCAAATAATACAGTTACGATTGCGCAAAAAGGGTAGGAAAAGGAAAACGAAGCGTACTTACTCGCGTTGAGCTCCGGTGAAAAGTGAAAGAAAATGCGCTTGCAGTACAATATTTAGTTTCGCATTTGCATACTAAAAGTTGAAAACAAAAGAGCAAAACAAAACGGCTAATTGACAAAAGACTTGGGGCGACACTTGGATTCATGGATTAGCTGTAACAAGACCTATATGGAGGAAACATCTCTTACCTTCTCGGGTTGTATATTCCGACGCTAAAAAGTTGGTTGTGCGACCTTTATATGTATGAATGATAGTCCAGTTTCGCACAAAAACTGGGACACGATTGAAATGTAACAAAGTTCCACATGGAGAGAGCTTATGTCTGTCAAACACGCATTGCAGAGTTTTGCCCAGTTGCTGAAGGAAAACTATGTGAAGTGGTACACAGATAACCAGGGTGTTGCTATTATTGTTAAGTCGGGCAGCACTAAGGTTCACCTGCATAAGTTCGCCATGGACATTTTTTGGCTTTGTAAGGAACACAATATTATTATCGATGTTGAGTGGATTCTGCATTCAGAGAATGAAGTTTCTAATTATTTGAGCAAGATTGTCGATTTCAACGACTGGAGTATCAAGGATTCGTATTTTCGGGCTGTTGATTCCACTTGGGGGCCCTTTACAATTGACTATTTTGCCAATTCCATTAATACTAAATTTCATAGGTTTTAATTGTTGTTTTACAACCTAGTAGTTTGGGCGTAGACTCTCTTGCCTTTGATTGGGCTCAGGAAAATTGTTGGCTTGTTCCCCAGGTTTATTTGATCCCTTGCGTTCTCATGCATTTTCTTAACTGTCACTCTCAAGGCTTTTTGGTCGTCCCATTCTGGCCTTCGTCACTCTTCTGGCCTTATTTAATTCAACAGAACGGCGCCTTTAGGAAATTTATTGTTGACTATTCGTTCGTTCAAGATGGTAGCAATGTTTTTTGTTCAAGGTGCGAACAAGCAAACAATTTTTGGCTCGCCTTCTTTCAGTACTCCGGTGTTCTTTTTGAAACTCGATGGCACTCAAACTTCACTGGTCCACAGAACAAAGGTTAATCTTTGAAGCATTGTTTCCGCTGGGACAAAGAACTTATTGTTTGCATCTCATCTGTCCACTGGGACCTTGTGAATACTATAGGTCCACTGGGACCTTGTACCTGGTGTTGATTTTTTGGCACGTACATGCTGCAGTTTGTTGCAGAGGCAATTTGTTACGGTTGTTAATGTACATTCCTTTACATATTTCTTCGTTTGCCTGTTTATTCTTACAAGGTGCAAGGGCTTCATCTAGTTTGCTGTATCCTTTAGGGATCCTGAACTTAGTCGTTTGGCAAGTTGTTTGCCTTTCTGTACTTTAGGAGTGAAAGCTGATTCCACTACTGAGCGTTATTCAAGACCTTTTGAAAAGTTAAGGCTTTGGGCTACTAGTTATAAAGAAATTAGTGTTCTTTCAACTAATGAATTGTCTGTTGCTACTTACTCTTTACTTCAAAGTAAATCCTCGTACCCAGCCTTAGAAGCCGCTGTGTATGGCATTCGCTGGGCACATAATATTTATGGCTTTTCTAATCCTTGCGAGTCTAATCTTGTTAAAAGTATTCTAGAATCGGCAAAAAGAAGTATTGCTTGACCGATAGTTAAGGAACTTGTTACGCCTGACGTGATAATGTCAGAAGTTTGCCTCAGATAATGCTAGTTTGTCTGACTTCCGCTATTTGGGTCACAGCTTATGCCGGTTTTTTATGCTTTAATGAACTGGCTTATTTACGATGTTACAATGTAAAATTTTCTGATATGTTGAACTGTACATAGCTAAGAGCCAGACCAATATTTATAGAAATGGAAATGCTGTTGAATTGGCCAAAACTGGTCATGTTACTTGCCCATTTAACTTGTTAAGTAGGTATGCCCAGGTTGCTAGCATTGACCTTTCATTTGACTTGAAATTTTTTCGTACGTTAGAATTTTCAAAATCTAAGGCTTCTTATAGTTTAAGGAGCACGGGTATCTCTTATACCTGCACTCGAGAGGTAGTTTTGGATGCTTTTTCTCAGCTAGGTTTCCCTCCCAAATTATTTGGTCTCTACAGTCTTAGATAAGGAGGCACTGCTGCTGCTGCCAATGCACGTGGCAATCAGATAAAGCTAAGAATGGTTACGTTAAGGATAGCTTAGACACCTTGCTTTCAGTTTCTAAAAGCTTGGAACTTTAGCGTGTCGTAGTAGTAACTCCCACAGAAAAAGCACTGCCAACCAAATGAGGGATACTCGCTAAGTTGGCCAAGATACCAAGATATATGACCCAGGGGGATTAATTGTGCCAGGTACTCTAACCAGGAAACAAATCTATTGTGACATATGTGAAAGTAAAGCACAGTGGGATGCTCGACTCAGCGACGCACACTTACGCCGTTGGAGGAAATGGGAGCGACAATTACCCCAGGAACAGAAGGTACCTCATTCCATCGTAAGCCACAAAGAAGTAGAAAGGGTGGAGTTACATGCCTTCAGCGATGCATCGACACGACTTTGTATGCAGTAGTTTGACAACATAATGAATTAGTTAATTTAAGCTGAAGCTGAATAAAACTAAGCATAATACATACGAAATAAGCGAGTAGGGTCTTGCAGGGAGAGTCATTCAATTACACATGTAACATAGTCATCAACATAGCATTTGTTACACATAATTGGAGTTATACAACTTAACTAGAGTATTTGTTGATAAGTTCTTTACATTTTCCAATGGTGGTGCACCTCTCAATAGTAGAAGAGGGATCTTTTCCCAACACGGTGAGATCGGCTAATGTTGCTGGCGGATAGCTGTACGCCAAGTTCACTATCAAAAAAAATTATTGCTAAATTGTCGGTGTTTTCCTTTGCAACATCAGCTGCTTTGGGTATTCCAAAGATTCGTACGTTTGTACGTCTGGTATATTGTTCGAGATCATCAATTTGTTCAAGGAGTCAAGAGTTCGTACATTCAAGGTTGGTGATCTTTGTTTCCGTGGCCATGTGAGAATCTTTTTGTTCGGCAGCATCAAACAGGATGCTCTCTGGAAGGGAGCTCGTAAATTTAGAAGAGACGTAATAATCTACCGCTTTGGAGTCTTGAGCTTTGAGAATATCCTTCACAATGGCGGGAAGAGTTGCTTGCAATCCAATCATTGAGTTTGATCTATACTTTCGCCCAAACATCATCCAGGAATGAGTCACCAGATTTCTCAGGAGATGCAACGGCTTTAGTGGCTCCTTTAGGTTTGCCCATAGTTGAATTTTAAAGAGTCTCGCTAGTTTAAGCTACATTTACATCCAAGGTAGGGTTAGCGCAAAAAAGCAGCGTCCATCTTGTCTGACCACTGACCACAAAGGAAGTACGCGAGTGGTGGATCCGACACAATTAACAACACGACAGCGCACCTCAACTTGCAACCAAAGACACAGGGGCCTGACCGTGTGCCAAGGACAGATTCAAGGACAGTATCCAACTTACCTGCCGAATAAAGCCATATTTGCAGAAAAGTTGTCCCAACAAGTTCACTGCAAGGCTGTCCACAAGGGATACTGGGTGCCCAAGCAACAACAAAAACCTCATTAAGTCCAGATTTAACGGTAAATCCATAAATTCCCGTCCAGATTTAACCTCTCCAGCTCCAGTCCACACAGACTCAAATTCCGACTAAGGAGGTTTTGGCATCGTTAAAACAGCTAGATATAAAGGTCTGTGGAGCTGACAGTATACCAACACGTCTCTTAATGGAAACAGTGGCACAGATCCCTCCATTGGAACAGTAAAAGTTGGAACACTGAACACTGACATTGAACATTGGGAAATCAAAATTCATGATCATCGGTAGTAGCACCAACTTGAGACATTTCAGTGATATCGAGCTTTTAGCTGGTCATGATCGACTAGGAAATGTATCAGAGTTCAAGTACCTTGGCGTGATTATCAATCAACATCTAACATGGCATAATCACATTCTTACCTGCCCCTTGCTTCCTGATGATAAGAATGGGCAGATCACTCACATTGGCTGGAAGTGCTGAGAAATCCCTGAACATCCTGTGGCAAGTTGAGGACATGACCTTTATACCCACGCTGGCCGCCATGTTTCCGGTAAACACACATAATGGGGAAAGCTCTGGCGATCAGCATTTCCTCTACTTCTGGGGGGTCCTAGTTCTGCAGGCACTGTCCCAGTATCCATGTCGTTTTCAGCCGAGAACAATCGACATGAAGTCTTTTTGTCGCGCTTGCACCTGGTGCAGGTATAGTTCTGCTTGGGTATACTTCGGTTGGTGATCGGCCATGTTTCTTTGCATACCTTGCAGCGTAAGTGTTGGAGATTTTCCTCAAAGCTGTGAAAGGCAGTGAGTTCCTCCCGTACCCACTCTTGTTCGTGGAATGGAGGAGTTTCTGGATTTGCCCATTGTTGTTTTTGGCTGCGACGTTCTTCGATAACTGCAGCACGCTGTTGTCGGCATCGAGTGTTGGCTTCATTTTGAGCTTGAAGCCTGCGGGTACTCCATTCAGACGATTCATTGCTACGTCGAGAAGCTACTCGCTGGCGACTGGATCTTGTTTCACGATTTCGCCTTGCTTGTGCCTGTTCCCTTCTTATTTAAAGACGAGCTTTGCGAGACTGTTGTATTTCAAGTTTTCCATTTTCGTGAATGCAGCTACGATATATTGTTGCTTCGTTCAAATCTAATTATTTCTCTTCCCGAGTAAAACTACAGGGCACACGTGATCAATCCGGCCTTTGTTATTGGTTATGCAGGGTAACCACGCCTAAAGTCGTACGCCAGACAGACAGACTGACTGACTGACTGACTGACTGACTGACGAACGTTAAATTTCGAGATGGTGACACGCTTTGAGTCCCCAAGTTAGGCGATAATAAGGCAATATTAATGCATTAGCGCCGTGATTATTACCCTCACTTCGCTTCGCTCGGGGATAATCAGAATGCCTTTGTTAAGAAGAGAACTGTTTTTGATCGGAACAATCGATGACTTTATTGACTACACTAAACATAAAGGCTTGTCAGGATTCTTGGTGGCCATTGACTTTGAAAAAGCTTTGATAATTTAGACTTGAAATACCTATTAAGAACATTGCATAGTTTTAACTTCGGTCCTTCTTTCATTCAGTGAATACGAGTCTTCTAGTTGTGTACTGAACAGTGGTTTTACAATGGGGCATTACGCACTATGTAGAGGGGTAAAGCAGGGGGATCCTCTTTCCCCTCACCTGTTTATAATAGCACTCAAAGTTTTGGCTATAAAGATTAGAAATAATGACCATGTTCAAGGATCTACAATTGGACAAAAAACAACTAAGTTCTCTCTTTTTGCAGATATGACATGTTCCTTGAAAGATAAACTTCTTATACATTCCTTTTTCGCACTCTTGAGGCCCTTGGGGAATGCTCTGACTTAAAAGTAAACGAGAAAACAGAAACTTTAGTACTTGGTGGCATCACCCTTCAAGAGGACTCCTCTGACATGTCCAACCTCTGAGGTTACTAGAAGTATGATAATCGCAGATACCCCCTTGCTTTGGCATTGATTGGACTATTACTTTGACAGCCTTTGCTTTACCAAAGTTTTGATACAATCATTTCTTCGAAGTCAAGTGTTGCACGCTAGGAAAGGAGAAAAATATGGTGCATTATACTTTTGCGTTGTAAAAAGAATCGAATGCTTGACGCCGTACGTAATTCTCACGGTCAACACGCCAAATTAATTCATGCAGTCTGCCAGGCTCATTCTCAAACATTTAATACTTGAATTGTGAAATTGGTCAGCCGCTGTAGTATGCGATAAAAGGAACACTGATTTTCCAGTTTTGAATTCATAGGCAGCACAATTAAATAAGCTACCTGCAAAATTTCTTTTTTTCACTCTGGAATGCATGCACTGGACTCAGGCATGAACATTTAATGAGCTTGAATTGTCTATGTGAACCTGCTCAAAACAGCGTGGTTTCACCCAGAATCAACTCAAAACTTGAACGGTTTACTTTAAATTATACACAGGCTCCAAATCTAGTCATACTTCAAAGGGCTTCTGAAGCTCATTGCAAGAACCGTGGATCAGATTGCACCATTTCTCGAATAGACAGTTACAGTTTTAGATATTGAAAGAAAAAAACGACATCTGACTAAATCATTCAAGAACCGAAGTTCTGATTACACTGACCATTTGACCCACTGACACACTGACCCTAGCCGAAACTGACCACAGAAGCGTATTAAAACAATACTTCAAGAGAAAATGATCAGCATGCAGATTTTAATCTCCGAGCAAAGCGAGCGTAATAATCACGACGCTAATGCAGCAAAATCGCCCTATTTAAAGACTCCAAGCATGTTCCATCTCGAGATTTAATGTTCGTGTGTGTGTGTGTGTGGTTCCACTTTTTAGGCCAGGTGCGTCTCCGCAGTGTTTTTAATTCAGAAGAAAAAAGATTTGGATGAAGCAATAATTGTACGTAACTGCATTCACGAAAATGAATTTGAAAACTGGAAAACTTGAAACAGAACGGTCTAACGAAGCTCGTCTTCAAAAGAGAAGGGAACAGGCACGGGCAAGGCGAAATCGTGAAACGATCGAACAGCGCCAAATACGTCTAAAGAAAAGACGACAAACATGTTACAGCCGACAGCATCATGAACGGAAGTGTGCCGAAGAAACGGCTCCACAAAGGGAACAGTGCTTGAAAGCAAATTGGGAGCTTCAGACGCCGTTTTGTGTTAAACTCAGATACTTTTTCAAAATGGACAAGCAACAAAGGTTTGTCAGTGGAAATCGAACAATCACCGTGACAAATATATTCTACCCGTATCTTGTAACTCAATCACTTCAAGAATGCATTAGAATCTGTATGCTGATCATTTTCCCTCGAAGTATTGTTTTATTAAGCTTCTGTCGCCAGTTTCGGCTACCATATTCATATCGTATTTCTAGTATTTTCTTTAAGTGATCAAGTCACAAGATATGGGATAGAATATAAAAGTACTGTTTGTTACGGTGATCGTTCGATTTCCACTGAACTTTGTAGCTTGTCTGAATAAGTATCCGAGTTTAAGACAAAATGGAGTCACAATCGTACTCTGTTGTGCTCAGATGCCTCAAAGAAATCACCTGCTAGGTCCGCCTTCGATGGCTGAAACTCCCAAACCGCTTTCATGCACTGTTTCTTTCAGGTCTCTTTGCGAAGTCTGTTCTTCAGCCCGCTTTTTCTCCTCAAGTTACCAATTCCCTTTAATGCGGTGTTCTGTTCCTGTCACTTCTAATAGGCATTCATGAGCTGTTCTCTTTGCGGAGTTATTTCTTCGGCACAAGTCTGTTCAGGATGCTGTCGGTCATAACATGATTGTCATCATTTCTTGACTCAGAATTGACTGTTCAATCGTTTGACTATTGCTCCTGCCTGTTCCCTTTTCTTTTCAAGATGAGCTTCGAGAGACTGTTCAGGGCTCGACATTAGCGGGTGCCCGTTTGCCCGGGGCAACTAAAAATTCTAGCCGGGCAGGTAAATTCAGTGCAGTGGTTGCCCGGCCGGACAACCAAAAATTTTTGGAATATCCAATTCCTTGAAACTCAATCTTGTCCATAAACGATCTCACTCTGAGAAAGAATTATATTTCCCAGTAAATGGAAATGCAGAAGGTCGTCATCCTCAAAGTTTGCACCAGAACTATGCCGAGCTTTGCTTGACCTTACCATATTTGGTTGCCTAGCACATTAAAAACATGCGCGCCACTCAAGCGGAAAACTTATTCAAGGTTACATCGGTTCGATTATTGCAGGAAATTATCTAGTTACGGACCTGCACGTTTTAAATTGCGTGCATTTCGTTAGTTTCTGTTACTGTGTACAATAAGACGCCGGTTAACCGAGGTTCAAACGAAATTGTCACCGTGACACGTCACAGGCAGCAAACGTCAGTGTTTACGCGATAAAATCAGTTTTCAGTAAAATAAATGACTAAGTGAATTCACGCGGTATTGATAGAATTAGCTTATGCTTGATCAGATCCGATTCAAACCGATATTGCAGCGCGACAACTCAGAGCACTGCCGTAAAAAGAATAGAACCAAGGCCAATTTCAGAGCAACAAACCATGTGGCAACTGAACGATGAAAAACACGTGCATTGTCTGGTGTCGCGCTGCATTCATACACTCGTATAGATTTATTGGCCGCTCTCTTGCAGAAGAATAGATAAAAACAATTATGAGAGACTTGCTGACAAATTCCCGGTTCTTTTCATTGATGGCAGATGGTGGAACGGATGTCAGTACCAAAGAATTGGAATTGATGTATGTGAGATATCTAGAGCAGGGAAAGATCGTGAACAGGTTCTTGAAGTTACATGAATTGAGAGATGCCACTGCAGAGGGGATCATTTTCACAATCAATGAGGCAATGAACCAAGCAGGAGTGATTGATTGGAAGGCAGCAATGGTCCACATGGGTACAGATGGAGCCACTGTTTATACTGGCAAGCGCAATGGTGTTCTGGTCAAATTAAGGCAGGACATACCCTGGCTGACTGGCATACACTGTGTCGCCCACAATTTGGAACTGGCCGCCCTTGATGCTTTGAAGGCAGAGAAACTTCTGAGTGACACGAAGGAATTGTTGCAGGAAATTTATAAGCATTACAAGTACTCCCCCAAAGCACTCCGAGAAGTGAAGGAAGTAGCTGCTATTCTTCATGAAGACTTCAGTTTGCCTGTTAATGTGCTCGGCACAAGGTGGTTGCCTCATCTGGAGAGAGCCCTGACTGCACTTCTGAAGAACTATCGAGCAATCCACCCTCATCTGAATGATACAGCTGTCGATCGGAGAGGATCTGCTGACATGCAAGGTCGTGCTACCAACATTGCCAGGAAGCTGGAACAATTCTATTTGGTTGGTGTCATGCACCTCATGATGGATTTGCTATTGATCCTATCAAAGGTCAGTCTTCTCTTCCAGCGGGATGGCATTACGCTAGCAGCAGCCAAGGATGGTCTTGAAGTAGCACGTTATGAGCTGACGGCCATGGTAGCTCGCCCAGCAACCAGACTTTTTGAATGCAACAGGGAATGGCAGTACCAGGTACCAGGGTGTTGATCTCAGCAGAAGACTTGATAACATCAACCGACTGTCTCAGAAACGACAACATGTTGCAAACAGCCTCCTGGTATACATTGACCAAAGGTTCGACAGCCTGGCAGACAATCCTATTATATCTGCAGCTGATGTTTTCGACTGCAGACATTGGCCTCAAAACCGCGACCAACTTGCCACCTACGGCGAAGACCACGTCGAGGTATTGAAGGTGCACTACCAGCCTCTACTTGAGCAAAACAACTGTGCCTTTGATGCAATTGACAACGAATGGGTAGAAATGAAGGAGAAAGCGTGATACCACAACATTAGCATCATGATTATTAACCTCGCAGAGCTCGGGGATTAAGATTCTAGATGTTTATTTTGGTTATGACCAAAACCAAAGGGATGATTTAAAATTTTCGACAAAATTTGAAATCATCTAAAAATATGATCAATTTGTGGAAACGGAGAGGTCTCCCTCTTGGGGAGAATACAAATAGTAAAATTTTTTGTTATCCCCAAGCTTAAGTTTAGAGCATCGGTAACTTCAATTTCTAATAACTTCATTGAAGAGGCCAATTCAATTTGCTACAATTTTATCTGAAATGGTAAAGATAAGGTAAAATGAAATGCATTTGTTTCAGATATTGAGAAAGGTGGCTTAAATATGCTTGATATCGACTCTAGAATTCAAACAAAACGAATAATGTGCTTAAAAAAAGTTCTGGAAGACTATCCGAGTCCATGGAAGAAATTTCTAAATAAGCGTCTTTTGCTAGTTGGTGGAAGTTTTGTGTTATACTGGAATTTTGATACTTCTAAATTAAATGTGAATCTTCTAATTTACTACCAACAATGTTTCAATGCATGGTCAGAGCTAAACGTAAAAAGCCAGGCTCTTTTCTAAATATAGTTAATGAGATTATTTGGAACGAGGGTGTAACAATATTGTGTTACATCTCAAACGTTGAGCCCGGATGTGGCGTGTTAGCACCAACCAATCAGAGTGCTCCACAATCCGCGGCATCCTCGTTAAGTTTTGGCTGAGTTCATGTCAACCCGAGTGAATAAATAGAGATTACTTCATGGAAAGTGCGCGCGTACGGTTTTTATTCACGAGTTGTGAAGTATCATAAAACGAACGAGCGAGGCTTTGCGAGCAAGTGAGTTTTATGATACGAAACAACGAGTGAATAAAAACTGTACAAAGCACTTTCCATGATGTTTTCTGTTTATTATATACATACTGAGACATTTATGATGGGACCGGGAAACCCTTTAAAAGTAGTGAAAAATCGTCGTTCGCAGCTTGTGATTGGACGAACGATTTTTTTCATGTGTGAAAAGCGTCGTTCGCGGTCTCTCTTTGGCTAGAACTCATTTGCGTACAAAATTTTACGATATGGCTTTTTCGTGAGTATGTCTCAGTATGTATATAATAAAAGCCCATTCTTGTTAACTGGATCATTGGTCTCGCAACATGGTGTCAGCAGTGGGATCGTAGGAATGGATTGAATTTATGTAAATGAACCTGTTAAACCGAGCAGAGTTCAACAACAATCAGAAACCTGAGAAACCTGCCGCCGACAACACAGTTATTCAGAAAACAAACAACATGCCCGAAACCAAACAAGCGCAGCCAACAGAGCTGGTGCCAGTGATATTGCCTCCTGCTAACATGCCCCCGCCAAAACCATTGATTATAGACGACAACCTCGCCACAACTTGCAAACAGTGGAAAAAGGCCTGGAGGGAATAAAATATAGCCACCGAAATCTATAAACAAGATGACGTGGTCAGTGTCCACTTTGCTTTCTGTAATAGGCGAAGAAGCTGGCAAGACGTTTAACACCTTTCCTTGGTTCAACAAAGGAGAAGCAGAAAAAATAGAGAGTTCTGGCCAAGTTTGATGAACACTCAATTTCATCCCTCCAAGACCAGGCAACGACTGCGCTGAATCACTACTAACAATAATATTGGCATATAAACTACAGAAGGGTTGTAACAGGGACTCACGAGTCCAACAATGCAAGTCACGCAAGAAATAATGCCAGACCAAAATTGGCCGGCAGATTCAATCTGCCCTCCACTTGCAACCCTTATAAAAACAAACATGTTTAAACCACAGAAGAAACAATTTCTTCATTTCCTAACTACTATTAAATATTTTCTATTAATAAAGCTAATTAATAAAACGATAATACATTGCATTTATAACCTCTGACCCAATTCTAAAATATTATATTGTACAACTTGCTTAACTTTCCAAATATCTAACTGTTACTGTTATTTTTTATTTCTTTAACTATTATTATTATTGTTATTTTCTACTAATTAATAAATAAATATTACTTCTTATTTATAAAATCTGGCTTATTTCAACAATATCATAATATGCATATGATACAGTAGCTTATGAGTGGCAATCACTCAAAAAAAACTAGCGAACAATCTTTGAGAAAACTTGTTCACTACTATCACGAAACGCTCAATGTATATCATGCAAAATATCAGCTGCTGAAAAAGTCCACTGAAAAACAAAAGCGCAAACTATGTCACTCAACTTCATCCCTCCAAGACAGGAATATTGGCATATAAGCTAGAGAAGGGTTGTAGCAGGGACTCACGAGTCCAACAATGCAAGTCATGCAAGAAAATATACCAGACCAAAACTGGCCAGTAGATTCAATCTGCCATACACTTGCCACCCTTTCACAAAAAAAAAACATGTTTAAACCACAGAAAAAGCTATTTGTTTTATTTTCTAACTACTATTGGGGTAGTACTAAGAGAGTAGTTTTTAAATGGGATTTCAGTTTCCCCCTACTACTATTCCTCCTTTCAATTAGTTATGTTCTTTATATAAAGATTTTTTGGAATTGTTTGCATTTAAGTGTTTGATTGGAGAAGTGATATTAAACATTAAGCACTATTAAATATTTTCTACTAATAAAACTAATCAATAAATTTATATTACATTTTATTTATAGCCTCTGACCCATTTCTAAAATATTATATTGTACACCTTGTTTATCTTACTAACATTTTATTTGTTTCTATTATTTTTTATTTCTTTAGCTATTTTTACTGTTATTCTCTACTAATACAACTAAATACTAAATAAATATTACTTCTTATTTATAAAATCTGGCTTATTTCTACAATATTATACTGTAAAGCTTGTTCAATTTAAGAATATGTACCTCGTATGTCTAATGAGAACATGCGAACAGACGCAGACCAAAAAACGTATTTGAGAATCCATCTTAAATGTTGATTCTCGACATGGTGGTTGAGAGCAAATAGGCTTTCTGCAAACACAACTAAAACTGAATTCAGCAAGTTATCAAACGTGTCACAAAGGAAAAACTATTGGGAGTCACTGTCGACCAAAAACTCTGTTGGTATGATCATATAAATGATATTGTCGAACCCAAAGTGTTGAAGGGGCTACAAATGCTACGAGTAGTTAGACCTATGCTATCTGTTCCACAAATGGTATCACTGTATAACACATTAGTACTACCCCACTTTGACTATTGCAGTACCTTATGGGATAATATCGGTACAGTTCTTAGGGACAAGCTCCAAAAACTACAAAACAGACCTGCACGTATAATCACACAAGACAGTTATGACATCAGATCTAAGGATATAATACAAAAGCTAAATTGGCCTAACCTATAGCACAGGAGGAATATACAGAAATCCATACTGATGTACAAAATCTTAAACGGTCAAGCTCCTACCTACTTATCTGACCTTTTTACTAGAGCAAACGGTTCAATGGGGTACAACTTACGTCGTTCTGAGCTGAACGTGAAGATCCCCCAACCCAAAACAGAATACCTGAAACGTAGCTTATCATACAGTGGTGCCACCCTCTGGAACAGTCTTCCACATAATATTAGAGATGCAAATAAATTATCTACTTTTAAGAATCTTATTAGTAGATATGGTTTCTAACTTGTAAATTGTAATAGTTTATCCTACGGCTTATTTGAAAACCAACTTAACGTTAAATGTAATTACCGTCATCAAATAGTTTCTCACTCACTCACATGGACTGCATATGATAAAGTAGCTCATGAGTGGCAATCACCCAAAAAAAAACAAGTCAACAATCTTTCAGAAAGCTGGTTCACTACTATCACCAAATGCTCATTGTACATCATGCAAAATATGAGTTGCTGAAAAAGACCAACAGCAGACTCTGATTTACTTCCTTCCACTTATCACCAAGTACTAACTGTACCAATAATAAATAACAACCATTGAAAAACAAAAGTTCAAACTATGTCACTCAACTTCATCCCCCCAAGACCAGGTGTTACGCCGCGAAATGTAACAATCAACGCAAAATGTAACATTAACGCAAAATGTAACAACTTCCACCACAAAATGTAACATTTAACCCAAAGTGTAACAACTTTTGACGCAAAATGTAACAACTCCTTTAGCGCGAAATGTAACAACTTTCCGACGCAAAATGTAACAACTCCTTTAACGCGAAATGTAACAACGCAAAATGTAACAATATATGAAGGTAGGGACACCCGGGCCCCTGAGTCACACTGCACCCCGAGACACTTATACTCATATGTAAACAACAAAGCAGGCGTGGCCGAGTCGGTTTTGCCTTCAGTTTCACCATGGCAGATCCAAGAGCTCTCGTGGCTTTCCTGATCGGTTTGATAAATTTCATAGCTGCCAGTTACATTGAACTCCAGGGGGCTTTCATGGTTTTTTTTACTTAATCTTTGTCAACAAGAGGACAGCTTTTGCGTAGAATCTTCTGTTCGATATAATTATTCATTGGTGAAGTTGGAAGAAACGAGAGCGAGGAGAGAGTTGACCCGGGCAAAAGCGGTTTGTATACAAATTTGACCCTACCCGAGTGGCTCGGGGACCCACGTAACTCGGGTAGCCGGGTGTCCCTACCTCCGTACAAATAAACCCTAAAGCAACTTGCTGTTCAAATTGAGGTGACAGGAATAGCCGGCTAATCCAACTGGACAATTGTTTACCATTATCAAAGAGTCGAAAGAGGTGTCCCGGATCAGATTCAAAACATTCATGAGAGACAGACACTCTTGTCACGGCTGTGTAGTTTGGTCGACAATAGTAATGTTATTGAAAAAACCGCAATACCAACAAGAGTGGTACAGTGTGATGCTCGTGTTTATTTTTCGCGGATTTTCCTTTCTTGCACTTCTCATCTCAATCGCAATAACAAAGGCACGCAGTTCCCCTGGGACCCGCTATTGTTAACAGTTGGAGGTTTACAGCTGATCGACCAAGTGAGTGAGCGAATGAACTTTTCCCCCTAACTGCTATAACTCTTTCATTGCTTCGCATTCACGAGTTAAAAATACAGTATTTCCCCATTTCATTTTCGGTGTTTAAACACGCCTGACGGCTCGCTCTGTATTAGTCGGGCCGGCACTAACGCATGTCGTGTCTCAACATTTCCATAGGCTTCACTTCTGACTTTATCGGGATGGAATTAGAATTTTCAACACTTTCCCCCGACATGTTACCATTGAGCAAAAGGCAAACTGAATTTTGGGTAGGCGGGCTGATCATGTGAGATTTTTGGGCAGGGCGATTTTCATACGAAAGACTGCGATAAACGGTAAATTAGTTGTCTAGACAGTCGCTTAAATTGTACAGAGATTACATTGACAACTACGGAGAAGAAACAAAAATGCTAACCGCAGAGAATAATTTTTTTCCCTTAATTTTTCAATAATTGCAAGATGGATCCTGTCTTTTAAAGAGTGTTAATTAAAATTAGGAACTTTTCACAAGAGAAAACTGTAATCGAAAGCTCGGCGTGTCTAGACATTGTCTGGCGCCAGCTGTATACCGTCGTCACAGACGTTGATCTGATGAAGGTAATGCTGTATTGCTGTTCTCGCCTTCTCTTGTAGTTTATAGTAAGCAATGAAGTCTCTTTATTTCGGAAGCGTACTTCTTGTAATTATCTCAGCTTGCATCTACCGTGGATTTGCGATAACAGCACTGGACAATGAAACCTACGAAATCTTCGTGCAGATGATCAAGGGAGAATTTGACATTCCAGTGAGGGAACAAACGGCGAAGCAAATCTCCGCACGGGTAAGGTTCTGGCGAAACAAAGACAAGCTTTCCCTGGAATCAGGCGCATTGTGCTTCAAAGGAAAGGCAATCGTGAAGAAATCTGCCCTGAAAGACGTCGTGAAGAAATCCTTCAAAAAATCCAAGGGATCAGGCACGAGGAAAATATACCACAAGCTCAAGGATTGTTACAGTGGTATCTCTGAACGCAATGTCCACAAAGTGCTGTCGAAGTCCACTATTTACCAGAAACTCAACGTTCGCTTTACAAACAGGGCAAGGCTTCGTCCGATTCGGGCAAGAGGTGTTCAAATACGCCATCAGATCGACTTGGTAGACATGCAGAAAATACAGACCAAATACGGAGGCAAGTTGTTCAAGTATGTGCTTTCAATCATGGATGTTTTCAGCCGCTATCATTGGTTGATCCCATTAGAACGAAAGCTATCTTCCAACGTAGCGTGGGAGCTGATACGCATTTATAGGGAACATGGAGCTCCTCGTGTAATACAGCATGACCAAGGAACAGAATTCGATGGAGCAGTACATCGCCTTTGCAAAAAACTTGAAATCAAAGTTATTAAAGGCCGTCCTTACCATCCCCAATCGCAGGGTAAGGTAGAGAGAGCTCATAGGACATTTAAGAAAAACTGAGGTTCGATTTCCTTGTGATGAAGAAGGCCGGCGTTAACTGGGTCAAGAGGGTACCGAACTACGCCGAGGCCCTTAACCAAGACCCAAAAGAGGAACTTGCTTGGAAATCACCTTTTGAAATTTATTATGGGCGAAAGCCAAATCTTGTAGCTCAAACAGGAAACTCCCGCGTCAGTGAATGGGATATGCCTTTCGACACATACCAAGAAATGGTGAGTCCACGCCCTACGGACTACAGACGCCATTCAAAAAATGTGAAAACCGCGAGAGCACAGGCTTTGTCTGCCACCAAGAAGTGTGCAAATCGGATGGTAGAGAGAGGAGCCAGAATACACCCCCCTTCCGTTTACAACGTTGGTGAGACTGTCCTGATTAGATATCCCGGCACTGGCAGTAAGTTGGCGAAAAAGAGATATGTTTTGGAAGCACAAGTCTTGAAAAGAAATGTTGAGGAAAACTTGTATAAAGTTGCCTTTTCTTCGCCAACATCAATTAAGCGCATGACAAGATGGATTTCAGTTACTGATATAACTAGCACAACAATGGAGGAGCGAAAAAGAAAGAATAAGGCAAAGAATGCAGAAATGAAAAGTGATAGAGGGAGCCATCGTAAAATATATAAAATAACATACAACAGTGAAAGACATTTCATGGAAGATCGTCTCAGTTCTGCCCATTATTCAATCACATACGATCCGCCAGGTGATGGGAATTGCCAGTTTGCAGTTTTATGCGAGTCATTCCGAAGCATTGGACTGCATCGCTCAGTGAATAATATTCGTCAGCAGATCGTGGAATATTTAACGACTCAACCCCACATGCAGAACTATACGACGGTTGCATGGTCGACATATCTGGAGGCTATGGCGCGAGACGGCACATACGGTGATCATCTCACTCTACAAGCTGCGGCTGAACTCTGTAATGTGGCGTTTGTTGTCATTTCTTCCCTTGGACCTGCTGCAACTGCAGTTATTTCACCCATGAATTCACTTCCCATTTGCACTTTTTACATTGGTCACTTTGCAGAAGGGGACGGGGAACACTATGTTGGACTGCAGAACAATCCTGCGTGGCACGACATGGCAACATTATCACCGGCGATCAGACTACTTGGGTCGACCAACACATTGGACCAACAGCCTTTCTCCGACTCAAGTGGCAGCATCAGTGAAAGCCCACCCGATGTGCACTGGCACGCCCAAGAGGAGGTGAACCAACGCCCTGAATCAGATTGTGATGATCGACCCTCCTCCCGGACTTCGGACTTGCCCGTACAGAGTGAAATGCCAATTGAAAACAATCCACCACTGTCTTACGAATCAACAAGTGCAGAAGTACATGCAACTGTCTTAAACGAAGATATTCTAGAACACATCATACAACAAACTCTTGCACTATTCCCGTATATGAGGCAAGCCTTGAGAGCCGTTTCTCGGTTATTTAGAGATATCACTGATAAAGAACCTGCACCGATGGTATACATACCAGAACTTGACGATATCACAGACATTCGACAGGTTAGCGTGCGAAAAGTTATGTCCATCAAAGGAAAGGCAAGCGGGGCGGTTATTCGACTTCGCGAGATCATAAATCATGTTAAGTGGGCGTCGGCATGGTTGAGTTTTATTGCACGAGAATCTAGCTGGTATGGCATTACCCATATCTACTGGAAGAACCGCAAGAAATAAGCAACTTATTTGGACAATATTGATTCAGTTGACGTGGGAGTACGAGAGGCTCTCCTGGCATTTTCTTTGTTCTCCTGGCGTGCTCTGAAACTGTGTATGTAGCGCCTGCGCCAGCTGTCATTGTTTCAACAGCTTCACAGCACAAGTTTTTCATGGCGATAATTCAAATTTAGCGTTTCTTTCATTGATACAAAAGCTGCAAATAAGGTATGAATGTGTAGTTAAGATTTCAACATTCAACATCCTAATTGTTCCACTTAGTTGCATTGTTACATTTTGCGATAAAGAGTTGTTACATTTCGCGTTAAAGGAGTTGTTACATTTTGCGTCGGAAAGTTGTTACATTTCGCGCTAAAGGAGTTGTTACATTTTGCATCAAAAGTTGTTACACTTTGGGTTAATGTTACATTTTGTGGTGGAAGTTGTTACATTTTGCGTTAATGTTACATTTTGCGTTGATTGTTACATTTTGCGGCGTAACACCAGGCAACGACTGCTCTGAATCACTACCAACAGGAATATTGGCATATAAACTACAGAAGGGTTGTAGCTGGGACTCACGAGTCCAACAATGCAAGTCATGCAAGAAAATATACCAGGCCAAAACTGCCCAGCAGATTCAATCTGCTCTCCACTTGCCACCCTCTCACAAAAAAACATGTTTAAACCACATAAAAAACTATTTGTTTTATTTTCTAACTACTATTCGGGTAGTACTAAGAGAGTAGTTTTTAAATGGGATTTCAGTTTCCCCCTACTACTATTCCTCCTTTCAATTAGTTATGTTCTTTATATTAAGTTTGTTTGGATTTTTTTGCATTTAAGTATTTGATTGGAGAAGTGATATTAAACATTAAACACTATTAAATATTTTCTACTAATAAAACTAATCAATAAATTTATATTACATTTTACTTTTGCCTCTGACCCATTTCTACAATATTTTATTCTACACCTTGTTTAACTTACTAAGATTTTATCTGTTTCTATTGTTTTTTATTTCTTTAGCTATTTTTACTGTTATTTTCCACTAATACGACTAAATATTAAATAAATATTACTTCTTATTTATAAAATCGGGCTTATTTCTACAATATTATACTGTAAAGTTTGTTCAAATTAAGATGTACCTCGTATGTCTAATGAGAACATCCGAACAGACGCAGACCAAAAAACGTCTTTGAGAATCCATCTTCAATGTTGATTCTCGACATGGACTGCATATGATAAAGTAGCTTATGAGTGGCAATCACCCAAAAAAGAACAAGTCAACAATCTTTGAGAAAGCTTGTTCACTACTATCACCAAATGCTCACTCTACATCATGCAAAATATGAGTTGCTGAAAAAGACCAACACCAGACTCTGACTTGCTTGCTTTCACTAATCACCAAGCACTAAGTATACCACTGATAAATAGGAACCATTGAAAAACAAAAGCGCAAACTATGTCACTCAACTTCATCTCTCCAAGACCAGGCAACGACTGCTCTGAATCACTACCAACAGGAATATTGGCATATAAACTACAGAAGGGTTGTAGCAGGGACTCACGAGTCCAACAATGCAAGTCACGCAAGAAATGATGCCAGACCAAAACTGGCCAGCAGATTCAATCTGCCCTCCACTTTTCACCCTTATCAAAAAACATGTTTCAACCACAGAAAAAACTATTTGTTTTATTTTCTAACCACTATTGGGGTAGTACTAAGAGAGTAGTTTTTAAATGGAAATTGAGTTTCCCCCTACTACTATTCCTCCTTTCAATTAGTTATGTTCTTTATATTACGTTTTTTTGGATTTTATGCATTTAAGTATTTAATTGAAGAAGAGATATTAAACATTAAACACTATTAAATATTTTCTACTAATAAAACTAATCAATAATTTTATATTACATTTTATTTTTGCCTCTGACCCAATTCTACAATATTTTATTCTACACCTTGTTTAACTTACTAACATTTTATCCGTTTCTATTGTTTTTTATTTCTTTAGCTATTTTTACTGTTATTTTCCACTAATACAACTAAATACTAAATAAATATTACTTCTTATTTATAAAATCGGGCTTATTTCTATAATATTATACTGTAAAGTTTGTTCAAATTAAGAAGATGTACCTCGTATGTCTAATGCGAACATCCGAACAGACGCAGACCAAAAAACGTCTTTGAGAATCCATCTTCAATGTTGATTCTCGACATGGACTGCATATGATAAAGTAGCTTATGAGTGGCAATCACCCAAAAAAAAAACAAGTCAACAATCTTTGGGAAAGCTTGTTCACTACTATCACTAAATGCTCACTCTACATCATGCAAAATATGAGTTGCTGAAAAAGACCAACACCAGACTCTGACTAACTTGCTTTCACTTATCACCAAGCACTAAGTATACCACTGATAAATAGGAACCATTGAAAAACAAAAGCGCAAACTATGTCACTAAACTTCATCCCTCTAAGACCAGGCAACGACTGCTCTGAATCACTACTAACAATAATATTGGCATATAAACTACAGAAGGGTTGTAGCAGGGATTCACGAGTCCAACAATGCAAGTCACGCAAGAAATAATGCCAGACCAACACTGGCCAGCAGATTCAATCTGCCCTCCACTTTCCACCCTTATCAAAAAACATGTTTCAACCACAGAAAAAACTATTTGTTTTATTTTCTAACCATTATTAGGGTAGTACTAAGAGAGTAGTTTTTAAATGGGAATTGAGTTTCCCCCTACTACTATTCCTCCTTTCAATTAGTTATGTTCTTTATATTACGTTTTTTTGGATTTTATGCATTTAAGTATTTAATTGAAGAAGAGATATTAAACATTAAACACTATTAAATATTTTCTACTAATAAAACTAATCAATAATTTTATATTGCATTTTATTTTTGTCTCTGACCCATTTCTACAATATTTTATTCTACACCTTGTTTAACTTACTAACATTTTATCCGTTTCTATTGTTTTTTATTTCTTTAGCTATTTTTACTGTTATTTTCCACTAATACAACTAAATACTAAATAAATATTACTTCTTATTTATAAAATCGGGCTTATTTCTATAATATTATACTGTAAAGTTTGTTCAAATTAAGAAGATGTACCTCGTATGTCTAATGAGAACATCCGAACAGACGCAGACCAAAAAACGTCTTTGAGAATCCATCTTTAATGTTGATTCTCGACATGGACTGCATATGATAAAGTAGCTTATGAGTGGCAATCACCCAAAAAAAAAACAAGTCAACAATCTTTGGGAAAGCTTGTTCACTACTATCACTAAATGCTCACTCTACATCATGCAAAATATGAGTTGCTGAAAAAGACCAACACCAGACTCTGACTAACTTGCTTTCACTTATCACCAAGCACTAAGTATACCACTGATAAATAGGAACCATTGAAAAACAAAAGCGCAAACTATGTCACTCAACTTCATCTCTCCAAGACCAGGCAACGACTGCTCTGAATCACTACCAACAGGAATATTGGCATATAAACTACAGAAGGGATGTAGCAGGGACTCACGAGTCCAACAATGCAAGTCACGCAAGAAATAATGCCAGACAAAAACTGGCCAGCAGATTCAATCTGCCCTACACTTTCCACCCTTATCAAAAAACATGTTTCAACCACAGAAAAAACTATTTGTTTTATTTTCTAACTACTATTGGGGGAATACTAAGAGAGTAGTTTTTAAATGGGATTTGAGTTTCCCCTACTATTCCTCCTTTCAATTAGTTATGTTCTTTATATTAAGTTTTTTTGGACTTTTTGCATTTAAGCATTTGTTTGGAGAAGTGATATTAAACATTAAAGATTATTAAATATTTTCTACTAATAAAACTAATCAATAAATTTATATTACATTTTATTTATAGCGTCTGACCCATTTCTAAACTATTATATTGTACACCTTGTTTAACTTACTAACATTTATTTATTTCTATTATTTTTTATTTCTTTAGCTATTTTTACTGTTATATTCTACTAAAAGAACTAATTACTAAATAAATATTACTTCTTATTTATAAAATCTGGCTTATTTCTACAATATTATACTGTAAAGTTTGTTCAATTTAAGAAGATGTACCTCGTATGTCTAATGAGAACATCCGAACAGACGCAGACCAAAAAACGTGTCTGAGAATCCACCTTAAATGTTGATTCTCGACATGGTGGTTGAGAGCAAATAGGCTATCTGCAAATACAACTAAAACTGAATTCAGCAAGTTATCAAACGTGTCACAAAGGAAAAACTACTGGGAGTCACTGTTAACCAAAAACTCTGTTGGTATGATCATATAAATGATATTGTCGTACCCAAAGTGTTGAAGGGGCTACAAATGCTACGAGTAGTTAGACCTATGCTATCTGTTCCACAAATGGTATCACTGTATAACACATTAGTACTACCCCACTTTGACTATTGCAGTACCTTATGGGATAATCTCGGTACAGTTCTTAGGGACAAGCTCCAAAAATTACAAAACAGACCTGCACGTATAATCACACAAGACAGTTATGACATCAGATCTAAGGATATACTACAAAAGCTATATTGGCCTAACCTCCAACACAGGAGGAATATACAGAAATCCACACTGATGCACAAAATCTTAAACGGTCAAGCTCCTACCTACTTATCTGACCTTTTTACTAGAGCAAACGGTTCAACGGGGTACAACTTACGTCGTTCTGAGCTGAACGTGAAGATCCCCCAACCCAAAACAGAATACCTGAAACGTAGCTTATCATACAGTGGTGCCACCCTCTGGAACAGTCTTCCACATAATATTAGAGATGCAAATAAATTATCTACTTTTAAGAATCTTATTAGTAGATATGGTTTCTAACTTGTAAATTGTAATAGTTTATCCTACGGCTTATTTCAAAAACCAACTTAACGTTAAATGTAATTACCGTCATCAAATAGTTTCTCACTCACTCACATGGACTGCATATGATAAAGTAGCTTATGAGTGGCAATCACCCAAAAAAAACAAGTCAACAATCTTTCAGAAAACTGGTTCACTACAAATCACCAAATGCTCACTGTACATCATGCAAAATATGAGTTGCTGAAAAAGACCAACACCAGACTCTGACTAACTTGCTTTCACTTATCACCAAGCACTAAGTATACCACTGATAAATAGGAACCATTGAAAAACAAAAGCGCAAACTATGTCACTCAACTTCATCCCTCCAAGACTAGGCAACGACTGCTTTGAATCACTACCAACAGGAATATTGGCATATAAACTACAGAAGGGTTGTAGCAGGGACTCACGAGTCCAACAATGCAAGTCACGCAAGAAATAATGCCAGACCAAAACTGGCCAGCAGATTCAATCTGCCCTCCACTTTCCACCCTTATCAAAAAACATGTTTCAACCACAGAAAAAACTATTTGTTTTATTTTCTAACCACTATTGGGGTAGTACTAAGAGAGTAGTTTTTAAATGGGAATTGAGTTTCCGCCTACTACTATTCCTCCTTTTAATTAGTTATGTTCTTTATATTAAGTTTTTTTGGATTTTATGCATTTAAGTATTTGATTGGAAAAGAGATATTAAACATTAAACACTATTAAATATTTTCTACTAATAAAACTAATCAATAAATTTATATTACATTTTATTTATAGCCTCTGACCCATTTCTACAATATTTTATTGTACACCTTGTTTAACTTACTAACGTTTTATCTGTTTCTGTAGTCTTTATTTCTTTAGCTATTTTTAGTGTTATTTTCCACTAATACAACTAAATACTAAATAAATATTACTTCTTATTTATAAAATCGGGCTTATTTCTACAATATTATACTGTAAAGTTTGTTCAAATTAAGATGTACATCGTATGTCTAATGAGAACATGCGAACCGACGCAGACCAAAAACCGTCTTTGAGAATCCATCTTCAATGTTGATTCTCGACATGGACTGCATATGATAAAGTAGCTTATGAGTGGCAATCACCCCAAAAAAACAATTCAACAATCTTTGAGAAAGCTTGTTCACTACTATCACCAAATGCTCACTGTACATCATGCAAAATATGAGTTGCTGAAAAAGACCAACACCAGACTCTGACTTACTTGCTTTCACTTATCACCAAGCACTAAGTATACCACTGATAAATAGGAACCATTGAAAAACAAAAGCGCAAACTATGTCACTAAACTTCATCCCTCTAAGACCAGGCAACGACTGCTCTGAATCACTACTAACAATAATATTGGCATATAAACTACAGAAGGGTTGTAGCAGGGACTCACGAGTCCAACAATGCAAGTCACGCAAGAAATAATGCCAGACAAAAACTGGCCGGCAGATTCAATCTACCCTCCACTTGTCACCCTTATCAAAAAACATGTTTCAACCAACATGTTTCAACCACTTTCTAACCATTTTCTAACCATTATTAGGGTAGTACTAAGAGAGTAGTTTTTAAATGGGAATTGAGTTTCCCCCTACTATTATTCCTCCTTTCAATTAGTTATGTTCTTTATATTAAGTTTTTTGGATTTTATGCATTTAAGTATTTGATTGGAGAAGAGATATTAAACATTAAACACTATTAAATATTTTCTACTAATAAAACTAATCAATAAATTTATATTACATTTGAACCATTGAAAAACAAAAGCGCAAACTATGTCACTAAACTTCATCCCTCTTAAGACCAGGCAACGACTGCTCTGAATCACTACTAACATTAATATTGGCATATAAACTACAGGGCCCGGTTGTTCAAAGCGCGGATAACTTTATCCACCGGATAAGCCTATCCAGCGGATAAAACCACTATCTGCTGGATAGTTATCCACTGGATAAAAAGCGGTTGCACAAAGCCTGAATAACGCCCTGAATAACTATCCGACGGATAGTTCGCTATCCGCCCGATAAGGTCGTAGTTGCCATGGTTAATGTCCGGTTCGTTCTTCGATGGAGTTTTCAACTTTTATCAGTGAAAGCACAAGAAAACTTGCCAATTCGTAATAAACCGTTCGCCGAGTGAACAGTATGGTCTGCAATATTCAAGCTTTTGGCCTCGGGTCATGATAATTCCTCCAAATATCTCGGTGACACTTCTTTATCCTCAAGCAAACGTCAACAGCGTGACCTTATATCGCTTGCACATACAAACTTTAGCTGGTCTTGTATCAACAAAGCAACAAGGAAATTGCCACTTGTGTAATCCTAATTAGCCAATGAAATTGCGTGAAAAACAATACAAATCAACATTGAACCAATCAGCGCATTCCCGCGTTGGCAAATTGCTTCAAAATGGCAGAAAATGTCGAGCCTTCCTCGGTCAAGCGAAACAGAAACAGAAAACCGAACTTCACTGCTGCAGAGTGCTCTGTAATTCTCGAGGAAGCAGAGAAAAACCTCGAAATGATAAAAAGCAAGTTTTCTTCCACCGTTTCCAATAACCGAAAACTTAAAATATGGGAAAGCATTACAAGCAAAGTGAACGCACTCGGCGTATGTTTGCGGAGTGTTTCAGAAGTGAAAGATAAATGGCGGGGCATGGTCAGCAACGCAAAGAAGGAGCACAATAATTGTGCATCTGCAAGGAAGAAGACAGGAGGGGGCCAGCAGCCAGTATCCCCCAAAGGGACAACACGAAAAATTATCGAGTTGTTTGGGGAAGACCCAGCATTTTCGGGCATTGCCGGTGGCGTCGACTCGGGTAAGAGACTACAATGTTTACAACTCTTCCCCAGTAATGAAACAGTAGTAACTCGTATTTCGTCATTAAAAGTGAATGCATAAACTCTTGTGTGTTCGCCAACCAAATATTTAGAGGGTTTTTCCCTGCAAGTACTGTACTATACTTAATATTAATAATTGTAATTTATATTCGGTTAATCTTCCAATGTTTCAGAGATAAACAGAATAGTCTTCCCTTGTTTTAATTAGTTACAAAATTTACTTACTATCAAAGATTCTTTTGTTTGATAAAGTCTCCTGTAATACTTGTAGTGAAATCATTTAAATTAAATATACATTGACATGATTTTATAAGATTTTTTTTCTCACATGCACATGTAAAATAACTTGTATCTTTGAGTATTAAATATTGCACATAAACTATTAACGGTGATAAGATACAATGAATTTCTGCAGTGCCAATAGTTTATACCTTTGGATTTAAGTTACTTTCTGTCAATGAAATTGACTGAAACATAATCATAATATGATTAAAATTTTTTTGTGTGTGTACTCTGCAGCAGATACCTCAGCCCAAGTTGCAGCTGATGCCTTGTCACTTTCTCCAAGGACATGGCAGGAGGAAATTTCAGACACGGCAGGTGAAGAGGTCCACCCTGGGGTTCCTGGCAGGCAAGAGCAGACCTTTCCAGCAGCAAATCTGATTGCAACCACACCAAATGCAAAAGTGATGCAGCAGCTGGCAAGTACTCCATTGAAAAGAAAGAGAAGTAGCAGCAGCTCTGCTTTGGATGAAATAATTGAAATGCATCTTGCTGTACTGAGAAAGGAAAGTCTAAAACTAGACATGGAGATGGAAAATTTGCTCCTAAAAAAAAAGAAACTGAATTTGCAAATTCAGGAGTTGGAGGCAAGAAGCACTATTCTTTATTTGGATCAATGAGTGCTCACTTAAAGTAAATGCTCCAGCTAAAACAATAAGTACCATGACAAAGTGGAATTAATATATTATATTATTCATAGTTAAAGGAGAACTGTATGCAAGAAATAACCAATTTTTAAATGAATCTTCAAAGTGTGAATGATAAAATTGCTACTTATAGTTCTCTAGCTGGAGCATTAACTTCACACAGTTGCTTATATATAAAATGCAGGGCTTAATTTCAATATATTTACATTTTTGAAGAAACATTCATTTTCTCTTTTCATGCAATTTCATTTTCTCTTCATCTTCTCTTTCATTTCTTTTATAACGGCTCATGCATTTATACATACAAATAACAAAATATTTTACACCTTTCCTTTTTCATCAAATTATATTTAATGACTTATCAAGTGGCTCATTCAAATATTTTCTGTTTGACACTTATTAAAAAATAATAAATTGTAATGTAATTACAGTATGTTACAAAATGGAAGTCACATGGAAAATGGCAATGCAATTAAGTTAAAAAAAAGTATTAGTAATGTGTTGCCTGACAGCATGTCCATTTTCAGGACCATGGTACAGTTCTTGCACATCACACATGAGCTGGATAGGGTTTGCACAATCATCAAGATCAGACTCCCTCATATTGATGGCAATGTTTTGCAAAACACAACAGGCAGCTATGATTGTACAAACCCTATCTGGAGCCATTCTGATTTCTGAATGGAGGATGTGGAATCTCCTTTTCAGGAGACCAAAAGTACGCTCAATCACACATCGGGTGACTTTGTGTGTCCTGTTATACTGCTCTTGTTGTTGTGTTGTTGGGTTTAAGAAAGGGGTCATGAGGTATGTGGTACATGCATACCCACTGTCTCCAAGGAGCACTCCATCCTCCAACCCATGGCCATTTTCATGAAGCTCACGGCCCACTCTGGACGTTCTGAATATGTGGCTGTCGTGTGTGCAACCGGGCCATCGGGCAACAATGTTTGTGAATATTCCTGCAAAAAGCATAGTTTATCTTGCAATTAATAATTTGATATATTTATCATACCTTCCTAGCTCAGTCAAGCAAAGTATTATGTGCCCATCATGTAATGTAAAAGCATCAACTCATGCCCAGTGCACCCTGTACTTTTGTATAAAGTACTGGGGGAGGCTCTTACAACCAACCTACCCCACCCCGGTATGCATATTGTTGCAACAAAATGGCGGTCGAAAACAAACAAACAAACGGTAAGGCTTTTCTTACATTTCGCTTTGATGTCTGTTCAAAGATCAATCATTCTGCTGTTGTGCGGTTATCCAACGAAATATTTTCTTACCTTTATGGTTGCAGATTCCCTGTACGTTGATGGAATGGAATCCCTTTCTGTTAACAAAGTCAGGCTCATTCTCCAATGGAGCTACTAGCCGGATATGTGTTCCATCGACACATCCAATGGCACAAGGGAACCCGCCAATCCGAAAAAGACCTTGCTTCACTTCGTCTCGCTCTTCTCTTGTTGCTGGAAATTTTACAAAGTCGCCTAACTTCCCGGCCAGAGCTAGGGTTACACGACGAACTACACGGCTGACAGTCAACTTGTCGTACGATAAAAAAGTGTCCCCGATAACTTGCAGGAAGCTACCGGAGGCCAAGAACCTTAAAGTGACTAGCACTTGGATAGTTGCGGACAACGAGTGGCTTCTTGCAGTTTCTGGAGAAATGTCATCCGCCACCAAATCAACGATGTAATCAATTCCGGCTCGTCCAAAACGGTATCTCGCTCGGAGCTCTGAGTCCGTGTACGTGGCAAATGGCTCTAGCTCTCGATGATAAGTTCGTGCTCTCCTGGGCGGATTTAAATCTTCTAAATTAATGTCCAACAAATGAAGTCTGCGAGCCGCCATGTTTTTCTACGTGAATTTATTCGGTGGATAAAAAGTTATACAACCTATCTCATCCGGATAAATTTATCCACTGGATACCGACTGGATAGCGCTATCCAACCTTCGAACAACCGAACTTATCCAGCGGATAGATTTTATCCACTGGATAGGCGACTTATCCGCTGGATAAGACTTATCCGTGCTTTGAACAACCGGGCCCAGAAGGGTTGTAGCAAAGACTCACGAGTCCAACAATGCAAGTCACGCAAGAAATAATGCCAGACAAAAACTGGCCGGCAGATTCAATCTACCCTCCACTTGTCACCCTTATCAAAAAACATGTTTCAACCACAGAAAAAACTATTTGTTTTATTTTCTAACCATTATTAGGGTAGTACTAAGAGAGTAGTTTTTAAATGGGAATTGAGTTTCCCCCTACTACTATTCCTCCTTTCAATTAGTTATGTTCTTTATATTAAGTTTTTTTGGATTTTATGCATTTAAGTATTTGATTGAGAAGAGATATTAAACATTAAACACTATTAAATATTTTCTACTAATAAAACTAATCAATAAATTTATATTACATTTTATTTTTGCCTCTGACCCATTTCTACAATATTTTATTCTACACCTTCTTTAACTTACTAACATTTTATCCGTTTCTATTGTCTTTTATTTCTTTAGCTATTTTTAGTGTTATTTTCCACTAATACGACTAAATACTAAATAAATATTACTTCTTATTTATAAAATCTGGCATATTTCTACAATATTATACTGTAAAGTTTGTTCAAATTAAGAAGATGTACCTCGTATGTCTAATGAGAACATGCGAACAGACGGAGACCAAAAAACGTCTTTGAGAATCCATCTTTAATGTTGATTCTCGACATGGACTGCATATGATAAAGTAGCTTATGAGTGGCAATCACCCAAAAGAAAAACAAGTCAACAATCTTTGAGAAAGCTTGTTCACTACTATCACCAAATGCTCACTGTACATCATGCAAAATATGAGTTGCTGAAAAAGACCAACACCAGACTCTGATTTAGTTGCTTCCACTTATCACCAAGTACTAACTGTACCAATAATAAATAGGAACCATTGAAAAACAAAAGCGCAAACTATGTCACTCAACTTCATCCCTCCAAGACCAGGCAACGACTGCTCTGAATCACTACCAACAGGAATATTGGCATACAAACTACAGAAGGGTTGTAGCAGGGACTCACGAGTCCAACAATGCAAGTCACGCAAGAAATAATGCCAGACAAAAACTGGCCAGCAGATTCAATCTGCCCTCCACTTTCCACCCTTATCAAAAAACATGTTTCAACCACAGAAAAAACTATTTGTTTTATTTTCTAACCACTATTGGGGTAGTACTAAGAGAGTAGTTTTTAAATGGGAATTGAGTTTCCCCCTACTACTATTCCTCCTTTTAATTAGTTATGTTCTTTATATTAAGTTTGTTTGGATTTTATGCATTTAAGTATTTGATTGGAGAAGTGATATTAAACATTAAACACTATTAAATATTTTCTACTAATAAAACTAATCAATAAATTTATATTACACCTTATTTATAGCCTCTGACCCATTTCTACAATATTTTATTCTACACCTTCTTTAACTTACTAACATTTTATCCGTTTCTATTGTCTTTTATTTCTTTAGCTATTTTTACTGTTATTTTCCACTAATACGACTAAATACTAAATAAATATTACTTCTTATTTATAAAATCTGGCATATTTCTACAATATTATACTGTAAAGTTTGTTCAAATTAAGAAGATGTACCTCGTATGTCTAATGAGAACATGCGAACAGACGGAGACCAAAAAACGTCTTTGAGAATCCATCTTCAATGTTGATTCTCGACATGGACTGCATATGATAAAGTAGCTTATGAGTGGCAATCACCCAAAAAAAAACAAGTCAACAATCTTTGAGAAAGCTTGTTCACTACTATCACCAAATGCTCACTCTACATCATGCAAAATATGAGTTGCTGAAAAAGACCAACACCAGACTCTGATTTAGTTGCTTCCACTTATCACCAAGTACTAACTGTACCAATAATAAATAGGAACCATTGAAAAACAAAAGTTCAAACTATGTCACTCAACTTCATCCCTCCAAGACCAGGAAACGACTGCTCTGAATCACTACCAACAGGAATATTGCCATATAAACTAGAGAAGGGTCGTAGCAGGGACTCACGAGTCCAACAATGCAAGTCATGCAAGAAAATATACCGGACCAAAACTGGCCAGCAGATTCAATCTGCCCTCCACTTGCCACCCTTTCACAAAAAAACATGTTTAAACCACAGAAAAAACTATTTGTTTTATTTTCTAACTACTATCGGGGTAATACTAAGAGAGTAGTTTTTAAATGGGATTTCAGGTACCCCCTACTACTATTCCTCCTTTCAATTAGTTATGTTGTTATATTAAGTTTTTTTGGATTTTTTTGCATTTAAGTATTTGATTGGAGAAGTGATATTAAACATTAAACACTATTAAATATTTTCTACTAATAAAACTAATCAATAAATTTATATTACATTTTATTTTTGCCTGACCTATTTCTACAATATTTTATTCTACACCTTGTTCAACTTACTAACATTTTATCTGTTTCTATTGTTTTTTATTTCTTTAGTTATTTTTACTCTTATTTTCCACTAATACAACTAAATACTAACTAAATATTGCTTCTTATTTATAAAATCTGGCTTATTTCTACAATATTATACTGTAAAGTTTGTTCAAATTAGGAAGATGTATCTCGTATGTCTAATGAGAACATGCGAACAGACGCAGACCAAAAAACCTATTTGAGAATCCACCTTCAGTGTTGATTCTCGACATGGACTGCATATGATAAAGTAGCTTATGAGTGGCAATCACCCCCCCCCCAAAAAAAAACAAGTGAACAATCTTTGAGATACCTTGTTCATTACTATCACCAAATGCTCACTGTACATCATGCAAAATATGAGTTGCTGAAAAAGACCTACACCAGACTCTGACTCACTTGCTTTCACTTATCACCAAGCACTAAGTATACCACTAATAAATAGAAACCATTGAAAAACAAAAGCGGAAACTATGTCACTAAACTTCATCCCTCCAAGACCAGGCAACGACTGCGCTGAATCACTACTAACAATAATATTAGCATATAAACTAGACAAGGGTTCTAAGAGGGACTCACGAGTCCAGAAATGCAAGTCACGCAAGAAATAATGCTAGACCAAAACTGGCCAGCAGATTCAATCTGCCCTCCACTTGCCACCCTTGTACAAAAAACAGACATGAAACTTTTTTTATTTTCTAACTAGTACTGAACGGAAGAAATGGACCTACCCCTCCCCTCATGTTATGTTAAATTCAATTGTGACGTAATGTTGTAAAAGGAATGGGATGAGACACAATGTAGTGCACGAAGCGAGGAGTCCTCTGAGAATAAAATAGCGATATTTGTTCAACGCAATGTACGAGATGTGAGTTGCAGTATACCCTGATTAAAGCTGGTATACTATTGGTGCCGTGACCAGGATCCAACCAGGATTTTCTTAATAACGCGAGCCACAGAGACTAGCAAGACATTTGACAGACCCCGTGGTTAACTCAGTAGAGGAATATGGCAGACGATGGAAATATGGAAACGTCCGACGCCGCACGATGTTTAGAAAAGAACATCGATAAGGAAATCACAAAGCTTGAATACTACTTGGAACCTGAAAACGAATTACTAGAATGTGAGGACTACACAGAGATGGAAATCGTCGTAAAGTTGACTAGTAAAATCGGCGACAAGATAACCGATCTAATTTCACAATTGGAGGAGATAAAAATAGATCAAGGAATTTCTCCCAGAGCAGTTCGACAGTGGAAAAAAAAGACAAAGACAAGATACTCCTCCTGGATCGAAGAAAAAGACAAGTTGTCCAGAGCGCTAAAGGCGAGACAGGAAGAAATCAACAAAGACGTGAGACAATGGGAAGCGCAGCGGGAGCGCGAGGAGCGTTTGAGGCGAGAAAGACAACAACAGGAAAGAAAGTTGTGGCAAGAGAAGCTCGAGGCCAAGCTAAGAATGACAGAGAAGTTGGGAATAGAAAAAGATGCCAAGTCAACACCCATCAAGCTCCCAAAGTTAAAAATCACACCTAAATATTTTAAATAAATATTTTTTAAATATTTTCTACTAATGAAACTAATCAATAAATTTATATTACATTTTATTTTTGCCTCTGACCCATTTCTACAATATTTTATTCTACACCTTGTTTAACTTACTAACACTTTATCTGTTTCTATTGTTTTTTATTTCTTTAGCTATTTTTACTGTTGTTTTCCACTAATACAACTAAATACTAAATAAATATTACTTCTTATTTATAAAATCTGGCATATTTCTACATTATACTGTAAACTTTGTTCAAATTAAGAAGATGTACCTCGTATGTCTAATGAGAACATGCGAACAAACGCAGACCAAAAACCGTCTTTGAGAATCCATCTTCAATGTTGATTCTCGACATGGACTACATATGATAAAGTAGCTTATGAGTGGCAATCACCCCAAAAAAAGAAGTCAACAATCACTGAGAAAGCTTGTTCACTACTATCACCAAATGCTCACTGTACATCATGCAAAATATGAGTTGCTGAAAAAGACCAACACCAGACTCTGACTTACTTGCATTCACTTATCACCAAGCACTAAGTATACCACTGATAAATAGGAACCATTGAAAAACAAAAGCGCAAACTATGTCACTCAACTTCATCCCTCCAATATTAGGCAACGACTGCGCTGAATCACTACTAACCAAAATATTGGCATATAAACTACAGAAGGGTTGTAACAGGGACTCACGAGTCCAACAATCCAAGTCACGAAAGAAATAATGCCAAACCAAAACTGGCCAGCAGATTCAATCTGCCTTCCACTTGCCACCCTTATCAAAAAACATGTTTCAACCACAGAAAAAACTATTTGTTTTATTTTCTAACTACTATTGGGGTAGTACTAAGAGAGTAGTTTTTAAATCGGATTTCAGTTTCCCCCTACTACTATTCCTCCTTTCAATTAGTTATGTTCTTTATATTAAGTTTTTTTGGATTTTTTTGCATTTAAGTATTTGATTGGAGAAGTGATATTAAACATTATTATATGACTGTGACGTAGTTTTACCATATAAGGTCGCAACAGAGTGCCGGTACGGGAGCGTATTACACACTTCAAATCCGTATTACACTGTAGAAAACCGGTTTGACCGGTTTAGACGCGCGCGTATCACAAATGAATCAAAGATTTTTCTGAGTGCAAGGTAAAACGGTGCAACGAAAGTCTATGACTTTTCAGATACAAGACTCTTCCATAGAAAGAAACTGTTACTGGATAATTTGTCAAGGAAGGGAAAGCATAGTTCAGTTGGTGGAAAGCGAACAATCGCCATGGACAAACGGCAGTTCTGACTCCGTAAAGTTTTCCGCACGATGCCGTCACTGTAAACACTGCAAAATGATTTTCGCCTTGTATGAACACTGTTTTGAGTGGTTCCTTTGCTGGAAGGGGTCTTAAACTTTCTACAACCAGGCAGGAAATCGGTGAGTTGTTAATAATCTATAACTTGACTAGAAATACGATAATCGCAGATACCCCCTCACTCCGTCCTGCACTGGCATATATTAGAAGTTTCGACGGAAAAAAATAAACATAGAAGTAATGTGTCTATTTTATACGACCTTTGATGTAACCAGCTTGTTGTAGTTGACGGGGCAAGCGTATTAAAATAACGTTTTACTACTTGTACTATACCAAGTGCTGAACACTTAAAAGAGAAAAAGAGTGGTCTGAAATATAGTAACTTTGTGTTACTAAGCTCTGACCCAATAAGAAAACAACATATATATCAGCATCAATTTTTTTTATTCTTAATCTTATTGTCATCATCATCATACAGCACACTAATCATTGTGTGCCCTTTTTATCATACATTTGTGTTATATAAGCTTCATCAAGTGCTCCTGCCTGGTACGAAAACCCAAAACCTTGTAGGAAAAAGTAGGACGTACTCTTCAACCAAAAGCATGCAGGAGCACAATCCCTTGGAGGATAAGGGAATAATAACTATCATGAACTTAATACAGGTAAACAACCCTTTCACTCCCAAGCCTAAATGCAGAATCTCTCAGCTTTTTCAAAATACATTATATAAAATAAATTATGTAGTGAGAAGTGACAGTTTAGTCAGCATTCACTTAACCAAAAAGGTACAAAAAGCTATATATTCTCTATACTGTACAATACAGTACACTTTCAACTGAAGGAGAAAATTGAATTTGATCACTCTTAGGTGTGAAAGGGTTTAAACTTGTTGTTACAACATTGGTTACTGTCTACCTTGGTGCTGGCCTTACATGTTATTGCCACTTATATTACATAACTGTACTGAAGTTTTCCTTCATAAAAAGCAAACAACCCTCTAACAAATAAGTAAATAACAAAACCTTGTGTCAAAAAGGTACACATAGAAAAAAAATACTTGGCTCTGAGCATGTCATCCACTTGAGCACAGTACAGTACCATTCCAAATTTTAAGAAAACATACAGATATACCGAAATTTTTTTGTGGCTACTCAACAGAATATACAGAATTTTCAGGCCAATGCTTTTGAGAACATTTTCCTTTGGCATTCTTGTTGGACCAGACAATCGGGTTGTACACATCAGCATTGAGTTCATTTTTGGCTCCTGACAATCTTACACTTTCATGATGTCAGTGACTTGGTATATGAGGATCCCTTAACAGCACAGGAGTTGACTTCTCAGCATGATTCCTTCACTTTAATATTTCCTTTAGCATGATCTCTGGAGATGAAAACACATGTTCAGGTTTTTGTCTTTGGTACATATTGTTGCAAATTTATTATACAGTACTTACCTATAAACAACATAGAAATTGAACTTCTATTTGGACCGAAGTGTAAGTTTAGCCAAGGAACCTCTTTCTTTGCTCCTACAAAAATCAGAAAAGGCACCAAGTTTTAAGTGGATTAATAAGATAATTCACATGATGTACACAATACAATGCACTTTCATAGCTAACCTGTACTATTCATCCACAATTGACATAAATCTTGGAAGGATGCTGCAAAGGAACTGGTGCACTGTAAATAAATACTTGTTGTCCTGATAATAGAGGCCAATTCTTTCCTCAAAACACTGCTATAAATGTTTTTGGTTATCCCTGAGCGTAATGTCAAGTGTACATGGCATAAAAACAAATGCACATCCTCATATGAACAGCTAAAGAAACTTCACTGCATAGATCATAAATCACTGTAAATTAATTAGGCACTGATACTGTAGTAAAAATTGGCAAATATTCTAAAAAACACAAACTACAGCTTTTGCAATGGTAAATCAAAGTACAAACACATGTATACAGTATTGTGTTCTCTTCGATCCTTGTGTATGAAAATGCAGCAAATAATAACAAAACACATTCAGTGGTCTGATAAACATGAGTTCAGATTCAAAATTTTTTGGAACATTCAGGAACAAAATATCACCATGTTTGTTTGTTCAGCTGTTCTTCGTTGAAAATAAACAATTACAAAGAATGGCCGTGTTGCAATTAATGCATAATTTTGCCAATTTGGCCATCAATACACAGAATCAAAAATATAAATACAACAACCATAAAAGCCATACAGAATAGTTTTCAATTCTTACCTGCCCCTTGCTTCCTGATGATAAAAACGGGCAGATCACTCACATTGGCTGGAAGAGTGGTGAGAAATCCCTGAACATCCTGTGGCAAGTTGAGGACATGACCTATGTACCCACGCTGGCCGCCGTGTTTCCGGTAACACATGATGGGGAAAGCTCTGGCGATCAACATTTCCTCTACTTCGGTGAGGTCCTGTACTTCTGCAGGCACTGTTCCAGGATCTATGTCGTTGTCAGCCGAGAACAATCGACACGAAGTCTTTTTGTCGCGCTTGCACCTGGTGCAAGTGTAGTTCTGCTCGGACATACTTTGGTTGGTGATCGGCCATGTTTCTTTGCATACCTTGCAGCGTAAGTGTCGGAGATTTTCCTCAAAGCGGTGAAAGGCAGTGAGTTCTTCCCGCACCCATTCTTGTTCGTTAAATGGAGAAGTTTCTGGATTTGCCCACCCACGATTATGCAAATATTGTTGTTTCTGTCTGCGACGTCTTTCGACAACTGCAGCACGTTGTTGTCGGCGTCGAGTGTTGGCTCCATTTTGAGCTTGAAGCCTGCGGATATTCTGTTCAGACGATTCACTGGCACGTCGAGAAGCTACTCGCTGGCGATTGGATTCTCATTGCGGAGTTCTCTGCTTAGCCCGCCTTTGTTTCTGAAGTTCCCGATTTGCTTTCAAGCGTTGTTCTCTTTGTGGAGTCTTTTCTGCGGACCGCTTTTCTTTCCGAAGCTCCCGTTTTGCTTTCAAGCGTTGTTCTCTTTGTGGAGTCTTTTCGTCGGCACGTGATTGTCGTCCTTTCTCTAGACGTATTTGGCGCTGTTCGATCGTTTCACCATTTCGCCTTGCCCGTGCCTGTTCCCTTCTCTTTTGAAGACGAGCTTCGCGAGACCGTTCTGTTTCAAGTTTTCTAGTTTTCAAATAATTCATTTTCGTGAACGCAGTTATGTACAATATTGTTGCTTCGTTCAAATCTTTCTGTGACGCTAGTCGATAATGATTACGTCATTGCCTTATTTGGACATTGCCTTAGGCACCTGGCCTAAAAAGGTCGCATCGCACAAACACACAAACACACAAACAAACACATGAACATTAGATTTCGAGATGGCGACGCGCTTGGAGTCTTCAAATGATTCGACTATGCTGCATTAGCGTCGTAAATATTTCCCTCACTTCGTTCGGGGACAACGTGTCGGCGGTAAAAATCCTAGTTGTGTTATGAAAGATTCAGATTCTTCAACGTACACATTCGCTGGCTCTGTTCTTGTGTTTATTCCTTAGCTACTCCGAGAAAATAAAAACCCTGTTTTCAGTACAAAGCTGCTTGCTATTGAAGAACAAAAATGGTTAAAAGTTTAAGTGAAGCGATCGATTTCAACCGCTCGAAGCACGTTTGTTCGCTGAATATTTATTTTGTCGAAGCAAGCATTTTCGTCTCCAGCGCATTTATCTCAGCACATTTAATCTGAATTGAACTTCGATCATTCGGTGGCATAACTTCTTTAATTTTCTCTGTCAAGATTTTTAAATCGATGACCGGATTGGAAGCTGAAAGTGAATCTTTGTGTAAATGAGTGTGCGCACATTTTGCCTGGGGTTGAATGAAAACAGTTTTGCTCGAAGTCTCTGTTTTATGTTTGCTGAAATATATTTCATATAAAGGTAAAACTACGTCATAGTCATATAATAAATCCCTCATTCGATGGTTTAGCACGTAATACGGGCCGGCATTTTACTCGTTACTCGCATTTTTCCTCGCCCCGCGGCGGGGCTCGGAAAAATACGAGCAACTCGTAAAATACCGGCCCGTATTACGCACTAAACCATCGAATAAGATGTATTTAAACATTATTAAATATTTTCTACTAATGAAGCTAATCAATAAATTTATATTACATTTTATTTTTGCCTCTGACCCATTTCTACAATATTTTATTCTACACCTTGTTTCACTTACTAACACTTTATCTGTTTCTATTGTTTTTTATTTCTTTAGCTATTTTTACTGTTGTTTTCCACTAATACAACTAAATACTAAATAAATATTACTTCTTATTTATAAAATCTGGCTTATTTCTACAATATTATACTGTAAACTTTGTTCAAATTAAGAAGATGTACCTCATATGTCTAATGAGAACATGCGAACAGACGCAGACCAAAAAACGTCTTTGAGAATCCATCTTCAATGTTGATTCTCGACATGGACTACATATGATAAAGTAGCTTATGAGTGGCAATCACCCCAAAAAAAGAAGTCAACAATCTTTGAGAAAGCTTGTTCACTACTATCACCAAATGCTCACTGTGCATCATGCAAAATATGAGTTGCTGAAAAAGACCAACACCAGACTCTGACTTACTTGCATTCACTTATCACCAAGCACTAAGTATACCACTGATAAATAGGAACCATTCAAAAACAAAAGCACAAACTATGTCACTCAACTTCATCCCTCCAAGACCAGGCAATGACTGCGCTGAATCACTACTACCAATAATATTGGCATATAAACTACAGAAGGTTGTAACAGGGACTCACGAGTCCAACAATGCAAGTCACGCAAGAAATAATGCCAGACCAAAACTGGCCAGCAGATTCAATCTGCCCTCCACTTGCCACCCTTATACATAAAACAGACATGAAACTTTTTTTATTTTCTAACTAGTACTGAACGGAAGAAATGGACCTACCCCTCCCCTCATGTTATGTTAAATTCAATTGTGACATGTTGTAAAAGGAATGGGATGAGACACAATGTAGTGCACGAAGCGAGAGGTCCTCTGAGAATAAAATAGCGATATTTGTTCAACGCAATGTACGAGATGTGAGTTGCAGTATACCCAGATTAAAGCTGGTATACTATTGGTGCCATGACCAGGATTCAACCAGGATTTTCTTAAATAACGCGAGCCAGAGACTAGCAAGACATTTGACAGACCGCATGGTTAACTCAGTAGAGGAATATGGCAGAGGATGGAAATATGGAAACGTCCGACGCCGCACAATGTTTAGAAAAGAACATCGATAAGGAAATCACAAAGCTTGAATACTACTTGGAACCTGAAAACGAATTACTAGAATGTGAGGACTACACAGAGATGGAAATCGTCGTAAAGTTGACTACTAAAATCGGCGACAAGATAACCGACCTAATTTCACAATTGGAGGAGATAAAAATAGATCAAGAAATTTCTCCCAGAGCAGTTCGACAGTGGAAAAAAGAGACGAAGACAAGATACTCCTCCTGGATCGAAGAAAAAGACAAGTTGTCCAGAGCGCTAAAGGCGAGACAGAAAGAAATCGACAAAGACGTGAGACAATGGGAAGCGCAGTGGGAGCGCGAGGAGCGTTTGAGGCGAGAAAGACAACAACAGGAAAGAAAGTTGTGGCAAGAGAAGCTTGAGGCCGAGCTAAGAATGACAGAGAAGTTGGGAATAGAAAAAGATGCCAAGTCAACACACATCAAGCTCCCAAAGTTAAAAATCACACCTAAATATTTTAAATAAATATTTTTTAAATATTTTCTACTAATGAAACTAATCAATAAATTTATATTTCACTTTATTTTTGCCTCTGACCCATTTCTACAATATTTTATTCTACACCTTGTTTAACTTACTAACACTTTATCTGTTTCTATTGTTTTTTATTTCTTTAGCTATTTTTACTGTTGCTTTCCACTAATACAACTAAATACTAAATAAATATTACTTCTTATTTATAAAATCTGGCTTATTTCTACAATATTATACTGTAAACTTTGTTCAAATTAAGAAGATGTACCTCATATGTCTAATGAGAACATGCGAACAGACGCAGACCAAAAAACGTCTTTGAGAATCCATCTTCAATGTTGATTCTCGACATGGACTGCATATGATAAAGTAGCTTATGAGTGGCAATCACCCCAAAAAAGAAGTCAACAATCTTTGAGAAAGCTTGTTCACTACTATAACCAAATGCTCACTGTACATCATGTAAAATATGAGTTGCTGAAAAAGACCAACACCAGACTCTGACTTACTTGCATTCACTTATCACCAAGCACTAAGTATACCACTGATAAATAGGAACCATTGAAAAGCAAAAGCGCAAACTATGTCACTCAACTTCATCCCTCCAAGACCAGGCAACGACTGCGCTGAATCACCACTAACAATAATATTAGCATATAGACTACAGAGGGGTTGTAACAGGGACTCACGAGTCCAACAATGCAAGTCACGCAAGAAATAATGCCAATCCAAAACTGGCCAGCAGATTCAATCTGCCCTCCACTTGCCACCCTTATCAAAAAACATGTTCCAACCACAGAAAAAACTATTTGTTTTATTTTCTAACTACTATTGGGGTAGTACTAAGAGAGTAGTTTTTCAATGGGATTTCAGTTTCCCCCTACTACTATTCCTCCTTTCAATTAGTTATGTTCTTTATATTAAGTTTTTATGGATTTTTTTGCATTTAAGTATTTGATTGGAGAAGTGATACTAAACATTAAACACTATTAAGTATTTTCTACTAATAAAACTAATCAATAAATTTATATTACATTTTATTCTTGCCTCTGACCCATTTCTACAATATTTTATTCTACACCTTGTTTAACTTACTAACATTTTATCTGTTTCTATTGTTTTTTATTTCTCTAGCTATTTTTACTGTTATTTTCCACTAATACGACTAAATACTAAATAAATATTACTTCTTAGTTATAAAATCTGGCTTATTTCTACAATATTATACTGTAAACTTTGTTCAAATTAAGAAGATGTACCTCGTATGTCTAATGAGAACATGCGAACAGACGCAGACCAAAAACCGTCTTTGAGAATCCATCTTCAATGTTGATTCTCGACATGAACTGCATATGAATAAAGTAGCTTATGAGTGGCAATCACCCAAAAAAAACAAGTGAACAATCTTTGAGAAAGCTTGTTCACTGCTATCACCAAATGCTCACTGTACATCATGCAAAATATGAGTTGCTGAAAAAGACCAACACCAGACTCTGACTTACTTGCATTCACTTATCACCAAGCACTAAGTATACCACTGATAAATAGGAACCATTCAAAAACAAAAGCGCAAACTATGTCACTAAACTTCATCCCTCTAAGACCAGGCAACGACTGCGCTGAATCACTACTAACAATAATATTGGCATATAAACTACAGAGGGGTTGTAACAGGGACTCACGAGTCCAACAATGCAAGTCACGCAAGAAATAATGCCAGACCAAAACTGGCCAGCAGATTCAATCTGCCCTCCACTTGCCACCCTTATCAAAAAACATCTTTAAACCACAAAAGAAACTATTTTTTATTTCCTAACTACATTTAAATATTTTCTACTAATAAAGCTAATTAATAAAACGATATTACATTGCATTTATAACCTCTGACCCATTTCAAAAATATTATATTGTACACCTTGTTTAACTTACCAAGAATCTAACTGTTACTCTTATTCTTTCTTTCTTTAACTCTTATTATTAATATTCTTACTTTCTACTAATTACTAAATAAATATTACTTCTTATTTATAAATTCTGGCTTATTTCGACAATATCATAATATACATATGATAGAGTAGCTTATGAGAGGCAATCACTCGAAAACAAACAAGTGAACAATCTTTGAGAAAGCTTGTTCACTACTATCACCAAATGCTCACTGTACATCATGCAAAATATGAGTTGCTGAAAAAGACCAACACCAGACTCTGACTTACTTGCATTCACTTATCACCAAGCACTAAGTATACCACTGATAAATAGGAACCATTGAAAAACAAAAGCGCAAACTATGTCACTCAACTTCATCCCTCCAAGACCAGGCAACGACTGCACTGAATCACCACTAACAATAATATTGGCATATAAACTACAGAGGGGTTGTAACAGGGACTCACGAGTCCAACAATGCAAGTCACGCAAGAAATAATGCCAGACCAAAACTGGCCAGCAGATTCAATCTGCCCTCCACTTGCCAACCTTATCAAAAAACATGTTTCAACCACAGAAAAAACTATTTGTTTTATTTGCTGCCGACGATAGGAGGCAGTGACACTAATTCTGCTTTGTGACTCAACTCATGGATGTCGGTCTGGATGATCAGTCATGTGACAACTGATGGCCAATTGAATGCAGACATAATGCTCAGGGGACCGTGAAAGTGTTTTTCTCCGACATCACTCGAAAGTCGAAGCAAGGACTTTTTGAGTGTTCCTTCGTTGTAACGAATCGAGTATTGAAGTGAAACATCGCCTGATCTTCCTAATGATCTCTGCCAAACAACAATACGTTACATTCGCGATGTACCGGCTACAAACGGTATGTCTTTCGTGTCAATGCATGTGCCCCTCAATGTTTATCTGTTTCCTCATTTGGCTTTACATTTGGTGATCCATGTGAGTAAAAAATAAATTAACTGCACTCTGACTTGAGATAGCAATTTTTGTCATTAACGCTCATTTCTTCGCTGTAGACTCGATACCGCGTTGCATTACTCACGATTAAATACATGTTGCGAGGGTCAATCATGGGCATTCACTACTGGCAATCCATTTCTTGTGCAAAATTCAAAGCAGTATGGACACATGTATTTTGTGTGGAACCTCCTCAAAATAACTGGCGACTTATGAACAGATTTTGGCAGATTTAAATTCTGAAAGAGCCTTCAACCGATGAAGACGAAAAGAGAGATGTCATGTTGTTTGGACTTTATACAATGGCAGAGGTACGAACGCGGATTCTTGTAAGCTTCTGATCTGTCCAAGACAGTATGTTTCTTCGCTGTGTTTATCAGAGATGGATTTGTGGAGTTATTCGTCTTGGTAGTGACCGCGAGACGAATCCGTAGGGAAGAAATATTGTTCAATTTCTTCGTGAAACTGACTTTGTTTATCACCACATGGTGATGTACTTCGCACAATTATTTCCAGTCCGCTTGCTAATTTTGCTTCTATTTTGTCTGCAGATTTATTGGATTTGCTTTAACAAGATCGATCTGTAAATTTAGAATATCAGTCTGAAGTTTAGAACCATTTCACTTAAGTTTTGTATAGATAAATTCGCTGTTCAGACTCTTCGGATCGACGAATGCTGCAAACAAAATATTTCATTCAGTGATTTATAATTTCAGGTTTTATTGCCTTTTGAATTATCTTTTGTCCTCTAGTTTCAAATAAATCTTAATTAGGAATGGTATCTCGCTTCTGTAATTACTGCGCATTTGGTTTATTTTTGCGAGTTGCCTTCCGTTATCGTTCCCGTACAACTTCCCATAAAGGAATTTGAAGGTAGATGCACACGTTATTTCCCCAGGAGTGAATGGGTTAATAGATTTAGTTACAGTTGTAAACAAGAAAGAAACTTTCTTGCTTCCGTGTTCTGACATGTTTTAATCAGCTAGGGTAAGCCTCGGCAGCATTCACCTGACCTTTGGTTACTTCTAGTTTCTAACCACTATTGGGGTAGTACTAAGAAAGTAGTTTTTAATGGGAATTGAGTTTCCCCCTACTACTATTCCTCCTTTCAATTAGTTATGTTCTTTATATTAAGTTTTTTTGGATTTTTTGCATTTAAGTATTTGATTGGAGAAGTGATATTAAACATTAAACACTATTAAATACTTTCTACTAATAAAACTAATCAATAAATTTATATTACATTTTATTTTTGCCTCTGACCCATTTCTACAATATTTTATTCTACACCTTCTTTAACTTACTAACATTTTATCTGTTTCTATTGCTTTTTATTTCTTTAGCTATTTTTACTGTTATTTTCCACTAATACAACTAAATACTAAATATATATTACTTCTTATTTATGAAATCTGGCTTACTTCTACAATATTATACTGTAAAGTTTCTTCAAACAAGACTGGATTGGCCAGTGAGCTCGTGGCGTTCGAGTGAATACACGCATCAAGAGTTTTGACTTTTGGTTGGATCGCACTGTGTTCTGGGTAGGTTTGGCTCAAAAAGTGAGCACCAACTTTACTGCCATTTCAAGCTTGGAGCTTGGTAAATGTGTACGTTTTAGAACGGATAGAAGTTGACTGAGCTCCAAGCGTGAAGTGCAAAATGGCAGATATTGTAGAGCTGGTGCTCACTTTTCCGAGCTAAACCTACCCAGAACACAGTGCGATCCAACCAAAAACCAGAACTCTTGATGCGTGTATGTGCAAGATGTTCCTGGTGACGAGGTTGTGGTATCAATCTTTTTCTGGTCTCGCCCCAGGCCTATTCGTGTTCCAGAAGCGAGCTATAAACTTGGATTGTTTTTGTGTGTTTGTTGGAGCGCTTAGTAGAATGAGGCAGGAAAGAAAAGGTACGATTTGAATTTTTAAGTGGTTGATAAGTTGTATTTAACAGCTATAATGTGCTTCCACAAAAGATTTTGTATCGGTACTTGGCCAACGGAAAATTGCACCATCGTGCATGAAGAATTTTTGGATTTTATTGTATTTATCAATTATGAATTAAAACCACGAGCATATAATGTGACAACGACCCGTATAATTTATTGATATTAAACAACTCTGTCTGATGTACTATTAATACAGTAAAATTTAGACTGTACTTGCACCTCCTATATTTCTCATAGCAGCAAATCATGAAACTTCAGTATAAAGAATGTCATGTTCGTTGGATTTACATGATAGCTGGGTTGAAATGTTGTTCAAAATCAAAGGGCGTTCTTTCTCTTTGTGGCCCATGGTCTCGGACAGCAAGTTTATTGTGCAGCAGGAATAGTTTTTCATGTCCATGCACCGAGTGACCACAATATTATAAATGTCTTTGGCTGTGCATACAAGTCCAGCATCAGTTTTTTCTGATGAAGTTTATAGAATAGTTTTTCATGTCCACCAGTTGACAGTGGCCAATGTGATAGCTCCATGAATGTCTTTGATGGTTGCACATTGAGGTTCTATACATCCAGTTTCTTCTGATGAAGTATATTGATATGCAGCATTAGGAATAAGTTTTGGTGTCCACCAGAGACTACAAATATCCATGAATGCCTTTGGCTGCAGGTGTATACAAGTCTAGCATTTAGTTTCTTCTGATGAATGATATGAAACTTTTCCAAGTGAGCAGGATATTATTTCTTGTGTAGTCATAGCTGCAGGCAGAATAATTATTGTATTCAGGCAGCAGCACTTGATTGTAGGAACACAGGTCATTCTTTATGTTGGTCCAGTTTGCTTTCCCATATAGGTGTACTTTCCTTGCTATTTTCTTATTTATCTTTGCTTTGATGTCAATGTCCGCAAATGACAATGTCATCTTCGCTCATGCCTGGGTTAATGTATATTTCCTTAATTAGATCTGGGTTAGTGACACCCCACTATCCTAAAAATGAAGGTGACTTACCTTTGTCAGGAAGTCAGTGTGGGAAGCTGGCACGATGGTGCTAGCAAGTAGGATCCGCTGAACATGCGATGTTTATCCAGTTGTGTCCATAAACATAAACTGTCCACAAATGTAACTTCTCTGAGCAGTGTTGTGTACACTGTACAAAATTATCATAATATTATAATATATTTATTTCAATGATTTCCTAAATGAACTCCTTGATGTACGTATATCTGTTGTTTAGAAAATGTACAGTGTAGGGATGCATATAGCAGCTGATGTTATGCTAGCTTTACAGTTATTGTAACAGCATCGTGATCAGAATAGTAAACACTCGTTATGGAATTCTGGACAATATTGAACATTGTTGGATTTACGTAAACATGGTCTAGCAAACTTCCAGCAGAAACAAATGTAGGACTTTGTACAATTTGTTCATAGTTTAGAGAATTCATTAAAATTTTCAATGGTCTATTTTCAGTGTCATTCAAGTAGTTAATGTTAAAATCTCCTAGAATTATATCAACAGGATGTTGATTAAGAATACTTTCAATGCTATTTATATATTGCTGTATATTTGTTCCATGTTTTCGATAAAGGAGAATTAATATTTTGTTTTTTGTACAATTACTAGACGTGATGACCAATTTAAGTGCATTCAGGGAATGAAAGTAGTGATGCTCGCTTGTTTCAACACTGTTTCTAGAACAGACAGCTAAACTGGAATATTTATCAGGATTGTCTTGTCTGTACAGTTGAAAAGGATGAAGGTTATCTCTAATTTCAGTGTCCAAATCATGTGGTTGCAGATGAGTTTCTGTCAGTAGAAGGACATCGGAATTGAAAATGGTGCGGTCAAAGTTAAGGTCAATGCTGTGTTTTCTTAGAGATCTGATATTTAATAGAGATAGACATAGAGATAGTTCATTGTTGCCAGATGCATTTAGTAAATCTTGTGTTGGTTCCATTCGTAAAGGTAGAAGTGTTCTTAGTCGTTGATATTCTTCATGTACTCTTGGATCTGCTCGTATCTGTTCGGTTTCAATGTTTCCAATGATGTGTAAGCCTTTAAAAGATGTTGCACGGCTAAGAGCCACATAGATTTGTCCGTAATTGAAAGATCTTTGTCTTTCTAATTTAAAACTGATTACAACATCATTGAGTGTTAATCCTTGGACCTTGTGAACAGTACATGCCCATGCTAGTGTTACTGGAAACTGTACTCTTTGTATTTCTGGTGATGAAGCCTTGTTTGACCTTATTTTAATTTTAGCTAGGACTGGTATAATAGGGACAACTTTTGTTTGTCGGATCAAAGGGATTATCGATTTGTTGATTAGCATGTTACCAGCATTATGGTCATCAAATTTTATATAGACAATAGTTGGTTTGTGGGTGTTTTGATCGGTAGCAATGTGAACAACAGAGCCCATTTGTCCATTTATAAGTCTGTCTGCAATATCAATGTTTGTTGTAAGCATGACTCTGGCACTTTCTTTTATAAATATTTCAGAATCAAGTCCACCTGTTTCAGAGCGTCCTTTAGAAAGAACTCTTTCAATGTCTTGTCTTGTGACATTCTGTGGATACTGATCAATTGCTCTAAGTACAAAAAGTGGTGAGGATATCTGTTGCAAACGTTGGTTGTTGTACACATTAACAAGATTATTTTCAGCCCATATATGGAGTGCATCTGATGGATAATTTTCATCTGAAGGGGTTATGGACGTGGTCTGAATACATCTGATGTCATCTTCAGTTAGTGATGCTGTCCTGATTCTGTTCAAAAGCTCAGCGAATTTGTGGTCATCTTTTTGTCTCATTATTTCTGTGAGCTCTATCATTTTGAAAGCTTCCCATGGATGACATAAATTGTAGGCATCATTTTTGAAACATGAAAAAACAGGTTTCCTACGTATTGGTGGGAGCTGGTACAAATCTCCGACAGCAATGATGCTTATGCCAGCAAACAACCGAGAGTTTGGAGTGACAAAAATTTGCTGTAGTCTTTGGTGTACATGGAGTAATGCACTGTTTGAAACCATTGAAATCTCATCTATAATTATCAGCTTGAGTTCAGATAATGACATTCGCAGTTGTGTTTTCTTTTGGTCTGACAGTGGAGGTACATTATCCCCTGTTTCTTTAGGGATTGATAAGGCAGTGTTAATTGTAGTGCCATTGATGTTTATAGCTGCAACACCAGTGGGGGCCATTAATAGGACTGTGGGTAGCTCTGGATTTAAAGGAGCATGTTTGAAAGTTTTCACTGCAGTATGGTAAATGGTTTTTATTAAGTGGCTCTTTCCTGCACCAGCACCTCCTGTTATGAACAGAGATATTGGTTCTACTTTCTCTGGTTTCAAGCTATTAAAATTCTTCATTTTAGTTCTGCACCAAGCAAGAAGAATATTGTATGCATAGCGTTGCTTGTTGTTCAAGGATCGAACAGATTCACGGAGAAAGTCATCAGATACATCTGAAGGCTGGTTATGAACTATAAGTCCTGAAGATGGTTGCTGAGGCTGATCAGAATTTGGAGCAAGATCATCAGGTGATTGCTCATATGGCATTGATCTATAGGGTCATATGAGTGAGGTATAGCTCCTGGGTTATTTCTTAAGAATTCTAAAGCCTCTTCTACAGCTTCAGCATCAGGTTGAAATAATTCTCGATTGTGCTCAACAATGGGTTGCACATCAGGCTCATAAAACTTTGACATGTATGTTTGATCTGTGCCAAGCAGGTCACCTTCTTCTCGCCATGGAAAATAGAGCATAAGTAGATGATGGAAATATTTTTCAGGTTCCTTTCTTTTGCTTGGAGTATGAAACCGTATAACAGCCTTGACTTTTCTGCATTTCATAACTTCATTGGTAATTAGCAGTCTTATTTTATTAGGAAGTAGCTGAAAGTCTGTGCTATCAATAGAAGACTGTGTGTGCTGTGATTCAATGACATCATCAGTTAGGACATCCGGCTGAGCATCATTTGTTTCATTACGTTCACTGTAATAATCTTTGTAGTAATGTGCTGCAAACTCAGCTAAACATAGTCGATCAACAGCAATAATTGTTTTTGGCCGATAGGTGTAACGTTCAATGATATTAGATTTAAAAATATCTGTACTGTCTTCATCTAATGCATCAACATTAATGTTTCAACATTATAATACCTGACCTTTCAGGAGGACGGGGTAAAATTCTACAAGTCTGTTCACAGTCAACAGGCACATTGCAGATTGCACCTTTAATCTTTCTTTGTTGTCCTTTAGGCATTACCACTATTTTTTCAAAAATGATACGCTGTGCTATAAGTATCTGTTCAAGTTTCTCTAACAGAGCCAATTCTGGAGGGACTTCATCTAAATACAGGTTGTTTTTAACAGCTTGGCATGGAACTTTCCCTTTTAAAATCTTTGAGTGGCAGGTATTACAAATATATTCCTTTTCATCAAATGACTTTTGACCGGTAAAAAAATCTTGCATAGTGTACTTTGTTCTCTTCAGTTCTACAACTGACTTTCTGTAAAGTATTCGACTACATACAGAGCATATAAAGTAAGGACAATCTTTTATTTTGTTTTTAAATTCTGCAAGATGGTACTCTAAATTATGTATTATACTTTTAGATCTTCTCTTTTTACTTGCTTCTCTTTTTTTTTGCACATAAAATGTCCTTTTTCTCTTGATCCATGCTGTGATATTTACTTTTCTTACATTCAAGCCAATATCTTTTAGCTGATGATTCTGTGTTATTATATCTTCGTGTCATATTGTGAATAAGTGCCCTTTTTTTGTTAGACTCCATAAGTCTGTACTTTTTTGCATTTTTGGATAGCAAGTCTTGTTGCTTGTGACGTCACAAGCTATAAAATGCAGCGATTTTTTTATTTTTTTTATTTTTCTGGGTTAGAGATCTGCATGCGATGATTGGTTGATATTATCATGTGATTTGTGATGACGTTGCGATCACGTGACTTGTCGAGCAAGCAGTTTCGCCATTTTGAAGACAGCAAGATGTGGGAGGTGGACTTGTGTGTTGCTTGCCTTAGTTGGCTCTGTGGATTATTTTATGGACCGCTCATCTTACTTACAAACGCATACGCCAGCTGCGGTAGACCCATACTAAATTTCATTGAGCGGTTTTGGCTTGGGTCGGTCCGTTCAGCCTCAAAAGCCATATTGAAAGCCATGAAAGCAAATGCAATGAACTTATCAATGAACTGCATAACTATGCACAACTGTACAGAAATGTACGAAGAATCTGATATCCAGAACCTGGAGAACTTGAAGGAACAAGCTGAACGAAGGCGCTCGAGATACAAAGACGAGAACCTGTGTAAAGACGGCGATTCTTGACAAGCGCTTGATAGCGGATTATATGGAACTGTTTAGTATGAGGGTGAACTTGAAGGTACTTTGTATTCTTTTACTTTGTATTATTCTTGCTGATACAAGTAAAGCGTCAGAAAATCTGACTTTTGTTTGGAATCAAAATTTCACTCTGCGTGCATTTATGTTGTTGTTGCGACATTTTGGCTTGGTGCCATGAAGGTCAAACAATCAGTGGAACAGATGGCGTTATTATTTGAAAATTGGGAAATGGCTGAGGAAAAAGTGACCGTTGGTAGATCTTGCTTCGCTCAGTTTTATTGTATTCCCACAAATGTTTATGTGAAAGAAAACCGAAGTCCTCCAAGACGAAGTCGTGAGCCAAGCCACGTACCATTGAATTACCTTTCACGCATTTTGAACAAGAGTAGAAAAGCAGGCGACTAATACAAGAATACATTTCAAAGAATGTCCCAAAGTCGTCAAAAGTTCATGATTATACCCGAGCTTACGTACTTCACAATGCTAATGCATTCCGTGAACGTGCATGTAAACAACATGGAAACAATAAAAAAGCCACAGATGGAAATGGAAAGAGAAAATTAGGATCACTAAACCATCGCTGCGAGAAAGCTAGAAGCTCAAAAAGAAGATTGCCAAAAGTAACCGAGGTGCTAAGATACGTTTGTATTTTAAAATGTGTTAAAACACAGGCATTGCAAGATCAGACGTATTCAGAGATCAAAATCACAGAACCAAGTACAATGGGTTTTCTCTGTCAAGGGATATAGAAAAAAATTCCGGTCCTTCAGTTGTTGATCCAAACAAAACGATCATCGCGGAAGCCATACTTTAAGAGCGATTTTGGCTTGCATTGTTTTTAAGCGTCGGAAGACTTGAAAATAGCCGTACACAAATGCTTGATGTGTTACCAGCGGGACCCCCGTAAAGTACGAAGGGTTGTGTTTTGCAAATGCTCGATTAAAGATACCGCTTCAACCAATGTATCTGTGTTCTGAGCAATATTTGTGTGAAAGAACATCGAATAAGTAGTAGAAGACGTGTCGAAACTTGATAGAACTTGAACTTTTTCCTGCGGGCAGAGCGTCTCCCTTTGTCGGAAACTCTGCGGCTTTGTGTAACGCGCGGCGTATACGAACAGTCGGCGTTTAACTTCGTTTTGCATGCAGTAAAGGTTCTTTATTGTCTGAGGATATTGAATTACTAATAGGATTGAGGCAAATATCACGCGAGATTAAGATACAAGATCTGTCAATGAAATGTCACGAGCATAATATCATAGAACGGGGAATCACGAATCATCAGCTACTTAGCTTTCACTCACGCCGCTTTAACAAAAGCAGGAAAGACCGGCAGGCGATTACATCGAGAATATTTGTCACTGAATACCTCGAAGTCTTCAAGGTTGATATCCAACTATCCGAGCCGTAATTGTTCGCTCCACAAGCCCGTGATGCACGCCTTTGTTGTCACGGTATTCAAACGTCTGCAGCTTCCGATAGAGATTAATTTCGTATCGACCCAGAATTTTGCGTTAAAGCTTAATGCATAGCAGTCTTGAACATATTAGTGATCAGACTTGTACATGTAGGATGCGTAACGTCTGAGATGGCTTTTTCATACGAAGTAATTTCATCATGGGAAGTGTCATGTTTTAGGCCCCGTCCACACTACGCCGGATAAATTTGAAAACGCAACTTTATTCTTACGGTTAGGAAAACGCTCTTCAAAGTGGATAAATTTGAAAACGACGGCTTTGCGTTTTGGTGTGGACGAAAAACATTTTGAAAACGGAACTTTTCGAAAACCCTGACTCACGTGGTCACGTCAAGTGGTTTCAAAGATTGTCAGGGACGTTTGTAGAGCAATAACAATACATTTGGGCCCGGAAACATTTTATCCGTTTTCCAGTGTGGACGGAAAACATTTCTTGCGTTTTCAGAGTGAAAGTTGCGTTTTTAAATTTATCCGGCGTAGTGTGGACGGGGCCTTAATGTGCTACAGCTACTTGAACATGATGCACACGCTGGGAAGATGAGATAAGGCTATTACGCTGTCTTACAGCTACTTAAGATGTCGGGTATTCCCCAGTCAATCCCATTACAAAATGACAACACAGTTCCTCCACAAAACATGTCAGCTTGAAAATTCACTCAACAAGGTTGCCAGGTTGTATAGAAAGCGTCACACAAGTACTGTCACGTGCATCGGAAAGCAATGAAAACTGGGTTGTTGCAAACGAAGAATATTCCTACGGGGCCTTCGATAATTGTTTTCTCTCAATTATTATAATACACTTTTTCGTGAATATCTGTTTGACCGAAATTAGAAGAAAAGAGGGCAAGAAAAATAAAGGGAGCTCTTGGATCCGTCATTTGCAAAAACTGACTCTGCTATAATATCTTTTGCATATAAACGCACGACAAAAGTTCCTCTCCCGGGACCCCGCGTGTCTCTATTCATTGTACTAATGACGTCACAAGCGCACTGGCCACGGGCCTGTCTTGTTTTTTTTTAGGTTCCATTGATTTGTATTTTTCAACCCTTTTAGACAAAAGGTCCTTTTTTTGTTTAGGTTCCATTGATTTGTATTTTTCAACATTTTTAGACAAAAGGTCCTTCTTTTGTTTAGGTTCCATTGATTTGTATTTTTCAACATTTTTAGACAAAAAGTCTTTCTTTTGTTTAGGTTCCATTGATTTGTATTTTTCAGCATATTTAAACAAAAGGTCCTTCTTTTGTTTAGGTTCCATTGATTTGTATTTTTCAACATTTTTAGACAAAAGGTCCTTCTTTTGTTTAGGTTCCAGTGATTTGTATTTTTCAGCATATTTAGACAAAAGGTCCTTCTTTTGTTTAGGTTCCATTAATTTGTATTTTTCAACATTTTTAGACAAAATGTCCTTCTTTTGTTTAGATTCCATTGACTTGTATTTTTCAGCATTTTTAGCAAGAAGGTCCTGTTTTTGTTCATGATTCATTGATCTATATTTCCCAGCCATATTATTTACAATGCATCTTTTTTTAGCAGGTTCCATCATTGTATATTTTTCTCTTTCTTGTTCTCTTTTTCGTTTTAGAGTATCCTCTCTTTTTCTGGAAGAAATCTGTTTCCTTGTTATTTTATGCTTTTCACTTTTCGTCAAACAACATGAGCATGAAAGAAACTGTATTTGATAGTGCACTTCATCACATGCAAACTTGTCAAGAATGATAGAATAGATTATGTTAATGAGCAACTCTACATCTACTTTCTGAAATAAATGTGGTGATTCACTTTGATCAAATGCTAATACAACAAATTTTGTTCTCCTTTTTGCTTGTTGTTGAAAAATACAACTTAGGCAGTACGTTGAAATCCACAACAGAAAGCCAGTATTATTCCTATTGTTTTGTGTAATAAGTTCATGAAGATTCTGCTTGCTTAAACTTTTGTCCTTAGACAGAACTCCTTGTCTTTTAGCAGTAAAGACAACATTAACATCAGTGCCTGCACGTATCTCTAGTTTATTTGGTAAATCACTTATCACAAGGTGTTTGTCAACATTCATTTTCCTGTAAAATGTGTTACCTTTTTCAATTACAGCACTTAATGTATCAGAATTCCAATAGCTGCAAGGTTTAATTACAGAGAAACAAATGCTATAGAAAGAAATTGCACAGCACTGCTTACATTTGCAAATAATTGCTTTACTTCTTTGCTGAACAGTTGTAGGTTCTTCACATCTGTGGCTGTTGTGTCTGTCTTCTGTTAGACAAATGTTTACTCCTTTAATTTCAAATGTAATGGCAGGCAAGTGTACATATAAAGTCTGGAAATATTCCAATAAATTGCCAACTGAACGAAGTTCAATTAATACACATTTTCCTTCAGGATGTTCCATGCCAAAACTATCTCTACTATGAGAATCAAATACTTTGAACCTGCCACCTGACAAACAAAATACAGCTACAGTACTACAGCCTATTGTCAGAATAAAGCAGCTGAAATCCTGTCTGAGCAATAAATTAAAAGCCCCAGTCAGTGTTGTACAGTAAGCAAAGCCTTCGATGGGAAAGCAAGTTCCAAACAAATTACCCACGTAACTTTCACTGTATTGCAGCTCATACTGAGTTTCATATATTGTGACCATTCCAGGTAGATCTGTCAGCAGCAAAAAATAGTCCTTAGATAATTGCGAAAGAGTGGAATACAGATTGTTCCCAGCATTCATAATTTCGCTCAAATCCTCTGATAAAGAAATAAAATTCGTGTGGTTAAATATGACAGCTGCTAGAGACATAGCTACACATTGTCGTCCAGCATTATCTCCAAATATTGCAGCATTACCTTGACTGTACGGTGCAATGATCGTTTTGTTTGGATCGACAACTGAAGGACCGGGATTTTTTTCTATATCCCTTGACAGAGAAAACGCGTAGTAATTGATTTTGTGATTTCCATCTCTGAACACAGCTGGTCTCGAAATGCTTGTCCTTGAAGTCATTCTAAAATACAAACGTACCTTAGCACCTCGTTTACTTTTGACAAACTTCTTTTTGAACTTATAGCTTTCTCGCAGCGATGGTTTATTGATCCTAATTTTCTCTTTGCATTTCTGTGGCTTTCTATTGTTTCCATGTTGTTTACGCGCACGTTCACGGAATGCATTAGCATTGTGAAGTACGTAAGCTCTGGTATAATCATGAACTTTTGACGACTTTGGGACATTCTTTGAAATGTATTCTCGTAATAGTCGCCTGCTTTTCCTGTCCTTGTTCAGAACGTGCGAAAGTTCATTCAAAGGCACTCGGCTTGGCTCACGACTTCGTCTGGGACGAGTTCGATTTTCTTTCACATAAACATTACCGGGAATACAATAGAACTGCTCAAAGCGAGATCTACCAACGACCACTTCTTCTTCAATCATGTTCCAATCTTCAAATAATAACGCCACGTTATCTGCTGCCTGTTTGATCTTCATGGCACTGAGCCAAAATGTCGCAACAACAACACAAATGCACAACAGAGTGAAACGTTGATTCCAAAGAAAAGTCAGATTTTCTGACCCTTTACTTGTATCAGCAAGAATAATACAAAGTAAAAGAATACAAAGTACCTTTAAGTTCACCTTCATACTAAACAGTTCCATATACACTATCAAGCGATTGCCAAGAATCGAAGTTGCTTCGCCGTTAATATCATTCGGGTTCTGATCTTTGCATTTGGAACCCCTTCGTTCAGCTTGTTCCTTCAAGTTCTGGACGTCAGGATCTTCGTACATTTCTGTACAGTTGTGCATAGCTATGCAGTTCATTGATAAGAACATTAATATGTTCTTTGATATGTTCACTGATATATTCATTGCTTCATTTGCGGCTTTTTTCAAAGCTTTCGAGGCTGAACGGACCAACCCAAGCCAAAACCGCTCAATGAAATTTGGTGTGGGTCTACCGCAGCCAGCGTATGCGTTTGTAAGTAGGATGAACGGTCCATAAAAGAATCCACAGAGCCAACCAAGGCAAGCAACGCACAATTCCATCGCCCACATATCTCCTTCAAAATGGCGAAACTGCTCGCCCGGCAATTCATGTGATGACAAAACGTCATCATAAATCACGTGAAAATATGAACCAATCACCGTGTGCTGATTCGTAACCCAGAAAAAAAATAAAAATAAAAATAAAAATATGACGATGATGAAGACACGCCTTCCAATCCTAGGCTCGTTGGCTTCGCCACGAGCAATTAAGAAGATGTACCTCGTATGTCTAATGAGAACATGCGAACAGACGCAGACCAAAAAACGTCTTTGAAAATCCATCTTCAAAGTTGATTTTCAACATGGACTGCATATGATAAAGTAGCTTATGAGTGGCAATCACACAAAAACAAACAAGTGAACAATCTTTCAGAAAACTTGTTCACTAGTATCACCAAACGCTCACTGTACATCATGCAAAATATGAGTTGCTGAAAAAGACCAACACCAGACTCTGACTTACTTCCTTTCACTTATCACCAAGCACTAAGTATACCAGTGATAAATAGGAACCATTGAAAAACAAAAGAGCACACTGTCACTGAACTTCAATCCCTCCAAGACCATGCAACGACTGTGCTGAATCACTACTAACAATAATATTGGCGTATAAACTAGAAAAGGATTGTAACAGGGACTCACGAATCCAACAATGCAAGTCACACAAGAAATAATGCCAGACCAAAATTGGCCAGCAGATTCAATCTGCCCTCCACTTGCCACCCTTATACAAAAGTCAAACATGTTTAAACCAAACAAGAAACTATTTTTTGTTTTCTAACTACTACTAAATATTTTCTACTAATAAAGCTATTTAATAAAACGATATTTTTTGAATGCAATTTAAGTATTTGATTGGAGAAGTGATATCAAACATTAAACACTATTAAATATTTTCTACTAATAAAACTAATCAATAAATTTATATTACATTTTATTCTTGCCTCTGACCCATTTCTACAATATCTTATTGTACACCTTGTTTAACTTACTAGCATTTTATCTGTTTCTATTGTTTTTTATTTCTTTAGCTATTTTTACTGTTGTTTTCCACTAATACAACTAAATACTAAATAAATATTACTTCTTATTTATAAAATTTGGCTTATTTCTACAATATTATACTGTAAAGTTTGTTCAAATTACAAAGATGTACCTCGTATGTCTAATGACACATGCGAACAGACGCAGACCAAAAAACGTCTTTGAGAATCCATCTTTAATGTTCATTCTCGACATGGACTGCATATGATAAAGTAGCTTATGAGTGGCAATCACCCAAAAAAAAACAAGTCAACAATCTTTGAGAAAGCTTGTTCACTACTATCACCAAATGCTCACTGTACATCATGCAAAATATGAGTTGCTGAAAAAGACCAACACCAGACTCTGACTTACTTCCTTTCACTTATCACCAAGCACTAAGTATACCAGTGATAAATAGGAACCATTGAAAAACAAAAGCGCAAACTATGTCACTAAACTTCATCCCTCTAAGACCAGGGACTCACGAATCCAACAACGGAAGTCACGCAAGAAATAATGCCAGACCAAAACTGGCCAGCAGATTCAATCTGCCCTCCACTTGCCACCCTTTACAAAAATCAAACATGTTTAAACCACAGAAGAAACAATTTTTTTTGTTTTCTAACTATTACTAAATATTTTCTGCTAATAAAGCTAATTAATAAAACGATATTACATTGCATTTATAACGTCTGACCCATTTCTAAAATATTATATTGTAAACCTTGTTTACCTTACCAACAATCTAACTGTTACTGTTATTTTGTATTTCTTTAACTATTATTATTAATATTCTTATTTTCTACTAATTACTAAATAAATATAACTTGTTATTTATAAAATCTGCCTTATTTCTACAATATCATAATATATATATATGATACAGTAGCTTATGAGTGGCAATCACTCAAAAAAAAACAAGTGAACAATCTTTCAGAAAGCTTGTTCACTACTATCACCAAATGCTCACTGTACATCATGTAAAATATGAGCTGCTAAAAAAGAACAACACCAGACTCTGACTTACTTGCTTTCACTTATCACCAAGCACTAAGTATACCAGTGATAAATAGGAACCATTGAAAAACAAAAGTTCAAACTATGTCACTGAACTTCATCCCTCCAAGACCAGGCAACGACTGTGCTGAATCACTACCAACAGGAATATTGGCATACCAAACCAAGCTCATTGGGGTACAAGACTGCGTGGGAGAGGCTTAAGAAGGAATACGGCCAAACCAAAGTCGTCATAAACGCCCACATGGATAAAATAATCAACTTGGCCCTGATCAGAGGGTCAAATTACGATAAGGTTCAAGAATTTTACGAAAGGTTAAGCAGAAGTCGATGCCCTCCAGACCCTTGGAGGTGACAGACTACGCGGATTCGTCATGACTACACCCAATAAGCTGCCACATGTCAAACCTGACCTCGTGAGAGTAGATGACGACTGGGAGGAGTGGTCTATGGATGCTTTGATTGATGGCTTACAGAAGTGGTTAAGAAGAAACAAAGTGAATGACACTGTGAAAGCTGAAGGAGACCCCCGAAAGAAGTCTGAAACACATTTGTTTACCCGGAGAGTAGATGGAAAGCAAGCGCCACATTGTATCTTCTGCACAAACAATGACCATCGGAGCGACATATGTAAGAAAGTGGACACTCTTAAGAGAAAGAACTTTTTGGCCGAGAACCTTTGTTTCAACTGTGGGTGCTCTGGACACAGGGCAAACTCTTGCCGCAGTCGCAGTTGCTTCAAATGCAAGTCCAAGCACCACACAAGCCTATGCAATAACAACGCAGACAACCATAACACTCGAGGTGGAACAGTACTAACAGGGTACTCCACTTTTGCTGAAGAGAAATCTCTTCCAGCCATCATTCCTGTCGACATTGGTGGGGAGGTTCTTTGGGCCTACCTGGACACGGGGTCTGGGAGGAATTTTATTTCCCGCAAAGCTGCAAAGAAGCTGAAGTTAACTCTGACCCGCCACGAATCCCGAGAAATTGCGACTCTAAATGGTACCAGAAATCAGTCCATGCCTGTCTTTCATGTTAAGATGAGTTCTCTCAATGGAAAGGAGCACGAAGAAATTGAACTGAGTGGTTCCAAGCTACCAGATTTTACTACAGTGAGAGGACCCGATATGAATCAGTTAAAATTCAAGTACACCCACACGAAGGACAAGAGGTTCTACATAACACTTGAGGGAGAGTATCCAATCCACCTAATCCTCGGAGACAGCACTTACAGTAGAATCAGGACGGAGGAGGTGTACAAAGGAAAGCCGGGAGATCCCATAGTTGAAGGAACAACTTTTGGATGGGTCATTCACGGAGATGACTACACAAGCAATGGCTGCATGTACATGAAAGAGACAGAGAGAGACGAACGACTACAAGAAATTGTACAGTCAGTTGGGTGTTGAAGACTGGGGAGAGAACAACCAACTTGACATACTGAGTGACTTCAGAGAAAACATAACCAGAAAGGAAGATGGCAGATATGAAGTCCAGGTCCCATGGATCCCCGGGAGCACATTATCAAACACAAACGAGCAGCAAAGCAGGAGATGCCTAAGTAATATCAACAGGAAACTGAGCCAGAATGGGAAGCTGAAAGAAGAGTACAACAAGATAATAGAGGGCCGAGAGGTGTTGTGGAGGTACCTGAACGGCCAACGAGACAACGTGTGTTCTACTTGCCCCACAAACCAGTCGTAAGGCAGAATGCAACAACAACCAAAGTCAGGATGGTCTTTGACGCTAGTGCAAAACCACACCCATTAGCGAACAGTATTAATGACTGCATGTTCACTGGGCCTCCATTACAGCCTCTCCTCTGGGACATTATGATAAGAGCACGAATGTCAACCAATCTACTGCTAGCCGATATCCAGAAGGAATTCCTCCAAATAGGAGTGAAAGAAGAAGACAGGGATGCTTTCTGCTTCTTGTTTGATATCAACAGCCAAGAAAAGCAATTGAGATTTGCTCGAGTACCATTTGGAGCAGAAGCGAGCCCTTTTCTGCTCGGGGCAACGCTGCAGTACCACCTCGACCAACAAGAACCAGAATTCGAAGAAATTGTGACAGCGCTGAAGGAGGACACCTATGTGGACAACCTAATGAAGAGTGGGGAGAAACTTGAAGATCTATCAAGGTTCAAGAAAGAAAGTAATGCCATTTTAGAAAGCGCCAGATTTCCTGTTCACAAATAGGAATCAAATGTGAAAGTGAGAACATGCCAAATCCAAGCAAGGTTTTAGGTCGTGTGTGGGACAAACGAGAAGACACTTTGACGTTACACGTGTCCAACTTCACTGAAGATAAGCCAGTCACTAAGAAGACCATCCTCAGCCATCTAGAAAGCATATACGATCCTCTTGGCGAGCTCTCGCCCACCACAGTGGAAGGAAAGCGAATCTACAGAGGCTTGCGATGAAGAGTGGATGGAATAGCGAGGTATCTGCCCCCCTGAAAGCCCAATGGCTCAGGTGGACAAAACAGTGATGTGAAAGTACCAAGGAGCGTAGCTGGAAACATGGGCAACTTTAAAGCTGTACACCTCCACATATTCGCAGATGCTAGCAAGCTACAATCAAATGCAAAAGTAGTTGAGACTGCATATTTTGAGCAATTTATCGGCTTTTAAGTTTTGTTGATTTCTGCCCCCCCCCCCCCCTCCCCCCGTCTCAATGTTGTTCGGGTCTGAAATCTCGTTGTGCGATACTTTGTGGAGAGAAATCTCTAAGCTTATTTTTGGCCGAACTTGAGTGAACGATCATCACAATTCAATCGTTATCTGAGTGCATCAAAATATCACAGAAACGAGACATGGAAGACATTCAACCGTATTTATCAGAACTAGAGGGTTGGGATGATGGTCAAAATTTTTCATCTGAACCAAGCACATCATCGCCCATTGGACAGGCATCTGAAGTGAGACACATAAATAATGTGACTGACTAGCGAGAAACTGAGATACTGTCTGTGCGATGACGAGTATTCAATTTTAGCTATCAGATTCCCGCAGAGGCGCAGAAAGACATTCCACCGTGCCCAAAATGCTTCTCTAAGCTTATTTTTGGCTGAACTTGAGTGAACGATCATCACAATGTCCAGCAAATTCATATCCATAAAGATTTCAACGGTCTACCATGGTCTACCATCTAAACAAAAGATTATTTACATAATTCCTTTTGTTCTCATGGTAGACCGTGGTAGACTGTGGTAGACCGTTGGTTTTCCGTCAAAACAGCTTTTTCTCCCGGCCAATTAGCTTTAAAATAGTGACAGTTCATTGAACAAGACCTAACATACACGAAGAAGCCTTCATAGTGTTTTTTTGGAGCCGTATTTGTGGCAAACATACCATCAATTAATAACACACCGGAAGTAATATTGTACTAGTCTTATCCCGTCATTTCCGGAAATTTCAAATTTGATACAATTTGGAACATTGAGAGCTAGTCGCTCCACCTTCAAAGAACCATGGGACTTATTTTTCCTAATAGAAGATAACACAGTGATGAATCACCCCAAAAATCGCCTTTCATAATTGAAAAACCAGGCTCTGAGCCAGCATTTTCGACACATAACTTTCAGACAATCAAATGCAAAAGTAGTTGAGACAGTGCATATTTTGAGCAATTTATCGGCTTTTAAGTTTTGTTGATTTCTGCCCCCCCCTCCCCCCGTCTCAATGTTGTTCAGGTCTGAAATCTCGTTGTGCGATATTGGATAATCAACATTGAAACGGGAGGGGGGAACAACCCAAGTTAAATAGCAGTAGGGATGTAACTGAAGAATGCAAGCCCATCAAAGAGACAGTCTTTCACACGCAAGAAAACAAGCCAGATGAGTGGGATGCACTGTTGGACAGAAACACCTTGGCACACCCTGAGAGTAACTGCATGGATGTTGAGGTTCGTCCATAACTGCCAAGCAAGACAAAACAAGCTTGTGAGAAGTTCCGGACCAATAGGAACTGCAGAGATCATGACAGCAAGAAACTAAAACATTTTCCACCAAGCCATACGGAACCGCACCAACCAGTGTCATGCCGACGTTCAGGACGGAGGGGAGCAGACCATTTGAAGTAACCGGCGTGGACTTCACAGGTCCCTTGAGTTACAAGATCACCAAGAAAGAACAAGGAAAGTGCTATGCACTCACCTTCACTTGTGCATCCTCGAGGGCAGTTCACCTGGAACTGACAAAGAGCCAGACGGCAGAAGAATTCCAAAGGAAGCTCAACGCTTTCATCTCCCAAAGGATAAGACCACGACTCATTATCTCAGACAACGCCGATGTCTTCAAGGCTACAGCTAGCTGGATAAAGGCCATAAGGAAGAGCGAGAAGTTGCAAGACTACCTTGCAAATCAAGGCATCCAGTAACAGTTTAACCTGGCAAGATCTCCCTGGTGGGGAGGCATCTACGAGAGATTAATCAAGGAAATTAAGAAGACCCTTTACAAGACACTTGGACGGTCATGTCTCTCCTTTGAAGGTTTGGAATCAGTCATCATAGACATTGAAGGAAACCTAAACAACCGCCCACTGACATATGTGGAGACCGAGGTACTTACTCCCAATGTAATCATCTGGGGCAAAACGCTTATCCCATCGATGACAGAAGGCAATGAAAATGAGTTGCAGTATACCCTGACTAAAGCCGGTATACTACTAAATATTTTCTACTAATAAAGCTAATTAATCATAGACATTGACGGAAACCTAAACAACCGCCCACTGACATATGTGGAGACCGAGGTACTTACTCCCAATGTAATCATCTGGGGCAAAACGCTTATCCCATCGATGACAGAAGGCAATGAAAATGAGTTGCAGTATACCCTGACTAAAGCCGGTATACTACTAAATATTTTCTACTAATAAAGCTAATTAATTAAACGATATTACATTGCATTTATAACCTCTGACCCATTTCTAAAATATTATATTGTACACCTTCTTTAACTTACCAATAATCTAACTGTTACTGTTATTTTTTGTCTTTATCTATTATTATTAATATTGTTATTGTCTACTAATTACTAAATAAATATTACTTCTTATTTATAAAATCTGGCTTATTTCTACAATATCATAATATACATATGATACAGTAGCTTATGAGTGGCAATCACCCCCCAAAAAAACAAGTGAACTTTCTTTGAGAAACCTTGTTCACTACTATCACCAAATGCTCACTGTACATCGTGCAAAATATCAGCTGCTGAAAACGTCCAACACCAGACTCTGACTTACTTGCTTCCACTTATCACCAAGTACTAACTGTACCAGTGATAAATAGGAACCATTGAAAAACAAAAGCGCAAACTATGTTACTCAACTTCATCCCTCCAAGACCAGGCAACGACTACCCTGAATCACTACCAACAGGAATATTGGCATATAAACTAGAGAAGGGTTGTAGCAGAGACTCACGAGTCCAACAATGCAAGTCATGCAAGAAAATATACCAGACCAAAACTGAGCAGCAGATTTAATATGCCCTCCACTTGCCACCCTTTCACAAAAAAAACATGTTTAAACCACAGAAAAAACTATTTGTTTTATTTTCTAACTACTATTGGAGTAGTACTAAGAGAGTAGTTTTTAAATGGGAATTGAGTTTCCCCCTACTACCATCCCTCCTTTCAATTAGTTATGTTCTTTATATTAAGTTTTTTTGGATTTTTTTGCATTTAAGTATTTGATTGGAGAAGTGATATTAAACATTAAACACTATTAAATATTTTCTACTAATAAAACTAATCTATAAATTTATATTACATTTTATTTATAGCTTCTGACCCATTTCTAAAATATTATATTGTACACCTGGTTTAACTTACTAACATTCTATCTGTTTCTTTTATTTTTTATTTCTTTAGCTATTTATATTGTTATTTTCTACTAATACAACTAATTACTAAATAAATATTACTTCTTATTTATAAAATCTGGCTTATTTCTACAATATTATAATGTAAAGTTTGTTCAAATTAAGAAGATGTACCTTGTATGTCTAATGAGAACATGCGAACAGACACAGACCAAAAAACCTATTTGAGAATCCATCTTCAATGTTGATTCTCGACATGGACTGCATATGATAAAGTAGCTTATGAATGGCAATCACCCAAAAAAAAAACAAGTGAACAATTTTGAGAAACCTTGTTCACTACTATCACATTTACTAACATTCTATCTGTTTCTATTATTTTTTATTTCTTTAGCTATTTGTATTGTTATTTTCTACTAATACAACTAATTACTAAATAAATATTACTTCTTATTTATAAAATCTGGCTTATTTCTACAATATTATAATGTAAAGTTTGCTCAAATTAAGATGTACCTCGTATGTCTTAATGAGAACATGTGAACAGACACAGACCAAAAAACCTATTTGAGAATCCATCTTCAATGTTGATTCTCGACATGGACTGCATATGATAAAGTAGCTTATGAATGGCAATCACCCAAAAAAAAACAAGTGAACAATTTTGAGAAACCTTGTTCACTACTATCACCAAATGCTCACTGTACATCGTGCAAAATATCAGCTGCTGAAAAAGACCAACACCAGACTCTGACTTACTTGATTTCACTTATCACCAAGCACTAAGTATACCACTGATAAATAGGAACCATTGAAAAACAAAAGCGCAAACTATGTCACTCAACTTCATCCCTCCAAGACCAGGCAATGACTGCGCTGAATCACTACCAACAGGAATATTGGCATATAACGTAGAGAAGGGTTGTAACAGGGACTCACGAGTCCAACAATGCAAGCCACGCAAGAAATAATGCCAGACCAAAACTGGCCAGCAGATTCAATCTGCCCTCCACTTGCCACCCTTATACAAAAAACATGTTTAAACCAGAGAAGAAACTATTTTTTTGTGACTGGAAATCTGTTCTTTGATGCTGTTACTATAAAAAATATTGTGCATTACAACACCCCAGAAATACGGGTGCTCAAAGACAGATTGATGCCAACTTGATGCAACATGACAACGGGCTTGTTTATTTGAGCAATAGGTTTAATAATCATCCTTCATATATAGGTATTAGTTATTGCAGTAAATTTTAGTTAAGAATTCGTTGTTTCCCTGTAATAATCGATGTTAGTTATTACCGTTAATTTAGTTAATAATTAGCTGTTTCGCTGTTTTGTGTTTTAGTAACACCCCTGTTATTATTACTGTCATTTTCTATAAATATTACTTCTTATTTATAAAACCTGGCTTTTTTCTACAATATTAGTGTGTTCAACGTAGGAGAACACAACCCTGATCTTGACTGTTGTGGGTTCCGTGGGGTCAATGGGATACCTGTCACATGCTTTTCGCAGGCGGGAGAAATAGAGATTTTTCAATCTTGTTCCAAATCTGCACGATTTTGAATAATTATCATGCACACGCAGCTATTTCAAGCTCAAATGGTGGCAAGATTGTCACGGGCTCGCAACGTTTTACCTCATGCTTCACGGTCTTGGGACATTTGAATTCTTCAGTAAGTGCATTCATTTTTCAAACTTCATGCGATGTTTCTTAAACATTTCATCGGTGCAACTTGTCAAAGCCTTATCAGTGTTTACTGTTGTGTTATCTAATAGTAGTTAATTATGCATGCACGCTCGAGATAAAACAGTCTGTAATAAAGTACGCTTGAATAAAGACCTTGGAGAATACAACATGGTGTCAGCAGTGGGATAAACAATGTCGACAAGCAGTACATCAAGAACAGGCAGTACAAACGCGGCACCAACTGAACGTGTTGCCACAACAAGCACAATAATACCGCCTGAGAAATTTGATTTCTCGCAGCCCGAAAGCTGGCCGAAATGGATACGCAGATATGGACGATATCGCGTGGCATCTGGATTGTACCTGAAAGATGAAGCAATCCAAGTCAACTCCTTGTTGTATACCATGGGCGACGAGGCCGACGATGTATTGGCGAGTTTCATCTTCGACCCACCCGATGACCAAGACAAATATGACAAGGTAAAAGAAAAATTCGACAACCACTTTGTTGTACGCCAAAATACCATCTACGAACGAGCAAAGTTTAACCAACGAATACAAGGCCCGGATGAGCCAGTCGATTCCTTCATCCCGGCATTATATTGCCTCATGGAACACTGTGAGTACGGCACTCTCAGAGATGAAATGTTACGTGACCGCCTGGTGGTTGGCTTGAAAAATGCAAAATTAAGTGAAAAGCTCCAGCTAGATGCTACTCTAAGCCTACCAAAAGCAGTCAACATGGCCCGCCAGAACGAAAGTGTGCATAAACAACAAGAGATAGTCCGAGGTGCAACCACCACAGGAGACCAGAAGCCTGCCAACGTCGACGCCGTACGAACATCCAGGTTTAGGAGGAAAGAGCAAAACGATTTCGAAAGAAAGGACGCCAGGACGTCTACTACAAAGTCTCCTTACAAGTCCCCAACTCACGGTAGCCAGAGATGTGGAAATGCCTTCCACAAACGACAAATGTGCCCGGCGCGAGACGCCACATTCCACAACTGTGGCGCGAAAGGACATTTTGCAAGACTTTGTAAATCCAAAAAGCTTAACGAGATTGAAGTTGTCGATTCGGATAGCGAATTGGAAGGCACAGAAATATTTCTCGGAGAAATATCTGACGACAAAACTCAGCAAAAAGCATGGGCGACCAACGTGGCGGTGAATGGAAAATTCATCAAATTCAAGCTTGACAGCGGGGCAGATGTGAGTGTTATCTCAAGTGAATTGTTCAAAGCGTTGCCGACAGAGAAGCAAAACGGACTGAAAAACGCTGATAAGAAGCTCTATGGTCCCTGTCGCTATGAACTGCTCTGTAAGGGGAAATTCTTGGCCTCGTTAACACATCGTGGCAAGTCATGCGAGGAAGACATATATGTCATTGACAATCTCGACCAACCCCTGCTGAGCAGACCTGCTTGTTGCGCTCTGGGCATCATCGCAAAAGTCGAAGAAATTGCCTCAGCGAGCGGAGGGCGCTACCGCAAGGAACACCCCAAGCTATTTCAAGGTCTTGGCTGCCTGCCGTGCGAGTACGACATCAAACTCGACCCGATGGTGAAGTCATTCGACCTGACAATGCCACGCCATGTCCCCATCCCTATGCTACCCGCAGTGGAAGAACTGCATCGCATGGAACAGCTGGGCGTCATTGAGAAAGTAGATCAACGAACAGAATGGTGTTCGCCAATGGTAGTCGTACCTAAGAGCAATGGCAAGGTGCGAATTTGTGGAGACTTTATTCAACTCAACAAAGCGGTGCAACGGGAAAACCACCCCATGCCAACGACAGAGCAGACGCTCGCTAAGCTGGCTGGAGCCAAGATTGTAACGAAGTTAGATGCCAATTCGTGATTTTGGCAGCGTAAACTCAGCAAAAGGTCAAAGTTGCTCACCACGTTCATCACCCCCTGGGGCAGATATTGTTACACCAGGCTCCCATTTGGTATTTCCTCAGCACCAGAGCACTTCCAACGGACAATGCAACGGATCCTAGAAGGGCTCGAAGGAGTCGTATGCCAAATGAACGACATTCTGGTCCATGGAGCAACCATCGAGGAGCATGACGAACACTTGGAAGCAGTCTTAAAGCGACTGGAAGAAGCCAATGTTACCCTAAACCCAGAGAAGTGCCTGTTTGCCCAGGAAAGTGTGTCGTTCCTCGGCCAACTTGTGGGTAAAAATGGCATCCAAGCAGACCCTGCCAAGGTGGAGGCAGTCAACCGAATGCCGCAGCCCACCAATGTAGCGGAGATGAGGCGTTTCCTCGGAATGGTCAACCAGCTGGGAAAGTACATACCCAACCTGGCCGAGAAAAGTCAGCCCCTCAGAGATCTCCTAAGTGAGAAAAATGCCTGGATCTGGGAATCCAAACAGCAAGAGGCATTCGATAGAATCAAGATGGACCTAAGCTCTGCACCAGTCCTCGCCATCTATGACCCGAACCTCGAGACGTGCGTAACAGCTGATGCTTCATCTTATGGTCTGGGTGCTGTCCTTCTTCAGAAACAGACCGGCGGAGATTTGAAGCCAGTGGCCTACATTTCACAAGCATTGACGTCAACAGAGCAGCGCTATTCTCAAATAGAAAAAGAAGCTTTGGCGACGACTTGGGCATGCGAGAGGCTGTCGGATTACCTCCTTGGAAAGACCTTCCACGTTGAAATCGACCACAAGCCACTCGTGCCACTCCTGGGTTCCAAAAACCTGGATGAAATGCCTCCACGCATCCAGAGGCTACGCCTGAGACTCCTCAAGTACCAATTTACAATCTCCCATGTCCCGGGTAAAAACCTTGTGTTAACAGACACCTTGTCCCGAGCTCCACTGAAGGCCAACCAGGGCAGATTTATGCAAGAGGAGATTGACCTCTATGTGGACAGCATCCTAGCCCAACTTCCAGCATCGGATAAACGGCTCCAGGAGATCAAAGCCCGACAAGAAGAAGACGAAGTATGCCGCAAACTGGCGGAGTATTGCGAGGACGGTTGGCCTGACAGACATCGTGTACCAAGTGCAGTAAAGCCCTACTGGCCAGAGAGAGACGAAATCAGCCAAGTACATGGACTCCTACTTAAAGGAAGTCGGATCATAATTCCCTCGACCACGAGGCTCGACATGCTGGATTGCATTCATTCAGCACATCAAGGCATCACCAAGTGCCATCAACGCGCGAAGACCTCAGTATGGTGGCCCGGACTCAGCAAGCAAGTCGAAGACATGGTGAGAAGCTGCCGGAAGTGCATAGAGCAGCAGAATCCCCGACCGGAGCCAACGATCCCGTCCGCGATACCAGAACGTCCCTGGCAAGTCATTGGAACCGACCTGTTCTATCTGAAGGGTATCCAGTACCTGTTAGTCGTGGACTACTTTTCTCGGTACGTGGAAGTTTCACCCCTGTTGTTGTCCCAGACATCACCTGAGATCGTTCGTGCCCTGAAATCCGTGTTCGCGAGACATGGAATACCAGAGAAGGTAAGGTCCGACAATGGACCCCAGTACGACGCTGCTGTCTTTGCAAAGTTCGCAAAAGATTGGGACTTCAACCACGTGACAAGTTCTCCAAAGTATGCTCAGAGCAATGGAGAAGTGGTTAGAGCGGTAGACAGTGAAAAATTTCATAACCAAAGCAGAGGATCCAGCAAAGGCCTTGCTAGCTTACCGCTCAACACCGTTAGAATGCAACCACAGCCCAGTTGAGCTGTTATTTGGCCGAAAGATTCGCTCCAACATTCCAACCATCCCATCACAGCTCCAGCCGCAGTGGCCTGACCTGGCAAAGTTGAGAGCATCAGAAGAAGACAGCAAGGTGCAACAATGTGCCTACTACAATGCCCACCACCGCACTCGTCCCTTAGCACAGTTGCAGCCAGGAGGAAAGGTGTGGGTACGTGACATGAAGGTGCCAGCAACCATCAACCATCAAGATTCTACACCTCGTTCGTACATAGCAACTACTCCAAGTGGAACAACTCTTCGTCGTAATCGCCGTGACCTGATTCCACTAAACCCTTGTGCGAGCGACACCACAGCACCTACTTTGACGCCTCTATTGTCGCAGTCATCACCACAAGCCGCCTTCCAACGACCAGTGCAAAGCCAACCAACGGCCTCCCAAACCAGCGAGAAGCCACCCATAGTCACACGATCGGGAAGAGCGATTAAACCTCCACAAAGACTTGATATCTGACTCACCCAAGATGTGACAATCGATATCAGAACATTGAACTTAGGGCTTCCAGCATTATATTAGTTTTTGTTTGTTAGGTTTTGTTAAGGTTGTTTTCATGATTCGCATTATTTACTGATTGCAAAGAGGAGATGTTGTGTTATCTAATAGTAGTTAATTAGTTTATAGTTAATAGTTTTTATGATTATGCGTGCACGCTCGAGATAAAACAGTCTGTAATAAAGTACGCTTGAATAAAGACCTTGGAGAATACAACATTTACTACTCCAAGAGCATGTGGAAAGCTCGACGTCGGCGGCCGAACTACAATAAGTGACTGAAAACCTTTGCTGCCGCCCTGCTATGAAATGATGTCCTCGAGTTTGCCTCACAACAAAGCAGGTCAACCGAGCCATTGTGCTCTGACCCATAGCAGTCTCAAACCTAATCAACCAATCCATTGTGCTCTGACCCATGGCGGTCACAAATACAAACCAAATGAATCAAGGCATTGTACTCAGTGGCCATTGCGCCAAATGACTCGTGGTGGTCACAAACCAAACAAACCGAGTGATTTTGCTCAGTGGCCATTGTGCCAAATAAAGAGTCAAATCGATACTGGGCTGATCAGTGCTGATTGTAGTTCACAAGATAATGAGGCTTTGACAAGTTGTTATCCTTGTGAGAGTATCGAAAACCAAATAAATGGTTATAGTGTAACTATTTCTGAAAAGTGTAAGGTTGAAGCTCATAAGAAACGAGTGAATTGCCAGAGAAAAAGGGACAGGGAACCATCTCAAGTTCGTGTTAAAAGAATTCTAAAGGCACTCAGGAAAAGAAAGTCAAGGAATAGATTAAAGTCGTTTGTAAGACAACATCTTCCAGACAGTTCTTTCATCAGTAGTTTGTGTAAAAATTACAAAACTTGGAACCTCTGGTATACCACTGATCATTTTTATAGTAAATTTGTTTTTTACATGAAGAAACAGAAATTTGAAACTAGGAATTCTACTTGTAACTGCAGACAAACACATATCGATGTGCCAGATAGCTTTCCTGAAATTCATGATCGCAATTCAAGATTAAATGAAGGTATGTCTCCTGAGAATGGTGTTAGTCATGATCTACCATGGAATCGTTTGACAGAAAGACTTCGTCTGATAGGACTGATACCACATGATGTAGTTGGATCTGGGGATTGCTTCTTCAAATCAGTTTCACACCAACTGTACAGGACTGCTGACTTGCATCTTGAAATTCGTATGGCCGGAAGTAGCCATTTACAGTTACCCAGAATTGTATATTGAAAGCATTTCTGATGATAATTGGAATAACTATATTCAGCAAATATCAAAACAAGGCACGTGGTGTGATAACATCATCATGCAAGCTGTGGCCAACGCATATAGCTGTGCCATTCATATCACAGAATCCAATGTAAATGCACTTCAAGGGACAATCATAACTCCTGTTGCTGATCAGGAAGGACGAAAGACAATATTTATTGGATATATAAATGAATTGCACTGTTTCGACATTGACCGACAGAAATAGCATAAAAACAAACTCAAATGCTTAAAGAGAAAGTTAGTAGAAACCAATGAAAAAAGACACTATAGACTTCTTAAGCAAAGACGGCGTGAGAAGAGTCAAATATACAGAAACAGCTAATGAAAGGGCAAGCAAATGTGCACATAGGAGAGAGAATGATAACAACGTAACTGTTGACAAGCAAGAAGAGAGACTTGCAAATAGGAAAGCCTGTTATAGAAAGTCCGAAGCAGTTCCTGGGGGTCCAGTTCATGAACAAAAACAGGCACAATAGAGTACAGTATGGGGATACCTGGAAGTCGTTGTCTAGCAAAAGCATTTTCCTTCCAAGTAAACAGCAAGGAGCTGCAGGTGAAATTCTGTCAAGCTGACTTGGCTTTATTGGAATACGATGTGATAAAAACCCGCATTTATTGGAACAATTATGTAAAGCTTGTGCGAACAAAATCAGTAACGCCAATGTGCCTAACCCCAAGTTCGCAGCACCACAACAAGGAGATGCAGCGCCGTTTCGGTGGTGAGCTTGGAACAACAAAATCCAGCATGAACAGGACATGGAAAAGCAATGCAGCAGCTGGCCCAAAGAATAAGTACGAGTACAAAGAATGTCACCAATGTGGAGTTGAAGCACATATATGTGCATCTTTCATGGAGATGTAAGGAATGAGTAAACCAGATGGTGGGTACAACAGTTGGGTGTAATAATTGTTTCATAAATGTGATGTTATGAAATTAAATTGTACTTTGTTACACCTGGGAAATCCTAAGCCTGGCCTTCCCCACAATGCACATCCCATTCTTAGCTAAATGTGTAATACATTAAAAAATGTATGAAATTAGATGAAATTTTCATCTGTTGAAGATATATTAATTGCTTGCTGCATGTCCATAATATAATTTGCATCCTGTAATATTACTCAATACAGACAAACCTTCTTTCATCCTTCCGGATACTTGTTGGTAAATCAACACAGGGGAAGTAGCTCCTTGACATATGTGAGTCCTTCATTGACAAGTACGTTTTTGAGGCAGAAACCATCGACTCCCTGGTGCAGCAAACCCACCAGCTAGAAATGGCATCTCCACTACAAGTGCAGATTTGAAGGCTGCGACAGGACCTACGTATACTATTCTGCACGAGTAAGGTATTACACTTCTCAAAACAATATGGGTCAGATGTGTGCCACAACTGGGCATACGATTGCATGGAATGCTAACGCCCGGAACTATGCGTTAATAACAAACAAGAAAGAACATGCATTAAATTCCCCCTCCCTCTCCCTCTCCCCCTCCCGTGTCCCATTCACGCTAAGAGGGCCTGCTCGCAGACTAATTCTGAATGAAATAATCTCTTTTAATTTGTATTATGCAGTCATGAAATCAATTTCCACCATTCTGTTAATGAGTGTGGAGGACAAATACGGGATGAATATGGCTATTTCTACTGTCGTGCAGATTGTGCAAATCTTCAGCACCAAAGCTACAAGGAACAGGTAACTGTAAAATAATTCAAAATATTGCTGCTGAAATACTACAAACTAGAAAAACAGAACAAAAATAATGATGTAAAGAAGGATAAACATATAACTAGTAAGGAAAATTTCACTAACTGTATATTCAACGAAAAATGTCTATTTTCATTAGACACGAAAGAAAAACCCACCCTGACTTTGTTCCTTATCATGACAACACACCTGAAAGCTCAGAAGCTCCAACCGACCATCTGTACAATTACCACTGTGCAAAGCTAAGATTTGGTTTGATCTTGCTGGAGTTCAACGATGCTGTTCAAGAGGGAGATGGACAAAGACTACATGACCTGTACAATATAGCTTTGCTGTTGTATAAGAGTGGAAAGCATCACAAGTATGCTTATGTTGTGCTACTTCATCTTGTCAAGCTTGCAGCACTCTACACTGAATTTGAGGCTTTCCAACTCCAGTGGAATCGTTTCTTTAACAAATATGGCCTAACCTTTTCAATAATTATCACTACATTATATGAACACAGTTGTGAGCTACAGTGAGTGAAAACTGTTGTATTTTCCTAGTATGTAATTCACAAAATGAATTTTTGATGTAAATGCAATGTCTTGCAAACGCTAAGCAAAAGATAAAAAACAATGCATACTTGCAGAAAAAATATTTTAACTATCATAAGTTCTATATTACTCAAATTTTACTTTCAGATTAACATCACCATACTGACTTCTTGTAAATTCAACCACATGGTCAAATTACTACAATGTAAATGTATGTAAGTGTAAAAAAATACATACATTTTTCAGAATGTATCATCCTCAACTTCCACTGAAACATCCGAATCAAAATCTTCGAAGACATAATCTTGGGGTGGGGGGAGCTTGGTTAGATCTTGTTCATCTCTTCCAAAGAGGTCCACCATTGCACAAAGACTGGGGATGTCTTCAAAAATCTCATGAAATACCTCTAGAATCTTGAGTGCATGGTACACCATAAACACAGGAATAAGCTCGGTGATGTCCATTACTGTGAATATGCAGTGACATCTTTCGACAAGATCAGCAACCATCTGATTACCATAATCGAGAGGGACATTCTGGTTCAGAAGCTTTAATGTGGGCAAAATCATGCTCACCACCTCCTTTAAAGCATCTCTCAAATCCTTCTTGTCAGACTCCGATACTGGCCAGCTATATGTGGATGACTGTGCCAATGGGGCTACACCTTCTTGAACAATTTCAAACAAAGGGGGTGTAGCCAAGCAACCACTGCCCATGCATTTGCACACTTGCACACAACTGTTACAGCAGGCATGTGCTGGACGTATTGGCTGTATATGGTTATCAAATGGTTTGTAAGCAGAAACTCTGTAGCATCCAGCTGTTTTGACACAATCCTTCACAGCTGCTTCACAAAAACTCAATTGACATCAGCATGTCTGTTGTCTCTACCGGCACAACTCGATTCTTGATGATAATCGAGCATGTTCCGTGCTGGTCCCCAGTGCACAACATATCTCACATCCGGAAAGTTTACTCCCATGCTCAGTGCTGAACTTGCAATGGCTACTCGCTTTTTCCCACAGCCTTAAAAGAACCCACAAGTCGCTCTTTGTACTTTGGCATTGTCAATGAATGATAGATGCCAAATAGGCAATTGTCAGCATTCTGACAATCCCTAGGAAAATATGCAGCTTTCCCAAGCTTGAACAAGAAAAAGTTGATCAGGCTACCAATGTCAGTTAAAGCTCCATTGCAAAAAACAATAGTTTTAGGGGTTTCACACCCTCTCTTCCACCAATTTTACAAGCCATGCAAGTTTGTCAAATTTTTCATCCTTTTTGCATTTGCACACCGATATCCTCAAATTCTGGCAGTTGGGACTGATGATCAGCGTCTTTGGATCTTTTAAGGCAAGTTGTGTGACAATGGTCATTCTAGTTGTTTCATCAGCAGTGCCAGTCAGTGCAAGCATTGAGTGTGCCTAAAATATTTATTTAATATTTCAATTATAATCTTTAATAGTTACTTATAAAATTAGTATGCCGACTTATAACTGAAGAAGAGGAAGAGATGAATATTACAGCGTAGACAGGCGTTGATAATTACCTTTTTTGCAAAATGACCGTAAAGTGGCAAGTCTGGAAAATGCTTCGCGAAAGGCCCCAGGTCCTCATTGCTTTCCTTGTGACCTAAAAGTAAACAAAAGAAAAACATGTACAGCACGGTTTAGAGGGTTAGGGTAATTTAGACAAAAATGTTTCGAACCCAAAAGAATGTCTACCTTTCCCTTGTCCACATCTCAACAGTATGAGCTTCGTCCATGGTAATTGCCACCATAGCTTTGTGCAGTGAAGACTCAGGTTCTTTAAGAAGCCCTAGCACTCTTTTCTGAAGCACGCTCTCAGCCGATCCAAAGATTAGTTGGAATTTTCCAGACCTCAAATCGTCAGAGGAAGCATCGACAATATCTACAGCCGTGATTCCAAGACCTTCAGCCTCCCTAATTTGATCTTGCACTATGCTTTTTAGAGGACAAATTACTAAAACTGATCCTAGACATTTTTTGTCCTCCTTGCTTACAAGAACTAGAAGCTGGAAAATGAAGCTTTTGCCATATCCCATCAGCAATAACGTGAGAACGTCGCGCCTGTCCAATAAACTGTACAATGCCTCACATTGCTCTTTCTTGACCTCCACAGAAAACCCTAATTTCTTCAATGATTCCTGAACGTCAGATAAAATAGTCGATCTCTCACTAAATTCCGCCATCTTGATTTTTTCTGACAGGATTTATGACGTCAGCACAATTGGCCAATGAGAGTCGTGCGTCCAGAATTTGGACGCAGAGTACTCGAAGAACAATAGAGCGCCTGCAGGCCCTCTTTCCCTTTCTCCCCCTCCCCCTCCCCCCCTGCATCCCATTTCACGCTAAGAGGGCCTGCTCACAGGCTACCCCATCCCTGAATGTCAACCCCAAGAAATGGATGCTATTCAGCAACAACTCTCTCAGCAGGCTGGTACAATGCCTTGGCCAACAGTAGATAATGAACCCATAAATGAGTATCTCACTCCTTTCCTGGCAACATTGGCTTTCCCAACGTTGTTTCCAGATGGTAAAGGTGATCCTACCAATCCGTCATTATGCCGAGATATACCACTTGGAGAAAGAGTGAAACACCTTCTGAAATTCGGAGAAAACAAAAATGGAAAATGGCTATATCGCTTTGCTTTGCACCCTAGGTTTGCTTACTGGGCATTGAATATGATACAGAGGAAACGTATTCTACAACAAACAGGCATGTTCCTGAAACAAAACCCAGGAGAAGCACATTTGACTCTTGAAGAACTGCGTCAGATGGCTGCTAATAATAACACAAAGGTGTTCATATCAAAGATATCACGCTATCTTGGCAACATTACTGGTTCTAATGCCAATTGGCACAAAGCTAAAGAAGATTTAAAAGAATTTCCCATGATGGAACTCCAACATTCTTTTTCACATTCTCATCTGCAGATATGCATTGGCCTGAACTCCATGCACTGTTTGGTACTAGCTCATTTGGTAGTTCAGCCAACAACAAACACCAGAATGTAATTAACAATCCTCATATTACAGACTGGTTCTTCACACAACAATTAGAAAGTTTCATTAAATACTGTTTGTACAATTCACTGGGTGCCAAGTGGCATTGGTACAGATTTGAGTATCAAGCCAGGGGAAGTATACATTGTCATGGTGTAGCAAAACTTGAGAATGATCCAGGGTTATGCAAATTGCCTGAAACAGCCCTCAGGAGGCTACTTAGCTGAGATGTCCATTGCTAAAGCTGATCAAACAAATATACCAAAACTCAATCAAGAGATTCTTGAGGGAAAAGACGCTTCCAAAGAAGTCTGTCAGTATGTTGACTGGTTACTGTCTACATATAATCCAAACCCACCTGATAATGGAGCCTGGGAAAAACCCTTGATTCATCCCTGTCAAAGACGTCACAAAGACACACTAGATCCTCAAGACTTTCATGATGATTATGTTGATTTGTTGAATACAGTGCAAAGGCACACCCGCTGTAGTGCAAACTATTGTCTTAGAAAGAAACAGAATGAAACTGAACTGAAATGCAGTTTTAAGTTTCCAGGACTTTGTCCCACAACAAGGCTGGAATTTGAACCCATTCATACAAAGGATGGAAATACACAATACAAAGCAAAGGTGATAACAAAGAGAAATGATGTGAGGCTCAATAATCACCAGCGTCTGCGGCTGCAAGGCTGGAGAGCAAACTGTGACATTCAAGTGGTAGTTGATTATCATGCGTGTGTGGAATACCTTGCAAAATATGCATCCAAAGGTGAACCAAAGTAACCTGTAATGAAGCTTGCATTTAATTCCATTGTTTGTAATTGTAACAACAGTAGCAACTCAACAAAACTGATATAAAAGGTGATCTTGAAATCATTTGGGCAACATGACTTTTCTGCACAAGAGACCATGCACCATCTAATGTCTCTGAAACTAGTGAGCTCATCATTCAATGTAGTACCTATCAGTCTGAATGATTCACATAGAATCAAACCTAAGATACCAGATGGGGATAATGCAACAAATGTCTCGCTACTTGATACCTATGCTCAGCGTGAAAAGTATGCCAACATAGTCCCTGAAATAATGGCCTTAAATTTCATTGATTTTGCCACAACATACAAAATTGTCAACAATAAACTATCAAGTCAGCCAGAAAATATGGTTCCAAGAGTCTATCCAGCATATTCTCCCAACAAGAATGGCCAAAATGTTGGACTTTATTGCAAGTATCAGTTGCTTAGGTACAAACCGTGGCACTGTTGATACTTTTAGTGATATGCAGAGACCTGCATACAATATTGTAATGACACATTCAAAACAATTCTATCCTAAACAACCATTGTTACTCATCATACTTGGTGTTGCTGGTACTGGTAAAAGTTATCTAATTAATGTCATTCGAAACTTACTTCAGTGCTCTTGTGCAATAACCACTACAACAGGCAAAGCTTCATATAACATAAATGGATGTACCATCCATTCACTATTAAACTGCCTGTTGGCTCAAAAGGAAACAAAGAGTTGACTGGGGCACGTCTTGTCAGACTACAAGAAAACCTTAAAGATATCAACTTTATTATTATTGATGAATATTCTACGCTAGGACAAACAATGTTTGGCTGGATTGATAGGCGATGCCGACAAGCAACAGGCAAAATTGATGAAGTGTTTGGCGGTAAATCTACAATCTATAATCTATATCAACTGATCACAAACTCAAATAATAATTACTCTGACAGTCAAGTAAAGAATCAAAGTCCTACATTGGGGGCTATTAACTTCATTAATTTCTTTCATGACATTTCTAATACTATTATTTTAACAGTTTGTCTTTGGCGATAAATTTAAAAGTAAGTTTTGTGTTATGTTTATAGGGAACTGAATTGGTGTTACGGGGCATGATTAAAGTACTAATTACAGGGTTGCATGTGAAATCATTATTTATTATATAGACACGAGTGTTTTACTGGAAAATATACCGTGCATAAAATCCATACAAAACTACATCCGGAAACTGGGTGGCGTATTTTCCATATCCTCACCAGTGAGGATATCAATGGCATCATTTCCTGCTTTTGCACGGTTGTTTGTGTAATTTCTCGTAAAACATTCGTGTCTAATATAATAAAAAGAAAATTACACGGTGGCTTGAAGATATGGATTTTATTTTCTCGTGGTAAAAACAATATTTTACTCACTCGCAAAGCGCTCGTTCATAAAATATTATTTTTACCACTCGAAAATAAAATTCATATCTTCGCGCCGCCATGTAATATCCTCTATATATTTTGTGCTACCACCTGAAGGAAAGATTGTACTCTGACCCATAGCACCACAAACCATAACTGTATCAACTGATTCATTGTTGTACTCAAACTAATTTTGTTTCATATTTCATGTTTCTACCACAGAATTAGGCACTTGTACAACAATGGAGTCAAAAACCAAGGCAATGGTGAGTACATATCGTTTTTATTATATAGACACGAGTGTTTTACTGGAAAATATACCGTGCGTAAAATCCATACGAAACTACATCTGGGACCTGAGTAGCGTATTTTCCATATCGAGTGAGGATATCGTTTGAGCCATTTCCCGCTTTTGCACGGTTGTTTGTGCAATTTCTCATAAAACACTCGTGTCTAATATAATAAAAAGAAAATTACACGGCGGCTTGAAGATATGGATTTTATTTTCTTGTGGTAAAAACAATATTTTACTCAATCGCGAAGCGCTCGTTCGTAAAATATTGTTTTTACCACTCGAAAATAAAATCCATATCTTCGCGCCACCGTGTAATATCCTCTATGTACACCACTACTCCTGCACTGCATGAAACATGATATCCAACCAGTCACAAAAATGACAGTTTTATGAACTGATGTATATGATAATTTAGACAAACAGATAAGGAAATACTCCTATCTAATATCGACACTAAAGGGCCAGAAATTAGTGTCAGTACTAGAGAAGTATCCATATTACAGAGTATATTGATATGAAATCATTCTTTAATATGTTGACAGCTTCTGATCATAACAAGATGTTGACTGATACAAAATCGCTCAATGAAGCCTTTACTGTATGATCAAAGGATGGGGAGTAGATTTTTAGGGCCTCTTATCACTGTCAGAAACCAGAATATTGTTATTTTAGCAAATTACGTACTTTTTCATTACTCAATGCTGGCATGTGTGCTTATTGATACTTACATGTTCCCCAGATGCATCAGAAATGAAGTGTTACATACATTCAGTATCACCTGTCAAGAAGTCTGGGAATACAAGCTACTTCAATTGCAATCTACAGACAGAAAGCCAAGTTTACAGAAGTGTATGCTTTGTACTCGAGAAAAAAGAAACCTTGACGCCATGGTTCAACAAAGATCACTGGTGAAGATAAAGAAGTATACAATCAGCTCCAAATATGGAAGGGAGGATGTGGTAATCAACAAGAACAGCACAATCATAGCAACCGAGACTGACTTTGAGTACAAAAGTGAAGAAGATGTCATCTCAATTTCCTCCCTGGCACATGTCGCACCAGAACAGCTTGTTGCGATCAAAGGGTACCTCGCATACTTGAGTGCCACAAAAAAAGTTATCATAAAAGGATCTGAGCTTAAGAAACAAGAGGGATACATTTCTGATCCGTCAGGATATATAAAGATCATATTCTGGGGCAACCACAGTTCAGCAAGGGTCCACCTACTTCTTCAATAAAGAGTAAAAACAAATCAAAATCAGAAGTAGTTGAACACACCAAGACAAGAAAACGAGTGTACCATCGAGTTCGCTGAACCCTTCACAGAACCTCTACTTGCTCTCAATGAAGTTTCCACCACGAAAGAAATCACTGCCAACATACTTGGAATCAGCAACATTAACAAGTACAACTCCTGTTGTAACTGTGCAAAGAAGGTGGCCATCAAAGGCAAGCTGGCATTTTGCGAGAACTGTGAGATGTCCCAAAGATCCAGTACTTGCCATGAAACAGTGGAGCTTCAGACTGGATGTTCAAAACTGTGCTGAACCAAAGCAGAAGTTTCATCTTTACGTCTATGGTGAACAGGTGGTAAAAAAGCTGTTTACTGTGTATGGAATACACGAAACATCATCAGAAGATGACATATTGGAGAGACTATTGGACATTGATACCGCAAAGTTGAGTTTTGACACCCAGTCTAACAAAGTCATTGATTTTGATCCCGTTGAAGTATAGAATTCCGAAAGTAACACCAATACTGGTTGAGGTCACACTCACCCATTTAACTATAGTTAGAGCCGAGATAACTACAGTTAAACATTTGGTAAATGTGACCTGTCTTCAGTTAGATATAACTATAGTTAGAAAATTTATACTTCAGTGATTCTAAACAAAGGGAATTAACTAAAGTTAGACCCAAGGATGATCCATGGGTTAAGCTTCTTTTAGCGATGTGCGAACCAATCAGATTTCAGAGTATGACACGTCAAAACCACAGCCGAACAGAAATAATTTATTCATAATTGAATCATTTCGCTCTCGTCAGTGAACAACAGCCATGAATTTTCATGGCCTTCAACCCTCTACGTAAGTTAGGTAAGTATGTGATCTTGAATCGTCGATTTGCACATTGGGCACTATCTAATCGCTTGCCTAAATCCCGTTCCATTAAACAGCGAGGAAAATCCACCGAGGGAGTTCTTTTCTGCTGTTCACGGACCTGGCTTGCAATTCCAATCAGACATCTTCAACCTGTTCAGACTTCGTATATGTGCGGCTCACCTATCACACATGAACTGCAGCCAATCTCATGGGAGCCATCGCCTTCATTGAAGCGGCAGTGCAGAGTATGGAAAGAAGACGAGACTCTGATTTTATGGGAACATTACGAGAGAGCTTACTGCCGTGGGAATTTATCCAGAAAAACCTCAAAAGTCAACAGCAGTGGCTGGGGAAGTGTTCTTAATGAGTTCAACAAAGAGCTGAATCAGCGCAACATGCCACCACACTCACTCCAGCAGGTAAAGGAGAAGGTAAACAACCTGAAATCTGAACATAAAAAAATTAAAGATCGCTAGTCGCAGACAGGTCAGTGAACACAGAAGAAGCCTTTCTGGTTTGAGATGGTGGATCGTGTGTTTGGGAATAGGGACGAAGTGGTTCCTCCTTTTCTATTCGACGCCAGTAAGAGTGGCTTCACACCTCAGCCCTCCAAACAACCATCAGCCAAAGAGGACGGCAATCCCCATGAAGGTAGCTCAACGGAGGGAAAACGTAGTGATCCGGAGGAAGCACTGCTTTCATCCACTCCAGTGACAGCAGCAAGAGCGATGTCAAGATTGCCATAGAGCCCCAAAGAAGTAGCAAGAAGCGGAAGACAAGAAAGATTCAGCCCTCTGAAGCGCCGGTGGATCAGGGTATAAACAAGAAAGAACTGCTGAGCATTCTTGAGAAGCAAGTTGACTTGCTGGAGAGGGGGCAAAAGAGAGACGACAAGATGATGCGCCGCATGATTGATTTAGAGGCAAAGTCAGAGAGGCAAAAAGACATTCTTATGGCCATAATAAATAAATTGTAGTCGGGAGTACAGTATGAGTAAAAACATATTTCTTTTGACAACCTTATTAACCGTTATAGCGTTCTCTCACATGTTTTTCAACTCAAATGTGGTCAGACAATTTATTAACCTGTTCACAAAGACAACTATGCCAATCACGGCATATGTTCATGTTCTACAAATGATTTCAAAAAGTATTAATAAAAGTGTTTGGTTACTGTTTCTTTTGTCAATGTGATTCTAAATGTTTAAATGCCTTTTATCGATGAAAACTGTATGCAATGAACTGTAAACAATTCCAGCAGGGTAGATTCGACTTTTCGAGTAGACTAAAATTTCACATGCTCCACAAATTCCTGACATGCGAACAGTATTTTTGCCACGAGAAAGAATCATTGAGCGAAGTAAACAAATTCAAAGTTCGCATAAATGTCGCCTCAAGGCGTCCCTCACCATATTTCCATTAGCGTTTACATCAGCTCTATCAGCGTCATCGCCATCATCGTCATAATTCACCTCTGGATCAGGGTCCTGTTCTACCATCATTACACAAATATTGTGCAAAATGCAGCAAGCTACTACAATTTTCGGGACATTATGTGTATCAACTTCAAGCTCTTTTCGCAAGCACTTCCATCTCCCTTTCAAAATACTGAAAGCTCGCTCCAGAACTACTCTAGCCTTGCTTAGGAGAGTGTTAAACCTCCTCTTTGACTGCTCAAGGTTTTGCGTATTTTGATAAGGCTTAACTAGCCAAGGAAGACCAGAGTATGCACTATCTGCAGCAATCAGAGGGCCAATAGGGATCCCGTCAATGTTTCTCACTGGACCTTGAAGTATTTCGCCTCTCTGAGCTCTACCGAAAAAACCGCTCAATCTGAATACTCTGGCATCGTGAATGCTACCAGGAAACCCTGTAGCAACGTCCAGGAAGCGAAGGTCTGCACCGACGACGCCCTGTAAAATCATGGAGTAAAAATGTTTTCGATTGAAGTAACCTTGTTTGTCTTGTTTTGGAGCTTTAATAGGTATATGGGACCCATCAATAGTAGCAACAATTTGAGGGACTTGAGATGGTATATCTTGGAACCTGTTGATGCATTCTGCCGTCTCATGAACTGTCTCGGGGAATCTAATCCAGTCTCCGTAAAGCGCATTAATCGCATCAACAAACTCATTTGTAATTTGAATAGCTGTAGATTTCCCAATGCCAAACGTAGATGACAAAGTTCTGTACGAATTCCCGATAGCAAGCCACCACAAGGCAACCGCCACATGCTTCTCTATCGATACAGCCTCTCGTAGGCGGGTATTCATTTTTTCGGTAGTTTCGCGAAGCAAATCAACAATAAAATTGAATGTTTCTTGTGACAAGCGAAACTGCTGAATCCAGTAAAGGTCTCGGCGATACACTAACTCGTGCAGCATTGATTGAAACCAAAACTGAGGCCTTGGCAGCATCCATGCTCTGCACAGCTGTGCTCTTTGGTTGATCTCTTCCTGTGCCATCTGCAGGAGTATCACCATAGCTGTCAGCATTGCCATTGCCTGAGCTCTTCGGCGTCTGGCCATTTGAATGGCATGCAGAAAACTATGAACTCTGCAGTTTCTAGCTTTAAACATGGTGTACAGCAGAATCAATAATACCCCGTGCCTTCGGTCTGCCATATTTCATCAACCGGCTTAACTGTAGTTAAAATTGTATCAGTGTGACTGTTCTCTGTTTATTTCTGCTTATTTCAGGTAACTTAAGAATTACCAAGTCTCACGTGACATCATCTAACTTGAGTTAAACTACAGTTAAGGTGTCTAGTGTGACCTCAACCACTGTATTAAGTTTTGTTCCTGTTCATGCAACTGTGTTACAATTTAGCAGTTTATTGAAGTTCCTGCTGCATTATGAGACACAGCATTGCGTGTTTATCAACATTGTTATCATGGACTTTTATAAGTTCTGTTCCTGTTCATACAACTATGTAATACTTCAGCAATTTACGGAAGTTGTACCAAGCAAAGGAGGCTGAATCATAGCCCCCAATATCATAAATATTCATTTTTAGAACTACATGTAAATACAAGTTTTGATCGGTAAGTTTTGTTCCTGTTAATAAAAATATTGTAACAGTATTAAAGTTTCCCGTATTTAGTTTTGAAGTATTGAAGTATTTAGTTAGTTTTGAAGTATTGAAAAATATTGTAACAGTATTGAAGTTTATTAAAAACATCTGTTATGAGTGAGACCTTCCTGTGCAAATATAGGAACCAGAAACACTTGCTTCCACTTATCACCAAGTACAAACTCTACCAGTGATAAATAGGAACCATTGAAAAACAAAAGTGCAAACTACGTCACTCAACTTCGTCCCTCCAAGACCAGGCAATGACTGCGCTGAATCACTACTAACAGTAATATTTGCATATAAACTAGAGAAAGGTTGTAACAGGGACTCTCGAGTCCAACAATGCAAGTCATGCAAGAAATAATGCCAGACCAAAACTTTTTCTGAGCTGAAAAAAAAAAACTAAATACAGCGAACCAACTCAATCAGTAAGGAATTATTAAAAGACTACATTTATAATGAAAACTGAAATGACAATTCGAAGAAAACCTTCAACACCACTGTCAATATTTGATGAGCATTTGACATTTGAAGTCAATGGAAATTCATCATTGAGTCATCATCAAGTCAGTTCAAAGTTTTCTGGTTTTGTACAATCAATCTTTGTATTCTGATGATGCATCCACAAATTATAGATATTGTCTTCTATTAGGAGAATATTGGCCCTCAGTCTTGACCATAAAGACCTCGCCAAAACAGTTCGGGTCGTAAAGTGAAGACTTCAGGCCACTATTCTACTAGAAATACGATAATCGCAGATACCCCCTCGCTCTGGCATTGATTGTACTATTACTTTGGTACTGTCCAACAAGAGTGGCCTTTGTTTTACCGAAGTTTTAACACAATCATTTCTTCGAAGTCCAGTGCTGCACGCAGTCAAGTGAAGTCAAGTGCTGCACGCAGCAACATGTCAGGCAGGGGCTGAAGGGGTAGCAGATTTCCACATTCAACCAAAGAGTTGGCAACACTCACAGCTGCCATTAAATAGTGCCTTGATTCTCCATGTGTGAGAGAGCCAAGTTATTTAGAAGACCTCTCTCTGGAGAGGTAATTTAGCTTCTGACATTCTGTGGCCAAGTTATAACATTAGCAGGGAAACCCTTTACTGGAAATTTCTCTGTGCATTCTTTGTGTTAAGTAGATAATAAAAGACAAACTTTCTCACAGGTCCTGTACCATAGCGGCTTATATATGGATAACACTTCATGCCCCTCCCCTCTCAGTAGTTTTTGCCACCTAGAGGGAGAACACTTTATTGACCTAATGAGATGGGCTGAACGGCTGTTAGGCCAAGGTGCCAACATAGAAGTTATTTGCATTTTGCAAGTAGCTTCAAAAAGTGAATTCCTTTCATGCTCACTTACTATTCTTACAACCTCAAAGCAAAGGTCACCAAAGGCCACCCATCGATTCCCAGGTACACTGTACGATACACACACCTTAAAAGTCAACCCACACCTTAATCCCTGAAGATCTACCCAACCTCCAGAATTGTCATTCCACCCATGCACTATAACTGACTTGTGGACTTTTAGGGATGTCCAGGAAGGGGTCCAGAACAAGTGTACAAAAAGCACCAGATAATTGTTAAGCTGTGTTGACCTGTTCACTGTCATTGTAATTTTAAAAATTTAAGAATCTAAAACTGATAACCAGTGCTATAACATGAAAGAGGAATGATGAGGGTCAAGAGCATAATTCATTAGATAAGAGTATGGTAAGAGGAATGAAGATAGAATGTAGACAAATTGTAATAAAGGGATATTACAACATCATGTGTGAGGGAGTAATATTAGGAACTAAGAATTTTGACAGATGGACATGGAAATATGAAAGGAGTTTTGATATAGTACCCAAGACGTCTGCAATGCAATCTACCCATCACTTCATCATATAATGTACTTATCAGTGGCTATCCAAGGAAGGGAGATGAATGATACAAACCAATCCCCCCTACCTAAAGACAGTATATTTCAGCAAAAATCAGGATCATTTTAGAAAGGTGAAAATATGATCCAATCTCTGTCCCAGGCTTAAAATTGTGAACAAACAAAAGTTGACTGTGCCAAACCTAGATACTTTTGACAAAAAATGCTAACTTGAATGCGCCATCTCATCTACCTTCAGCCAACCCAAACTAAAACCAGCTCTAATGACCAACCTTACCCCATGCCTTACTGTAGCACCACCAAATGATGGATTTGCCTTTTCAGTTGGAAGAAGGAGATTATGATTCTAAACACCATATATTTAAGCTGGTTAATGGAGTTTACAAGAAGATAGGAAAGTTAAATACACTACATCAAAATGGTCAACATTTGCATACAATTACATAGTGCACCATATACCTTACTCAGAGCTTCACTGAAGCAAAGCAGATGCAAGGAATCATTTGTAGGTTTCAGGGTTCAACCATCATAATTTCCTGATTGACCAAGTCCTACAACAGCAGGTATACACACTGTTCATTGCTGACCAAAAACAAAAGAGGAAAGAAGCTAGGTTAGCACTGGTCAAGATTTTAACCACTAATAAGGGACCACTCATTTAGTATGTCCACTGAGGGCAGTGGGTTTTTAGAGAACATGACAAAAAAAACTTACAGTACCCCTGTTAATCATAAATATTACAATTTCCTCGAATGTGATTGGTTCATAAACCCCCCCGATTAATCATTAATTGGACACCTATTGTTCTGTAATCGGATACTTCTTTGTTCTGTAATCGGACAGTTGGCTTGACCAACCATAAGCAAGAGTGAAATTTAAATGCACCAATCAGCGTTACACTGATTTTCAGTGGAAAACTCGATTGCCGGTGTGAGTTTGTGGCTTCTCGAAAGGCGAATTTTGTTAATTCTTGGGCAACTTAACATGCAAGGAACAGTTTGTGGTCAATCAAAGAACGTGAACAGTCACTATGTAACGAAAGAAGACAGGAAATTTTCGCCGGTCGGGCGCGTTTGTTTAGTTCACGACATCGCCAGCATGCTGTGCTATAGACACTGAAACTTACGGCTCGGCCAATGTCAATGAACGTCATTAATTCATTTCAAAATCATGGAAGAAACTTAACTTTGTTGTGATGGACTGTGATGGACAAACGCTCCTAGAAAATTGAGCCGTCAAGAAATCGGTAAGTTTGTAATTGCTGTGCCGACCCGCTAAGATACAGATTTTTTCAGTCTTGAATATTTCCTTTGAATGCTTTGGAGTAAGCTTCTGTGAAAAAAATAAACTAGTATTCTGAGTTTCAAAGTACCTGTTATGTTAAAAAATGTAAACCTGAAAAGTCGAAATAAACTGTCTTTCAATTAGTGAGTTCGTGATGGGTTTACTGATTTTTACTGAGTGTAAAGAACTTACACATTTTTTACTTTTACTTCAAAAATCCGCATTCAACTCAAATCATTGGGTAAATTAGCTTCTTCTTTCTCTCAAGTATTTTAAGTTGATATAACTGAGAGCTAGATAACTACGAACAAGCGGCGTGTTTACAAACGCCGAACCGTGTGTACGCGCGTGTTAAAATAGATCGGCGATGAAGTACTTCTTGATGCTTTGTTTTTATGTATAGTACAGAAGAAGACGCTGAAGCTATATGATCATTTCATTCTCAGAAATTGTAATATTTATGATTAATTGGTAAGAGGACTTCGTGTCGTCCGATGTCGGTCTGTAATCATACTCGTGATTACGAAATCAGACTCCCGCGAAGCGGTCGTCCGATTTCGTAATCACTCGTATGATTACAGACTGAATCGGACTCCACTCAGTCCTATTACCATTATTAATCTCACTGCTGAAAAATACCCCCCTTTCAGTACCCAAGTTTAACAAATTTCTACCAACTCCCATGGTATAATCTAGACACCCAGCCAATATGAATGAAATCAGAATATACTAAAATGGAAACTAGGGACAAGAGAGAGACTTTCAGTTTCTTACCAGAAAATTATCATACAGTAAAGAGAAATTGGCTTTTGACACCTTGCCCAAATGAAACCTGATTAAACTATAAATAATTCATTATAACAATACAGTCATTACTATAATAATTTATAATAACAATAATTATTATTGTTACAACACTCATACAAATTGCTTCTTAAGAGTTGAGGGTTTCTGTATTTTTAGCTTAGGAGTGAAAGGGTCAGCCAGCAAGAAAAGAGTAACACGTGACTTATCTATTAATGCAAATTCGATTTTGACAGCTTGACTTCAAACACTTAATTCTAATCAGAGGCCACAATTAATCCAGGCTTCGCTTCTATAGTAATGTTTTGTTTTTGTTTTGTTCTTTTACTAATGCAATTCCTCTATCAGACTTTTGAGTACTTTTGCTCTGTAACAAACCTAAAATTAAAAGCGAGAAATGTAACACAAGACTTGTTTTCAATATTATTACAGTTTTGTTCACAGTGTGTTCAGTCCATTTGTGACCGACAAACTCAATGCTCATGGCTATTTCAGTGTATTTTATATTTCTATTTAACAACCATTACACGATCAAAATTAATGAAAGAAACATTTTAACAGCACTGTAAAATAAGCCGATTTGAAGAACAACATTTTGAAGACTGTCACAGGCTCGCAGCACAATACATGTAATGTATTCACAGAACCAGGTTGTGTGGAGTTTGAGCCAAGAGAATGGATATTTTGTCACAAAAACATATATTTTCAGTGAATAAAACTTTACAAAACAGCTACAGTATGCATGAGGCAACAGATGTCATGTACAGTATAAAGCATACTGTACAGTAAATCGTCATTGTTTATGGCTAAAGTTCATCAGAGCATTGAAGCTCATTTCAGCCTGGTATCTTCTCAGAAGTATTTTGTGTCACTACAGAAAGTTTCATCGGGACTAAATAATTAGCTGCGATAGAGTTATTTGCAATCCCATAGCGGTATATATCAAATAATCTCATCCATCAAACATTTGTTTACTGCTATTCTCAAAGCTTCTGCAGTGAACTTAAGAACACAAGCCAAAATTGTTCTCTAAAACCCAGTTTATCTGTGCATGTTCCACAGAACCAGTGTTGAGTTTGGATCGGATGCAGCTAACTTCACACACAAGTATTGACATACAATTCAATCGTCCACATCTCAAGTTGTTTGCAAAATAACCTTACATCAGTGCACATCACATGACGATGTGAACCAATCACCGTGTGCTGATTTCTAACCCAGAAAAAAAAGAAAAAAAGAAAAAGCATTCATCTTGCAATCCTAAGCTCGTTGGATTTACCACGAGCAATGAAGCAATGAAGCGTGAATCATCATAGAAATTACACCAAATTTATATTGACTAAAAACGATAGTTGTGATCTGAAGCTTAGAACTTGACATGCACTTGGTTTCTCTTAACAAAGTTTAAATAAACAGACGGTCCCCAGTCTCGAACGGGTCAAAGTTTAGGACCTCTCATATTCTGCCAATAGTAAATCGAAAATGTTGGGAATTTACCAGGAAAATGGATTAGGACTGTTTCAAAAGAATCGTACGAAAATAGCACTACACTTACAAGCATATTTTCCTGAAAACATCACATATATTTCCACACAACACACGTGGTGACGATTGCACAAGTTCAAAGCTGGCAGGTTCTCTGGTTGTCTCTCGAGACACTTTGCTCAAACAAAATAGCATAAAATGCGTAGGAACTGAATTTTCAAAGCGACAACAAACAAACTCACCAAGATTTCAGTTCACAAAGATAGCTGGTCCAACGAAAGACGCGGGGAACGGACCCACATCCTGCATGGTTGTGCCTAAATCGTACCAACGGGAAGGACAGCCGCGCAAGACTGAAAACGAGTTTAGACCCGATCGCCTCACGACCGAGAATCGGACGATGTCGGTAAATCCAAGATGGCTGTCTTCTGTGTACTTCATCGAACGATGAAATGAACAAGCCTTATCGAGTTAAGTGAAATAACATCGCTTCTTTTCATCATAGTTTTGACGATTATAATACATATTGAACCTCGTGGCGAACTAAACTGTAGAAAATGTGACGTGTCCTTCCCGCTGGTACGGTGTAATCGTGTCGTACCAACGGGAAGGACAGAGTGAAATAACTCGGCTATTTTAGTCGAGGATCATTTTAAGTGAAGAGTAAGTGTATCTTCTATAAAATCAAGTGGCATCTCTTCCTTTGATGGTGATTTAGACAACTGAGGCGAACTAAACTGTGGAAAATGTGATGTGTCCTTCCCGCTGGTACGATGGAGTTGATCGTACCAGCGGGAAGGACAGCGGGAAATAACTCAATTACTTCACAGGCTCTTGGAAAGACTATCGTCTTATAAAAGGATAGATAGACCCCGGATAGACAGACAGACAAACAAACAGGCAGCAGACAACTTCATTAATATTTATTATATGTGCATTTCTCATAATGTTTTTGATTGGTGTGATGTACATTGGCTTTCAGAAAGAGTAGTGCACAGCAATGTTATGATTTGACAGATGCACACACCAAAAAAAAAAAGACATCAGAAAAAGTAAATAACAAGTTTTTAACTGCTGTATTGATAGAAAATCTGCAACTTGTTTCACCATTGTTTTATTCCGCAGACAGTGACACTTTAAGGATATCTTCAGCAGCTTTTGTCCTCAGTGTGGGAATATCCTCCTAAAATGTTATGCAGCATTAAAGTGAGTTAATCTCCTGCTACATGTAATTTTTAAGTAACAAGTTCCCTGATTCTACATTGTTGAAATTTTTTCCATAGTTTCAATATCCAATCTTGCTTTCATATATTAATCCTCCCTGTTATGCATAATATTCACTTTTACATACCTGTGAGAACTGGAAGGATCCCAGTCTTGTGTAGTTTTCAGCATACTAGTGAAATTGTGAAAGTGGACATTGAAACATCTTAAGTAATTCATTTTTGAAATAATGTTTTCTAACTTTTTTCTTTGTGCAATTTACTGTACACTATAGGAGAACTTTTTACAGTTTGAAAAACCTATCTAATTTTTCCCATTGGTAGGTTAAGTGCTTTCATTTTTTTAAATTCGTGATAAGATTTTGTTTGTCTGTTCCAAATTTCATACTTCACTGATAATATGTCCACTTGATGAATTGTCCCTGAATAAACTTGATTTGTACAAATGTTTGTCCAGTTTTTGGAGTCTTGAGTGTAGTTTCTCCTTTTTAAAAATGCGTGATCCTGTGCCTACAGAAAACACAACTGCATTAGATTAGCCTCCTTTGCTCTATGCAGGGTTGAAATAGAGAGGACTTTACGGGGCTTACGTCTTCGCTTATCGCTTTCTCTTTTCGCTTCCTTTTTTTGCTCGCATTTTTATCTGGTCCGTGGTGGCACCACATCTCTTTCTCTCCGACGTAAAGGAAGGGTATTCCATCAAACGGGATTGATATCTTGCTGGTGCATGGGCTGCAAAAGTGCACGCGTTGGTGTGAAATCCCAGTCCAGTCTGTTGCAATGCAATAAAAGATATGGAACATTTTATGAAAATGCTTATCGCTCCTGACCCGAGCCTCCTCCATCCCTACCCCCACCCCCTCCGTATGTTATTCAAACTTTGCACACAAGAATGCTTAAGAAGAATGTATAATTATTCCACATTGGTACTCCTGTAAAGATCCTGCTAAATATATACATGCATATAACATTTCAGAGAGCATAATTTTTTTGTTTGATATCAGGGTGTCAAAGACTGACATGCGGTAAAATCGACTGACCTTTTGATCCGAAAGATTTATCCACTCGTCGAACACAAAATTTGCTGATTGTCTCCGATTCGTACGCTGAAATGATCCTCCATATCTCTTCCCACGTTGATGCAAATAATTTAGACTTGGAGGATGAAATGTCCGGTGATGTCGGAGGAGAATCCATGAACGTGCCGCTTTTGACCAAGGTTCTTTGACAAAGTCGTGTCAAACTTCTTTTCGCGCGTTTTTACCTTAACTAGAACCCAGTCCCAACCCCTAATAACTTCTGTATTTCACGGTTGCTGGAAAATCGACGAGTTACGGGTTTTGATAAGCGAGAAAATAAAGATATTCAAATAGCATTTCCAGGGCTGCAATATTTCTTAAAGTGGTAGTTGTAATGCCGCACGAATTGTTAGCAGATTAGAAGTATTTATACCTGCCTTGTGAGCACGAGCTGGTTTTATTTCAAATTGCTCAGTTGGTTTGATTTACATAGTGATGGTACATATAGAACATCCCTTTCATACTTGGTATATATTAACATTATAAATGGTCATGACTTTTTAATATAAACATCAGAGGTATTTCAGCAACACTGCTGACATGACAGTAACTGAATATATGAATGGTCAAATATTACCATATAATAAGAAAAGGCAGCCCGAAGGTGTGTACAGAACATTTCAGGTTGTCTCGTATAATGTCAGTTACACCAAAAAAATTATCTTTTATGCCAGGAGCATCCCATGAGATAAATATAGTGACCCATAAATTTGGAAATGTGTAATTTCTTAGTCATTGAAGTTATTGTAAAGTCATGATTTTAACTGTTTCATTCTCATAACATGTTCTTGTATGGGGTTGGGATAATTTGTATTATTTGTGCATGAATGATCTGTGCACAATGGGTAGGGGGAAAGGGGTCAATTTGTAAAACAATGACACATTACAAGCACTCTTGTGTCACATATTTTTTTCTTTATTCGCACAGTAATCAACCCAACCATACACATAATATATAAAGTTCTGTTTGTCTTCCTGCCCTCCTTTGTGAGCTTTCAAGGCACCCAAGAAGGCAGCTCAGCAAAATTATCTGTCAACATTTTTCCTGCAGTAGTCTTTTTGATAGCAGTATGAGACATCAATTAAAGGAGAGATTATATATTTAATCTTAACATCCTAAGCTAAAATAATTGAGTTATTCCACTCTGTCCTTCCAGCTGGTACGATCCAAAGAAAGCGTACCAGCGGAAAGGACACCACACTTTACTATACTCTGCTTCACTGTGAGGCTCATTTTGTGTCAAATATAATTCAGTCAAGCAATTCTACTTGAGTTTCCGATGGTACACTTTACTCTGTATATCCTCGACTGAAGATACGGTTAAAGATAGTCTGGTTATTTCCCGCTGTCCTTCCCGCTGGTACGATCGAACTCCATCGTACCAGCGGGAAGGACACATCACATTTTCCACAGTTTAGTTCGCCTCAGTTGTCTAAATCACCATCAAAGGAAGAGAGGCCACTTGATTTTATAGAAGATACACTTACTCTTCACTTAAAATGATCCTCGACTAAAATAGCCGAGTTATTTCACTCTGTCCTTCCCCGTTGGTACGACACGATTACACCGTACCAGCGGGAAGGACACGTCACATTTTCTACAGTTTAGTTCGCCACGAGGTTCAATATGTATTATAATCGTCAAAACTATGATGAAAAGAAGCGATGTTATTTCACTTAACTCGATAAGGCTTGTTCATTTCATCGTTCGATGAAATACACAGAAGACAGCCATCTTGGATTTACCGACATCGTCCGATTCTCGGTCGTGAGGCGATCGGGTCTAAACTCGTTTTCAGTCTTGCGCGACTGTCCTTCCCGTTGGTACGATTTAGGCACAACCATCCTTGCATGGTTCTTTAGCCTCTATTTCACGTAGCACTTATCTGCCTCTGGGTGAGGGGGTGAGCGTTATGCCCAGACGTGATTTCCAGTTTGATCCCAAAACCACTGGCGACATTCAATATTGTAGTAAGGACAATCTTCATAGAAAGCTGCAACTGAAGCCAACGTAGTATACTGTACGCTTGGAGTTGCTTTTCCCAGCATTTGACCGCAGCGGGGTAGGGAAGGGCAAATACTTGAGCCCGCGCAATCTCGTGCCACGACACAATTATGGCCGACATGAAGACATTTTTGTAGATGAAATACTATCTGTGTGCAAGATAAATGGTTAAGGGATCGCATAGGGTTAGCCAAGCAAAGGATCAAGGTGCCATCCTTCTTCATTTTTAGTTGATTTTTAGGGAGAGGGTGGCCTGCGTGCAGACGTGCTGTATCCCGCTAAAGTTCCTTTTCCGACTTTAAGCGGGGATACAGGACGTCTGCACGCAGGCCAGGGAGAGGGCACCATTTTTACAGATGCTGTTCTTTCACTTTTATATTAATTTAATAGCGCGGGTAAATACTAGCTGGAACCAACAATTACAATACTAGAAATACGATATTCACAAAGGCCCCCACGCCCAAGTAACCGATTTGTATGACACTGCTAGGTAGAGCTCTCATGTTACAGCATACATCCCAATATCATCTCGTAAGCAGACAGCTCTACTTACCAATGCATCCACGAAACCCATTTGAACTCCAGCTAAGTCAAACTTTGCATTTACCCATTCTCATAAGGCCATCCCCATAAAATGTTTCGTTTCCCATCGCCCGACCGACCCATTTTTTTGGAAAAGGAAAAAAAAAGGAAAAAAAACTTCAGATACACTGTCTGACAAACAAAATTTTTCTTTTTAAACATGTGATCAAGACTGTATTTTGAATAGAAATCTTTAATATTTAATTTATTAGCCTGTATAGTAAATCGGAAATGTTTGTGGACATCATTTCATATATCTCTCAGCATTGCATACTTGGAAACAAAGGTTTTATGCATTGTGTATTAACTGGAACAAACACTGACAGGCACAGTATGCTGTACCCATGAAAAAGCAACCTATTGCAACTTCTTTTTTTCTATGTATTTGACAATCAACAGAAACAAATATTTCTTCAAACAGTATCATTATTTTAACAACTGATTTGAGCTCTTTCAAAGCTTCTTTCCGTCTGCTACTACTACGGTTTTTGTTTCCGAAAAGATGGGCTTTTCGCTGTTCTCAGCACACACCTGGCAGACAGGGTTGACTACTTAGTATGGCTTCTTCATCCACTCATTGACCAGTGCATCAGGTTCTGTGTTGCCGCATCTACAACAGATTAGGTCGAACTTTTTGCACGAATAGTATTGTTTTTCCACTGGGTCACTGCAGGAGATGTCTTGTCTTACAATAAAAACGGTTGCCATGGGGTGTCCTTCCAAGAGAACTGTCTCAATAGAAATGAAACAAAACATTTTATGGGGATGGCCTAAGCAGACAGTTCCCCTTAAGAAGCAGAGGAAGTGTCCATAACTGTGTCCACTTATGGGAGCTTCAATGGTATATTAGCATTTACATGATATTGGCATGCATGGTGTAAGCATACATGAGAACTCTACCCATTGCTGTTTGAAGAGTACAGTAGTTCTATTATATATGTGGGTTGGTCGTGAAAGTTATTATTCTCTTTCACACAAAACCATGCCATGTCCATTTCACAATGATTTATTTTGTTCCATAAATATTAAGAAAATATACAGAGACGGTCTTTGCAATCCATTCATTAGTGAAATACTGTATATATATTTCTCAAGTACCTGTAAGTAATACATGTACATCATACTTCTCAAAAGTTTTCAATTGTTCCATTTGTTGCCTGGTACATGTACTAAAGCACAAAATCCCATGTCAGGAAAATATAATCCTAACCCTATACTCCCCAACATATTGGAAAATTGGAAGTTCCTGTAGTGAAAATGAAACAAATGCATTATAAATACGCAATGATTCTACAGAATATTAGGCAAGTTAGCACATATTCTCTGACATATTCTCTACCACTGTAAGATGCTGTGGGGCACAAGCAGAGCATCAGTTTTGACACTGTTTTCTTAAAAAGTCTCATTTCCCATGTCATACAGTAAAGTGACTTTTCCTAATCACAGAAAGTTACTTTTTCCAGTTTGGCTCAGTGAATTTCTTCTCAAGGAAAAAGAAGGAATCAATGTAGTAGAAAGCTGGCATGAGTAAAATGTTACTAATTGTAGTAAATGTAAATTGATTCTTTAATTGGCTTATAATTATTATGTATCTTTGCAAATTGATTAACCTTGAAGCACTGAAGGCATCCAGGACTCAATGTCTCTGTCATTTTCATCCAATTTCAACTTTTTAGATGGCATTTTTTCTGCCCACACCAGATGGTAAATAATACAGTAAATCTCTTCTGAACATTATTCTTTATACAGTGATACCAGCTAAACAGGTATAAGTTCAAAAAAGCAAAAGGAGCTGCAGCAATAACTTTCATTTTTTCCTGATGCAGAATTGACAAAACAGTCATGATAATTTCTACTGAAACATCAATTTATATGCACTTCATGAATGCATAACTTACTATTATCTATAGAAAGGGGAAGGGGGGCTTATTGGACTGAGGGAGGCTTTTTTCTAAAATCGACCTTGAAGATGGGGGCTTAGAGAGGGAGGGTTACTGTATACTTACTTGAAAATACATGTACTTGTTTGAAAATATATGTACATGTAAAAGAAACGAGTGATCAGGTCAATACTCTCTAATATGTCCAAAAATCTTTTCTGAACACAATTAGAATACTACACTCAATTGATTATTGGACTTGTTTCAATAAGTGTTATGGTCAACCAATTGCAATATTAGAACATGGAGTGCTTACTTGGTATACAGAGCGCCTTAAACGGCCAATGGGGTCGTATACGACCCCAAGAAGCGTGACCAACAAAATATTGTGTTATTTCGTTGCTACGTAACTGTTCATGCGTGCAATGCCCCCTGGGATTGTTGTCATGCAATCGGACGCGTGTTCATGCATCGAAGCAAGTCGAGTTCTTGGTCGATTTTTTCGCGATTTTCGGACTCTCTGTGTGTATTTGGACTTTAAAAAAACATGGCGGATGCGAGATGCACTGCAGATGGAAGTTGTGGGGCTAGTCTTAGGCGATTCCGATGGCAAAATTTACTGATTGCGACGAAGCATTTATTGCCGATGTGACAGACGAAGGACAGACGGCTGTTTACACTGCTAGAACACGGCAAAATATCCCGCTACACAAAAGAGAACCTTCTGATGACGGACAACGAAGTAAATCCGATAGGTTTGGTTCTATATTTGTCGAGAAATCGTATTTGTGATTGCAAACTCGAAACAGATTATCGCCTAACTTGTGTTTTGATTTATCATGAGGTCGCAATTACCCTGTAGGCTTCGGTTGAAAGTGATAATGATCAAGAATATGAACCAGCCGATAGAAGCATTCAAGATGGCTGCCAACTCAACTTGTGATTATTTTAGTTTCATCGAGACACAGTTTACATTTTCTTCACAACTGTTTTATATTTTGTTCCCTGTATGTTTGTGGATATTTTCAGAGGTGTTAGTTTGAATTTGCTTGTTGTCTGGTGTTTTAAGAGCTGCCATGAAAGCCAAGATTATAATATTTTTGCCGTTGGTGAAGTAATTTACTCAGACTTGCTCACCATAATCATGTTGTCAGTACTGATAATGAGTTGCAAACATTATTAGATGTACTCTTTAGGTTGTAAGCTTTCCAAAAATGTATACTTTTGCCCAGGTATAATTCACTTGGAAAGAAATATTTGATTAAATGTCAGCTCAGTCTGAATTGTTTTCTTTTTCTGGGAAACAATTTGGCCGTCAAAGGGTTAAATACCCTCAAAATAGAAGTTGGACAAGGATGGGGTTATATTTTTTCAAATCCTTGTTTTGCATTCCATGCCATTGACCTTGCAATTATTATGAATCCCAAAAAAAAATAATTTCTGCAACTATATATCTACACTGTTACACCTAAACAGTGTTCACAGAATATCGATCCCTCCATGTATTCAATACACTTCTATACTATGTGAAGGATGTCTTTCTGAACAAAAATGGAATACTTTGAACTTGTTTCAATACATTATTATTCGAGTCTTTGAGCTTGAGCAATAGTTGAGTGCGTACCTGGTATTCAGTGGTCAAATACACCTCAAAATAGCTCTTGGACAAGCATGGAAATATATTTTTAAAATCTTATCAAATACACTTGTATAGTATGTGAAGGACCTTTTTCTAAACCTGGAGTACAGACAACTTTGAACTTGTTTCAGTGATACCCCACCCTTTCAGCTTAGCAATATTTAAATTATTATAAGTGTGAACCTGGTATTTTGAGGGGTCAAATACCCCTCGAAAAATTTCTCGGAGAGGCATGGGATTGTATTTCTCAAATCTTTGTTCTTGTTCTTTCGTTCTTTGTTTTTGTTCTTGTTCTTTCGTCTTGTTCTTCTTTAGGGTCGGCTCTTGTCCTCACAACTGTTAGGTGAGTTTGTCTTTGGTCAGTGTTACATGCTAGCAGATCTGCAAGAGATAGCCTTCCTAATAATATCCCAAATGAGGAAAACGTCACACTGGAGGGAAAATTCTGCTTGCAGGTATGCCATACAATAATTTTTGGAGGGAGGGTATGAGGATGTTCTTGGAGCCTATTTAGCACTTATATGTGAGGCAAAGACATCAATTGTGTCATAGTTGCTTACTAAAATAAATGTACTTACAGAGATTCTGCTAGACCAGCATATGCTGGTAAAATTTCACTTTACCGGAAAATCGAGGCTGCCGGTATTTCGTACTGGTAAAATATGAAGTACAATCTTTTTTTGTGAAGGCCCTCCTGTCCAGAGGGAGCCTACACTGGATATTCTACTCATTTTAGCAAAGAAATGCACCGAAACAGTCAAAAACTGGATGAGATAGACTATCTGGTGTCCAGTTCCACTGCAGTGGAAGAAATAATTATTTTGCTTCACATATTTGTTGTACTGGTTTCAGGTCGCTCCATACTGGAAAAAAGATTTCTTACCAGTACTCTGTACTAGCTGATGGACGAGTCTAGTGGAATCTCAGACTTATTAGCATCCATCCAGGGTTTGACTTTTGCTGCCAATATTAAGCCACTTTTACAATCAAAGCGAATATATGTAACACCTTTTAACACAAGTTCTTATCAAGTTAATCTCTCTACTGAGCTTGGTTTGGTTTCTAGTGTACATAATCGCATTATGACCAAAAGTTGTCTGTTGTTTTCTTATTGTTTTGCAGGTTAATTCTTTTATGAATGTTGGGCAATCTGCATATTCACAATTGGTAAAACTGAGGGGACAAGAAGACCCAGAAAATCTAATGTCAAACGACAAAATTAATACAGTGGTAAGCAAGACAACCAACACTGAGCAAAGAATATAAGTATAAAATTATGTACTTTACTTTAGTATTGTGTCATTGATGTGATGAAGAGACGTACATGTAATTTGACCTTTTTGAAAACTTCTGTGAAAGGAGAAAGACAGCACAACCATTATTTTTTATAGTTATAAGATGGCCCACTGGAACAGAAATATTTCTTAGCCAGCAGAAAACATTACTTTATAGTCATTATTTCTGAGCTTTGGTATAAACCTACAATAGCCGGTAATTGTGTCCCTTTATTGATACGTAGCAACAATGGAAATCAAGGCCTTCCAGGATTTTGATTCTGTAGTTAACAGATGGAACACAGTGTATTGAGGGAATGGAATACCAGTTAATCCCAGTTGTACAAGACACAATGAACCCTGGCATAAAGATAATAGTAATCTGACCTTAGACTCTTTCATGTCATGCAAATGCAATCAATAATTATTTGGATCACTTGTTCAAAGCTCGGTATGCTGATCTGGATCTTTTTCTGTCAACCTCTTGGCAAAGTAATGTCTGTATGCATGACTATACCTTCTGGGTTACAAATGTACATTCGATCCTAAAATTGCATACAGAGGAAAGAGTTTTAAGGTATCACCCCCCCTCCCCCCCTCCCTCCCCCCAAATTACCACTTTCCAGCAGATTTCTATTTCTATTTAAATTGCGTCAATTTACTAAACGTAGACATTTCATATATCAAACTATTTGTTATTAAATTGTCTAGCTGCTTCCAATAACTTTTGTCATTGGAAATGAAATATGGAAAACATATGGAAAACATTATTGTGCGATTATTGGCGTCACATCATATTTTTGACTTAATATCCTTTACTATTTAACCAATTGGAACGAAACCAATGGAATATGATAGGGCCCATTGGGGTCTAGGAAAGAGTGTCTCAGATTATTTAAGTTTTGCTTCAAAACGTTTATATAATGTTTTCAATTTTAACAATGTGGGAAATTTTCACAGTTTACATTAAAAGTTCCTAAAAGATTTTTTGAAGCTAAATTTTAAAATTCTGAGACACGCTTTTGTAGACCCCCATCGGCTCTTTCATATGCCGTTGGTTTCGATCTGATCGGGTAAAATATTGAGGGACATCAAGTCAAAATATATGATGTCACTAATTGGACACTAGGTTCCCCCAGTATCCATGGCAACCAACACCGAGAATTAGTTTGCTGATTTGCAACAAACCGTTTGTTGCAAATCGTTGGCATTTTGATATATTGCATGCCAATGTTTCACGTTTTCTTGTCGAGTAAAAAAAAAAAAACATGTATGGGATATTAGGGGCAGGAGTGAAACCTTTAAACCATGCAGCAGGAATACAAATCATCCCTTCCTCCTGTCTACACTAAAACGGTAAAATTTTGATGATGAAATGCATCGATTTGAAAACACTGCCAAAAGAGTGGCTAGCTTTCAAAACGCTTCTGTTTCGGTAAGCTCATATTAGGAAAGATGGCGGACCGGAGCGCTGTTACTCGTACCCATTATTAAGATGGGAAACAGAATTTTGAGGGCTTTTGATCCTAGCCTCCGGTTACTGGCGAGTTAGGACAACACTTCTGGAAGGTCGCGCCGCAACTTTACTTTTTCTTTTGGCAAAGCACACTTTGCCCTTTTGAGATACTCGTTCCCATCGATTGTTACATAACCTTCCGCACATCCTGGTGTCTTGCACTGGTGCTGTACCCATTTATTTGAAGAGATGTAAATGTTTTCCCATAACGCCTTACACAGAAGTTTGGTGTTAATGTGCTTTGCTACTTTTCGTGTACTGAAAGTCAATCTCAGTTGTCTTCAATATACCACTTTTTTTGGTAATAGTTTACAATTTTCCACAGAAACCAAGCATCGCTTACTCGATTTTCATTGAGGCGCCATCCATCTTCTTTTGTTTGGGCAAATTCTTCTAGTTCCGATAGCCTCTGTTTGCAAAGTTGAGGCTATAAACCTTATCACGCGACTGAAATGTGGGACCACTTACCCAAATATTGTTTGTAAAGTCTTTCAAGAGCTGCTTATCGAACACTGTTTTTGACGTTACGCTGAAAAAGCGGGTGCACTCGTCTGTTGGATCATAGTAAAGCCGCCTGTTCCCAATTGTTTTATAACTTGGAAAGAATGTTTCCCACAGCTATAGCACCGACCATGAAATAGACATCCGACATTTTGCCAGATTCTTGCTGTATACACTTTTGACTTTAGACGTATAAGTAGACATCTGTAGTGTATATGTATACACTTTAGACACAATAGACATTGTTACTTTGCTAGATTCTTGCTTTATACACTTTTTACTTTAGACGTATAGTAGACATCTATAAGTGTATTTGTATACACTATAGACACTTTAGACCGAATAGACATTGGATACTTCGCTCTATACACTTCTTTGACTTTCATATAGTAGACATCTACAGGGTGTATGCACTCGCGAGATGTTTGCTAGACACTTTTGATTTTAAACGTATATAGTGGATATTGTGGTATGGCATTCTGAGTTTAGACAGTGTTGTATATGTATACACAATATATAGCAGTTATATACATGTGTCTATTCTGCAACACCGCGGCTTAGTGATGCAATTAACGGGCAAAAAGCCTAATACTCCCCTCGAAATGCCAGTCGGCATGCCCGTCAAGAAAATATCATCAAGGAGTCAAAACGTCTTCGAATACTTTCTTGGATAGGATTTACACCGTCAGGTGTCATAACGGTCGAACACGAAGTAACAGAAAAATCCAGACTGAAATATGTCATTGAGCCGGGCCCCAAGGACTACTGTATCTGTTGAAAACAAGCCATGGTGCAGTTCCAAGGTGTGAAGGTGACACTGTAATCTGTGTTTAAATGTTCACACTGTAAACTGCATAAAAAGAATAATAATAATAAAAAACAAAAACAAAAACAAAAAAAAACAAAAAAAAAAAACGGGATTGAACTGTCTTCGCTTTCCGAAACCGTTTTTGAATAAATTTATGCTAAATAATAGTTCTCTTGGTTTGTGTTTAGAAGTCTTGTCAGTACAGTCACATGTGTGTGAGAGGGAGAAAAGCCTCTGTTACCGGGGCAGAACAAACATAGTTGCAGTCAAAGAAGTTAACCCACTGATTGCATTCATGGTGTAAATCGTTCTAGCTTTACCCGGATTTTCCGGATGTCCAGCTAGTAAGTCATAATTTCTCAAATCGTTGACTGGAGTCGGTAAATTTCTTGCATCAGACCTGTCGGCAGCATTCATTCACTGTTAGTGACTTCTAGTTATAGAGGACTAGATATTCCAGAAGATGGTGGCCCAGTGAATTTAAAGCCTGGACGAATAGAAATCAGACAGCAAATGCCGCTCCTACAAATGTGCCATCTACGCAGAGAAGCAGCAACACAACAAACAACATTGGAAGCAACAGGGCTGGTACAGGCTCTTCGAATCAAAGCCAATAGCACAAGCAAAGACAACAGAGTATTAGGAGTTTTAATTCAGCTGGTTATCAACCTAGCAATGTGCAAGTTGCCTGTATACAGCCATCCCAAGAGGGACGCACTGGCTATGTGCAAGAAAACAGACAAGTTTCTACCACTGGTAATAGTAAAACTGCTGTCAGACATGGTTCAAGAAATGACCCAAATGCTTCAGATGAGATTGAGTACTGGGAATTTGATGAGAGCTTTGATTTTGATCAATTGGATGAATCTGAGAAAGACGGAAAACAAGTAGCCGAACCAATGGATATGTGGAGGGATGGTTTTGATGCAATCCCAGATGAAGAGTTACTTTTCAAAACCAATGTTGCTCAAAGTGATTCAAGTGAAGTGAATACTGTTATCAAAGAACCAAGCAAAACCTCGAAGATGGAACACAATTTGCAGGTGACTGGGATTGTTAGCACCAGAAACAATTTGGGTAACACTTCAGGACAATCAGCTATATTTAGTCAGCATGCCAACATCATGGATTTATCTTCTTCTACTGGTTTGAAACTATAAAAAGTATATGAGTCTTCCTTTGCACAAATTTCCCTAACCATTTTAAAAGAAGAAAATATATAAATGACGTAGCAAAGGAATAGAGCACGCGTCGGTTATAGAAGCACGCAGGAAGTTGAACGAACACGAGAGAAGTGTGGAGAAGCACGGCGCCGCGGATATGGTAAGGCAAATGATAACTTTGCAAAAAAAAAAAAAAAAAAACAGAAAGAAAAGGAACCGAGTTTGACGCAAGTTGAGATTAAATTGACGCGTGCGCGTAAAAATGACGTGGAATCGTCAGCGTTCACCAATCTACGTACTATTCACGTATTATTCACTTCGTACATACTATCCACTTATCTACGTACTATTCACGTATTATTCGCCAATCTACGTACTATCACTTTATCTTATAATGACAATTGGCAGCTTAATCAGCCTTCATCTGATCTACAGTCTGAAAACGGTAAAAACGCTTCTGGAGCTAAGGACAAAAGAGCTACAATCACCAAAGTTGAGCATGTTTATGTATGCTCTATAGAGAAGGTAACCGTGATTTCAGAATTGGTTGAAGTCAATTTACAAACGTGTATAATATTTGAACGTTTTGCGCCGATTGCGTTACTTAAAGCCGTTTTGTCACATTGCGTGCTTAGGAACTATTCTGCCTGATATTAAAGCATCATGCAGTGAAACAAGCGTGCGGTACCTATAAAGAGGGCTTAGATGGAGGGGGGGGTCTGCATAGCAGTTAACAGTAAAATTTTAGGCCATCTCACAGCTAACAGTAAAATTTTCGCCGTAACAGTCAAAATATGAAGCTCCACAAAATGACAAAATAATGGTACTTTTAGAAATTGCTTTTACTCCAAAACTGTGCTACGAAACAGGAAACTTTGAGTTTCTTCATTTCTGGAATAAATTCGAATTAAGTACATCAGATTTCTGAAGAACATACACCTAAATGCAATGACTTTCTTATAGAGCCGTTTTCGTATGACTGTCGAAAACCAAAACCAAAGTAATAACACAGGCCAATCACAGAGACTGAGAGAAAACAGTTCAGCCAATTGGAAGCCAAAGTAATTTGCGTTTGGTCTTGCGTTTGGTTTTACTTTGCAATCAGCAGTGCGAATACAGGTTCCATGACTGACATGACTCTGTCTCCAAGTCAATAGACTGGTACTGCGACTGTTCCTTCACATAAACACTGGGAGGAAGGGTTCCACGCTTATCCTTTTGGTTTCACTCCTTACGGTGCGTTGGCGCACTGACCTGAATAGTTCCACCCAGTCTCCCATAAGCTGTTGGCTCTCTTTGGCCATCTCCACTGAGGGAAGGGGTGTCATGTACACCACATCAGCAGATCGCGTGTTGCACTTTGGTACTGGATAGTATGACGACAGATGGATGAAGTATTTAGCTGACCATTTGGTAGCACGTTTCAGAGATTCTTTCACATTAGACCCAAAGTCCAGGGCATATGTCAAAAGACTAAATGTGTTATTCTTAAAATGTGATACCGCATGCAGGTTTTCTACCAATCATGTTGGTTAGAAGAGTTGTGAGATCAAGATCATATTCAGGGTGCCCTTTAAAAGCATTCTCTAGTGCTTCCATGCCTTCCTTCAGAATTTTCAAGGGGTCCTGAGTTTGGCCTGAGACAGTTCCCTTGGGACCATTAGTTGCTTTGTTATCAAGATTATGAGTGTCCTTCACTCTTTTCACAGTTTCTTGCATATAACTATAAACAGTGCGAATGTTAGCTCTTGCCTCAGAGATACTGATGTGGCTCGGACCAGCCCTTTTGTGAAGATGCCAAACGAATCGTACAATCTTCCAAGGTGCTGGAGAAATTCGGCCGTTCCTGACAGTCCAGTAATTTAAATTCGCCCCAGTCCCCTGCCACTGATCCGCGTGCGCAAGCCATCTTGATACCCAGAAGACGCTGCAAAAATAGCGGCATTCACACTGAAAATTTTGTCATTGCTTTTACTTCTGAACAGTTTGTGTTTACTTTGTCTTGTTTTATTTTTGTTTTATTTTTATTTTTGTTAGATATTAAAATATCTAGTCTTGCAACACTTAACTGCATTTTTTTACATAACACTTAACATTAATTTTTGTGGCTTCATAACACTTAACAGTAAAAAATTCAGGCCCATAACACCAGTAAACCCCATCTAGGCCCTCATAAGCCGAAGCATTTTGACAACTGTCACGCTCGCACGCAGCATAATAAATGTAATACATTCACAGAGACGCGTTGTGCAGAGTCTAAGCCGTGAGAATGGATATTTTCAACAAAAGCGGATATACATTCGGCGAAAAGAGTTTACAAAACAACTACATTATGTACGAGGCAACAGATGTCATGTACAGTGTAAAGCATAAATCATCATTGTTTACGGCTAAAGTTCGTCGTGGCTTCAGTGTTCCGTTTTCGGCCTGGTATCTTCCCAGAAGTATTTCGTGTCGCCACAGAAAGTTCGTCGGGACTAAATAATTAGCGGAGACAGTTATTTGCAATCCTGTAGCAATATCCATTAAATATAATCGAACAATCAAACATTTGTTTACGGCTATGACGAAGAACTTAAGAACGCAAACCAAAATCGTTCCCTAAAATCTAGTTTATCCGGACATGTTCCACAGAGCCAAACGCTGTTGATTTTGGATGGGATACAGATAAATTTATACACAAGCATTAACGTACAATTCAATCGACTACATCTCGAGCTGTTGGCGAAGTCACCTTACGTCATCACATATCACGTAGCAATGTGAACCAGTTCGTAACCCAGAAAAAATAAAATATAAATTATAACTAGGAATAGCTCTCGCTAAGTGCCAACGAGCGCAACTCTCTGGAACAGTATCAAAATTAAAAGCAAAATGAAACATAGGTCCGCATGCGTACGTGAAGCTATTTGCTAGTTGATGATAGTCTATGATAGGTAGCTCGTGTTACAACAGGGCACGAACTATCATCGAATATTATCACCGTTTGATCGGGGTTTTACACTATGTTCTACTATGCCAGCTACGTACTATGCATGACCAAACACAAATGCACAAACATGACAGTTTATTATATGATTATTTTGAGCTGATCGACATAAAAGGAGGAACGTATAGCTTGCCAAAATATTTCAAGTCGTTCTGTAAATTTCTGCGAGGTAAGCCAGACTTTGACTCGTTCTAGTAGTTTCGTATTAACGTAACACACTCCAGCCAAACAAACCTGTTTCTCGTGCTCTTCGAACGGTGGTGAAATAGATTCACAGTAAAATTTCCTGTCGACTTTTCAGTCGATTTTTCATTAGCGACAAAACCCGCTAGAGACAATTTTTGTAAACAAACAACTCAGACAAACCACAGTCGATCTGGTCATGAAATCATGTGTCAACAAACATATCATGCGAGGTAAACCAGATTTGACTCGTTATAATAGTTTCGTAACGTAACACACTCCAGCCGAACAAACCTGTTTCTCGTGCTATTCGAACGGTGGTGAAAAGGATTCACAGTAAAATTTCCTGTCGATTTTTCGTAGGTGACAGAATCCGCTCGAGACAATTTTATAAACAAACAACTCAGACATACCACAGTCGATCTGCATTTGCAATTATGGCATGAAATCATGTGTCAACAAACATATCAGCGAACGCAAAAAAACTCGGAATAAGCTTTTACCTTTGCCAAAACATATGTCATGGTCACACCATACAGCTGTGTTCCTTCTTTTGTGAGCGGAGCGTATATTCGCAAATGTGTCCAGAAATGTCGCTCTAAATGTGAATCTGTGTCGCCTGTTTGCCAGATACTACGGATATGTCAGCCGGGGCCTGAAGGGGGAGCAGATTTCCACATGCAACCAAAGAATCGGCAACGCTCACAGCCGCCATTAAATAATGACTTCCACGTGCGAGAGAGCCAATTATATTTAGAAAACCCCTCCCCGGAGAGGTAATTTAGCTTCTGACATTCTGTCGCAAAGTTATAACATTAGCACGGAAACCCTTCACTGGAAATCTCTCTGTGCATTCTTTGTGTTAAGTAGATAATAAAAGACAAACTTTCTCACAGGACCTGTACCACGGCGGCTTTTATATGGATAACACTTCATGCTCCTCCCCACTCAGTAGTTTTTGCCCCCTAGAGGGAGAGCATTTTAATGACCTAATGAGATGGGCCGAACGGCGATTCAACTATCGCCCAAACGCCGACATAGAAGCTATTTGCATATTGCAAATAGCTTCAAAAATGACTCGCTGGTCGATTCGTTTGTATTTTTCGCTTTTCAAATGTTTTTGCTCGAGGGGGCCTGGGGCCCAAGCGAGCTTAAAAACGCAAATTTTTAATTTTTTTAATTTTTTCCTTTTTGTGGGTCGAGAATCAGCACACGGTGATTGGTTCATATTATCACGTGCTGGGCGATGACGTAATTGACTTCGCTAAACAACTCGAGATGTGGCCAGTGAATTGCTCGTTACTTGTGTGTAAAAGATAACTGCATCCCATTCAAACTCAACACCATTTGGCTCTGTGGAATAAGCACGGATAAACTGGATTTTCGGGAACGATTTTGGCTCGCGTTCACCGCGGAAGCTTTGAGAATAGCCGTAAACAAATATTTGATTGATACCGCTGTCGCCGATAAATATTTAGTCCCGACGAAACTTTCTGTGGCGACACGAAATACTTTTGGGAAGATAACAGGGCGAAAACAGAAACCAAAGCTACGGTGAGCTTTAGCCGTAAAACAATGACGCTTTATGCTTTACTCTGTACATGACATCTGTTGCCTCATAAAATTCTTCTGCGTATCGTACATTGCCTGTTGAAGTGTTTCTTTCATTCGATCATGTAGCCTTTGTTTCGCAATGGTCATTGAATACCAGAAATGAAAAATACACCGAAATAATTCTGAGGATTGAGTTTGCAGTCACAAATGGACTGAACACACTGTGAACAAAACCGCAATGATATTGTAAACATCTCTCGTGTGACATTCCTCGCTTTCAATTTTATATTTGTTACAGAGCACGAATACTCGAAAGCCTGATAGAAGAAACGTATTGAGTTAATAAAAGAAAACACATAAGTAGTGAAGCGAAAAAGTTAACTGCATCCCATTCAAACTCAACGCCATTTGGCTCTGGAATATGCACGGATAAACTGGATTTTAGGAAAAGATTTTGGCTCGCGTTCACCGCACAAGCTTTGAGAATAGCCGTAAACAAATGTTTGATGATACCGCTGGGGTATTGCAAATATCTCTGTCGCCGATAAGTATTTAGTCCCGACGAAACTTTCTGTGGCGACACGAAATACTTTTGGGAAGATAACAGGGCGAAAAAGCTTCAGTTAGCTTTAGCCGTAAAACAATGACCTTTATGCTTTACTCTGTACATGACATCTGTTGCCTCATAAAATTCTTCTGCGTATCGTACATTGCCTGTTGAAGTGTTTCTTTCATTCGATCATGTAGCCTTTGTTTCGCAATGTTCATTAAATACCAGAAATGAAAAATACACCGAAATAATTCTGAGGATTGAGTTTGCAGTCACAAATGGACTGAACACACTGTGAGTCAACATGAATATTTAATGAACCTCCTTTTGAAACGTGTGAACAAGTGCTAACGGTTTAACTTTGCGCGGGCTCGCTCACCGGCAAATTTGCCCACGTTCCATACCGCTGACTCCAGGCGGCTGGAGTCAGCGGTAGCTCCATTATCGCAAAACATGGCGGATTCGTTGGAGGATGTCAAAGTTGGCCATTATGGAACACTAGACTCACCAAAGAACTTTGCTATTAGGTACAGCTTCAATATAGTTTTATTGTGGTTATTTGTGTACGTTTTGTTGTCTAAGTTGAATGTAATTCTGCTCAATAAGCTGAGCTGAGATATCTCGCTGGTTGCAGAGTAAAATTGCGGAGAGTAACAGCAGCTAGTTTTCTTCCAGAGTTTCAAATTGGATCACAGCAAGGTGATAATAATCCACTGGAGAGGGCTGAAGTAGCAGGAGAGGCACCGGAAATGCAAGCACGGGCGATAGGTGGTGCTAATCAATCACAAGGTCAGGTGTGGCCCAATCGTATGGGTCGTTGTAAGTAAGTGTTGAAATTGTATATATACATCATAGTGATGCACTTTGATTACACAAACAAAACAAAAAACAGTAGATTCACTGGCCATGGCAGGTGGCATTTTAGGTGGGGTGGGCTTGGTATAAATCTATTAAGAAGATCACCAAGACAGTGACAGTAATTTTGAAGGGACTGCCAAAGAGTAGGCATGTAAATGCGTGTGTGCATAGGTAGAATGTAATGAAAGTTGTACTTTAAACTGCGATTTTAGCAGAAATAATAAAGCTTTATCACACTGACCTTGTTCATATAAGTAATTTATTGTGGCATTATTTTGGTGCTAGAGCATCTCTGGACAGATTTTTGTCCCTTTCTTTTGAGCTCCCAGAGTGAGGGGTTAAATTTTATCCATCTATGGGATACCCTGGTTGAAACTCAATGCAAGTTTTCAATCTCAGTGTATACTTGTGTGATATGTTTTGCAAGCAATATTGTGTTGACTGTATATATACTGTACAGCTACTGTACATATTTAAGCAATATAACTTGCATGTCTTTGTATTCTTATATAAATGCTTTGGATGTTCAAAAAATTCAAAATCATTTGCCAAAGTGTTTATATAAGTGTATATACTGTACATGGTACTTACTGTTGGTTCTCTCATAGGAGGTGGTGCTAGGGATTCTGACTCAGAGGAATTAAGGTTTCATTGGCAACAAAAGGTGTTTCGTCAGGTAAGGAATGTACATTAGTGATGTAGTCAATTGCTTTGCATTGACTTAGTCTCATTGACTGTTCCTTAGAGCCGTTTTTGGATGGCTCTCAAAAGTAATTGTGTGGTTGCTTTGGTTTTGCGTTTGCTATGCTTTCCAATTGGTCCTAACAAGTTTAGCAACATTCTTGGCCAAAGAAGAGCAAAAGCAAAACCTGGTTGTGATATTCTCACACAAGAAGGCAAGTGGCGATAGCATGTTCTCGCACTCCTGATTGGATATAAAAAAAATAGTAAAACCAATCACAATTACTGTACTTGGTTATTGGTTTTGGTTTTTCTCATACTTTTAATTGGTCCAACTTGTTTTTGCTTGCCTCTATGATTGCTTTAGTTTTGGTTTTCAACAGTCATCCCAGAAGCATTCTATTGCAATACTAAGTAGTTTGTAAATATTACTTGCAAACATACTTAGAAAAGTATTGAATACCTCATAATCCTGAGCCAGGCTATGAGAGAAGCATAGCAAATATTATTTTGTAAAATTCATTAATAATGCATAAGTTTGCAAACTAATCGGAGTTCAGCATTTGAGTCACATGCATACTTTGTAGATGCCAATAAAAATCTGATGAATTATTAATCATTATTTTAACTTTTGATAAATTTTGTTAAATGATCTGTAACAACATTTTCATGTTACAGTATATCCTGTGAATGCAGCCAACATCTTAAGGTTTCAGCGTTATTTGTCTATGGAACACTCAAGGGTACTATAATAGTAGTACTTTTGGGGGTGGGTTGGTGAGGAGCTTATTAGAAGGGGGTATTGAAAAACATTGATCTTATACAGGGGGTTTGGAGGTTATTAAAGCATTTACAGGGTACAGTACTGTATTTCCGGTTGTTGAAATTATAGTGATTGTAATGGCAGGTTCATGTAGTCATAAATTAAAAATAGTATATTATAAGAGTGTGTGTGTGCAAGGCGGCCATGTTGGAACAATGCAAAATATTTGCACAACAATAGCCAGAGGAGTAAAATTCTATTGTTCATGGCTGCTGAGCACACACTCCATATTGACAGATATATTGTACTGTAATATTCTTTTACAGAGAGAAGTAGAGCTATATGAAGACCCAAATAATTGCTTTGGTCCACTGGAGCAGAGCTATCATGCAGAGATAATGAAACTCAGGTAGGTTGTATCATGTTATACCAGTGCAATTTTTGTTCTACAGGCAATTGCAGATGTTCAAGCAAAAATAAATGATGGTTGGAAAATGTTTTGTTTTGAGATACAGCCAGATTGATGTCATACAGTAATTTCATATTAAGATTACTGGAGAGTGTGATCTCAAACTATCATATGATGATGGTAAAAACAGAAAAATGGGCAGCATTTCAATAATTAATATTGTGCCAGTGTGATAACCCTGATGGAAACTCAGGGTCCAGCTGTGTGAGACATGAAAGAAGTATCAGGAAAGACAAATATTGTTATTGCCAGAGTGGCTTCATTAGGTTGGTTGTGATCGTCCGGGTTAGAGTAGTCTCCAGAAAGACTGTTGTTGGTGACTGACGTTTCGACTACCTGAGCGGAAGTCATCTTCAGAGTCAAGTGAAAAGTATTCGTCAGATGGCGGTATATATGTCTCTGGTTGTAGAAGTGATTGGTCCGTTATGTCGGTCTATGGTTGGTCGAGTCGGCTTGGTTGTGTTTCGTTATTGGTCAGTTGATGTTCTTTTGTCCTGTTGATTAGTCTATTGTTCGTTCGGTTGCGTTTGATGTCATCTATCAGTAGTTTTTGAGAAAACCTTGAGAACATGAAGAGTGGCTTCATGTTCTCAAGGTTGATTGGGCCTCATTTCCTTCTAATCAGGTTACAGTAAGTAGGTAAGGTACAAATCGAAATTAATATTTACTTCATGGCAGACTCTCCACTGCATAAATTACACAAACAAGCCAGCGTGTGCCAATTCCTGACTTCCAAAAATGGTAATGAAGTATTAAGATCTAGTCTGTATTTTTTAACCCTGTAACTCCCAAGATCAAAATGTAGATTCTCCTAACCTTTAATGAGAAAATGTATGAATGATGTAGTAAGAGTATAGATTAATCAGCTATCATGCTAATAAGGTATCAAAAGCAAAGTTCTCCTTACTGTATCATATATTTCTAGTGAGAAATTTAAGTTGATCACTCTTGGGTTAAAGGGTTAAACTCAGTGCCATCCAGGCCCAAAGAAATTATTGACTGTCCACTCTGTGGGGCTTGGTTTGATAGCCATTCTAAGAGACAGGTTTCCCGAGGAAGGTAGTTACTGCATTTTGGGTTTGATTGTGACATATGGTTGAATTTCCTCTTCTTGAGTCTTTCAGCTGCTGTATGATACTCCTAATTTTGATAGTGTGGTGGTTGTAACCTTGACATAGACCTTGTTCCATTCTACATCTTTGAACATATGTAGTAGCAGGACTGCCTATCTTCTTCTGTTGTAACCATGCATAGCTGCCTCTGATCAGAAACACACACAAAAAAAATGAAGTTGATAACGACAGAAAAAAAAGGAAAATTTTGCGTTTTACATGTTGATTTATAGAAAATGTCCCCTGGAAAACTAAGAAAATTGCATTTCTGACCCCCTTCCAAGTACACCACGAAAATTGCTCACTACGCTCATGTAGGGCTCCTCTTTCTACTGAGTACTAAAGAGAAAGGCAAATCATGGATGCATTGTGGCCACAATTTTGTGTCCTTCAATGTTTCCAGGGTGGCAAAATGTGCAGCATTTGTTGGACTCAGTGCACACACAACAAAAGTTTGTGCAGTTTTACAGAAACATTTCTTGTGTTTCGCGCGTGGCAAAATGAGGCAACAAAGCGCCAGCAATGTTGCCATCACATTGTGATCTGTTTACATTGCCTTACAGATCTAAAGGGGATATTCCTAGCAAGAGGCTGTTTTCTTATGTGGACAGTGACAATTTCGCCAATCTTGACGAGGTAAGTGCATGTTGACAGGAGTTTGTAAGTAAATGTACATAGTAGAACCTCCCATAAGCAACCACCTTCTTTCGTTTTTAATGCCCTGTTTATATGGAAGAAAGGACACCCTCCTAGAAGGGTCAGAAGATAGCCCCCCTTTACATGCCAAGTGCTATCCATAGGGCTATCTCACCAAGAGCCTGAAAGGCAATGAGCAGTTGTGAGAATCCTCTGGGAGGGTAACCCTACCTTGAGCATTTACATGGCCGAAAGTTGTTTCTGCTGGGAGTGTACCCAAGCAAGGAGATAGGGTAAGCCTCCTCCTAGGTTGACCCTACCTGTCATGTAAATGGAACAAGGAATTTCAATAGAAGAGGGTGAACCTCCTACCATGTAAACAGGGCCTAAGTGGTCATTTACGGGAATTTCTATGCCTATATGCAATCCAGCTTTTAGCCACAACCAGTGTCAAAAAGCGCAGTTTTAATGAGTGCAAAACAACTTGTGTTTTAGGAAATCAACCTTATGTCCTGTTGCACGTTACATTACATATGTTAGTGTTTTGTCGGATCCAGTTTCTGCAAGGAAGTTAGTCCTTGCTCAAAAATTTGCTTTTAGGGAGCATAGAGTGGTCGCTTACCGAAGGTAAAAAAAAGAACAATATAATAAGCAGTGAGCCTCAATGGGGTCGCGGGCACTTATGAGAAGTGGTCGCTTACGCCGATGTAGGTGCGCCCCCATTTTTAAAAGAGGTGGTTGCCTACAAAGGGTGGTTGCTCAGGGAGGCTGCACTGTATGTGCATTTTGACTCCTGTACAAATATTGTGAAAAACCCAAAATGTTTTAAGCATGAACATGTATTTTTTTAGGATTGTCGTGCTTGTTATTTCCAGACTGCTTTTCAGATGCAATATAAAACAAGTCATGCAATCACCTGAGCTAATTTCCAATTTACTTACGGTATCTTAGAGCAAAGAAATTTCACAAAGGAAGCCAAATATGTTTAGTTTACCAGAAAAAGATGATATTTTCAATAATAAACAAAATCACTGCATTCCGTACCCAAACCTGTTGGGAATCCTTTGTATTTCTAGTTCTCAAACTTATTATTTATGGATGAGGTTATCAGCCAATGGGGGAATAATATTTGGTCACATGCACGAACTTTGATACCTGACCCACATCATTAGTGACTATGGAAATGTGATCCAGATCACAAGTGAAATTAGACATTTAGCAACACAACAAATGCATCTTTTAATGATTTTCACTCTAGAATTATCCTAGTAAATTACACGGATTCACACTTTGTTTGCTACCCTAGTTTTGTTCATTAACAGAAAGTTAACCTCACTATTAACAAGGGAGGCAGTATTCTACTGCCGGTTTAACTTCACTTTTTTCTTTAACTCAAGCTTTGCTATCAGGCCCTAGAAGACTAGAGACATTCTTAACTTGCTAGTTGGAGAAGCCACATCAAAAGAAGCAGCCTTACGTGCTTTCATCTGTTTCTTGGTGTTTAGAACGGGCGATTAGACACTCACGCTTGTTTCTGGTCTATTTCTCAGTAACCTTTTACATTTTAGATTGACTTGCAAAAGTAACTACACCTTGCGACGTCTTGAGGGAGGAAGCTATTTATGTTCAATTCATCTTTTACAGGAGACAAGAACTTTGACCATCTCGCCATCAGACACTCCAACCTACCTCGTCGAAAAAGTTCTTAGTGTTCGCAGGAATGTGGGGTCCAAGCTGGAAAGAAGGTATGTATGTGTTATGTACCCGAGAATGAGCACAGGTGAAGTTAGTGAAAAAATGAGGCTCTGTGCACAGAGTTGTAACCTGAGCATGTATCAAGCATGTGGCGACCCGCACATGCATGCCACTTGTTTAGCGACCCGCGTCCCATAGACCCAGTGCGAACTTAAAACAATCAAATTTAGTCATTTCACTCGGTGGCTTTTAAGCCAACTGACCCAATATGGTCAGCAAAAACGAGTGCCGATGTGTAGGGCCACATACAGCAAACGATTACAGTTTTAGAATTTGGAATGCATTTTAGGGCGCGTTCTTTTGGGACTATTCCGTCTACTGCTATTCCGGAATAGTTATTTTGGGACCTATTCTGATTCCGGAATGAACGGAATATTATTCCGTCAATTCTGATCCCGATAGCAGAATAGACGGAATAGACGGAATAGCAGTTTGTTCGGAATAGACAGAATAGCCGATAATCGCGTTCTTTTGGTATTTTCGGCCGTATTCTGTCACGTCAGCAATTCTGTTTTCGGAATAGCGCAAAGTCTGTTCTTTTGGGAACTTGTATCCTGTTATTCCTATTCCGGAATAGGAATAGACGGAATAGTCTCAAAAGAATGCACCCTTAGAAATACAGCTGTATCAATGTCTATATATCTAGAATGAGCGGGTAGGCAGCATTTAATTTTATGGAACTCCTAGTATCTACAATCATGGTCAAAATTGTTGGGATGATTTCAAGTTTACCCCCTCCCCCCATTCAATGTTGGGTAGTTGAGCATGGTTCGGCTTATAGCTGCACCACGGGCCAACATTGAATGGAGGGGAGGGGGAGGGACTTGAAAACAAGAAATATAAGACCCCCATAGGTTGTACAGATTTACATTGTGCTCCGGATGTGCGTAAGTGGAGCGTCCCAACGACTTTTGACCGTGATTGTAGGCGTTTTCGCCTTCAGCCCGCCTTCAGTAGGATTTTAAAAACTAAGAATTTCGAATACGGTTTTGAAAGTGTATGAAATCGGAAATGGAGGCGTTTCAATTATAAAGTGATTTTATTGTATGTGGCGGTTTTAGAAAATTGAGACAAAGTCTACCAAGAGCCTGTAAACACAGACCTGGCTTATTGCTAAACTGAAGTTTAGACAGACTCCGTAAACCAGGGCTAGCCAAGTTAAACTGCATTTTTAAAACATATGGGTAGGCGTCGGACTATGAAGACCAGGTTTGGCCGTGGTCCTACAGGCATGGTTATTGTATTGTAACGAACTTGTAGTTTGCCAGAATTTACCCTCTTCTGCTGTATTGTAGTCACTACAAAATGTCATTATGATTTGTACCGGTCGTGTCGAGAGAAACCCCATATGGTTTGTTTTCAGTGTTGCACATCACATGTACCTGGCTACTGTCGGATGTGACGTAGTTGACTGTCACTGATCCCCATATAAGCTCGGGTTTCGCAACTAATAAACGTTCTGCTTCACTTGTGTCTAAGCTGCGTTTTGTAGTTGTTCTTTGGCCTTCTAAGGCTCCGGTGAAAGGCCAGAGCGCACTGGCCGCGGTCCGTTACAGTATAAATGATCTAAATTTTGTTTACACCAGGACCAAACCTTGTTTAAAAAATCAGCCTTGTGTGTTTCCGTTTCTCTTGGAATCTCCCAGGTGGTTTTGTTGGTCGTTCAAATCCAGTAACCATTCATCAATCAGAGATTGCCAAGACAACTGCCCTGATTTATCTGCCCTGATCACCCATCATGCATCGCAATCCGTGAAGGTGTCTATAAGTGCTTCAATTCCACAGCAGATTTGATTGACTCCCTCAGACATCGCACTGCATTCTGTGCATTTGCGTAGCCCTGGGCATTCCTAGAAATGCGTAACAAGAATATATAATTCGTACAGTACACTCGACATTTTACACAAAAAAACCTTCGAGATTGTTTTGTGTATTTTGAAACAAAAACAGTGTTTTACAATGCTTAGTAAGTGCTGCCTTTTGCGTGCAAGCTTCGTGTAGATTTGGGCGAGGGAAGCGAGGGAAATAATCACAACGCTAATGCAGTAGTATCGCATCATTTGGAGACTCCAAGCGTGTCACCATCTCGAAATTTAATGTTCGTCTGTCAGTCTGTCGTACGACCTCGTCCCCAGTTCCTATCGCTGCTTAACCAATACCAAAGGCGGTAGAACACTCTAACCTCGTTCCCAGGCTCTTTCCTCTGCGACCTCGAATCTTGTGTTTTAATGTTTGTCGTTCACGAGCGACCTTCCCACACCGCGGTGTCTGCTGGGTAGATCACGTGGTGTTCTGCTGGTCCGTTGCAAAGCAATGGACACTATTGGAGGTTGAAGGAGTCACACTCTTGCTGAAGAAGTAAATACGTCAAGTATGAATCAAGCAAAGAATCAAACCGAACACTCTCAAGAGAAGAAACAAGTTCGTCTTCAGAAACAAAGAGAACAAGCGAGACTAAGACAAACTCGTGAGACAAGCCAGAAGCAGTGTATTCATCTCGTGTGCAGACGGTGAACAGACAGTGCTGTCGCTGCCAAAAAAGCGAAACAACAATATGACCGAGAGCATTATCAGCAGAAACGAGCTCAGGATACAACCCAGGAAAGAGAGCAACGCATTATAGCTGATCGGGAGCATCATAGGTAGAAGCGGGCCCAAGAAACAACTCAGGCAAAAAAACAGCGCGTGAAAGCCGAACGACAACGAGCTGCTTCCCGACGCCACAATGAAACGAATGCACAAAGGGCCCACAGGCTTCAGGCTCAAAATAAGGCCAACAATCGACGCCGTGAGCAACGATCGTTTCTTGTCGAAGAACGGCGCTTCCAGAGGCAACAATATCTGCATAGCCGTGTATGGGCTAACCCTGACAACCCGGCAGCCTTCCACCGCTACAAAGAAGACCTTCACTGTAAGGTGTGCAAGGAAACATGGCCGCTTGTTGCCAACCAAAGTATGACTGGCCGAACTATACCTGCACCACCTGTAAGCGAAACAAAAAGACTTTGTGCTTATTCTCGGGTGACAAGATGTGCAGAAATTTCTCAGCAGTCTCCCTGCCAATGTGAGTGATTTGCCGATTCTTATCACCAGGAAACAAGGGGTAGGTAAGAAATACAACACTTCCTTTTCTTCCTTTGTACCTGGCCAATAAATGCCTATGGGGAATACAGTAGTTTTCTTTGCTTTGTTCTTTCATTATGTTTGTTTTTCATGTGAGGAACTGCCAACCATTTTCAATTTTCACACCTGATTCACTTGCTAAATGTAAACTTTTGTTAACATTTTCTTCTTTTTTAAATTGTCTGTTGAAAACCTATCAAGTTTATTGAACATGAAGAAAAAGTGCTGTATCTACACGAAAGACCAAATACGTATGGTCCTACATTTTTGACTGAATTCATGACTTCATGTTGTTTTTCTCTTGTTGAATTGATTGTTTGCTGTCATTTTTAAGCTCGCCCCACGAAGTGGGGGCGAGCTTAAAGTTGTCACGGTGTCCTTCCAGGCTTCTGTGTCAACAATGGACTTCCAAATAAGGAATTTCCAAAGAAGGAGCTTGTCAATTTCCAAATTTGGGCATGGTCGTGTTACGCAGTACGTTCAAACAGAAGACGTCGAAGCTTCGTGTGGAAGTTGTTTCTGGAATTCATTCTTGTTTGTAATGGTCGTCAAGCATTCGAAGTTTGTTTGGCCATTGAGCCTGGGTGTTTCTACGAATGTAGGGCACTGCTACACAGTGACACTGAAATTACATGGCCATTGTGCTGTGATTACGAAAATATACCGCGATTGAGCGACACTAAAATTAATGAAACGACATGGCTGTTATGCTGTGATCATGAAATGCAGACATTGCGCTGTTTTGTAAACAAAGAGCAGCCGTTAAACGAGGGTGCTTCTACAGTTGTGATTGACGCAAGTTATCACGTCGCCAGACCGAATGGCAAGGATTGTGTTGCGGAAGAAACATCTGAACGTGAAATGCTTGACGGACGGTCGCGTTACCATTTTACGTGGAAGGGTAAGATTAATCGGAAGCGAGCGAGAGAATCGTCGCGTATTCCTTTACGCAAAGTTTGAAGGCTTTTGCGAAAGAACAAACACGTGCGGCTAAAGGTACGTCGCTACATAAGTAAATTTGTTCCCAAGTCATCTGCTCTTGCCGATTGCTGTAAAAAGCATGAAACCCGTGTCAGTCACTGTCTAACGAGGCACGTAAAGCTTGCAAATATGTTTATCTGTGTAAGCAGCGGCCAAATACGAAACAAAAAGGATAGGGTTGTCAGAAGCCACAGGTTTACCAGTGATGCAAACAATAATTTTTACTGCAATAAATATAAGCCGTATATCCAAGTGGCTTTTGGCCTTCACCAGGTGCAAAGCTGAAGATTCGATGTCCTTCAGACACATCTGATTCTTGTAAAAGTATGTCCATGTTTCCAGAAGTCTCTCTTCAAGCTCAGTTAATTCTAACTCTGGTGGCTTATGTGGGAGTGTCATTTTATTGGCCTTTGCACAACTTGGCTTCTTACCAGCTTTGATGTTTTGATGGCAAGTTCTACAAATCCATTCAGAATTGTTCACATTAAGATCTGATGCAATAAGATCTGAGTTGAATGAATGTTCATGACATCTAATTACACCAGCTTTGTACCAAAGTTGATCACAGCAAGTACACACATACTCAGGTCCACATTTAATATTTTCATGAAATTGTTTAATAAGACCCTCAATGGTTTTAAATTTGTTTACTCTTTGTTTTTGCTTCATCTGTTTTTCTTTTAGTCTCACTAGTTGTTTTTTTTTTTTTTTACTTTTTTTTTTTTTTTTTTTTGCCTTTATTTTTTTGGCTTGTCTCTGTTCCTTTAACAAGATCTGGGTCCTTTCCCTTTTTCTTTTTCTGGCCTGTCTGTCTTTTTCTTTCACATGATCTGGGTTTCCTTCTCTGTATATTTTCGTAGCTTCATTTTCTTTTTGTTTTAATTTGGGATTACTTTTTCTGTTTCATGTGCATTCTCATTAGTTTCTCTTTAGCAAGGTATTGTTGATCCATTCTTTGCTTTCTTTCATAATCTCTCAAATAAGCTTTTCGCTCCTCAAGAGCTGAAGAATCACAATCTTTGTTGTTTGAGCAACTAACTGCACAAACATAACATAACATAACATAACATAACAATGTCATTTTGATTTATGTTATTTTGTACTGCACTATTTACAGCATCATGACTGCAATCCTGGCTTCGTACACAATTATTTGTCACCAATGGAACAGTAGAAACAGTGAACCTAAAAGATTCTTCTTTGGAAGTTTCTGGGTCCAGCTAGAGTGCTTTCTGCAAAATTTTGAGCAGATTCTATGATTCTGTGATGTTAAATAAATATTGTCTCACTAACTATAAAAGCAAAACAAAATGTTAAACAAAAACCACGTAAACCCTATCGACCAACAGGAATGGGCGAGCTTTCAGCGGCAACGCTGCTTTGATTACAGTATATGTTCACTTCACGAATTTTGCAAACATCCTCCAATAAGTAGAACACAAAGAAAATGTATGGTACAGTGCACCCGTGACACCATTACACAACTATTGTCTTTTCTAACTGGATTACACTTTTCTTAGTATGTAATTTCATGGTTTTCTATCAATAATTGATTTAAAAATTTAATTATTTAATTATTAAAAAGTAGCTGCCATGCTTTGTTTTACACTTTTTTGTCTTTGAGAAATTTCATGATTTTGTAGGGGAGCTTGAGGGGAGCTTCAATAAAAATATGTATGTATGTATATAATTGACTTCGCTAAACAACTCGAGATGTGACCAGTGAATTGCTCGTAATTACTTGTGTGTAAAGGTTAACTGCATCCCATCCAAACTCAACACCATTGGGCTCTGTAGAACATGCACGGATAAACTGGATTTTAGGGAACGATTTTGGCTTGCGTTCTTAAGTTCACCGCGGAAGCTTTGAGAATAGCCGTAAACAAATGTTTGATGGATACCGCTCGGGGATTGCAAATTTCTCTGTCGCCGCTAAATATTTAGTCCCGACGAAACTTTCTGTGGCGGCACAAAATACTTCTGGGAAGATAACAGGCCGAAAACGGAAACCAAAGCTACGACGAGCTTTAGCCGCAAAACAATGGCGATTTATGCTTTTTACTTTGTACATGACATCTGTTGCCTCATAAAATTCTTCTGCTTATCGTACTTTGCCTGTTGAAATGTTTCTTTCATTCGATCATGTAGCCTTTGTTTCGCAATGGTCATATATACCAGATATGAAAAATACACCGAAATAGTCTTGAGCATTGAGTTTGCAGTTCACAAATGACTGAACACACTGTGAACAAAACCGCAATAATATTGTAAAGTGTCGTATTACATTCCTCGCTTGTTACAGAACACGAATACTCGAAAGCCTTATAGAAGAAACGTATTCAGTTAATAAAAGAAACCACAAAAGTATTAAAGCGAAGGCTGGATTAATCGTGGCCTCTCGTTAGAAATAAGAGTCGAAGTCAAACTGTCAAAAATCGACTGTGCATAAAAAGATATGTCACGCATTCTCAAAATGCAGGGTCGCTCAAACTTTAAGAAGCAAATGTATGTGTTGTAATGATAATTTATAGTTTAATCAGGTTTCATTTGAGCAAGGTGTCAACAGCCAAGTTCTCTGTAACTGTGTGATATTTTTCTGGTGAGAAACTGGACGTCTCTCTTGGGAGTCCCACTCTTGTCCCTACTTTCCATTTTAGTATATTCTGGTCTCGACGCAACTCACACCGCGAGCTCACTGGCAACGCCAGTCTAGTTTGTCTTTGAAGACTGTGAATTTCATTTCAAATGCATTTTTTTCTGTGTTACTGAATTCAGCTCAAAATTAAATTGTGTATGTTCTGATTTATTTTACCCTTAATAGAGATAGTGAACTGATTTTCATGGTTTTCATTGGCTTTCATATTTAAGTTATTAATGTTTGCTACTGGCATACTGTACAGTGGAGTGTTTTGTACAATACAATATATCATTTTTAAGTATTTATTGATACCAGTACATGTATGTTTTATTTCTTTGGCATTTATTTTCAGAGTGCAAGATTAGTTTCGATATGTGAGAGCTGGACACCGTGAAGGAATTTGAGGCTGAAGTTTTGAGCGCCCTGGGGTCTGTGATTCTCTAACTCGTACACTAGTTTAAAATCGGTGCTGTGTGTTTAACCTTGCTTTAATAGAGACATGTAAGAGACGATATATTTCAAATACAAAGGAGTTCTTAACGGGAAGGAGTGCAATACTGCGGAGTATTTTTATAAGTCTTTTCTATTTTTTTTTTGGATCCTACTTCAGCCGTATTGCACGACTTTTCGTGTACTAAATTGTTTATCATTCGACAAACGAAGCAGGGCCTAGCGTTCTCGTTTCCTTTTTTGAGTCCATTCTAGATCTTCTAGGCTCTCCTCATTCTTGTAGCAATATCGTCCATATTCCAGCCGAGCTATTTTATTGCCAGAATTAATGAATGAAGATTTATTTACAAATTTAATTGATCAACAATTGTGATCACAGTCACAGTACACAACGTGACAGGGACGACATAAAAGAATGTTAACTATAATATTGTATATATCTGTATATATTGAACTACGTCGTGCTTTTAAATAATGCATTTGCACTTAGAGGGAGGCAGTGTGGCCGGACACCGCGGAAATACGTTTTTCGGCCGTGCGGTAATTTTGCTTTTGAGTCAGCGGTTATTGTACAAAACTGTGGATTCAAGTGCAGATTTTGTAGTAAATTGTAACGTTCGTAAAACTTCAGGACTTAGCCAAGAAACTCAATACTAGGACTCGATACTCGACTATAAGTTAGTTCATTGCCTTTTCTATATCATAAGTTGTGTACAAGAAAAACGAGGCTTGCACACCATGTGAATTTTTCGCTTGAATTATGAGAAGCCAGATAGCCATTAGTCCCACTCTAAACACTACAACACTGTAGCACTGAGTTCAAATCCTTTGCCACACTATGTAAAAGCCAACTGGTTAGCCTCCGACCAGTTGGAATTCTTAACAAATTTACGTTCAGCCGTTTATGATATTTGGTTTTTGCATTTCAAGTCTCCCCAATTAGCACGGCAGTGCTAAATACATTGAAACTTAAATAAAGTGATATATCTATCTATCTATCTATCTATCTATCTATCTATCAGTGAGCAAAAGGGAAAACGAGCTGAAAAGTTTCAACGAGGTATCATTATGATGTCATACTTTGGAAACATCTTTAAAAGCGTTGCACGATTATATTTCTTTTACGTTTACAATTGCAACTAAATTGAAGCAGTCATGATTACCACGCGCAGCTAGTTAAAAGCTGCCCACCTCTCAAGGCTTCGGGAAATACCAAGTAATTTCTATTTGCACTGGAATGCGGTGGAAACGTACGTCTTTTGTTAGAGGTACTAACGAATCAATAAAATTGAAACAAGTGTAATTATTTGAGTAAATATTGCAGCATTCACTAATATACACATTTCTAAAAGCATTGGATTCACAAAAATGATTCTTATTTTGTGGTACCGTGATGGCAGAATGGTATGGTGACATGTGATTGGTGCAATCAGTTTGATTTACGCTAGTTTAGCAACTGACTCAGTGGCCAAGTGGTCAGGGGTGTCGGAGCAGGATCCGTCATGAAGCTCTGAACCAGGAAGTCGTGGGTTCGATCCCCATGGCCGGTAGTAATAGGAAAGTTTTTCATCCGAGGAGGCAACCCTAACGGTTTTTCCCTTCCTTACTTGTCTTCTTTTTACAGGTCTTCCACCAACACGGCCCACCAGCTACCAGCTGAAATTATTACCATGTATAAATAGTTGTTTTTGTTGATTGTGTTATGTTGTGTTAACCAATGCAATAAGATGCAGGCAGAGTATAACAAACGCTACGTATGGTACACGTGTAGAGTTTATCCTTTTGTCCTGCAGCTTTATAACCGACATGCACTCTACCTGGCCTCACAGTTGGGTACAGACTTTACCACACTGGTGAGTACATTGTTGGCCCAGAAGCTTTCACTGCAGTGTCAGTGTCTTTCTGTCTGTACGTTCTTTGTGGGATTAGGAGAATCCTTGGATGACGTGTGCCAGTCGCATCTTTTCTGGCCAAAGATCGCATGTACGAGTGAAAAATATATGCAAACTTCGAGGTCGGAACACGAGCGGCGGAGCGAGCCTCGCCCCGCCGCTCGAATCCAGACCTCCAATGCTCAAATTCGTTCATTTTTCACTCGTGGACACGATCTTTGGTCAGGAAAGGGGGGACTAGCATAGGGTAGGTACAGTGTTTCAACTTTAGCTGGTGAAGCGGGCAGTGAGGTTATAGTGAAAGAAGAGTCATTCTATTTACAACTTGGTGCATTATCACTTATTATTTTCTCATCCTCGTAGCCCGAACCTGGAGTTCTTAGGGTGCATCTTTTTGGAGAAATTGGTAAGTCAAACACTAAACTTGCATTGAGTTTAATGATAGCCGTTTCGAACTGAGGTGTCCAGTAAGGTAATGTCGCGAGAGTTTGCCCTGTTTGTTCGATTTGGATATGGAATTAGTCGAGAAATGAGCTATGATATAAATAAATACATGCGTATACAATGTTGATTAAACAGCTGTCTTTGCAGCCCCAAAACTGAATTTATACCCACACAACAAATAAGATGTGTCGGTATTATCAGATGATAGTATCCGTTCTTTGCACAGGGTGATCAGTCGCCCATCTACACTAATGTACCTGACCTGTTATTGTATGCGATAAAATAATAAACGAGGCTGTTACACCCGACATCCGAGCACCGCAACTAGCCGAAGAGAAAACTTGAAATTTTTTGGTGTGCCAGAGAGGGAGGTCACTGCTTCGGAGAACGGGAAGGGCTTCGACACAAGAGAGGTTCTGTACGAGTTTATGGAAAATGTTACGTATTGAAGATCCACGCAACAGTATAGAGATCGAACGGGTCCACTGGATTGGAAAATCGGTTGATGGGAAGCCCAGACCAATCTTGGCCCGGTTCCTGCGCTTCCCAGATCGTGAGAGAGTGCTGAGCGTGGCCTACAATCTTCGGGAGACGAACTACATGTTTTGCAAGATTTTCCGCGCGAAGTTATCGAAAGAAGACGAAAACAAATGCCAAAACTTAAAGAAGCAAAGAAAAAGGGGCAAAAAGTATCCTTTAGTAAAGCGGAGCCGGATAAAATTTACATTAATAGAAAGTTTATTCTAATGTAAAACATATCTTCATAACATTAATGTTGAAAAACTCCAAAATACTTTCCCAGGCAAGTTTGCACTAAATTCATTTAGGATAGTTAATTAGCAGCGGAGTCGCTCGACGCTAAGAGTTTTTTGTTTTTGTGATCCCTACAAAAACTAAGTAAGTTCCATGCTCAAGGGCAACATCTGAGATCATTATCTTGCTGCTCTTTTAGTGTATGTTTCTGTGTAAGTCGTTACTTTATTATGTTTATGTTTTAATTTTAGTTATCGTAGTCTTTTAGTGTTTTTTTTTAACGACTATTCTAGCATAATAATTAATTTGCATGTGGTTCTGTGGTTACATACCAGCGAAATTCTATTGTCAATGCTGACTAATTTACTTTTCCCATTAGGTCTTAGGTCTTAGGTGATATACTCCCAAATTTAGTTTACACTAATACTGGAAGTTTGTGCAATGATTCGTGCAACAATAAAGTGCTGTGTAACCTAGATTAGTGCAGTGCGGGTGCAGTTTCTAAAAACAGAATAAAACAAAAGTGCTATATACAAATAAATAGGCTAAAATGACAAAATGGATAGGGAGGAATGACTACAGTCTCCTCAGGTAAGAGGGAGGCTTCATAGAAGCTAGAGCTGGTCTCGCTAATAGTTCGAAATTTGCTACTGTCGTAGCTTCGTGGGCAGTTCGTGGAAGCATATTCCATACCCTTATCATCCTCGGAAAAAAAGAATAACTATAACTTAAAATGTTGGATTGTACTTGTTGGTAGTTGTGTGGCTTGATTCCTCTCAATGATGGTTTTTACAATAACACGTCAGTTTCTCGCTTTGTGATTGGCTAATTTTCATTATCAATAAGAGGACAGACACATAAAATCGAGTGCTGACGACAGTGATTTGGACGAAGAAGGTGAATTCAGCTTCAAATTTACCTCAGTTCTTGCAAAAGCGACATTCGGCATTTGAAGTAGAGAACCAGAAGTATTTAGAGGCGAATTTCCTTGAGCTTTGTCTTGAAATTGTCGAGAAAACCGCAGCAGAAAAGCGTCTAGTTTCATTTCTTTTCAACTTCTTTGACAAAATTTTACTTTGCACGCGCGAAATGCTCACGTCAAGCTGTCACTTTTTGGCCAATGAAATGTCTTGAATTTCAACCTCGACCAATTAGAAAGCGGGAAAAGCTGTTGACAACATTTCGGTCAAATCGAACAAAATCCAGTTTTCTTGCGTGTTTTTCCCGCGTCGTCGCTTGAGTTTTGTTATTGTAAAAAACAAATTGACGTCAGTTTTTTATGTGTCTGTCCTCTTATTGATCATGAAACGCGTTGTTATGACGCGTTTCATGATCAATAAGAGGACAGACACATAAAAAACTGACGTCAATTTGTTAAATTACACACGATGGGAAATCTATGCAGACTAGCCCACTTCGGATTTTGTAGAATAGGGATGCTTGGTGCAGCAATCGGCGCTGTTCGAGTGTGTCCCATCCAAGGTGGTTCACAAGATCCGCGGAATGTGTAGTTTTGCGATAATCACCGCAAACAAATCGAGCGGCATTTTTCTGGATCTGCTCCAGCCTGTTTACGTTTTGGTCTGTGTGGGAGTTCCATGCTGCCGATGCATATTCGAGTTTAGGTCTCACAAGACACTCGTAAGCTTGCTTCTTTGCACTTTGTGTGCACGGCTTTAATGTGCGCCTGACGATCCCCAGTATTTGTTAGCTTTATGGGTGTTCTTGCTATAAATGAAACCCGCCTGGATAACAGTATTAGTAGCGAAGAAATGAGTATACCCGGCTATGTGCTTGAAAGAAAGGACCGAAATAGAAATGGAGGGGGCGTGGCACTATACATCAGGAATGTTATTGATTACGATTGTGATAACACACTAACTCTGAGTGGGCTAGACCTGGAATGGCTCTGTGTTAAAATCAAGAAACCAAAAGCCAAACCCTTCTTAATTGCAACATGGTATAGGCCCCCAAGCTCACAAATAAATTTGATGGACACATTTGAGTGCCTCCTAGAAAAACTAGAATCACAAGAGATTGAAGTTAACATCCTTGGTGATTTAAACTGCGATGTTAGTGCCACTCCCTATGACCACCATACATCACGATTACTTGAAATATGCAATACTCTCCAATACCAGCAGCTTATAAGACAGCCAACACGAGTCACAAAAGAGACATCTACCACAATAGACCTTTTTTTGACAAATGAAACTGCAAAATTTTCTCATCATGGAGTATCAGAGATTGGTATCAGTGATCATAATCTAATATATGCTATACGAAAAATACCGTCCCTGAAGTCGAGTCCTAAGATCATTGAATCAAGACAATATAGAAACTTTGATCAAAATAGATTTAGGGAGGATCTTATGTTGATCCCATGGGAAAATATAGAAAATTACAACGATCCCAATTTTGCCTGGCAAACATGGAAAGAAACTTTCCTTTCTGTTTGTAACCATCATGCTCCACTAAGACGCAAAAGGGTACGAGCCAAGCCAGCCCCTTGGTTAACATCAGAACTTAAAAGCCTCATGTTTGAAAGGGATAAGATAAAGAGGATAGCTAAAAGGCTCAATACAGGAAACAGTTGGTTGGAGTATAAACATATTAAAAATAGAGTCAATTATAGTATTAAATCTGCTAAAGAGGAATACTATAATTTGTACTTCAGAGAAAATTCTAAGAATATAAAACAAACATGGAAAGGCATAAATAACTTACTGGGCAGCAGAGTTAATACAACATCTATTAAAAATATCATATATAATGATATAAACCATACTACCCCAGAGGAAATCAGTAATGCTCTAAACTCCCATTTTACTGAAATTGGGCCAAAGCTAGCTTCTCGACTGCCACCCTCTTCAAGGCAGTTCTCAAACTATATCACTCCTACTGAACACTCCTTCAGTATTAAAGAGACATCAAATACAGAGGTTATTGAGTTGATAAAAGCTCTACCAACAAATAAAGCTTGCGGTTTAGATGGTATCAGCACTAGGCTGTTAAAGGAGGCAGACACAATAATAGCCCCATCTCTTACCTTTTTATTTAACCTTTCTATTAGAACTATGACCTTCCCAAATGATTGGAAAATTGCTAGAGTGACACCATTATACAAAGATGATAAGAAGTGCATTCCAGATAATTATAGACCTATTTCAGTTCTGCCAGCTGTCACTAAGCTCATAGAAAGGATTATCTTTAACCAACTTTACAGTTATCTTACAGAACATGGCATACTTACAGATTCACAATCAGGTTTCCGACCCCTACATTCCACATTGACGGCTCTACTAGATGCCACAAATGACTGGTACCAAAATATAGATAAGGGTCTTCTAAACGGAGTTATTTTTCTGGACCTAAAAAAGGCCTTTGACACCATGGACCACAAAATTCTGTTAGGTAAACTGAAACTTTATGGTGTCGACCAAGCAAGCCTAAACTGGTTTGCTTCATACCTTACAGAACGAAAACAAAAAACTTTTGTTGATGGTGTGCTGTCAGATAGCTGTACAATAAAATGTGGAATACCCCAAGGTTCTATCCTTGGTCCGCTACTCTTTATAATCTATATAAATGACCTTCCAAATTGTGATCTCTACTCTAAAGTACGGATGTATGCAGATGATACTAGCTTAACTATCGCAAACTCAGACGAGAAAATACTAGAACAACAGATGAATCATGACCTATGCAAAGTACATACATGGCTAAAAGCAAATAAACTGAGCCTGAATGTGGTCAAGACAAAATATATGATAATAGCTAGTCAATATAAGATAAAGCATCTTGAGCATCAGTTTCAAGTACTGGTAGATCACAAACCCCTGCTAAGGGAAACAACATATAATTATCTAGGAGTTGAGATAGACCAATCATTAACTTGGAAGGAGCAACTAGACAAAATTTTAAAGAAAGCATCAGGGGGGATTGGAGCTCTAAGGCGTGTCAGACATCTTGTACCATATGATACATTACTCACGATGTACAGCTCTCTTGTACTACCATATTTCGATTACTGTAGTTCAGTATGGGGAAGCTGTGCGAAAGGGATGGCTGACAAACTACAAACCCTCCAAAACAGAGCTGCCAGGGTGGTGACCCTCTCAAATTATGATAGGCGGTCAGTTGACATACTGGATGAACTAAAGTGGGATAATCTTGGGACACGAAGGTCAAAACAATTAGCTATATTAATGTACAAGTCAATTAATGAAATTGTACCAAACTATTTGACCCAAATCTTTGATAGTACAAACTCTGTACATTGCTATAATTTAAGAAACTCATCATATAACATATTTGTACCAAGACCACACACTGAAGCAGGGAAACATAGCTTCCATTATAGAGGGGCGGTTCTCTGGAATAACCTATCGAAAGACCTTAGAAGTCAGACAAATTTAAGATCCTTTTTAAATCTTTTATAACCATTTTAGTCTTCATAGTTTTTAATAGGACAATAACTTTAGGGGAACTTTTATACTAGGATATAATGTATTTTTTAGAATTTAAATGATTGTATGTAATACATTTTTAGCGTTTTGAAATATTTGCAATTATTATAATCATTATTATTATTATTATTATTATTATTATTATTATTATTATTATTATTATTATTTATTATTATCAATTAGTATAGGTTATACGGATTTCTAGAAGAGCATTTATATGAGAGAAATACCGTGTTTAAATAAATAAGATTGATTGATTGATTGATTGATATGGGTAGTCTTTACACATTGACTACTGAAACGGAGGTCGTGCGATTGCGTTACTCCAAGGTAATCCTGGGTTGCTACCTTGGATAGAGGTTTGCCGTCAATATGGTCATTGAATTCACTTGGCGCTCGTTTATTTGTAATTTTTAGAAGGTGGCACTTTGTTGTATTAAAATCCATGGACCAGTTTTCGCACCACTTGGCTAGAGTGTTTAGATCACCTTGTAGTAAGTTTTGATCCAGTTTTGTGTCTATCTGTCGGTATCATCTGCAAACAGTCTGATAGTAGAGTTGATACAGCTGGTAATATCATTGATGTACAGTAGAAACAGGATAAGGCCAAGTACAGACCCTTGAGGTACACCAGAAGTAACACTGGCAATATTAGAGTGGACTCCATTCACTGAGACGGATTGAGTGCGACCCCTCAGGAAAGCGTTTATCCACCCGAGGGTATGACCGTCAATGCCATAATATTTTTCCCACGCCCTGCGTGGGTACTAATCTGAACACCATGTCGTTTTTGAATGTTTGTCGTTCACGGGCGACCTCCCCGCGCAGCGGGGTTTGCAGGGGAAAACATCGGAAGAGAATCGCGTCCCCGCGCAGCGGGGACCTGGGTAGAACACTCTAACCTCGTTCCCAGGCTCTTTCCTCTGCGACCTTGAATCTCGTGTTTTAATGTTTGTCTTTCACGGGCGACCTTCTCGCACCGCGGTGTCTGCTGGGTAGATCACGTAGTGTTCTGCTGGTCCGTTGCAAAACAACGGACACAGGAGTTTTACACTCTTGCTGAAGAAGTAAATACGGCATGTATGAATCAAGCAAAGAATCAAACCGAACACTCTCAAGAGAAAAAACATGTTCGTCTTCAAAAACGAAGAGAACAAGCGAGACTAAGACGAATTCGTGAGACAAGACAGGAGCGGTGTATTCGTCTCGAGCGCAGACGGCAAACAGACAGTGCTGTCGCTGCCAAAAAAGCGAAACAACGGCTTTGACCGAGAGCATTATCAGCAGAGACGAGCTCAGGAGACAACCCAGGAAATAGAGCAGCGAAACAAAAAAACTTCGTGCTTTTATTCTCGGAAGACAAGATGTGCAGAAATTTTTCAGCAGTCTCCCTGTCAATGTGAGTGATTTGCCGATCCTTATCACCAGGAAACAAGGGGCAGGTAAGAAGTAAAACACTTCCTTTTCTTCTTTTGTACCTGGGCAATAAATGCTTATGGGAAATACAGTAGTTTTCTTTGCTTTGTTGTTCTTGCATTGTTTGTTTTTCATGTGAGGAACTGCCAACCATTTTCAATTTTCACACCTGATTCACTTGCTAAATGTAATATTGGATTCGTTAATACTTCCTTCTTTGTTTAAATTGTCTGTTGAAAACCTATCAAGTTTATTGAACACGAAAAAAAGTGCTGTACCTGCACGAAAGACAAAATACTTATGGTGCTACATTTTTGACTGAATTCATGACTTCATGTTGTTTTTTTCTAGTTGAATTTATTGTGTTTGCTGTCAGTTTTTTTTTACATGCATGTAATTGTACAGTATATGTTCACTCCACGAATTTTGCAAACATCCTCCAATAAGTAGAACATAAAGAAAATGTATGGTACAGTGCACTCGTGACACCATTACACAACTATTGTCTTTTCTAACTGGATTACACTTTCCTTAGTGTGTAATTTCATGGTTTTCTATCAATAATTGATTGAATAATTGCTTTAATTATTTAATTATTAAAAAGCAGCTGCCATACTTTGTTTTATACTTTTTTGTCTTTGAGAAATTGCATGGTTTTCTATCAATTAAAATGTAGCTACACATACTTTGTTTTACATTATTTGTCTTTGAAGACTATGAATTTCATTTCAAATGCAATTTTTTCTTTGTTACTGAATACAGCTCAAAATTATTGTGTATGTTCTGTTTTATTTTACCCCTTAATAGGGATAGTGAACTGATTTTCATGGTTTTCATATTTAAGTTATTTTGCGTTTGCTTCCGGCATACTGTACAGTGGAGTGTTTTTGTACAATACATTATTTTAAGTATTTATTGATACCAGTACATAGTATGTATTATTTCATAGTCATTTGTTTCAGAGTGCAAGATTAGCCTCACTAAATTTGGCATTAGGAAAATAATGTAATTTATTGCTGCAGTTTTGCTGTTTTGAATTAGCTGTCTAGCTGGTATATGTAATGTTCAGAAAAGATTTACTGCACTAGCAGCTAGTGTGAGCAGAAAAGAATTTCCCTCTAAACAAGTTGGAATTAATAGATAGCACTGACAGAGACTGTTAAATACAGTATGTAGAAATTGAGTCCTGGATGCCTTTAGAGACTCAAGGTCAATAATCAATTTGCTAGACAGGATACTAACTGTACATCATTAAGTGAAAAGAATCAATTTGTATTTACCACTGACAGGAAAAATGTTTGAGTGGTGTTACGATAATCTGAAGTTTAATAAGTTTTCATTTGAGCAAGCTAATCCTATAGGGCTCACAATAATTGCTAGTGAGATACTATTCCAGCTGTATTACCACCAACACCAATCCCCCTCCCCACTGCCAACCACAGAAGACACTTGATAACATTCTTAATATTATAGACTTCAGTGCTTTGTTTTATTTTCCACAGGTCCCAAAATATCAATGGGAGAAACATGAAGTTCACTGAGCAGAAAGATATATACCTATTGCAACCGATTCTGACACAAGGGTGGCCAGACATAAATGACACTAACCTAAATGAAGAACAGAACGGCCAGCTTCACACACTGCTCACCAATTACAAGGACATTTTTGCCTTTACGCCTGAACAACTAGGCCGAACTTCAGTTGTTACACACAATTGACACCGGGGAACAAGCACCAATTCGCCTTAGGTCGTATCGGACGGCTCCCGCGGGTAAAGCAGAAATTGACAAACAAGTTAAAGAAATGTTAGACAAAGACATAATTTCTCCCTCCGTTTCACCATGGGCCGCTCCAGTAGTGTTAGTCAAGAAAGCAGACGACACGATGCGTTTCTGTATTGATTATCGCAAATTGAATGAGGTAACCAGAAAGGATAGTCACCCATTACCTCGCATAGCGGAATCATTAGACGCTTTAGGCGGTGCTCAGTACTTTTCAACACTCGACTTACGCTCGGGTTATTGGCAGATTGAATCTTGTTATCGGACTGCGGAAAGAATTTTCTATCCAACCTTGTCACAGAAGTTTGCAAGTTGTTTAGCATTCGCAAATTGAACACCACAGCTTATCACCCACAAACCGACGGAGTTGTAGAGCGTTTCAACTCGACCTTATGTCAAACTCTCTCAATGTATGTTAGCAGAAACCAGAAGGATTGGGATAAGTTTATCAGCGCCGCTCTATTTGCATTTCGCACCTCACCTTCAGAAACCACTAGGGAAACGCCTTTCTATCTCCTGCACGGGAGGGAAGCAAGGTTACCACAAGATGTAAGCCTTCTGCAACCAACCGACCCCTCTAGCTCGATTGCCGACCATCGCAGCAGGATCGTGAAACAAATTGAAATAGGACAACGTATCGCTAGAGAGAACACACAAAGAGTGCAACAGAAAATGAAGGATCAGTATGACAAAACAGCACAAGATGCAAATTTTCGCGTAGGACAGAGAGTATGGGTTTTCACACCTAAGACTTTCAAAGGCCTGACAAAAAAGCTTCTGCATAATTGGCACGGGCCTTACCGAATTGTCGAACAACTCAGTCCGGTACATTACCGACTTCGCACGTGTAGCAATCGCCCTGTCAATACCACCGTTCATGCAAATCGTATGAAACATTTTTATGACCCAACTGACCGACCGATTGAGCCTCCACAACATGACGTCCTCGATGACCTCTATTTAGGTGGCGAGGACATTCCCGCAGACAGTTTAGAACCAGCAACGGACAACCAACCAGATCAGCAATTAATTCCGGCGCCGCTCGTTCCCGCTGCTCCGCAGATCGCGCCAGAGCCTGAATTAGATCCCGCGCTCGACAATACCAACCAACCACAGATCGACAATGAAACGATGTTCAACGCGGAGAAACTGTTAAACCATAGAACACAAAATGGTCTCCTTGATTATTTAGTACAATGGGCTGGATATCCTTTGTCCGAGGCCACATGGGAACCTCCTGCACACCTTTTCGACCCTACCCTGGGTTCCAGAGGTTTCTCGCTCTCGGAAATCCGGGCTGCGCGGCCGCGTAGAACTGGGGCCGAAATCACGGGCGGCGGGGGGCTGGGGGCGAGGTGAAGCCGAGGCGAGAAACCTCTGGTAACAAACGTCGTTGTATTTGAAAGTGCTGCTCCAATCACAATGCGTTTTAAAGCTCCCGAGTCAAAATCTGACCCTGGCACTCTCATTGGCTCAACCAAGATTGTTTTCTCACGAAGTCAGTGATTGGTCTAATCTGATGAGTTGGTAAAACCGGTTTTGAAGCAAAACCAAAATCTCCTTCGAAGTCTTGTTTCTTGAAGCGAGTTTACCAATCGCTGAAACGATTCGCTCGAAGTTTCCCGAAATCAAGTGTTTAAAACCCCAGCAGCGAGACGCAGTTCTTCAGTATATTTTGAGGAAGGATGTGTTCGCAGTGCTTCCTACCGGCTTTGGAAAGTCTCTCACCTTCCAAGTGATTCCTGATATCTGTCGACGTTTGGCTGCACGAGGTTTTATATATCCTGAAAGTCCTATATTGCTGGTTATTTGCCCACTTATTCCCTGATTACTTCTCACACGAAGGAACTAGAGTCGCACATCATCATCGGCATATCATCGGCTTGTCTATCAGGAGATGCAGTGGACGAAGACGGTATAAAAGCAGGAAAGTACAGCGTGATCTTTGCAAGTCCCGAGTCTTTGATTCGCAACGAGAAGTGGCGCCTCATGCATCGGAGCAAGACATATCAGGAAAATTTGTTCGGGATTGTAACAGACGAGGTTCATATTGTTCCTCATCTCTTGACTTATGTTGTTTCTATTATGTTTCTATTGTCCGATTTAACTTTTACGTTGTTTCAGTTCCGCCCAAGCATATATCACTGTTCTTCTCGATAGGGGTTATGGCAATTCTAAGGAACAGACAGCTGCCTTCAGGGAGTGTTTTGGTAAGCTAGGTGAGCTGAGGTCTCTAATTCCGCCACTGTCACCTGTCTTTGCACTGACAGCAACAGCCTCATCTGAAACCAAATCTACTGTCATAAAGTCACTTTCAATGCACCCAGATGTGGTCAAAATTTACGTGAGCCCCAATCGTCCTAACATCTATCTTTTCAAGCAAAAAGTAAGTCAGCGTCTGGACGATGCATTTGAGTGGCTCATTGATGAGATCAAGAAGAAGGGAAGGCACACTCCCAAGACAATTGTTTATTGCAAATCACAGAAAGACTGTGGGAAGTTATTTCGCCATTTTAAATCTGCGCTGGGTGACAAGGCCTATTACCCTTTGAATGTGGCCCATGTTAGCGAGAGCAGGCTATTTGGCATATGTCACCACAACACGCTGAAGAAACATCAGGAGATGGTCATGAGTTCCCTCTTCAATCCTGCATTAAAGAGCTTCTCCATCCTACCAACTGCTTTACTGCAGCGTCTGGCTGCTTCCTCTGTGATGTTGGGCCCCAGATGCTTTAAAAGACCTTTTGTCAAGTTGTTGATGTGCTCCAACCTAAGGTCCAAGGAAATGTTTTCCCAGGTCCACCCTTGTTGTTAACAGTTCTGTTCCAAACAAGGCAATGGGCTGCACGTGCAGGAAGGATTGCTTTTGTTGCTGCTTGCAGATACAGAGAAGCTAGTGCATACTTTGGGTGGTGATGAGCTCGAAATATCAGCATGGACATCTTCCAGCAACGAAGTATGCGGTCACCATCTCCTTCTTTCACAGCATCATCCATGTTCCTCAGCAACAGCCCCAAACTGAGACGGACACAAGCATAATTAAAGCGGTCATCAGTGATTTCGTCCTTATATGCAGGTGATTCATGTGGACTGGATTCTGGTGGAACATGTTCTGTACAATTTGGATGCTGCTTACGGATGTGATTGTCCATGGCCTTTCTGTACCGGTAGTCTCTACCACACACTTGACACTTAAAATTACCCCTCTGGGGTGGTTGTGATGCAGCAGCCACACCAGTTCTGACATCTGCATGCTCAGATCCTTGTTTGGACATCACACACTTCTCAAGAATGTTTTTGACATGCTTGTGAAGCCAAATTCTTCCATCTGGCTTTGAGCCATTGAGCACACTGGGTGGAATGAACTCTTCTTCAGGAACAGCAACACCTTCTAATCCAAAATACTCCAATGTTGCAGCTGTAATCATAGCATTGGTTTCAATATTGGTGTACTCTTTGCAAGCGTTGAAGTTGTCAAGGACATTGCTTGTCTGGGCATTGACATTATTCAGAACATTCATGTTGGCGCACATTGTTCCAATGTCATTTCCTGATACAATCTTGAACTGCAGGTCGTAGAGTACCTGAAAATAATTTTGATTTTCGTTTTTAGGGTCTTAAGTCTTACACAAATGGACCCAACAACACCCAACACTGTTGGGCCCTAATGTTCAAATGTAAAAAAATATGTTGGGCCTACGATTTATGAGGTTGGGTCTATTTGTTTACTGGAAAGCACAACTCAAATACAGATGTACATTGTACCTGATAAAGGATTTGGATTGCATGCCAATCCTCCACTTTAGGAATTAGTCCCTCAAGTCGTTCATACTCATTGTCCCCATCACTTCTGGCATCAGTTGCATTTCGGGCTCTTTCTTCTGTTAGCTGGTCGCCTCCAAATAACAACTTCTCCAGCACTTCAACTGTCTCTTCTCCTGTCCCACTTGTCTTCCTTGATACAGGTAAATAGTTGTCATGCAAGTATTGAAGGATGTCCAGCATTTCTTCATTCTTGTTTTCATTTTTAAACAAGAGGCCAAGTGGGACCTGAAAATACAATTTGATTGCACTTCAGATTAATTAAATAATTATTTAATTACTTTTTGTTGAATGTGTATGCAACGTATATTCTAGCATCTTAGGCGTACCGTATTTGATGATTATTTTCATGAGTCAAAAACTTTATGGTTTTAAATGTGTGTATACTGTTGTGATGCCAAAAAATAGTTTGAATTTTTTCTTTTGTTTGGTGATCTGTAATGCTGTGCTATGATTTACCTGAGTTGATTTCTCTTTCATGACTTGGGAGTAAGCATGTGGAATATGCCTCACTGCAACTGGTCCAAATTTTTTGAATGCTGGGATGTTGTCAACAATCACTCGTGCTGCTAGTGGAATTAAATCATGAAGGAACTTTTGGTTATCCTCAACTGATGGCAGGAAATCAATATTTTCAATGTCCATGATTGACTTTGAGTGACTTTTCTGTTGACAGTTCATTTTCAAGAACCCGGTGGAGAACAGCATTTAAATTGAACCAGTGGATGCTTTTGTTCTGGTTAGTGGATGACATGTGCTTTGCCTTAATTAATAAGTCCACATTGTCTCCAGTAATCTGGAAGCCTGCTGCATGTCCAATTTCCAGTTGACGTTTGAGGAGAGCCATTGAACCACTGTTTAAATCACCCATGCCATATTCATTGGTGAGATTTGCTGCTGACTCATACACAGCTTCCTCAAAATGGGGACCCATTCTTTCCCGAACAGCTGCTTTTACACCACCATCATCTACATGCAATTGCTCTGCTCCTTCTGGAACAATGTCCACTTCTTCTGCGGCAGCAACATTCATAGGCTCTGGGACACTGTCCAGTTCTTCGCCATCAGCATTCATAGGCTCTGGGACACTGTCCGGTTCTTCTGCGGCAGCAGCATTCATAGGCTCTGGGACACCGTCCGGTTCTGTGGCAGCAGCATCCATAGGCTCTTCTGGGACACTGTCCAGTTTTTCTGCACAGTCCTTGATGTTCTGAAGCATGCTCTCCAATTTTCAATCATACTCAATCTTTTCTTTCCACTGTTTAACAGTGACATCAAAGTCCTTCTCCATCTCATCAACTTTGGAAAGGGTTCTCGGGTGGCTCATGCACAAACCCCAGTGAGAAGCTCTTGAATATAACTGCAAACAGGACAAATATTGAACTGTTTAACCAACAAATATTATATATATTATATTTCATTATTTCGAGATATATATTTTTAAAAATTTAAAGTACAAATTTGGGAACTAGAGAATACAATTATATAATTTCACTGAATTAATTCTTTACCTCTATTTAAAGATGATCCACACATAATTTTTTGTCTCAGGAATATCATCATTAGTCAACTTGCTGTATGTTAATGAATGCCACAGCTGAACTCAATGTAAAGGCAACTAGAAATGAAGTTTCATTAAAAAATATATTCACAGAAGATTAATTGCATAAATATCTAATTTGAAAAGATCGAAGTACACGAACATACATAAAAAATGCGCACATTGAAAAATAATATAACTTCATCCCATTACAAACACGAGAACTGACCTGCTTCTCAGCTCCTCCATGCCAAAATAACAAAGACAAACGGTAAGCGTTTGCCGACATTTTTGGATTCCGAGCTCTCAGGAGAAGGGAAGCTGCCATACTGATGGCTGGAGTTGATCTCGTTGCCGTATCCTTCGCCCCCGAAGACTTTCTTTGCCACCGGCCATTGATTATTGCAGCCCTCAGGAAGCGATGTAAAACTGGTGCTCTTTTTCGCATCTCTTTGTCAACTTTGGAGTCTGTCAATTCTATCAGCGAATCCGGGGATGTTTTTGTTAAAATCGACGGTTCTCTGTTGCCACACAAACCTCGGCATTCAGTTTGGATGTCATTCTCTACCATCTTCAAAATGCCTTCATTCATCACGGTATCGTTCATGACATTGCGGGCAGCCATCTCGAGCTCTCCAGTGGCGATCTGTCTTACTACCCTAGCTTGAATTTTGTCTTGAAAAACCTTCCTTACACGTTTAGATGGATAATGCACAACGACCTGAAAAATAGCATTTGTACATTTCATTTCTTAGCAGCTGACAAAATAAATTATGCGTGCTGAGATTCGATCTCAATTTCAATGAAGAGCAAGAGTAATTGTAAAAATAGATTTTCGTGGAGTTGAAGGAAGCCTAAAAGCGCATTTCTAGGATCGGGAAAAACTAGCAATGTTTCGCATAACAGAGGGAATAATATATGCGTTAAAACTGAAAAAGTCTCACCTTGGTTTCTGAAGCTGCCGTGGTCGCAACTATCAGGTCATCGTGGTTTGGTACGGGACAGTCGGGGGGACAGTGAAGTCTTGGTACAGCTGTTCGCAGACGCAGCACAGACGCTGTTGGAGGAGAAGTGATGGTACAAGGTCGTTTCTTCGATGCGCCTGGAGTGAGATGATACCTTTTGGTGCGTTCGGGCACGGCTCCCTCTCCCATGGATTCCTCGTATCTCTTTTTGAAATTTCCAAGGTCGACTTGAAGAGCCTTCATGTAATTCTCGAACTTCTCAAACTCCCGTTTACATTTGTAGCAGGGGACGGATGAAACTCCATCTACTTTTGTCACTGGCATGTCCAACACCTTGGACAGTCGGTCCGCTAACTTTTCCTCCAGGGATTTTTTCCCGCTGAATAAGTTACATTTTCCTCTGCCAAGTACAGCTGGATCACATCTGCACATTCGACAGAAATCGTCCGGTTTGATGACCATTGTAGGAGTTTTTTTTGCAGTTTGTTGCCATTGTTTTTGCATTTCGCCACACAATTTTGACAAGTATCAACCACGTGAGCGGGAACCGGTTTTTTTTATTATCCAATTAAAATAACTGTCAATTATCGTGACATGGAAGTGAGATCAACGACGTTTGTTACTAGAGGTTTCTCGCCTCGGCTTCGCCTCGCCCCCAGCCCCCCGCCGCCCGTGATTTCGGCCCCAGCTCTACGCGGCCGCGCAGCCCGGATTTCCGAGAGCGAGAAACCTCTGGAACCCAGGGTATTTCGACCCCGACTTATCGCAAATTACCATAACCAAACAGACACTTCAAACGAGAACTAGACAACGGACAACAGTACGAAAACTTCGACTAACCACTGGCAATAACCTTTTGCGAAAGACTGATTGGCCAGTTTCACAGTAAACCTTTACAAATGTTTTGATTTGAACTGCGTTTTTGGTGCTACTCACAGTAAAAGTTTGTCAATGTCACTTGCAAATCTCATAGTGCCATCCGTATTTTTTTTGTTTCGCAACTTTGTTTGATCATTTGTTTGCCTGAGCATCATGAATGTATTTTGTCGCTATCCCTTATATTTTGTGTAACGTTCACTAGTAAGGATACACTATTAACTTTGGCAACAAAAACTTGATAGTTACTAGTTTTAGTTTATATGGCTTGGTTCTCCCATATCCCTGACACTAAAAACTCACGCTTCAACGATGCCTGTCTGCACCAAACACGGTATAACTACTACCCCCGATGGAGTACATTGGCTAACGATATTGAGATGAATTGACGACATTGCGATGGTTTACCTGTTGACTTCTTCATCCGCTCAAACGTTGGATTTAAAGAATCCCGAAACTATAAACAAGCCTCGTGAAACAACACAGCAAAGAAAGGCGATCAATATACAATCGATGCAAGTCAGAGTGGGGAAACTAACCATTCCAACGTTAACGGCATGTTTATCAACAAGCCGCTGCTTACGGAAAATACTGATACAGACCTCCTTGATGGACTACGAGAAACCACACGAAGTATAACAAGTCCAGCCAAAAAACACAGACGTAGCTATACGTATATTTTTCACGCCAACGCAGTCAATCTTGTTTTCTTTAGAACTGGTTCTCCATTAGAAACACAGACTACGGCCAACCAGGTACTCCCACTCACACAGCATAACTGACAATATGATCTACTACTGGCGCAAACTCCACGAAGGAAATCATCACCCAACCCTTGGTATGTCACGCGACATACCAATCACAAAGTACCTACAGATCTATGGAACCTTTAACCAGTGCCGGTTACTATCTGACTTGTAAAATTGATCACGTGTCGTACGTTAGTCACGTACTTGTTATTGAAACTAAGTTACATGTAGTCAAATTGATTGATCCAGCATGTAACAAGTGACATGCTTTAGAGATTAGAAATTAAATGTTAGTGTAAGCCGCAATTTCATATAATAACCTGTTTTCGACATTTATGTGTGAAGTTTTAATTAAGTTGTAGCGTCCTTTGATACGGGCCAACGTTTGTACATCGGGGTATTTTCGCTGAGACTCGATCGAAGATAAACACGCGTTACCCGAGAGAGCAGTTTAAAGTCTATTTACTGATCCCAGAAGCAAGTCTTCCCCCAGCAACTAAAATCTGCGGAGTCACCCTCAAAGTGCTCCGTAGCACTAGCATTATCTGAGGCAAACTTCTGACATATATTCAATATCATGTCAGGCGTAACAGGTTCCTTTTTAACTATCGGTCTAGAAAGGCTTCTCTTTGCCGATTCTAGAATACTTTTTTAAAACAAGATTAGACTCGCAAGGATTAGAAAATCCGTAAATATTATGCGCCCAGCGAATGCCATACACAGCGGCTTCTAAGGCCGGGTATGAGGATTTACTTTGAAGTAAAGACTCTAAGTAAGTAGCAACAGACAGTTCATTAGTTGGAAGAACACTAATTTCTTTATAACTAGTAGCCCAAAGCCTAAACTTTTCAAAAGCTCTTGAATAACGCTCAGTAGTGGAATCAGCTTTTGCTCCTAAAGTACGGAAAGGCAAACAACTTGCCAAACGACTAAGTTCAGGATCCCTATAGGATACAGCAAACGCCGACGAAACCCTTGCACCTTGTAAGGATACACAGGCAAACGAAGAAATAAGTGAAAGAATGTACATTAACAACGTAACAAATTGCCTCTGCAACAAACTGCGGCATGTACGTGCCAAAAAATCAACACCAGGTACAAGGTCCCAGTGGACCTATAGTATTCATAAGATCCCAGTGGGCCAATGAGATGCAAACAATAAGCTCTTTGTCCCAGCGGAAAAATTGCTTTAAAGATTAACCTTTGTCCCAGTGGACCAGTGAAATTTGAGTGCCATCGAGTTTCAAAAACAACACCGGAGTACTGAAAGAAGGCGAACCAAAAATTGTTTGCTTATTCGCGCCTTGAACAAAAACACTGCTACCATCTTGACCTAACAAATAGTCAACAACAAATTTCCTAAAGGCGCCGTTCTGCTGAATTAAATAAGGCCAAAACAGTGACGAAGGCCAGAACGGAACGACCAAAACGCCTTGAGAGTGACGATTAAGAAAATGCGTGAGAACGCGAGGGATCAAATAAACCGGGGGAACAAGCCAACAATTTTCCTGAGCCCAATCGAAGGCAAGAGAGTCTACGCCCAAGCTACCAGGTTGATAAAACAACGAATAAAACCTAGGAACTTTAGTATTAATGGAATTGGCAAAACAGTCGACTGTAAAGGGCCCCCGCCGAATTCTTGATACTCCAGTCGTCGAAATCGACAATCCTGCTCAAATAATCAGCAGCTTCATTCTCTGAACGCGGAATCCACTCAATATCGATGATAACATTGTGTTCCTCAGAAAGCCAAAAAATGTCCATGGCGAGCTTATGCAGGTGAGCCTTAGTGCTGCCCGACTTAACAATAGTAGCAACGCCCTGGTTATCCGTGTACCACTTCACATAGTTTTCTTTCAGCAGCTGGACAAAACTCTGCAATGCGTGTTTGACAGACATAAGCTCTCTCCATGTGGAACTTTGTTGCATTTCAATCGCGTCCCAGTTTTTGTGCGAAACTGGACTATCATTCATACATATAAAGGCCGCATAACCCACCTTACTAGCGTCGGAATAAACAACCCGCGAAGGTAAGAGATGTTTCCTCCATATAAGTCTAGAACTTAGGCTCTGCAAATGCTCGTGCCAAAATTTAAGTTCTGTGAGAACATCAGAATCCAAAACCACCTGCAAATCCCAACCTTTCCCAGCTTCAATTAACCGGTGCAGAGCTTTCGTCATGAGCTTACAAAAATTACCAATAACCAAAGAATTCGAGATTATTTTTCCAGTAACACGAGCAAGTTTTCTTGCTGAAACGCTTTTGCACAACAAAATTTCTCCCACTTCCTGGAGAATCCCAAAAAGTGACATTAACTCTAAGCCACCCTTAACAATGACAGAATCAGAACCTTCTACATAATCCGCATAACTACGTTCTAATAAGTCCTTTTCCTCAAGACCAAAAGTGGAGCACAAATCTATAACAAAACAAGAATACTCATCTGGTCCAAGTTTCTTTATCGTTCCACTACTTGCTGACGGTGGAGGTGTAGGTACCGGGCAAGGAACTGTTGTTGGATGGTTGACTGAAGTTTGGGCAAAATGGCGAATTTGCCCAGTGTCCGAACTGGCCACAGTTGAAACATTTGTCGGAAGGCTGGGGTTGTCTGATACGAAAAGGCTGGTGGCGAAAGGACTGCTGACGAAAATGTTGGGGTCGAAAAAGCTGAGGAGCCGCAGAGCGGTTAGAGTCACCAGCTACGTGGGATGCATCCTGAGGAGACTTAAAACGGTTTTGAACAGCACTCCGAGATTGCTTACGCACACGAAGCTTGGAAAGCGCCCTTCTTTCTGCTGCTCGAAGTTTCTTTTTATCCTCTGAATCGTCAGCTAAGTCGTCGGATTCGTATTCTTCAACCGCCGTCCAACCAGCCGGACTCTTGTCGGCAAAGCGTATAGCTTTGTTGCGCTTGTTCAGCAAGACTTTGGCGTTTTCCAGTTCTTAATTAACTCCGGTTAAGTTGCATTCCAGCAGATGAGCGGATGCTGAGTTAACCGAGTCCAACAAACTCGAATTGAATTCAAACTGCAACTTATTTCCCTTGAACTGAAAACTGCTGGCAGCCTTCGCTTCTGTTTTCAATTTCTTGATCTGAGAGGTAGTCGCAAGCTTCCTTCTGCTCGAGACCGCGTTGAAACTGAGTAAACTTCTGGTCGAGCTTTGAGTCGAGGAGGCGGGAACTTAAGTTTATCGTTTCTTCACCAGATAAGCCGTTCTCTTCTTGGCTTCCTTGTGCAGGGTGTAATAATGAAAAATCACTGCCCTTTTCGGCCATAGTTGAGGGAAGGTAAAGGAGAGATGCCGTCGAGTGACACTTGCTTGTGAAACAGGCCTTATATACCGTACCTTCTCACGAATAGTCATACACGCTTCACAACTATGAACAGAGTGAATACCAACACGTCCGAGCTACCGCGACAAGCGTGCATTCCAAACGTGACAAAATACATAAGCCTTCAGAAGATATATTTTTATACAAAATTAGGAAGTGATCTTAGCAACTTATGCCCAAAAGAAAGCCCTTCCGAAGCGTTTTTTTTTTTTTCGCCCGGTAAACATGCGAAAAAGCGCCATTTTGACTTCCGGTTTAGATTTTGTCCGCGTAAGATGATCGATCAAGGGCCTGGGCTTTGACGTCAGAGGAGTGGCATCTCGACTTGTCCGAACAGAGTTTTCACCGGTTTTACTCCGAAATGCCTTATAGATGTGTTGTTGGAGGCTGCTCCAGGGAGCCAGATCATAAGCAAGGATTCGCATTTTATATGATTCAGTTTCCGAATGATCAAAGAGGTGAAGCGAGGAAGCGAAAGAGCAAATGGTCCAGCTTGTCAAGGCCAAACGTGTGAAATGGGAGCTGACGATCAATTCCGGATCTGCTCAGCTTATTTCAAACCAGATGATTTTGACATTGCATGAAATCGATAATAAACAAATACTGATAAAAGACAATCTCGGTATTGTAGTACAAAGTTGATAAGAAGGGGAAAGATTGACCAGATAATCGTCGGGTCCCACAATTTGTCGACGGGTAGTAATATATTCAGATGTGGGAAGTTTGATACCTTTTCTATCGTAGGTATCGAATATTAATTGAGCAAACCATCGCGTTCACCGGAGTTTTATGGTCGATGAGATCACACTGCAATTCATGTTTGAAACCGAGCGAAAGATGGTTTTTCGGCTAGATTTTTCTAGGGCTATAGTCGACCGTGTGCCGGATTTGAGGCACATATTTACTCGAGCAACTTGGTTTCCACATCGCCGAAGTTAGACGGCGGCCGCAGAAGTGGTAAATTTTTGTAAAACTCCGAAAGTAGTCGTGCTGATTGCTGACAGTTGGTCTGAAGTTGTACGCCTGCCTGTTGATCCACCGCGGCGAAAGCAAATCCTCCAAACGGTGAAGAAGGGCGCCATAAACCGCAATTAACGTGTAATACTTTATTGTCTACCCGTACAGGGAAGTTTAGAATGACTATTTTTGTACATTCCAGGAGTTTTCAGAAGAGGCGCGCTCTCTCGAAGTCAAATATAACTGCCCGTGGTCAACTGCCGTGACGAATTACGCAACTGCTCTCAGTCGAAATCCCGAGCGAGAGTTATTGTGAGACATCCGCAGAATCTCAATGCTTGTGAATGCCGATGCTGAGGTAACACATCAACATTGCAATTCCCACACGAACACCTAAAATATGAGTAAAACACAGAGAAGCAATTACAGATGTACCACGTAAACAAATCCAAAACTTGGACATATTTTACACTTACCAACTACTGGCTCCAAAATTTTCTTCCGAGCAATCGCTCTTGTCAGCGCACGGGTTGGACTTCATAGTGGATATCATACAGTATACACGCGAAATCAATGTAATATAATTCATATATCAGATATAACGCTTTTGTTACGGAAGAGATTTTGATTAAATATTAGTTGATTAATAGTTACGATCTAATACGATTAATATTCATAATTTTAAGGACGTGGTTTAATATTTTACTTTTCAAATTGATTCTTTTAATGTGTGAACGGTCCACGGTCGGAACAATGCCTTAGCATTACGGGCATATCTATAAATCCGATCGGCCAAATCTTACCTGGCCTGACTAATTGCGTTTTGACCTGATCGACCAATGCAAGCCTGGACCGAATTTAATTAAGTGTACTGGCCTTTGTTGTAGTGTACAATTCTTTTGTTATTAATCGTCCGCTTATGCAACTAAGTATTGTTCAAAGGTCTCATCGTTCAAACAAAGTGCGCTGTCTTTAATCCCCTTAATTAAGTTGTTTACGACAAAGTTGTACTCTCACCTTGAGGGCGGAGTTTAGTTTAAAGCTCCCAAACCCTTACGTAATGTTATCTGGTCAATTTTGTTGACTACGCAACTTTAGTTGTCAAGGACTTTTTTATATCTCTTACAACTTAAGACTTTAGTATTTTTATATCAAGTGGTACTGCGCTCGTCACACTTTAAGTAGGGCACTCTGTTAGTTTAGCAAGTGAACTCTGCCTATTCGTAAACTATGAAAGTTTGAGTTAACTGACGGAGCGCGTCTCTTTACATTTACTTTTCAGTCGCTATGTAGTGACGTACCACTTGTCTCCTCATTGGTTTTTAATTTTGATGGACAGCTAATTAGAGTTAGAGTTAGCGTCCGTACTTAAGGGCGCGCACACCTAGTTTTGCCAGAGAGAACCAAACCCAGACCTGTAACATTAAGTGTTACTAAAGAGAGGGAGAGAGAGAGAACTTTGAGATGTAGCAAGTAAAGTTGGTTATCGCTTGGATTAAACTGGATTTTAAAAGAGGCCTCCGTTCTTGATCCTGGGTACCTCTTAAGCAAGCCACAGCGAGCTTTTTCCCCCTTTACACTTTCTTCATCGCTTCTAGAGCTCGCCATTGCCGTACGAGTCCAAAAACACGAGAAAACAGCGAGAAAAACGTATAGAAACCTGATAAATAAGAGCTATGGATAGGTGCCGAGCCGAAACGTGCCACTCCTCTGACGTCACAGTCCCAGTCTCCTACTTTGCGCGGCCTGGATTTTATATTTCCGATTTCAAACGCGTGAAATAAAATATAGGAACGCTTCGGAAAGGCTTTGTTTTGGGCATAAGTTGCTTAGATTACTTCCTAATTTCGAATAAAAATGTATCCTCTGAAGGCTTATGTGCACTTTAAGCTATTGTCATTGAATGCTTGAGGGATTCGGGCTTTTGAAAAGCGGAAAGCCATTTTCAGTTGGCTTGGTAAATCTGGCGCGGACATATGTTTTCTGCAGGAAACATACAGTACTCGTGAGGTAGAAAGCATCTGGAGAAAGCAGTGGAAGGGCGATATGTTTTTTGGGCACGGCAGTTGCCATAGTTGAGGAGTTTCCGTACCGGTAAAGTTTGATCTGGACTTTAAAAATTGCAAAGTGTAAAGGCAGATTCACAAGGCCGATTTATCCCTTTTGTGGCTACTATTCAAGAATCACCGTATGTCCTTCTGAATATCTATGCTCCAAACAAGAGCAACCAGCAATGTGATTTCTTTGACAACTTTGTCAGAAGAGGTAAGGTCAGTTTTGAGTTCAGAACTCAATTATTCTATTGTTGTTGGTGGAGACTTTAATGCCATTGTCACCCAGGAATTAGATGGGCAAGGTGGAAACAAAAAAAGGAAGTTTTCTGCAAAAACTGTAGAAGATTTGTGTGTCGAACAAGACCTAGTAGACATATGGTGTATTCGTAATCCCACGGCAAAACGATTCACTTGGCGCCAGAAAAATCCAGTTATACAAATACGTCTACAAGACGATATTGACTCAGTAGACATAGTAGACATAGCCTCATCAATAAAAGCAGACCACTCTGCATTAACTCTATCAATAAATGGTTTGGATGACAATGAGAGAGGACCAAATGTTTGGAAATTTAATTCGACTTTAGTGAATGATTCAAAATATTGTGATCTTCTAAAAGTAGAATGTGGTATCTGGTTAGATGAATTTAAGGAAGTTCAAGATAAGCGTGTCTTGTGGGATTTAATTAAATACAAAATAAGACAGCTGACAATTGCATACAGCAAAACCAAAGCCCGGAACAAAAGAGCTAAGCTAAATAAGCTAGAGGAAAGTCTAAAGGTTTCTACAAAAAAGTGCGATACCAATCCTTCTAAGGAAAATTTTGAAGAGTTGGAATATCTACAAGCAGAGTACGACCAGATGTATGATTACATTTACACAAGGTTCTATTATCCGTTCCGTGCAACCTGGTACGAAGTTGGTGAAAAGATTAATAAATATTTCTTGAATTTAGAAAAACATAACAAAAAAAAGAGTAGCTTACGGAAAATCTTCACCGGTGAGGGAAAGATGACAATTGATCCGAAGAAAATCATAAACGAGTTGGAATCCTAAACGAGTTGAAAAAGCAAACTTGATGAATACATTCTTTGCTACTACTGGAAAAACCCTGACTATGAATTGCCCGTCACTGCCACTGTCTGACAAACAAAAGAAAGACCAAGTCCAGAAGACATCTGAAATAAGCTTACAGAATAGTAGCATTGAAAAGAAACTTGCATCACTGAAGACCAATAAGTCAACGGGCCCGGATGGAATATTGCCCAAGCTATTGAAACTAGCTGGGCCGGCAATTGCACCACCACTCACAGATCTGTACTCGCACAGCATAAACAGTGGAACCGTCTACGGTGTTCAAGAAAGAGGATGAAACAGAGTGTGGAAACTACCGACCGTTGTCAATTTTAAGTGTACCTAGTAAAATCATTGAATCATGCGTAACAGACAGTATTGTTCAACACGTCTTCACAGACAACCAACTGGTCACAGAACATCAATGGGCATACAGGAAGGGACACTCCACAGACCTATTACTGGTCAATTTAACTGAGATCTGGAGAAAAGCCCTTGATTCCAAAAAAGTTGTCGGCGTAGTCTTCATCGATTTCCAGAAAGCGTTCGATAGTGTATCACATCTCAGACTTATGAGCAAGCTTGAACACTGTTTTGGAATCACCGAATGTCTACATCGTGGCTGAAAGACTACCTAGGGCAAAGACAGCAGTACACCACCATAAACGGACAAAGGTCAGATTACGCTGAAGTGACCTGCGGTGTACCGCAGGGCTCCGTCCTCGGCCCGTCCTTGTTCACATTGTATACAAACGACTTGCCGCTGGCGGTCACCTCTGGGACAGTCTTTATGTATGCGGACGACACAACACTCTATTGTATTGGCGACTCTGTGGACGAAGTTACTGAACTACTCAACAATTCGCTCGACGAGCTGTATACTTGGTGTAATTCGAACCCATGATCCCGCACCCCGTGAAATGTGAGGCGATGCTACTCCACCGAGGCTCCTTCATCGGCCCACTCAACAAACTCACACTAGGAGCACATGAAATACGATGGGTCAAACACTCCAGATTGCTCGCAGTCACAATTGATGACAAAATTACTTGGTCCCGTCACATGGGCGAAGTAAAAAAGAGCTTCGCCAGTAAGTTAAATATAATCAAAAGAAGCAGATTTCTGCCCAGACAAACGCTTTTAGATTTATATTTTAAAGTAATTCTACCCTCAGTAACGTATGCGATACCCGTCTGGGGTGGCTTCACCTGTAAGGACAATTTCAACTCCTTAGAATCCTTACACTGCAGAGCAGCCAAACTTATTTTCAATCTCCCATGGGATATGCCTACAGTGGACGTTCTGAGAACGGCAAAATGGGACAACCTATTTTTTATATATAAAACTAGTTTAGTGAAATTAATGTACAAGCTATATCATGATTTAGCACCGAACAGCATGTCCCACATTATAGAAAGACCCAATAATAATTATAATTTCAGAAATAGCAACAAACTCAAGGTGCCCCGGTTCAATACCTATTTCATGAAAAACTCTATAGCCCATAGGGGCCCTATAGTTTGGAACGCACTTTCAGCGCACTTACCCTGCGATGAAACACTATCTGCTACAACGTATGTGAAAAGGGCCAAAGGAACAAAAACACTTCGTAATATAGATTTTAACGCCTTATCTGCCCAGTCCATCCCAGATTTTAATGAATATTTTAGATATTATTAATTATACACTATACTAGCACGCTATTGTTATTGCTGTTATTATTATTATTAGTATTTTTAGATATTTATTATAGGAATGTTAGTTTTTACTAGTTATTAATAATTTAAATATAGGTTACTGATTAGCTTATTACTATTTGTTTTTATACACGACCCCACAAGCTGATGCTTAAACTCTTATCGTGTTTAAATAAAGATTATCGTATCGTATCGTATCGTACTCTAATCTCTACGATGATAGTAGGGGTGCAGATTCAGAGACTATTACCTCTTTTTTAATGATTCCCTAAAAATTCCAAAACTAACGGAAGATTTAAGAGCGCGTGTCCGCAAAAATCGAACATTGAGCGGCAAACTTCACAAACTCAAAATCGCTCAAACTTTGGCCATTAGTAGTCCATAATGAGTTATTCATTGCTGTGGGGTTTATTTCTTAAACGAGTTTTTATTCCGGCTGAAAATAAAGAAAAATGATTTCGGAGCCAAACACGGTCAATTTCGGCTTGAAAATTGCCTGTTTTGAAGCTAACCACACGCCTTTAATATGAATACATCAGACATTCATTTACTGTCGGCTTATTTTACAACTTCTTCTGGTTCTATTCTATAATTTTCATCAACATTAGAAAAATTCATGGTATCAGCAGTGGCCCGAAACAATTCTCACTGCTTCTCTATGGAAATTACTACCCAGATTAAAAAAATAATTTATCCTACTACCTTTGTCAAAAAAGTGGTGAAATTTAGGAATTGAACTAAAAAAGAAATGGTCTTTTATACTGATTGAAAATATATTTGGGGAAAGTACAGTGCGCTCTTTGAGAGAACGCTCAAAATGGCGGATCAAGCACGAAAATTGATACACGTGACAAGCTGATTGCGTGACATACGGTGATCAAAGCACATGAAAAGGTTAATTATAAATTCCGAACTCAACAGACAAACGTGTTATCTTATAAAATTAGACCCAGGCGGTAGGATTTTGCGTATTTCATTGATGCCTTCCCCTCTTTTGCTGGCGTATGTAATTTTGGAATAGTTGGTTTCATTGTGTAACTTTTGGTTTGGCTTATAAACAAATGTCATGACTACTATGACAAATTGTTTTGTTTCTTCTGTTAATCCGCCTTGCATTTGCTAATTTAGCTACAGCATTGTGCTGTTTGCCAGCCTAATTTGCATAACACGTGTATGCAATAGACGTCATGGAGCTGTCAGATTCGTCAAAAGTCAGAATTCATCAGGATTGCAAACTAGTTCACACTCATTTACAGGTGCTCGTAATACTAGAAATACGATAATCGCAAACATCCCCTCGCTCTGAGTGGGTTTTCGGAAAGCGGGGTTCTTGTTTATTTTCCGCTCAGAGATTATTTAATTTTTTTTGTAAACCACGGTTGTGTAGCGACGTCACCAGTCGGCCGCTAAAAAAAATCTTTGTCGCACGGCAGTCTGGGTTTAGTTCAGACAACGTGCACAGTCTTCAATTTTCGAGACACTAGCTGAACTCTAAAATTTGCTGAGACAACATTTACACGCAACTACAGAATACTCCCGAGGCTTGAAAGCCAAGAAAAGCGCAACTAGAATCGTGACTCGATTAGTTTTGCACAGTCAGCAAAGTCGATCTTGGACACCGAAATGTTCATGAATTTCAAAAAAAGCCGCAATTTCTCCAGCCAACGCTTTATCCTAACCACATATGTGTAGGTTTTTATTTTTATTTTATCAATTGAATACGCTTCTCCGAGTTTAACAAATTTAGAACTGTCAAAGCGAGAGTCGCTTGTTTACACGCTTTCGAAGTCTCGGAAATGTGTGAATTTTGGCAAGGATTCAATTTTGAACACAACAACTTTTCAAACCGCGTTTGACGAATTTAAAATCTTTGACAGAAAAGAAATTAAGTCACTAAATAATACAAGGTCCAATTGTATTAAGCAAGCAAACCCGGTCACTAAATAATACAAGGTCCGATTGTGTTGAGCGAGCAAATTTGGCTACCCATAGACAATAATATATAATAGACTGTAATTGTTTAATTTAGAAAGCAGTGGCCCCCTGGCCGGGTATTTTCTACTTTAATAGCCTTCAGAAAGCAAGAGCACTTCAACCCGATTACATTCCACTTTCCATTGTATTGTGCGTGGTCATCTTGTCAAAACTTGGATTCTGAAAACTACAATCCTGTTATTGTAAAAGGTGAAATTTGCCACGGTGATTGTTCGATTTCCACCAAACTGTATTTTGCTATTCCTTTCTGAAGAAGTGCCTGCGTTTTAACACAATACTGGCGTCTGGGATTGTGTTCAGTTCGGCCAGTCGATGCCTTAAAGAATTCGTTTCACGGCTAGCAAGCTTGCCTCCAATACACTGGCAAAATATCCGGGCAGTTTACAGCCGTCCGTCGAACTGATTGGCCTTGTATCTGCATCTTGTTGTACAAAATCATTTCCGTTTGTACTCTATCGCATGTCACCAAAAAAATGGCGGTTTACAGTTCTGGCCTAAGAGCCTGGGAACGAGGTCGTACGCCAGACTGACAGACTGACAGACAAACAATAAATTTCGGGATGGCGACTCGCTTGGAGCCTCCAAATAAGGCGATACTACTGCATTAGCATCGTGATTATTACAGCTTACACTCGGGGACAAACGTTGTTTCTAAATGTACGCAGAAACGATTCTGAAAGCTGGCTGAAACGCTGGATCAGCCCCAAACACTGGTAGCATTATCAGCCCTTGCCGTTGCAGCTGCAGCCCTGTACCAGGCTAGAAAGCAAGTCCACAAATGGCTTTTTCCGCCTGATTGTAATTTCTGATGTGTCAAGTCCGAAGGCTTCACAGATATTCCGTAACATTGACACAGAAAAGGAGCTAAGCTTGGAGTTCACCACTAAGTCGCAGATGTTATACGAGTCATAGATGATCGGGTGTGAATGCTGAATGCTGACTTCAGAAAGGACCTTGTTCCTTAGCTCACTCTGAAGGTCTGCTCCAGGTGTCTCGTCCTCGCTATCAGGCTGGTTTGGATCGCCGACACGACGCTTAGCAGCAAGGCGAGAGAAGTAACTGCTGACTTGCTGGCTAGTTAGAAAATCGCCAGTGCCAAATAGTCTATCTCCGTTGCTATCTTTCGCAGTCCTCATAGCTTTCGAAACATCGGACGGGTCGGCCTTCTTGCCGGTTGTCTCTCCAATTTGAAACTTGGCATTCAGGTACAGCTTTTGCTTGTCGGAAAATTTTGTGCGACGTGATCGCGACGATTTTAATGCCCAACCCATCGTGAGATGTGTGGTTGCTAGCGGCGATCCACTTCCCTCTCTCAACGCTGGAGCTTTGCTTGCGCCACATTCCAGTTTAGTCGCGTATTCTATCATGGCCTTGTCATAGAGCGTTTCGTGTTCTAGTGCACGTTTGTGCTTTCCACAGTCCAAGTGTTTTATGAGTGACGAATGCCGCATAAACGTCTTGACACATCCTTCCTCCGGACACACAAATAATCGAGACTGGCCAGCACCTGACGAAGCATCGCTTTCGCCTGCACTGTCGGAATTGTCTGCTGTCTCAGCCACGGATGGTTGTCGGCTTGTTCGCCTGGGTCTTACAGGAACAAAGTTCGCACTGACCTTACCGTTCAAAGGACTGGCCTTCATTGTTGGCAGTTCCCATTCTTCGGGGATGTCGAATTTCGTCCACGGAATGCACTTCCCGGGACCAATGTTGTAGGCCCTCCACGTTCTTATCCCGTCTTGGCTGTATCGAAGGTTGCTGACAAAACTAACCTTCTCCCACTTGAAGCTTTTGCTGGATGGATTGCTAGGAGGACTGCACACCTTTACGCTCACACCGTGCACGCCCCCAAATGACTCGATCGCTTCCTTCATTTGTGCAGCTGTCTCAATGTCGTGCCCGGAATTCAGAAATTTCGCCATGTGCGACTTTATCGTGGCTGCCTTGCGGTCGCACGAGCCTTTCCCTCCTTGTGGGTCTGAGAAATCAATCCCGGAGATCTGGAAGCCATGACGCTTGGCAATTTGAGGGGCTGTAACGAGCGTCTGTGCGCAGTGGTAGCATCCAGCGTTGCCGTGCCTAAGGTAGATGGTCTGCAGTTCCGTCATAACAGTCTTCAGCTGTCTGAAGATGTCATCAAGTATGGCTAACACTGCGCTGCTGTCTTGAGCGGTAGCACTCTCAAATACGTGCGCGAATGTCATCATCTCTACTTCACGGCTATTGCTTCTAATCGCCACTGCTAGATGCCATGGTACGCCCCGTTTTGCAAACCAATCAGCTTGGCTTTCTCTGAACTTGCGGGGCAGAAATTTCATTGCCCAGTCGAGCACTAGCAGGATGGAAGATGTGTCAAGGCCGCTCAAGATGTCTAGTCGACATTCATCTTGGTTTGAACACCGCAAGAGATGGGCCTTCCAAGCGTCAATATTCTGTTTGGCTTGTGTGACGATGAAGGTCAACTCTTCTCTTTCATTGACCGTGCATTCAGCTTTATCTAAACTATCCTCAATCTCCGTCACCACAGACGAAAGAAGCAGGCAACGGTCACAGCTTTCATTATGGGTGTGGTCACAAGCCGCAGTGTAGTCTGGGTCACCAGGGTCACTTAATGCGTATGCCCTGCAGTGGTCTGGGACAGTAGAACTCTTGGAAACGTGAACCTGAGAATGTAAAAAACAAGTCAATCTTGAATATTTATGCTGAAAAGCACTCAGTTTCTTCAGAACATCGGCTTTGCATTGCACAGTATACAAAACCTCTGCTGGACGTTTACGACGTCAAATATCCTCAGACCGGAGCAAAATACTCCTATATACGATGTAGATAGATAAAATATATTGTGCTGAGGTATCTCTGTGCAACCATACAACATCTACTTACTGTAACCATCAAATTACCTTGAAATCACCTTTGAGGTACCGCTTTCCCACTCTTAACTGCTCCTTTTTATCCTTCGCCCAAGCCATACCCAGCCCGCATTTATCCCCGAGTTTCTCAGCGGCTAGTTCCAGTTCTTCAAATGCCTTGGCTCCCTGCGCGCCGACGTAGTCTATACCCTGGAGGGATTTCCTGATGGAGGCCGAGCAGACATGCAGGATTCTATAGAGAGTACTGCGTCCCATCGGTTTGAAACCCTCTTCATTGCACAGTTCCTCGTATTGCGAAATTATCTGCGCCGGAATGACAGTTCTGATGACATTCGGTATAGTTAGTTCCTCGTTAGATGATAACTTCAGCTTTCTTTCGCCAAATGGAAGGTCCTGGATTATGTGCGCGCTTGTAATAAAGTTGAGAAAGTGGCTAAGTTGTCCAGGCGCCACATACATTCGTATGTGCTGCGCAGTCTGCATCGCAGCTCCACGGCCATGTAGAAGCTGATGGTGCTTGGCAATGTTGAATCTGTACCGGGTCAGGTCCGGGATCCACCTCTTCAGAACCTTGAAACTAACTTTGTCAGCCATAATAGAGAGGATTTGTCGGCGTGTGCTCCAGTGGTTGGCATTGTTGTAGCATTCTGCGAGAGCCTCTATGAGTGTCGCGTCAGCCTGATCTTTCACGGTCAGGGGAAACTGACTTGGTACACTTCTTGATGTCTTCAAGGCTTCCCATAGGCTATCTGCATCCCCCGGTGCAACCTCGTCTAAGACGGCATGAACGGCTTGTCGCGCTTTCCTGGTGTAATGTCGCTTAGTCCTTTCTTTGGTTAAATGCCACGCTGTAGTTAGTTTAGACCTGATCGGACTGATATCTCTGCTTGACAAGAATTCGTTCAGTTTGTCTCTGCTGGAACCTGACGGTGTGGTCTCATCGCCAGAATCGTTAAAGTTTTCCGGTGGTTTGTAAGTGCTTCGTGGTGTTTCTGGTATAAAGATGCCGGTGGGTGTTGATTGAGACATCTCGTTGTTGGGGTACATCTAATGTAAAAAGAAAACAAAAAGCAAAAAGCAGTTGATCAACAGGCCCGTTACCCCTGCCCACTGGGTGAATTCCTTATATAGGCGTGCACATAACATGCATGCAGTTGTATCTTATCCCGACATGATGCACAAACTAGTGAAACAAGAGTTAAGCCACTGCACACAATCACTGTCCGTACCAAAGTAATATTGCCGAGTGTACGCGAGAGTGACTCCACATCTGTTATGGGCGTGGCACATGCTGCTGCTCCCTTTACATCAGTGTCGCTGTAGACTGGACTTGCGATATCTGGAACACCGGACTCGGGCATTTCAAAATCACTCATCCTGCAGTCCCTACAAATTCCTGGATAGTTCAGACAGATCAGAGTGACACTCAGTACAAATGCGCTAATTGACTCACCCCTCCCCCACAAAGAGCGTTAGTGAACAGTGCGTTTTAAACGGGAGCAAAGCAAAAGCGAACATTTTGATAAATAGACCTTGTCACCAATGAAATGAAACTTTGACATATTTTAATAAAATTTTATAGGAAATGGCAACCTTTGTTTATCTAGTAAAAGCTGCATTTTACGAAGGCGCGCAATCTTCTTTTGTCCAATATTTCTGGCGATTGAGTGAATGTAATGAACGAATTAGGCAGAAATTGATATTTCTGCGGCACCGACCAAGCAGGGTTTAGTTCCAGTCGGAGTAGGGCATTATGTGTTGAGTCATTCAAGGTCGGCTCCAGCTAATTTTTATTATTTATTTTAGAAACGATCAACATATCGTTTTCTACAGGGTTTTTATGGTTTTTCGTATCCGGCAGTGACTACTAGCTTTTTTATAGGTTGAGTCTGTAAAAAGTGTAATCGTATCTAGACTAATTATGGCTGAGTACCGAGCGTCTGGCGCCTGACCGACCCCAGCAAAATAAACCTGAGGGGATTATATTTTGTCTGCTGTGTAAATGCAGTTGAAATAGCAGTTGCAGCTGTTTTGGAAAATAATATTGTCTTTCCTTTAAAATGTGACTCACCTGATCCAACTTGAACAAGGATACCCGTCGCCTTTAAGATTATTTCCGACACATGTTTGGAAACTCCTCGATCTGCTTTCCTTTTTGATCCATGTTTGGATGCGATTTGCGGCACACAACACTTGTTAGAATTTCGCCGCCAGCCAAGCCCAAGTTCTCGCCTGTGGTGTGGGCAAATTGTGTCCAATCCACAAGTCTTCTCATCGCCAAAAACACCCGCTCTAGCAAGTATGAGCTCCCTTTCCGAGGTCACTCCAGAAAATGACCAAAGGGAACAGTGGGACGTGATATCCTTTGAGCAATCGAATATACTAATGATCTCAAGATTCTTGCTTTTATCTAACCGATCAAATGAGCACATTGTGCCGGTTTTACTCTGAAAAGAACACGAGAACGCCATTGCAGTATGTAGCTTCCCAGAGCGCGTGATAAAAGCCGTGGGAAAATTCTGAAAATTCGCAGCGGAATCTGTTTATAAATAGCCATTGTAGCAAAGTGGTAAAAAGAAACTCGCCTACTTTAAGTAATGAGTGTCAGAAAACTGTAATTTTGCTCCACAGACTATCTTGGTATTCTAAAAGAATTGGCGTCACAATTCATTCATTCATAAAAAAATATTTTTGTATAACATTTTTACGTGAAGATATGAGCCATGTAACTGAGGGGAAGCTCCCGAGAAAGCATGCGATATACACCAATAAAGACAAGCTAAAAATCAATGAAAACAAGAAAGAAAATGTTTTTAGCGGGTTACGGCCCCAATTTGTGAAAATTTATATAATATGCGCCATCTGTCACGGTCCGTCGCGCAATCTCAAAGTCGTTGATTTCGTGGTTGTGTGCTATTTTGAGCGCTGTCTCATGGGGCGCATTATACTTTCCCCAAATAAATTTTCATATAATTTGAAAGACTATTTCTTTGCGAGTTTAATTCCTAAATTTCACCACTTTTTTGGTAAAGGTAGTAGGATAAATATTTTTTCAATCATAGCTAGTAATTTACATAAAAAAACAGTGGGATTTATTTCATGCAACTCCCGATATCATGAAGTTTTCTGATGTTGATGAAAATTACCAAATAGAGCCAGGAGAAGCAGTGAAATAAGCCGACAGTAAGTGGACGTCTTCTGGTTTCATATTAAACGTGTGCGGTTTACTTCAAAATAGTCAATTTTCCCGCAGGAATTTACCGTGTCTGGCTCTGAAATTAAGAATCCTAATTTTCTGCCGAAATATAAATAATTTGTCACATAAGTCCCGCAACGATGAATGACCCATTATGAACTACTAATAGCCAGAGTTTGAGCGATTTTGAGTTTTCACACTTTTGCCGCAATTTTCCGATTTTGTTTGATTTTTGCAGACACTCGCTCTTAAGAAGCGATTGTGAAGGTAAATTAGGATACAGTGAATGCTATAGTGTTCTGCAATCCTTCCAAAGTAACAAATCCCCTGGAAGTGATTGTTTAACCGTTGAATTTTACCTTGCCTTTTGGCCTCTGATCGGAAGATTACTAGTTGATAGTATAAATTATGCTTTCCACTATAGGGAGCTTTCAAACTCCCAGAAACTTATAACTTTAATTGAGAAGAAAGGTAAAAAGATAAAAGACTGATAAAAAACTGGCGTCCAATATCTCTAATTAATGTAGACGTTAAAATAGCCTCAAAAACTCTGGCAGAGCGCGTTGAAAAGGTGTTACCCAGTATCATTCATTATAATCAGAATGCCTTTGTTAAGGGGAAAACTATTTTTGATGCAATCAGGACAATCGACGACCTTATTGACTACACTAAACATAAAAGGTTGTCAGCTTTTAATGTTCAAAATTGTATCAAATTTGAAATTTCCGGAAATGACGGGATAAGACTAGTATAATATTACTTCCGGTGTGTTATTAATTGATGGTATGTTTGCCACAAATACGGCCTGAAATAAACACTGTGGAGGCTATTTCGTGCATGTTACGTTTTGTTCAATGAACTCTCACTATTTTAAAGCTAATGATAATGGGTAGCCCACAAACCCATCACGACTCTACGCGACTTACTGACCAACGTAAAGGACAAAGACGAACCCATCAACAGACAGGGAACATTATACAGAATATCTTGTACTGACTGCAAAGCCACCTACATCGGTGAAACTGGCAGAAACCTGAACACGAGACTTACTGAACACAAACGAGCTGCCAGAAACGGCGACATCAGAAATCACATTTCTGAATACCACCGACAGACTGAACACGACATCAACTGGGACTCTGCTGAATGCATCAGCCACAGTACCAACTACTACCAATGACTTACACTGGAAAGCTGGTACACAAACTTAGAACGGAAACCACTCAACAGATGCCAACAATTACCGGTCCGTTATGTCGGCCTATGGTTGGTCGAGTCGGCTTGGTTTTGTTTCGTTATTGGTCAGTTGATGTTCTGTTGTCCTGTTGATTTGTCTATTGTTCGTTCGGTTGCGTTTGATACTCGACTCAGGATTACCCGGTTGCACGCCTTTGACGTATGAGCAAGAACGTATGGCATTCATCAAAATGTACAATCCACGATGACCTTCGGCGTTTATAAACCTTTGCCAAGTCGAAATCATTGAATTGCGCGCTTGCTGGAGATGCCGCGGGGAGCGAGGCATATCATGAATACGAACGACCCTGGTCTTCACGGAGTATTTAGCGCTTCGCTGGACGGATCGATGTAAGTCACATTCATTAACTTCATGGCGTAATGAGGCAAGAGGTGCGCTAGATGACAGCTTGGGGCTCCTGGGCGAGGCGACAGTAAAGACCGCATGAAAACTAAAACAACACATGGGCGAATGTGTATAAATGACGAAACCTCGCTAAACCTAAATCTTTCGTGTAATCTTGATGATATAAGCTTCAACAACTACTCTCGACAAAATTTGAGCGTGGCATGAACTAGCCAGGAAAAAACATAATGAGCTGAACGGCCTGTGTTTGCTCAGCCGTCTAGATCATCGTTTGACTGGATCACTCCTTCTTCTAGCTTCTGAAGGTCGATTTTATTTTGTTTAGAAAAGGTAAACTCTCCGGAACTTGAGATAAAGCTCTGACTATAACAGGCGAATTTTTGAACCTGAGGGTTTTGTAAACAAACTTAATAAAAAATGCCGGCGAATAAATGTCACTTGTGGCTGAGGGTTTCCCGGTGCCGTCAACAAGGAGTTTTAAATTATTTAAGAATTGTTAAAAGGGGTCTCGATACAGAATTGCAGGTTTATTTTGCCCAAGCAATATGCTGACAGACACGTAAATAGAGCTTACCCAAGAGGATCTGGAGCCAGAGTTGCGGGTATATTCTATACAAACAATTAGGCTGAACCTCAAGTAAATAAAGCTTACCCAAGAGGATCTGGCGCCATAATTACAGGTATATTCTACCCAAGCAATTATTAGGCTGACTCTCAGGTAAATAGAGCGTAATGAAACATTAAGTACAGTAAATACGGACTACTCACTTCATTGACACTTTACTGCACTACAACTGAACAATTTACTCTGCGTTGCATCCAAATGCTATTTTAAGGGCAGCACGGTGTCGTCTCAATTTTCCAATCAACTATTACATTTTTATTTGGTGGCGAACGGCTTCGGACGAATTACTTCGACTCGCATCCGGACCGGATGGCGGCGTGAAATTCAGTGTTTGGAAGGTAAATAAATAGACAAAGCCGAATCTGCCAAAGCAGCGAAGCACATTTACCGAACGTTGACCATGCAGGCGTAGGGTTTGCGGTGGAGATAAGCTTTATCTAGTGTGCCAGCCATTTTGACGACTCATCGGAGAAACCTCAACGTTCGCCTCGGCAAGTTTTTTGAGCTCTGCACCAAAATGTTACACTCTATCAGAAGCTAGGCCTCGCTGTATGAAGGAAATGGCCAAAACTCTGGTGGGTAGTCGAGGAAATTGGTCGTAGGCTGCGCGTACGACTTGAGTTTTGACGATTGCGCGGTAAAAACAATCGCCTCGACTTGAATATCGCGCCAAATTAGAGTACTAGAAATACGATAATCGCAGATATCCCCTTGCTGTATGGGTGGATTTTCGGGATGTGAGATTTTTTCCCTATTTTCCCTTTGGTAATTAACAATCGTTACAAACCATGGTTGTGTGTCGCCACGTCACCAGTCGGCCGGCCGCTAAAAAATACGTTTGTCGCACGGAGTTTGGTATGGTTCAGACTACGTGTAACGCAGAGTGATGCGTTTTGAAGTTTTCGTGAAAGCTAAACTCAAACTCGCTGAGACAATTTTCCAGACGAACTACAGCAAGCTTAAGGAAAGCGCAATTAGAATCGTGACTCAGATGCCGTGTTTACACGAGAGACATTTACCGCAGTAAAAAAATTACCGCGGTAAATTTGTAATCTGCAAGATGGTGAATTGGCATTTATTACATAGAGATTACTTCATGGAAAGTGCGCGCGTACGGTTTTTATTCACGAGTTGTGAAGTATCATAAAACGAACGAGCGAGGCTTTGCGAGCGAGTGAGTTTTATGATACGAAACAACGAGTGAATAAAAACTGTACAAAGCACTTTCCATGATGTTTTCTGTTTATCATATACATACTGAGACATTTATGATGGGACCGGGAAACCCTTTAAAAGTAGTGAAAAATCGTCGTTCGCAGCTTGTGATTGGACGAACGATTTTTTTCACGTGTGAAAAGCGTCGTTCGCGGCCTCTCATTGGCTAGAACTCATTTGCGTACGAAATTTTACGATATGGCTTTTTCGTGAGTATGTCTCAGTATGTATATAATAAAGTACATTTCTTCATGAACTACATTTAGCAAGGTTTTACAAATTGTCTACACGCGTGGTACGTTTACTGCAGTAAAGTAACTGCTTTCACCGAGGTAAATGTGTCGGGTGCGTGAAATTTTGCTCGGGAAAATGCGGTTACACCGTCGCGACCATTTCAACGCGTGAAAACGGCCTTTTAACGTGGGAAAACAGCTCAGTGTAACCACAGCTATTGTCTTGTTCACGCACGATTCAAAATAACGGGAAAGGTTATCTTGCACGAAGGCACTCTGAAATAGCTTCGAAAATTAGCGAAAAGATCAAAACATGATCCTACGTCACCTTTATCACAGTCCCGGGGCATCAAACCACAAAATATACTGCGACTGTTGAAATGTACACGAAAGACGTTTGCAAGTGTAGTCAACTGTATTTATTAAAAACTCACCGGTTCCTGAAAGTCGTAGTTTTTCTTTTCCAGCAAATGAAGCAAAACCCCAAACATTATTGTCTACATTATCCTTCAGTGATTCGAAATACTGAGCAGCCCTCATACAATTCGAAAATTCTAATCTCCATTGCAGTGAGCGCCCGCGGCGATCTTGTCAAAACTTGGATAATCCTGTGAACGGTCAAACGGTGAAATTTGCCACTGACTGACCTTTGTTGCTTGTCCTTTCTGAATAAGTATCTGAGTTTAACAGAAAACGGCGTCGCGATCGTACTTTGTTGTGCGATGTGTCTTTTCTTCGGTTCGATTCTGCTCTTGTATATATAGCTCCTCTTTGCGGAGTATTTTCTTCGGCTCGCTTTTGCTTCTGAAGCTCCCAATTTCCCCTCAAGCGCTGCTATTTTTGCGGAGTCGTTTCTTCGGCACGCTTCTGTTCATGATGCTGTCGGTCATAACATGATTGTTGTCTTTTCTCTAGACGTATTTGGCGCTGTTCGATCGTTTCACTATTTCGCCTTGCCTGTGCCTGTTCTCTTCTCTTTTGAAGACGGGCTTCACGATACTGTTCTGTTTCAGGTTTTCCAGTTTTCAAATTCATTTTCGTGAACGTAGTTACGTACAATTGTTGTCAGTACAATTAGCTACTGGTCAGTAATATTAACCACTGGTCAGTAAAACCACTGGCGGAGACGCTAATCGATAGTTATTACGTCATTGCTTAGGCACCTGCCCTAAAAGGTCTTCGACTATGACAGACTGACGAGCATTAAATTTCGAGATGGCGACACGCTTGGAGTCTTCATATAAGGCGATTTTGCTGCATTAGCGTCGTGATTATTACCCTCGCTTCGCTCAGGGATTAAATATACAATAATTCTACAGAATATTAGGCAAAAGAGAGTCAGGTAAGCACATTCTCTATCAATGTAAGATGCTGTGAGACACAAGATGAGCATGATCAGTTTTAATTACCATATTTATCACACTCTTCTCTTAAAATGTCTCATTTCTTATGTCATATGGGTAAGCTAACTCTTCTTATCACAGAAAGGTACTTTTTTATTGGGCTCAGTAAACTTCATGTTTCTCCCATTGATATTTTGGGACCTGTGGAAAATAAAACAAAGCACTGAAGTCTATAATATTAAGACTATTATCAAGCGTGTTCTGTGACACCACTCAAACACTTTTCTAACTGTCAGTAGTAAATGCAAATTGATTCTTTTCGCTTAATGATGTACATTTAGTATCCTGGCTTGCAAATTGATTATTGACCTTGAGTCTCTGAAGGCATCCAGGACTCAATTTCTACATACTGTATTTAACAGTCTCTATCTATTAATTCCAACTTGTTTAGAGAGCAATTATTTTCTGCTCACACCAGCTGCTAGTGCAGTAAATCTTTTCTGAACATTACATATACCAGCTAAACAGCTAACTCAAAACAGCAAAAGGAACTGCAGCAATAAATTACATCTACTAGAAATACGATAATCGCAGATATCCCCTCGCTCTGCCATTGATGGGACTTTTACTTTGGTACTCCCAACAACAGTAGCCTTTGTTTTGCCGAAATGTTGACTCAATCTTTTCTTCGAAGTCAAGTGCTACACGCAAAGGACGGAGAAAAAGAATGGTGTGTGTTATACTTTTGCGTTGAAAAAAGAGTCGATTGCGTGACGAAGTACGTATTTCCCACGGTCAGCACGTCAAATTAATTCATAGTCTGCCAAGCACGTTCTCAAAATTTAATACTTAAATTTTGAAGTTGGTCGGCCGTCGTAGTACGGAAAAAACGAACACTGATTTTCCAATTTTGAATTCATAGGCAGTACAATTAAATAGGCTTCCTGTGCGATTTGTTTTTACTCTGGACTGCATGCACCACACCCCGGGAATGCATATTTAATAGGCTCGAAATGTTTTGTATGTAAACCCAATCAAAACAGCATGATTTCTCCCAGAATCAAAGCAAAACTTGAACGGTTTACTTCAAATTATACACGGGCTTCATACCTACAATGAGTTTCAAAATTGTTGAGACAATTGCAAAAAATACCATTATTTCGTTTCTTTGCCCCTTGAATTCCTTCAAACCACAGCCGATTTCATAATTTCCCCCCTCCCCCTCTCCAATGTTGAGTGTATGAGCGGCTCACCAAAAATGATCACGTTTGAACAACATTGAGAGGGGGGAGGGGGGAGTGAACGATCGGTTGTCCGAGGCTGTGAATTTTCCCTTTTTTTCGCGCAGTGTCTCAACTACTTTTGCAACTGATTGTCGGAGAGACAGGTGCCTTTAAAGCGTGATAAAATTGTGGTTTTTGTTATTAAAATGTTTCTTTTTGGACTGATTTTATTTCACATAATGTACCGCAAGAAAACTAAGGTCCCAGGGTTCTTTGTGGGCTGGGTGGGAAATTTTTCATGTTCTAATTGTGGTCATTTAAGAAAAATCTAATTATCACGTAACAATGTGATTTGTTCATTGACTTGCGTACATATGTTGTTCAATGAGAAAAGAGACGCGAGAACGCGTGCATAGGTGCGTTTTTTGAAAAACGAAAGGACTATCAGCATTGGAGAGATATGCAGAAGAACCAATGTTTCCCGTGCAACGATTTGTAGATGGCTGAAAGAGCCTGAACTTAAGGAAAAGATCAAGAAGAAACCGGGCCGTCCAAGATTAATTAACGCACGAGCTGAGCGACGGATGGCTAGAAAGATGAAACAGCTTCGCTTTAAAGAGGGCGGCTTTAGCACAAAGACTCTTTTGAACGAGGTGGGGATCGATCCAACGTCATTGTCAAAGTCAACAGTCACGCGAACCCTTCGTCGGATGGGATATTTTTACCTGCCATCACGGAGAAAAGGAGTATTGACGGTAAAGGATGAAAGATTGAGAAAAAGGTTCGGCCTTTATATGAAAGAAAACTACGCAAGCGACGTGTGGACCAAAGATATTTGCTTTTACTTAGATGGCATTAGTTTTGTTCACAAGTATAATCCCTGGGATCAAGCGCGGAGCCTAGTTTGAACAATTAGTACACATATTACAATTAGCACACATAGAACTAATTAGTATGAACAAAAGGATCGACATTATTGTAAAAAACAACGGTGGTCGGACAAAGTATTAAAAAGAATTTCAAAGACTTAGTTAAATTGAGTGCCAATTTATTACTTCCGGTCTGTTATTAATTAATGTTACTTTCACGGCAAAATAGAGATTAGAAAGCTTGAGATCCTCATTTTTAAACATTTGTGTTTTGTTCGGTAACCTGAGACTGTTCCGATGCGGATACATTGAAATAAAAGCTGTTTTGACTTCTACGGTCAACCACGGTCAACCACGGTCAACCAATGATACTGTAAGGAATATGTAAACAAACCTTTTAAGGCATTTTTCTTGGTTGACCGTGGTTGACCGTTGAAATGTTCATGAACATGAAATCTACCGTAAAGTTCGTGGTTTTTCTGGACTTATTCGCTCTACTGCGACCCAAGAATGAGAGAAGCGAAGCATTTTGTACTTTTCCTTGAAAGGCCAGTACGTAAATCGAACAATACACATAAACAATGCCACACATTCTATTACGTAAGCCTGCACGCACCACGTTCTGAGCTACAGTGAATGCCCAAAGTGCATTTTAAGACTGTTTGAAATGTTCCAGAAGCGTGACCGAATATGAGAGAAATGATCACCTGCATTTTATTGAGCTTCATGGAAATGTCATCACACAAAGAAGCATATACCTAGATAAGAACAATGCAGAGCAAATTTTCAGCTTTTCAGAACACGTGCTCAACAACAAAAATCGTCTACAAAAATTCCAAAACCCTTAGAAAACGCAACCAAAAGTACGGAGCTATCAAACGTTTGACCATACACATTCTCCAAAAATTTCATTAAGATATCTCAACCACTCGCACAGAAATAGAACCCTGAGCGACAAAGACAACGAGTTTCAAAATTGTTGAGACAACTGCAAAAAATACCATTATTTTGTTTCTTTGCCCCTTGAATTCCTTCAAACCACAGCCGATTTCATAATTTCCCCCCTCCCCCTCTTCAATGTTGAGTGTATGAGCGGCTCACCAAAAATGATCACGTTTGAACAACATTGAGAGGGGGAGGGGGGAGTGAACGATCGGTTGTCCGAGGCTGTGAATTTTCCCTTTTTTTTGCACAGTGTCTCAACTACTTTTGCAACTGATTGTAGTCATACTTCTAAAGGCTTGTGAACGATTCTCGCTGCAATCATCGTGTGTCAGATTACAGAAAAATAAGACATCTGACTAAATCATTCACCAAGTTCCGATTGCTCTGAGCGAATACGGTAGCCGAAACTGGCGACAAAAGCGTATTAAAACAATACTTCGACGGAAAATGATCAGCATACAGATTTTAATACATTATTGAAGTGATCGAGTTACAGGCTATACGGGATAAAATATATTTGTCACAGTGATTGTTCGATTTTCACTGACTAACCCTTGTTGGTTGTCCTTTCTAAATAAGTATCTGAGTTTAACACAAAACGGCGTCTGAAGCTCCCGATTTGCTTGCAAGCGCTGTTTTCTTTGCGGAGTCGTTTCTTCGGCACGCTTCTGTTTATGATGCTGTCGATCATAACAGGATTGTCGCCTTTTCTCGAGACGAATTAAGCGCTGTTCGCTCGTTTCACGATTTCGCGTCGGTGTATCCGTCTCGAGCGCAGACGGCAAACAGAAAGTGCTGTCGCTGCCAAAAAAGCGAAGCAACGGTATGACCGAGAGCATTATCAGCAGAAACGAGCTCAGGAGACAGCCCAGGAAAGAGAGCAGCTGATCGGGAGCATCATAGGCAGAAGCTGGCCCAAGAAACAACTCAGGCAAAAGAACAGCGCGTGAAAGCCGCTCGACAACGAGCTGCTTTCCGACGCCACAATGAAACGATTGCACAAGAGGCCCGCAGGCTTCAGGCTCAAAATGAGGCAACAATATCTGCATAGCCGTGGATGGGCTAAACCTGACAACCCTGCTCTGCACGAACAGCAGGAGGACAGAAAATAAGCTAAAATAGTGCTTGAAGGCCAGCCGATAGCTCCAAGGGGCAGGTAATACACGTCTATTTACTTTCTTCACTCAACTCGTCCGTTATGCATTGCTTCGAGCTTATCGGACATTTTGCGGCCGCGATAAAGCTTTGTTGCTGTGATGCTATAAATTTTCACGACAGAAAACTGTTTTGACCGTTTGAGTCTTGACAGTTAAATTAACTTCCAGTGTCTTACAGTGCAGAGCCGTTAATTTGCCACTTAACAAGTAATTAACTTGCTTTATAGACAAAATCACAACATATATATCACTCACACAGAAGAAGTTGGCGTTTCTGTGCATTTGATTAGAGAGAATTGTGTTTATTAAAATTGCAGCACTAGAAACCATGATTTCAGTTTATCAAAAAAACAGATCAAAATATTTGTCCTCTGTGAAATTATACAGTACAAAAACTTGTGAGTTCTGGTTTAAGTAGGCAGTTTTTTTTTAACTGCTCAGCTGTTTTTATCATGTACTGTATAACACTGTATAAGTACTATAAGTCAAATGTTATTTGAACTGTATTTTTTATGTTGGGCTAAACTTTCCAAAACCCGGCCACTACTTTCCATATACAGTCTCTGTTTGTGTTTACTTCTTAGTCTTACTAACCCCCCCTTTGCTATAAATCATAGTACATATACTAATATAAAATGTATATATAAATAAACAGAAATGATGTTTAGTAAACTAGAAATTGTTATGAATGATTATTTTGTCAATTTGGCACCAGGAAAAGAATGTAATTTATTGCTGCATTTCCTTTTGCATTTTTGAATTAGCAGTTTAGCTGTACTTTATACATTACTGTGTATAAAGTAATGTTCAGAAGAGATTTACTGTGTTAGTAGCTGGTGTGGGCAGAAAAAAATTGCCATGATCTAAACAAGTTGAATTAGATAATGCCCTGACAAGTCAATGCCTTCAGTAGACTGAAAGTCAAAAATCCATTTGCAAAGATACATAATAATTATGTATAAGCCAAACAAGTCATTTGCATTTACCACAGTTTCATTTCACTTCAGCCAGCTCTTTACTAGCATTAATTTCTTTCTTTTCCTAGATAGAATTATAGTGATATAGTTTAATAAGTTTTCTTTTGAACAAGTTTTTTTCCATGCACCTGCATGACATCTGGAGAGATATTGTCTAAACTGTTACCCCGCCAACACATAATATCTCAAGCCACAGAAAACACTTTTTAAATTATAGACTTTGATGCTTGTTTTGTTTTTCATAGGTCCCTAAATATCAAGACAAGCATGAAGTTCACTAAGTCTAACTGGAAAAAGTATCTTTCTGTGATTAGGAAGAGGTAGTTTATACCCACATGACATGGGAAATGAGACTTTTTTAAGATAAGAATTTCAATACAGTACTAAACTGATGCTCTTCTCATGTCTCACAGCATCTTACAGTTGTGGATAATGTGCAAACCTGACTCTCATTTGTCTAATATTCTGTAAAATTATTGAATATTTATAATTCATTTTTCTATTTTTACTCACAGGAGAGTATAGGGTTAGGGCTATATTTCTTTGGCATGGGATTTTGTGTGTTTGTACATGTACTGGGTAACACATGCATATCAATTTGCTTCTGAGAAGTATAATGTAACCTACAGGTACTTGAGAAGTATGTAATATACAGTCTTTCACCAATGAATGTAGTGCAAAGACTGACTATGTATACTTTCTTATGAGACAGAATAAATTACTGTGAAATGGACATGGCATGATGAATAATATCATAAGAACTTCCTTCTTTTAAGACCACCCTACATATTATATAATAAAATTACTGTACTCTTCAAACAGCAGTGGGATCCCGGGGAGGGGAGAGAGGAGTACTATGCCATATAGGTATGTGCCGCCCCAAAGGGTATCGTTTTCAAACATTTTTAGTCTGAAATAGGGTATAGATTTTGCCTTTTTGACCTGGGATAGGGTATGATTTTAATAGAAATGTGTTGCAGCAGACAATGCACAGCAAATGGAAAAAAACACAGGGCGGAGATTGATGCAAAAGAAATAAATCTCTAAAATAGGTCTGAAATATGGTATTACATTTTGGAGTCAGGTCTGAAATAGGGTATATATTTATGGAGTCAGGTCTAAAATGGGTATAGTAAGTCAGATATTTTGGTCTGAAATAGGGTAAGGGGTTTTCAGGTCCAGGCGGCACACCCCCACCCAAAATTATGATGAGTACTCTCCGGAATGGGACACATGCCACTATCATGTAAATGCTAATATAGTGTCATCCGCCTTTAATTACATTATATAATATTGAGATGTGTAGTGAAAGCATACAGTACATGAGAGCTCTAAGCAGTTTCATACATAATCGATTACTTGGGCGTGGGACCTCTGCGAATATCGTATTTCTAGTAGTTAAATAATTATATAATTAAATAAATTTTTAAATCAATATTATTGATAGAAAACCTTGAAATTAAACACTAAGGAAAGTGTAATCCAGTTAGAAAAGACAATAGTTGTGTAATGGTGTCACGAGTGCACTGTACCATATATTTTTTGTGTTATTGTCTACTTATTGGGGGATGTTTGCAAATTCGTGAAGTGAACATATGCTGTACAATTACATGTATGTTAAAGATAGATTAGCAGCAAACACAATCAATTCAACAAGAAAAAAACAACACGAAGTCATGAATTTAGTCAAAAATGTAGCACCATACGTATTTTGTCTTTCGTGCAGGTACAGCACTTTTTCTTCGTGTTCAATAAACTGGATAGGTTTTCAACAGACAATTTAAACAAAGAAGGAAATACTAACAAATCCAATATTACATTTAGCAGTGAATCAAGTGTAAAAATTGAAAATGGTTTGTAGTTCTTGCACATGAAAAACAAACATAATGAAAGAACAACAAAGCAAAGAAAACTACTGTATTTCCGAAACGGCTGATAAGCATTATAGTCCAGGTGCAAAGGAAGAAAAGGAAGTGTCTTACTTTACCTGCCCCTTGTTTCTTGATGATAAGAATCGGCAAGTCACTCACATTGGCGGGGAGACTGCTGAGAAATCCCTGCACGTCTTGTGGCAAGTTAAGGACATGTCCTGGCTGCCATGTTTCCGGTAAACACACACTAAGGGGGAAGTCCTGGCGATAAGCATTTCCACTTTGATCTCCGCTTCGCTGGAGGCCCTGTAGTTCTTTCGGAACTCTACCAGGGTGCACATCGTTGTCGCCGAGAATAAGCGGCACGAAGTCTTATTGTCTCGCTTACATCTGGTGCAGATATAGTTCGGGTCGGCCATACTTTGCTTGGCAACTATTGGCCATGTTTCCCGTCGAAGGTTTTCTTCGTAGCGGTGGAAGGCTGCAAGTTCCTCCTGTGCCCACTGCTGTTTGTGTAGAGTCGTGTTGTCTGGGTTAGCCCATCCACGGCTATGTAGACATTGCTGTTTCTGGAAGTGACGCTCTTCGACAACAGACGAACGTTATTCACGGCGTCGACTGCTGGCCTCATTTTGAGCATGAAGCCTACGGGTTCTTTCTTCAGACCTTTCATTGTGGCGTCGGGAAGCAGCTCGTTCTCGATCGGCTTTCATGCGCTGTTCTCTTTCCTGAGCTGTTTCTCGGGCTAGCTGTTGCTCTCTTCGTTTCTGAAGACAAACTTGTTTCTCCTCGTGAGAGTGTTCCGTTTGAATTTTTGCTTGATTCACTACGTAGTTCGGCAAGAGTCGTGTCCGTTGCTTTGCAACGGACTACCAGAACACCACGTCATCAAAAGTCGTTCCGTGCAGACATCACAACGCGCGAATTCAGGCTCGGACAGGACAAAGCCTGGAAACGAGACTGGAGTTCTGATGTTTTACCCAGCAAACCCCGCGGTGTGGGGACGTGATTGATTCTGTTTCGATGTTTTTACCCAGGAAACCCCGCGTCCGTGAACGACAGACATCAAAAAACGATATGGTGTTCAGATTTGTACCCACGCAGGGCGTGGGAATTATTTTGTCATTATTTTCCTCATGCGGATTATTTCTGGTAGATGTAATGTTCAGAAAAGATTTACTGCACTAGCAGCTGGTGTGAGCAGAAAATAATTGCTCTCTAAACAAGTTGGAATTGATAGATAGAGACTGTTAAATACAGTATATAGAAATTGAGTCCTGGATGCCTTCAGACTCAAGGTCAATAATCAATTTGCAAGCCAGGATACTAAATGTACATCATTAAGCGAAAAGAATCAATTTGCATTTACTACTGACACTGGTGTTACGAGAATTGAAAGTTTAATACGTTTTCATTTGAGCAAGTTAATCCTATACAGCTCCGCAATAATTGATAGTGAGATACTAATCCAGCTGTATTAACACCAACACCAACCCCCCATTGCCAATCACAGAACACGCTTGATAATAGTCTTAATATTATAGACTTCAGTGCTTTGTTTTATTTTCCACAGGTCCTAAAATATCAATGGGAGAAACATGAAGTTCACTGAGCCCAATAAAAAAAGTACCTTTCTGTGATAAGAAGAGTTAGCTTACCCATATGACATAAGAAATGAGACATTTTAAGAGAAGAGTGTGATAAATATGGTAATTAAAACTGATCATGCTCATCTTGTGTCTCACAGTATCTTACATTGATAGAGAATGTGCTTACCTGACTCTCTTTTGCCTAATATTCTGTAGAATTATTGAATATTTAATCCCCGAGCGAAGCGAGGGTAATAATCACGACGCTAATGCAGCAAAATTGCCTTATTTGAAGACTCCAAGCGTGTCTCCATCTCGAAATTTAATGCTCGTCAGTCTGTCATAGTCGACGACCTTTCAGGCCAGGTGTCTAAGCAATGACGTGCCTAAGCAATGACGTAATAACTATCAATTAGCGTCTCCGCCAGTGGTTTTACTGACCAGTGGTTAATTTTACTGACAACAACTGTACGTAACTACGTTCACGAAAATGAATTTGAAAACTGGAAAACCTGAAACAGAACAGTATCGTAAAGCCCGTCTTCAAAAGAGAAGGGAACAGACACAGGCAAGGCGAAATCGTGAAATGGTCGAACAGTGCCAAATACGTCTAGAGAAAAGACGACAATCATGTTTTGACCGACAGCATCATGAACAGAAGTGTGCCGAAGAAACGACTCCGCAAAAATAGCAGCGCTTGAGGGGAAATTGGGAGCTTCAGAAGCAAAAGCGAGCCGAAGAAAATACTCCGCAAAGAGAACAGCGCTTGAAAGCAAATCGGGAGCTATATATACAAGAGCAGAATCGAACCGAAGAAAAGACACATCGCACAACAAGTACGATCGCGACGCCGTTTTGTGTTAAACTCAGATACTTATTCAGAAAGGACAAGCAACAAAGGTCAGTCAGTGGCAAATTTCACCGTTTGACCGTTCACAGGATTATCCAAGTTTTGACAAGATTGCCGCGGGCGCTCAATGCAATGGAGATTAGAGTTATCGAATTGTATGAGGGCTGCTCAGTATTTCGAATCACTGAAGGATAATGTAGACAATAATGTTTGGGGTTTTGCTTCATTTGCTGGAAAAGAAGCACTACGACTTTCAGGAACCGGTGAGTTTTTAACAAATACAATTTACTACACTTGCAAACGTCTTTCGTGTACATTTTAACAGTCGCAGTATATTTTGTGGTTTGATGCCCCGGGACTGTGATGAAGGTGACGTAGGATCATGTTTTGATCTTTTCGCTAATTTTCGAAGCTATTTCAGAGTGCCTTCGTGCACCCGTTATTTTGAATCATGCGTGAACCAGACAATATAACTAATATATTCGCATAATTAACGTATAATTAACGTATCCCGAGACAAACAAGGAGCTCTCGCTTCCACTTTTAAATGTTTTTCGCACTCGAAGAAACGTACTTTATAAAATAAAAGGACTGGATTGCCAGTGAGCTCGTTGGATGGGGTCGAGACCAGAAGAAACTAAATTGGAAAGTAGGTACAAGAGCGATAAGCTAGGCTTTAATACTTATGTTTTTTTTACTAAATGCGTTTCTTCTATGAGGCTTTCGAGTATTCGCGCTCTGTAACAAATATAAATTGAAAGCGAGGAATGTAACATGAGACTTGTTTACAATATTATTGCGGTTTTGTTCACAGCGTGTTCAGTCATTTGTGACTAACAAACTCAATGTTCAGGACTATTTCGGTGTATTTGCTAGCGGCTGCGGCGACCTTAAAAACGTAGTTTGTTTGTTTTGTTTTCGTTTTTGACTCACGGGTATGCGTAGCATATCTGGGAGTCATTGGTGTCTACAATCTGTCGCTCACTCACTCACTCGGTGTGTTAGCTTTTTGGCGCGGTTGCTAAGTCAGTACGTGTCTCACCATAGCGGTGAGACGGCTGAATGTTTGTCAAATTCTGCTATGAGCTGCCGCCAAGTTTAACAGAGCCTCAACAAATCCTGTGATTAACATTGCCACAGCTGTAGCTGCACTCATCCGGAGCTCTAATCACAGTAAAAGCAGGCAGATGTTAGCAACTGTAAACAATATCATCTTCCGGCGTAACCTTTGCTCTGATCAATGAGATGAATCAGCAGTGCTTTGATGTCGGGCCAATGTTAGCGTAAACTGTATATCTAAGCAATGTCGCCGCCAAGCTCGCCTCGTTGCCTATAGCCTTTCGAAAGTTCTGATTCGGATTCCCTAAAGTTCGATTATACGATTGGCAGGCCATATTTGTCGCACTTGTGGCAGTTAAAGCCTTGACCGTCTGGTCACGTTCATCACGCAAGTCGCAATACCTTCATATACAGATTTCAATGCAAAAATTTATGAAAGTCACCCTTTGTCCAAATAGATGTGTTGTACGTCGCCTGGTCAAGAAATACGCACAGTGATCCACCCGGCTGCTTCTTTTCTACGGCTTCCGAGTGCCACAAATCATAAAACTAAAACTAAACAATCAGATTCCTGATTCATTTGTTTACCGCCTTTGCGGTCAAGGTATTCGTTGCTCATATAAGTATTTCACTTTGAAAGACATGGAACTTCGACATCAAAAATTTGAAGGAAAGCTTTGTGTGCCCAAAGTTCGTCGGGACTAAATAATTAGCGGCGACAGAGTTATTTGCAATCCTGTAGCGGTAGCGATTAAAAATAATCGAATCCATCAAACATTTGTTTACGGCTATGACGGTGAACTTAAGAACGCAAGCCAAAAATCGAATGAAAGAAACATTTCAACAGGCATTGTGCAATAAGCAGAAGCATTTTTTGAGCCAACAGATGTCATGTACAGTATAAATAAATCGCCATTGTTTTATGGCTAAAGCTCATCGTAGCTTTAGTTTCCGTTTTCCTATCACTCTGTCACAAATAGGAAATTGTTACAGCCGTTTCGGTTTCAAGTTTGGTTTTTATAGTCTCCTGTCGAGTTTTCGACCGTTTCGGACATTTTGGTTTTTTTCGTTATGCATTGCCTTGTTGAAGAGGTGGGCAAGCAATAAAATCACTAAGCAAAAAAACAGCAAACAGCGTTGCATTGTGTGTGTGTGTGTGTGTGTGTGTGTGTGTGTGTGTGTGTGTGTGTGTGTGTGTGTGTGTGTGCGTATGTGTTTGAGAGGGAGTGGGGGTTGGGAATTGTTGGGGGGCTGAATCGAGTTTCTCTGGAGCCATTTTATCATAAGAGTATTCAGTGTGTGTGATTGGAAATCTGTTCTTTGATGCTGTTACTATAAAGAATTAATGCGTTACAACACTCCGGAAATAACGGAAATACCGGGGCTCAATCATCATTGTTTACGGCTCAAATTCGTCATGGCTTTGGCCGTGTCGCCACAGAAAGTTCGCCGAGGCTAAATAATTAGCGGCGACAGAGTTATTCGCAATCCCGTAGCGATATCCATTAAATATAATCGAATCCATCAAACATTTGTTTACGCTTATGACGATGAACTTGTGAACGCCAGCCAAAATCCAGTTTACCCGTGCATGTTCTACAGAGCCAAACGATGTTGAGTTTGGATGGGATATAGCTAACTTTACACGCAATTGTATGAACGTACAATTCAATCGCGGCGCCCACATCGCAAGTTGTTCGCGAAGTCACCTTACGTCATCGCATATCACGTGGCAATGTGAACCAATCACCGTGTGCAGATTCGTAACCCGAAAGAAAACAAGACTGAATTGCCAGTGAGCTCGTTGGGTGGGGTCGAGACCAGATGAAACTAAAATGGAAAGAAGTAGGGACAAGAGCGAAACTCGCAAAAGAGACTTTCAGTTTCTCACCAGAAAAATATCAAACAGTATAGAGAACTTTACTTTTGACACCTTACTCAAATGAAACCTATTACTATAAATTGTCATTACAACACTACATACACTTGCTTCTTAAAGGTTGAGCGACTCTGCATTTTGAGCTTAGGGGTGGAAAGGTTAGCCAGCGAGAAAAGAGTAATGCGTGACTTATCTTTTCATGCACAATCGATTTTGACAGTTTGACTTTGAACACTTAATCAGAGGCCACGATAACCTAGCCTTCGCTTCAATACTTATGTATTTTTTTTACTAAATGCTTTTCTTCTGTGAGACTTTCGAGTATTCGCGCTCTGTAACAAATACAGGGATGTAGCTAATAATTTTGACAGGAGAGCCGAATGCATTGAGAGGGTGTCCACAGTAGTTGAGCGCCGCCAGGCGCGAACCTCTAGGGGGTTCATGCTTCCCCGGAAAATTTTGAAATTTGACTTTCTAAAACAGCAGTTTCATGCATTTTCAGGTCATCAAGTAAGGGTTTCAATTAAAAAAAAGACATTCAATTTAACTAGAAAAAGTATGCTATAAACAAAGAGGCAATATGGTGAACATAATACTGAGGCTGTGGGCACTAAAAACTGGCTTACTTAATTGAAACTAAAACTAAACTGCTGACCATCTAAAATAATCGCAGGCACACTAAATCACTCTTGAAACTGGAAAAAACAGACAGTTCTGGCCAGTTGGCAACAAATTTACTAATAAGGCTGGTGGGTCCTGAATTGAGGTGTCGAGAATTATAAATTTTCCAGATTTATCTGTGTGCCGGACTTACTTTGGAAATCCAGGTGTTCCTGGACTAGAATGAGGACAACTTTGCTTTTCGAGGTACCATGTGAGAAGAACAAGTCTCCCCACAGGGCCCAAGCTGATTGATTGTGTGACGTCACGGTTGGGTTTTATAAGCAAATGTATGGGAGGTTTTAGTCGATCGATAACTCAAGAAGTATTGCGAGCATACAGCTTAGACTTGCTATACTTGTTGTTGTGGTGACTGTCTTGCTGCTTCTGGCAATTTTAGCATGTTTCACTGATTTTTCCTCTCTAATAGAAAGAATTTCAAAGCTGGCAATTCGGTCGATCTGGCATCCAGAATGGCTCCAGAAAATTCTCTCAAATGCGGCCCTCCGCATGGCCACAAAACCCAGAGATATATCGAGTTGAATCCTTTTCCCATAAGACTGTTGCAAGAAGACTTCGAAAACGCCAGTTGAGTCTAAAGAAATCGCCAAAGTGGTTGCTGACAGCCGTGTGAACCACTCTTGGTCCACGGAAGTGGCCTTTGAATTTTGTGCCGAGCTCTGATTGGCAGCCTTTTTCGCATGCTAATTTAATTTACCGCGACACCGGGGGCGGGGGTGGGGGGGACAAGATTACATTTGTAGTCGGATTTTGAAACGAACCCCGGGCTCCATGGGAGGATTATTGTCACAACCATTGTCTCGCACCGGCCAAAAGGAGCGATGCCGCCTTTTCAGCCAGCCAAGAAATGTCTTTGTTTCGAGGATTGCCTCCATGTACGAAAACTTACATTTGGTGGACGTTTTGGTAGAAAGTGCTGGGACTGAACGCCGGCCGTCGGTGTGGTTTAGCAAACGCGGGAAATTGGAAGACGCGCCGAAAATAAATTACAAAATGGCGCTTCGTGAAGTCCGAGACGCAATATTGCTTGCATATGTTGCCAATATTATCGACGCAGAAGAATTTTTTGTCTTGCACGAAGCAAATCGTTCGAGGGAATTATTCCCTTTCTGGAAAGCGAGTATATTTGACCTCGATGGCTGGGACAACGCCGAGTGCAAGACGGAACTTATATTTGAGAAGAGTGACCTAGCTTTGCTTCTCGAAGCTTTGAGAATCCCGGAAGAATTTGTTTGCCCGCAAAGAACAGTTTGCTGTGGCACTGAAGGACTCTACATTCTTTTGAAGAGGCTGGCATATCCGTGCAGGTACAGTGATATGGTTTCGCGGTTTGGCCACAATCCAACCGAATTGTGTCTCATTTTCAATACCGTGCTCAAGTATGTTTATGCAACGCATGAGCATCGACTTCGATCTTGGGATCAGCCATTTCTACAGCCCAAGCCTTGCAGCGGTATGCAGAAAGCATAGACCAACGCGGTGCGCCATTGTAGAATTGCTTTGGCTTTATCGATGGGACTGTCCACAGAATAACACGACCAAACAACAACCAGCGAGTTGTCTACAACGGGCACAAGCGTGCACATGGCCTGAAATTTCAAAGCATTGTTCTTCCAAATGCACTCATAGCTAACTTGGCTGGGCCTTTTGAGGGACGGAGGCATGATAACACCATGCTTCGTGAATCTGGAGTGTTGCAGGAGCTACAGAGGGTGGCATGGAGAGATGCAGAACCTTTGTGTTTGTATGGAGACCCAGCTTACCCACTAGGGGTTCATTTGCAATGCCCCTTCAGGGATGTGGCATTAAACCCCCAAATGCAAAGATTCAATCATGCTATGAGTGAGGTGAGGGTGTCAGTGAAATGGGTATTTGGCAGCATTCTCAACTACTATAAGTTTGTTGACTTCAAGAAGCAGATGAAGATAGGATCAAGCTCAGTGGGCAGACTTTATTTGGTGTGTGGAATTCTCCAGAATGCTCACACTTGCATGTACGGCAACATTGTTTAAGAATTTTTTTAATTTACAGCCACCAACCCTCCAAGAGTATTTTTGGTAAACAAGTCAACAAGTTTGAAAATTTTCAAGAAAACTATTTCTGATGTTGCAAAAACTTCCACAGAAACCAAAAAGCAACAAACCAACGAAACCCAAACAAACCTTTCTGGAAATGCGTGTTACAACTTGTCATTGAACAATTTCATCAACATTTGGGTTTGTTCTTGTTGTTGTAGCATAGCATCACCTTTTGCTTTTGCTGTTGTCTTTGACACTGCTCCATTTGCTGCCTAAACATGCCGTTGAAAAGTTCCATTTGTTTACTTCTCTCTGCAACATGATCTTCCCTTTGCTTTTTCTGATTCTCAATCTCGCGCTCTCTAAATTCGACGTCCATTTTCGTCTTCTCCATCAGCCATGCAACAGTATCATCTCCCGTCCGTCTGTGACTTTTCTCTTTTTTTCCCCTCTTCTTCAGCAAGCCTCTTTCTGCTTTTTCGCCCATGCTTTCCATGGCCTTCTGCCTTGATCTCTGCTGCCTTTTGTTTCTCAGCCTCTACTGTCACTTTGACCGCCTACGTATGCTCTACTGATTTTCGGTCAGAATCTTTGCTCAGCTCAATCAGTTCTTCGATTAAAAGCTCGTGTTCTGTGGGTTCTGCCCCACCTTCTCCAGTGCTTTTCAAATCTTTCGCAGTTTTCGCTTTCTTCTTCTTTGATATTGTGTTAAATCTGTCTCGTGCGGAACGAGCTGTCACTTCAAATCCCTCGTGTTGATTTAGGTTGTCCGCGACAACCTGCCAGACATTCCCTCGCTCTCAGTTTCCAGCCTTGTAGTCGAAAACTCCTTGAGCTCCTTTTTCTCTCATCAGGAAGATGTCTTTCCTGTCCGACCAGGTCATTACAGTTCTGTCGGGAATAAATGCGGCCTGAGTTACGACTACATTCAGATATAACGCCGGAATTATTCTTCGAAACCTTGGACCGTCAAGATTATTTGAATAAACCATCTCAACTTTTCTTCCCCTCGCACTCTGCCATCTCGTTCATAAAAGCTGTGGAGTAGAAGCAAAGCTATTATATATAGAATACACCAGTAGGACTCGAGTAAGGAACCGAGTGGAAAAGGGTTTTTGACGGCCAGTACGCGGCTCTGAGCGTGATATTATGCTCTGACAAGCATGTCGATTTAATCCTCTTTCGTAGGATATTGTTTGAAGCTGTGGTGAATATCGTTTCCAATAAAGCTTGATCGCAAATTTTTCATCAAGATTTCTTTCAAGTTACAAAGAAAAAAAGGAAAATAAGCGGACTACAAAGCATCTTACCTTCGCGTTCTAATCGGGACGTCAAACTTGCTCATTTCACGTCACCGACGCGACGTCTCAAATTCGTGCCGCGCCAGAATTGCTAGGTCCCAGTCTCTTTCACTGCGCGTCGCGTCCTGTTGCTAAATCAACCTAACAACAATGTTTCGACGTGCTGTAGCTGGTAATTAGAAGTGCTTACTTGAAATTGTAATCTTTCAGGATGATAACAAATTACGAATATTGCAAAGGTTCCTACACCCAATCCGAAGAAGTCATACTACACGCAACAAAGGAGAAGGAAAACAGACCGTCTGACTCGGAACTTTGTGGTGGATGGGGAAGGTCGTAAGAGTGAAAAGATACCCACGTCATAAAATCAGCCGTACTTATCAACATTTAAGGAAAGAGGTCCCCAGTACTCGACAAGGGAACGATGAAGATGACAGAATTTGCGACATTTGACTTCCCGAAGGATGATCTGTGATGACAGACAGACCAGACCGGGTGTGTAGTTTCCTGAGAAACTAAAATGGGCAATCAATGATAAAGAGGGTGACGACCGAATTTTCTGTCCGGAAAAGCGCTCACAACCACACGTACGTATTTGAAGTTATGTTCTATGGTTGTGCCCTGAACGTTGATGATCAGGGCATCAACTACTTTCTGCCATGTCTGTCTCTAAAACGGCAGATTGAAAGTATAATTCTACTTTTGGATATTTTAAAGTTATTTTAAAGGGAATTCACCTTATAGAGAGAGATTCAATTTTGGCTCTTAAACCCAACATTACGGGTAGAGTTTGGGATTGGACTGGAGCGGCAATTTATCAGGAAAGGAGGGCATTTCCAGGTGACTGCCTGATCGTGTCCACAGTTGCTGGCGGTCACTGCAGCAACTATAAGGGTATAACAACTATCATGAACTTAATACAGGTAAATAACCCTTTCACTCCCAAGTTTAAAATGCAGAATCTTTCAGGTTTTTCAAAAGAAAAATGATATAAATTAATATTATATAAAATATGTAGTGAGAAGTGACAGTTCAGTCAGCATTCATCTAACCAACACGGTATAAAAAGCTGTATTCCCTCTACTGTACAATACAGTACATTTTCAACTGAAGGAGAAAATTGAATTTGATCACTCTTTGGTGTGAAAGGGTTAAACTTGTTGTTGCAATATTGGTTACTGTCTACCTTGGTGCTGGTCTTACTCACATGATATTGCCACTTATCCCCGAACAAAGTGAGGGAAATAATCACGACGCTAATGCATTAATTTGAAGACTCCAAGCGTGTCGGCATCTCGAAATTTAATGTTCGTGTGTGTGTGGGTGTGTGGGTGTGTGGGTGTGTGTGCGCGATGCGACCTTTTTAGGCCAGGTGCCTAAGGCAATGTTCTAATAAGGCAATTACGTAATCACTGTCGATTATCGATTAGCGTCTCCGCCAGTGTTTTTAAGAAAGATTTGAACGAAGCAGCAATTGAACTGCGTTCAGCGTGGGTACAAAGGTCATGTCCTCAACTTGCCACAGGATGTTCAGGGATTCCTCAGCACTCTTCCAGCCTATATGAGTGATCTGCCCGTTCTTCTTATCATCAGGAAGCAAGGAGCAGGTAAGAATTGAAAGTTATTCTGTATGGCTTTTATGGTTGTGTTTACATTTTTGGCCTCTGTATACTGATGGCCAAATTTGCACAATGATGCATTAATTGCAATACGGCCATTCTTTGTCATTGTTTATTTTCAACGAACAACATAAAATTTTGTTTTATCTGAATTCCTGTTTAATCAGACCAATGAATGTGTTTTCTATTATTTGCTGCATTTTCATACACAAGGATCGAAGAGAACACAATACTGTATACATGTGTTTGTACTTTGATTTACCATTGCAAAAGCTGTAGTTTGTGTTTTTAGAATATTTGCCAATTTTTACTACAATATCAGTGCCTAATTAATTTACAGTGATTTATGATCTATGCAGTGGTTTCTTTAGCTGTCCATATGATGATGTGCATTTGTTTTTATGCCATGTACACTTAATATTACGCTCGGGGATAACCAAAAACATTTATAGCAGTGTTTTGAGGAAAGAATTGGCCTCTATTACCAGGACAACAAGTATATATTTACAGTGCGCCAGTTCCTTTGCAGCATCCTGCATCCAGCATCCAAGATTTATGTCAGTTGTGGATGAATAGTACAGGTTAGCTATGAAAGTGCATTGTATTGTGTACATCATGTGAATTATCTTATTAATCCACTTAAAACTTGGTGCCTTTTCTGATTTTTGTAGGAGCAAAGAAAGAAGTTCCTTGGCTAAACTTACACTTCGGTCCTAATGAAAGTTCAATTTCTTTGTTGTTTATAGGGAAGTACTGTATAATAAATTTGCAACAATACATATCAAAGACAAAAACCTGAACATGTGTTTTCATCTGCAAAGATCATGCTAAAGGAAATGTTAAAGTGACGGAATCATGCTGAGAAGTCAACTCCTGTGCTGTTAAGGGATCCTCATATACCAAGTCACTGACATCTTGAAAGTGTAAGATTGTCAGGAGCCAAAAATTAACTCAATGTTGACGTGTATGACCTGATTGTCTGGTCCAACAAGAATGCCAAAGGAAAATGTTCTCATAAACATTGGCCCGCATAATTCTGTAGAGTATGGCACAAAAAAATTTCGGTATATCTGTATGTTTTCTTAAAATTTGGAATGGTACTGTACTGTGCTCAAGTGGATGACATGCTCAGAGCCAAGTTTTTTTTTCTATGTGTACCTCTTTGAAACAAGGTTTTGTTATTTACTTATTTGTTACGGGGTTGTCTGCTTTTTATGAAGGAAAACTTCAGTACAGTTATGTAATATAAGTGGCAATAACATGTGAGTAAGGCCAGCACCAAGGTAGACAGTAACCAATGTTGTAACAACAAGTTTAAACCCTTTCACACCTAAGAACGATCAAGTTCAATTTTCTCCTTCAGTTGAAAGTGTACTGTATTGTACAGTATAGAAAATATATAGCTTTTTGTACCTTTTTGGTTAAGTGAATGCTGACTAAACTGTCACTTCTCACTATATAATTTATTTTATGTAATGTATTTTGAAAAAGCTGTGAGATTCTGCATTTAGGCTTGGGAGTGAAAGGGTTGTTTACCTGTATTAAGTTCATGATAGTTATTATTCACTTATCCTGCAAGGGATTGTGCTCCTGCATGCTTTTGGTTGGAGAGTACGTTCTTACATTTTCCTACAAGGTTTTGGATTTTCGTACCAGGCAGGAGCACTTGATGAAGCTTATATAACACAAAAGTATGATAAAGAGGGCACACAAAAAACAGTGTGCTGTATGATGATGATGACAATGAGATTAAGAATTTAAAAAATTGATGCTGATATATATGTTGTTTTCTTATTGGGTCAGAGCTGATCCATTATAGTGTGACAAACATTGCTCAATCGGCTATCGTGTGACGAACTGACTCTAGCTGAGACGCTCACCTGATGTCCCCTTGTTTAGGCATATTTCCAAATACTCAATGACGTATATAGATTGTGCAACAGTAATAAATATAAGGCAGTACTTGTAATTTAGAACGTTGATTTTGTGAGTATCCGAGCTACTGTGAGGAACGCAATAAAGCCAAGTCTTGTTGACAAAAGCCTACTCGTTGAGTCCCCCGGTCGCGTTACATTTGGTGGCAGCGGTGAAAATAGAAGTTTACGCAGACAGCGAAATCCAGTTCGGACCCCTGATCGACTTCGACACAGAGGAATTGGAGAAGGCAAACATCGAGACTTGGCGGATGTCCACGCCGCAAGAGGAGAAAATCGCTAGCGATGACGCAACAGACTCCGGCGAAATCTTAAGCGCCGTTCACAAGCTGCTGGAATGCCTCGGCCAGCAGAACGAACAAATGGAAGAGCGCTGGAAGATCCTCTCAGACCGAGTAGAAACAATGCAGTCAAGAGTTCACTCACTGGAGAGAGAGAAAACAGAAACCGAGAACGTTTACTTTCACCCAACAACGTGCCGTGAAAGTAAACTAGTTTCCAGTCCCCAAACGACGAAAACAAAAGAACGCCTGGCGGTTCCTGATGCAGAAGAACACGACGAGCTCCTCTGTGCTCTAGATAAGATTGACGAGCTCGTCTCAGAAAAAAACAGACAGCCCCCGCCACAGCAGCAGATCTCTAGCAAAAAGCCCCTCGTCCGCCCCTCCACTTTTGATGGGAAAGGCTCCTGGGAGGACTACCAGGAGCAGTTCGACATCGTCGCGAGGCTGAACGGTTGGACGGAAAACTCCATCAAGGCAACCTACCTGGCTGTCAGCCTCAGCGGAGCAGCACGGGCGGTGCTTGGCGACCTCAGCGCGACCGAGCGTGCCAACTAAAATGCTCTGGTGAAGGCCCTGGATAGCCGGTTCGGCACGGGAAACCGAGCAGAAATGTACCGCGCGACACTTAAATTGCGGGTTCGACAGAAAGAGGAGTCTCTACCCGAGTTGGCTCAGGCCATCAGAAGGCTCACGTGCCATGCCTTCCCAGGAGTACCCTCCGATCTCCGAGACACCATGGCTCGTGACCACTTCATTGATGCCCTGGGCGAAGCAGACATGCGCTGGAAGGTGCATCAGTCCCGCCCCAAGACCTTGGATGACGCCCTGACCATCGCCGTGGAACTGGAGGCCTTTCTCGCTGCTGACAAGCAGAGGGGTTGTCCTGTACGAGCTGCCCGAGCCAGTTCAGAGTTCACCCCTGAGGACCAACACAACCAGGAACAGACCTTCAGGAAGAGCTACGGGAGGTGAAAGACCTCCTCGTTAAACTCACCCGGAAGCCGAGCAGACCTCGGAGACCAGATGGTTGTTGGAGCTGTGGCGACAAAAACCATCTGGCGAGGTTCTGCCCCAAGAAACAACAAGAACCGTCGGGAAACGAATACCAACCGAGCTCGCGGGGCTGAGCTTGGTTGACCCTATTTCTGAGGGCCCCAGACAACCTGTGGTAAAGACTGGCGCCACGACTGATTGTGAAGATGGGCTCTTCATTAAAGGCCAAGTGGAAGGGGAACCAGTTAACTTCCTGGTGGACACGGGAGCCAATATAACCATCGTGAAGCCCTCTGTGTTCCAGCAGATACCCAGCGAAGCCCGCCCTTCTCTTCAAGATCCGCAGACCAGTATGATACTAGCAGATGGAAGCTCGTTGCCTTTTCTCGGACGAACGGAGGTGGAGTTAAAAGCCGGCCCACTCACGGTGATACACGACATTTGGGTAGCTGACATCGACCTGGACGCGATACTCGGGATACACTTTTTACACAAGCACGGTTGTGAACTGAAACTGTCCAACGGACGTTATCACCTAAGTTTCCCGAGTGGTACTACCCCCTGCCAGGATCGTCGGAGTAGTCCCGTGTGTCGTCGGGTAGCAGTGAACCAAACAGTGGTCGTACCTGCCAGATCAGAAGTTGTTGTGCCTGCCAAGTTCGTGGACTCCCCTGGAGAAGAAACTTGTGGTGTGATGGAACCGTCAGCACGATTCCTTGCCCGTAGCAACCTGCTAGTTGCGCGAACTCTGGTTGACTCAAGACAAGAAACGGTGCACCTGCGGCTCCTTAATCCAACAGAGCAGCCCCGTACTGTACACAGAGAAACAATCGCAGCGTGGTGTGAACCGGTACAGGAGGTGAAGTGCCCTGAGGAAACCAGGCGTGCCGCAGCTTGCAAGAAATCGACGGAGGAACAGACAACGAGTTCATCCGCACCGCTACCAGAACATCTGAAAGATCTCCTTGAAAGGAGCAGTCAGGGATTGACCGCTGACCAGAAGACAGCAGTCGCAGCTTTGCTAACCAGCTTCGCCGATGTTTTCTCGTCTAGTTCAGAAGACATTGGGCGAGCTTGAGTAGTAAAACACTCCATAGACACTGGGGGTGCCAGTCCTGTCCGCCATCGAGCCAGGCGCCTCCCCATCCACCAGAGGGCTGAAGCCGAGAGCGAGGTGCAGAAGATGCTGACACGTGGAGTCATCGAGCCGTCTTCCAGTCCGTGGGCCTCACCTGTAGTCTTGGTCAAGAAGAAAGACGGCACTACCCGATTCTGTGTGGACTACCGGAAGCTGAACCAAGCTACGGTGAAGGACTCCTACCCCCTGCCACGGATAGACGACTCTCTTGACGCCCTAGCAGGTGCACAATGGTTCTCGACACTCGACCTGTCCAGTGGCTATTGGCAAGTCGAAATGGAGGAGACAGACAAGCAGAAGACAGCTTTCACGACAGGAACTGGGCTGTACCAGTTTACAGTTATGCCCTTTGGTCTCTGCAACGCCCCAGCTACTTTCAAGAGACTGATGGAGCAAGTACTGGCCGGCATGTCCTGGGAAGTCCTTTTGATCTACCTGGATGACGTGATAATCCATGCTAAGTCCTTCCGCGATCAGCTGGAGAGGTTGCGTGCTGTCTTCACCAGACTGCGTGCAGCAGGCCTGAAGCTGAGCCCCAGAAAGTGCCAACTGTTCCAGCGGCGCGTAAATTTCCTTGGCCACATAGTCAGCAGCGACGGCGTCTCCACTGACCCGGCGAAGATCGCAGCAATACGTGATTGGCCGTCACCCCTGTCCGCAACACAAGTACGAGCATTCCTTGGCCTCTGCTCGTATTATCGCCGGTTCGTGAGAGGGTTTGCCGATGTCGCCAAGCCGCTGTACAAACTGACCGAGAAAGGCAGTCAGTTTGTGTGGACTGAAGCATGCGAGAGTGCTTTCAAGCTCCTGAAGACCAAGCTGACGTCCGCTCCTGTGCTTGCCTATCCGACCAGTGAGGAGCCTTTCATCCTGGACACTGATGCCAGCAACCAGGGGATAGGCGCAGTGCTGTCACAGGTGCACCAGGGCCAAGAAGGAGTCGTAGCATACTACAGTCGGTCCTTGACGAAAGAGGAAAGGAACTACTGCGTAACACGGAAAGAACTCCTAGCAGTTGTCGCCGCTGTACGCCATTTCCACCACTACCTGTATGGCCGGAAGTTCCTCGTGCGATCACACCATGGTGCACTGCAGTGGCTGCTGAATTTCCGCAACCCAGAGGGCCAGATAGCGAGGTGGCTGGAAGAACTGGCGATGTATGAGTTTAGCATCCAACACCGGCAAGGCACACGACACGGAAATGCTGACGCTCTTTCACGAAGGCCATGCACAGACTGCAAAAAGTGTGAAAGAGCAGAGGAGAAGGAAGAAGGGACAAGACCAGCAGAACCTCAGTGTACCGCGGTCAAGACTCGGGCGAAGACAGAATGCGCAGCACCCAAGAGTGAGCCGTCAGAGCAGTGGCTGAAAGGCCTCAGCACAGCCGAACTACGCGAGGGACAACTGACTGATGACAGCATTTCCCCCCTGGTGCAGTGGAAGGAAGCGAGTGCGCAACGTCCAGAATGGCCCTCGGTTTCCTCCCAAGGTCCCATCGTTAAGTGCTACTGGGCCCAGTGGGATCGTCTGAGCCTCAGAGAGGGAGTTCTGTACAGGCGCTGGGAGTCTGTATCAGGTGACAAGGAGCACTGGCAACTGATTGTTCCGAAGAGCCTCCGGGATTCCATCCTGAGTCAGGTACACGACGCCCCCACAGCCGGACATTTGGGAAAGAAGAAGACTCTTGGTCGGCTTAGAGAGAGATTCTTCTGGAGCGGCTGCGACCGGGACGTGCGACGCTGGTGCAGAGATTGTGACCTGTGCTCTTCACGGAAAGGCCCCTCCAAACGCCCTCGTGCCCCAATGAAGGCGTACAACGTTGGGGCTCCGCTGGAAAGGATTGCCATCGACGTCACTGGCCCTCTCCCAACAACAGGCGGTGGAAACAAATACATTCTGGTCGTGGCTGATTACTTTACCAAGTGGACAGAGGCGTACGCTATTCCAAACCAAGAGGCTGAAACGGCGGCCCGGAAATTGGTAGAAGAGTTTATCACTCGATATGGCGTCCCAAGGGAGATCGATCCACTCAGACCAAGGACGGGATTTTGAGTCGGCTCTCTTCCAGGAAGTCTGCCACTTGCTTGGCTTGGACAAGACAAGGACAACGCTTCTCAGACCACAATCAGATGGAATGGTGGAGCGGTTCAACCGCACCCTAAAGTCCATGCTGTCCCTGTTTGTGAACGAGAACCAGCGAGACTGGGACTGTCACTTGCCCCTCCTGCTCATGGCGTACCGCTCCGCAGTCCATGAAACAACTGGTTGCACGCCCAGTGAGATAATGATAACAGTAGTAAATATAAGGCAGTACATGTAATTTAGAACGTTGATTTTGTGAGTATCCGAGCTACTGTGAGGAACGCAATAAAGCCGAGTCTTGTTGACAAGAGGCTACTCGTTGAGTCCCCCGGTCGCGTTACAATAGAGTGGTAAAGTGATTAATACAAGAATGATTTTTTGAAATTTGAAATTTGTTTTCTAAACGTTGGGGTAAAAAAAGCTAATTTCCACTGGTTTGCCGTGGTTTGTTGTGGACTCACTCGGAAATTCACCGTGAGAAAATGCGTGGCGTAACGCAAGAGAGGCCAGGCGGGATGGGGTTTGCGAAATTTAGATATATTTTTCAACGCAAAATTAGTAAACCACTAGTGACACAAAGTTATTATAATTCAGACCACTCTTTTTCTCCTTTAAGTGCTCAGCACTTGGTATAGTACAAGTAGTAAAACGTTCTTTTTACACGCTTGCTCCGTCAACTACAACAAGCTGGTTATATCAAAGGTCGTATAAAATAGACACATTACTTCTATGTTTACTTTTTTTGCGTCGAAACTTCTAATATATGCCAGTGCAGGACGGAGTGAGGGAGGTATCTGCGATTATCGTATTTCTAGTTGTAATTAATTAACTAGCAACGTTTACCCAGGCTACTGGTTATTGCTTTTAACTTAGTTTATTAGCTAGTTATATTTGAAAGAAAATATGTAGGAAGTAAAAAGTAAATATTAAATATACATGTAAGAATATGAAAGACTATCATATATGTATTTACTTTCACAGTTCATGGTTTGCAATAGAATCTTCCTATGATAATAGTATTGCTAAAGACCATAATACAAGACGTCTTGTATGTGGAACAGAGAAAGGGAAGCACAAGTGCAAAAACAATAGAACAGCAGGTATGTTTAATGTCAAATTGAAGCAATCATGGATTGATTAATTAATGGTTACATTGGGTGGTGCCATGAAATCCTGTGTAAAACAAGAAAGCAACAATGATTATACCTGAAATTATTCCATATCACAATTGTATAAAGATTTAATGTTTTTTATCTTGCCCTCACAGGAATTTTGGTATTTGAAAAGCCTTGTTTGATGTGAAAGAGCTGTATGGATCTGAGAGCAAGAGTCGAATCTATGCTCATATAAACAACTTGTTTTATAAAAGGGACCTAAAAGGAATTGGTATGTACAAAGTTTTGGTATACTCTTTGTGTGGGTAAGCTGGCACCATCTAAAGAGATTGCTAGTCAGAGCTATTTTGGAAGAACTTTGAAAAGTAAAGCAATATTACCTTGGAACACACATACACTACAAGAAAACAGTTGTAGCAACTATGAGAGCTAACTATTATTGAAAGTAATTTGTGTTTGGTTTAATTTTCTATGAAGAAGAAGGCATGGAATCAGGAGGCCTCTGAATGGTGTAGTGTAGTTCATTTGATTTAGGTTTTTTGAATCAGAAAATTGTATAAATGTGCATTAAATTTCAGAGAATTTCTGTTCTGATTTGTAACTGTTAAATTGTGGAAAGTTGGTTGCGGATGCATCTTGGACCATGGAATTTATATCATTGTAAATAACTGAGATGTTGTTTTGAATTCACTCACAGATACAATATTCTATGATGATGCATGTCATCTGAAGCAAAAAATCCAGTAAGAAGTTCTTTGATAACAGTTGCCACAGAAATTGCATCAAGGAACATCATCTGTGACAAGTTATATTTCAAAAATCATGTTGATTGCTGGTGCAAGAATAATTGTAATCCTTACAATTGTGAAGGCTTGAAGGTCAGCAATATGAATGACATAAATGTTTATTATGAAAATTAAACGTAAGGAATATGCCATGTGACCACAAGACAAACATCCCTTTAGTCAGAAGAATAGCTGATATCTAAGTCAATATAACTATAAAAATAAGGGTCCACATTATTTATTTATTTACAACCGTCCAGTAGTAACAATATTTATTACTAAAAGATGTGTACTGAAAAACATGTTACTCAGCTGCTGCTTGCAAGGAAAAGCTGCCAGTGCATATTTGTATAAATTTATACATGGTTACTGCCTCTATGAAGTTAGTAATAAATGATAGTTGATGCAAAAGATTGTTGTATTGTGCCACTTTGTAGTATTGCACACAGATAAGAGGGTTAAAGTGTTCATACTTCCACCTTTAGTAGGGCCAGTTTTGTCAATTTTTAATATGAAGTAGCAAGTTTTGAATTGTGAAATATGAAAAGGGTTGAAATTATTGACACTAATCTGGGTGTTCTGTAATGTTTTGTATTGGAATGTCAATTGTTCTCTTGGCTGTCAAAGTTTTCAACAATGACAAAGCATATGAGAATCGTTGGAGATTTCTTTTCTTGGTGTTATATGTGTTAGATAATCACAATGACCACGTCAATTCTGTTTAGAAAGAAAAGTATTGAACAGGCTACCAGTGGATTAATGTTCTACACGTAATTTACTCTTTATATTAATGTAAATAACAGACAAGTTTTGTTTGAGTGCATACTGGCATGGATGCACTGCTTTGTTAGACTCAGTGGCTGAAGAAGATCGAAAAGTAGAATGTTCATTATTCCGTTTTTCCTGTTGTAAAATGTGTATTATGCGGTTATGTATTCCTCCTGTAAATTTATATTTTGCCAATTATCGCAGTCAAGAAAGCCTAATAAACGTCGTTGTTCGGTTATTACCGAATAACCAAGGCCATGAATTGATTATATACCTTAAACATTTCCGTTATTGTTATTGCAGAATTTCTCTTAAGCCTCTGACATTAGGCGAGGAAATAGTAACTTGATAATGAATATTGCGATAAAAATAAGACTATCGGAATTAATTTACAGTGAGACATGAAGCGGGCGCATTTTTAGGTTCACGACACAGTCAGTAATACGGCCAATTGAAATGTTTACACATAAATGAGGGCGATGGCATTGCACTCACCTGCATGTCAAATTCACGAGAACCGTCTTGTGATCACATCGTCAAATACGACCACTTTTCCTTGGAACCCTTGATACCGCGGGAGCAAACGCCCACAACGCTCAGTAATTTTCTTATCGCAAAACCCAGTTAATAAAACCAAAGTATGTGATGCAAAAGATGCATGACACAAAAATTGCTAAACGTCAAATGCTGAGTTTGTTACGCTAAGCTTTCGTATCTGCTGCACTTAATTAAGTGGGATGTGAGCCCGCGAATTTCTGCATTTTCGCGCACGCACAATGCGTTTTGCTGCGGTGACCGATGGAAAAAAAATGTCTTCGCGATCGTTTAATGCAAAACCGGAGGAAAATTCTTTCCAAAATCACATATAATGATTATCATTAATGAGCTCAGTATATCAAAAAAATGGCTGATGATGAAATGAGTATATTTGTCACTGCTGTGTGAACACTTGTGATGACGGCTGGAAATGCAAATTATAGGCCGCCTGATTTGCACAGGCCACACTGTGGCAGTAAGAAATTCAATCAGTTTGTGGGGCAGCTGAACTGTGCATGACACTTCCACCCAACCTCCCATACAACACTAGGAAAGTAAATTAGTTGGACAATGAAATTCCAGTGTATTATTTTTATTTTGACGAATGAAAAGAATCTTAAAAATAGCTAACTAGGTAACTAAATAATCGATTTATGTTATTAAAAGAAATGTCAAGATTTGGAGTAACAGGTGCAACGTCATCACAATAATAAATTTGATGCTGAATATAACTTTAAGGTAGTATTTGAAGTTTATTTCACAACCTGATTTAAAGTACACCTGGTGCGTACTTGCATAATATATCGTATTGACAATGATACATTATCGCAAAATACTAACAATATTATTAAGAACAATATTTGGAAAAGCATTTGGTTTGAAGAAAATACAATGAAATTAAGGCTTGAATAAGAAACTGTGGCTGCAATGTCCACAAATGCTAGTAGTGTAAGCATTGTTATAATACTGTTACATGATTGCACTAAACCAATACATATTTATGGTAAAACTGAGGTAAAAAATGTACCCCATTACGTTTTAATTAAGCAGTGGCGATTTAAGAGATGGCAATTTAAACAGTGGCGTTTTAAGCAGTGGCGATTTAAGAGATGTCGTTTTAAGCAGTGGCGTTTTAAGAGATGGCAATTTAAGCAGTGGCGTTTTAAGAAGTGGCGATTTAAGATATGGCGTTTTAAGCATTGGCGTTTAAGAGATGGCGATTTAAGAAGTGGCGATTCAAGCAGTGGCATTTTAAGGTTTGGCGTTTAAGAGATGTCGTTTTAAGCAGTGGCGTTTAAGAGATGGAGTTTTAAGCAGTGGCGTTTTAAGAAGTGGCGATTTAAGAAGTGGCGATTTAAGAGATGGCGTTTTAAGAGATGGCGTTTTAAGAGATGGCGTTTTAAGCATCGACTTTTTACGCAATGGCTTTTTAAGAGATTGCGATTTAGGGAGGTTGTGATTTAGGGAGGTTGTGATTTAAGCAGTAGCGATAAAAGAGTGCCCTGCATTTACGTGCATGGCATTGTATAAGCAGATTTGGATTTTAAACACCATTTGAAAATTGGCTTTTTTATGAGCATCATTTAGAGTAACGTTCATTTCTAGATTTAAATCGTTCCGCCCAGTGTTAGGAGTGCTTATATAAAATGACATTCTTACATAACAGGCTGTTTTTATATATGTTGCTCTGTTTCTTATATAAGGTTCTGTGACCAGTTAGCGATAATGATCCCATTTTTTTTACTGAGGTCGAGGCCTTTTTAATGGAGAAGAGCTGGTGTGACCATTTTTCTTGGCTTCATAATCTTCATTGTGTTTCTGACTGCATAGAGAAAAATAATGAAAAATATTATTAGAAATGTATTTTTGCACGGTTGATCTTTTTTGCATACATGAATAATGAAAGGTGGTTAGCTACAATATTCATTGGTTTGTGACATGGAAATTAGTAGGGTTGCACATGTGACAAAGAAAAGTATTGAAGTAACTAGAAATAAGATAATCGCAGATACCCCTCGCTCTGCCATTGATGGGACTTTTACTTTTGTACTCCCAAGAAGAGCACCCTTTGTTTTACCGAAATGTTGACTCAGTCTTTTCTTCGAAGTCGAGTGCAACACGCAAAGGAAGGAGAAAAAGAATGGTGTGTGTACGTTATACTTTTGCGTTGAAAGAAGAGTCGATTGCGTGACGAAGTACGTATTTCCCACGGTCTGCACGTCAAATTAATTCACACAGTCTACCAAGCACGTTCTCAAAATTTAATACTCAAATTTTGAAGTTGGTCGGCCGTCGTAGTACGGGAAAAAAGGAACACTGATTTTGAATTCATAGGCAGTACAATTAAATAGGCTTCCTGTGCGATTTGTTTTTACTCTTGACTGCATGCTCCAGACTCAGGCATGCATATTTAACGAGCTCGAATTGTTTTGTATGTGAACCCGCTCAAAACAACATGATTTCTCCCAGAATCAAAGCAAAACTTGAACGGTTTACTTCAAATTATACACGGACTTCAGACCTAGTCATACTTCTAAGGGTTTGTGAACGATTCTCGCTGCAATCACCGCATGTCAGAGTACAGCATTTGTTACAGTTTTAGTAGTCTTGACAGAAAAATAAGACATCTGACTAAATCATTCAAGAGACTCCAAGTTCCGATTGCTCTGAGCGAATACGGTAGCCGAAACTGGCGACAGAAGCGTATTAAAACAATACTTCGAGGGAAAATGATCAGCATGCAGATTCTAATACATTCTTGAAGTGATCGAGTTACAAGATACGGGTAGAATATACTTGTCGCGGTGATTGTTCGATTTCAACTGACTAACCTTTGTTGCATGTCCTTTCTGAATAAGTATCTGAGTTTAACACAACGGCGTCTGAAGCTCCCGTTTTGCTTGTTTCAAGCGCTGTTCTCTTTGTGGAGTCTTTTCATCGACACGTGATTGTCGTCCTTTCTCTAGACGTATTTGGCGCTGTTCGATTGTTTCACGATTTTGCCTTGCCCGTGCCTGTTCCCTTCTGTTTTGAAGACGAGCTTCGCGAGACCGTTCTGTTTCAAGTTTTCTAGTTTTCAAATTCATTTTCGTGAATGCAGTTACGTACAATTGTTGCTTCGTTCAAATCTTTCTTAAAAACACTGGCGGAGACGGTAATCTATAATCGACAATGATTACGTAATTGCTTTATTAGGACATTGCCTTAGGCACCTGGCCTAAAAAGGTCGCATCGCACACACCCACACACACGCGAACATTAAATTTCGAGATGGCGACAGGCTTGGAGTCTTCAAATTAATGCATTAGCGTCGTGATTATTTCCTTCACTTCGTTCGGGGATGATTAATGATAAATACATGTACAGTGCATTCTTTAATGTTTGCCATATATGCTTCAATTCCAGTAATTTAAAATGATGCAATATAGGTACCATCACTATCCTCTGCATTGTATGCTGCGGCATACTCCTGGATGCTGAATGCAACACAACCTAATTTCTGAACAAAGTTAGCCAAAGTGTCAGCCTCATCTGGAACAGGTTGTTTGACAAAATAGTGCACCTGAAGTAATAACATGGTCGTTTCTGTTAAGATGAGTGGCAAGGTAGCAGGGGTATTAACAGTAGATATATAGGTATGCATAGGAAGAACTTATTACCTGACTTTTGTTCGATGGAAGAAAGAAACTCTCAACTGTCCCTACACCAAGGGTTGGCAAATCACAGGCAATTTGAAATGAAGACAATCAGGGGGACTAGTTAAAGATATATGAATAGAACATTTAGATAACATGATATCATTGAAGTATGCATTATTTAAGGAAGAATTTTTTATTAGATCAGGAAATGTAATAGAAACAATAATTTACTAGAAATACGATAATCGTAGATATCCCCTCGCTCCGTAGTGAGTTTTCGGAAAGCGGGGTTCTTTTTTATTTTCCGCTTGTAGATTATTTTAAAATATGTTTTACAAACCACGGTTGTATGGCGACGTCACCAGTCGGCCGCTAAAAAAATATTTGTCACACGGAAGTCTGGTTTAGTTCAGACAACGTGCGCAGTCTGCAAGTTTTCGTAGACACTAAGCTGAACTCCAAAATTCTACGAGACAACTTTTACACTACAGAATACTCCCGAGACCCGCAAGCCAGGAAAAGCGCAACTGGAATTGTGACTCGATCAGTTTTGCTCAGTCAGCAAAGTCGATCTTCACCAGAATTTTTATTAATTTCAAGAAAAGCCGCAATAACTCCAGCCAAGCTCATACGTGTATGGTTTTTTACTTTATCTATTTAATACGCTTCTTCGAGTGTAACAGAACTGCCAAAGCGAGAGTCGCTTCTTTATACGCTTTCAAAGTCTCGGAATGTGTGAATTTTGGTAAGGATTCAACTTTGAACACAACAACCTTTCAAACTGCGTTTGCAGAATTTAAAATCTTTGACAGAAAAAAGAAATTAAGTCACTAAATAATACAAGGTCCGATTGTGTTGAGCGAGCAAACCCGGTCACTAAATATTGCAAAGGTCCAATTGTGTTGAGCAAGCAAACTCGGCCACTCACTGACAACAATATACATGAATAGACTGTAATTATTCAATTTGGAAAGCATGGCCCCTGGCCGGGTATTTTCTATTTTAGTAGCCTTCAGAAAGCGAGAGCACTTCAACCCGGTTACATTTCATCCTTGAATACAGTGTGTTAACAAACACGGCGAGAAAAACTTCACAGCATTTCCATGTGTCAGACTGTCAGAGAAATTATGCAAAAATGTCAGGAATCGGGTTACACAATCTTGCTCGAAGGCACTTTGAAATAGCTTTGAAACGCGGAAAGATCACAATATAATCCTACTTGGCCTTCATCATAGTTACTGGGGCATCAAACGACAAAACATACGGCGATTGTTGAAATACCGTTACGATAACACGACTTTAAAATAGCGTACGCGTACTGTACGTTAACTGACGTAATTTTTCAAAACTTACTGGTTCCTGAAAGCCATAGTTTTTGTTCTTTTCCAGCAAAGGAAATAAAACCCCAAACGATATTGTTTGCGTCTTCAATGATTTCATAATACAGTGTATGAAGCAGTCCTCATGCAGTACAAAAATTCCACTTTCCATTGTATTGTGCGTTGTCATCTTGTCAAAACTTGGATTCTGAAAACTACAATCCTGCTATTGTAAAAGGTGAAATTTGCCAAAGCGATTGTTCGATTTCCACCGACTGTATTTCGCCATTCCTTTCTGAAGAAGTGTTTGCGTTTTAACACAATATTGGCGTCTGGGATTGTGTTCAGGTCGGCCAGTCGATGCCTTGAAGAATTCTTCTCACGGCAAGCAAACTTGCCTCCGATACACTGGCAAACTATTCGGGCAGTTTGCAACCGTCCGTCGAACTGCTTGGCTCTGTATCTGCATCTTGTTGTACAAAATCACTTCCCTTCGTACTCTATCGCATGTCATCAAACAAAATGGCGGTTTACAGTTCTAGCCTAAGAGCCTGGGAACGAGGTTGTACGCCAGACTGACAGACTGACTGACAGACGAACATTAAATTTCGAGATGGCGACAGTCTCCGAATAACGCGATATTTACGCGATACTACTGCATTTTGCGTCGTGATTATTTCCCTCGCTTCGCTCGGGGGTAACAAACGGGAGTGAAATGGTTGAAACTTTTTGTAATATTGTTGTTGGTAAGGTGTCAAGATTGCTGTCATCAGAAAATTATTAACCTTAAATGCATGAGTATTTAATATATACCTTGGACATAAGTGCCTTTCCACTGTAGCCATCTACAGTTTTCCGAAATGTACCCTTGATGTTTAGTCAAGTGAAACTAACAACCTTACCAGGGGAGCGGAGTACAGCTGCAAAGAGTTTTGCAAATTTGTGTGCTGTACTTGGTTGGGCTTGCTTCAGTATAACTACTTGCTCCCATATCTTCCTCATTATGGAGGTTGACCCGGGAGGTTTTCTTGTTTAAAATACCTGTGTAAATCAGACAGTTTGTCAAGTTAGGGTACCAACAGGACCGTAGTAAATAATGTATGTGGCTCAACAAGGGTTTGTGGCATAATACTGGGAAAGAGAAATGCAGTGGCTTAGTGTACACAGAGAAAAGGAGAGGCAGTAATATTGTTATTTTGTTATTGGTCATATTTGAAATTTTGAAACTTACCTCACTGTTCCAAGCATGATTTGACAAGAGAACATGCGACTTCAACAGCTTGTGGGTCCACATCCACAGGTTTGGCTTCAGATGCTTCTTCTTGATGACCATCAAGCGAGTGTCCTTCAGCAGGCCATTCAGCTTCAGTATCATCATGTGGGTGTTTTTCAGCAAGATGAGCATCAGCAGTACTATCTGCAGCAGTGTCCCAAAAGTTGAACAACAGCTGAATTGGCACTGCCAATCTCAGTATATGGGACTTTCCCCTTGAGTATAAACCTGTTTAAAACAATTAAGATTTAGTGGTGTTTTGGTTGACATATTTTTGGACAGACATTGTATACTGACTGGTAATATTTGGTTCCCAACAAATGTAAACTCTAAGCAATAACATCACAAAAATAAAAACATTATTACTTTTACTATTATCCCCAAAAACTATGGTTTTCAGGAACCAGTAAGTTTTGAAAAATTACGTCAGTTAACGTACAGTACGCGTACGCTATTTTAAAGTCGTGTTATCGTAACGGTATTTCAACAATTCCCCGTATATTTTGTCGTTTGATGCCCCAGTAACTATGATGAAGGCCAAGTAAGATTATATTGTGATCTTTCCGCGTTTCAAAGCTATTTCAAAGTGCCTTCGAGCAAGATTGTGTAACCCGATTCCTGACATTTTTGCATAATTTCTCTGACAGTCTGACACATGGAAATGCTGTGAAGTTTTTCTCGCCGTGTTTGTTAACACACTGTATTCAAGGATGAAATGTAACCGGGTTGAAGTGCTCTCGCTTTCTGAAGGCTACTAAAATAGAAAATACCCGGCCAGGGGCCATGCTTTCCAAATTGAATAATTACAGTCTATTCATGTATATTGTTGTCAATGAGTGGCCGAGTTTTCTCGCTCAACACAATTGGACCTTTGTATTATTTAGTGACCGGGTTTGCTCGCTCAACACAATCGGACCTTGTATTATTTAGTGACTTAGTTTCTTTTTTCTGTCAAAGATTTTAAATTCTGCAAACGCGGTTTGAAAGGTTGTGTTGAAAATTGAATCCTTGCCAAAATTCACACATTCCGAGACTTTGAAAGCGTATAAAGAAGCGACTCTCGCTTTGGCAGTTCTGTTACACTCGAAGAAACGTATTAAATAGATAAAGTAAAAAAACCATACACGTATGAGCTTGGCTGGAGTTATTGCGGCTTTTCTTGAAATTAATAAAAATTCTGGTGAAGATTGACTTTGCTGACTGAACAAAACTGATCGAGTCACCATTCCAGTTGCGCAGTAGTGTAGAATTCTTCCTTCAGAGCCACCACCCCAAGTTGTGCTAGCACACCTCGTTAAAAATGAAGTATGTAACCACAAAATGAAACCCCCATCATAATGAGAAATTGATTTAGAATAATAATAATGGCTTAAAGAGATTAAGAAAACAAAGAAAAGATGCCGACTTTAGACGAATTAAGAAATGGCAAGCGAAAGAATTAGACATTAGAGGGAGGTGGAAAATGAGGAAGGCAGAGCTTGAGGAAGCGATTTTGAAAGCTCAGACGAATCAGAAAGAAGTTATCAAGAATCCCATTTCATCCCCAAGAACTGTTTTATTAAAGGAGATTGAGAAATGAATTCCAGTTCTTAGAACCACTTTACCTAAAAAGATTGAGAAACCAATTCCTGGCCCAAGAACCATTCTTCCTAAAGGTGTTAAACCAATTCTTACTTCAAGAAAAGACGAAAGTTGGTTGGATTGGTTTGTGAAGAGTTTAAGAAGAGCTGGTGAAGGACTTATTAATTTAATTCCAGAAGGTAAAGTTAGGGATAGTGCGAAAACGTTATTAAACCATATTGAGAGAGATAAGGAAGCAATATCTAAACCAAAATCGAAGGAACAAGAAAAACAACCAGAGCCAGAAGTGAAAGAGTTTCTTAGAGGGAAAATTAAAAACAGTAGGATTAGAGGGCAACAACAAATGGATATTCCAACATCCTTTAACATAAATAAAGAAAGTATATTGGGAAAAATTTGAGAATTTTCGAAACCATTCAAGGTTAGGTTTGTGTTGTCTGTGCTTATAAGATGTTTAAAAGATCAAAAGTTTTTAGAAGAATCAATTTATCATTATAGAAGTGAAATTAAGGAAGTTTATGAAAGCACTGATGTTGAGGAGTTTCATAAGATAATGACACAATTTTTGTTGGAAAAGTCAGAGAAATTTGGATCTGGTTGGATTTTTGAGAGAGTTGAATATTTAACTATTGAAGTTGACAAATTTACACCAATACCTGGGGGAACTTATAAAGATCTTCCAAAAAGGATAATTAATAAGAAAGCAGTAATCAACAAAAATAATAATAATGAATGTTTTAAGTGGTCTATCTTGAGGGCACTCAATCTATAAAAAGATAATTCTTATAGAATAGATTTATCCTTAAGAGAGAAAGTTAAAGATTTTAATTGGGAAGGTATTAAATTTCCAGTTCACATTAAGAAAGGACCATCAATTTTTGAGAAAAATAATCCAGGACATAAGATTTGTGTAGTTGGATATGATGATTGTCAACGAGAGAAAGGAGGATTTTTTTCCATTGAGACCAGTGAAAGAAGAATTTGGTTGTTAAGTAATAGATTTATTACTTTACGAAGGACATTATTGTGTTATAAATTCATTGTCGAGATTATTGAAGGGTCAATAAACAAAACATCCAAATAAGGTGAATGTTTGTAGGAGTTGTTTTAACCATTTTTTGACGAATATTTCGAAGAACATAAAAATATTTGTTTTTCAAACGAAGGATCAATAGCTATAATGCCAACCCATGAAAAAGTTTGTAAGTTTAAGAATTATTATAAGGAGTTTAAACTTCCTTTTGTGATCTACGCAAATTTTGAGTCTTTCAACAAAGTGATTGTAGACGATGAGTCTAAGATAAGTGAAGAAACAAAGCAAAGATTGTTAAAACTTGGAATGAAGAAACAAGAAAATGAAGATGATACACCAAAATCAAAATCAAAGTCAAAATCAGATAACAAATCTTTTACTACAAACATTCAAGAACATATTCCATGTGGATTTTCATGTACAATTGTTTGTTTTGATGAAAATCTCATGAAACCAAAACAAGTAGTTTACACAAAAGAAAGTGAATCAACAAATGTTGTAGAAAAGTTTAATTCTATGATTGATCATGAGATGAAAGAGATTTATGAAAAATATTTGAAAAATCCAAAGAAGATGACTTTTAGTAAGAAAGAAAAAGGATTATACCATTCTCAAGATGTTTGTTACATTTGTAAAGGTTCAGAGGGAGAGTTTAATTCTAACAAGATGAACTTACGAAAAGTCAGAGATCATTGTCATTTGACAGGAAAGTTTGGAGGAGCAGCACATTCTAAATGTAATTTGAAAAGTCAGAACACAAAGAACGATTTCCATCATTTTTCATAATCTTCAAAATTATGATGCACATTTGTTTATACTGAAGAGAAATATATTTCTTTCACTAAATACGTAAAAGTTGATGAGACACTTGAAAAAGAATAAGAATGGAAAAACAATAATTAATGAAGATGGTTCAGAGAAAATGACATCAATAAATGTGCAAGCAAGATTTATTGATAGTGTAACGGACCGAGGCCAGTGCGCTCTGGCCTTTCACCGAGCCTTAGAAGGCCGAAGAACAACTACCAAACGCAGCTCAGACACGAGTGAAGCAGAACGTTTATTAATTGCGAAACCCGAGCTTATATGGGGATCAGTGACAGTCAACTACGTCACATCCGACAGTAGCCAGATACATGTGTTGTGCAACACTGAAAAACGAACCATATGGGGTTTCTCTCGACACGACCGGTACAAATCATAACGACATTTCCTAGTGACTACAATACAGCAGAAGAGGGTAAATTCTGACAAACTACAAGTTCGTTACATTACCCCCTTTCTTCAAAAGTAGACACGTCCTCGTGTCTGTAAAATTAAACAAATCATGTACGACAGAATACTCAATGAATCTGACCGCTTAAACTCTGGGATCTCATGCACTACATGATTCGACTAGTCCAGCAAATAAATCTAGTAGCGTTCATCAACCTTGATTTGACCAATGTTCATAACAGTCATATAGTGATGGGGTAGTCATTTGCTCTCGAGTCTCCGATTGCAATGACGGCAAACAACATCTGAAAAACACAAAACTTCTTGTATCCGAGTAATGCCAGTTCCAACTGTCATCGAAAACCATTCCGTTTCTGTGCTGTCCACCGAGCCATCCGCTCCTCAGCCACCAAGCTTTATCGTGTCGTTACGCCATTGCTGCGCCTTCCACGAACACTAAGCTCCTCCGGTGCTGGCACTCTGCGGATCTCTGGCTTTTCCGTGTAGCCACAGACTTCAGGGTTAATCCGACACAGTTTCCTTTCTTCTTTTAAGACTACTGGCTCTTTGCTGACCACCAAGCCATCCGCTCCTCAGCCACCAAGCTTTACCGTGCCGTTACGCCACTTCTGCGTCTTCCACGAGCACTCTAGGCTCCTCCGGTGCTGGCACTCCGCGGATCTCTGGCTTTTCCGTGCAGCCACAGACTTCAGACTTCATCCGATACAGTTCCTCTCTGCTACCAAGACTACTGGCTCTGTGCTGACCACCAAGCCATCCGCTCCTCAGCCACCAAGCTTTACCGTGTCGTTACGCCACTTCTGCGTCTTCAATGAACACAAGGCTCCTCCGGTGCTGGCACTCTGCGGATCTCTGGCTTTTCCGTGTAGCCACAGATTTCAGTCACACTCACTTGATGCAGTTCCTCCAAATTTGCTCAGAATTTTGCCGGGTCTCGGATAAGATCAAAGGGCGACCATTACTTTGATCTGGTTCTGCCTCCGTCATTACAACGTTTCATGTCGTCTTTGGCCATCTTGATCGGACCAAAGCACTGATTCGCATCCCACCGCTGCCACCAATGTAACGGACCGAAGCCAGTGCGCTCTGGCCTTTCACCGAGCCTTAGAAGGCCGAAGAACAACTACCAAACGCAGCTCAGACACGAGTGAAGCAGAACGTTTATTAATTGCGAAACCCGAGCTTATATGGGGATCAGTGACAGTCAACTACGTCACATCCGACAGTAGCCAGATACATGTGTTGTGCAACGCTGAAAAACGAACCATATGGGGTTTCTCTCGACACGACCGGTACAAATCATAACGACATTTCCTAGTGACTACAATACAGCAGAAGAGGGTAAATTCTGACAAACTATAAGTTCGTTACAATAGTTATAAGTTTTTGTTAAGTAGTCTTGATAGAATGGTTCAGACACTTGAAGATAAAGATTTAAAATAACGTCTCAATTTTTCAAAGGATATGAGTTGAATCTTTTAAAAAGGAAAGGTGTATTTCCTTATGATTATTTTAACTCTTTTAAAAGATTCAAAGAAAAAGAGTTACCTCCAATTGAGATGTTTTATTCGATTTTGGGTGAAAAGGATATCTCAAATAGTGAGTATGAACATGCACAAAAATTTTGGAAAACTTTCAATATGAAAAATTTCAAAGAATATCATGATCTTTATTTACGAACGGATGTTTTACTTCTTGCAGATGTTTTTGAAAAATTCAGAAGTGTTTGTATGAAATCTTATGGACGTGATCCTACTCACTATTACACATCGCCTGGTTTGACTTGGGATGCATTTTTTAAGAAGAGTGGAGCTGAACCAGAATTACTAACAGATTATGATATGTTTATGATGTTTGAGAGAGGAATAAGAGGCGGAGTATCAATGATTACTGGGAGATATTCGAAGGCGAATAACAAATACATGAAGAATTATAACAAAAATTTAAAAAGTACGTTTATTAAATATTTGGATGCGAAACATCTTTATGGATTAGCTATGTCAAAAAAGATGCCGTATTCAAACTTTGAGTGGGTATCACAAGATATTGTAGATGGGATGAACAATGATATTTGAAAGAGTAGATTTTTGAAGAAAATTCCTCCATCAATTTGATTTGAAATATCCAAAAGAGTTACACAATTTTCATAATGATTATCCATTAGCACCAGAGAGAACAAAAATAAACAAAGTTGAAAAGTTAGTTTCTACTTTTTATGACAAAGAGAAATATGTGCTTCATCATGAGTTATTGAAATATTACCAGAAGATGGGTTTGAAGATTAAAAAGGTACAGAGAATGATCACCTTTGATGAAAAAGATGTTATGAAGGATTACATTTCATTTAATATAAAGATGAGAATGAATGGGAAGACGAAGTTCGAGAAAAACTTTTACAAACTCATGAACAATTCTCTTTTTGGAAGAACGATGGAAAATATTCGAAATCGAGTGGATATTAGACTTACGACTCATGAATCTCAGTTTTCTAAGTTGGTCAAAAAGTCTAATAATCGAGGGAGAACCGTTTTTAGTGAAAATTGCCGTTCACATGGATAAAACTAAGACTTACCTTACCTTACAATTTAAATTGGGATGGCCATTCTAGATCTTAGTAAATTGATTATGTATGATTTTCACTACGGTTATATAAAGACAAAATACGGTGACAAAGCAAGGCTTCTATTCACCGACACAGATTCTTTGACTTACGAAATTGAAACAGAGGAGTTTTATAAACATATTACTCCTGATGTGAAAACACATTTCGACAACTAGTCAGATTTCAAAAGATCATCCAACTGGTATTTCATCTGGTTTGAATAAACAAGTACTTGGAATGTTCAAAGACGAAACAAATGGTGTTGAGATTTTTGAGTTTGTTGGTTTAAGGGCAAAGTTGTATGGAATATCTTTGGAATTAGAAGACGATATCAAATGTATAGGAATTAATAAGGAAGTAGTCAAGAAAACGATTGGAATGGATCATATGAGAGAAGTTCTATTTTCGAAAAAAAACAGCAAATGAGAGAGATGGGAAGAATACTTTCTTATGGTCATAATCTATTTTCTCAAAGAGTTAATAAAATTGCACTTTCTGCTGATGACCATAAAAGGTGCATATTACCAAATGGGGCAGACACTTTAACTCTCGGTCATTATAAAATTACGAGTGCTGCTGCTTAGAATCTATTATCAAAAGTGATATGAAATCATTGTTTCGATACGAATTTTGGCAGTAATTCTGTATTTTTTGAAATAATTTGTCATTCTTCTCTGACGAATCCTCTTTTTGGTCCATCGTCTAAATAGTACAAAACTGGTTGATCTTTGGAGAATACAGTTTTCTATAACTCAAAAACTTTTGTACTCCATATAGGATCTGTAGCTCTCCTCACACGTCCTCCTTCTTCCTCGCCAAGAGAAAGTAAATATCTCACTTTTTCACCAGCATCAAGTCTCTTTTCATTAAATCCTACAGGTCGAGAATAGCTTTTGAGTTTTTGTTCAGCATTTTTATCTCGATAAGCATTAATTGCTTTTTTACCAGTTAATCGAGTGACGTGGTTGTTGATAGTTTACACAATTATTTGGTAATCTATTTACCCACTTTGTTGATCTGCCTTTAGCTAACATTTCGTCAGCATATTGTTGATTAAATATTTTTTCTCCCAATGTTTTGTTTGCTCTCTGAACAAAAGCCTGTGCTCTATAATTACCGGCTTCTGATCGTTTGATATCAACTTTCTTTTCGTTCATTAAAGTTGTTACAGATCCTATAAATTCTCTTCCTGGATCTACAATCAAAGTTTTCACCCATTTTAGTTTTTTTTGAAAGCGTTTGATACTTCCCTTGCGAAATAATTTTCGAGCTATCTAGAGCATTCTAGAAGTTTCTGGAAATTTCTAGTCCCTATCCAGCTTTTTTTGGATAGCTATTCCAGTTTTTTCTAGTTCAAGAAAATTCCAGTTGTTTCTAGCTTTCAAATCTTTCAGAAGCTAGAAATTTCAAAAATTGTTTTGTAGCCCCAAAACTTCCAGTTTTTTCTAGCTTTCAAGTTCTTTCAGAAGCCATAATTTTCTAGAATTTTGTCTGCTTAAGAAAATTCAAGTTTTTTCTAGCTCATAAATTTCTTTCAGAAGCTAGAATTTCTGAAAAATAAAAATGAGGTTTTAGCTGATCCCTTACAAATCAATCTAATTTTAATCTTATTTTATGGCTATCTTAATGGTAGCACAATTTTATCTTATTTTATTGGTGCCAAGTCCTATTCTATTACTAATTTAAAATATTACAAGGAAAATAGGGCATCTATCTTATTTGTTTTAATTTCATCCAATTAGTGTTATTTTCTCAAAGCAAGCTTAAATAGTCATGCAAAATAGTCTATTTGAATTCTATTTTATAGCATGATAGACTCAAGTAGTGTATTTTATTTCTATTTCTCAAAGACAAGCTGAAACAATAGCATGCAAAATAGGCTATTTAAATACAAAACATATTATTCTTCTAAAAATAATGATAAAATATACTGTTTTACTCCATATTTCCCCAGGCAGTTCAGGTAAAGGCCAGTTCCTTTGTAATATATTCTTAAATTAGGCTATCATAATCATATTTTAAGGTAAAATAGTTACCACAGAATCCAGGGTATAAGCCCATCTACTTGTTAACACAAAAAACATCCCAGTTATAAGACCTCTGTCCCCCAACTGTTTACTATATGCCATCACAGAACACTGTACATCAACTTCAATAGAAAATTAATATGAAATAATAACAAAAAGTTACTCATTGGCTGGATGGGACACATGGCTTTTTGATGATTTGTACTGAGTTTGGGACAATTGATTAAAGACTGACAGCTGTTGGATCATTTTAAAACATTTTTCATCCCCCATCTGTGAGAAGAATGTAATTCAGTAGAAAGGTTGCTTGGTGCTGGTTGCCATCAGTTTAGACTGTCAGACTGTCGTTTTGCTATACAGAGACCACAGGTTGCTACAGGTTATTGATCACTGTGATATCAGGTCAGTGATGGTTTGGCCACATTCAAAAATTGTCTAGCAAGATGTCAGATAAAGACTGTCATTATTTTCATGATCCTGCTTTCTGGATGTGTATAATTTTGCATTTAGTTATGTTGAAGGCATAGCCCCATCTAGGCTTGAATTCTCTTATCATGTTTTTGTGGTGTGTCCTGGTTTAGCTCCAACAATTTATAGTTTATTTTGAGTTCGTGTTCGATGGAGATTTGTTCCCGAAGTTAATTTCAACCACGAAAATGATTCGCATAACATACGGCGTACATTGTAGCAACAGCTTTTCCAAAATTGTACAGGTCCATCTCTTTTTACTGAAGATTGCTCCAACCAGGTAGCCATATTCATAATTTTAGTTAACCGCCTTTAAATTGACTTGACGTTCGCAAACTATATTTCCTCACGTGTAAAATGGCTTCTCGTTGCCCCACGTTGGCACTGGGAGCGAGTCACATTAACCAATCAGAAGCGCTCTCTTTTGAGCGCCAAAATGTAAGCGCGGACGCGACGCTGTTGATTTTATCTTTTTCAAACTCAAGCGAGGAGGGTTTCTTTCATTTGTGAGAGAAATTTCTAGTCTGTGGCAATGGAAAAGCAGTTAAGGAATGAAGCTTTTCCCAAATGTTTAACCATGGAAAACAATTCACAAATCAACTCAAAATGAAGCAACTGGGCAGAAAAACTGAAGTTTTGCGCTGAAACCTTGGCAAGCTGAGTCGACAGAAGAACCGGAGATAATTAAGGTCAGTTGTGTATAAGCTTTATCCGTATAAATAGCACGGGTGTTTCAAATGCATTATCAAATCTCTAGTAAATCTTCTTTGAAGTCCACCTCTGGCCGTCAAAGTGATTCAAATTGCGACTCGCACAGTGCCGTAAATCTTTCTGTTTTTTTTTTCCCAAACGTACCTTTGAAAATTCGTGAATGTTTGTAACTTGTGTGTCCATGGTGGCGGAACGTAGTCAGCACTTCTTTAAGGCAGTTGGTTTGCAATTCTTAAAATTGGCAAGTTTCATGAAATTTAAGGGAGCGCCGGCGGCATCGAGTTCTTATTTCATGTGTACGCTGGAAGGCAAATTGTTTACAAAATTAGATAGTCGTACTTCTATGCATCGTTTTATACTGAATCTTCAGACACTTTCATCTTCGGGAACCTATAGCTTTCCGACTGTTGTTTCTTGTCTTTCAAGCGCTCACGGCCGTGCCTCTGCATACTTCTTTTGTGTGGAGATCTGTGAAATAATCATGTTCCGTTCGCTATCCCCATTTTTCCCGATTTATCTCAAATTACAGTTTCTCGAACAATTTTCCAACCTTCATTTACTAAGAGAAAACTCTTAATAGCCGACGTTACGCAATGTTTTGACGGCCAGACGACGCAAATGAACAGAAATGCGTTACGATAACCTCCCATAAACTGATTTTATGCCTGTTTTGTCCCTATTTTATCTGTAGTTTTCACTATTTTAAAGCTGTTCTAAAGCTAGTTCTTGCATTTCTAGGGATTAGAATTTCGAAGCATATTAAAAATTCTAGAAAATTCTAGCATAACCTAGAATAATTCTAGAAATTCCCAGAAATTTCTCTGTAACAAGTTGGAATAATTCTAGATCTCCATTATTATCATTTTGGTGAATTCTAGAACTAAAATAATTCTAGAAATTTCTTGAATTAGTGCTGGAAAAATCCTAGAATAATCCAGCTTTATTATTCTGGTTAATGCTAGAAATTTCCAAATTATAAATTTCTAGAAATTGCTAGTATTAGTGTTTCATATTTAACATCCTGGTAATTTCCAGAAATTTCTAGATTTAGAGCTGGACTAATATTCTAGAAATTTCTTGAATAATACAGCTTCATTATTCTGGTTAATGCTAGAAATTTCCAGGCTAAAAATTTCCAGAAAATATTTATAGCTTTAATTTTGAATTTTGTGTCATTTAACATCCTGGAAATTTCTAAAAATTTCTAGTCTTAAAGCTGGAATAATTCAAGAAATTTCTAGAATTAAAGCTGGAAAAATTCCAGAAATATTCTAGAAAATTCTAGAAGTAATTTCTCTCGTCAACATATCTTGAAGCAATATCGATAACAACCAAAGCATATTTATGAGTTTTTCTTCCCACTTTATCGTGTGGAAAGAATAAGAAATCAGCTTGATGAATTTTGTTTGGTTCTGAAATAATCCAGTGTGGTCTTGGAACATTATTTGGTGGGGGAAAATAAATTTGGCCACTTTTTAGCTTCTTCAACACTAACTTTTGCTTCTGAAGAAAGTCTTTTAATTGCTGATTGTCCTTTCCAATATCCTTTTGACGAGTAATAAATCTTTTCCATCTCTTTAATTTAAAGATTTGGTACAACGTTTTAAAATAAATATGTCAATTGCAGAAATACTTAATCCAACTAGAAAACCAAATGGGTTACGGTCCTGTTAGGGTACCAACAGGACCGTAGTAAATAATGTATGCGGCTCAACAAGGGTTTGTGGCTTAGTGTACACAGAGAAAAGGAGAGGCAGTAATATTGTTATTTTGTTATTGGTCATATTTGAAATTTTGAAACTTACCTCACTGTTCCAAGCATGATTTGACAAGAGAACATGCGACTTCAACAGCTTGTGGGTCCACATCCACAGGTTTGGCTTCAGATGCTTCTTCTTGATGACCATCAAGCGAGTGTCCTTCAGCAGGCCATTCAGCTTCAGTATCATCATGTGGGTGTTTTTCAGCAAGATGAGCATCAGCAGTACTATCTGCAGCAGTGTCCAAATGTTGAACAACAGCTGAATTGGCACTGCCAATCTCAGTATGTGGGACTTTCCCCTTGAGTATAAACCTGTTTAAAACAATTAAGATTTAATGGTATTTTGGTTGACATATTTTTGGACAGACATTGTATACTGACTGGTAATATTTGGTTCCCAACAAATGTAAACTCTAAGCAATTAATATAAAAATAAAAACAGTAATACTTTTACTATTATCCCCAAAAACTATGGTTTTCAGGAACCAGTGAGTTTTGAAAAATTATGTCAGTTAACGTACAGTACGCGTACGTTATTTTAAAGTCGTGCTATTCTCGTGTTACCATCAATTCTTGAGAAAAATAATCCAGGACATAAGATTTGTGTAGTTGGATATGATGATTGTCAACGAGAGAGGAGGATTTTTTCCATTGAGACCAGTGAAAGAAGAATTTGGTTATTAAGTAATAGATTTATTACTTTACGAAGGACATTATTGTGTTATAAATTCATTGTCGAGATTAATGAAGAGTCAATACACAAAACATCCAAATAAGGTGAATGTTTGTAGGAGTTGTTTTAACCATTTGTTTGACAAATATTTCGAAGAACATAAGAATATATGATTTTCAAAGGAAGGCTCAATAGCTATAATGCCAACCCATGAAAAAGTTTGTAAGTTTAAGAATTATCATAAGGAGTTTAAACTTCTTTTTGTGATCTACGCAAATTTTGAGTCTTTCAACAAAGTGATTGTAGACGATGAGTCTAAGATAAGTGAAGAAACAAAGCAAAGATTGTTAAAACTTGGAATGAAAAAACAAGAAAATGAAGATGATACACCAAAATCAAAATCAAAGTCAAAATCAGATAAGAAATCTTTTACTACAAACATTCAAGAACATATTCCATGTGGATTTTCATGGACAATTGTTTGTTTTGATGAAAATCTCATGAAACCAAAACAAGTAGTTTACACAAAAGTAAGTGAATCAACAAATGTTGTAGAAAAGTTTAATTCTATGATTGATCATGAGATGAAAGAGATTTATGAAAAATATTTGAAAAATCCAAAGAAGATGACTTTTAGTAAGAAAGAAAAAGGATTATACCATTCTCAAGATGTTTGTTACATTTGTAAAGGTTCAGAGGGAGAGTTTAATTCTAACAAGATGAACTTACGAAAAGTCAGAGATCATTGTCATTTGACAGGAAAGTTTGGAGGAGCAGCACATTCTAAATGTAATTTGAAAAGTCAGAACACAAAGAACGATTCCCATCATTTTTCATAATCTTCAAAATTATGATGCACATTTGTTTATAAAAGAATTAGCAAAAGATCGAGAGAGAGTCAATTGTATTCCACTGAAGAGAAATATATTTCTTTCACTAAATACGTAAAAGTTGATGAGACACTTGAAAAAGAATAAGAATGGAAAAACAATAATTAATGAAGATGGTTCAGAGAAAATGACATCAATAAATATGCAAGCAAGATTTATTGATAGTTATAAGTTTTTGTTAAGTAGTCTTGATAGAATGGTTCAGACACTTGAAGATAAAGATTTAAAATAACGTCTCAATTTTTCAAAGGATATGAGTTGAATCTTTTAAAAAGGAAAGGTGTATTTCCTTATGATTATTTTAACTCTTGAAAGATTCAAAGAAAAAGAGTTACCTCCAATTGAGATGTTTTATTCGATTTTGGGTGAAAAGGATATCTCAAATAGTGATTATGAACATGCACAATAAATTTGGAAAATTTTCAATATGAAAAATTTCAAAGAATATCATGATCTTTATTTGCGAACGGATGTTTTACTTCTTGCAGATGTTTTTGAAAAATTCAGAAGTGTTTGTATGAAATATTATGGACGTGATCCTACTCACTATTACACATCGCCTGGTTTCACTTGGGATGCATTTTTTAAGAAGAGTGGAGCTGAACCAGAATTACTAACAGATTATGATATGTTTATGATGTTTGAGAGAGGAATAAGAGGCGGAGTATCAATGATTACTGGGAGATATTCGAAGGCGAATAACAAATACATCAAGAATTATAACAAAAATTTAAAAAGTACGTTTATTAAATATTTGGATGCAAAACATCTTTATGGATTAGCTATGTCAAAAAAGATGCCGTATTCAAACTTTGAGTGGGTATCACAAGATATTGTAGATGAGATGAACAATGATTTTCGAAAGAGTAGATTTTTGAAGAAAATTCCTCCATCAATTTGATTTGGAATATCCAAAAGAGTTACACAATTTTCATAATGATTATCCATTAGCACCAGAGAGAACAAAAATAAACAAAGTTGAAAAGTTAGTTTCTACTTTTTATGACAAAGAGAAATATGTGCTTCATCATGAGTTATTGAAATATTACCAGAAGATGGGTTTGAAGATTAAAAAGGTACAGAGAATGATCACCTTTGATGAAAAAGATGTTATGAAGGATTACATTTCATTTAATATAAAGATGAGAATGAATGGGAAGACGAAGTTCGAGAAAAACTTTTACAAACTCATGAACAATTCTCTTTTTGGAAGAACGATGGAAAATATTCGAAATCGAGTGGATATTAGACTTACGACTCATGAATCTCAGTTTTCTAAGTTGGTCAAAAAGTCTAATAATCGAGGGAGAACCGTTTTTAGTGAAAATTGCCGTTCACATGGGTAAAACTAAGACTTACCTTACCTTACAATTTAAATTGGGATGGCCATTCTAGATCTTAGTAAATTGATTATGTATGATTTTCACTACGGTTATATAAAGACAAAATACGGTGACAAAGCAAGGCTTCTATTCACCGACACAGATTCTTTGACTTATGAAATTGAAACAGAGGAGTTTTATAAAGATATTACTCCTGATGTGAAAACACATTTCGACAACTAGTCAGATTTCAAAAAATCATCCAACTGGTATTTCATCTGGTTTGAATAAACAAGTACTTGGAATGTTCAAAGACGAAACAAATGGTGTTCAGATTTTTTAGTTTGTTGGTTTAAGGGCAAAGTTGTATGGAATATCTTTGGAATTAGAAGACGATATCAAATGTATAGGAATTAATAAGGAAGTAGTCAAGAAAAGATTGGAATGGATCATATGAGAGAAGTTCTATTTTCGAAAAAAACAGCAAATGAGACAGTGGGAAGAATACTTTCTTATGGTCATAATCTATTTTCTCAAAGAGTTAATAAAATTGCACTTTCTGCTGATGACCATAAAAGGTGCATATTACCAAATGGGGCAGACACTTTAACTCTCGGTCATTATAAAATTACGAGTGCTGCTGCTTAGAATATATTATCAAAAGTGATATGAAATCATTCTTTCAATACGAATTTTGGCGGTAATTCTGTATCTTCTGAAATAATTTGTAATTCTTCTCTGACGAATCCTCTTTTTGGTCCATCGTCTAAATAGTACAAAACTGGTTGATCTTTGGAGAATACAGTTTTCTTTAACTCAAAAACTTTTGTACTCCATATAGGATCTGTAGCTCTCCTCACACGTCCTCCTTCTTCCTCCCCAGGAGAAAGTAAATATCTCACTTTTTCACTAGCATCAAGTCTCTTTTCATTAAATCCTACAGGTTGAGAATAACTTTTGAATTTTTGTTCAGCATTTTATCTCGATAAGCATTAATTGTTTTTTTACCAGTTAATCGAGTAACGTGGTTGTTGATAGTTTACACAATTATTTGGTAATCTATTTACCCACTTTGTTGATCTGCCTTTAGTTAACATTTCGTCAGCATATTGTTGATTAAATAATTTTTCTCCCAATGTTTTGTTTGCTCTCTCAACAAAAGCCTGTGCTCTATGATTACCGGCTTCTGATCGTTTCATATCATCCTTCTTTTCGTTCATTAAAGTTGTTACAGATCCTATAAATTCTCTTCCTGGATCTACAATCAAAGTTTTAATTTTAATTTTAATTTTAGTTTTAATTTTTGTTGAATAAATATTTTTGAAAGCGTTTGATACTCATCACTTGACTTACTTGTGAGAGATTCTGCGTCAACATATCTTGAAGCAATATCGATAACAACCAAAGCATATTTATGAGTTTTTCTTCCAACTTTATCGTGTGGAAGGAATAAGAGATCAGCTTGATGAATTTTGTTTGGTTCTGAAATAATCCAGTGTGGTCTTGGAACATTATTTGGTGGGGGAAAATAAATTTGGCCACTTTTTAGCTTCTTCAACACTAACTTTTGCTTCTGAAGAAAGTCTTTTAATTGCTGATTGTCCTTTCCAATATCCTTTTGACGAGTAATAAATCTTTTCCATCTTTTTATTTTAAAGATTTGGTACTACGTTTTAAAATAAATATGTCAATTGCAGAATCACTTAATCCAACTAGAAAACCAACAGGGTTACGGTCCTGTTAGGGTACCAACAGGACCGTAGTAAATAATGTATGTGGCTCAATAAGGGTTTGTGGCATAATACTGGGAAAGAAAAATGCAGTGGCTTAGTGTACACAGAGAAAAGGAGAGGCAGTAATATTGTTATTTTGTTATTGGTCATATTTGAAATTTTGAAACTTACCTAACTGTTCCAAGCATGATTTGACAAGAGAACATGCGACTTCAACAGCTTGTGGGCCCACATCCACAGGTTTGGCTTCAGATGCTTCTTCTTGATGACCATCAAGCGAGTGTCCTTCAGCAGGCCATTCAGCTTCAGTATCATCATGTGGGTGTTTTTCAGCAAGATGAGCATCAGCAGTACTATCTGCAGCAGTGTCCCAAAAGTTGAACAACAGCTGAATTGGCACTGCCAATCTCAGTATGTGGGACTTTCTTCTTGAGTATAAACCTATTTAAAACAATTAAGATTTAATGGTGTTTTGGTTGACATATTTTTGGACAGACATTGTATACTGACTGGTAATATTTGGTTCCCAACAAATGTAAACTCTAAGCAATAACATAAAAAAAAAAACAGTAATACTTTTACTATTATCCCCAAAAAGTATGGTTTTCATGAACCAGTGAGTTTTGAAAAATTACGTCAGTTAACGTACAGTACGCGTACGCTATTTTAAAGTCGTGCTATTCTCGTGTTATCATCAGTTCTTGAGAAAAATAATCCAGGACATAAGATTTGTGTAGTTGGATATGATGATTGTCAACGAGAGAAAGGAGGATTTTTTCCATTGAGACCAGTGAAAGAAGAATTTGGTTATTAAGTAATAGATTTATTACTTTACGAAGGACATTATTGTGTTATAAATTCATTGTCGAGATTATTGAAGGGTCAATATACAAAACATCCAAATAAGGTGAATATTTGTAGGAATTGTTTTAACCAGGTTTTTGACGAATATTTCGAATAACATAAGAATATATGTTTTTCAAACGAAGGATCAATAGTTATAATGCCAACTCGTGAAAAAGTTTGAAAGTTTTTAAGAATTATTATCAGGAGTTTAAACTTCCTTTTGTGATCTACGCAAATTTTGAGTCTTTCAACAAAGTGATTGTAGACGATGAGTCTAAGATAAGTGAAGAAACAAAGCAAAGATTGTTAAAACTTCGAATGAAAAAACAAGAAAATGAAGATGATACACCAAAATCAAAATCAAAGTCAAAATCAGATAAGAAATCTTTTACTACAAACATTCAAGAACATATTCCATGTGGATTTTCATCCACAAAAAATTTGGAAAATTTTCAATATGAAAAATTTCAAAGAATATCATGATCTTTATTTACGAACCGATGTTTTACTTCTTGCAGATGTTTTTGAAAAATTCAGAAGTGTTTGTATGAAATATTATGGACGTGATCCTACTCACTATTACACATCGCCTGGTTTGACTTGGGATGCATTTTTTAAGAAGAGTGGAGCTGAACCAGAATTACTAACAGATTATGATATGTTTATGATGTTTGAGAGAGGAATAAGAGGCGGAGTATCAATGATTACTGGGAGATATTCGAAGGCGAATAACAAATACATGAAGATAACAAAAATTTAAAAAGTACGTTTATTAAATATTTGGATGCGAAACATCTTTATGGATTAGCTATGTCAAAAAAGATGCCGTATTCAAACTTTGAGTGGGTATCACAAGATATTGTAGATGAGATGAACAATGATATTTGAAAGAGTAGATTTTTGAACAAAATTCCTCCATCAATTTGATTTGGAATATCCAAAAGAGTTACACAATTTTCATAATGATTATCCATTAGCACCAGAGAGAACAAAAATAAACAAAGTTGAAAAGTTAGTTTCTACTTTTTATGACAAAGAGAAATATGTGCTTCATCATGAGTTATTGAAATATTACCAGATGGGTTTGAAGATTAAAAAGGTACAGAGAATGATCACCTTTGATGAAAAAGATGTTATGAAGGATTACATTTCATTTAATATAAAGATGAGAATGAATGGGAAGACGAAGTTCGAGAAAAACTTTTACAAACTCATGAACAATTCTCTTTTTAAAAGAACGATGGAAAATATTCGAAATCGAGTGGATATTAGACTTACGACTCATGAATCTCAATTTTCTAAGTTGGTCAAAAAGTCTAATAATCGAGGGAGAACCGTTTTTAGTGAAAATTGCCGTTCACATGGGTAAAACTAAGACTTACCTTACCTTACAATTTAAATTGGGATGGCCATTCTAGATCTTAGTAAATTGATTATGTATGATTTTCACTACGGTTATATAAAGACAAAATACGGTGAGAAAGCAAGGCTTCTAATCACCGACACAGATTCTTTGACTTATGAAATTGAAACAGAGGAGTTTTATAAAGATATTACTCCTGATGTGAAAACACATTTCGACAACTAGTCAGATTTCAAAAGATCATCCAACTGGTATTTCATCTGGTTTGAATAAACAAGTACTTGGAATGTTCAAAGACGAAACAAATGGTGTTCAGATTTTTTAGTTTGTTGGTTTAAGGGCAAAGTTGTATGGAATATCTTTGGAATTAGAAGACGATATCAAATGTATAGGAATTAATAAGGAAGTAGTCAAGAAAAGATTGGAATGGATCATATGAGAGAATTTCTATTTTCGAAAAAAACAGCAAATGAGAGAGATGGGAAGAATACTTTCTTATGGTCATAATCTATTTTCTCAAAAAGTTAATAAAATTGCACTTTTTGCTGATGACCATAAAAGGTGCATATTACCAAATGGGGCAGACACTTTAACTCTCGGTCATTATAAAATTACGAGTGCTGCTGCTTAGAATCTATTATCAAAAGTGATATGAAATCATTCTTTCAATACGAATTTTGGCAGTAATTCTGTATCTTCTGAAATAATTTGTAATTCTTCTCTGACGAATTCTCTTTTTGGTCCATCGTCTAAATAGTACAAAACTGGTTGATCTTTGGCGAATACAGTTTTCTATAACTCAAAAACTTTTGTACTCCATATAGGATCTGTAGCTCTCCTCACACGTCCTCCTTCTTCCTCACCAGGAGAAAGTAAATATCTCACTTTTTCACCAGCATCAAGTCTCTTTTCATTAAATCCTACAGGTCGAGAATAAATTTTGAGTTTTTGTTCAGCATTTTTATCTCGATAAGCATTAATTGCTTTTTTACCAGTTAATCGAGTGACGTGGTTGTTGATAGTTTACACAATTATTTGGTAATCTATTTACCCACTTTGTTGATCTGCCTTTAGCTAACATTTCGTCAGCATATTGTTGATTAAATATTTTTTCTCCCAATGTTTTGTTTGCTCTCTCAACAAAAGCCTGTGCTCTATGACTACCGGCTTCTGATCGTTTCATATCAACCTTCTTTTCGTTCATTAAAGTTGTTACAGATCCTATAAATTCTTTTCCTGGATCTACAATCAAAGTTTTCACCCATTTTAATTTTTGTTGAATAATTTTTTTTGAAAGCGTTTGATACTCATCACTTGACTTACTTGTGAGAGATTCTGCGTCAACATATCTTGAAGCAATATCGATAACAACCAAAGCATATTTATGAGTTTTTCTTCCAACTTTATCGTGTGGAAGGAATAAGAGATCAGCTTGATGAATTTTGTTTGGTTCTGAAATAATCCAGTGTGGTCTTGGAACATTATTTGGTAGGGGAAAATAAATTTGGCCATTTTTCAGCTTCTTCAACACTAACTTTTGCTTCTGAAGAAAGTCTTTTAATTGCTGATTGTCCTTTCCAATATCCTTTTGACGAGTAATAAATCTTTTCCATCTTTTTAATTTAAAGATTTGGTACAACGTTTTAAAATAAATATGTCAATTGCAGAATCACTTAATCCAACTAGAAAACCAACAGGGTTACGGTCCTGTTAGGGTACCAACAGGACCGTAGTAAATAATGTATGCGGCTCAACAAGGGTTTGTGGCTTAGTGTACACAGAGAAAAGGAGAGGCAGTAATATCGTTATTTTGTTATTGGTCATATTTGAAATTTTGAAACTTACCTATCTGTCCCAAGCATGATTTGACAAGAGAACATGCGACTTCAACAGCTTGTGGGCCCACATCCACAGGTTTGGCTTCAGATGCTTCTTCTTGATGACCATCAAGCGAGTGTCCTTCAGCAGGGCATTCAGCTTCAGTATCATCATGTGGGTGTTTTTCAGCAAGATGAGCATCAGCAGTACTATCTGCAGCAGTGTCCCAAAAGTTGAACAACAGCTGAATTGGTACTGCCAATCTCAGTATGTGGGACTTTCCCCTTGAGTATAAACCTGTTTAAAACAATTAAGATTTAGTGGTGTTTTGGTTGACATATTTTTGGACAGACATTGTATACTGACTGGTAATATTTGGTTCCCAACAAATGTAAACTATAAGCAATAATATAAAAATAAAAACATTATTACTTTTACTATCATTCCCAAAAACTATGGTTTTCAGGGACCAGTGAGTTTTGAAAAATTACGTCAGTTAACGTACAGTACGCGTACGCTATTTTAAAGTCGTGCTATTCTCGTGTTACCATCAATTCTTGAGAAAAATAATCCAGGACATAAGATTTGTGTAGTTGGATATGATGATTGTCAACGAGAGAAAGGAGGATTTTTTCCATTGAGACCAGTGAAAGAAGAATTTGGTTATTAAGTAATAGATCTATTATTTACGAAGGACATTATTGTGTTATAAATTCATTGTCGAGATTATTGAAGGGTCAATATACAAAACATCCAAATAAGGTGAATGTTTGTAGGAGTTGTTTTAACCATTTTTTTGACGAATATTTCGATTAACATAAGAATATATGTTTTTCAAACGAAGGCTCAATAGCTATAATGCCAACTCATGAAAAAGTTTGTAAGTTTAAGAATTATTATAAGGAGTTTAAACTTCCTTTTGTGATCTACGCAAATTTTGAGTCTTTCAACAAAGTGATTGTAGACGATGAGTCTAAGATAAGTGAAGAAACAAAGCACAGATTGTTAAAACTTGGAATGAAAAAACAAGAAAATGAAGATGATACACCAAAATCAAAATCAAAGTCAAAATCAGATAAGAAATCTTTTACTACAAACATTCAAGAACATATTCCATGTGGATTTTCATCCACAAAAAATTTGGAAAATTTTCAATATGAAAAATTTCAAAGAATATCATGATCTTTATTTACGAACGGATGTTTTACTTCTTGCAGATGTTTTTGAAAAAATCAGAAGTGTTTGTATGAAATATTATGGACGTGATCCTACTCACTATTACATATCGCCTGGTTTCACTTGGGATGCATTTTTTAAGAAGAGTGGAGCTGAACCAGAATTACTAACAGATTATGATATGTTTATGATGTTTGAGAGAGGAATAAGAGGCGGAGTATCAATGATTACTGGGAGATATTCGAAGGCGAATAACAAATACATCAAGAATTATAACAAAAATTTAAAAAGTACGTTTATTAAATATTTGGATGCGAAACATCTTTATGGATTAGCTATGTCAAAAAAGATGCCGTATTCAAACTTTGAGTGGGTATCACAAGATATTGTAGATGGGATGAACAATGATATTTGAAAGAGTAGATTTTTGAACAAAATTCCTCCATCAATTTGATTTGGAATATCCAAAAGAGTTACACAATTTTCATAATGATTATCCATTAGCACCAGAGAGAACAAAAATAAACAAAGTTGAAAAAATAGTTTCTACTTTTTATGACAAAGAGAAATATGTGCTTCATCATGAGTTATTGAAATATTACCAGAAGATGGGTTTGAAGATTAAAAAGGTACAGAGAATGATCACCTTTGATGAAAAAGATGTTATGAAGGATTACATTTCATTTAATATAAACATGAGAATGAATGGGAAGACGAAGTTCGAGAAAAACTTTTACAAACTCATGAACAATTCTCTTTTTGGAAGGACGATGGAAAATATTCGAAATCGAGTGGATATTAGACTTACGACTCATGAATCTCAATTTTCTAAGTTGGTCAAAAAGTCTAATAATCGAGGGATAACCGTTTTTAGTGAAAATTGCCGTTCACATGGGTAAAACTAAGACTTACCTTACCTTACAATTTAAATTGGGATGGCCATTCTAGATCTTAGTAAATTGATTATGTATGATTTTCACTACGGTTATATAAAGACAAAATACGGTGACAAAGCAAGGCTTCTATTCACCGACACAGATTCTTTGACTTATGAAATTGAAACAGAGGAGTTTTATAAAGATATTACTCCTGATGTGAAAACACATTTCGACAACTAGTCAGATTTCAAAAGATCATCCAACTGGTATTTCATCTGGTTTGAATAAACAAGTACTTGGAATGTTCAAAGACGAAACAAATGGTGTTGAGATTTTTGAGTTTGTTGGTTTAAGGGCAAAGTTGTATGGAATATCTTTGGAATTAGAAGACGATATCAAATGTATAGGAATTAATAAGGAAGTAGTCAAGAAAAGATTGGAATGGATCATATGAGAGAAGTTCTATTTTCGAAAAAAACAGCAAATGAGAGAGATGGGAAGAATACTTTCTTATGGTCATAATCTATTTTCTCAAAGAGTTAATAAAATTGCACTTTCTGCTGATGACCATAAAAGGTGCAAATTACCAAATGGGGCAGACACTTTAACTCTCGGTCATTATAAAATTACGAGTGCTGCTGCTTAGAATCTATTATCAAAAGTGATATGAAATCATTCTTTCAATACGAATTTTGGCAGTAATTCTGTATCTTCTGAAATAATTTGTAATTCTTCTCTGACGAATCCTTTTTTTGGTCCATCGTCTATATAGTACAAAACTGGTTGATCTTTGGAGAATACAGTTTTCTATAACTCAAAAACTTTTGTACTCCATATAGGATCTGTAGCTCTCCTCACACGTCCTCCTTCTTCCTCACCAGGAGAAAGTAAATATCTCACTTTTTCACCAGCATCAAGTCTCTTTTCATTAAATTCTACAGGTCGAGAATAACTTTTGAATGTTTGTTCAGCATTTTTATCTTGATAAGCATTAATTGTTTTTTTACCAGTTAATTGAGTGACGTGGTTGTTGATAGTTTACACAATTATTTGGTAATCTATTTACCCACTTTGTTGATCTGCCTTTAGTTAACATTTCGTCAGCATATTGTTGATTAAATATTTTTTCTCCCAATGTTTTGTTTGCTCTCTCAACAAAAGCCTGTGCTCTATGATTACCGGCTTCTGATCGTTTCATATCAACCTTCTTTTCGTTCATTAAAGTTGTTACAGATCCTATAAATTCTCTTCCTGGATCTACAATCAAAGTTTTCACCCATTTTAATTTTTGTTGAATAAATTTTTTTGAAAGCGTTTGATACTCATCACTTGACTTACTTGTGAGAGATTCTGCGTCAACATATCTTGAAGCAATATCGATAACAACCAAAGCATATTTATGAGTTTTTCTTCCAACTTTATCGTGTGGAAGGAATAAGAGATCAGCTTGATGAATTTTGTTTGGTTCTGAAATAATCCAGTGTGGTCTTGGAACATTATTTGGTGGGGGAAAATAAATTTGGCCACTTTTTAGCTTCTTCAACACTAACTTTTGCTTCTGAAGAAAGTCTTTTAATTGCTGATTGTCCTTTCCAATATCCTTTTGACGAGTAATAAATCTTTTCCATCTTTTTAATTTAAAGATTTGGTACTACGTTTTAAAATAAATATGTCAATTGCAGAATCACTTAATCCAACTAGAAAACCAACAGGGTTACGGTCCTGTTAGGGTACCAACAGGACCGTAGTAAATAATGTATGCGGCTCAACAAGGGTTTGTGGCTTAGTGTACACAGATAAAAGGAGAGGCAGTAATATTGTTATTTTGTTATTGGTCATATTTGAAATTTTGAAACTTACCTATCTGTCCCAAGCATGATTTGACAAGAGAACATGCGACTTCAACAGCTTGTGGTCCCACATCCACAGGTTTGGCTTCAGATGCTTCTTCTTGATGACCATCAAGCGAGTGTCCTTCAGCAGGCCATTCAGCTTCAGTATCATCATGTGGGTGTTTTTCAGCAAGATGAGCATCAGCAGTACTATCTGCAGCAGTGTCCCAAAAGTTGAACAACAGCTGAATTGGCACTGCCAATCTCAGTATGTGGGACTTTCCCCTTGAGTATAAACCTGTTGAAAACAATTAAGATTTAATGGTGTTTTGGTTGACATATTTTTGGACAGACATTGTATACTGACTGGTAATATTTGGTTCCCAACAAATGTAAACTCTAAGCAATAATATAAAAATAAAAACATTATTATTTTTACTATTATCCTCAAAAACTATGGTTTTCAGGGACCAGTGAGTTTTGAAAAATTACGTCAGTTAACGTACAGTACGCGTACGCTATTTTAAAGTCGTGCTATTTCGTGTTACCATCAATTCTTGAGAAAAATAATCCAGGACATAAGATTTGTGTAGTTGGATATGATGATTGTCAACGAGAGAAAGGAGGATTTTTTCCATTGAGACCAGTGAAAGAAGAATTTGGTTATTAAGTAATAGATCTATTATTTACGAAGGACATTATTGTGTTATAAATTCATTGTCGAGATTATTGAAGGGTCAATATACAAAACATCCAAATAAGGTGAATGTTTGTAGGAGTTGTTTTAACCATTTTTTTGACGAATATTTCGATTAACATAAGAATATATGTTTTTCAAACGAAGGCTCAATAGCTATAATGCCAACTCATGAAAAAGTTTGTAAGTTTAAGAATTATTATAAGGAGTTTAAACTTCCTTTTGTGATCTACGCAAATTTTGAGTCTTTCAACAAAGTGATTGTAGACGATGAGTCTAAGATAAGTGAAGAAACAAAGCAAACATTGTTAAAACTTGGAATGAAAAAACAAGAAAATGAAGATGATACACCAAAATCAAAATCAAAGTCAAAATCAGATAAGAAATCTTTTACTACAAACATTCAAGAACATATTCCATGTGGATTTTCATCCACAAAAAATTTGGAAAATTTTCAATATGAAAAGTTTCAAAGAATATCATGATCTTTATTTACGAACCGATGTTTTACTTCTTGCAGATGTTTTTGAAAAATTCAGAAGTGTTTGTATGAAATATTATGGACGTGATCCTACTCACTATTACACATCGCCTGGTTTGACTTGGGATGCATTTTTTAAGAAGAGTGGAGTTGAACCAGAATTACTAACAGATTATGATATGTTTATGATGTTTGAGACAGGAATAAGAGGCGGAGTATCAATGATTACTGGGAGATATTCGAAGGCGAATAACAAATACATGAAGATAACAAAAATTTAAAAAGTACGTTTATTAAATATTTGGATGCAAAACATCTTTATGGATTAGCTATGTCAAAAAAGATGCCGTATTCAAACTTTGAGTGGGTATCACAAGATATTGTAGAGGAGATGAACAATGATATTTGAAAGAGTAGATTTTTGAACAAAATTCCTCCATCAATTTGATTTGGAATATCCAAAAGAGTTACACAATTTTCATAATGATTATCCATTAGCACCAGAGAGAACAAAAATAAACAAAGTTGAAAAGTTAGTTTCTACTTTTTATGACAAAGAGAAATATGTGCTTCATCATGAGTTATTGAAATATTACCAGAAGATGGGTTTGAAGATTAAAAAGGTACAGAGAATGATCACCTTTGATGAAAAAGATGTTATGAAGGATTACATTTCATTTAATATAAACATGAGAATGAATGGGAAGACGAAGTTCGAGAAAAACTTTTACAAACTCATGAACAATTCTCTTTTTGGAAGAACGATGGAAAATATTCGAAATCGAGTGGATATTAGACTTACGACTCATGAATCTCAATTTTCTAAGTTGGTCAAAAAGTCTAATAATCGAGGGAGAACCGTTTTTAGTGAAAATTGCCGTTCACATGGGTAAAACTAAGACTTACCTTACCTTACAATTTAAATTGGGATGGCCATTCTAGATCTTAGTAAATTGATTATGTATGATTTTCACTACGGTTATATAAAGACAAAATACGGTGACAAAGCAAGGCTTCTATTCACCGACACAGATTCTTTGACTTATGAAATTGAAACAGAGGAGTTTTATAAAGATATTACTCCTGAAATGAAAACACATTTCGACAACTAGTCAGATTTTAAAAGATCATCCAACTGGTATTCCATCTGGTTTGAATAAACAAGTACTTGGAATATTCAAAAACGAAACAAATGGTGTTGAGATTTTTGAGTTTGTTGGTTTAAGGGCAAAGTTGTATGGAATATCTTTGGAATTAGAAGACGATATCAAATGTATAGGAATTAATAAGGAAGTAGTCAAGGAAACGATTGGAATGGATCATATGAGAGAAGTTCTATTTTCGAAAGAACAGCAAATGAGAGAGATGGGAAGAATACTTTCTTATGGTCATAATCTATTTTCTCAAAGAGTTAATAAAATTGTACTTTCTGCTGATGACGATAATTGATGCATATTACCAAATGGGGCAGACACTTTAACTCTCGGTCATTATAAAATTACGAGTGCTGCTGCTTAGAATCTATTATCAAAAGTGATATGAAATCATTCTTTCAATACGAATTTTGGCGGTAATTCTGAATCTTCTGAAATAATTTGTAATTCTTCTCTGACGAATCCTCTGTTTGGTCCATCGTCTATATAGTACAAAACTGGTTGATCTTTGGAGAATACAGTTTTCTTTAACTCAAAAACTTTTCTACTCCATATAGGATCTGTAGCTCTCCTCACACGTCCTCCTTCTTCCTCGCCAGGAGAAAGTAAATATCTCACTTTTTCACCAGCATCAAGTCTCTTTTCATTAAATCCTACAGGTCGAGAATAACTTTTGAATGTTTGTTCAGCATTTTTATCTCGATAAGCATTAATTGCTTTTTTACCAGTTAATCGAGTGACGTGGTTGTTGATAGTTTACACAATTATTTGGTAATCTATTTACCCACTTTGTTGATCTGCCTTTAGTTAACATTTCGTCAGCATATTGTTGATTAAATATTTTTTCTCCCAATGTTTTGTTTGCTCTCTCAACAAAAGCCTGTGCTCTATGATTACCGGCTTCTGATCGTTTCATATCAACCTTCTTTTCGTTCATTAAAGTTGTTACAGATCCTATAAATTCTCTTCCTGGATCTACAATCAAAGTTTTCACCCATTTTAATTTTTGTTGAATAAATTTTTTTGAAAGCGTTTGATACTCATCACTTGACTTACTTGTGAGAGATTCTGCGTCAACATATCTTGAAGCAATATCGATAACAACCAAAGCATATTTATGAGTTTTTCTTCCAACTTTATCGTGTGGAAGGAATAAGAGATCAGCTTGATGAATTTTGTTTGGTTCTGAAATAATCCAGTGTGGTCTTGGAACATTATTTGGTGGGGGAAAATAAATTTGGCCACTTTTTAGCTTCTTCAACACTAACTTTTGCTTCTGAAGAAAGTCTTTTAATTGCTGATTGTCCTTTCCAATATCCTTTTGACGAGTAATAAATCTTTTCCATCTTTTTATTTTAAAGATTTGGTACTACGTTTTAAAATAAATATGTCAATTGCAGAATCACTTAATCCAACTAGAAAACCAACAGGGTTACGGTCCTGTTAGGGTACCAACAGGACCGTAGTAAATAATGTATGCGGCTCAACAAGGGTTTGTGGCTTAGTGTACACAGAGAAAAGGAGAGGCAGTAATATCGTTATTTTGTTATTGGTCATATTTGAAATTTTGAAACTTACCTATCTGTCCCAAGCATGATTTGACAAGAGAACATGCGACTTCAACAGCTTGTGGGCCCATATCCACAGGTTTGGCTTCAGATGCTTCTTCTTGATGACCATCAAGCGAGTGTCCTTCAGCAGGGCATTCAGCTTCAGTATCATCATGTGGGTGTTTTTCAGCAAGATGAGCATCAGCAGTACTATCTGCAGCAGTGTCCCAAAAGTTGAACAACAGCTGAATTGGCACTGCCAATCTCAGTATGTGGGACTTTCCCCTTGAGTATAAACCTGTTGAAAACAATTAAGATTTAATGGTGTTTTGGTTGACATATTTTTGGACAGACATTGTATACTGACTGGTAATATTTGGTTCCCAACAAATGTAAACTCTAAGCAATAACATAAAAATAAAAACATTATTACTTTTACTATCATTCCCAAAAACTATGGTTTTCAGGAACCAGTGAGTTTTGAAAAATTACGTCAGTTAACGTACAGTACGCGTACGCTATTTTAAAGTCGTGCTATTCTCGTGTTACCATCAATTCTTGAGAAAAATAATCCAGGACATAAGATTTGTGTAGTTGGATATGATGATTGTCAACGAGAGAAAGGAGGATTTTCTCCATTGAGACCAGTGAAAGAAGAATTTGGTTATTAAGTAATAGATTTATTACTTTACGAAGGACATTATTGTGTTATAAATTCATTGTCGAGATTATTGAAGGGTCAATATACAAAACATCCAAATAAGGTGAATGTTTGTAGGAGTTGTTTTAACCATTTTTTTGACGAATATTTCGATTAACATAAGAATATATGTTTTTCAAACGAAGGCTCAATAGCTATAATGCCAACTCATGAAAAAGTTTGTAAGTTTAAGAATTATTATAAGGAGTTTAAACTTCCTTTTGTGATCTACGCAAATTTTGAGTCTTTCAACAAAGTGATTGTAGACGATGAGTCTAAGATAAGTGAAGAAACAAAGCAAAGATTGTTAAAACTTGGAATGAAAAAACAAGAAAATGAAGATGATACACCAAAATCAAAATCAAAGTCAAAATCAGATAAGAAATCTTTTACTACAAACATTCAAGAACATATTCCATGTGGATTTTCATCCACAAAAAATTTGGAAAATTTTCAATATGAAAAATTTCAAAGAATATCATGATCTTTATTTACGAACCGATGTTTTACTTCTTGCAGATGTTTTTGAAAAATTCAGAAGTGTTTGTATGAAATATTATGGACGTGATCCTACTCACTATTACACATCGCCTGGTTTCACTTGGGATGCATTTTTTAAGAAGAGTGGAGCTGAACCAGAATTACTAACAGATTATGATATGTTTATGATGTTTGAGAGAGGAATAAGAGGCGGAGTATCAATGATTACTGGGAGATATTCGAAGGCGAATAACAAATACATCAAGAATTATAACAAAAATTTAAAAAGTACGTTTATTAAATATTTGGATGCAAAACATCTTTATGGATTAGCTATGTCAAAAAAGATGCCGTATTCAAACTTTGAGTGGGTATCACAAGATATTGTAGATGAGATGAACAATGATATTTGAAAGAGTAGATTTTTGAACAAAATTCCTCCATCAATTTGATTTGGAATATCCAAAAGAGTTACACAATTTTCATGATGATTATCCATTAGCACCAGAGAGAACAAAAATAAACAAAGTTGAAAAGTTAGTTTATACTTTTTATGACAAAGAGAAATATGTGCTTCATCATGAGTTATTGAAATATTACCAGAGATGGGTTTGAAGATTAAAAAGGTACAGAGAATGATCACCTTTGATGAAAAAGATGTTATGAAGGATTACATTTCATTTAATATAAAGATGAGAATGAATGGGAAGACGAAGTTCGAGAAAAACTTTTACAAACTCATGAACAATTCTCTTTTTGGAAGAACGATGGAAAATATTCGAAATCGAGTGGATATTAGACTTACGACTCATGAATCTCAATTTTCTAAGTTGGTCAAAAAGTCTAATAATCGAGGGAGAACCGTTTTTAGTGAAAATTGCCGTTCACATGGGTAAAACTAAGACTTACCTTACCTTACAATTTAAATTGGGATGGCCATTCTAGATCTTAGTAAATTGATTATGTATGATTTTCACTACGGTTATATAAAGACAAAATACGGTGACAAAGCAAGGCTTCTATTCACCGACACAGATTCTTTGACTTATGAAATTGAAACAGAGGAGTTTTATAAAGATATTACTCCTGATGTGAAAACACATTTCGACAACTAGTCAGATTTCAAAAGATCTTCCAACTGGTATTCCATCTGGTTTGAATAAACAAGTACTTGGAATGTTCAAAAACGAAACAAATGGTGTTCAGATTTTTGAGTTTGTTGGTTTAAGGGCAAAGTTGTATGGAATATCTTTGGAATTAGAAGACGATATCAAATGTATAGGAATTAATAAGGAAGTAGTCAAGAAAACGATTGGAATGGATTATATGAGAGAAGTTCTATTTTCGAAAAAAACAGCAAATGAGAGAGATGGGAAGAATACTTTCTTATGGTCATAATCTATTTTCTCAAAGAGTTAATAAAATTGCACTTTCTGCTGATGACGATAATTGATGCATATTACCAAATGGGGCAGACACTTTAACTCTCGGTCATTATAAATTTACGAGTGCTGCTGCTTAGAATCTATTATCGAAAGTGATATAAATCATTCTTTCAATACGAATTTTGGCGGTAATTCTGAATCTTCTGAAATAATTTGTAATTCTTCTCTGACGAATCCTCTTTTTGGTCCATCGTCTAAATAGTACAAAACTGGTTGATCTTTGGAGAATACAGTTTTCTATAACTCAAAAACTTTTGTACTCCATATAGGATCTGTAGCTCTCCTCACACGTCCTTCTTATTCCTCGCCAGAAGAAAGTAAATATCTCACTTTTTCACCAGCATCAAGTCTCTTTTCATTAAATCCTACAGGTCGAGAATAACTTTTGAAGTTTTGTTCAGCATTTTTATCTCGATAAGCATTAATTGCTTTTTTACCAGTTAATCGAGTGACGTGGTTGTTGATAGTTTACACAATTATTTGGTAATCTATTTACCCACTTTGTTGATCTGCCTTTAGTTAACATTTCGTCAGCATATTGTTGATTAAATATTTTTTCTCCCAATGTTTTGTTTGCTCTCTCAACAAAAGCCTGCGCTCTATGATTACCGGCTTCTGATCGTTTCATATCAACCTTCTTTTCGTTCATTAAAGTTTTTACAGATCCTATACATTCTCTTCCTGGATCTACAATCAAAGTTTTCACCCATTTTAATTTTTGTTAAATAAATTTTTTTGAAAGCGTTTGATACTTCATCACTTGACTTACTTGTGAGAGATTCTGCGTCAACATATCTTGAAGCAATATCGATAACAACCAAAGCATATTTATGAGGTTTTCTTCCAACTTTATCGTGTGGAAGGAATAAAAGATCAGCTTGATGAATTTTGTTTGGCTCTGAAATAATCCAGTGTGGTCTTGGAACATTATTTGGTGGGGGAAAATAAATTTGGCCACTTTTTAGCTTCTTCAACACTAACTTTTGCTTCTGAAGAAAGTCTTTTAATTGCTGATTGTCCTTTCCAATATCCTTTTGACGAGTAATAAATCTTTTCCATCTTTTTAATTTAAAGATTTGGTACTACGTTTTAAAATAAATATGTCAATTGCAGAAATACTTAATCCAACTAGAAAACCAACAGGGTTACGGTCGTGTTAGGGTACCAACAGGACCGTAGTAAATAATGTATGCGGCTCAACAAGTGTTTGTGGCATAATACTGGGAAAGAGAAATGCAGTGGCTCAGTGTACACAGAAAAAAGGAGAGGCAGTAATTTTGTTATTTTTTTATTGGTCATATTTGAAATTTTAAAACTTACCTAACTGTTCCAAGCATGATTTGACAAGAGAACATGCGACTTCAACAGCTTGTGGGCCCACATCCACAGGTTTGGCTTCAGATGCTTCTTCTTGATGACCATCAAGCGAGTGTCCTTCAGCAGGCCATTCAGCTTCAGTATCATCATGTGGGTGTTTTTCAGCAAGATGAGCATCAGCAGTACTATCTGCAGCAGTGTCCCAAAAGTTGAACAACAGCTGAATTGGCACTGCCAATCTCAGTATGTGGGACTTTCCCCTTGAGTATAAACCTGTTGAAAACAATTAAGATTTAATGGTGTTTTGGTTGACATATTTTTGGACAGACATTGTATACTGACTGGTAATATTTGGTTCCCAACAAACGTAAACTCTAAGCAATAACATAAAAATAAAAACATTATTACTTTTACTATTATCCCCAAAAAGTATGGTTTTAATGAACCAGTGAGTTTTGAAAAATTATGTCAGTTAACGTACAGTACGCGTATGCTATTTTAAAGTCGTGCCATTCTCGTGTTACCATCAGTTCTTGAGAAAAATAGTCCAGGACACAAGATTTGTGTAGTTGGATATGATGATTGTCAACGAGAGAAAGGAGGATTTTTTCCATTGAGACCAGTGAAAGAAGAATTTGGTTATTAAGTAATAGATTTATTACTTTACGAAGGACATTATTGTGTTATAAATTCATTGTCGAGATTATTGAAGGGTCAATATACAAAACATCCAAATAAGGTGAATGTTTGTAGGAGTTGTTTTAACCATTTTTTTGACGAATATTTCGATTAACATAAGAATATATGTTTTTCAAACGAAGGATCAATAGCTATAATGCCAACTCCTGAAAAAGTTTGTAAGTTTAAGAATTATTATAAGGAGTTTAAACTTCCTTTTGTGATCTACGCAAATTTTGAGTCTTTCAACAAAGTGATTGTAGACGATGAGTCTAAGATAAGTGAAGAAACAAAGCAAAGATTGTTAAAACTTGGAATGAAAAAACAAGAAAATGAAGATGATACACCAAAATCAAAATCAAAGTCAAAATCAGATAAGAAATCTTTTACTACAAACATTCAAGAACATATTCCATGTGGATTTTCATGGACAATTGTTTGTTTTGATGAAAATCTCATGAAACCAAAACAAGTAGTTTACACAAAAGTATGTGAATCAACAAATGTTGTAGAAAAGTTTAATTCTATGATTGATCATGAGATGAAAGAGATTTATGAAAAATAATTGAAAAGTCCAAAGAAGATGACTTTTAGTAAGAAAGAAAAAGGATTATACCATTCTCAAGATGTTTGTTACATTTGTAAAGGTTCAGAGGGAGAGTTTAATTCTAACAAGATGAACTTACGAAAAGTCAGAGATCATTGTCATTTGACAGGAAAGTTTGGAGGAGCAGCACATTCTAAATGTAATTTGAAAAGTCAGAACACAAAGAACGATTCCCATCATTTTTCATAATCTTCAAAATTATGATGCACATTTGTTTATAAAAGAATTAGCAAAAGATTGAGAGAGAGTCATTTGTATTCCACTGAAGAGAAATATATTTCTTTCACTAAATACGTAAAAGTTGATGAGACACTTGAAAAAGAATAAGAATGGAAAAACAATAATTAATGAAGATGGTTCAGAGAAAATGACATCAATAAATATGCAAGCAAGATTTATTGATAGTTATAAGTTTTTGTTAAGTAGTCTTCATAGAATGGTTCAGACACTTGAAAATAAAGATTTAAAATAACGTCTCAATTTTTCAAAAGATATGAGTTGAATCTTTTAAAAAGGAAAGGTGTATTTCCTTATGATTATTTTAAGTCTTTTGAAAGATTCAAAGAAAAAGAGTTACCTCCAATTGAGATGTTTTATTCGATTTTGGGTGAAAAGGATATCTCAAATAGTGATTATGAACATGCACAATAAATTTGGAAAATTTTCAATATGAAAAATTTTATCATATTATCTCCACTATTACTATCACTATTGGGGACTATTATCCCCAAAAAGTATGGTTTTCATGAACCAGTGAGTTTTGAAAAATTACGTCAGTTAACGTACAGTACGCGTACGCTATTTTAAAGTCGTGCTATTCTCGTGTTACCATCAGTTCTTGAGAAAAATAATCCAGGACATAAGATTTGTGTAGTTGGATATGATGATTGTCAACGAGAGAAAGGAGGATTTTTTCAATTGAGACCAGTGAAAGAAGAATTTGGTTATTAAGTAATAGATTTATTACTTTACGGAGGACATTATTGTGTTATAAATTCATTGTCGAGATTATTGAAGGGTCAATATACAAAACATTCAAATAAGGTGAATATTTGTAGGAATTGTTTTAACCAGTTTTTTGACGAATATTTCGAATAACATAAGAATATATGTTTTTCAAACGAAGGCTCAATAGCTATAATGCCAACTCATGAAAAAGTTTGTAAGTTTAAGAATTATTATCAGGAGTTTAAACTTCCTTTTCTGATCTACGCAAATTTTGAGTCTTTCAACAAAGTGATTGTAGACGATGAGTCTAAGATAAGTGAAGAAACAAAGCAAAGATTGTTAAAACTTGGAATGAAAAAACAAGAAAATGAAGATGATACACCAAAATCAAAATCAAAGTCAAAATCAGATAAGAAATCTTTTACTACAAACATTCAAGAACATATTCCATGTGGATTTTCATCCACAAAAAATTTGGAAAATTTTCAATATGAAAAATTTCAAAGAATATCATGATCTTTTTTTACGAACGGATGTTTTACTTCTTGCAGATGTTTTTGAAAAATTCAGAAGTGTTTGTATGAAATATTATGGACGTGATCCTACTCACTATTACATATCGCCTGGTTTGACTTGGGATGCATTTTTTAAGAAGAGTGGAGCTGAACCAGAATTACTAACAGATTATGATATGTTTATGATGTTTGAGAGAGGAATAAGAGGCGGAGTATCAATGATTACTGGGAGATATTCGAAGGCGAATAACAAATACATCAAGAATTATAACAAAAATTTAAAAAGTACGTTTATTAAATATTTGGATGCGAAACATCTTTATGGATTAGCTATGTCAAAAAAGATGCCGTATTCAAACTTTGAGTGGGTATCACAAGATATTGTAGATGAGATGAACAATGATTTTCGAAAGAGTAGATTTTTGAACAAAATTCCTCCATCAATTTGATTTGGAATATCCAAAAGAGTTACACAATTTTCATAATGATTATCCATTAGCACCAGAGAGAACAAAAATAAACAAAGTTGAAAAAATAGTTTCTACTTTTTATGACAAAGAGAAATATGTGCTTCATCATGAGTTATTGAAATATTACCAGAAGATGGGTTTGAAGATTAAAAAGGTACAGAGAATGATCACCTTTGATGAAAAAGATGTTATGAAGGATTACATTTCATTTAATATAAACATGAGAATGAATGGGAAGACGAAGTTCGAGAAAAACTTTTACAAACTCATGAACAATTCTCTTTTTGGAAGGACGATGGAAAATATTCGAAATCGAGTGGATATTAGACTTACGACTCATGAATCTCAATTTTCTAATTTGGTCAAAAAGTCTAATAATCGAGGGAGAACCGTTTTTAGTGAAAATTGCCGTTCACATGGGTAAAACTAAGACTTACCTTACCTTACAATTTAAATTGGGATGGCCATTCTAGATCTTAGTAAATTGATTATGTATGATTTTCACTACGGTTATATAAAGACAAAATACGGTGACAAAGCAAGGCTTCTATTCACCGACACAGATTCTTTGACTTATGAAATTGAAACAGAGGAGTTTTATAAAGATATTACTCCTGATGTGAAAACACATTTCGACAACTAGTCAGATTTCAAAAGATCATCCAACTGGTATTTCATCTGGTTTGAATAAACAAGTACTTGGAATGTTCAAAGACGAAACAAATAGTGTTGAGATTTTTGAGTTTGTTGGTTTAAGGGCAAAGTTGTATGGAATATCTTTGGAATTAGAAGACGATATCAAATGTATAGGAATTAATAAGGAAGTAGTCAAGAAAAGATTGGAATGGATCATATGAGAGAAGTTCTATTTTCGAAAAAAACAGCAAATGAGAGAGATGGGAAGAATACTTTCTTATGGTCATAATCTATTTTCTCAAAGAGTTAATAAAATTGCACTTTCTGCTGATGACCATAAAAGGTGCAAATTACCAAATGGGGCAGACACTTTAACTCTCGGTCATTATAAAATTACGAGTGCTGCTGCTTAGAATCTATTATCAAAAGTGATATGAAATCATTCTTTCAATACGAATTTTGGCAGTAATTCTGTATCTTCTGAAATAATTTGTAATTCTTCTCTGACGAATCCTCTTTTTGGTCCATCGTCTAAATAGTACAAAACTGGTTGATCTTTGGAGAATACAGTTTTCTATAACTGAAAAACTTTTGTACTTTATATAGGATTTGTAGCTCTCCTCACACGTCCTTCTTCCTCACCAGGAGAAAGTAAATATCTCACTTTTTCACCAGCATCAAGTCTCTTTTCATTAAATCCTACAGGTCGAGAATAACTTTTGAATGTTTGTTCAGCATTTTTATCTTGATAAGCATTAATTGCTTTTTTACCAGTTAATCGAGTGACGTGGTTGTTGATAGTTTACACAATTATTTGGTAATCTATTTACCCACTTTGTTGATCTGCCTTTAGTTAACATTTCGTCAGCATATTGTTGATTAAATATTTTTTCTCCCAATGTTTTGTTTGCTCTCTCAACAAAAGCCTGTGCTCTATGATTACCGGATTCTGATCGTTTCAAATCAACCTTCTTTTCGTTCATTAAAGTTTTTACAGATCCTATAAATTCTCTTCCTGGATCTACAATCAAAGTTTTCACCCATTTTAATTTTTGTTGAATAAATTTTTTTGAAAGCGTTTGATACTCATCACTTGACTTGTGAGAGATTCTGCGTCAACATATCTTGAAGCAATATCGATAACAACCAAAGCATATTTATGAGTTTTTCTTCCAACTTTATCGTGTGGAAGGAATAAGAGATCAGCTTGATGAATTTTGTTTGGTTCTGAAATAATCCAGTGTGGTCTTGGAACATTATTTGGTGGGGGAAAATAAATTTGGCCACTTTTTAGCTTCTTCAACACTAACTTTTGCTTCTGAAGAAAGTCTTTTAATTGCTGATTGTCCTTTCCAATATCCTTTTGACGAGTAATAAATCTTTTCCATCTTTTTATTTTAAAGATTTGGTACTACGTTTTAAAATAAATATGTCAATTGCAGAATCACTTAATCCAACTAGAAAACCAACAGGGTTACGGTCCTGTTAGGGTACCAACAGGACCGTAGTAAATAATGTATGCGGCTCAACAAGGGTTTGTGGCTTAGTGTACACAGAGAAAAGGAGAGGCAGTAATATTGTTATTTTGTTATTGGTCATATTTGAAATTTTGAAACTTACCCATCTGTCCCAAGCATGATTTGACAAGAGATCATGCGACTTCAACAGCTTGTGGGCCCACATCCACAGGTTTGGCTTCAGATGCTTCTTCTTGATGACCATCAAGCGAGTGTCCTTCAGCAGGGCATTCAGCTTCAGTATCATCATGTGGGTGTTTTTCAGCAAGATGAGCATCAGCAGTACTATCTGCAGCAGTGTCCCAAAAGTTGAATAACAGCTGAATTGGCACTGCCAATCTCAGTATGTGGGACTTTCCCCTTGAGTATAAACCTGTTTAAAACAATTAAGATTTAGTGGTGTTTTGGTTGACATATTTTTGGACAGACATTGTATACTGACTGGTAATATTTGGTTCCCAACAAATGTAAACTCTAAGCAATAATATAAAAATAAAAACATTATTACTTTTACTATCATTCCCAAAAACTATGGTTTTCAGGAACCAGTGAGTTTTGAAAAATTACGTCAGTTAACGTACAGTACACGTACGCTATTTTAAAGTCGTGCTATTCTCGTGTTACCATCAATTCTTGAGAAAAATAATCCAGGACATAAGAATTGTGTAGTTGGATATGATGATTGTCAACGAGAGAAAGGAGGATTTTTTCCATTGAGACCAGTGAAAGAAGAATTTGGTTATTAAGTAATAGATCTATTATTTACGAAGGACATTATTGTGTTATAAATTCATTGTCGAGATTATTGAAGGGTCAATATACAAAACATCCAAATAAGGTGAATGTTTGTAGGAGTTGTTTTAACCATTTTTTTGACGAATATTTCGATTAACATAAGAATATATGTTTTTCAAACGAAGGCTCAATAGCTATAATGCCAACTCATGAAAAAGTTTGTAAGTTTAAGAATTATTATAAGGAGTTTAAACTTCCTTTTCTGATCTACGCAAATTTTGAGTCTTTCAACAAAGTGATTGTAGACGATGAGTCTAAGATAAGTGAAGAAACAAAGCAAAGATTGTTAAAACTTGGAATGAAAAAACAAGAAAATGAAGATGATACACCAAAATCAAAATCAAAGTCAAAATCAGATAAGAAATCTTTTACTACAAACATTCAAGAACATATTCCATGTGGATTTTCATCCACAAAAAATTTGGAAAATTTTCAATATCAAAAAAATTTCAAAGAATATCATGATCTTTATTTGCGAACGGATGTTTTACTTCTTGCAGATGTTTTTGAAAAATTCAGAAGTGTTTGTATGAAATATTATGGACGTGATCCTACTCACTATTACACATCGCCTGGTTTCACTTGGGATGCATTTTTTAAGAAGAGTGGAGCTGAACCAGAATTACTAACAGATTATGATATGTTTATGATGTTTGAGAGAGGAATAAGAGGCGGAGTATCAATGATTACTGGGAGATATTCGAAGGCGAATAACAAATACATGAAGATAACAAAAATTTAAAAAGTACGTTTATTAAATATTTGGATGCAAAACATCTTTATGGATTAGCTATGTCAAAAAAGATGCCGTATTCAAACTTTGAGTGGGTATCACAAGATATTGTAGATGAGATGAACAATGATATTTGAAAGAGTAGATTTTTGAAGAAAATTCCTCCATCAATTTGATTTGGAATATCCAAAAGAGTTACACAATTTTCATAATGATTATCCATTAGCACCAGAGAGAACAAAAATAAACAAAGTTGAAAAGTTAGTTTCTACTTTTTATGACAAAGAGAAATATGTGCTTCATCATGAGTTATTGAAATATTACCAGAAGATGGGTTTGAAGATTAAAAAGGTACAGAGAATGATCACCTTTGATGAAAAAGATGTTATGAAGGATTACATTTCATTTAATATAAACATGAGAATGAATGGGAAGACGAAGTTCGAGAAAAACTTTTACAAACTCATGAACAATTCTCTTTTTGGAAGAACGATGGAAAAAATTCGAAATCGAGTGGATATTAGACTATTACGACTCATGAATCTCAATTTTCTAAGTTGGTCAAAAAGTCTAATAATCGAGGGAGAACCGTTTTTAGTGAAAATTGCCGTTCACATGGGTAAAACTAAGACTTACCTTACCTTACAATTTAAATTGGGATGGCCATTCTAGATCTTAGTAAATTGATTATGTATGATTTTCACTACGGTTATATAAAGACAAAATACGGTGACAAAGCAAGGCTTCTATTCACCGACACAGATTCTTTGACTTATGAAATTGAAACAGAGGAGTTTTATAAAGATATTACTCCTGATGTGAAAACACATTTCGACAACTAGTCAGATTTTAAAAGGTCTTCCAACTGGTATTCCATCTGGTTTGAATAAACAAGTACTTGGAATGTTCAAAAACGAAACAAATGGTGTTGAGATTTTTGAGTTTGTTGGTTTAAGGGCAAAGTTGTATGGAATATCTTTGGAATTAGAAGACGATATCAAATGTATAGGAATTAATAAGGAAGTAGTCAAGAAAACGATTGGAATGGATCAAATGAGAGAAGTTCTATTTTCGAAAAAAACAGCAAATGAGAGAGATGGGAAGAATACTTTCTTATGGTCATAATCTATTTTCTCAAAGAGTTAATAAAATTGCACTTTCTGCTGATGACGATAATTGATGTATATTACCAAATGGGGCAGACACTTTAACTCTCGGTCATTATAAAATTACGAGTGCTGCTGCTTAGAATCTATTATCAAAAGTGATATGAAATCATTCTTTCAATACGAATTTTGGCGGTAATTCTGAATCTTCTGAAATAATTTGTAATTCTTCTCTGACGAATCCTCTTTTTGGTCCATCGTCTAAATAGTACAAAACTGGTTGATCTTTGGAGAATACAGTTTTCTTTAACTCAAAAACTTTTGTACTCCATATAGGATCTGTAGCTCTCCTCACACGTCCTCCTTCTTCCTCGCCAGGAGAAAGTAAATATCTCACTTTTTCACCAGCATCAAGTCTCTTTTCATTAAATCCTACAGGTCGAGAATAACTTTTGAATGTTTGTTCAGCATTTTTATCTCGATAAGCATTAATTGCTTTTTACCAGTTAATCGAGTGACGTGGTTGTTGATAGTTTACACAATTATTTGGTAATCTATTTACCCACTTTGTTGATCTGCCTTTAGTTAACATTTCGTCAGCATATTGTTGATTAAATAATTTTTCTCCCAATGTTTTGTTTGCTCTCTCAACAAAAGCCTGTGCTCTATGATTACCGGCTTCTGATCGTTTCATATCAACCTTCTTTTCGTTCATTAAAGTTGTTACAGATCCTATAAATTCTCTTCCTGGATCTACAATCAAAGTTTTCACCCACTTTAATTTTTGTTGAATAATTTTTTTTGAAAGCGTTTGATACTCATCACTTGACTTACTTGTGAGAGATTCTGCGTCAACATATCTTGAAGCAATATCGATAACAACCAAAGCATATTTATGAGTTTTTCTTCCAACTTTATCGTGTGGAAGGAATAAGAGATCAGCTTGATGAATTTTGTTTGGTTCTGAAATAATCCAGTGTGGTCTTGGAACATTATTTGGTGGGGGAAAATAAATTTGGCCACTTTTTAGCTTCTTCAACACTAACTTTTGCTTCTGAAGAAAGTCTTTTAATTGCTGATTGTCCTTTCCAATATCCTTTTGACGAGTAATAAATCTTTTCCATCTTTTTAATTTAAAGATTTGGTACTACGTTTTAAAATAAATATGTCAATTGCAGAATCACTTAATCCAACTAGAAAACCAACAGGGTTACGGTCCTGTTAGGGTACCAACAGGACCGTAGTAAATAATGTATGCGGCTCAACAAGGGTTTGTGGCTTAGTGTACACAGAGAAAAGGAGAGGCAGTAATATCGTTATTTTGTTATTGGTCATATTTGAAATTTTGAAACTTACCTATCTGTCCCAAGCATGATTTGACAAGAGAACATGCGACTTCAACAGCTTGTGGGCCCACATCCACAGGTTTGGCTTCAGATGCTTCTTCTTGATGACCATCAAGCGAGTGTCCTTCAGCAGGGCATTCAGCTTCAGTATCATCATGTGGGTGTTTTTCAGCAAGATGAGCATCAGCAGTACTATCTGCAGCAGTGTCCCAAAAGTTGAACAACAGCTGAATTGGCACTGCCAATCTCAGTATGTGGGACTTTCCCCTTGAGTATAAACCTGTTGAAAACAATTAAGATTTAATGGTGTTTTGGTTGACATATTTTTGGACAGACATTGTATACTGACTGGTAATATTTGGTTCCCAACAAATGTAAACTCTAAGCAATAACATAAAAATAAAAACATTATTACTTTTACTATCATTCCCAAAAACTATGGTTTTCAGGAACCAGTGAGTTTTGAAAAATTACGTCAGTTAACGTACAGTACGCGTACGCTATTTTAAAGTCGTGCTATTCTCGTGTTACCATCAGTTTTTGAGAAAAATAATCCAGGACATAAGATTTGTGTAGTTGGATATGATGATTGTCAACGAGAGAAAGGAGGATTTTCTCCATTGAGACCAGTGAAAGAAGAATTTGGTTATTAAGTAATAGATTTATTATTTACGAAGGACATTATTGTGTTATAAATTCATTGTCGAGATTATTGAAGGGTCAATATACAAAACATTCAAATAAGGTGAATATTTGTAGGAATTGTTTTAACCAGTTTTTCGACGATTATTTCGAATAACATAAGAATATATGTTTTTCAAACGAAGGATCAATAGCTATAATGCCAACTCATGAAAAAGTTTGTAAGTTTAAGAATTATTATAAGGAGTTTAAACTTCCTTTTGTGATCTACGCAAATTTTGAGTCTTTCAACAAAGTGATTGTAGACGATGAGTCTAAGATAAGTGAAGAAACAAAGCAAAGATTGTTAAAACTTGGAATGAAAAAACAAGAAAATGAAGATGATACACCAAAATCAAAATCAAAGTCAAAATCAGATAAGAAATCTTTTACTACAAACATTCAAGAACATATTCCATGTGGATTTTCATCCACAAAAAATTTGGAAAATTTTCAATATGAAAAATTTCAAAGAATATCATGATCTTTATTTACGAACGGATGTTTTACTTCTTGCAGATGTTTTTGAAAAATTCAGAAGTGTTTGTATGAAATATTATGGACGTGATCCTACTCACTATTACATATCGCCTGGTTTGACTTGGGATGCATTTTTAAAGAAGAGTGGAGCTGAACCAGAATTACTAACAGATTATGATATGTTTATGATGTTTGAGAGAGGAATAAGAGGCGGAGTATCAATGATTACTGGGAGATATTCGAAGGCGAATAACAAATACATCAAGAATTATAACAAAAATGTAAAAAGTACGTTTATTAAATATTTGGATGCGAAACATCTTTATGGATTAGCTATGTCAAAAAAGATGCCGTATTCAAACTTTGAGTGGGTATCACAAGATATTGTAGATGGGATGAACAATGATATTTGAAAGAGTAGATTTTTGAAGAAAATTCCTCCATCAATTTGATTTGGAATATCCAAAAGAGTTACACAATTTTCATAATGATTATCCATTAGCACCAGAGAGAACAAAAATAAACAAAGTTGAAAAAATAGTTTCTACTTTTTATGACAAAGAGAAATATGTGCTTCATCATGAGTTATTGAAATATTACCAGAAGATGGGTTTGAAGATTAAAAAGGTACAGAGAATGATCACCTTTGATGAAAAAGATGTTATGAAGGATTACATTTCATTTAATATAAACATGAGAATGAATGGGAAGACGAAGTTCGAGAAAAACTTTTACAAACTCATGAACAATTCTCTTTTTGGAAGGACGATGGAAAATATTCGAAATCGAGTGGATATTAGACTATTACGACTCATGAATCTCAATTTTCTAATTTGGTCAAAAAGTCTAATAATCGAGGGAGAACCGTTTTTAGTGAAAATTGCCGTTCACATGGGTAAAACTAAGACTTACCTTACCTTACAATTTAAATTGGGATGGCCATTCTAGATCTTAGTAAATTGATTATGTATGATTTTCACTACGGTTATATAAAGACAAAATACGGTGACAAAGCAAGGCTTCTATTCACCGACACAGATTCTTTGACTTATGAAATTGAAACAGAGGAGTTTTATAAAGATATTACTCCTGATGTGAAAACACATTTCGACAACTAGTCAGATTTCAAAAGATCATCCAACTGGTATTTCATCTGGTTTGAATAAACAAGTACTTGGAATGTTCAAAGACGAAACAAATGGTGTTGAGATTTTTGAGTTTGTTGGTTTAAGGGCAAAGTTGTATGGAATATCTTTGGAATTAGAAGACGATATCAAATGTATAGGAATTAAAAAGGAAGTAGTCAAGAAAAGATTGGAATGGATCATATGAGAGAAGTTCTATTTTCGAAAAAAACAGCAAATGAGAGAGATGGGAAGAATACTTTCTTATGGTCATAATCTATTTTCTCAAAGAGTTAATAAAATTGCACTTTCTGCTGATGACCATAAAAGGTGCAAATTACCAAATGGGGCAGACACTTTAACTCTCGGTCATTATAAAATTACGAGTGCTGCTGCTTAGAATCTATTATCAAAAGTGATATGAAATCATTCTTTCAATACGAATTTTGGCAGTAATTCTGTATCTTCTGAAATAATTTGTAATTCTTCTCTGACGAATCCTCTTTTTGGTCCATCGTCTAAATAGTACAAAACTGGTTGATCTTTGGAGAATACAGTTTTCTATAACTCAAAAACTTTTGTACTCCATATAGGATCTGTAGCTCTCCTCACACGTCCTCCTTCTTCCTCACCAGGAGAAAGTAAATATCTCACTTTTTCACCAGCATCAAGTCTCTTTTCATTAAATCCTACAGGTCGAGAATAACTTTTGAATGTTTGTTCAGCATTTTTATCTCGATAAGCATTAATTGCTTTTTTACCAGTTAATCGAGTGACGTGGTTGTTGATAGTTTACACAATTATTTGGTAATCTATTTACCCACTTTGTTGATCTGCCTTTAGTTAACATTTCGTCAGCATATTGTTGATTAAATATTTCTTCTCCCAATGTTTTGTTTGCTCTCTCAACAAAAGCCTGTGCTCTATGATTACCGGCTTCTGATCGTTTCATATCAACCTTCTTTTCGTTCATTAAAGTTGTTACAGATCCTATAAATTCTCTTCCTGGATCTACAATCAAAGTTTTCACCCATTTTAATTTTTGTTGAATAAATTTTTTTGAAAGCGTTTGATACTCATCACTTGACTTACTTGTGAGAGATTCTGCGTCAACATATCTTGAAGCAATATCGATAACAACCAAAGCATATTTATGAGTTTTTCTTCCAACTTTATCGTGTGGAAGGAATAAGAGATCAGCTTGATGAATTTTGTTTGGTTCTGAAATAATCCAGTGTGGTCTTGGAACATTATTTGGTGGGGGAAAATAAATTTGGCCACTTTTTAGCTTCTTCAACACTAACTTTTGCTTCTGAAGAAAGTCTTTTAATTGCTGATTGTCCTTTCCAATATCCTTTTGACGAGTAATAAATCTTTTCCATCTTTTTATTTTAAAGATTTGGTACTACCTTTTAAAATAAATACGTCAATTGCAGAATCACTTAATCCAACTAGAAAACCAACAGGGTTACGGTCCTGTTAGGGTACCAACAGGACCGTAGTAAATAATGTATGCGGCTCAACAAGGGTTTGTGGCTTAGTGTACACAGAGAAAAGGAGAGGCAGTAATATCGTTATTTTGTTATTGGTCATATTTGAAATTTTGAAACTTACCTATCTGTCCCAAGCATGATTTGACAAGAGAACATGCGACTTCAACAGCTTGTGGGCCCACATCCACAGGTTTGGCTTCAGATGCTTCTTCTTGATGACCATCAAGCGAGTGTCCTTCAGCAGGGCATTCAGCTTCAGTATCATCATGTGGGTGTTTTTCAGCAAGATGAGCATCAGCAGTACTATCTGCAGCAGTGTCCCAAAAGTTGAACAACAGCTGAATTGGCACTGCCAATCTCAGTATGTGGGACTTTCCCCTTGAGTATAAACCTGTTTAAAACAATTAAGATTTAATGGTGTTTTGGTTGACATATTTTTGGACAGACATTGTATACTGACTGGTAATATTTGGTTCCCAACAAATGTAAACTCTAAGCAATAACATAAAAATAAAAACATTATTATTTTTACTATCATTCCCAAAAACTATGGTTTTCAGGAACCAGTGAGTTTTGAAAAATTACGTCAGTTAACGTACAGTACGCGTACGCTATTTTAAAGTCGTGCTATTCTCGTGTTACCATCAGTTCTTGAGAAAAATAATCCAGGACATAAGATTTGTGTAGTTGGATATGATGATTGTCAACGAGAGAAAGGAGGATTTTTTCCATTGAGACCAGTGAAAGAAGAATTTGGTTATAAAGTAATAGATTTATTATTTACGAAGGACATTATTGTGTTATAAATTCATTGTCGAGATTATTGAAGGGTCAATATACAAAACATTCAAATAAGGTGAATATTTGTAGGAGTTGTTTTAACCAGTTTTTTGACGAATATTTCGAATAACATAAGAATATATGTTTTTCAAACGAAGGATCAATAGCTATAATGCCAACTCATGAAAAAGTTTGTAAGTTTAAGAATTATTATCAGGAGTTTAAACTTCCTTTTCTGATCTACGCAAATTTTGAGTCTTTCAACAAAGTGATTGTAGACGATGAGTCTAAGATAAGTGAAGAAACAAAGCAAAGATTGTTAAAACTTGGAATGAAAAAACAAGAAAATGAAGATGATACACCAAAATCAAAATCAAAGTCAAAATCAGATAAGAAATCTTTTACTACAAACATTCAAGAACATATTCCATGTGGATTTTCATCCACAAAAAATTTGGAAAATTTTCAATATGAAAAATTTCAAAGAATATCATGATCTTTATTTACGAACGGATGTTTTACTTCTTGCGGATGTTTTTGAAAAATTCAGAAGTGTTTGTATGAAATATTATGGACGTGATCCTACTCACTATTACATATCGCCTGGTTTCACTTGGGATGCAATTTTTAAGAAGAGTGGAGCTGAACCAGAATTACTAACAGATTATGATATGTTTATGATGTTTGAGAGAGGAATAAGAGGCGGAGTATCAATGATTACTGGGAGATATTCGAAGGCGAATAACAAATACATCAAGAATTATAACAAAAATGTAAAAAGTACGTTTATTAAATATTTGGATGCGAAACATCTTTATGGATTAGCTATGTCAAAAAAGATGCCGTATTCAAACTTTGAGTGGGTATCACAAGATATTGTAGATGGGATGAACAATGATATTTGAAAGAGTAGATTTTTGAAGAAAATTCCTCCATCAATTTGATTTGGAATATCCAAAAGAGTTACACAATTTTCATAATGATTATCCATTAGCACCAGAGAGAACAAAAATAAACAAAGTTGAAAAAATAGTTTCTACTTTCTATGACAAAGATAAATATGTGCTTCATCATGAGTTATTGAAATATTACCAGAAGATGGGTTTGAAGATTAAAAAGGTACAGAGAATGATCACCTTTGATGAAAAAGATGTTATGAAGGATTACATTTCATTTAATATAAACATGAGAATGAATGGGAAGACGAAGTTCGAGAAAAACTTTTACAAACTCATGAACAATTCTCTTCTTGGAAGGAAGATGGAAAATATTCGAAATCGAGTGGATATTAGACTTACGACTCATGAATCTCAATTTTCTAATTTGGTCAAAAAGTCTAATAATCGAGGGATAACCGTTTTTAGTGAAAATTGCCGTTCACATGGGTAAAACTAAGACTTACCTTACCTTACAATTTAAATTGGGATGGCCATTCTAGATCTTAGTAAATTGATTATGTATGATTTTCACTACGGTTATATAAAGACAAAATACGGTGACAAAGCAAGGCTTCTATTCACCGACACAGATTCTTTGACTTATAAATTTGAAACAGAGGAGTTTTATAAAGATATTACTCCTGATGTGAAAACACATTTCGACAACTAGTCAGATTTCAAAAGATCATCCAACTGGTATTTCATCTGGTTTGAATAAACAAGTACTTGGAATGTTCAAAGACGAAACAAATGGTGTTGAGATTTTTGAGTTTGTTGGTTTAAGGGCAAAGTTGTATGGAATATCTTTGGAATTAGAAGACGATATCAAATGTATAGGAATTAATAAGGAAGTAGTCAAGAAAAGATTGGAATGGATCATATGAGAGAAGTTCTATTTTCGAAAAAAACAGCAAATGAGAGAGATGGGAAGAATACTTTCTTATGGTCATAATCTATTTTCTCAAAGAGTTAATAAAATTGCACTTTCTGCTGATGACCATAAAAGGTGCAAATTACCAAATGGGGCAGACACTTTAACTCTCGGTCATTATAAAATTACGAGTGCTGCTGCTTAGAATCTATTATCAAAAGTGATATGAAATCATTCTTTCAATACGAATTTTGGCAGTAATTCTGTATCTTCTGAAATAATTTGTAATTCTTCTCTGACGAATCCTCTTTTTGGTCCATCGTCTATATAGTACAAAACTGGTTGATCTTTGGAGAATACAGTTTTCTATAACTCAAAAACTTTTGTACTCCATATAGGATCTGTAGCTCTCCTCACACGTCCTCCTTCCTCACCAGGAGAAAGTAAATATCTCACTTTTTCACCAGCATCAAGTCTCTTTTCATTAAATCCTACAGGTCGAGAATAACTTTTGAATGTTTGTTCAGCATTTTTATCTTGATAAGCATTAATTGTTTTTTTACCAGTCAATCGAGTGACGTGGTTGTTGATAGTTTACACAATTATTTGGTAATCTATTTACCCACTTTGTTGATCTGCCTTTAGTTAACATTTCGTCAGCATATTGTTGATTAAATATTTCTTCTCCCAATGTTTTGTTTGCTCTCTCAACAAAAGCCTGTGCTCTATGATTACCGGCTTCTGATCGTTTCATATCAACCTTCTTTTCGTTCATTAAAGTTGTTACAGATCCTATAAATTCTCTTCCTGGATCTACAATCAAAGTTTTCACCCATTTTAATTTTTGTTGAATAAATTTTTTTGAAAGCGTTTGATACTCATCACTTGACTTACTTGTGAGAGATTCTGCGTCAACATATCTTGAAGCAATATCGATAACAACCAAAGCATATTTATGAGTTTTTCTTCCAACTTTATCGTGTGGAAGGAATAAGAGATCAGCTTGATGAATTTTGTTTGGTTCTGAAATAATCCAGTGTGGTCTTGGAACATTATTTGGTGGGGGAAAATAAATTTGGCCACTTTTTAGCTTCTTCAACACTAACTTTTGCTTCTGAAGAAAGTCTTTTAATTGCTGATTGTCCTTTCCAATATCCTTTTGACGAGTAATAAATCTTTTCCATCTTTTTATTTTAAAGATTTGGTACTACGTTTTAAAATAAATATGTCAATTGCAGAATCACTTAATCCAACTAGAAAACCAACAGGGTTACGGTCCTGTTAGGGTACCAACAGGACCGTAGTAAATAATGTATGCGGCTCAACAAGGGTTTGTGGCTTAGTGTACACAGAGAAAAAGAGAAGCAGTAATATCGTTATTTTGTTATTGGTCATATTTGAAATTTTGAAACTTACCTATCTGTCCCAAGTATGATTTGACAAGAGAACATGCGACTTCAACAGCTTGTGGGCCCACATCCACAGGTTTGGCTTCAGATGCTTCTTCTTGATGACCATCAAGCGAGTGTCCTTCAGCAGGGCATTCAGCTTCAGTATCATCATGTGGGTGTTTTTCAGCAAGATGAGCATCAGCAGTACTATCTGCAGCAGTGTCCCAAAAGTTGAACAACAGCTGAATTGGCACTGCCAATCTCAGTATGTGGGACTTTCCCCTTGAGTATAAACCTGTTTAAAACAATTAAGATTTAATGGTGTTTTGGTTGACATATTTTTGGACAGACATTGTATACTGACTGGTAATATTTGGTTCCCAACAAATGTAAACTCTAAGCAATAACATAAGAATAAAAACATTATTACTTTTACTATCATTCCCAAAAACTATGGTTTTCAGGAACCAGTGAGTTTTGAAAAATTACGTCAGTTAACGTACAGTACGCGTACGCTATTTTAAAGTCGTGCTATTCTCGTGTTACCATCAATTCTTGAGAAAAATAATCCAGGACATAAGATTTGTGTAGTTGGATATGATGATTGTCAACGAGAGAAAGGAGGATTTTTTCCATTGAGACCAGTGAAAGAAGAATTTGGTTATTAAGTAATAGATTTATTATTTACGAAGGACATTATTGTGTTATAAATTCATTGTCGAGATTATTGAAGGGTCAATATACAAAACATCCAAATAAGGTGAATGTTTGTAGGAGTTGTTTTAACCATTTTTTTGACGAATATTTCGAATAACATAAGAATATATGTTTTTCAAACGAAGGATCAATAGCTATAATGCCAACTCATGAAAAAGTTTGTAAGTTTAAGAATTATTATCAGGAGTTTAAACTTCCTTTTGTGATCTACGCAAATTTTGAGTCTTTCAACAAAGTGATTGTAGACGATGAGTCTAAGATAAGTGAAGAAACAAAGCAAAGATTGTTAAAACTTGGAATGAAAAAACAAGAAAATGAAGATGATACACCAAAATCAAAATCAAAGTCAAAATCAGATAAGAAATCTTTTACTACAAACATTCAAGAACATATTCCATGTGGATTTTCATCCACAAAAAATTTGGAAAATTTTCAATATGAAAAATTTCAAAGAATATCATGATCTTTATTTACCAACCGATGTTTTACTTCTTGCAGATGTTTTTGAAAAATTCAGAAGTGTTTGTATGAAATATTATGGACGTGATCCTACTCACTATTACATATCGCCTGGTTTGACTTGGGATGCATTTTTTAAGAAGAGTGGAGCTGAACCAGAATTACTAACAGATTATGATATGTTTATGATGTTTGAGAGAGGAATAAGAGGCGGAGTATCAATGATTACTGGGAGATATTCGAAGGCGAATAACAAATACATGAAGATAACAAAAATTTAAAAAGTACGTTTATTAAATATTTGGATGCAAAACATCTTTATGGATTAGCTATGTCAAAAAAGATGCCGTATTCAAACTTTGAGTGGGTATCAGAAGATATTGTAGATGAGATGAACAATGATATTTGAAAGAGTAGATTTTTGAACAAAATTCCTCCATCAATTTGATTTGGAATATCCAAAAGAGTTACACAATTTTCATAATGATTATCCATTAGCACCAGAGAGAACAAAAATAAACAAAGTTGAAAAGTTAGTTTCTACTTTTTATGACAAAGATAAATATGTGCTTCATCATGAGTTATTGAAATATTACCAGAAGATGGGTTGGAAGATTAAAAAGGTACAGAGAATGATCACCTTTGATGAAAAAGATGTTATGAAGGATTACATTTCATTTACTATAAAGATGAGAATGAATGGGAAGACGAAGTTCGAGAAAAACTTTTACAAACTCATGAACATTTCTCTTTTTGGAAGAACGATGGAAAATATTCGAAATCGAGTGGATATTAGACTTACGACTCATGAATCTCAATTTTCTAATTTGGTCAAAAAGTCTAATAATCGAGGGATAACCGTTTTTAGTGAAAATTGCCGTTCACATGGGTAAAACTAAGACTTACCTTACCTTGCAATTTAAATTGGGATGGCCATTCTAGATCTTAGTAAATTGATTATGTATGATTTTCACTACGGTTATATAAAGACAAAATACGGTGACAAAGCAAGGCTTCTATTCACCGACACAGATTCTTTGACTTATGAAATTGAAACAGAGGAGTTTTATAAAGATATTACTCCTGATGTGAAAACACATTTCGACAACTAGTCAGATTTCAAAAGATCATCCAACTGGTATTTTATCTGGTTTGAATAAACAAGTACTTGGAATGTTCAAAGACGAAACAAATGGTGTTGAGATTTTTGAGTTTGTTGGTTTAAGGGCAAAGTTGTATGGAATATCTTTGGAATTAGAAGACGATATCAAATGTATAGGAATTAAAAAGGAAGTAGTCAAGAAAAGATTGGAATGGATCATATGAGAGAAGTTCTATTTTCGAAAAAAACAGCAAATGAGAGAGATGGGAAGAATACTTTCTTATGGTCATAATCTATTTTCTCAAAGAGTTAATAAAATTGCACTTTCTGCTGATGACCATAAAAGGTGCAAATTACCAAATGGGGCAGACACTTTAACTCTCGGTCATTATAAAATTACGAGTGCTGCTGCTTAGAATCTATTATCAAAAGTGATATGAAATCATTCTTTCAATACGAATTTTGGCAGTAATTCTGTATCTTCTGAAATAATTTGTAATTCTTCTCTGACGAATCCTCTGTTTGGTCCATCGTCTAAATAGTACAAAACTGGTTGATCTTTGGAGAATACAGTTTTCTATAACTCAAAAACTTTTGTACTCCATATAGGATCTGTAGCTCTCCTCACACGTCCTCCTTCTTCCTCACCAGGAGAAAGTAAATATCTCACTTTTTCACCAGCATCAAGTCTCTTTTCATTAAATCCTACAGGTCGAGAATAACTTTTGAATGTTTGTTCAGCATTTTTATCTCGATAAGCATTAATTGCTTTTTTACCAGTTAATCGAGTGACGTGGTTGTTGATAGTTTACACAATTATTTGGTAATCTATTTACCCACTTTGTTGATCTGCCTTTAGTTAACATTTCGTCAGCATATTGTTGATTAAATATTTCTTCTCCCAATGTTTTGTTTGCTCTCTCAACAAAAGCCTGTGCTCTATGATTACCGGCTTCTGATCGTTTCATATCAACCTTCTTTTCGTTCATTAAAGTTGTTACAGATCCTATAAATTCTCTTCCTGGATCTACAATCAAAGTTTTCACCCATTTTAATTTTTGTTGAATAAATTTTTTTGAAAGCGTTTGATACTCATCACTTGACTTACTTGTGAGAGATTCTGCGTCAACATATCTTGAAGCAATATCGATAACAACCAAAGCATATTTATGAGTTTTTCTTCCAACTTTATCGTGTGGAAGGAATAAGAGATTAGCTTGATGAATTTTGTTTGGTTCTGAAATAATCCAGTGTGGTCTTGGAACATTATTTGGTGGGGGAAAATAAATTTGGCCACTTTTTAGCTTCTTCAACACTAACTTTTGCTTCTGAAGAAAGTCTTTTAATTGCTGATTGTCCTTTCCAATATCCTTTTGACGAGTAATAAATCTTTTCCATCTTTTTATTTTAAAGATTTGGTACTACGTTTTAAAATAAATATGTCAATTGCAGAATCACTTAATCCAACTAGAAAACCAACAGGGTTACGGTCCTGTTAGGGTACCAACAGGACCGTAGTAAATAATGTATGCGGCTCAACAAGGGTTTGTGGCTTAGTGTACACAGAGAAAAGGAGAGGCAGTAATATTGTTATTTTGTTATTGGTCATATTTGAAATTTTGAAACTTACCTATCTGTCCCAAGCATGATTTGACAAGAGAACATGCGACTTCAACAGCTTGTGGGCCCACATCCACAGGTTTGGCTTCAGATGCTTCTTCTTGATGACCATCAAGCGAGTGTCCTTCAGCAGGGCATTCAGCTTCAGTATCATCATGTGGGTGTTTTTCAGCAAGATGAGCATCAGCAGTACTATCTGCAGCAGTGTCCCAAAAGTTGAACAACAGCTGAATTGGCACTGCCAATCTCTGTATGTGGGACTTTCCCCTTGAGTATAAACCTGTTTAAAACAATTAAGATTTAATGGTGTTTTGGTTGACATATTTTTGGACAGACATTGTATACTGACTGGTAATATTTGGTTCCCAACAAATGTAAACTCTAAGCAATAATATAAAAATAAAAACATTATTATTTTTACTATTATCCTCAAAAACTATGGTTTTCAGGAACCAGTGAGTTTTGAAAAATTACGTCAGTTAACGTACAGTACGCGTACGCTATTTTAAAGTCGTGCTATTCTCGTGTTACCATCAAATCTTGAGAAAAATAATCCAGGACATAAGATTTGTGTAGTTGGATATGATGATTGTCAACGAGAGAAAGGAGGATTTTTTCCATTGAGACCAGTGAAAGAAGAATTTGGTTATTAAGTAATAGATTTATTATTTACGAAGGACATTATTGTGTTATAAATTCATTGTCGAGATTATTGAAGGGTCAATATACAAAACATCCAAATAAGGTGAATGTTTGTAGGAGTTGTTTTAACCATTTTTTTGACGAATATTTCGATTAACATAAGAATATATGTTTTTCAAACGAAGGCTCAATAGCTATAATGCCAACTCATGAAAAAGTTTGTAAGTTTAAGAATTATTATAAGGAGTTTAAACTTCCTTTTCTGATCTACGCAAATTTTGAGTCTTTCAACAAAGTGATTGTAGACGATGAGTCTAAGATAAGTGAAGAAACACAGCAAAGATTGTTAAAACTTGGAATGAAAAAACAAGAAAATGAAGATGATACACCAAAATCAAAATCAAAGTCAAAATCAGATAAGAAATCTTTTACTACAAACATTCAAGAACATATTCCATGTGGATTTTCATGGACAATTGTTTGTTTTGATGAAAATCTCATGAAACCAAAACAAGTAGTTTACACAAAAGTAAGTGAATCAACAAATGTTGTAGAAAAGTTTAATTCTATGATTGATCATGAGATGAAAGAGATTTATGAAAAATAATTGAAAAGTCCAAAGAAGATGACTTTTAGTAAGAAAGAAAAAGGATTATACCATTCTCAAGATGTTTTTTACATTTGTAAAGGTTCAGAGGGAGAGTTTAATTCTAACAAGATGAACTTACGAAAAGTCAGAGATCATTGTCATTTGACAGGAAAGTTTGGAGGAGCAGCACATTCTAAATGTAATTTGAAAATTCAGAACACAAAGAACGATTCCCATCATTTTTCATAATCTTCAAAATTATGATGCACATTTGTTTATAAAAGAATTAGCAAAAGATCGAGAGAGAGTCATTTGTATTCCACTGAAGAGAAATATATTTCTTTCACTAAATACGTAAAAGTTGATGAGACACTTGAAAAAGAATAAGAATGGAAAAACAATAATTAATGAAGATGGTTCAGAGAAAATGACATCAATAAATATGCAAGCAAGATTTATTGATAGTTATAAGTTTTTGTTAAGTAGTCTTCATAAAATGGTTCAGACACTTGAAGATAAAGATTTAAAATAACGTCTCAATTTTTCAAAGGATATGAGTTGAATCTTTTAAAAAGGAAAGGTGTATTTCCTTATGATTATTTTAAGTCTTTTGAAAGATTCAAAGAAAAAGAGTTACCTCCAATTGAGATGTTTTAATCGATTTTGGGTGAAAAGGATATCTCAAATAGTGATTATGAACATGCACAATAAATTTGGAAAATTTTCAATATGAAAAATTTTATCATATTATCTCCACTATTACTATCACTATTGGGGACTATTATCCCCAAAAAGTATGGTTTTCATGAACCAGTGAGTTTTGAAAAATTACGTCAGTTAACGTACAGTACGCGTACGCTATTTTAAAGTCGTGCTATTCTCGTGTTACCATCAGTTCTTGAGAAAAATAATCCAGGACATAAGATTTGTGTAGTTGGATATGATGATTGTCAACGAGAGAAAGGAGGATTTTTTCCATTGAGACCAGTGAAAGAAGAATTTGGTTATTAAGTAATAGATTTATTACTTTACGGAGGACATTATTGTGTTATAAATTCATTGTCGAGATTATTGAAGGGTCAATATACAAAACATTCAAATATGGTGAATATTTGTAGGAATTGTTTTAACCAGATTTTTGACAAATATTTCGAATAACATAAGAATATATGTTTTTCAAACGAAGGCTCAATAGCTATAATGCCAACTCATGAAAAAGTTTGTAAGTTTAAGAATTATTATCAGGAGTTTAAACTTCCTTTTGTGATCTACGCAAATTTTGAGTCTTTCAACAAAGTGATTGTAGACGATGAGTCTAAGATAAGTGAAGAAACAAAGCAAAGATTGTTAAAACTTGGAATGAAAAAACAAGAAAATGAAGATGATACACCAAAATCAAAATCAAAGTCAAAATCAGATAAGAAATCTTTTACTACAAACATTCAAGAACATATTCCATGTGGATTTTCATCCACAAAAAATTTGGAAAATTTTCAATATGAAAAATTTCAAAGAATATCATGATCTTTTTTTACGAACGGATGTTTTACTTCTTGCAGATGTTTTTGAAAAATTCAGAAGTGTTTGTATGAAATATTATGGACGTGATCCTACTCACTATTACATATCGCCTGGTTTGACTTGGGATGCATTTTTTAAGAAGAGTGGAGCTGAACCAGAATTACTAACAGATTATGATATGTTTATGATGTTTGAGAGAGGAATAAGAGGCGGAGTATCAATGATTACTGGGAGATATTCGAAGGCGAATAACAAATACATCAAGAATTATAACAAAAATTTAAAAAGTACGTTTATTAAACATTTGGATGCGAAACATCTTTATGGATTAGCTATGTCAAAAAAGATGCCGTATTCAAACTTTGAGTGGGTATCACAAGATATTGTAGATGAGATGAACAATGATTTTCGAAAGAGTAGATTTTTGAACAAAATTCCTCCATCAATTTGATTTGGAATATCCAAAAGAGTTACACAATTTTCATAATGATTATCCATTAGCACCAGAGAGAACAAAAATAAACAAAGTTGAAAAGTTAGTTTCTACTTTTTATGACAAAGAGAAATATGTGCTTCATCATGAGTTATTGAAATATTACCAGAAGATGGGTTTGAAGATTAAAAAGGTACAGAGAATGATCACCTTTGATGAAAAAGATGTTATGAAGGATTACATTTCATTTAATATAAACATGAGAATGAATGGGAAGACGAAGTTCGAGAAAAAACTTTTACAAACTCATGAACAATTCTCTTTTTGGAAGGACGATGGAAAATATTCGAAATCGAGTGGATATTAGACTTACGACTCATGAATCTCAATTTTCTAATTTGGTCAAAAAGTCTAATAATCGAGGGATAACCGTTTTTAGTGAAAATTGCCGTTGACATGGGTAAAACTAAGACTTACCTTACCTTACAATTTAAATTGGGATGGCCATTCTAGATCTTAGTAAATTGATTATGTATGATTTTCACTACGGTTATATAAAGACAAAATACGGTGACAAAGCAAGGCTTCTATTCACCGACACAGATTCTTTGACTTATGAAATTGAAACAGAGGAGTTTTATAAAGATATTACTCCTGATGTGAAAACACATTTCGACAACTAGTCAGATTTCAAAAGATCATCCAACTGGTATTTCATCTGGTTTGAATAAACAAGTACTTGGAATGTTCAAAGACGAAACAAATGGTGTTGAGATTTTTGAGTTTGTTGGTTTAAGGGCAAAGTTGTATGGAATATCTTTGGAATTAGAAGACGATATCAAATGTATAGGAATTAATAAGGAAGTAGTCAAGAAAAGATTGGAATGGATCATATGAGAGAAGTTCTATTTTCGAAAAAAACAGCAAATGAGACAGTGGGAAGAATACTTTCTTATGGTCATAATCTATTTTCTCAAAGAGTTAATAAAATTGCACTTTCTGCTGATGACCATAAAAGGTGCATATTACCAAATGGGGCAGACACTTTAACTCTCGGTCATTATAAAATTACGAGTGCTGCTGCTTAGAATCTATTATCAAAAGTGATATGAAATCATTCTTTCAATACGAATTTTGGCAGTAATTCTGTATCTTCTGAAATAATTTGTAATTCTTCTCTGACGAATCCTCTTTTTGGTCCATCGTCTAAATAGTACAAAACTGGTTGATCTTTGGAGAATACAGTTTTCTATAACTCAAAAACTTTTGTACTTTATATAGGATCTGTAGCTCTCCTCACACGTCCTTCTTCCTCACCAGGAGAAAGTAAATATCTCACTTTTTCACCAGCATCAAGTCTCTTTTCATTAAATCCTACAGGTCGAGAATAACTTTTGAATGTTTGTTCAGCATTTTTATCTTGATAAGCATTAATTGTTTTTTTACCAGTTAATCGAGTGACGTGGTTGTTGATAGTTTACACAATTATTTGGTAATCTATTTACCCACTTTGTTGATCTGCCTTTAGTTAACATTTCGTCAGCATATTGTTGATTAAATATTTTTTCTCCCAATGTTTTGTTTGCTCTCTCAACAAAAGCCTGTGCTCTATGATTACCGGTTTCTGATCGTTTCATATCAACCTTCTTTTCGTTCATTAAAGTTGTTACAGATCCTATAAATTCTCTTCCTGGATCTACAATCAAAGTTTTCACCCATTTTAATTTTTGTTGAATAAAATTTTTTGAAAGCGTTTGATACTCATCACTTGACTTGTGAGAGATTCTGCGTCAACATATCTTGAAGCAATATCGATAACAACCAAAGCATATTTATGAGTTTTTCTTCCAACTTTATCGTGTGGAAGGAATAAGAGATCAGCTTGATGAATTTTGTTTGGTTCTGAAATAATCCAGTGTGGTCTTGGAACATTATTTGGTGGGGGAAAATAAATTTGGCCACTTTTTAGCTTCTTCAACACTAACTTTTGCTTCTGAAGAAAGTCTTTTAATTGCTGATTGTCCTTTCCAATATCCTTTTGACGAGTAATAAATCTTTTCCATCTTTTTATTTTAAAGATTTGGTACTACGTTTTAAAATAAATATGTCAATTGCAGAATCACTTAATCCAACTAGAAAACCAACAGGGTTACGGTCCTGTTAGGGTACCAACAGGACCGTAGTAAATAATGTATGCGGCTCAACAAGGGTTTGTGGCTTAGTGTACACAGAGAAAAGGAGAGGCAGTAATATCGTTATTTTGTTATTGGTCATATTTGAAATTTTGAAACTTACCTGTCTGTCCCAAGCATGATTTGACAAGAGAATATGCGACTTCAACAGCTTGTGGGCCCACATCCACAGGTTTGGCTTCAGATGCTTCTTCTTGATGACCATCAAGCGAGTGTCCTTCAGCAGGCCATTCAGCTTCAGTATCATCATGTGGGTGTTTTTCAGCAAGATGAGCATCAGCAGTACTATCTGCAGCAGTGTCCCAAAAGTTGAACAACAGCTGAATTGGCACTGCCAATCTCAGTATGTGGGACTTTCCCCTTGAGTATAAACCTGTTTAAAACAATTAAGATTTAATGGTGTTTTGGTTGACATATTTTTGGACAGACATTGTATACTGACTGGTAATATTTGGTTCCCAACAAATGTAAACTCTAAGCAATAACCTAAAAATAAAAACATTATTACTTTTACTATCATTCCCAAAAACTATGGTTTTCAGGAACCAGTGAGTTTTGAAAAATTACGTCAGTTAACGTACAGTACGCGTACGCTATTTTAAAGTCGTGCTATTCTCGTGTTACCATCAATTCTTGAGAAAAATAATCCAGGACATAAGATTTGTGTAGTTGGATATGATGATTGTCAACGAGAGAAAGGAGGATTTTTTCCATTGAGACCAGTGAAAGAAGAATTTGGTTATTAAGTAATAGATTTATTATTTACGAAGGACATTATTGTGTTATAAATTCATTGTCGAGATTATTGAAGGGTCAATATACAAAACATCCAAATAAGGTGAATGTTTGTAGGAGTTGTTTTAACCATTTTTTTGACGAATATTTCGATTAACATAAGAATATATGTTTTTCAAACGAAGGCTCAATAGCTATAATGCCAACTCATGAAAAAGTTTGTAAGTTTAAGAATTATTATCAGGAGTTTAAACTTCCTTTTGTGATCTACGCAAATTTTGAGTCTTTCAACAAAGTGATTGTAGACGATGAGTCTAAGATAAGTGAAGAAACAAAGCAAACATTGTTAAAACTTGGAATGAAAAAACAAGAAAATGAAGATGATACACCAAAATCAAAATCAAAGTCAAAATCAGATAAGAAATCTTTTACTACAAACATTCAAGAACATATTCCATGTGGATTTTCATCCACAAAAAATTTGGAAAATTTTCAATATGAAAAATTTCAAAGAATATCATGATCTTTATTTACGAACGGATGTTTTACTTCTTGCAGATGTTTTTGAAAAATTCAGAAGTGTTTGTATGAAATATTATGGACGTGATCCTACTCACTATTACACATCGCCTGGTTTGACTTGGGATGCATTTTTTAAGAAGAGTGGAGCTGAACCAGAATTACTAACAGATTATGATATGTTTATGATGTTTGAGAGAGGAATAAGAGGCGGAGTATCAATGATTACTGGGAGATATTCGAAGGCGAATAACAAATACATCAAGAATTATAACAAAAATTTAAAAAGTACGTTTATTAAATATTTGGATGCAAAACATCTTTATGGATTAGCTATGTCAAAAAAGATGCCGTATTCAAACTTTGAGTGGGTATCACAAGATATTGTAGATGAGATGAACAATGATATTTGAAAGAGTAGATTTTTGAACAAAATTCCTCCGTCAATTTGATTTGGAATATCCAAAAGAGTTACACAATTTTCATGATGATTATCCATTAGCACCAGAGAGAACAAAAATAAACAAAGTTGAAAAGTTAGTTTCTACTTTTTATGACAAAGAGAAATATGTGCTTCATCATGAGTTATTGAAATATTACCAGAAGATGGGTTTGAAGATTAAAAAGGTACAGAGAATGATCACCTTTGATGAAAAAGATGTTATGAAGGATTACATTTCATTTAATATAAACATGAGAATGAATGGGAAGACGAAGTCCGAGAAAAAAGTTTTACAAACTCATAAACAATTCTCTTTTTGGAAGAACGATGGAAAATATTCGAAATCGAGTGGATATTAGACTTACGACTCATGAATCTCAATTTTCTAATTTGGTCAAAAAGTCTAATAATCGAGGGAGAACCGCTTTTAGTGAAAATTGCCGTTCACATGGGTAAAACTAAGACTTACCTTACCTTACATTTTAAATTGGGATGGCCATTCTAGATCTTAGTAAATTGATTATGTATGATTTTCACTACGGTTATATAAAGACAAAATACGGTGACAAAGCAAGGCTTCTATTCACCGACACAGATTCTTTGACTTATGAAATTGAAACAGAGAGGAGTTTTATAAAGATATTACTCCTGATGTGAGAACACATTTCGACAACTAGTCAGATTTCAAAAGATCATCCAACTGGTATTTTATCTGGTTTGAATAAACAAGTACTTGGAATGTTCAAAGACGAAACAAATGGTGTTGAGATTTTTGAGTTTGTTGGTTTAAGGGCAAAGTTGTATGGAATATCTTTGGAATTAGAAGACGATATCAAATGTATAGGAATTAATAAGGAAGTAGTCAAGAAAACGATTGGAATGGATCATATGAGAGAAGTTCTATTTTCGAAAAAAACAGCAAATGAGAGAGATGGGAAGAATACTTTCTTATGGTCATAATCTATTTTCTCAAAGAGTTAATAAAATTGCACTTTCTGCTGATGACCATAAAAGGTGCATATTACCAAATGGGGCAGACACTTTAACTCTCGGTCATTATAAAATTACGAGTGCTGCTGCTTAGAATCTATTATCAAAAGTGATATGAAATCATTCTTTCATTACGAATTTTGGCAGTAATTCTGTATCTTCTGAAATAATTTGTAATTCTTCTCTGACGAATCCTCTTTTTGGTCCATCGTCTAAATAGTACAAAACTGGTTGATCTTTGGAGAATACAGTTTTCTTTAACTCAAAAACTTTTGTACTCCATATAGGATCTGTAGCTCTCCTCACAAGTCCTCCTTCTTCCTCGCCAGGAGAAAGTAAATATCTCACTTTTTCACCAGCATCAAGTCTCTTTTCATTAAATCCTACAGGTCCAGAATAACTTTTGAATGTTTGTTCAGCATTTTTATCTCGATAAGCACTAATTGCTTTTTTACTAGTTAATCGAGTGACGTGGTTGTTGATAGTTTACACAATTATTTGGTAATCTATTTACCACTTTGTTGATCTGCCTTTAGTTAACATTTCGTCAGCATATTGTTGATTAAATATTTTTTCTCCCAATGTTTTGTTTGCTCTCTCAACAAAAGCCTGTGCTCTATGATTACCGGCTTCTGATCGTTTCATATCAACCTTCTTTTCGTTCATTAAAGTTGTTACAGATCCTATACATTCTCTTCCTGGATCTACAATCAAAGTTTTCACCCATTTTAATTTTTGTTGAATAAAATTTTTTGAAAGCGTTTGATACTCATCACTTGACTTATTTGTGAGAGATTCTGCGTCAACATATCTTGAAGCAATATCGATAACAACCAAAGCATATTTATGAGTTTTTCTTCCAACTTTATCGTGTGGAAGGAATAAGAGATCAGCTTGATGAATTTTGTTTGGTTCTGAAATAATCCAGTGTGGTCTTGGAACATTATTTGGTGGGGGAAAATAAATTTGGCCACTTTTTAGCTTCTTCAACACTAACTTTTGCTTCTGAAGAAAGTCTTTTAATTGCTGATTGTCCTTTCCAATATCCTTTTGACGAGTAATAAATCTTTTCCATCTTTTTATTTTAAAGATTTGGTACTACGTTTTAAAATAAATATGTCAATTGCAGAAATACTTAATCCAACTAGAAAACCAACAGGGTTACGGTCCTGTTAGGGTACCAACAGGACCGTAGTAAATAATGTATGTGGCTCAACAAGGGTTTGTGGCATAATACTGGGAAAGAGAAATGCAGTGGCTCAGTGTACACGGAGAAAAGGAGAGGCAGTAATATTGTTATTTTGTTATTGGTTATATTTGAAATTTTGAAACTTACCTAACTGTTCCAAGCATGACTTGACAAGAGAACATGCGACTTCAACAGCTTGTGGGCCCACATCCACAGGTTTGGCTTCAGATGCTTCTTCTTGATGACCATCAAGCGAGTGTCCTTCAGCAGGCCATTCAGCTTCAGTATCATCATGTGGGTGTTTTTCAGCAAGATGAGCATCAGCAGTACTATCTGCAGCAGTGTCCCAAAAGTTGAACAACAGCTGAATTGGCACTGCCAATCTCAGTATGTGGGACTTTCCCCTTGAGTATACCCCTATTTAAAACAATTAAGATTTAGTGGTGTTTTGGTTGACATATTTTTGGACAGACATTGTATACTGACTGGTAATATTTGGTTCCCAAAAAATGTAAACTCTAAGCAATAACATAAAAAAAAAACATTATTACTTTTATTATTATCCCCAAAAAGTATGGTTTTCATGAACCAGTGAGTTTTGAAAAATTACGTCAGTTAACGTACAGTACGCGTACGCTATTTTAAAGTCGTGCTATTCTCGTGTTACCATCAGTTCTTGAGAAAAATAATCCAGGACATAAGATTTGTGTAGTTGGATATGATGATTGTCAACGAGAGAAAGGAGGATTTTTTCCATTGAGACCAGTGAAAGAAGAATTTGGTTATTAAGTAATAGATTTATTACTTTACGAAGGACATTATTGTGTTATAAATTCATTGTCGAGATTATTGAAGGGTCAATATACAAAACATTCAAATAAGGTGAATATTTGTAGAAATTGTTTTAACCAGTTTTTTGACGAATATTTCGATTAACATAAGAATATATGTTTTTCAAACGAAGGATCAATAGCTATAATGCCAACTCATGAAAAAGTTTGTAAGTTTAAGAATTATTATCAAGAGTTTAAACTTCCTTTTGTGATCTACGCAAATTTTGAGTCTTTCAACAAAGTGATTGTAGACGATGAGTCTAAGATAAGTGAAGAAACAAAGCAAAGATTGTTAAAACTTGGAATGAAAAAACAAGAAAATGAAGATGATACACCAAAATCAAAATCAAAGTCAAAATCAGATAAGAAATCTTTTACTACAAACATTCAAGAACATATTCCATGTGGATTTTCATCCACAAAAAATTTGGAAAATTTTCAATATGAAAAATTTCAAAGAATATCATGATCTTTTTTTACGAACGGATGTTTTACTTCTTGCAGATGTTTTTGAAAAATTCAGAAGTGTTTGTATGAAATATTATGGACGTGATCCTACTCACTATTACATATCGCCTGGTTTGACTTGGGATGCATTTTTTAAGAAGAGTGGAGCTGAACCAGAATTACTAACAGATTATGATATGTTTATGATGTTTGAGAGAGGAATAAGAGGCGGAGTATCAATGATTACTGGGAGATATTCGAAGGCGAATAACAAATACATCAAGAATTATAACAAAAATTTAAAAAGTACGTTTATTAAATATTTGGATGCGAAACATCTTTATGGATTAGCTATGTCAAAAAAGATGCCGTATTCAAACTTTGAGTGGGTATCACAAGATATTGTAGATGAGATGAACAATGATATTTGAAAGAGTAGATTTTTGAACAAAATTCCTCCATCAATTTGATTTGGAATATCCAAAAGAGTTACACAATTTTCATAATGATTATCCATTAGCACCAGAGAGAACAAAAATAAACAAAGTTGAAAAGTTAGTTTCTACTTTTTATGACAAAGAGAAATATGTGCTTCATCATGAGTTATTGAAATATTACCAGAAGATGGGTTTGAAGATTAAAAAGGTACAGAGAAAAACTTTTACAAACTCATGAACAATTCTCTTTTTGGAAGAACGATGGAAAATATTCGAAATCGAGTGGATATTAGACTTACGACTCATGAATCTCAATTTTCTAATTTGGTCAAAAAGTCTAATAATCGAGGGATAACCGTTTTTAGTGAAAATTGCCGTTGACATGGGTAAAACTAAGACTTACCTTACCTTACAATTTAAAATGGGATGGCCATTCTAGATCTTAGTAAATTGATTATGTATGATTTTCACTACGGTTATATAAAGACAAAATACGGTGACAAAGCAAGGCTTCTATTCACCGACACAGATTCTTTGACTTATGAAATTGAAACAGAGGAGTTTTATAAAGATATTACTCCTGATGTGAAAACACATTTCGACAACTAGTCAGATTTCAAAAGATCATCCAACTGGTATTTCATCTGGTTTGAATAAACAAGTACTTGGAATGTTCAAAGACGAAACAAATGGTGTTGAGATTTTTGAGTTTGTTGGTTTAAGGGCAAAGTTGTATGGAATATCTTTGGAATTAGAAGACGATATCAAATGTATAGGAATTAATAAGGAAGTAGTCAAGAAAAAATTGGAATGGATCATATGAGTGAAGTTCTAGTTTCGAAAAAAACAGCAAATGAGAGAGATGGGAAGAATACTTTCTTATGGTCATAATCTATTTTCTCAAAGAGTTAATAAAATTGCACTTTCTGCTGATGACGATAAAAGGTGCAAATTACCAAATGGGGCAGACACTTTAACTCTCGGTCATTATAAAATTACGAGTGCTGCTGCTTAGAATCTATTATCAAAAGTGATATGAAATCATTCTTTCAATACGAATTTTGGCAGTAATTCTGTATCTTCTGAAATAATTTGTAATTCTTCTCTGACGAATCCTCTTTTTGGTCCATCGTCTAAATAGTACAAAACTGGTTGATCTTTGGAGAATACAGTTTTCTATAACTCAAAAACTTTTGTACTCCATATAGGATCTGTAGCTCTCCTCACACGTCCTCCTTCTTCCTCACCAGGAGAAAGTAAATATCTCACTTTTTCACCAGCATCAAGTCTCTTTTCATTAAATCCTACAGGTCGAGAATAACTTTTGAATGTTTGTTCAGCATTTTTATCTTGATAAGCATTAATTGTTTTTTTACCAGTTAATCGAGTGACGTGGTTGTTGATAGTTTACACAATTATTTGGTAATCTATTTACCCACTTTGTTGATCTGCCTTTAGTTAACATTTCGTCAGCATATTGTTGATTAAATATTTTTTCTCCCAATGTTTTGTTTGCTCTCTCAACAAAAGCCTGTGCTCTATGATTACCGGATTCTGATCGTTTCATATCAACCTTCTTTTCGTTCATTAAAGTTGTTACAGATCCTATAAATTCTCTTCCTGGATCTACAATCAAAGTTTTCACCCATTTTAATTTTTGTTGAATAAAATTTTTTGAAAGCGTTTGATACTCATCACTTGACTTACTTGTGAGAGATTCTGCGTCAACATATCTTGAAGCAATATCGATAACAACCAAAGCATATTTATGAGTTTTTCTTCCAACTTTATCGTGTGGAAGGAATAAGAGATCAGCTTGATGAATTTTGTTTGGTTCTGAAATAATCCAGTGTGGTCTTGGAACATTATTTGGTGGGGGAAAATAAATTTGGCCACTTTTTAGCTTCTTCAACACTAACTTTTGCTTCTGAAGAAAGTCTTTTAATTGCTGATTGTCCTTTCCAATATCCTTTTGACGAGTAATAAATCTTTTCCATCTTTTTATTTTAAAGATTTGGTACTACGTTTTAAAATAAATATGTCAATTGCAGAATCACTTAATCCAACTAGAAAACCAACAGGGTTACGGTCCTGTTAGGGTACCCACAGAGAAAAGGAGAGGCAGTAATATCGTTATTTTGTTATTGGTCATATTTGAAATTTTGAAACTTACCTATCTGTCCCAAGCATGATTTGACAAGAGAACATGCGACTTCAACAGCTTGTGGGCCCACATCCACAGGTTTGGCTTCAGATGCTTCTTCTTGATGACCATCAAGCGAGTGTCCTTCAGCAGGCCATTCAGCTTCAGTATCATCATGTGGGTGTTTTTCAGCAAGATGAGCATCAGCAGTACTATCTGCAGCAGTGTCCCAAAAGTTGAACAACAGCTGAATTGGCACTGCCAATCTCAGTATGTGGGACTTTCCCCTTGAGTATAAACCTGTTTAAAACAATTAAGATTTAATGGTGTTTTGGTTGACATATTTTTGGACAGACATTGTATACTGACTGGTAATATTTGGTTCCCAACAAATGTAAACTCTAAGCAATAACATAAAGATAAAAACATTATTACTTTTACTATCATTCCCAAAAACTATGGTTTTCAGGAACCAGTGAGTTTTGAAAAATTACGTCAGTTAACGTACAGTACGCGTACGCTATTTTAAAGTCGTGCTATTCTCGTGTTACCATCAATTCTTGAGAAAAATAATCCAGGACATAAGATTTGTGTAGTTGGATATGATGATTGTCAACGAGAGAAAGGAGGATTTTTTCCATTGAGACCAGTGAAAGAAGAATTTGGTTATTAAGTAATAGATTTATTATTTACGAAGGACATTATTGTGTTATAAATTCATTGTCGAGATTATTGAAGGGTCAATATACAAAACATCCAAATAAGGTGAATGTTTGTAGGAGTTGTTTTAACCATTTGTTTGACGAATATTTCGATTAACATAAGAATATATGTTTTTCAAACGAAGGCTCAATAGCTATAATGCCAACTCATGAAAAAGTTTGTAAGTTTAAGAATTATTATCAGGAGTTTAAACTTCCTTTTGTGATCTACGCAAATTTTGAGTCTTTCAACAAAGTGATTGTAGACGATGAGTCTAAGATAAGTGAAGAAACAAAGCAAAGATTGTTAAAACTTGGAATGAAAAAACAAGAAAATGAAGATGATACACCAAAATCAAAATCAAAGTCAAAATCAGATAAGAAATCTTTTACTACAAACATTCAAGAACATATTCCATGTGGATTTTCATCCACAAAAAATTTGGAAAATTTTCAATATGAAAAATTTCAAAGAATATCATGATCTTTATTTACGAACCGATGTTTTACTTCTTGCAGATGTTTTTGAAAAATTCAGAAGTGTTTGTATGAAATATTATGGACGTGATCCTACTCACTATTACACATCGCCTGGTTTGACTTGGGATGCATTTTTTAAGAAGAGTGGAGCTGAACCAGAATTACTAACAGATTATGATATGTTTATGATGTTTGAGAGAGGAATAAGAGGCGGAGTATCAATGATTACTGGGAGATATTCGAAGGCGAATAACAAATACATCAAGAATTATAACAAAAATTTAAAAAGTACGTTTATTAAATATTTGGATGCAAAACATCTTTATGGATTAGCTATGTCAAAAAAGATGCCGTATTCAAACTTTGAGTGGGTATCACAAGATATTGTAGATGAGATGAACAATGATATTTGAAAGAGTAGATTTTTGAACAAAATTCCTCCATCAATTTGATTTGGAATATCCAAAAGAGTTACACAATTTTCATAATGATTATCCATTAGCACCAGAGAAAACAAAAATAAACAAAGTTGAAAAAATAGTTTCTACTTTTTATGAAAAAAAGAAATATGTGCTTCATCATGAGTTATTGAAATATTACCAGAAGATGGGTTTGAAGATTAAAAAGGTACAGAGAATGATCACCTTTGATGAAAAAGATGTTATGAAGGATTACATTTCATTTAATATAAACATGAGAATGAATGGGAGGACGAAGTTCGAGAAAAACTTTTACAAACTCATGAACAATTCTCTTTTTGGAAGGACGATGGAAAATATTCGAAATCGAGTGGATATTAGACTTACGACTCATGAATCTCAATTTTCTAATTTGGTCAAAAAGTCTAATAATCGAGGGATAACCGTTTTTAGTGAAAATTGCCGTTCACATGGGTAAAACTAAGACTTACCTTACCTTACAATTTAAATTGGGATGGCCATTCTAGATCTTAGTAAATTGATTATGTATGATTTTCACTACGGTTATATAAAGACAAAATACGGTGACAAAGCAAGGCTTCTATTCACCGACACAGATTCTTTGACTTATGAAATTGAAACAGAGGAGTTTTATAAAGATATTACTCCTGATGTGAAAACACATTTCGACAACTAGTCAGATTTCAAAAGATCATCCAACTGGTATTTCATCTGGTTTGAATAAACAAGTACTTGGAATGTTCAAAGACGAAACAAATGGTGTTGAGATTTTTGAGTTTGTTGGTTTAAGGGCAAAGTTGTATGGAATATCTTTGGAATTAGAAGACGATATCAAATGTATAGGAATTAATAAGGAAGTAGTCAAGAAAAAATTGGAATGGATCATATGAGAGAAGTTCTATTTTCGAAAAAAACAGCAAATGAGAGAGATGGGAAGAATACTTTCTTATGGTCATAATCTATTTTCTCAAAGAGTTAATAAAATTGCACTTTCTGCTGATGACGATAAAAGGTGCAAATTACCAAATGGGGCAGACACTTTAACTCTCGGTCATTATAAAATTACGAGTGCTGCTGCTTAGAATCTATTATCAAAAGTGATATGAAATCATTCTTTCAATACGAATTTTGGCAGTAATTCTGTATCTTCTGAAATAATTTGTAATTCTTCTCTGACGAATCCTCTTTTTGGTCCATCGTCTAAATAGTACAAAACTGGTTGATCTTTGGAGAATACAGTTTTCTATAACTCAAAAACTTTTGTACTCCATATAGGATCTGTAGCTCTCCTCACACGTCCTCCTTCTTCCTCACCAGGAGAAAGTAAATATCTCACTTTTTCACCAGCATCAAGTCTCTTTTCATTAAATCCTACAGGTCGAGAATAACTTTTGAATGTTTGTTCAGCATTTTTATCTTGATAAGCATTAATTGTTTTTTTACCAGTTAATCGAGTGACGTGGTTGTTGATAGTTTACACAATTATTTGGTAATCTATTTACCCACTTTGTTGATCTGCCTTTAGTTAACATTTCGTCAGCATATTGTTGATTAAATATTTTTTCTCCCAATGTTTTGTTTGCTCTCTCAACAAAAGCCTGTGCTCTATGATTACCGGCTTCTGATCGTTTCATATCAACCTTCTTTTCGTTCATTAAAGTTGTTACAGATCCTATAAATTCTCTTCCTGGATCTACAATCAAAGTTTTCACCCATTTTAATTTTTGTTGAATAAATTTTTTTGAAAGCGTTTGATACTCATCACTTGACTTACTTGTGAGAGATTCTGCGTCAACATATCTTGAAGCAATATCGATAACAACCAAAGCATATTTATGAGTTTTTCTTCCAACTTTATCGTGTGGAAGGAATAAGAGATCAGCTTGATGAATTTTGTTTGGTTTTGAAATATTCCAGTGTGGTCTTGGAACATTATTTGGTGGGGGAAAATAAATTTGGCCACTTTTTAGCTTCTTCAACACTAACTTTTGCTTCTGAAGAAAGTCTTTTAATTGCTGATTGTCCTTTCCAATATCCTTTTGACGAGTAATAAATCTTTTCCATCTTTTTATTTTAAAGATTTGGTACTACGTTTTAAAATAAATATGTCAATTGCAGAATCACTTAATCCAACTAGAAAACCAACAGGGTTACGGTCCTGTTAGGGTACCAACAGGACCGTAGTAAATAATGTATGCGGCTCAACAAGGGTTTGTGGCTTAGTGTACACAGAGAAAAGGAGAGGCAGTAATATCGTTATTTTGTTATTGGTCATATTTGAAATTTTGAAACTTACCTATCTGTCCCAAGCATGATTTGACAAGAGAACATGCGACTTCAACAGCTTGTGGGCCCACATCCACAGGTTTGGCTTCAGATGCTTCTTCTTGATGACCATCAAGCGAGTGTCCTTCAGCAGGCCATTCAGCTTCAGTATCATCATGTGGGTGTTTTTCAGCAAGATGAGCATCAGCAGTACTATCTGCAGCAGTGTCCCAAAAGTTGAACAACAGCTGAATTGGCACTGCCAATCTCAGTATGTGGGACTTTCCCCTTGAGTATAAACCTGTTTAAAACAATTAAGATTTAATGGTGTTTTGGTTGACATATTTTTGGACAGACATTGTATACTGACTGGTAATATTTGGTTCCCAACAAATGTAAACTCTAAGCAATAACATAAAGATAAAAACATTATTACTTTTACTATCATTCCCAAAAACTATGGTTTTCAGGAACCAGTGAGTTTTGAAAAATTACGTCAGTTAACGTACAGTACGCGTACGCTATTTTAAAGTCGTGCTATTCTCGTGTTACCATCAATTCTTGAGAAAAATAATCCAGGACATAAGATTTGTGTAGTTGGATATGATGATTGTCAACGAGAGAAAGGAGGATTTTTTCCATTGAGACCAGTGAAAGAAGAATTTGGTTATTAAGTAATAGATTTATTATTTACGAAGGACATTATTGTGTTATAAATTCATTGTCGAGATTATTGAAGGGTCAATATACAAAACATCCAAATAAGGTGAATGTTTGTAGGAGTTGTTTTAACCATTTGTTTGACGAATATTTCGATTAACATAAGAATATATGTTTTTCAAACGAAGGCTCAATAGCTATAATGCCAACTCATGAAAAAGTTTGTAAGTTTAAGAATTATTATCAGGAGTTTAAACTTCCTTTTGTGATCTACGCAAATTTTGAGTCTTTCAACAAAGTGATTGTAGACGATGAGTCTAAGATAAGTGAAGAAACAAAGCAAAGATTGTTAAAACTTGGAATGAAAAAACAAGAAAATGAAGATGATACACCAAAATCAAAATCAAAGTCAAAATCAGATAAGAAATCTTTTACTACAAACATTCAAGAACATATTCCATGTGGATTTTCATCCACAAAAAATTTGGAAAATTTTCAATATGAAAAATTTCAAAGAATATCATGATCTTTATTTACGAACCGATGTTTTACTTCTTGCAGATGTTTTTGAAAAATTCAGAAGTGTTTGTATGAAATATTATGGACGTGATCCTACTCACTATTACACATCGCCTGGTTTGACTTGGGATGCATTTTTTAAGAAGAGTGGAGCTGAACCAGAATTACTAACAGATTATGATATGTTTATGATGTTTGAGAGAGGAATAAGAGGCGGAGTATCAATGATTACTGGGAGATATTCGAAGGCGAATAACAAATACATCAAGAATTATAACAAAAATTTAAAAAGTACGTTTATTAAATATTTGGATGCAAAACATCTTTATGGATTAGCTATGTCAAAAAAGATGCCGTATTCAAACTTTGAGTGGGTATCACAAGATATTGTAGATGAGATGAACAATGATATTTGAAAGAGTAGATTTTTGAACAAAATTCCTCCATCAATTTGATTTGGAATATCCAAAAGAGTTACACAATTTTCATAATGATTATCCATTAGCACCAGAGAAAACAAAAATAAACAAAGTTGAAAAAATAGTTTCTACTTTTTATGAAAAAAAGAAATATGTGCTTCATCATGAGTTATTGAAATATTACCAGAAGATGGGTTTGAAGATTAAAAAGGTACAGAGAATGATCACCTTTGATGAAAAAGATGTTATGAAGGATTACATTTCATTTAATATAAACATGAGAATGAATGGGAGGACGAAGTTCGAGAAAAACTTTTACAAACTCATGAACAATTCTCTTTTTGGAAGGACGATGGAAAATATTCGAAATCGAGTGGATATTAGACTTACGACTCATGAATCTCAATTTTCTAATTTGGTCAAAAAGTCTAATAATCGAGGGAGAACCGTTTTTAGTGAAAATTGCCGTTCACATCGGTAAAACTAAGACTTACTTTACCTTACAATTTAAATTGGGATGGCCATTCTAGATTTTAGTAAATTGATTATGTATGATTTTCACTACGGTTATATAAAGACAAAATACGGTGACAAAGCAAGGCTTCTATTCACCGACACAGATTCTTTGACTTATGAAATTGAAACAGAGGAGTTTTATAAAGATATTACTCCTGATGTGAAAACACATTTCGACAACTAGTCAGATTTCAAAAGATCATCCAACTGGTATTTTATCTGGTTTGAATAAACAAGTACTTGGAATGTTCAAAGACGAAACAAATGGTGTTCAGATTTTTGAGTTTGTTGGTTTAAGGGCAAAGTTGTATGGAATATCTTTGGAATTAGAAGACGATATCAAATGTATAGGAATTAATAAGGAAGTAGTCAAGAAAAGATTGGAATGGATCATATGAGAGAAGTTCTATTTTCGAAAAAAACAGCAAATGAGAGAGATGGGAAGAATACTTTCTTATGGTCATAATCTATTTTCTCAAAGAGTTAATAAAATTGCACTTTCTGCTGATGACGATAAAAGGTGCATATTACCAAATGGGGCAGACACTTTAACTCTCGGTCATTATAAAATTACGAGTGCTGCTGCTTAGAATCTATTATCAAAAGTGATATGAAATCATTCTTTCAATACGAATTTTGGCAGTAATTCTGTATCTTCTGAAATAATTTGTAATTCTTCTCTGACGAATCCTCTTTTTGGTCCATCGTCTAAATAGTACAAAACTGGTTGATCTTTGGAGAATACAGTTTTCTATAACTCAAAAACTTTTGTACTCCATATAGGATCTGTAGCTCTCCTCACACGTCCTCCTTCTTCCTCACCAGGAGAAAGTAAATATCTCACTTTTTCACCAGCATCAAGTCTCTTTTCATTAAATCCTACAGGTCGAGAATAACTTTTGAATGTTTGTTCAGCATTTTTATCTCGATAAGCATTAATTGGTTTTTTACCAGTTAATCGAGTGACGTGGTTGTTGATAGTTTACACGATTATTTGGTAATCTATTTACCCACTTTGTTGATCTGCCTTTAGTTAACATTTCGTCAGCATATTGTTGATTAAATATTTTTTCTCCCAATGTTTTGTTTGCTCTCTCAACAAAAGCCTGTGCTCTATGATTACCGGCTTCTGATCGTTTCATATCAACCTTCTTTTCGTTCATTAAAGTTGTTACAGATCCTATAAATTCTCTTCCTGGATCTACAATCAAAGTTTTCACCCATTTTAATTTTTGTTGAATAAATTTTTTTGAAAGCGTTTGATACTCATCACTTGACTTACTTGTGAGAGATTCTGCGTCAACATATCTTGAAGCAATATCGATAACAACCAAAGCATATTTATGAGTTTTTCTTCCAACTTTATCGTGTGGAAGGAATAAGAGATCAGCTTGATGAATTTTGTTTGGTTCTGAAATAATCCAGTGTGGTCTTGGAACATTATTTGGTGGGGGAAAATAAATTTGGCCACTTTTTAGCTTCTTCAACACTAACTTTTGCTTCTGAAGAAAGTCTTTTAATTGCTGATTGTTCTTTCCAATATCCTTTTGACGAGTAATAAATCTTTTCCATCTTTTTATTTTAAAGATTTGGTACTACGTTTTAAAATAAATATGTCAATTGCAGAATCACTTAATCCAACTAGAAAACCAACAGGGTTACGGTCCTGTTAGGGTACCAACAGGACCGTAGTAAATAATGTATGCGGCTCAACAAGGGTTTGTGGCTTAGTGTACACAGAGAAAAGGAGAGGCAGTAATATTGTTATTTTGTTATTGGTCATATTTGAAATTTTGAAACTTACCTATCTGTCCCAAGCATGATTTGACAAGAGAACATGCGACTTCAACAGCTTGTGGGCCCACATCCACAGGTTTGGCTTCAGATGCTTCTTCTTGATGACCATCAAGCGAGTGTCCTTCAGCAGGCCATTCAGCTTCAGTATCATCATGTGGGTGTTTTTCAGCAAGATGAGCATCAGCAGTACTATCTGCAGCAGTGTCCCAAAAGTTGAACAACAGCTGAATTGGCACTGCCAATCTCAGTATGTGGGACTTTCTCCTTGAGTATAAACCTGTTTAAAACAATTAAGATTTAATGGTGTTTTGGTTGACATATTTTTGGACAGACATTGTATACTGACTGGTAATATTTGGTTCCCAACAAATGTAAACTCTAAGCAATAACATAAAGATAAAAACATTATTACTTTTACTATCATTCCCAAAAACTATGGTTTTCAGGAACCAGTGAGTTTTGAAAAATTACGTCAGTTAACGTACAGTACGCGTACGCTATTTTAAAGTCGTGCTATTCTCGTGTTACCATCAATTCTTGAGAAAAATAATCCAGGACATAAGATTTGTGTAGTTGGATATGATGATTGTCAACGAGAGAAAGGAGGATTTTTTCCATTGAGACCAGTGAAAGAAGAATTTGGTTATTAAGTAATAGATTTATTATTTACGAAGGACATTATTGTGTTATAAATTCATTGTCGAGATTATTGAAGGGTCAATATACAAAACATCCAAATAAGGTGAATGTTTGTAGGAGTTGTTTTAACCATTTGTTTGACGAATATTTCGATTAACATAAGAATATATGTTTTTCAAACGAAGGCTCAATAGCTATAATGCCAACTCATGAAAAAGTTTGTAAGTTTAAGAATTATTATCAGGAGTTTAAACTTCCTTTTGTGATCTACGCAAATTTTGAGTCTTTCAACAAAGTGATTGTAGACGATGAGTCTAAGATAAGTGAAGAAACAAAGCAAAGATTGTTAAAACTTGGAATGAAAAAACAAGAAAATGAAGATGATACACCAAAATCAAAATCAAAGTCAAAATCAGATAAGAAATCTTTTACTACAAACATTCAAGAACATATTCCATGTGGATTTTCATCCACAAAAAATTTGGAAAAATTTCAATATGAAAAATTTCAAAGAATATCATGATCTGTATTTACGAACCGATGTTTTACTTCTTGCAAATGTTTTTGAAAAATTCAGAAGTGTTTGTATGAAATATTATGGACGTGATCCTACTCACTATTACACATCGCCTGGTTTTGACTTGGGATGCATTTTTTAAAAAGAGTGGAGCTGAACCAGAATTACTAACAGATTATGATATGTTTATGATGTTTGAGAGAGGAATAAGAGGCGGAGTATCAATGATTACTGGGAGATATTCGAAGGCGAATAACAAATACATCAAGAATTATAACAAAAATTTAAAAAGTACGTTTATTAAATATTTGGATGCAAAACATCTTTATGGATTAGCTATGTCAAAAAAGATGCCGTATTCAAACTTTGAGTGGGTATCACAAGATATTGTAGATGAGATGAACAATGATATTTGAAAGAGTAGATTTTTGAACAAAATTCCTCCATCAATTTGATTTGGAATATCCAAAAGAGTTACACAATTTTCATGATGATTATCCATTAGCACCAGAGAGAACAAAAATAAACAAAGTTGAAAAGTTAGTTTCTACTTTTTATGACAAAGAGAAATATGTGCTTCATCATGAGTTATTGAAATATTACCAGAAGATGGGTTTGAAGATTAAAAAGGTACAGAGAATGATCACCTTTGATGAAAAAGATGTTATGAAGGATTACATTTCATTTAATATAAACATGAGAATGAATGGGAAGACGAAGTCCGAGAAAAACTTTTACAAACTCATGAACAATTCTCTTTTTGGAAGAACGATGGAAAATATTCGAAATCGAGTGGATATTAGACTTACGACTCATGAATCTCAATTTTCTAAGTTGGTCAAAAAGTCTAATAATCGAGGGAGAACCGTTTTTAGTGAAAATTGCGGTTCACATGGGTAAAACTAAGACTTACCTTACCTTACAATTTAAATTGGGATGGCCATTCTAGATCTTAGTAAATTGATTATGTATGATTTTCACTACGGTTATATAAAGACAAAATACGGTGACAAAGCAAGGCTTCTATTCACCGACACAGATTCTTTGACTTATGAAATTGAAACAGAGGAGTTTTATAAAGATATTACTCCTGATGTGAAAACACATTTCGACAACTAGTCAGATTTCAAAAGATCATCCAACTGGTATTTCATCTGGTTTGAATAAACAAGTACTTGGAATGTTCAAAGACGAAACAAATGGTGTTGAGATTTTTGAGTTTGTTGGTTTAAGGGCAAAGTTGTATGGAATATCTTTGGAATTAGAAGACGATATCAAATGTATAGGAATTAATAAGGAAGTAGTCAAGAAAAGATTGGAATGGATCATATGAGAGAAGTTCTATTTTCGAAAAAAACAGCAAATGAGAGAGATGGGAAGAATACTTTCTTATGGTCATAATCTATTTTCTCAAAGAGTTAATAAAATTGCACTTTCTGCTGATGACGATAAAAGGTGCATATTACCAAATGGGGCAGACACTTTAACTCTCGGTCATTATAAAATTACGAGTGCTGCTGCTTAGAATCTATTATCAAAAGTGATATGAAATCATTCTTTCAATACGAATTTTGGCAGTAATTCTGTATCTTCTGAAATAATTTGTAATTCTTCTCTGACGAATCCTCTTTTTGGTCCATCGTCTAAATAGTACAAAACTGGTTGATCTTTGGAGAATACAGTTTTCTATAACTCAAAAACTTTTGTACTCCATATAGGATCTGTAGCTTTCCTCACACGTCCTCCTTCTTCCTCACCAGGAGAAAGTAAATATCTCACTTTTTCACCAGCATCAAGTCTCTTTTCATTAAATCCTACAGGTCGAGAATAACTTTTGAATGTTTGTTCAGCATTTTTATCTCGATAAGCATTAATTGGTTTTTTACCAGTTAATCGAGTGACGTGGTTGTTGATAGTTTACACGATTATTTGGTAATCTATTTACCCACTTTGTTGATCTGCCTTTAGTTAACATTTCGTCAGCATATTGTTGATTAAATATTTTTTCTCCCAATGTTTTGTTTGCTCTCTCAACAAAAGCCTGTGCTCTATGATTACCGGCTTCTGATCGTTTCATATCAACCTTCTTTTCGTTCATTAAAGTTGTTACAGATCCTATAAATTCTCTTCCTGGATCTACAATCAAAGTTTTCACCCATTTTAATTTTTGTTGAATAAAATTTTTTGAAAGCGTTTGATACTCATCACTTGACTTACTTGTGAGAGATTCTGCGTCAACATATCTTGAAGCAATATCGATAACAACCAAAGCATATTTATGAGTTTTTCTTCCAACTTTATCGTGTGGAAGGAATAAGAGATCAGCTTGATGAATTTTGTTTGGTTCTGAAATAATCCAGTGTGGTCTTGGAACATTATTTGGTGGGGGAAAATAAATTTGGCCACTTTTTAGCTTCTTCAACACTAACTTTTGCTTCTGAAGAAAGTCTTTTAATTGCTGATTGTTCTTTCCAATATCCTTTTGACGAGTAATAAATCTTTTCCATCTTTTTATTTTAAAGATTTGGTACTACGTTTTAAAATAAATATGTCAATTGCAGAATCACTTAATCCAACTAGAAAACCAACAGGGTTACGGTCCTGTTAGGGTACCAACAGGACCGTAGTAAATAATGTATGCGGCTCAACAAGGGTTTGTGGCTTAGTGTACACAGAGAAAAGGAGAGGCAGTAATATTGTTATTTTGTTATTGGTCATATTTGAAATTTTGAAACTTACCTATCTGTCCCAAGCATGATTTGACAAGAGAACATGCGACTTCAACAGCTTGTGGGCCCACATCCACAGGTTTGGCTTCAGATGCTTCTTCTTGATGACCATCAAGCGAGTGTCCTTCAGCAGGGCATTCAGCTTCAGTATCATCATGTGGGTGTTTTTCAGCAAGATGAGCATCAGCAGTACTATCTGCAGCAGTGTCCCAAAAGTTGAACAACAGCTGAATTGGCACTGCCAATCTCAGTATGTGGGACTTTCCCCTTGAGTATAAACCTGTTTAAAACAATTAAGATTTAATGGTGTTTTGGTTGACATATTTTTGGACAGACATTGTATACTGACTGGTAATATTTGGTTCCCAACAAATGTAAACTCTAAGCAATAACATAAAGATAAAAACATTATTACTTTTACTATCATTCCCAAAAACTATGGTTTTCAGGAACCAGTGAGTTTTGAAAAATTACGTCAGTTAACGTACAGTACGCGTACGCTATTTTAAAGTCGTGCTATTCTCGTGTTACCATCAATTCTTGAGAAAAATAATCCAGGACATAAGATTTGTGTAGTTGGATATGATGATTGTCAACGAGAGAAAGGAGGATTTTTTCCATTGAGACCAGTGAAAGAAGAATTTGGTTATTAAGTAATAGATTTATTATTTACGAAGGACATTATTGTGTTATAAATTCATTGTCGAGATTATTGAAGGGTCAATATACAAAAGATCCAAATAAGGTGAATGTTTGTAGGAGTTGTTTTAACCATTTTTTTGACGAATATTTCGATTAACATAAGAATATATGTTTTTCAAACGAAGGCTCAATAGCTATAATGCCAACTCATGAAAAAGTTTGTAAGTTTAAGAATTATTATCAGGAGTTTAAACTTCCTTTTGTGATCTACGCAAATTTTGAGTCTTTCAACAAAGTGATTGTAGACGATGAGTCTAAGATAAGTGAAGAAACAAAGCAAAGATTGTTAAAACTTGGAATGAAAAAACAAGAAAATGAAGATGATACACCAAAATCAAAATCAAAGTCAAAATCAGATAAGAAATCTTTTACTACAAACATTCAAGAACATATTCCATGTGGATTTTCATCCACAAAAAATTTGGAAAATTTTCAATATGAAAAATTTCAAAGAATATCATGATCTCTATTTACGAACCGATGTTTTACTTCTTGCAGATGTTTTTGAAAAATTCAGAAGTGTTTGTATGAAATATTATGGACGTGATCCTACTCACTATTACACATCGCCTGGTTTGACTTGGGATGCATTTTTTAAGAAGAGTGGAGCTGAACCAGAATTACTAACAGATTATGATATGTTTATGATGTTTGAGAGAGGAATAAGAGGCGGAGTATCAATGATTACTGGGAGATATTCGAAGGCGAATAACAAATACATCAAGAATTATAACAAAAATTTAAAAAGTACGTTTATTAAATATTTGGATGCAAAACATCTTTATGGATTAGCTATGTCAAAAAAGATGCCGTATTCAAACTTTGAGTGGGTATCACAAGATATTGTAGATGAGATGAACAATGATATTTGAAAGAGTAGATTTTTGAACAAAATTCCTCCATCAATTTGATTTGGAATATCCAAAAGAGTTACACAATTTTCATAATGATTATCCATTAGCACCAGAGAGAACAAAAATAAACAAAGTTGAAAAGTTAGTTTCTACTTTTTATGACAAAGAGAAATATGTGCTTCATCATGAGTTATTGAAATATTACCAGAAGATGGGTTGGAAGATTAAAAAGGTACAGAGAATGATCACCTTTGATGAAAAAGATGTTATGAAGGATTACATTTCATTTAATATAAACATGAGAATGAATGGGAAGACGAAGTCCGAGAAAAACTTTTACAAACTCATGAACAATTCTCTTTTTGGAAGAACGATGGAAAATATTCGAAATCGAGTGGATATTAGACTTACGACTCATGAATCTCAATTTTCTAAGTTGGTCAAAAAGTCTAATAATCGAGGGAGAACCGTTTTTAGTGAAAATTGCCGTTCACATGGGTAAAACTAAGACTTACCTTACCTTACAATTTAAATTGGGATGGCCATTCTAGATCTTAGTAAATTGATTATGTATGATTTTCACTACGGTTATATAAAGACAAAATACGGTGACAAAGCAAGGCTTCTATTCACCGACACAGATTCTTTGACTTATGAAATTGAAACAGAGGAGTTTTATAAAGATATTACTCCTGATGTGAAAACACATTTCGACAACTAGTCAGATTTCAAAAGATCATCCAACTGGTATTTTATCTGGTTTGAATAAACAAGTACTTGGAATGTTCAAAGACGAAACAAATGGTGTTGAGATTTTTCAGTTTGTTGGTTTAAGGGCAAAGTTGTATGGAATATCTTTGAAATTAGAAAACGATATCAAATGTATAGGAATTAATAAGGAAGTAGTCAAGAAAACGATTGGAATGGATCATATGAGAGAAGTTCTATTTTCGAAAAAAAACAGCAAATGAGAGAGATGGGAAGAATACTTTCTTATGGTCATAATCTATTTTCTCAAAGAGTTAATAAAATTGCACTTTCTGCTGATGACGATAAAAGGTGCATATTACCAAATGGGGCAGACACTTTAACTCTCGGTCATTATAAAATTACGAGTGCTGCTGCTTAGAATCTATTATCAAAAGTGATATGAAATCATTCTTTCAATACGAGTTTTGGCAGTAATTCTGTATCTTCTGAAATAATTTGTAATTCTTCTCTGACGAATCCTCTTTTTGGTCCATCGTCTAAATAGTACAAAACTGGTTGATCTTTGGAGAATACAGTTTTCTATAACTCAAAAACTTTTGTACTCCATATAGGATCTGTAGCTTTCCTCACACGTCCTCCTTCTTCCTCACCAGGAGAAAGTAAATATCTCACTTTTTCACCAGCATCAAGTCTCTTTTCATTAAATCCTACAGGTCGAGAATAACTTTTGAATGTTTGTTCAGCATTTTTATCTCGATAAGCATTAATTGCTTTTTTACCAGTTAATCGAGTGACGTGGTTGTTGATAGTTTACACGATTATTTGGTAATCTATTTACCAACTTTGTTGATCTGCCTTTAGTTAACATTTCGTCAGCATATTGTTGATTAAATATTTTTTCTCCCAATGTTTTGTTTGCTCTCTCAACAAAAGCCTGTGCTCTATGATTACCGGCTTCTGATCGTTTCATATCAACCTTCTTTTCGTTCATTAAAGTTGTTACAGATCCTATAAATTCTCTTCCTGGATCTACAATCAAAGTTTTCACCCATTTTAATTTTTGTTGAATAAATTTTTTTGAAAGCGTTTGATACTCATCACTTGACTTACTTGTGAGAGATTCTGCGTCAACATATCTTGAAGCAATATCGATAACAACCAAAGCATATTTATGAGTTTTTCTTCCAACTTTATCGTGTGGAAGGAATAAGAGATCAGCTTGATGAATTTTGTTTGGTTCTGAAATAATCCAGTGTGGTCTTGGAACATTATTTGGTGGGGGAAAATAAATTTGGCCACTTTTTAGCTTCTTCAACACTAACTTTTGCTTCTGAAGAAAGTCTTTTAATTGCTGATTGTCCTTTCCAATATCCTTTTGACGAGTAATAAATCTTTTCCATCTTTTTATTTTAAAGATTTGGTACTACGTTTTAAAATAAATATGTCAATTGCAGAATCACTTAATCCAACTAGAAAACCAACAGGGTTACGGTCCTGTTAGGGTACCAACAGGACCGTAGTAAATAATGTATGCGGCTCAACAAGGGTTTGTGGCTTAGTGTACACAGAGAAAAGGAGAGGCAGTAATATTGTTATTTTGTTATTGGTCATATTTGAAATTTTGAAACTTACCTATCTGTCCCAAGCATGATTTGACAAGAGAACATGCGACTTCAACAGCTTGTGGGCCCACATCCACAGGTTTGGCTTCAGATGCTTCTTCTTGATGACCATCAAGCGAGTGTCCTTCAGCAGGGCATTCAGCTTCAGTATCATCATGTGGGTGTTTTTCAGCAAGATGAGCATCAGCAGTACTATCTGCAGCAGTGTCCCAAAAGTTGAACAACAGCTGAATTGGCACTGCCAATCTCAGTATGTGGGACTTTCTCCTTGAGTATAAACCTGTTTAAAACAATTAAGATTTAATGGTGTTTTGGTTGACATATTTTTGGACAGACATTGTATACTGACTGGTAATATTTGGTTCCCAACAAATGTAAACTCTAAGCAATAACATAAAAATAAAAACATTATTACTTTTACTATCATTCCCAAAAACTATGGTTTTCAGGAACCAGTGAGTTTTGAAAAATTACGTCAGTTAACGTACAGTACGCGTACGCTATTTTAAAGTCGTGCTATTCTCGTGTTACCATCAATTCTTGAGAAAAATAATCCAGGACATAAGATTTGTGTAGTTGGATATGATGATTGTCAACGAGAGAAAGGAGGATTTTTTCCATTGAGACCAGTGAAAGAAGAATTTGGTTATTAAGTAATAGATTTATTATTTACGAAGGACATTATTGTGTTATAAATTCATTGTCGAGATTATTGAAGGGTCAATATACAAAAGATCCAAATAAGGTGAATGTTTGTAGGAGTTGTTTTAACCATTTTTTTGACGAATATTTCGATTAACATAAGAATATATGTTTTTCAAACGAAGGATCAATAGCTATAATGCCAACTCATGAAAAAGTTTGTAAGTTTAAGAATTATTATCAGGAGTTTAAACTTCCTTTTGTGATCTACGCAAATTTTGAGTCTTTCAACAAAGTGATTGTAGACGATGAGTCTAAGATAAGTGAAGAAACAAAGCAAAGATTGTTAAAACTTGGAATGAAAAAACAAGAAAATGAAGATGATACACCAAAATCAAAATCAAAGTCAAAATCAGATAAGAAATCTTTTACTACAAACATTCAAGAACATATTCCATGTGGATTTTCATCCACAAAAAATTTGGAAAATTTTCAATATGAAAAATTTCAAAGAATATCATGATCTTTATTTACGAACGGATGTTTTACTTCTTGCAGATGTTTTTGAAAAATTCAGAAGTGTTTGTATGAAATATTATGGACGTGATCCTACTCACTATTACACATCGCCTGGTTTGACTTGGGATGCATTTTTTAAGAAGAGTGGAGCTGAACCAGAATTACTAACAGATTATGATATGTTTATGATGTTTGAGAGAGGAATAAGAGGCGGAGTATCAATGATTACTGGGAGATATTCGAAGGCGAATAACAAATACATCAAGAATTATAACAAAAATTTAAAAAGTACGTTTATTAAATATTTGGATGCAAAACATCTTTATGGATTAGCTATGTCAAAAAAGATGCCGTATTCAAACTTTGAGTGGGTATCACAAGATATTGTAGATGAGATGAACAATGATATTTGAAAGAGTAGATTTTTGAACAAAATTCCTCCATCAATTTGATTTGGAATATCCAAAAGAGTTACACAATTTTCATAATGATTATCCATTAGCACCAGAGAGAACAAAAATAAACAAAGTTGAAAAGTTAGTTTCTACTTTTTATGACAAAGAGAAATATGTGCTTCATCATGAGTTATTGAAATATTACCAGAAGATGGGTTTGAAGATTAAAAAGGTACAGAGAATGATCACCTTTGATGAAAAAGATGTTATGAAGGATTACATTTCATTTAATATAAAGATGAGAATGAATGGGAAGACGAAGTTCGAGAAAAGACTTTTACAAACTCATGAACAATTCTCTTTTTGGAAGGACGATGGAAAATATTCGAAATCGAGTGGATATTAGACTTACCACTCATGAATCTCAATTTTCTAAGTTGGTCAAAAAGTCTAATAATCGAGGGAGAACCGTTTTTAGTGAAAATTGCGGTTCACATGGGTAAAACTAAGACTTACCTTACCTTACAATTTAAATTGGGATGGCCATTCTAGATCTTAGTAAATTGATTATGTATGATTTTCACTACGGTTATATAAAGACAAAATACGGTGACAAAGCAAGGCTTCTATTCACCGACACAGATTCTTTGACTTATGAAATTGAACAGAGGAGTTTTATAAAGATATTACTCCTGATGTGAAAACACATTTCGACAACTAGTCAGATTTCAAAAGATCATCCAACTGGTATTCCATCTGGTTTGAATAAACAAGTAGTTGGAATGTTCAAAAACGAAACAAATGGTGTTCAGATTTTTGAGTTTGTTGGTTTAAGGGCAAAGTTGTATGGAATATCTTTGGAATTAGAAGACGATATCAAATGTATAAAAATTAATAAGGAAGTAGTCAAGAAAACGATTGGAATGGATCATATGAGAGAAGTTCTATTTTCGAAAAAAAACAGCAAATGAGAGAGATGGGAAGAATACTTTCTTATGGTCATAATCTATTTTCTCAAAGAGTTAATAAAATTGCACTTTCTGCTGATGACGATAATTGATGCATATTACCAAATGGGGCAGACACTTTAACTCTCGGTCATTATAAAATTACGAGTGCTGCTGCTTAGAATCTATTATCAAAAGTGATATAAATCATTCTTTCAATACGAATTTTGGCGGTAATTCTGAATCTTCTGAAATAATTTTTAATTCTTCTCTGACGAATCCTCTTTTTGGTCCATCGTCTAAATAGTACAAAACTGGTTGATCTTTGGAGAATACAGTTTTCTTTAACTCAAAAACTTTTGTACTCCATATAGGATCTGTAGCTCTCCTCACACGTCCTCCTTCTTCCTCGCCAGGAGAAAGTAAATATCTCACTTTTTCACCAGCATCAAGTCTCTTTTCATTAAATCCTACAGGTCGAGAATAACTTTTGAATTTTTGTTCAGCATTTTTATCTCGATAAGCATTAATTGCTTTTTTACCAGTTAATCGAGTGACGTGGTTGTTGATAGTTTACACAATTATTTGGTAATCTATTTACCCACTTTGTTGATCTGCCTTTAGTTAACATTTCGTCAGCATATTGTTGATTAAATATTTTTTCTCCCAATGTTTTGTTTGCTCTCTCAACAAAAGCCTGCGCTCTATGATTACCGGCTTCTGATCGTTTCATATCAACCTTCTTTTCGTTCATTAAAGTTGTTACAGATCCTATACATTCTCTTCCTGGATCTACAATCAAAGTTTTCACCCATTTTAATTTTTGTTAAATAAATTTTTTTGAAAGCGTTTGATACTTCATCACTTGACTTACTTGTGAGAGATTCTGCGTCAACATATCTTGAAGCAATATCGATAACAACCAAAGCATATTTATGAGTTTTTCTTCCAACTTCATCGTGTGGAAGGAATAAGAGATCAGCTTGATGAATTTTGTTTGGCTCTGAAATAATCCAGTGTGGTCTTGGAACATTATTTGGTGGGGGAAAATAAATTTGGCCACTTTTTAGCTTCTTCAACACTAACTTTTGCTTCTGAAGAAAGTCTTTTAATTGCTGATTGTCCTTTCCAATATCCTTTTGACGAGTAATAAATCTTTTCCATCTTTTTAATTTAAAGATTTGGTACTACGTTTTAAAATAAATATGTCAATTGCAGAAATACTTAATCCAACTAGAAAACCAACAGGGTTATGGTCGTGTTAGGACCAACAGGACCGTAGTAAATAATGTATGCGGCTCAACAAGTGTTTGTGGCATAATACTGGGAAAGAGAAATGCAGTGGCTCAGTGTACACAGAGAAAAGGAGAGGCAGTAATATTGTTATTTTTTTATTGGTCATATTTGAAATTTTGAAACTTACCTAACTGTTCCAAGCATGATTTGACAAGAGAACATGCGACTTCAACAGCTTGTGGGCCCACATCCACAGGTTTGGCTTCAGATGCTTCTTCTTGATGACCATCAAGCGAGTGTCCTTCAGCAGGCCATTCAGCTTCAGTATCATCATGTGGGTGTTTTTCAGCAAGATGAGCATCAGCAGTACTATCTGCAGCAGTGTCCCAAAAGTTGAACAACAGCTGAATTGGCACTGCCAATCTCAGTAAGTGGGACTTTCCCCTTGAGTATAAACCTGTTGAAAACAATTAAGATTTAATGGTGTTTTGGTTGACATATTTTTGGACAGACATTGTATACTGACTGGTAATATTTGGTTCCAACAAACGTAAACTCTAAGCAATAACATAAAGATAAAAACATTATTACTTTTACTATTATCCCCAAAAAGTATGGTTTTCATGAACCAGTGAGTTTTGAAAAATTATGTCAGTTAACGTACAGTACGCGTATGCTATTTCAAAGTCGTGCCATTCTCGTGTTACCATCAATTCTTGAGAAAAATAATCCAGGACACAAGATTTGTGTAGTTGGATATGATGATTGTCAACGAGAGAAAGGAGGATTTTTTCCATTGAGACCAGTGAAAGAAGAATTTGGTTATTAAGTAATAGATTTATTACTTTACGAAGGACATTTTTGTGTTATAAATTCATTGTCGAGATTATTGAAGGGTCAATATACAAAACATCCAAATAAGGTGAATGTTTGTAGGAGTTGTTTTAACCATTTTTTTGACGAATATTTCGATTAACATAAGAATATATGTTTTTCAAACGAAGGCTCAATAGCTATAATGCCAACTCATGAAAAAGTTTGTAAGTTTAAGAATTATTATAAGGAGTTTAAACTTCCTTTTGTGATCTACGCAAATTTTGAGTCTTTCAACAAAGTGATTGTAGACGATGAGTCTAAGATAAGTGAAGAAACAAAGCAAAGATTGTTAAAACTTGGAATGAAAAAACAAGAAAATGAAAATGATACACCAAAATCAAAATCAAAGTCAAAATCAGATAAGAAATCTTTTACTACAAACATTCAAGAACATATTCCATGTGGATTTTCATGGACAATTGTTTGTTTTGATGAAAATCTCATGAAACCAAAACAAGTAGTTTACACAAAAGTAAGTGAATCAACAAATGTTGTAGAAAAGTTTAATTCTATGATTGATCATGAGATGAAAGAGATTTATGAAAAATAATTGAAAAGTCCAAAGAAGATGACTTTTAGTAAGAAAGAAAAAGGATTATACCATTCTCAAGATGTTTTTTACATTTGTAAAGGTTCAGAGGGAGAGTTTAATTCTAACAAGATGAACTTACGAAAAGTCAGAGATCATTGTCATTTGACAGGAAAGTTTGGAGGAGCAGCACATTCTAAATGTAATTTGAAAAGTCAGAACACAAAGAACGATTCCCATCATTTTTCATAATCTTCAAAATTATGATGCACATTTGTTTATAAAAGAATTAGCAAAAGATCGAGAGAGTCATTTGTATTCCACTGAAGAGAAATATATTTCTTTCACTAAATACGTAAAAGTTGATGAGACACTTGAAAAAGAATAAGAATGGAAAAACAATAATTAATGAAGATGGTTCAGAGAAAATGACATCAATAAATATGCAAGCAATATTTATTAATATTTATAAGTTTTTGTTAAGTAGTCTTGATAGAATGGTTCAGACACTTGAAGATAAAGATTTAAAATAACGTCTCAATTTTTCAAAGGATATGAGTTGAATCTTTTAAAAAGGAAAGGTGTGTTTCCTTATGATTATTTTAAGTCTTTTGAAAGATTCAAAGAAAAAGAGTTACCTCCAATTGAGATGTTTTATTCGATTTTGGGTGAAAAGGATATCTCAAATAGTGATTATGAACATGCACAATAAATTTGGAAAATTTTCAATATGAAAAATTTTATCATATTATCTCCACTATTACTATCACTATTGGGGACTATTATCCCCAAAAAGTATGGTTTTCATGAACCAGTGAGTTTTGAAAAATTACGTCAGTTAACGTACAGTACGCGTACGCTATTTTAAAGTCGTGCTATTCTCGTGTTAGCATCAGTTCTTGAGAAAAATAATCCAGGACATAAGATTTGTGTAGTTGGATATGATGATTGTCAACGAGAGAAAGGAGGATTTTTTCCATTGAGACCAGTGAAAGAAGAATTTGGTTATTAAGTAATAGATTTATTATTTACGAAGGACATTATTGTGTTATAAATTCATTGTCGAGATTATTGAAGGGTCAATATACAAAACATTCAAATAAGGTGAATATTTGTAGGAATTGTTTTAACCAGTTTTTTGACGAATATTTCGAATAACATAAGAATATATGTTTTTCAAACGAAGGCTCAATAGCTATAATGCCAACTCATGAAAAAGTTTGTAAGTTTAAGAATTATTATCAGGAGTTTAAACTTCCTTTTGTGATCTACGCAAATTTTGAGTCTTTCAACAAAGTGATTGTAGACGATGAGTCTAAGATAAGTGAAGAAACAAAGCAAAGATTGTTAAAACTTGGAATGAAAAAACAAGAAAATGAAGATGATACACCAAAATCAAAATCAAAGTCAAAATCAGATAAGAAATCTTTTACTACAAACATTCAAGAACATATTCCATGTGGATTTTCATCCACAAAAAATTTGGAAAATTTTCAATATGAAAAATTTCAAAGAATATCATGATCTTTATTTACGAACGGATGTTTTACTTCTTGCAGATGTTTTTGAAAAATTCAGAAGTGTTTGTATGAAATATTATGGACGTGATCCTACTCACTATTACATATCGCCTGGTTTGACTTGGGATGCATTTTTTAAGAAGAGTGGAGCTGAACCAGAATTACTAACAGATTATGATATGTTTATGATGTTTGAGAGAGGAATAAGAGGCGGAGTATCAATGATTACTGGGAGATATTCGAAGGCGAATAACAAATACATCAAGAATTATAACAAAAATTTAAAAAGTACGTTTATTAAATATTTGGATGCAAAACATCTTTATGGATTAGCTATGTCAAAAAAGATGCCGTATTCAAACTTTGAGTGGGTATCACAAGATATTGTAGATGAGATGAACAATGATTTTCGAAAGAGTAGATTTTTGAACAAAATTCCTCCATCAATTTGATTTGGAATATCCAAAAGAGTTACACAATTTTCATAATGATTATCCATTAGCACCAGAGAGAACAAAAATAAACAAAGTTGAAAAGTTAGTTTCTACTTTTTATGACAAAGAAAAATACGTGCTTCATCATGAGTTATTGAAATATTACCAGAAGATGGGTTTGAAGATTAAAAAGGTACAGAGAATGATCACCTTTGATGAAAAAGATGTTATGAAGGATTACATTTCATTTAATATAAACATGAGAATGAATGGGAAGATGAAGTTCGAGAAAAACTTTTACAAACTCATGAACAATTCTCTTTTTGGAAGGACGATGGAAAATATTCGAAATCGAGTGGATATTAGACCTCCGACTCATGAATTTCAATTTTCTAATTTGGTCAAAAAGTCTAATAACCGAGGGATAACCGTTTTTAGTGAAAATTGCGGTTCACATGGGTAAAACTAAGAGTTACCTTACCTTACAATTTAAATTGGGATGGCCATTCTAGATCTTAGTAAATTGATTATGTATGATTTTCACTACGGTTATATAAAGACAAAATACGGTGACAAAGCAAGGCTTCTATTCACCGACACAGATTCTTTGACTTATGAAATTGAAACAGAGGAGTTTTATAAAGATATTACTCCTGATGTGAAAACACATTTCGACAACTAGTCAGATTTCAAAAGATCATCCAACTGGTATTCCATCTGGTTTGAATAAACAAGTACTTGGAATGTTCAAAGACGAAACAAATGGTGTTCAGATTTTTGAGTTTGTTGGTTTAAGGGCAAAGTTGTATGGAAAATCTTTGGAATTAGAAGACGATATCAAATGTATAGGAATTAATAAGGAAGTAGTCAAGAAAACGATTGGAATGGATCATATGAGAGAAGTTCTATTTTCGAAAAAAACAGCAAATGAGACAGTGGGAAGAATACTTTCTTATGGTCATAATCTATTTTCTCAAAGAGTTAATAAAATTGCACTTTCTGCTGATGACGATAAAAGGTGCAAATTACCAAATGGGGCAGACACTTTAACTCTCGGTCATTATAAAATTACGAGTGCTGCTGCTTAGAATCTATTATCAAAAGTGATATGAAATCATTGTTTCAATACGAATTTTGGCGGTAATTCTGTATCTTCTGAAATAATTTGTAATTCTTCTCTGACAAATCCTCTTTTTGGTCCATCGTCTAAATAGTACAAAACTGGTTGATCTTTGGAGAATACAGTTTTCTTTAACTCAAAAACTTTTGTACTCCATATAGGATCTGTAGCTCTCCTCACACGTCCTCCTTCTTCCTCACCAGGAGAAAGTAAATATCTCACTTTTTCACCAGCATCAAGTCTCTTTTCATTAAATCCTACAGGTCGAGAATAACTTTTGAATGTTTGTTCAGCATTTTTATCTCGATAAGCATTAATTGCTTTTTTACCAGTTAATCGAGTGACGTGGTTGTTGATAGTTTACACAATTATTTGGTAATCTATTTACCCACTTTGTTGATCTGCCTTTAGTTAACATTTCGTCAGCATATTGTTGATTAAATATTTTTTCTCCCAATGTTTTGTTTGCTCTCTCAACAAAAGCCTGTGCTCTATGATTACCGGCTTCTGATTGTTTCATATCAACCTTCTTTTCGTTCATTAAAGTTGTTACAGATCCTATAAATTCTCTTCCTGGATCTACAATCAAAGTTTTCACCCATTTTAATTTTTGTTGAATAAATTTTTTTGAAAGCGTTTGATACTCATCACTTGACTTACTTGTGAGAGATTCTGCGTCAACATATCTTGAAGCAATATCGATAACAACCAAAGCATATTTATGAGTTTTTCTTCCAACTTTATCGTGTGGAAGGAATAAGAGATCAGCTTGATGAATTTTGTTTGGTTCTGAAATAATCCAGTGTGGTCTTGGAACATTATTTGGTGGGGGAAAATAAATTTGGCCACTTTTTAGCTTCTTCAACACTAACTTTTGCTTCTGAAGAAAGTCTTTTAATTGCTGATTGTCCTTTCCAATATCCTTTTGACGAGTAATAAATCTTTTCCATCTTTTTATTTTAAAGATTTGGTACTACGTTTTAAAATAAATATGTCAATTGCAGAATCACTTAATCCAACTAGAAAACCAACAGGGTTACGGTCCTGTTAGGGTACCAACAGGACCGTAGTAAATAATGTATGCGGCTCAACAAGGGTTTGTGGCTTAGTGTACACAGAGAAAAGGAGAGGCAGTAATATTGTTATTTTGTTATTGGTCATATTTGAAATTTTGAAACTTACCTATCTGTCCCAAGCATGATTTGACAAGAGAACATGCGACTTCAACAGCTTGTGGGCCCACATCCACAGGTTTGGCTTCAGATGCTTCTTCTTGATGACCATCAAGCGAGTGTCCTTCAGCAGGGCATTCAGCTTCAGTATCATCATGTGGGTGTTTTTCAGCAAGATGAGCATCAGCAGTACTATCTGCAGCAGTGTCCCAAAAGTTGAACAACAGCTGAATTGGCACTGCCAATCTCAGTATGTGGGACTTTCCCCTTGAGTATAAACCTGTTTAAAACAATTAAGATTTAATGGTGTTTTGGTTGACATATTTTTGGACAGACATTGTATACTGACTGGTAATATTTGGTTCCCAACAAATGTAAACTCTAAGCAATAACATAAAGATAAAAACATTATTACTTTTACTATCATTCCCAAAAACTATGGTTTTCAGGAACCAGTGAGTTTTGAAAAATTACGTCAGTTAACGTACAGTACGCGTACGCTATTTTAAAGTCGTGCTATTCTCGTGTTACCATCAATTCTTGAGAAAAATAATCCAGGACATAAGATTTGTGTAGTTGGATATGATGATTGTCAACGAGAGAAAGGAGGATTTTTTCCATTGAGACCAGTGAAAGAAGAATTTGGTTATTAAGTAATAGATTTATTATTTACGAAGGACATTATTGTGTTATAAATTCATTGTCGAGATTATTGAAGGGTCAATATACAAAAGATCCAAATAAGGAGAATGTTTGTAGGAGTTGTTTTAACCATTTTTTTGACGAATATTTCGATTAACATAAGAATATATGTTTTTCAAACGAAGGCTCAATAGCTATAATGCCAACTCATGAAAAAGTTTGTAAGTTTAAGAATTATTATCAGGAGTTTAAACTTCCTTTTGTGATCTACGCAAATTTTGAGTCTTTCAACAAAGTGATTGTAGACGATGAGTCTAAGATAAGTGAAGAAACAAAGCAAAGATTGTTAAAACTTGGAATGAAAAAACAAGAAAATGAAGATGATACACCAAAATCAAAATCAAAGTCAAAATCAGATAAGAAATCTTTTACTACAAACATTCAAGAACATATTCCATGTGGATTTTCATCCACAAAAAATTTGGAAAATTTTCAATATGAAAAATTTCAAAGAATATCATGATCTCTATTTACGAACCGATGTTTTACTTCTTGCAGATGTTTTTGAAAAATTCAGAAGTGTTTGTATGAAATATTATGGACGTGATCCTACTCACTATTACACATCGCCTGGTTTGACTTGGGATGCATTTTTTAAGAAGAGTGGAGCTGAACCAGAATTACTAACAGATTATGATATGTTTATGATGTTTGAGAGAGGAATAAGAGGCGGAGTATCAATGATTACTGGGAGATATTCGAAGGCGAATAACAAATACATCAAGAATTATAACAAAAATTTAAAAAGTACGTTTATTAAATATTTGGATGCAAAACATCTTTATGGATTAGCTATGTCAAAAAAGATGCCGTATTCAAACTTTGAGTGGGTATCACAAGATATTGTAGATGAGATGAACAATGATATTTGAAAGAGTAGATTTTTGAACAAAATTCCTCCATCAATTTGATTTGGAATATCCAAAAGAGTTACACAATTTTCATAATGATTATCCATTAGCACCAGAGAGAACAAAAATAAACAAAGTTGAAAAGTTAGTTTCTACTTTTTATGACAAAGAAAAATACGTGCTTCATCATGAGTTATTGAAATATTACCAGAAGATGGGTTTGAAGATTAAAAAGGTACAGAGAATGATCACCTTTGATGAAAAAGATGTTATGAAGGATTACATTTCATTTAATATAAAGATGAGAATGAATGGGAAGACGAAGTCCGAGAAAAACTTTTACAAACTCATGAACAATTCTCTTTTTGGAAGAACGATGGAAAATATTCGAAATCGAGTGGATATTAGACTTACGACTCATGAATCTCAATTTTCTAAGTTGGTCAAAAAGTCTAATAATCGAGGGAGAACCGTTTTTAGTGAAAATTGCCGTTCACATGGGTAAAACTAAGACTTACCTTACCTTACAATTTAAATTGGGATGGCCATTCTAGATCTTAGTAAATTGATTATGTATGATTTTCACTACGGTTATATAAAGACAAAATACGGTGACAAAGCAAGGCTTCTATTCACCGACACAGATTCTTTGACTTATGAAATTGAAACAGAGGAGTTTTATAAAGATATTACTCCTGATGTGAAAACACATTTCGACAACTAGTCAGATTTCAAAAGATCATCCAACTGGTATTCCATCTGGTTTGAATAAACAAGTACTTGGAATGTTCAAAGACGAAACAAATGGTGTTCAGATTTTTGAGTTTGTTGGTTTAAGGGCAAAGTTGTATGGAATATCTTTGGAATTAGAAAACGATATCAAATGTATAGGAATTAATAAGGAAGTAGTCAAGAAAACGATTGGAATGGATCATATGAGAGAAGTTCTATTTTCGAAAAAAACAGCAAATGAGAGAGATGGGAAGAATACTTTCTTATGGTCATAATCTATTTTCTCAAAGAGTTAATAAAATTGCACTTTCTGCTGATGACGATAAAAGGTGCATATTACCAAATGGGGCAGACACTTTAACTCTCGGTCATTATAAAATTACGAGTGCTGCTGCTTAGAATCTATTATCAAAAGTGATATGAAATCATTCTTTCAATACGAATTTTGGCGGTAATTCTGTATCTTCTGAAATAATTTGTAATTCTTCTCTGACGAATCCTCTTTTTGGTCCATCGTCTAAATAGTACAAAACTGGTTGATCTTTGGAGAATACAGTTTTCTATAACTCAAAAACTTTTGTACTCCATATAGGATCTGTAGCTCTCCTCACACGTCCTCCTTCTTCCTCACCAGGAGAAAGTAAATATCTCACTTTTTCACCAGCATCAAGTCTCTTTTCATTAAATCCTACAGGTCGAGAATAACTTTTGAATGTTTGTTCAGCATTTTTATCTCGATAAGCATTAATTGCTTTTTTACCAGTTAATCGAGTGACGTGGTTGTTGATAGTTTACACGATTATTTGGTAATCTATTTACCCACTTTGTTGATCTGCCTTTAGTTAACATTTCGTCAGCATATTGTTGATTAAATATTTTTTCTCCCAATGTTTTGTTTGCTCTCTCAACAAAAGCCTGTGCTCTATGATTACCGGCTTCTGATCGTTTCATATCAACCTTCTTTTCGTTCATTAAAGTTGTTACAGATCCTATAAATTCTCTTCCTGGATCTACAATCAAAGTTTTCACCCATTTTAATTTTTGTTGAATAAATTTTTTTGAAAGCGTTTGATACTCATCACTTGACTTACTTGTGAGAGATTCTGCGTCAACATATCTTGAAGCAATATCGATAACAACCAAAGCATATTTATGAGTTTTTCTTCCAACTTTATCGTGTGGAAGGAATAAGAGATCAGCTTGATGAATTTTGTTTGGTTCTGAAATAATCCAGTGTGGTCTTGGAACATTATTTGGTGGGGGAAAATAAATTTGGCCACTTTTTAGCTTCTTCAACACTAACTTTTGCTTCTGAAGAAAGTCTTTTAATTGCTGATTGTCCTTTCCAATATCCTTTTGACGAGTAATAAATCTTTTCCATCTTTTTATTTTAAAGATTTGGTACTACGTTTTAAAATAAATATGTCAATTGCAGAATCACTTAATCCAACTAGAAAACCAACAGGGTTACGGTCCTGTTAGGGTACCAACAGGACCGTAGTAAATAATGTATGCGGCTCAACAAGGGTTTGTGGCTTAGTGTACACAGAGAAAAGGAGAGGCAGTAATATCGTTATTTTGTTATTGGTCATATTTGAAATTTTGAAACTTACCTATCTGTCCCAAGCATGATTTGACAAGAGAACATGCGACTTCAACAGCTTGTGGGCCCACATCCACAGGTTTGGCTTCAGATGCTTCTTCTTGATGACCATCAAGCGAGTGTCCTTCAGCAGGGCATTCAGCTTCAGTATCATCATGTGGGTGTTTTTCAGCAAGATGAGCATCAGCAGTACTATCTGCAGCAGTGTCCCAAAAGTTGAACAACAGCTGAATTGGCACTGCCAATCTCAGTATGTGGGACTTTCTCCTTGAGTATAAACCTGTTTAAAACAATTAAGATTTAATGGTGTTATGGTTGACATATTTTTGGACAGACATTGTATACTGACTGGTAATATTTGGTTCCCAACAAATGTAAACTCTAAGCAATAACATAAAAATAAAAACATTATTACTTTTACTATCATTTCCAAAAACTATGGTTTTCAGGAACCAGTGAGTTTTGAAAAATTACGTCAGTTAACGTACAGTACGCGTACGCTATTTTAAAGTCGTGCTATTCTCGTGTTACCATCAATTCTTGAGAAAAATAATCCAGGACATAAGATTTGTGTAGTTGGATATGATGATTGTCAACGAAAGAAAGGAGGATTTTTTCCATTGAGACCAGTGAAAGAAGAATTTGGTTATTAAGTAATAGATTTATTATTTACGAAGGACATTATTGTGTTATAAAATCATTGTCGAGATTATTGAAGGGTCAATATACAAAACATCCAAATAAGGTGAATGTTTGTAGGAGTTGTTTTAACCATTTTTTTGACGAATATTTCGATTAACATAAGAATATATGTTTTTCAAACGAAGGCTCAATAGCTATAATGCCAACTCATGAAAAAGTTTGTAAGTTTAAGAATTATTATCAGGAGTTTAAACTTCCTTTTGTGATCTACGCAAATTTTGAGTCTTTCAACAAAGTGATTGTAGACGATGAGTCTAAGATAAGTGAAGAAACAAAGCAAAGATTGTTAAAACTTGGAATGAAAAAACAAGAAAATGAAGATGATACACCAAAATCAAAATCAAAGTCAAAATCAGATAAGAAATCTTTTACTACAAACATTCAAGAACATATTCCATGTGGATTTTCATCCACAAAAAATTTGGAAAATTTTCAATATGAAAAATTTCAAAGAATATCATGATCTTTATTTACGAACCGATGTTTTACTTCTTGCAGATGTTTTTGAAAAATTCAGAAGTGTTTGTATGAAATATTATGGACGTGATCCTACTCACTATTACACATCGCCTGGTTTGACTTGGGATGCATTTTTTTAAGAAGAGTGGAGCTGAACCAGAATTACTAACAGATTATGATATGTTTATGATGTTTGAGAGAGGAATAAGAGGCGGAGTATCAATGATTACTGGGAGATATTCGAAGGCGAATAACAAATACATCAAGAATTATAACAAAAATTTAAAAAGTACGTTTATTAAATATTTGGATGCAAAACATCTTTATGGATTAGCTATGTCAAAAAAGATGCCGTATTCAAACTTTGAGTGGGTATCACAAGATATTGTAGATGAGATGAACAATGATATTTGAAAGAGTAGATTTTTGAACAAAATTCCTCCATCAATTTGATTTGGAATATCCAAAAGAGTTACACAATTTTCATAATGATTATCCATTAGCACCAGAGAGAACAAAAATAAACAAAGTTGAAAAGTTAGTTTCTACTTTTTATGACAAAGAGAAATACGTGCTTCATCATGAGTTATTGAAATATTACCAGAAGATGGGTTTGAAGATTAAAAAGGTACAGAGAATGATCACCTTTGATGAAAAAGATGTTATGAAGGATTACATTTCATTTAATATAAAGATGAGAATGAATGGGAAGACGAAGTTCGAGAAAAAACTTTTACAAACTCATGAACAATTCTCTTTTTGGAAGAACGATGGAAAATATTCGAAATCGAGTGGATATTAGACTTACCACTCATGAATCTCAATTTTCTAAGTTGGTCAAAAAGTCTAATAATCGAGGGAGAACCGTTTTTAGTGAAAATTGCCGTTCACATGGGTAAAACTAAGACTTACCTTTCCTTACAATTTAAATTGGGATGGCCATTCTAGCTCTTAGTAAATTGATTATGTATGATTTTCACTAAGGTTATATAAAGACAAAATACGGTGACAAAGCAAGGCTTCTATTCACCGACACAGATTCTTTGACTTATGAAATTGAACAGAGGAGTTTTATAAAGATATTACTCCTGATGTGAAAACACATTTCGACAACTAGTGAGATTTTAAAAGATCATCCAACTGGTATTCCATCTGGTTTGATTAAACAAGTACTTGGAATGTTCAAAGACGAAACAAATGGTGTTGAGATTTTTGAGTTTTTTGGTTTAAGGGCAAAGTTGTATGAAATATCTTTGGAATTAGAAGACGATATCAAATGTATAGGAATTAATAAGGAAGTAGTCAAGAAAACGATTGGAATGGATCATATGAGAGAAGTTCTATTTTCGAAAAAAACAGCAAATGAGAGAGATGGGAAGAATACTTTCTTATGGTCATAATCTATTTTCTCAAAGAGTTAATAAAATTGCACTTTCTGCTGATGACCATAAAAGGTGCATATTACCAAATGGGGCAGACACTTTAACTCTCGGTCATTATAAAATTACGAATGCTGCTGCTTAGAATCTATTATCAAAAGTGATATGAAATCATTGTTTCAATACGAATTTTGGCGGTAATTCTGTATCTTCTGAAATAATTTGTAATTCTTCTCTGACGAATCCTCTTTTTGGTCCATCGTCTAAATAGTACAAAACTGGTTGATCTTTGGAGAATACAGTTTTCTATAACTCAAAAACTTTTGTACTCCATATAGGATCTGTAGCTCTCCTCACACGTCCTCCTTCTTCCTCACCAGGAGAAAGTAAATATCTCACTTTTTCACCAGCATCAAGTCTCTTTTCATTAAATCCTACAGGTCGAGAATAACTTTTGAATGTTTGTTCAGCATTTTTATCTCGATAAGCATTAATTGCTTTTTTACCAGTTAATCGAGTGACGTGGTTGTTGATAGTTTACACAATTATTTGGTAATCTATTTACCCACTTTGTTGATCTGCCTTTAGTTAACATTTCGTCAGCATATTGTTGATTAAATATTTTTTCTCCCAATGTTTTGTTTGCTCTCTCAACAAAAGCCTGTGCTCTATGATTACCGGCTTCTGATCGTTTCATATCAACCTTCTTTTCGTTCATTAAAGTTGTTACAGATCCTATAAATTCTCTTCCTGGATCTACAATCAAAGTTTTCACCCATTTTAATTTTTGTTGAATAAATTTTTTTGAAAGCGTTTGATACTCATCACTTGACTTACTTGTGAGAGATTCTGCGTCAACATATCTTGAAGCAATATCGATAACAACCAAAGCATATTTATGAGTTTTTCTTCCAACTTTATCGTGTGGAAGGAATAAGAGATCAGCTTGATGAATTTTGTTTGGTTCTGAAATAATCCAGTGTGGTCTTGGAACATTATTTGGTGGGGGAAAATAAATTTGGCCACTTTTTAGCTTCTTCAACACTAACTTTTGCTTCTGAAGAAAGTCTTTTAATTGCTGATTGTCCTTTCCAATATCCTTTTGACGAGTAATAAATCTTTTCCATCTTTTTATTTTAAAGATTTGGTACTACGTTTTAAAATAAATATGTCAATTGCAGAATCACTTAATCCAACTAGAAAACCAACAGGGTTACGGTCCTGTTAGGGTACCAACAGGACCGTAGTAAATAATGTATGCGGCTCAACAAGGGTTTGTGGCTTAGTGTACACAGAGAAAAGGAGAGGCAGTAATATTGTTATTTTGTTATTGGTCATATTTGAAATTTTGAAACTTACCTAACTGTTCCAAGCATGATTTGACAAGAGAACATGCGACTTCAACAGCTTGTGGGCCCACATCCACAGGTTTGGCTTCAGATGCTTCTTCTTGATGACCATCAAGCGAGTGTCCTTCAGCAGGGCATTCAGCTTCAGTATCATCATGTGGGTGTTTTTCAGCAAGATGAGCATCAGCAGTACTATCTGCAGCAATGTCCCAAAAGTTGAACAACAGCTGAATTGGCACTGCCAATCTCAGTATGTGGGACTTTCCCCTTGAGTATAAACCTGTTTAAAACAATTAAGATTTAATGGTGTTTTGGTTGACATATTTTTGGACAGACATTGTATACTGACTGGTAATATTTGGTTCCCAACAAATGTAAACTCTAAGCAATAACATAAAGATAAAAACATTATTACTTTTACTATCATTCCCAAAAACTATGGTTTTCAGGAACCAGTGAGTTTTGAAAAATTACGTCAGTTAACGTACAGTACGCGTACGCTATTTTAAAGTCGTGCTATTCTCGTGTTACCATCAATTCTTGAGAAAAATAATCCAGGACATAAGATTTGTGTAGTTGGATATGATGATTGTCAACGAGAGAAAGGAGGATTTTTTCCATTGAGACCAGTGAAAGAAGAATTTGGTTATTAAGTAATAGATTTTTTACTTTACGAAGGACAATATTGTGTTATAAATTCATTGTCGAGATTATTGAAGGGTCAATATACAAAACATCCAAATAAGGTGAATGTTTGTAGGAGTTGTTTTAACCATTTTTTTGACAAATATTTCGAATAACATAAGAGTATATGTTTTTCAAACGAAGGCTCAATAGCTATAATGCCAACCCATGAAAAAGTTTGTAAGTTTAAGAATTATTATAAGGAGTTTAAACTTCCTTTTGTGATCTACGCAAATTTTGAGTCTTTCAACAAAGTGATTGTAGACGATGAGTCTAAGATAAGTGAAGAAACAAAGCAAAGATTGTTAAAACTTGGAATGAAAAAAACAAGAAAATGAAGATGATACACCAAAATCAAAATCAAAGTCAAAATCAGATAATAAATCTTTTACTACAAACATTCAAGAACATATTCCATGTGGATTTTCATGGACAATATTTTGTTTTGATGAAAATCTTATGAAACCAAAACAAGTAGTTTACACAAAAGAAAGTGAATCAACAAATGTTGTAGAAAAGTTTAATTCTATGATTGATCATGAGATGAAAGAGATTTATGAAAAATATTTGAAAAATCCAAAGAAGATGACTTTTAGTAAGAAAGAAAAAGGATTATACCATTCTCAAGATGTTTGTTACATTTGTAAAGGTTCAGAGGGAGAGTTTAATTCTAACAAGATGAACTTACGAAAAGTCAGAGATCATTTTCATTTGACGGGAAAGTTTGGAGGAGCAACACATTCTAAATGTAATTTGAAAAGTCAGAACACAAAGAACGATTCAATCAGTGGCAATTTCCGGCAATTCTACTTTTTTTTTGAAACTGGAATTTGGAATCACGAAAATAAAGGAAAACCCAATTCTTAGCTCTATTCTTTCTAGGGAAAGTTGAAATACCCCAATTATTTTCTACTTCGTTGTATACGATCTGCAACGTAAATATTCTCGACCTTTTTTGAATAAAATCTCGATCTTTTCTGAGATTTGTTCCGGCCAGCAGTTTGGGGAAATGTCAGACATTTTCTCACGTTTGTCTGTCGGTTCGTGTCTCGGAACAAGCCTTTCTCATGCGGTTCTTCCCCACGTGACTTTTCGTATAAAACAACTTCGCGCCACTTGCTCGCCGGGTTTTGGCGCGACGACAAGACACGCGTGCGCGGCGAGATGTCTTTCGTAAAAGTTAAAAGAAAGGGCAAACTAGTGAAGGTAAAAATTTCAGACTTGACAGTTAAAAGCATTTCAATGATCTTTAAGTTGGATGCGATAAAAGGAGTTTACCTGGAAGATGAAATCGAAGGAGCGGTGATACTTCCTGACGACTCCGGCAGGTTCGATATAATGGACGCAGATGAAACATATTTAGTGTTGACTAAATATGTTTAGGAGAAGACAGCCAGACCCCGACATCAGCAAAGTCTGCGACTATGAACCCAGCGGAAACTAGCAGCCAGTCCAGCACAAGTATAGGGTCACCACTATCTTATGGTCTGCAGTCAGTGGCAAGAACAAAGGTAAATCCACCCCCATTTGTTCGCCCAACATTCAGGCGCGGGACGTCTCCGAAAATTTCCTGGCGCAAAAGTGTTTTGGTTGGAGAATTTATGGAAGATGGAGCCCTGCAAGAATTCTTTCAAACAATTCTAACAATGACACCTGAAACGAGCTCCGTGACTCGAGTAACCAACATGCTTAAGGATCAGTTGAACTATGATGTTACGCTGCTCGACACGAAGCATTTGCGCATCGTCGATAACGAGTCTACTCGAGGTAAGTTTTTGTTTTGATCGCTGGGAATCTTTCGAAAACCTTTATGTGCCTTATGTGCGGGCCATATAATGTCCTATTAACCCTTTCACTCCCAAGAGTGATCAACTTCAATTTTCTCTTTTCAGTTTCCCACCAGACATATATCACACAGTATGGAGAATTTGGCATTTGATATTTTGTCAAATGACAGTTGATTAAAACATAAATTCTCATTTTATCACTCATGCATTTTCTTATTTTATGGTTGGGAGAATTTGTATTTTAATCTTAGGAGTGAAAGGGTTAACCATGACAAAAAGACTGCAAGGTCACGGTGGTGACACTGCTTCAATTTAATAACCATGTACCTGTATAGAAATACACCTTACATTTTTGCCTGTATATATCTTGTTATACATGAGAATAATTCATCCTAAGGCATTTAATAGCAAAACAAAGTAGTGTCAATTTTCACTACTGCTATTATTCTTCTAGTCCACCTGCCCACTTATAGGGTAACTTCAAGTATGACTCTGTTATTACCACAGGTCCCCAGTTTTGGAAGACTAACAGGAAAATAATTGCAGTTAAGTCTTCAAGTATGCAGTATATCGGCAACAGGAACAGGAAGAGGAAGATGAGCACAAGTGACATTCTAACCCAACTTCAGAGAATTGTAACTCAACCCAGAAGTGAGGGAACTGAGCCATTGGCCATAGACCAAACAGCAGCTGCACGTACTGTACTGAATGATATATTTAAGTGCACAATTTGTCAAGGAACATCTGCACTGCCAGCAGCTTCTTGTGCAAACTGCTGCCAGATCATTGGATGTGTTCCCTGCATTGAGCAATGGATTGAGGAAAACTCAGGGGTTTTAGACTGCCCCCTGTGTTGCTCTAACAAGCCCTATGAGCAGGTTCCATATGTTGCAGGTCTTGCAGCACTGCTGCAACAGAAAGATAAAACTCTTACTGGACCTGCCACTACTACTGCTGCCACTACTGCTGCCACAACCACTGATGAAACACAGGGTTTTTCTTTCACTTTGCCAAGCCCACTACCTCCTATTCCATATGATAATGACGAGGACGAGAACCTGCCACCAGCATTTGATTAATGTACTGGTATATAGTGTATAAGCGCTAACCTGGTGCTAGTTTTCTTGAGTTCTGGATGATGTCATGCTAGGATTTCTGTTAATATTTTTTCAGTGATTCTTGCTATTATTTTGGAATGGACATTTTCCCTGATTGTTGGTTTACAAGATGAATCAGGAAACTTTTGTAATGTCTAATTCATTAGTTTTCTATAAGTATGTTCCATTTTTTTAAGATATGTACTTTTCTCGTTATTAATAAATTTGTTCATTCATGAAAGACATTAGTTGATACACTAACTCTTGACTTTTGTAATGTCTAATTCGTTAGGTTTTCTATAAGTATGTTCCATTTTTTTAAGATATGTACTTTTCTTATTATCATTAATAAATTTGTTCATTCATGAAAGACATTAGTTGATACACTAACTCTTATGCAAGAACTTAAGATTGCAATGATTCATGGTTCCTTTTTATCCTACATTTTGTGCAAAATAAAGCATTCATATTTGTAAATAAAGCCTTTAATTAATAGTATTTTCAAGACTGACTGGAACTGTGATGCGTACTAGAGCACACCACCCCCGGTTACAAATTACAAATATATGTAAGGAATCCCTCCACGAAGGATAGGCTCAACTCCAAATCCAAACAAATGTGTAATCAATTGATCGCCTACTGTACTAAGCTCTAACAAGCCAAAAACAACTGAACATTAAAACAGCAACAAATCTGATAATCTCTGAGACCTCATGAAAGAACTTGCTCAAAGGCACATGGAACTACATAAAACCATTTCTAATTGGCTGACAAAAACAATCCAGTCCAAAACAACTCAGCAGGATGAGGTGCACACCTGCAGGTATAACTGCATAATTATGCATCAATTTTATGGAAACATGAGAGTTGCAAAATGAGATTAGTTTTCAGGAACAACACAATGCAATGAGTGGCGAAAATATTGGAATAGTATGTGAGTTGTTAAAATACCCCCAAGTCTAGTAAAAGACTACATGTACTCATACTATACACATCTCAGGTGCTATAAAGCCTTATCACAAGGTGTTCGCCAGATTCTCAGTAATGGGTATGAAACTAATAACTGCTCTCTGAAACAGAAGGCAATCACTGCTGACTATGTGACTAAATATAATCTCAAATGGAGGATTCTCTCTTCTAAATCTTTGCGTTGATTACTGTCTGTGATAATAAAAAAAGAAGAGTAAAAGCTGTATTCTCAGAAAGATGGAAAATGAGCAGTGCTGTGTACACAAAATTGCACGAATCAGATAATTTTATCACCCGAATGCTATTGGCCCACCTAAATGTTGATGTTTGACAATAAAGGACAATCATGATCATGTCTTTTCAGTGCCTGAATAGCCTCAGTTAATACCCAAAGATGTTAATACTGCTTGTATACTACTGTACCTTCCAAGGGATGAGAATTCCAGGAAGTGACAAAATGCTTGGCTCCAACTTCAGCAACATTGATAGTAATGAATGAGACACAAAACTTCACCACAGGATTGTAGAGGTTAATCAGCATGCCGTTTTCCATTGCAACCAAGACTTCTTTGATGGGATATATTACCCTTTGGTTAAGCTCTGGCCATTTCCTCTCAGCTCTCAAATTCTACATGGCAAGTGAAAAAATTGAAAGGCTCAGAAAATAGGGCATGTGATTGAACTCTTATCATCACCTGAATGTGAAGCTGCTAAAACTAACAGCAGTAATTTCTTATGAAATAGGGTCAGAGTATTTGAGAACTGTATGACACAATCCCTCCCAATGAGCAGTGTAAATATCATGAATGCACACAGACACTTTCACACCTGTCGCGATTGGGTCTGGGCATAAGGCTCGCAGTCTTGATTTCCACGGTGGTCTCTCAGTAACTGTTGAACAAACAGCATGAGGGCAAACTCTGTCCCATGATCAACTCTTATCATGTCCCATATACCCTCTTCAAGCAAGAGCTTCCTGTTAGAATTCAAGTGTAGATGTGAAATAAATAACCTGTACCTTATCACCTTGACTTTTATGTAGATGTATGTATGTATGTATGTATGTATGTATGTATGCATGTATGTATGTATACATGCAGTTGGTGCCTATTTCAGGAAATGAATTTTTACATTGAGACATGATACTTTCTTAGTTTGAACATTATACAGGTTTATACATAAACTGATAAAATGATTTTTTATAACTACCAGGATCAAAAAAAGTAAAGACTGAGATGTATGCAGTTAGCTCTTACAGATTGGTACTAACCTGAAGTATGAATAAGCAACTACAGCATTTTTCTTGGGCATTGCAAAGAGTGATACAATTCTTCCACTACACCCATCACTGAAAGCAATGAATGTGCAGCCATAACCTTGGAGCTTTTCATTTTGGTCACAATGCAGCTTTTGGCCATGGTATAGAGCACTGTAAGGTATGGGATTCTGTCTTCGAACAACATCTTCACAGCGCCTGTGATGGTTCACTGGATTCACACGCTTTAATGCCTTTCTTGTTTGGTGTTTTGTAAGACCAAGACCCTTGCTGGTTACATACCCAAACATCATTTTCCGCCCATATGCTGGTCCCACCTAAAATATAATATTCATATTTTAGAACAAATGCATGTACATGACATCTTATATGGATGTAGTACACTTGTATAAGTGGTTGAAAGTGTCAAGATTTGTTGGAATCCTGTTGATTATGAGGCATGTATACAAAACAACCAAGTGTGTCACAGACCAATTCAAGAAAGAAGAGAAGTGTCCAGGCAGCTGGTACCAAAGTCAAGGGCTGGCTGGCATGGCAGTCATAACATATAAAACATTTGGGTTTGTAGAGTGGCTACAGAGTGATGAGGTGCCGATATTACATTTTGCACGATTTCAAACCGTTCCTTTTAGGATATAACTCCCACAATTGGAAGGATTTACTCACCTCTTCAACACATTTGCGAACAATATCGTCGGCCTCCTCTTCGCCCATCCTTTTAATGTTGTTCTCCGCGCAGAACAAGCGGACATTTCTTTCTGAGAATCCCCTCTGTACCTCTGGGAAGGCTTCGCATAGTTTTCTGGCTACTTCTTTGTGCGTATGGTTGCTTCTGACCAACTGACGTATAGAAGCTTCGTTCGCCTTCATGTACTCCATAATAACTGTTTTCCTTCGATGGGACTGAACAGAACCACCAAATTCTACTACAGTGCGATGAAATTCTCGAATCCACAAACGTGAAAAGCGTAAAGAAATCTGGAAGTCGGTGGCGATCCCGCAGCGCAGCTCCGCCATTAAACCGCTGACCGCATGAATGTCAGGAGGGGAACTCGCATGAGAAAGGCTTGTTCCGAGACACGAACCGACAGACAAACGTGAGAAAATGTCTGAGATTTCCCCAAACTGCTGGCCGGAACAAATCTCAGAAAAGATCGAGATTTTATTCAGAAAAGGTCGAGAATATTTACGTTGCAGACCGTATACAACGAAGTAGAAAATAATTGGGGTATTTCAACTTTCCCTAGAAAGAATAGAGCTAAAAATTGGGTTTTCCTTTATTTTCGTGATTCCAAATTCGAGTTTCAACAAAAAAGTAGAATTGCCGGAAATTGCCACTGATTCGATTCCCATCATTTTTCATAATCTTCAAAATTATGATGCACATTTGTTTATAAAAGAATTAGCAACAGATCGAGAGAGAGTCAATTGTATTCCACTGAAGAGAAATATATTTCTTTCACTAAATACGTAAAAGTTGATGAGACACTTGAAAAAGAATAAGAATGGAAAAACAATAATTAATGAAGATGGTTCAGAGAAAATGACATCAATAAATATGCAAGCAAGATTTATTGATAGTTATAAGTTTTTGTTAAGTAGTCTTGATAGAATGGTTCAGACACTTGAAGATAAAGATTTAAGATAACGTCTCAATTTTTCAAAGGATATGAGTTGAATCTTTTAAAAAGGAAAGGTGTATTTCCTTATGATTATTTTAACTCTTTTGAAAGATTCAAAGAAAAAGAGTTACCTCCAATTGAGATGTTTTATTCGATTTTGGGTGAAAAGGATATCTCAAATAGTGATTATGAACATGCACAAAAAATGTGGAAAATTTTCAATATGAAAAATTTCAAAGAATATCATGATCTTTATTTACGAACGGATGTTTTACTTCTTGCAGATGTTTTTGAAAAATTCAGAAGTGTTTGTATGAAATCTTATGGACGTAATCCTACTCACTATTACACATCGCCTGGTTTGACTTGGGATGCATTTTTTAAGAAGAGTGGAGCTGAACCAGAATTACTAACAGATTATGATATGTTTATGATGTTTGAGAGAGGAATAAGAGGCGGAGTATCAATGATTACTGGGAGATATTAGAAGGCGATTAACAAATACATGAAGAATTACAACAAAAATTTAAAAAGTACGTTTATTAAATATTTGGATGCAAAACATCCTTATGGATTAGCTATGTCAAAAAAGATGCCGTATTCAAACTTTGAGTGGGTATCACAAGATATTGTAGATGAGATGAACAATGATATTTGAAAGAGTAGATTTTTGAACAAAATTCCTCCATCAATTTGATTTGGAATATCCAAAAGAGTTACACAATTTTCATAATGATTATCCATTAGCACCAGAGAGAACAAAAATAAACAAAGTTGAAAAAATAGTTTCTACTTTTTATGACAAAGAGAAATATGTGCTTCATCATGAGTTATTGAAATATTACCAGAAGATGGGTTTGAAGATTAAAAAGGTACAGAGAATGATCACCTTTGATGAAAAAGATGTTATGAAGGATTACATTTCATTTAAGTGTAATTGTCAGAGAAAACCGGGCAGGCGCGAAAGATGGGGGTCGGCCGAATCACGTCAAACTTTCACCGTTTGTTGCCTATGGAAAACGATTAAGAATGATGGTTTGGAAAGAATCCTCCAGCATTTAGTTTTAAAGTTCGACCACCCCCCTTCTTTTTGGCTCCCGGAGACCTCAAAACTCCTAAAATATGCGCTATGTTTTGAAGGCTAAAAAAATCATTTCGCTTTATTTCAAGTAACTCTTATCGCTTCAGCGTATTATTCAACTCTCGTGTAAGCACGTTTCAGGGTATTTTCGATCATACACACAAAACTTGATTTTCCTACTGGTTGTTGAAATTGGGTAGTCAGCACAAAATCCTCGTAAGTCAATTTTATGCCTTTTTCAAAATGACTTTTCTCAAAAGTGCGGCACTTTATTTCAACATTTTACTCATATCCTGAAAGCAGATGGCTTCTTCTTCGAAAATCAGGAAATCGTTCCGTGGGCAATTAAAACGCCTTTGCGTGACTGCCTCTCAAAATTTCCCACCCACGCGGAGTTTCGTACGCCACACTTGGCTCATATTTCAGGAGGAAGAGTCAAAATCTCCGAATTTCATCCGATGATCACTGAGAAATAACGTTTCAAATGGGATTTGCTCTCCAGTCACCCCATTTTACCGCTGTGGTGAGCGGGGGAAGAATGTTAAAAAGCAGTAACGTTCAATGTTGACAAAGTACTCGAATAATTGAACCTTATACGATGCGGTCTGGAGTCTAACTTTTAAAAGAGTTTTATGTAACACATTTATTTTCCACAAGAGAACAATTTGTGGTTTATAACACGGCAACTGAACCTTCGAACTGAACATTCGGCAAACCAAGCTCGGATAAGCGTAGAGACACCGTGCTCACGGGTTTTCCCCGCGACCGCACCAACACACCCTGTTGACGTATTCAGTCGCACCCTTGTTTTCCTGTTTATGTCATTGATGGGTGGGGATTTATCCACCGAATTTTCATCACCGTCTATAATTAGTAACCCTCTTACATAAATACAGCGCAGCAGTGCTTTTGGTTAGGTTTTAATTTGTAAGGCTCAAGTTCTAGTGGAAGAAAACTCATGGAAGTAAAGTGTTCGTTTTGGGAGACTAATTCGCCGTGCAGTGCAACAGGCATCGGGACAAGAGTTTCTCCACTGCTATCATGTACGATGGATGTGGAACATCACCTTGCTAGCCTGAGTGTCGGCACCAAGAGAAGCGATGGTTCTAAGATACCGGAGGTCGAGCTGATAATAAACCGTGCTGGTATTTTCCCTACCAGCGATGAAATGACAGGCATGACAATTTGCCCAAAGCACCGAAAACATCACACGATCGACTGGCCTGGCCGTAAAAGCAGCACATGCTGTTATCCTTCCCACTGTGGACCTCACAGTAGAGCTGTATCGCGTCGCATCAACGCCGAAATGTCAAAAGAGATCCACACATTACACGGCGCAAAGGTTCCAATCGGATCAGGTAGGTTTACGTGTTACGACTTTTTGGTCTTTCTGAAACCATTACGTAGAATCACCATGCATCGCTCGGTTGCAAGAATGCAACTCCGGGTTCAAAGAAGGTTGCTCAGTCTGCAGTTATGTATAGAAAAGGGGGCCGGCGCACCTTTGTATGACTAATGCACTTTACTAACACTTGGCGCGGATTCAAGCGTTCCGTCCTATAGTGACCATAAGTGTAAATGGCAATGACCTATTTTCAGTAGTTTTTCTTACATACGTGACAATAGTGAATAATAGTGAATTACACTACATTAGTCGCCATTTGATCTTCCAGGTCTCGATGCTCATGACTGTGACTGATGTATATTCTTATGTATCTTTATGTACTTTATAATAGCCATCTGCACAAAATGTCGAAAGTACCACTACAGGGCCCGCGTCTCCGCCGAGGAAACCGGGACAAAGGATGTGGACCAGGAGGTAAGAGCATCTCTTGTTTTTCAGGAGTTAGGACTCGATCTCTGAATTTCTCTCAATGTCAAGGGAAACTTTTGACGTAGTGTTTGAGGTTCATATTCAGTCATACACTTGTTTCTTTAGCTCGAAAGTGGGCGGTTCCGGAACAAAAACAGCTACCAATCGTTTTCCTCTGTCTTGTTATGAACGTTGCTTCATTGTCCCTTTCACTGCTGAAGAGCCAGAGCCCTAAACGTTTGGAAGCACCACCTTCTCACAATGTTAAAACTTCTTTTACGCGTCGTTTCAGAGTACCACGGCTGATTCGGTACCAGAAGGATCTTCTATTGAGGAAGCACTTGAGAGTCAAATCATGGAGGCAGTAGAAACAACGTCATCGCAGTCTTCCCAGAGCACTACAGAGCAGGAAGTCAGCATTTGGGTGGATGAAATCGAAGATCAACATTGCAAACGACAAAAGCTGAATGAGACAGTGGACAGCATAACAACTGGTCGATACAGTCCGTTAAGGTCGACACTCAACACCGCATGGGATGACATTTCTCATACTCAACAACGGTACTATTTGCGAAAGGCAACGGAAACCATCACCGCTGCATTGTCAGTTATCTGCCCTGGACAAGAGCAAGAAATTTGGAAGTCACTTCGGCTCCATAGTTCTCTTTCCGACAACCCGGAGACCGAAGAATTCTCAAGGCGCAAACACTTCGACCAAAATTCTGAACTCATTGACGTTTTAGTGAAAGCGCACAATGAAGCTGAGTCTTGGCAAACGAAGAGACAGATACTGTCTCTGTTTGCCAATGATTTCAGCCGTACCGAGCTACAAGAATTGATCCCGGGCCTCTCCAAGTGGAGGATCGATCAAGCGCGTCAACATGGCGTCGTAACAAGCAAAGGACAGCCAGTGTTGGAAAAGCCAGTTTTCCGTACAAGAATTGACATGGCCAAAGTTGACCATTTTCTGGATTTTATTTCTCGTCCTGACATGATTCAAGATGTTGCATTTGGGACAAAAACAATGAAATTGGACTCGGGCGAACGCATCATCATCCCAGCAGTTATCAGGACAGTGATACCTTCACGAATTATTGAGCAGTACACGAGCTACTGTAAACAGCAGGACTTTGTACCGGAGAGCGAAAGATCGCTTTTTCGAATGCTTGAAGTGTGCTCAGCTTCTATGCAGAAGTCTCTCCAGGGTCTCGACCTCACCGCCGAAGGGACAGAGGCATTCGAAACAATGGTTGGCGTTGTGAAATCCCTACAACAGCATGGTGCAGATAGCCAGTGGGTGATGTGTTAACGGCGGAGGACATGAAGGAAGCACTGGAATCCCACGGAGGTACCAAGGGCTGTAGGGTTGCAGTTGTCCAAGTCGATAGCTCGAAAGCGACCGGTGGAGACAACAAAATCCCTGGTATTAGTGAACTGAACAATTTTTGCTTTCAAGAGACAGCCGGTATCCGTGCTTGGAAAGCCTATGGTATTGGGCCTGGTCGGCTGTTTTCCTGGGACGGGTTACAGGCTTCTGTTCAAGGTGATACCGGTTTAACAGTTCTGCAACCCTTTGGCAGTCGAACCAAGGAGAGAGGAAGTGTGGGCGGGAGCGTGAGACCCAGGCATGATATTTTCTCATGCCAGGAGAGCGGATGTGTACTCACGTTTATGACCCAAGCTGAAGCCGAGGTCCGTATGGACACAGGGAAGCATGTAAGAGAGCTGGAGTCAGAGTCTCTCTATGACAAGATAAGAAAACGATGGGCCAGCAGAGTCACTGAAGTCTCACCGGCTGAAACGAATCAACAACCTGCAGCCAGTTCCAGTTTCAGCCGAGATCAGGCAAGCTTATCGTCTGCGGCAGACGAGTTGGCTCGAAGTTACCACCCAAGAGCAACCGGATGGGCCCTGAAAACAGCAAAGAAGCCCTCAAGAATGAGCGAAAAAGCCAAGGCATTTCTTGTAGCGAAGTTTGAAACTGGTGTGACGACAGGACTGAAGGCTGACCCGGTTCACGTGAGCAGAGAGATGAAGTTCTCCCGAGATGCTACTGGCAAGCTTCTGTTTGAGCCTGAGGAATGGAGAACCGAGCAGCAGATCACCCAGCTATTCTCCCGACTTTCGGCTGCACAGAAGCAGAGCATCAACGAAGAAGATTTTAACGAAGACGACATAGCGGCGGTCGAAGCCGAAGTTGCCCTGGCGGGGATGAGGGATGCTGTAGTTCGACAGGTGACATCTAATCATCCCATCCAAGTTGGATCCCACAACCTTTGCAGCCTCTACCGTGGGAACAAATTTTCTACTTTGAAACTAGTTGAACTTCAGAAGATCTGTGAAGAGTTTAAATTAAACTTCCAAGGTACCTTGTCAAGAAAGAAAACATTTATTGCACCAATAGCGACGTTTTTGGAGAACTGTCAATGCCGTCAGGAATTTTGATGGTCGCATTAGCGTCAGTTTCGGAAGGTTTTTTTTCTCCAGGGCGTCTCAATATACTCTGTAGCTTAGTTTACACATACTGTATTTACATAAAGGCGCATGACTGAAATCTGTCACAAGCGAGCGGGTGATTAGAGCTTGGGAACAAACGAAAACCATTGTCAAATCGAGAAAGCTTTGACATGATTCCAAACTATTTTAAAGTTGATAGCGTGAAAAGTTCATTTCAGTGCTCTTCAGATGGAGAGAATGAAGTGGGACTAAATGATCACCGCGCGCCGCTTTGTATTTCGGCCGGTTCATCGGATAATCTGTCAACAGGGTGCGACTGGATACGTCAACAGGGTATGTTGGTGCGGTCGCGGGGAAAACCCGTGAGCAAGGTGTAACATTAAGCTTAATATCCGAGCCTGCTTTGCCGAATGTTCAGTTCGAAGATTCAGTTGCCGTGTTCTAAACCACAAATTGTTCTCTTGTGGAAAATAAATGCGTTACATAAAATTGTTTTAAAAGTTAGACTCCAGACCGCATCGTATAAGATTCAATTATTCGGGTACTTTGTCAACATTGAACGTTACTGCTTTTTAACATTCTTCCCCCGCTCACCACAGCGGTAAAATGGGGTGACTGGAGAGCAAATCCCATTTGAAACGTTATTTCTCAGTGATCATCGGATGAAATTCGGAGATTTTGACTCTTCCTCCTGAAATATGAGCCAAGTGTGGCGCACGAAACTCCGCGTGGGTGGGAAATTTTGAGAGGCGGTCACGCAAAGGCGTTTTAATTGCCCACGGAACGATTTCCTGATTTTCAAAGAAGAATCCATCTGCTTTCAGGATATGAGTAAAATGTTGAAATAAAGTGCCGCACTTTTGAGAAAAGTCATTTTGAAAAAGGCATAAAATTGACTTACGAGAATTTTGTACTGACTACCTAATTTCAACAACCAGTAGGAAAATCAAGTTTTGTGTGTATGATCGAAAATACCCTGAAACGTGCTTATATAAGAGTTGAATAATACACTGAAGCGATAAGAGTTACTTGAAATAAAGCGAAATAATTTTTTTAGCCTTCAAAACATAGCGCATATTTTAGGAGTTTTGTGGTCTCCGGGAGCCAAAAAGAAGGGGGGTGGTCGAACTTTAAAACTAAATGCTGGAAGATTCTTTCCAAACCATCATTCTTAATCGTTTTCCATAGGCAACAAACGGTGAAAGTTTGACGTGATTCGGCCGACCCCCATCTTTCGCGCCTGCCCGGTTTTCTCTGACAATTAATAAAGATGAGAATGAATGGGAAGACGAAGTTCGAGAAAAAACTTTTACAAACTCATGAACAATTCTCTTTTTGGAAGAACGATGGAAAATATTCGAAATCGAGTGGATATTAGACTTACGACTCATAAATCACAGTTTTCTAAGTTGGTCAAAAAGTCTAATAATCGAGGGAGAACCGTTTTTAGTGAAAATTGCCGTTCACATGGGTAAAACTAAGACTTACCTTACCTTACAATTTAAATTGGGATGGCCATTCTAGATCTTAGTAAATTGATTATGTATGATTTTCACTACGTTTATATAAAGACAAAATACGGTGACAAAGCAAGGCTTCTATTCACCGACACAGATTCTTTGACTTATGAAATTGAAACAGAGGAGTTTTATAAAGATATTACTCCTAATGTGAAAACAAACTTCGACAACTAGTCAGATTTCAAAAGATCATCCAACTGGTATTTCATCTGGTTTGAATAAACAAGTACTTGGAATGTTCAAAGAAGAAACAAATGGTGTTGAGATTTTTGAGTTTGTTGGTTTAAGGGCAAAGTTGTATGGAATATCTTTGGAATTAAAAGACGATATCAAATGTAAAGGAATTAATAAGGAAGTAGTCAAGAAAACGATTGGAATGGATCATATGAGAGAAGTTCTATTTTCGAAAAAAACAGCAAATGAGAGAGATGGGAAGAATACTTTCTTATGGTCATAATCTATTTTCTCAAAGAGTTAATAAAATTGCACTTACTGCTGATGACGATAAAAGATGCATATTACCAAATGGGGCAGACACTTTAACTCTCGGTCATTATAAAATTACGAGTGCGGCTGCTTAGAATCTATTATCAAAAGTGATATGAAATCATTGTTTCAATACGAATTTTGGCGGTAATTCTGTATCTTCTGAAATAATTTGTAATTCTTCTCTGACGAATCCTCTTTTTGGTCCATCGTCTAAATAGTACAAAACTGGTTGATCTTTGGAGAATACAGTTTTCTTTAACTCAAAAACTTTTGTACTCCATATAGGATCTGTAGCTCTCCTCACACGTCCTCCCCTTCTTCCTCGCCAGGAGAAAGTAAATATCTCACTTTTTCACCAGCATCAAGTCTCTTTTCATTAAATCCTACAGGTCGAGAATAACTTTTGAATTTTTGTTCAGCATTTTTATCTCGATAAGCATTAATTGCTTTTTTACCAGTTAATCGAGTGACGTGGTTGTTGATAGTTTACACAATTATTTGGTAATCTATTTACCCACTTTGTTGATCTGCCTTTAGTTAACATTTCGTCAGCATATTGTTGATTAAAAATTTTTTCTCCCAATGTTTTGTTTGCTCTCTCAACAAAAGCCTGTGCTCTATGATTACCGGCTTCTGATCGTTTCATATCAACCTTCTTTTCGTTCATTAAAGTTGTTACAGATCCTATAAATTCTCTTCCTGGATCTACAATCAAAGTTTTCACCCATTTTAATTTTTGTTGAATAAATTTTTTTGAAAGCGTTTGATACTCATCACTTGACTTACTTGTGAGAGATTCTGCGTCAACATATCTTGAAGCAATATCGATAACAACCAAAGCATATTTTTGAGTTTTTCTTCCAACTTTATCGTGTGGAAGGAATAAGAGATCAGCTTGATGAATTTTGTTTGGTTCTGAAATAATCCAGTGTGGTCTTGGAACATTATTTGGTGGGGGAAAATAAATTTGGCCACTTTTTAGCTTCTTCAACACTAACTTTTGCTTCTGAAGAAAGTCTTTTAATTGCTGATTGTCCTTTCCAATATCCTTTTGACGAGTAATAAATCTTTTCCATCTTTTTAATTTAAAGATTTGGTACTATGTTTTAAAATAAATATGTCAATTGCAGAAATACTTAATCCAACTAGAAAACCAACAGGGTTACGGTCCTGTTAGGGTACCAACAGGACCGTAGTAAATAATGTATGCGGCTCAACAAGGGTTTGTGGCTTAGTGTACACAGAGAAAAGGAGAGGCAGTAATATTGTTATTTTGTTATTGGTCATATTTGAAATTTTGAAACTTACCTAACTGTTCCAAGCATGATTTGACAAGAGAACATGCGACTTCAACAGCTTGTGGGCCCACATCCACAGGTTTGGCTTCATATGCTTCTTCTTGATGACCATCAAGCGAGTGTCCTTCAGCAGGGCATTCAGCTTCAGTATCATCATGTGGGTGTTTTTCAGCAAGATGAGCATCAGCAGTACTATCTGCAGCAGTGTCCCAAAAGTTGAACAACAGCTGAATTGGCACTGCCAATCTCAGTATGTGGGACTTTCCCCTTGAGTATAAACCTGTTTAAAACAATTAAGATTTAATGGTGTTTTGGTTGACATATTTTTGGACAGACATTGTATACTGACTGGTAATATTTGGTTCCCAACAAATATAAACTCTAAGCAATAATATAAAAATAAAAACATTATTACTTTTACTATCATTCCCAAAAACTATGGTTTTCAGGAACCAGTGAGTTTTGAAAAATTACGTCAGTTAACGTACAGTACGCGTATGCTATTTTAAAGTCGTGCTATTCTCGTGTTACCATCAAATCTTGAGAAAAATAATCCAGGACACAAGATTTGTGTAGTTGGATATGATGATTGTCAACGAGAGAAAGGAGGATTTTTTCCATTGAGACCAGTGAAAGAAGAATTTGGTTATTAAGTAATAGATTTATTATTTACGAAGGACATTATTGTGTTATAAATTCATTGTCGAGATTATTGAAGGGTCAATATACAAAACATCCAAATAAGGTGAATGTTTGTAGGAGTTGTTTTAACCATTTTTTTGACAAATATTTCGAATAACATAAGAATATATGTTTTTCAAACGAAGGCTCAATAGCTATAATGCCAACTCATGAAAAAGTTTGTAAGTTTAAGAATTATTATAAGGAGTTTAAACTTCCTTTTGTGATCTACGCAAATTTTGAGTCTTTCAACAAAGTGATTGTAGACGATGAGTCTAAGATAAGTGAAGAAACAAAGCAAAGATTGTTAAAACTTGGAATGAAAAAAACAAGAAAATGAAGATGATACACCAAAATCAAAATCAAAGTCAAAATCAGATAAGAAATCTTTTACTACAAACATTCAAGAACATATTCCATGTGGATTTTCATGGACAATTGTTTGTTTTGATGAAAATCTCATGAAACCAAAACAAGTAGTTTACACAAAAGAAAGTGAATCAACAAATGTTGTAGAAAAGTTTAATTCTATGATTGATCATGAGATGAAAGAGATTTATGAAAAATATTTGAAAAATCCAAAGAAGATGACTTTTAGTAAGAAAGAAAAAGAATTATACCATTCTCAAGATGTTTGTTACATTTGTAAAGGTTCAGAGGGAGAGTTTAATTCTAACAAGATGAACTTACGAAAAGTCAGATATCATTGTCATTTTACAGGAAAGTTTGGAGGAGCAGCACATTCTAAATGTAATTTGAAAAGTCAGAACACAAAGAACGATTCCCATCATTTTTCATAATCTTCAAAATTATGATGCACATTTGTTTATAAAAGAATTAGCAAAAGATCGAGAGAGAGTCAATTGTATTCCACTGAAGAGAAATATATTTCTTTCACTAAATACGTAAAAGTTGATGAGACACTTGAAAAAGAATAAGAATGGAAAAACAATAATTAATGAAGATGGTTCAGAGAAAATGACATCAATAAATATGCAAGCAAGATTTATTGATAGTTATAAGTTTTTGTTAAGTAGTCTTGATAGAATGGTTCAGACACTTGAAGATAAAGATTTAAGATAACGTCTCAATTTTTCAAAGGATATGAGTTGAATCTTTTAAAAAGGAAATGTGTATTTCCTTATGATTATTTTAACTCTTTTGAAAGATTCAAAGAAAAAGAGTTACCTCCAATTGAAATGTTTTATTCGATTTTGGGTGAAAAGGATATCTCAAATAGTGATTATGAACATGCACAAAAAATGTGGAAAATTTTCAATATGAAAACTTTCAAAGAATATCATGATCTTTATTTACGAACGGATGTTTTACTTCTTGCAGATGTTTTTGAAAAATTCAGAAGTGTTTGTATGAAATCTTATGGACGTGATCCTACTCACTATTACACATCGCCTGGTTTGACTTGGGATGCATTTTTTAAGAAGAGTGGAGCTGAACCAGAATTACTAACAGATTATGATATGTTTATGATGTTTGAGAGAGGAATAAGAGGCGGAGTATCAATGATTACTGGGAGATATTAGAAGGCGATTAACAAATACATGAAGATTTACAACAAAAATTTAAAAAGTACGTTTATTAAATATTTGGATGCAAAACATCTTTATGGATTAGCTATGTCAAAAAAGATGCCGTATTCAAACTTTGAGTGGGTATCACAAGATATTGTAGATGAGGTGAACAATGAGATTTGAAAGAGTAGATTTTTGAAGAAAATTCCTCCATCAATTTGATTTGGAATATCCAAAAGAGCTACACAATTTTCATAACGATTATCCATTAGCACCAGAGAGAACAAAAATAAACAAAGTTGAAAAGTTAGTTTCTACTTTTTATGACAAAGAGAAATACGTGCTTCATCATGAGTTATTGAAATATTACCAGAAGATGGGTTTGAAGATTAAAAAAGTACAGAGAATGATCACCTTTGATGAAAAAGATGTTATGAAGGATTACATTTCATTTAATATAAACATGAGAATGAATGGGAAGACGAAGTTCGAGAAAAACTTTTACAAACTCATGAACAATTCTCTTTTTGGAAGAACGATGGAAAATATTCGAAATCGAGTGGATATTAGACTTACGACTCATGAATCTCAATTTTCTAAGTTGGTCAAAAAGTCTAGAAATCGAGGGAGAACCGTTTTTAGTGAAAATTGCCGTTCACATGGGTAAAACTAAGACTTACCTTACCTTACAATTTAAATTGGGATGGCCATTCTAGATCTTAGTAAATTGATTATGTATGATTTTCACTACGGTTATATAAAGACAAAATACGGTGACAAAGCAAGGCTTCTATTCACCGACACAGATTCTTTGACTTATGAAATTGAAACAGAGGAGTTTTATAAAGATATTACTCCTGATGTGAAAACACATTTCGACAACTAGTGAGATTTCAAAAGATCATCCAACTGGTATTTCATCTGGTTTGAATAAACAAGTACTTGGAATGTTCAAAGAAGAAACAAATGGTGTTGAGATTTTTGAGTTTGTTGGTTTAAGGGCAAAGTTGTATGGAATATCTTTGGAATTAAAAGACGATATCAAATGTATAGGTATTAATAAGGAAGTAGTCAAGAAAACGATTGGAATGGATCATATGAGAGAAGTTCTATTTTCGAAAAAAACAGCAAATGAGAGAGATGGGAAGAATACTTTCTTATGGTCATAATCTATTTTCTCAAAGAGCTAATAAAATTGCACTTTCTGCTGATGACGATAAAAGATGCATATTACCAAATGGGGCAGACACTTTAACTCTCGGTCATTATAAAATTACGAGTGCGGCTGCTTAGAATCTATTATCAAAAGTGATATGAAATCATTGTTTCAATACGAATTTTGGCGGTAATTCTGTATCTTCTGAAATAATTTGTAATTCTTCTCTGACGAATCCTCTTTTTGGTCCATCGTCTAAATAGTACAAAACTGGTTGATCTTTGGAGAATACAGTTTTCTTTAACTCAAAAACTTTTGTACTCCATATAGGATCTGTAGCTCTCCTCACACGTCCTCCTTCTTCCTCACCAGGAGAAAGTAAATATCTCACTTTTTCACCAGCATCAAGTCTCTTTTCATTAAATCCTACAGGTCGAGAATAACTTTTGAATTTTTGTTCAGCATTTTTATCTCGATAAGCATGAATTGCTTTTTTACCAGTTAATCGAGTGACGTGGTTGTTGATAGTTTACACAATTATTTGGTAATCTATTTACCCACTTTGTTGATCTGCCTTTAGTTAACATTTCGTCAGCATATTGTTGATTAAATATTTTCTCTCCCAATGTTTTGTTTGCTCTCTCAACAAAAGCCTGTGCTCTATGATTACCGGCTTCTGATCGTTTCATATCAACCTTCTTTTCGTTCATTAAAGTTGTTACAGATCCTATAAATTCTCTTCCTGGATCTACAATCAAAGTTTTCACCCATTTCAATTTTTGTTGAATAAATGTTTTTGAAAGCGTTTGATACTTCATCACTTGACTTACTTGTGAGAGATTCTGCGTCAACATATCTTGAAGCAATATCGATAACAACCAAAGCATATTTATGAGTTTTTCTTCCAACTTTATCGTGTGGAAGGAATAAGAGATCAGCTTGATGAATTTTGTTTGGTTCTGAAATAATCCAGTGTGGTCTTGGAACATTTTTTGGTGGGGGGAAATAAATTTGGCCACTTTTTAGCTTCTTCAACACTAACTTTTGCTTCTGAAGAAAGTCTTTTAATTGCTGATTGTCCTTTCCAATATCCTTTTGACGAGTAATAAATCTTTTCCATCTTTTTAATTTAAGGATTTGGTACTACGTTTTAAAATAAATATGTCAATTGCAGAAATACTTAATCCAACTAGAAAACCAACAGGGTTACGGTCCTGTTAGGGTACCAACAGGACCGTAGTAAATAATGTATGTGGCTCAACAAGTGTTTGTGGCATAATACTGGGAAAGAGAAATGCAGTGGCTTAGTGTACACAGGGAAAAGGAGAGGCAGTAATATTGTTATTTTGTATTGGTCATATTTGAAATTTTGAAACTTACCTAACTGTTTCAAGCATGATTTGACAAGAGAACATGCGACTTCAACAGCTTGTGGGCCCACATCCACAGGTTTGGCTTCAGATGCTTCTTCTTGATGACCATCAAGCGAGTGTCCTTCAGCAGGGCATTCAGCTTCAGTATCATCATGTGGGTGTTTTTCAGCAAGATGAGCATCAGGAGTACTATCTGCAGCAGTGTCCCAAAAGTTGAACAACAGCTGAATTGGCACTGCCAATCTCTGTATGTGGGACTTTCCCCTTGAGTATAAACCTGTTTAAAACAATTAAGATTTAATGGTGTTTTGGTTGACATATTTTTGGACAGACATTGTATACTGACTGGTAATATTTGGTTCCCAACAAATGTAAACTCTAAGCAATAATATAAAAATAAAAACATTATTATTTTTACTATTATCCCCAAAAACTATGGTTTTCAGGAACCATTGAATTTTGAAAAATTATGTCAGTTAACGTACAGTACGCGTATGCTATTTTAAAGTCGTGCTATTCTCGTGTTACTATCAATTCTTGAGAAAAATAATCCAGGACACAAGATTTGTGTAGTTGGATATGATGATTGTCAACGAGAGAAAGGAGGACTTTTTCCATTGAGACCAGTGAAAGAAGAATTTGGTTATTAAGTAATAGATTTATTACTTTACGAAGGACATTATTGTGTTATAAATTCATTGTCGAGATTATTGAAGGGTCAATATACAAAACATCCAAATAAGGTGAATGTTTGTAGGAGTTGTTTTAACCATTTTTTTGACAAATATTTCGAATAACATAAGAATATATGTTTTTCAAACGAAGGCTCAATAGCTATAATGCCAACTCATGAAAAAGTTTGTAAGTTTAAGAATTATTATAAGGAGTTTAAACTTCCTTTTGTGATCTACGCAAATTTTGAGTCTTTCAACAAAGTGATTGTAGACAATGAGTCTAAGATAAGTGAAGAAACAAAGCAAAGATTGTTAAAACTTGGAATGAAAAAACAAGAAAATGAAGATGATACACCAAAATCAAAATCAAAGTCAAAATCAGATAAGAAATCTTTTACTACACACATTCAAGAACATATTCCATGTGGATTTTCATGGACAATTGTTTGTTTTGATGAAAATCTCATGAAACCAAAACAAGTAGTTTACACAAAAGAAAGTGAATCAACAAATGTTGTAGAAAAGTTTAATTCTATGATTGATCATGAGATGAAAGAGATTTATGAAAAATAATTGAAAAATCCAAAGAAGATGACTTTTAGTAACAAAGAAAAAGAATTATACCATTCTCAAGATGTTTGTTGCGTTCGACGAAGGAGAACGCAACCCTAATCTCAACTGGTGTGGGTTCTATGGGGTCGATGGGATACGTGTCACGTGCTTTCGGCCAGCGCGAAGAATCGAGATTTTTTCGTTGGTGGGCGATGTTCCAAATCTGCGCCATTTTGAATAATTACTATAAGCGCTCTGTGTCGCACGAGTGGCTCTGAATGATCACACTGAGGTCTATCAAAGGCAAAGACACCTACTTTTTACTGAAAGTAGCCAATATCTGGGATAATAAGGGCAGCACGACAGCAAGAATTCCGCAGAAAAAATGAAACTCGACTCGCGATTGCCGTATTTCAGTTTCTGCGTAGATGAAAATATACTCAATATGCAACCGACACTTTACTTATGTTCCAGATACTTATTTGGAAGAAATATACGGCTTTGTGGAGACATAGGTATTGCGGTGATTCAATCGCAAGCCACAGGATGGTCGAATTGTGAAACTCTCGTGTGCAACTCAACTTATTTCTTCCGACGAAGGTATAAATAACATTTGACCATGTCTTACAATTTTCGTATATCCTAAAAGAATTAAAACAAAATAAAAAGAAAGAAAAAGAAAAGAAAAAGAAAGAAAGAAAGAAAAAGTTTTGGTTTAATATTGCTTGGCCGGGGTTCGAACCCGGACCGCACGGTCTTCGTGCTGCTCACTTCCGGTTTCAGACGAAACCCACGAACTTTTCGAGATCGTTATAGGGAAAAGCATTTTAGAACAAAAACAACTCCAAGCAAAGAGAAGTGGAACGCACCTGACTAATCTCTGATTACTACTAGTTACATTTGTAAAGGTTCAAAGGGAGAGTTTAATTCTAACAAGATGAACTTACGAAAAGTCAAGAGATCATTGTCATTTGACAGGAAAGTTTGGAGGAGCAGCACATTCTAAATGTAATTTGAAAAGTCAGAACACAAAGAACGATTCCCATCATTTTTCATAATCTTCAAAATTATGATGCACATTTGTTTATAAAAGAATTAGCAAAAGATCGAGAGAGAGTCAATTGTATTCCACTGAAGAGAAATATATTTCTTTCACTAAATACGTAAAAGTTGATGAGACACTTGAAAAAGAATAAGAATGGAAAAACAATAATTAATGAAGATGGTTCAGAGAAAATGACATCAATAAATATGCAAGCAAGATTTATTGATAGTTATAAGTTTTTGTTAAGTAGTCTTGATAGAATGGTTCAGACACTTGAAGATAAAGATTTAAAATAACGTCTCAATTTTTCAAAGGATATGAGTTGAATCTTTTAAAAAGGAAAGGTGTATTTCCTTATAATTATTTTAACTCTTTTGAAAGATTCAAAGAAAAAGAGTTACCTCCAATTGAGATGTTTTATTCGATTTTGGGTGAAAAGGATATCTCAAATAGTGATTATGAACATGCACAAAAAATTTGGAAAACTTTCAATATGTTTGTTGGTTTAAGGGCAAAGTTGTATGGAATATCTTTGGAATTAAAAGACGATATCAAATGTAAAGGAATTAATAAGGAAGTAGTCAAGAAAACGATTGGAATGGATCATATGAGAGAAGTTCTATTTTCGAAAAAACAGCAAATGAGAGAGATGGGAAGAATACGTTCTTATGGTCATAATCTATTTTCTCAAAGAGTTATTAAAATTGCACTTTCTGCTGATGACGATAAAAGATGCATATTACCAAATGGGGCAGACACTTTAACTCTCGGTCATCATAAAATTACGAGTGCTGCTGCTTAGAATCTATTATCAAAAGTGATATGAAATCATTTTTTCAATACAAATTTTGGCGGTAATTCTGTATCTTCTGAAATAATTTGTAATTCTTCTCTGACGAATCCTCTTTTTGATCCATCGTCTAAATAGTACAAAACTGGTTGATCTTTGGAGAATACAGTTTTCTTTAACTCAAAAACTTTTGTACTCCATATAGGATCTGTAGCTCTCCTCACACGTCCTCCTTCTTCCTCACCAGGAGAAAGTAAATATCTCACTTTTTCACCAGCATCAAGTCTCTTTTCATTAAATCCTACAGGTCGAGAATAACTTTTGAATTTTTGCTCAGCATTTTTATCTCGATAAGCATTAATTGCTTTTTTACCAGTTAATCGAGTGACGTGGTTGTTGATAGTTTTCACAATTATTTGGTAATCTATTTACCCACTTTGTTGATCTGCCTTTAGTTAACATTTCGTCAGCACATTGTTGATTAAATACTTTTTCCCCCAATGTTTTGTTTGCTCTCTCAACAAAAGCCTGTGCTCTATGATTACCGGCTTCTGATCGTTTCATATCAACCTTCTTTTCGTTCATTAAAGTTGTTACAGATCCTATAAATTCTCTTCCTGGATCTACAATCAAAGTTTTCACCCATTTCAATTTTTGTTGAATAAATGTTTTTGAAAGCGTTTGATACTTCATCACTTGACTTACTTGTGGGAGATTCTGCGTCAACATATCTTGAAGCAATATCGATAACAACCAAAGCATATTTTTGAGTTTTTCTTCCAACTTTATCGTGTAGAAGGAATAAGAGATCAGCTTGATGAATTTTGTTTGGTTCTGAAATAATCCAGTGTGGTCTTGGAACATTATTTGGTGGGGGAAAATAAATTTGGCCACTTTTTAGCTTCTTCAACACTAACTTTTGCTTCTGAAGAAAGTCTTTTAACTGCTGATTGTCCTTTCCAATATCCTTTTGACGAATAATAAATCTTTTCCATCTTTTTAATTTAAAGATTTGGCACTACGTTTTAAAATAAATATGTCAATTGCAGAAATACTTAATCCAACTAGAAAACCAACAGGGTTACGGTCCTGTTAGGGTACCAACAGGACCGTAGTAAATAATGTATGTGGCTCAACAAGTGTTTGTGGCATAATACTGGGAAAGAGAAATGCAGTGGCTTAGTGTACACAGGGAAAAGGAGAGGCAGTAATATTGTTATTTTGTTATTGGTCATATTTGAAATTTTGAAACTTACCTAACTGTTCCAAGCATGATTTGACAAGAGAACATGCGACTTCAACAGCTTGTGGGCCCACATCCACAGGTTTGGCTTCAGATGCTTCTTCTTGATGACCATCAAGCGAGTGTCCTTCAGCAGGGCATTCAGCTTCAGTATCATCATGTGGGTGTTTTTCAGCAAGATGAGCATCAGCAGTGCTATCTGCAGCAGTTGTCCCAAAAGTTGAACAACAGCTGAATTGGCACTGCCAATCTTAGTATATGGGACTTTCCCCTTGAGTATAAACCTGTTTAAAACAATTAAGATTTAATGGTGTTTTGGTTGACATATTTTTGGACAGACATTGTATACTGACTGGTAATATTTGGTTCCCAACAAATGTAAACTCTAAGCAATAACATCACAAAAATAAAAACATTATTACTTTTATTATTATCCCCAAAAACTATGGTTTTCAGGAACCAGTGAGTTTTGAAAAATTACGTCAGTTAACGTACAGTACGCGTACGCTATTTTAAAGTCGTGCTATTCCCGTGTTACCATCAATTTTTGAGAAAAATAATCCAGGACACAAGATTTGTGTAGTTGGATATGATGATTGTCAACGAGAGAAAGGACCCTTGCGAAATGATTTTCGAGCTATCTAGAACATTCTAGAAGTTTCTGGAAATTTCTAGTCCCTATCCAGCTTTTTTGGATAGCTATTCCAGTTTTTCTAGTTCAAGAAAATTCCACTTGTTTCTAGCTTTCAAATCTTTCAGAAGCTAGAAATTTCAAAAATTGTTTTGTAGTCCCAAAACTTCCAGTTTTTTCTAGCTTTCAAGTTCTTTCAGAAGCCATAATTTTCTAGAATTTTGTCTGCTTAAGAAAATTCAAGTTTTTTCTAGCTCATAAATTTCTTTCAGAAGCTAGAATTTCTGAAAAATAAAAATGAGGTTTTAGCTGATCCCTTACAAATCAATCTAATTTTAATCTTATTTCATGGCTATCTTAATGGTAGCACAATTTTATCTTATTTTATTGGTGCCAAGTCCTATTTTATTACTAAATTAAAATATTACAAGGAAAATAGGGCATCTATCTTATTTGTTTTAATTTCATCCAAGTAGTGTATTGCTATTTTCTCAAAGCAAGCTTAAATAGTCATGCAAAATAGTCTATTTGAATTCTATTTTATAGCATGATAGACTCAAGTAGTGTATTTTATTTCTATTTCTCAAAGACAAGCTGAAACAATAGCATGCAAAATAGGCTATTTAAATACAAAAGATATTATTCTTCTAAAAATGATGATAAACTATACTGTTTTACTCCATATTTTCCCAGGCAGTTCAGGTAAAGGCCAGTTCCTTTGTAAAATATTCTTAAATTAGGCTATCATAATCATATTTTAAGGTAAAATAGCTACCACAGAATCCAGGGTGTAAGCCCATCTACTTGTTAACACAAAAAAACATCCCAGTTATAAGACCTCTGTCCCCCAACTGTTTACTATATGCCATCACAGAACACTGTACATCAACTTCAATAGAAAATTAATATGAAATAATAACAAAAAGCTACTCATTGGCTGGATGGAGCACATGGCTTTTTGATGATTTGTGCTGAGTTTGGGACAATTGATTAAAGACTGACAGCTGTTGGCTCATTTTAAAACATTTTTCATCCCCCATCTGTGAGAAGAATGGAATTCAGTAGAAAGGTTGCTTGGTGCTGGTTGCCATCAGTTTAGACTGTCAGACTGTCGTTTTGGTATACAAAGACCACAGGTTGCTACAGGTTATTGATCACTGTGATATCAGGTCAGTGATGGTTTGGCCACAATCAAAATTTGTCTAGCAAGATGTCAGATAAAGACTGTCATTATTTTCATGATCCTGCTTTCTGGATGTGTATAATTTTGCATTTAGTTACGTTGAAGGCATAGCCCCATCTAGGCTTGACAGTGTAGAGCAGCTAAACAATCCTTGTGCAAAAGGCTAACTTTAAATCATCAGTAAAGAGGGCTAATTGAAAGTCTTTGTGGAGATAGGCATGCATGTCATTTATGAATGATTGAGGAACATAAGGGGCCTAGAGGTTTTATTTTAAAAATTAATGTTTTACTGAAGATAGAAATAATATGGTCTGTTTCATATCACATGCTAAACCTGTGATAGAAAAATGATTGAAAAACTATTTAAAGTGGACATGTGAAAACTCTGTGAAACACCATGCCTTAAATTTTTCTCAAGTAACCTGTGAAAAACCATATGATTCAAACTGGATCAAAGAAAATATGTCCTATATAATTTGAAAACTGCAGCTGGAACAGAAGTTCAATTTCATTCTGATGATCTGCATGAACTGTTAAATTTACAAACCTTTTATCTGGGCACAACTGAATGATACAATCATGCTGAGAAGTTGCTTCATGTACTACAAATTTATTATCAGACAAAAGACTAACAGAAACATTGAACCAGGGTGTGTGTACATAAAGCAGATGATTGTATACTTTTCTCTCTTTGAAATCTAGTAGGCCAGTCCTAAATAGCTGCCTCACAAAGGAAAATAATTATTACTACTGTATTTTGATTCACACAATATTGTCTGAAATGAATGACACTGTAGCAGGATCTTGAAAAGGAAACTAACAGAATTATAGCAGACAATTCAATCTCCAGCCATAACAAGAAACCCAAAATCTCACAACCAAGTTCCATGAAAGTCAAGAAAACTCATTGACAAAACTGAAATGCATATAATCACCATGCTTGACCATAAAAACTTGCAGATGATATTATTACACTCTAAAATAATAGAATACTATATGGGAAAACTTATATTGCTTTTGTGAAACAAGTACACCGGGATATGCAACAATTCATTTGAAATACACATCATTACCAGATGATCACCAGATAACAGAAGTCGTACAGGAAGTACTGCAGTTCCAGGAATATATTAGAATCAGAATAAAAACAAACTCACCTCCACCAGAATTCTCTTATCATGTTTTTGTGGTGTGTCCTGGTTTAGCTCCAACAATTTATAGTCTATTTTGAGTTCGTGTTCGATGGAGATTTGTTCCCGAAGTCAATTTCAACCACGAAAATGATTCGCATAACATACGGCGTACATTGTAGCAACAGCTTTTCCAAAATTGCACAGGTCCATCTCTTTTTACTGAAGATTGCTCCAACCAGGTAACCATATTCATAATTTTAGTTAACCGCCTTTAAATTGACTTCGTTCGCAAACTATATTTCCTCACGTGTAAAATGGCTTCTCGTTGCCCCACGTTGGCACTGGGAGCGAGTCACATTAACCAATCAGAAACGCTCTCTTTTGAGCGCCAAAATGTAAGCGCGGACGCGACGTTGTTGATTTTATCTTTTTCAAACTCAAGCGAGGAGGGTTTCTTTCATTTGTGAGAGAAATTTCTAGTCTGTGGCAATGGAAAAGCAGTTAAGGAATGAAGCTTTTCCCAAATGTTTAACCATGGAAAACAATTCACAAATCAACTCAAAATGAAGCAACTGGGCAGAAAAACTGAAGTTTTGCGCTGAAACCTTGGCAAGCTGAGTCGACAGAAGAACCGAAGATAATGTCCACGCCCTGCGTGGGTACTAATCTGAACACCATGTCGTTTTTGAATGTTTGTCGTTCACGGGCGACCTCCCCGCGCAGCGGGGTTTGCTGGGAAAAACATCGGAAGAGAATCGCGTCCCCGCGCAGCGGAGACCTGGGTAGAACACTCTAACCTCGTTCCCAGGCTCTTTCCTTTGCGACCTTGAATCTCGTGTTTTAATGTTTGTCTTTCACGGGCGACCTTCTCGCACCGCGGTGTCTGCTGGGTAGATCACGTAGTGTTCTGCTGGTCCGTTGCAAAACAACGGACACAGGAGTTTTAACTCTTGCTGAAGAAGTAAATATGGCATGTATGAATCAAGCAAAGAATCAAACCGAACACTCTCAAGAGTAAAAACAAGTTCGTCTTCAAAACGTAGAGAACAAGCGAGACTAAGACGAATTCGTGAGACAAGACGGGAGCGGTGTATTCCTCTCGAGCGCAGACGGCAAACAGACAGTGCTGTCGCTGCCAAAAAAGCGAAACAACGGCTTTGACCGAGAGCATTATCAGCAGAAACAAGCTCAGGAGACAACCCAGGAAATAGAGCAGCGCATTATAGCTGATCAGGAGCATCATATGCAGAAGCAAACTCAAGAAACGACTCAGGCAAAAGAACAGCGCGTGAAAGCCGCTCGACAAAGAGCTGCTTCCCAACGCCAATGAAACGAATGCGGAAAGGACCCGCAGGCTTCAGGCTCAAAATGAGGCCAACAATCGATGCCGTGAGCAACGTTTGTCTTTTGTCGAAGAACGATGCTTCCAGAGGCAACAATATCTGCATGGCCGTGGATGGGCTAATCCTGACAATCCGGCTCTACACGAGCAGCAGTGGGCACAAGAGGAACTTGCAGCCTTCCACCGCTACGAAAAAAACCTTCACTGTATTAAAGGTTTACTAGAAATACGATATTCGCAGAGGTCCCACGCCCAAGTAATCGATTATGTATGACACTGCTTAGAGCTCTCATGTACTGTATGCTTTCACTACACATCTCAATATTATATAATGTAACAAGACAGGCCCGTGGCCAGTGCGCTTGTGACGTCATTAGTACAATGAATAGAGACACGCGGGGTCCCGGGAGAGGAACTTTTGTCGTGCGTTTATATGCAAAAGATATTATAGCCGAGTCAGTTTTTACACATGACGGATCCAAGAGCTCCCTTTATTTTTCTTGCCCTCTTTTCTTCTAATTTCGGTCAAACAGATATTCACGAAAAAGTGTATTATAATAATTGAAAGAAAACAATTATCGAAGGCCCCGTAGGAATATTCTTCGTTTGCAACAACCCAGTTTTCATTGCTTTCCGATGCACGTGACAGTACTTGTGTGACGCTTGCTATACAACCTGGCAACCTTGTTGAGTGAATTTTCAAGCTGACATGTTTTGTGGAGGAACTGTGTTGTCATTTTGTAATGGGATTGACTGGGGAATACCCGACATCTTAAGTAGCTGTAAGACAGCGTAATAGCCTTATCTCATCTTCCCAGCGTGTGCAACATGTTCAAGTAGCTGTAATTGAAAGCTTTCAGACTTAACTCTGTAGCACATTAAAACATGACACTTCCCATGATGAAATTACTTCGTATGAAAAAGCCATCTCAGACGTTACTCATCTTACATGTACAAGTCTGATTACTAATATGTTCAAGACTGCTATGCATTAAGCTTTAACGCAAAATTCTGGGTCGATACGAAATTAATCTCTATCGGAAGCTGCAGACGTTTGAATACCGTGACAACAAAGGAGTGCATCACGGGCTTGTGGAGCGAACATCACGGCTCGGATAGTCGGATATCAACCTTGAGCTTTTGAAGACTTCGAGGTATTCAGTGACAAATATTCTCGATGTAATCGCCTGCCGGTCTTTCCTGCTTTTGTTAAAGCGGCGTGAGTGAAAGCTAATTAGCTGATGATTCGGGATTCCCCGTTCTATGATATTATGCTCGTGACATTTCATTGACAGATCTTGTATCTTAATCTCGCGTGATATTTGCCTCAAACCTATTAGTAATTCAATATCCTCAGACAATAAACAAAGAACCTTTACTGCACGCAAAACGAAGTTAAACGCCGACTGTTCGTATACGCCGCGCGTTACACAAAGCCGCAGAGTTTCCGACAAAGGGAGACGCTCTGCCCGTAGGGAAAAGTTCAAGTTCTATCAAGTTTCGACTCGTCTTCTACTACTTATTCGATGTTCTTTCACACAAATATTGCTCAGAACACAGATACATTGGTTGAAGCGGTATCTATAATCGAGCATTTGCAAAACACAACCCTTCGTACTTTACGGGGGTCCCGCTGGTAACACATCAAGCATTTGTGTACGGCTATTTTCAAGTCTTCCGACGCTTAAAAACAATGCAAGCCAAAATCGCTCTTAAAGTATGGCTTCCGTGCATCCAGAAAGCCAACCGATGATCGTTATGTTTGGATCAACAACTGAAGGACCGGAATTTTTTTCTATATCCCTTGACAGAGAAAACCCATTGTACTTGGTTCTGTGATTTTGATCTCTGAGTACGTCTGATCTTGCAATGCCTGTTTTTTAACACATTTTAAAATACAAACGTATCTTAGCACCTCGGTTACTTTTGGCAATCTTCTTTTTGAGCTTCTAGCTTTCTCGCAGCGATGGTTTATTGATCCTAATTTTCTCTTTCCATTTCCATCTGTGGCTTTTTATTGTTTACATGTTGTTTCACGTTCTCGGAACGCATTAGCATTGTGAAGTACGTAAGCTCGGGTATAACCATGGACTTTTGACGACTTTGGGACATTCTTTGAAATGTATTCTTGTATTAGTCGCCTGCTTTTTCTACTCTTGTTCAAAATGCGTGAAAGGTTATTCAAGGGTACGTGGCTTGGCTCACGACTTCGTCTTGCAGGACTTCGGTTTTCTTTCACATAAACATTTGTGGGAATACAATAAAACTGAGCGAAGCGAGATCTACCAACGGTCACTTTTTCCTCAGCCATTTCCCAATTTTCAAATAACAACGCCATCTGTTCCACTGATTGTTTGACCTTCATGGCACCGAGCCAAAATGTCGCAACAACAACATAAATGCACAGCAGAGTGAAATTTTGATCCCAAACAAAAGTCAGATTTTCTGACGCTTTACTTGTATCAGCAAGAATAATACAAAGTAAAAGAATACAAAGTACCTTCAAGTTCACCCTCATACTAAACAGTTCCATATAATCCGCTATCAAGCGCTTGTCAAGAATCGCCGTCTTTACACAGGTTCTCGTCTTTGTATGTCGAGCGGCTTCGTTCAGCTTGTTCCTTCAAGTTCTCAAGGTTCTGGATGCCAGATTCTTCGTACATTTCTGTACAGTTGTGCATAGTTATGCAGTTCATTGATAAGTTCATTGCATTTGCTTTCATGGCTTTCAATATGGCTTTTGAGGCTGAACGGACCGACCCAAGCCAAAACCGCTCAATGAAATTTAGTATGGGTCTACCGCAGCCGGCGTATGCGCTTGTAAGTAAGATGAGCGGTCCATAAAATAATCCACAGAGCCAACTAAGGCAAGCAACTTGCTGTCTTCAAAATGGCGAAACTGCTCGCCCGCCAAGTCACTTGATCACAACGTCATCACAAATCACATGATAATATGAACCAATCACCGCATGCAGATTTCTAACCCAGAAAAATAAAAAAATAAAAAATCGTTGCATTTTAAAGCTTGTGACGTCACAAGCAATTAAAGGCGGATGACACTATATTAGCATTTACATGATAGTGGCATGTGTCCCATTCCAGAGAGTACTCATCATAATTTTGGGTGGGGTGTGCCGCCTGGACCTGAAAACCTTTTACCCTATTTCAGACCAAAATATCTGACTTACTATACCCATTTTAGACCTGACTCCATAAATATATACCCTATTTCAGACCTGACTCCAAAATATAATACCATATTTCAGACCTATTTTAGAGATTTATTTCTTTTGCATCAATTTCTGCCCTGTGTTTTTTCCATTTGCTGTGCATTGTCTGCTGCAACAAATTTCTATTAAAATCATACCCTAACCCAGGCCAAAAAGGCACAATCTATACCCTATTTCAGACTAAAAATGTTTGAAAACGATACCCTTTGGGGCGGCACATACCTATATGGCATAGTACTACCCCCTCCCCTCCCCGGGATCCCACTGCTGTTTGAAGAGTACAGTAATTTTATTATATAATATGTAGGGTGGTCTTAAAAGAAGGAAGTTCTTGTGATATTATTCATCATGCCATGTCCATTTCACAGTAATTTATTCTGTCTCATAAGAAAGTATACATAGTCAGTCTTTGCACTACATTCATTGGTGAAAGACTGTATATTACATACTTCTCAAGTACCTGTAGGTTACATTATACTTCTCAGAAGCAAATTGATATGCATGTGTTGCCCAGTACATGTACAAACACACAAAATCCCATGCCAGAGAAATATAGCCCTAATTCTATCGAGGAAAAGAAAGAAATTAATGCTAGTAAAGAGCTGGCTGAAGTGAAATGAAACTGTGGTAAATGCAAATGACTTTTTTGGCTTATAATTATGTATCTTTGCAAATGGATTTTTGACTTTCAGTTTACTGAAGGCATTGACTTGTCAGGGCATTATCTAATTGAACTTGTTTAGATCATGGCAATTTTTTTCTACCCACACCAGCTACTAACACAGTAAATCTCTTCTGAACATTACTTTATACACAGTGAGCAATAAATTACATTCTTTTCCTGGTGCCAAATTGACAAAATAATCATTCATAACAATTTCTAGTTTACTAAACATCATTTCTGTTTATTTATATATACATTTTATATTAGTATATGTACTATGATTTATAGCAAAGAGAAGGGGGGCTTAGTAAGACAAAGAAGTAAACACAAACAAAGACTGTATTGTTATGGAAAGTTGTGGCCGGGTTTTGGAAAGTTTAGCCCAACATAAAAAATACAGTTCAAATAACATTTGACTTATAGTACTTACACAGTGTTATACAGTACATGATAAAAATAGCTGAGCAGTTAAAAAAAAACTGCCTACTTAAACCAGAATTCACAAGTTTTTGCACTGTATAATTTCACAGAGGACTAATATTTTGATCTGTTTTTCTGATAAACTGAAATCATGGTTTCTAGTGCTGCAATTTTAATAAACACAGTTCTCTCTAATCAAATGCACAGAAACGCCAACTTCTTCTGTGTGAGTGATATATATGTTGTGATTTTGTCTATAAAGCAAGTTATTTGTTAAGTGGCAAATTAACCTCTGCACTGTATGACACTGGAAGTTAATTTAACTGTCAAGACTCAAACGGTCAAAACAGTTTTCTGTCGTGAAAATTTATAGCATCACAACAACAAAGCTTTATCGCGGCCATAAAAATGTCCGATAAGCTCGAAGCAATGCATAACGGACGAGTTGAGTGAAGAAAGTAAATAGACGTGTATTACCTGCCCCTTGGAGCTATCGGCTGGCCTTCAAGCACTATTTTAGCTTATTTTCTGTCCTCCTGCTGTTCGTGCAGAGCCGGGTTGTCAGGGTTAGCCCACCCACGGCTATGCAGATATTGTTGCCTCTGGAAGTTGCCTCATTTTGAGCCTGAAGCCTGCGGGCCTCTTGTGCAATCGTTTCATTGTGGCGTCGGGAAGCAGCTCGTTGTCGAGCGGCTTTCACGCGCTGTTCTTTTGCTTGAGTTGTTTCTTGGGCCAGCTTCTGCCTATGATGCTCCCGATCAGCTGCTCTCTTTCCTGGGTTGTCTCCTGAGCTCGTTTCTGCTGATAATGCTCTCGGTCATACCGTAGCTTCGCTTTTTTGGCAGCGACAGCACTGTCTGTTTGCCTTCTGCGGTCGAGACGGATACACCGCTCCTGCCTTGTCTTACGAATTCGTCTTAGTCTTGCTTGTTCTCTTCGTTTTTGAAGACAAACTTGTTTCTATTGAGAGTGTTCGGTTTGATTCTTCGCTTGATTCATACTTGCCTCCTAACGGTGTCCGTTGCTTTGCAACGGACCAGCAGAACACCACGTGATCAACCCAGCAGACACCGCGGTGCGGGAAGGTCGCCCGTGAACGAAAAACATTAAAACACGAGATTCGAGGTCGCGAGAGGAAAGAGCCTGGGAACGAGGTTAGAGTGTTCTACCCAGCAAACCCCGCGCGTGATTCTGTTCCGAGTTTCTACCTAGCAGTCCCCGCTGCGCGGGGAAGTGATTCTCTTCCGATGTTTTTCCCAGCAAACCCCGCTGCGCGGGGAGGTCGCCCGTGAACGAAAAACATTAAAAAACGACATGGTGTTCAGATTAGTACCCACGCAGGGCGTGGGGACAAGGAAACATGGTCACCTGTTGCCAACCAAAGTATGACTGACCCGAACTATACCTGCACCAGCTGTAAGCGAAACAAAAAAACTTCGTGCGTTTATTCTCGGGTGACAAGATGTGCAGAAATTTCTCAGCAGTCTCCCTGTCAATGTGAGTGATTTGCCGATCCTTATCACCAGGAAACATGGGGCAGGTAAGAAGTAAAACACTTCCTTTTCTTCTTTTGTACCTGGGCAATAAATGCTTATGGGAAATACAGTAGTTTTCTTTGCTTTGTTGTTCTTTCATTGTTTGTTTTTCATGTGAGGAACTGCCAACCATTTTCAATTTTCACACCTGATTCACTTGCTAAATGTAATATTGGATTCGTTAATACTTCCTTCTTTGTTTAAATTGTCTGTTGAAAACCTATCAAGTTTATTGAACACGAATAAAAGTGCTGTACCTGCACGAAAGACAAAATACGTGTGGTGTTACATTTTTAACTGAATTCATGACTTCATGTTGTTTTTTTCTTGTTGAATTTATTGTGTTTGCTGTCAGTTTTTTGTACATGCATGTAATTGTACAGTATATGTTCACTCCACGAATTTTGCAAACATCCTGCAATAAGTAGAACACAAAGAAAATGTATGGTACAGTGCACTCGTGACACCATTACACAACTATTGTCTTTTCTAACTGGATTACACTTTCCTTAGTGTGTAATTTCATGGTTTTCTATCAATAATTGATTGAATAATTGCTTTAATTATTAAAAAGCAGCTGCCATACTTTGTTTTACACTTTTTTGTCTTTGAGAAATTGCATGGTTTCTATCAATTAAAATGTAGCTACACATTATTTGTCTTTGAAGACTATGAATTCATTTCAAATGCAATTTTTTCTTTGTTACTGAATACAGCTCAAAATTATTGTGTATGTTCTGATTTTATTTTACCCCTTAATAGGGATAGTGAACTGATTTTCATGGTTTTCATATTTAAGTTATTTTGCGTTTGCTACTGGCATACTGTACAGTGGAGTGTTTTTGTACAATACATTATTTTAAGTATTTATTGATACCAGTACATAGTATGTATTATTTCATAGTCATTTGTTTCAGAGTGCAAGATTAGCCTCACTAAATTTGGCATTAGGAAAATAATGTAATTTATTGCTGCAGTTTTGCTGTTTTGAATTAGCTGTCTAGCTGGTATATGTAATGTTCAGAAAAGATTTACTGCACTAGCAGCTAGTGTGAGCAGAAAAGAATTTCCCTTTAAACAAGGTGGAATTAATAGATAGCACTGACAGGGACTGTTAAATACAGTATGTAGAAATTGAGTCCTGGATGCCTTTAGAGACTCAAGGTCAATAATCAATTTGCTAGACAGGATACTAACTGTACATCATTAAGTGAAAAGAATCAATTTGTATTTACCACTGACAGAAAAGTGTTTGAGTGGTGTTACGATAATCGGAAGTTTAATATGTTTTCATTTGAGCAAGCTAATCCTATACGGCTCACAATAATTACTAGTGAGATACTATTCCAGCTGTATTACCACTAACACCAATCCCCCTCCCCACTGCCAACCACAGAAGACACTTGATAACATTCTTAATATTATAGGCTTCAGTGCTTTGTTTTATTTTCCACAGGTCCCAAAGTATCAATGGGAGAAACATGAAGTTCACTGAGCCCAATTGGAAAAAGTACCTTTCTGTGATAAGAAGAGTTAGTTTACCCATATGACATAAGAAATGAGGCATTTTAAGAGAAGAATGGCAATATGGTAATAAACTGATCATGTTCATCTTGTGTCTCGCAGCATCTTACATTGATAGAGAATATGCTTATCTGACTCTCTTTTGTCTAATATTCTGTAGAATTATTGTATATTTTATAATACATTCTCCATTTTCACTTTTGAACTATATAGGGTTAGGGTTATATTCTCCTGGCATAGGTTTTTGTGCTTTTGTACATGTACCAGGCAACACATGCAACAATTGAGAACTTCTGAGAAGTACAGTATAATGTAACCCACTTGAGAAGTATGTATACATTTTACCTATGAATGTAGTGCAAAAACTGACTTGACCTGTATAATTTCTTAATATTATGGGACAAAATAAATTACTGTGAAATGGACATGGCATGATTTTGTGTGAAAGAGAATATTATCATGATGAGACCTTTCTTCTTTCAAGACTACCCTACACATATAATTTAATTACTGCACTCTTCAAAACGCAATGGGGAGGGAGCAGTCTCCTCTCATGTATGCAACATCCCCAATATCATGTAATGCTAATATAGTGTCATCTGCTTTCATTTACATGTAATACACGATATTGGGCTGTGTGGTGTAAGCATACATGAGAGCTCTACTCAGCAATGTCATACATAATCGATTAGAGCGTGGGGCTTCTGCGAATATCGTATTTCTAGTTAAGGTCAGTTGTGTATAAGCTTTTTCCGTATAAATAGCACGGGTGTTTCAAATGCATTATGAAATCTCTAGTAAATCTTCTTTGAAGTCCACCTCTGGCCGTCAAAGTGATTCAAATTGCGACTCGCACGGTGCCGTAAATCTTTCTGTTTTTTTTTTTTTTCCCAAACGTACCTTTGAAAATTCGTGAATGTTTGTAACTTGCGTGTCCATGGTGGCGGAACGTAGTCAGCACTTCTTTAAGGTAGTTGGCTTGCAATTCTTAAAATTGGCAAGTTTCATGAAATTTAACGGAGCGCCGGCGGCATCGAGTTCTTATTTCGTGTGTACGCTGGAAGGCAAATTGTTTACAAAATTAGATGGTCGTACTTCTCTGCATCGTTTTATACTGAATCATCAGACACTTTCATCTTCGGGAACCTATAGTTTTCCGACTGTTGTTTCTTGTCTTTCAAGCGCTCACGGCCGTGCCTCTGCATACTTCTTTTGTGTGGAGATCTGTGAAATAATCATGTTCTGTTCGCTATCCCCATTTTTCCCGATTTATCTCAAATTACAGTTTCTCGAACAATTTTCCAACCTTCATTTACTAAGAGAAAACTCTTAATAGCCGACGTTACGCAATATTTTGACGGCCAGCCGACGCAAATGAACAGAAATGCGTTATGATAACTTCCCATGAACTGATTTTATGCCTGTTTTGTCCCTATTTTATCTGTAGTTTTCACTATTTTAAAGCTGTTCTAAAGCTAGTTCTTGCATTTCTAGGGATTATAATTTCAAAGCATATTAAAAATTTTAGAAATTTCTAGCATAACCTAGAATAATTCTAGAAATTCCCAGAAATTTCTCTGCAACAAGTTGGAATAATTCTAGATCTCCAATTTTATCATTTTGGTGAATTCGAGAACTAAAATAATTCTAGAAATTTCTTGAATTAGTGCTGGAAAAATCCTAGAATAATCCAGCTTTATTATTCTGGTTAATGCTAGAAATTTCCAGATTATAAATTTCCAGAAATTGCTAGTTTTGGTGTTTCATATTTAACATCCTGGTAATTTCCAGAAATTTCTAGATTTAGAGCTGGACTAATATTCTAGAAATTTCTTGAATAATACAGCTTCATTATTCTGGTTAATGCTAGAAATTTCCAGACTAGAAATTTCCAGAAAATATTTATAGCTTTAATTTTGAATTTTGTTTCATTTAACATCCTGGAAATTTCTAAAAATTTCTAGTCTTCAAGCTGGAATAATTCAAGAAATTTCTAAAATGAAAGCTGGAAAAATTCCATAAATATTCTAGAAAATTCTAGAATCATCCAGCTTCAATTCACAAGGGCAGGATTTTTTCCATTGAGACCAGTGAAAGAAGAATTTGGTTATTAAGTAATAGATTTATTACTTTACGAAGGACATTATTGTGTTATAAATTCATTGTCGAGATTATTGAAGGGTCAATATACAAAACATCCAAATAAGGTGAATGTTTGTAGGAGTTGTTTTAACCATTTTTTTGACAAATATTTCGAATAATATAAGAATATATGTTTTTCAAACGAAGGCTCAATAGCTATCATGCCAACTCATGAAAAAGTTTGTAAGTTTAAGAATTGTTATAAGGAGTTTAAACTTCCTTTTGTGATCTACGCAAATTTTGAGTCTTTCAACAAAGTGATTGTAGACGATGAGTCTAAGATAAGTGAAGAAACAAAGCAAAGATTGTTAAAACTTGTAAAAAAAAAACAAGAAAATGAAGATGATACACCAAAATCAAAATCAAAGTCAAAATCAGATAAGAAATCTTTTACTACCCATTTAAGAACATATTCCATGTGGATTTTCATGGACAATTGTTTGTTTTGATGAAAATCTCATGAAACCAAAACAAGTAGTTTACACAAAAGAAAGTGAATCAACAAATGTTGTAGAAAAGTTTAATTCTATGATTGATCATGAGATGAAAGAGATTTATGAAAAATATTTGAAAAATCCAAAGAAGATAACTTTTAGTAAGAAAGAAAAGGAATTATACCATTCTCAAGATGTTTGTTACATTTGTAAAGGTTCAGAGGGAGAGTTTAATTCTAACAAGATGAACTTACGAAAAGTCAGAGATCATTGTCATTTTACAGGAAAGTTTGGAGGAGCAGCACATTCTAAATGTAATTTGAAAAGTCAGAACACAAAGAACAATTCCCATCATTTTTCATAATCTTCAAAATTTTGATGCACATTTGTTTATAAAAGAATTAGCAACAGATCGAGAGAGAGTCAATTGTATTCCTCTGAAGAGAAATATATTTCTTTCACTAAACACGTAAAAGTTGATGAGACACTTGAAAAAGAATAAGAATGGAAAAACAATAATTAATGAAGATGGTTCAGAGAAAATGACATCAATAAATATGCAAGCAAGATTTATTGATAGTTATAAATTTTTGTTAAGTAGTCTTGATAGAATGGTTCAGACACTTGAAGATAAAGATTTAAAATAACGTCTCAATTTTTCAAAGGATATGAGTTGAATCTTTTAAAAAGGAAATGTGTATTTCCTTATGATTATTTTAACTCTTTTGAAAGATTCAAAGAAAAAGAGTTACCTCCAATTAAGATGTTTTATTCGATTTTGGGTGAAAAGGATATCTCAAATAGTGATTATGAACATGCACAAAAAATTTGGAAAACTTTCAATATGAAAAATTTCAAAGAATATCATGATCTTTATTTACGAACGGATGTTTTACTTCTTGCAGATGTTTTTGAAAAATTCAGAAGTGTTTGTATGAAATCTTATGGACGTGATCCTACTCACTATTACACATCGCCTGGTTTGACTTGGAATGCATTTTTTAAGAAGAGTGGAGCTGAACCAGAATTACTAACAGATTATGATATGTTTATGATGTTTGAGAGAGGAATAAGAGGCGGAGTATCAATGATTACTGGGAGATATTCGAAGGCGAATAACAAATACATCAAGAATTATAACAAAAATTTAAAAAGTACGTTTATTAAATATTTGGATGCAAAAAATTTTTATGGATTAGCTATGTCAGAAAAGATGCCGTATTCAAACTTTGAGTGGGTATCACAAGATATTGTAGATGCGATGAACAATGATATTTGAAAGAGTAGATTTTTGAAGAAAATTCCTCCATCAATTTGATTTGGAATATCCAAAAGAGTTACACAATTTTCATAATGATTATCCATTAGCACCAGAGAGAACAAAAATGAACAAAGTTGAAAAGTTAGTTTCTACTTTTTATGACAAAGAGAAATATGTGCTTCATCATGAGTTATTGAAATATTACCAGAAGATGGGTTTGAAGATTAAAAAGGTACAGAGAATGATCACCTTTGATGAAAAAGATGTTATGAAGGATTACATTTCATTTAATATAAACATGAGAATGAATGGGGAGACGAAGTTCGAGAAAAACTTTTACAAACTCATGAACAATTCTCTTTTTGGAAGAACGATGGAAAATATTCGAAATCGAGTGGATATTAGACTTACGACTCATGAATCACAATTTTCTAAGTTAGTCAAAAAGTCTAATAATCGAGGGAGAACCGTTTTTAGTGAAAATTGCCGTTCACATGGGTAAAACTAAGACTTACCTTACCTTACAATTTACCTTGGGATGGCCATTCTAGATCTTAGTAAATTGATTATGTATGATATGGCTTCTATTCACCGACACAGATTCTTTGACTTATGAAATTGAAACAGAGGAGTTTTATAAAGATATTACTCCTGATTTGAAAACACATTTCGACAACTAGTGAGATTTTAAAAGATCATCCAACTGGTATTCCATCTGGTTTGAATAAACAAGTACTTGGAATGCTCAAAGACGAAACAAATGATGTTGAGATTTTTGAGTTTGTTGGTTTAAGGGCAAAGTTGTATGGAATATCTTTGGAATTAAAAGACGATATCAAATGTAAAGGAATTAATAAGGAAGTAGTCAAGAAAACGATTGGAATGGATCATATGAGAGAAGTTCTATTTTCGAAAAAACAGCAAATGAGAGAGATGGGAAGAATACGTTCTTATGGTCATAATCTATTTTCTCAAAGAGTTAATAAAATTGCACTTTCTGCTGATGACGATAAAAGATGCATATTACCAAATGGGGCAGACACTTTAACTCTCGGCCATCATAAAATTACGAGTGCTGCTGCTTAGAATCTATTATCAAAAGTGATATGAAATCATTTTTTCAATACAAATTTTGGCGGTAATTCTGTATCTTCTGAAATAATTTGTAATTCTTCTCTGACGAATCCTCTTTTTGATCCATCGTCTAAATAGTACAAAACTGGTTGATCTTTGGAGAATACAGTTTTCTTTAACTCAAAAACTTTTGTACTCCATATAGGATCTGTAGCTCTCCTCACACGTCCTCGTTCTTCCTCACCAGGAGAAAGTAAATATCTCACTTTTCCACCAGCATCAAGTCTCTTTTCATTAAATCCTACAGGTCGAGAATAAATTTTGAACTTTTGTTCAGCATTTTTATCTCGATAAGCATTAATTGCTTTTTTACCAGTTAATCGAGTGACGTGGTTGTTGATAGTTTTCACAATTATTTGGTAATCTATTTACCCACTTGTTGATCTGCCTTTAGTTAACATTTCGTCAGCATATTGTTGATTAAATATTTTTTCTCCCAATGTTTTGTTTGCTCTCTCAACAAAAGCCTGTGCTCTATGATTACCGGCTTCTGATCGTTTGATATCAACCTTCTTTTCGTTCATTAAAGTTGTTACAGATCCTATAAATTCTCTTCCTGGATCTACAATCAAAGTTTTCACCCATTTTAATTTTTGTTGAATAAATGTTTTTGAAAGCGTTTGATACTTCATCACTTGACTTACTTGTGAGAGATTCTGCGTCAACATATCTTGAAGCAATATCGATAACAACCAAAGCATATTTCTGAAATAATCCAGTGTGGTCTTGGAACATTATTTGGTGGGGGAAAATAAATTTGGCCACTTTTTAGCTTCTTCAACACTAACTTTTGCTTCTGAAGAAAGTCTTTTAACTGCTGATTGTCCTTTCCAATATCCTTTTGACGAGTAATAAATCTTTTCCATCTTTTTAATTTAAAGATTTGGCACTACGTTTTAAAATAAATATGTCAATTGCAGAAATACTTAATCCAACTAGAAAATCAACAGGGTTACGGTCCTTTTGGGGTACGAACAGGACCGTAGTAAATAATGTATGTGGCTCAACAAGTGTTTGTGGCATAATGCTGGGAAAGAGAAGTGCAGTGGCTTAGTGTACACAGGGAAAAGGAGAGGCAGTAATATTGTTATTTTGTTATTGGTCATATTTGAAATTTTGAAACTTACCTAACTGTTCCAAGCATGATTTGACAAGAGAACATGCGACTTCAACAGCTTGTGGGCCCACATCCACAGGTTTGGCTTCAGATGCTTCTTCTTGATGACCATCAAGCGAGTGTCCTTCAGCAGGGCATTCAGCTTCAGTATCATCATGTGGGTGTTTTTCAGCAAGATGAGCATCGGCAGGACTATCTGCAGCAGTGTCCCAAAAGTTGAACAACAGCTGAATTGGCACTGCAATTCTCAGTATATGGGACTTTCCCCTTGAGTATAAACCTGTTTAAAACAATTAAGATTTAATGGTGTTTTGGTTGACATATTTTTGGGCAGACATTGTATACTGACTGGTAATATTTGATTCCCAACAAATGTAAACTCTAAGCAATAACACCACAAAAATAAAAACATTATTACTTTTACTATTATCCCCAAAAACTATGGTTTTCAGGAACCAGTGAGTTTTGAAAAATTACGTCAGTTAACGTACAGTACGCGTACGCTATTTTAAAGTCGTGCTATTCTCGTGTTACTATCAATTCTTGAGAAAAATAATCCAGGACACAAGATTTGTGTAGTTGGATATGATGATTGTCAACGAGAGAAAGGAGGATTTTTTCCATTGAGACCAGTGAAAGAAGAATTTGGTTATTAAGTAATAGATTTATTACTTTACGAAGGACATTATTGTGTTATAAATTCATTGTCGAGATTATTGAAAGGTCAATATACAAAGCGGGGTGAATGTTTGTAGGAATTGTTTTAACCATTTGTTTGACGAATATTTCGAAGAACATAAGAATATTTGTTTTTCAAACGAAGGATTAATAGCTATAATGCCAACTCATGAAAAAGTTTGTAAGTTTAAGAATTATTATAAGGAGTTTAACTTCTTTTTGTGATCTACGCAAAATTTGAGTCTTTCAACAAAGTGATTGTAGACGATGAGTCTAAGATAAGTGAAGAAACAAAGCAAAGATTGTTAAAACTTGGAATGAAAAAACAAGAAAATGAAGATGATACACCAAAATCAAAATCAAAGTCAAAATCAGATAAGAAATCTTTTACTACAAACATTCAAGAACATATTCCATGTGGATTTTCATGGACAATTGTTTGTTTTGATGAAAATCTCATGAAACCAAAACAAGTAGTTTACACAAAAGAAAGTGAATCAACAAATGTTGTAGAAAAGTTTAATTCTATGATTGATCATGAGATGAAAGAGATTTATGAAAAATATTTGAAAAATCCAAAGAAGATGACTTTTAGTAAGAAAGAAAAGGAATTATACCATTCTCAAGATGTTTGTTACATTTGTAAAGGTTCAGAGGGAGAGTTTAATTCTAACAAGATGAACTTACGAAAAGTCAGAGATCATTGTCATTTGACAGGAAAGTTTGGAGGAGCAGCACATTCTAAATGTAATTTGAAAAGTCAGAACACAAAGAACAATTCCCATCATTTTTCATAATCTTCAAAATTTTGATGCACATTTGTTTATAAAAGAATTAGCAACAGATCGAGAGAGAGTCAATTGTATTCCTCTGAAGAGAAATATATTTCTTTCACTAAACACGTAAAAGTTGATGAGACACTTGAAAAAGAATAAGAATGGAAAAACAATAATTAATGAAGATGGTTCAGAGAAAATGACATCAATAAATATGCAAGCAAGATTTATTGATAGTTATAAATTTTTGTTAAGTAGTCTTGATAGAATGGTTCAGACACTTGAAGATAAAGATTTAAAATAACGTCTCAATTTTTCAAAGGATATGAGTTGAATCTTTTAAAAAGGAAATGTGTATTTCCTTATGATTATTTTAACTCTTTTGAAAGATTCAAAGAAAAAGAGTTACCTCCAATTGAGAGGTTTTATTCGATTTTGGGTGAAAAGAATATCTCAAATAGTGATTATGAACGTGCACAAAAATTTTGGAAAACTTTCAATATGAAAAATTTCAAAGAATATCATGATCTTTATTTACGAACGGATGTTTTACTTCTTGCAGATGTTTTTGAAAAATTCAGAAGTGTTTGTATGAAATCTTATGGACGTGATCCTACTCACTATTACACATCGCCTGGTTTGACTTGGGATGCATTTTTTAAGAAGAGTGGAGCTGAACCAGAATTACTAACAGATTATGATATGTTTATGATGTTTGAGAGAGGAATAAGAGGCGGAGTATCAATGATTACTGGGAGATATTCGAAGGCGAATAACAAATACATCAAGAATTATAACAAAAATTTAAAAAGTACGTTTATTAAATATTTGGATGCAAAACATCTTTATGGATTAGCTATGTCAAAAAAGATGCCGTATTCAAACTTTGAGTGGGTATCACAAGATATTGTAGATGAGGTGAACAATGATATTCGAAAGAGTAGATTTTTGAAGAAAATTCCTCCATCAATTTGATTTGGAATATCCAAAAGAGTTACACAATTTTCATAATGATTATCCATTAGCACCAGAGAGAACAAAAATGAACAAAGTTGAAAAGTTAGTTTCTACTTTTTATGACAAAGAGAAATATGTGCTTCATCATGAGTTATTGAAATATTACCAGAAGATGGGTTTGAAGATTAAAAAGGTACAGAGAATGATCACCTTTGATGAAAAAGATGTTATGAAGGATTACATTTCATTTAATATAAACATGAGAATGAATGGGGAGACGAAGTTCGAGAAAAACTTTTACAAACTCATGAACAATTCTCTTTTTGGAAGAACGATGGAAAATATTCGAAATCGAGTGGATATTAGACTTACGACTCATGAATCTCAATTTTCTAAGTTGGTCAAAAAGTCTAATAATCGAGGGAGAACCGTTTTTAGTGAAAATTGCCGTTCACATGGGTAAAACTAAGACTTACCTTACCTTACAATTTACCTTGTGATGGCCATTCTAGATCTTAGTAAATTGATTATGTATGATTTTCACTACGGTTATATAAAGACAAAATACGGTGACAAAGCAAGGCTTCTATTCACCGACACAGATTCTTTGACTTATGAAATTGAAACAGAGGAGTTTTATAAAGATATTACTCCTGATGTGAAAACACATTTCGACAACTAGTGAGATTTTAAAAGATCATCCAACTGGTATTCCATCTGGTTTGAATAAACAAGTACTTGGAATGTTCAAAGACGAAACAAATGGTGTTGAGATTTTTGAGTTTGTTGGTTTAAGGGCAAAGTTGTATGGAATTTCTTTGGAATTAAAAGACGATATCAAACGTATAGGAATTAATAAGGAAGTAGTCAAGAAAACGATTGGAATGGATCATATGAGAGAAGTTCTATTTTCGAAAAAACAGCAAATGAGAGAGATGGGAAGAATACGTTCTTATGGTCATAATCTATTTTCTCAAAGAGTTAATAAAATTGCACTTTCTGCTGATGACGATAAAAGATGCATATTACCAAATGGGGCAGACACTTTAACTCTCGGTCATTATAAAATTACGAGTGCTGCTGCTTAGAATCTATTATCAAAAGTGATATGAAATCATTTTTTCAATACGAATTTTTGCGGTAATTCTGTATCTTCTGAAATAATTTGTAATTCTTCTCTGACGAATCCTCTTTTTGGTCCATCGTCTAAATAGTACAAAACTGGTTGATCTTTGGAGAATACAGTTTTCTTTAACTCAAAAACTTTTGTACTCCATATAGGATCTGTAGCTCTCCTCACACGTCCTCGTTCTTCCTCACCAGGAGAAAGTAAATATCTCACTTTTTCACCAGCATCAAGTTTCTTTTCATTAAATCCTATAGGTCGAGAATAAATTTTGAATGTTTGTTCAGCATTTTTATCTCGATAAGCATGAATTGCTTTTTTACCAGTTAATCGAGTGACGTGGTTGTTGATAGTTTTCACAATTATTTGGTAATCTATTTACCCACTTGTTGATCTGCCTTTAGTTAACATTTCGTTAGCATATTGTTGATTAAATATTTTTTCTCCCAATGTTTTGTTTGCTCTCTCAACAAAAGCCTGTGCTCTATGATTACCGGCTTCTGATCGTTTGATATCAACTTTCTTTTCGTTCATTAAAGTTGTTACAGATCCTATAAATTCTCTTCCTGGATCTACAATCAAAGTTTTCACCCATTTCAATTTTTGTTGAATAAATGTTTTTGAAAGCGTTTGATACTTCATCACTTGACTTACTTGTGAGAGATTCTACGTCAACATATCTTGAAGCAATATCGATAACAACCAAAGCATATTTATGAGTTTTTCTTCCAACTTTATCGTGTGGAAGGAATAAGAGATCAGCTTGATGAATTTTGTTTGGTTCTGAAATAATCCAGTGTGGTCTTGGAACATTATTTGGTGGGGGAAAATAAATTTGGCCACTTTTTAGCTTCTTCAACACTAACTTTTGCTTCTGAAGAAAGTCTTTTAATTGCTGATTGTCCTTTCCAATATCCTTTTGACGAGTAATAAATCTTTTCCATCTTTTTAATTTATAGATTTGGTACTACGTTTTAAAATAAATATGTCAATTGCAGAAATACTTAATCCAACTAGAAAACCGAAATTGTCGAAGGCAATGAAGGCAGAGAGAACAGTTCATAGAATTACTTTTACACCATCGTCTGCTAAGCCTGGAGAAACGTTTTATGTTGATGTACCAAGATTAAATGAAAACATGGTATTCGTTCCAAGGAGCATGTTTTTGAGGTTTAGAATAAAGGTGGAAAAAGGAGAAGCTGATAATCATCTTGTTCAAAAGTATCAAGAAATTTAGTGAATAACCTGAAAATTACATTTGCCGGAAAAACTATTTGTGATACAGATAGATATGACATTTTGCATGGGTATCATAACATGTTTATGTGTGAGGAAGATGTAAAAAGAGGAATAATGAGTGAAGCTAAAAGAAAGGCAATGGCGAAAGGATCTGGTGATTAAAAGATCATGAAACAAACGAGTATTACTTATGAAGAAAGGTATCACATTCCTTTATCTCACCCAGTGTTAGACGATCATGGAGTTTATTATCAAAGAGGACTGAAGTCAAACCTGAAATTTGAGAGAAAGTTATCTCCCGCTTCTGCAATAGTTGTAACTTCAGACCCTACAAAAGGACATGGTTATGAGTTGAGAGACATAGAATTAGAATATTCAACCATCGAAGATGAAAAAATTTGGCATTTCAAGCGAGTAGCGTTTATCAAAGCGGTAGAACTTTCTACTTTGAGGATTAATCATCACTTCATGACACTTCTATCAATTAACATTGTAAGTACTTCAAGAAGTTCTATGAAAGCAATTATGCTGTTCTTTTTGAAGAGTTTTAAATCAGGTAAAAGGGACGCCGAGGAGTTTATTAATCCTCTCGTTAATTCTGTCAAAGTTTCTATCAATGGTGTTCCACACAAGTTATTTTCAGATGGAATTTTAAGAGTTGATGTTTGGCCAATGATTTTGAAAAGCTTGGTTTATTTTGAGGATCACTTCAAGGAAGTCGACTTTCATAATGACAATTTTTGCGTTATGGGTTGATTTAAGATCCACGCCAGATAATAATCTTCATGTTGACGGAGTCGTGGTTGGAAGGTTACAAGATGGTGTTAGATTGGTTGTTGACATGGCTGGAGTTGCCTCTACGACTGTCAATTGTCACGTTTTTGTTGTATCTGATGCAGCAGTTCTAGTTAGTGACGAAGTAGTAAAAGATGTAAGAATTTAACCATCTTCTTGAGATTCCAAGACTTAAAAATATATGATTTCATATCCAAAAATGGAAAATATGAAATCAAAAGTACCATTTCATTGTTTGATTACTGGACCAACTAATTGCGGAAAAACAATACTTGGTTGAGCTTTTGAGGGGAGCTTTCAGACATGTCTTTGACTTTATCGTCCTGATTTGTCCAACTTTTGCAACAAACAAAACTTATAAAGCATTTGCCAATCATGACAAATGCTTTTTCGTTATGATGCCAAATGCGAGTGAATCTGAAGATGTTGAAGAGTGTTTGGAAATTTGTGCAGATCTATTTCACGATAATAAAATGGGTGATCTAAGAAGACAAACCAAAGTTCTCATAATTCTTGATGATTGTGCAGTGAGTGCAGATGTGAAGAAGCGAAGCAGTAAATTTATTGATCTAGCGTTTAGTGGAAGACACATTGGGATTTCTGTTTGGGTTTTAACACAACAATTAACAAGCATCGCGAAACCATTCAGAGAAAATCTCGGATGTGTGATTGCGTTTCATAATCCAGAATCTGATGGAACAGATTTACTTTTCAAAAAGTTTGGTTCCGGAATTGATAATAATGAGAAGAATATTATTTGTGAGATTTAAAAAAATGAGAAACACTCAAGAATTTGTTTTCTTCTTCATCCATTTTCATATCATGTTGAAATTCCACAAACAACTTAAGATTTCATTTACACAAATAAAATGGAAACTGTAAATGATTATGTCAATATTGAAGAAAATCAACGAAAAGAAGAATCAACTCCAGTTGAAAAACCGAAACCAAAAAGAAAACCAAGAGCAAGAAAAAAGAAAGAAGAACTTGAAATAGATCCAGAGGTACAAATTGAAATATCGAAAGAGAGATATTCTTGCATTAGTTGCCATGCTGGATGGTTTGGAAAAATATGTTGGAGAAAACATAAGTGCTGTTGATATTAGAAAAAAGAATGCCACTGAAAGAGAATCTTTATTCAAAATTTATGAAGAAAAATCTGGTCAAGAAATAATGAAAGATGGAATGGGGTGGTGGTATATATATATTTTTTTATTTAAACAATATTTGAGCGTTACATTTGCTCCAGGAGCTAAAGCTCATCGAGGGAGCTTATGTAAATTTAATACATGCAACGGTATATCAGACACAAAATAGAAACAGAGTTTTCAGACAAAAAATAAATAAATAAATAAAATAATAATAAAGCAAGTTACCATTAAATGCTAAGATGTAAATCGTGCAGACTGCATGATATGAGATTGAACTGCTTTGAACAAGTTTACGTTGGTCTGAAAGTCGATATGAGGAGAACCATATAAAAACCAATGAATCTTTTGAGCCTTAGTTGAATGCAGCCAGTTACCGCCAAGATTCTGAGCAGCAAAGATAAACAACGTATCACACAGAGCAGCAAATCGGGGACAGAACAAAAGAAAGTGCTCAACAGTTTCGTTTGATTTTCCGCAGATACATAAAGGCGAAGGAATGCAACCCCTTAAGAATAAGTGAGCGTTGAGAGCACTATTACCTAATCTTAGTCTAGTATGGAGAATTGAAGGATATCGGTCACCAACATAGAATAAATAATTTCTCAGGGATATACGAAAGCTGTCATTAAGTAGTTGTTTTTTGAAAGAAGCTAGTGATAAGCATTGACGTGTTTTGTCTAACAGGCTGTTCCATAATTTGATTGTAGAATAAATGAAAGACTTTTTAAACCTTTCAGTACGAGACTGAGGCAAACTAAGATTGTCACTCGAGCGGAGACAGTATGACGTGCGTTCACTGACTTGTTTCGGACAAATAGACTGCAAGTATGGTGGAACTAACTTGTTGAAAATTTTGTACATCATAACTATTTTGTGAACAGATCGCCTATTTTCCAATGTATGGCATGACATATCTTCAAGTAAATTCGCCCTATGAGTCCCTTTCATTGCTCCAGTGACAAGCCTAGCAGCCTCAAATTGTACTCCCTCAAGCAAGTCGCTCTCTCTAGTCAAGCAACCGCCCCAGACAACATCAGCATATTCCATGGTAGAACGGACAATGCTTTTATACAAAACTTCCAACACAAATCTATTCAGCTTAAACTTCAGTCCTTTTAACATGTTTAACCTTTTAGAAGCCTTTTGATGTATTTTTAAAATGTGTGGACGCCAAGACAGATCACATGACAAAGTAACGCCAAGGTGGTCATGGGAAATAACCTCTTCGATAGGACGGAGTGCAAGATACAAAGAAGGATGTACGGGTTTTATACGTTTGGAAGAAAATGTCATAGTTTTTGTTTTGGAGGCATTTAGGGTCACTAACCAGCGATCCGACCAATCAGAAATGGCTTGCAAGTCATTATTGAGTTTCTCAGCAGATAGTTCAGGTGAAGATACTTCTTCCAACAGAAAAGAATCGTCAGCAAAAAGAAAACAGTTTGAGGCAATTCCAGAAGTTATATCGTTTATATAAATCAGGAAAAGCAGTGGCCCAAGGACAGAACCTTGCGGAACACCTGCTTGAATTTCACGCCACTCAGAAATTAGACCATCCACTACAACTCTTTGTGAACGCCCTAGTAGATAACTTCTAAACCAATTATATAAGTTTCCTGTAATCCCTAGTTGTCTAAGTTTTGCTAACAATCCCTTATGCCAAACCCTGTCGAAAGCTTTGGATATGTCCAAAAACACAGCTCTAACTTCGTTTCCTCTTTCTAATGCATTTACAATTTTATCAACAATGTAGATCAATTGCATGATCGTTGAATCGCCTGGTCGAAAACCAGATTGAAGGTGGTAAAAGAATCCAACCTCGTTAAGAAAATTATACAGTCGAATAAAAGCAAGTTTCTCACAAATTTTAGATATGCGAGGTAAGAGAGAGACCGGACGGTAGTTAGAAGTGACTTGTCGGTCACCCTTTTTGAATAAAGGCAGAACATTAGCCATTTTCCAAGAGTTGGGATATTGGCCGGAAGAAAAAGATAAATTGATTAACTGTGAAAGAGAAGAACAAATACCGGGGCCACACATTTTTAGGATTCTGTTGCTAATACCATCATGTCCACTCGCCTTTGCAGTGTTTAGGTTGTTTAAAATATTAAGAACCTCGTTTTGCGATACCATTACGCTTCCAAGGGTATGGTTAGGGAAAGGGCAAGGAAGATTGGGAGTATCAATTGAGTTGGATCCCGGGAGAAAAGTCTGAGCAACAAAATATTCATTGAAGACTTCAGCTTTTTTCTTAGAGTCAGTAATGAGATCGCTGTTCTCTTTCAGCGGAGGAATAGAAGAACATAATTTGTCGCCATATAAAGTGGGTGGTGGTATTTGTTGAAGGAGTTGTCAAAGAACTTTCGTATTTTCTTACTTTTGATGATGAAGAGTCTTTAAAGAAAGATTTGTTAGATAATAAACAATTAGGAAGAAGAATTGGGAGATATGCGTCAAAAGTTTCTGAGGAATATGGAGACGTTGTAGCTTTTTTGAAAGTTGGTCGTGATATTGCAAAACATGTTGTATTTACAAAAGATGAAGAAAAGAATGTTGAAATAAATAAAGAATAAATGTATTTCTATTTATGACTTAAGAATTTGCAAGAATTTGCAAGCGATTTCATGAAAATGTCAGAATTTACGGAAAATGTAGATCAAATAACAAGTGTTCCCACCGATATCGAAAAGAAACCTGTGAAGAAAAAAGACCCTAAGAAAGTCGCAGCTGGTAAAGCCTTAGCAAAAAAGAAGAAGGAAGCGAGAGAAGCATTAAGAAAGAGTCAGGAAAATCAGAAAAATGATGAAAGTGTTAATCCTTTGAATTTCTTGGATGTGACTAATGGATTACAAATGACAGCTGGTTTGATAGGTTCTTGTTTTATGATATATCACGGTTGTAGATTTTTTTATCCACCAAAAGCTGAAGAACATGTCAAACATGAAATGGTTGAGAAAAAAACCGTTGAGACGAATAGATTAGTATTTCGTATTTTCAAAATGAGTAGTGACAGTAAACTTGTTAGTAATGCGAAAGAGGCCGTCGCTCTGGTTGCGATTTCTGCAGGAATCGAATATGCCGTGAAGAAAGCATCAAGAAAGGCAGTAACTTTAGATCCTTCTTCGAGTTTGATGAATGTTTTTGAATGAATTGCTGCAATATATGCAAGAGATTATCTTGTTGAACAAAAAATTATTCCAACCTAAGAAATAAACTAAGAAAATAAAATGAGATATATAACTTTATCAGTATTTGGATTCTTGCTTGGTAGAGGACTAAATGATATTGCAATAAGGAGAAATAAGGTTCCCAAATATTCAAATTTAGAATCTGGAATAGATCCAGAAAAAGAAGAACTTGACATTATAGGCGCTGCTTTTTCATTTATTGGTTTTGCTTTTGGATTATTGGCATAAAGAATTACTATTACCATTCTAAATAAAAGAATGGCAATAATTCTAACGACCGCTATTGGGGATATATTAAACGCAGGAACATTCATTGGAGGTAGTTATTTAGCTAAATTCTTATCAGGAAAAGACCAAGGCAAAGAAAGAAAAAGACATGATTTGGCGATGGAAAAATATGAAAAAGATTACAACGATTGGAAGGAAAAAATGGGAAAAATAGAACTTTGGCAAGAACAACGAGAGAGAGATGAAAATGTTGCTTCATATAATTTTCGAAGCACAGACGAAGCGTTGAAATCTTATGCTGAAGCACATCCAGATGAATCAGTTGGAAATTTGAAAGAACCTAATTTCAACGATTATTATTCTCCAAGCAAAGATCAAAAGAACGGAGAGATGATATTTACAGGATTGACTGTAGCTGGTTTAGCATATGGTGTCTCAAAAATTTATTGACTTAATGTTTTCCTGTGATGACTAAAATCATACAAAAATGGCAGAAATAGATCCAGAAAATCCTCTCGATCCTAGTACTCATGATGGAAATGAAGATGGTGAAGAAATCCCAATGACAGATAGAGGAAAAGAGACTCCTCTAAGTCATCATGATAATCATAATACACATGAAACAGATCTATTATTACCTCATAATCCAGGAAAGAATCCAGAGACTGAGGATTTATTGAAAAAGTATGGCCTAACGCTAATTTAAGTAAGTTACATCATGACAAAGATAAAATCGGGAGAGATTGGGTTTCATTAGACTCAAAAAATTCTGTAAAATTTTTAATATAAAGGAAGATGGAACATTAACCCCTACGCCTTTGACGAAAAAAGGATACATCCCATCTAAAAAACTACTCGACGCGTTAGGGAAAACGGAAAAGGAAACAGAAAGTATTGATAAAAACAATCAAAGAATAGAATGGAATAAGAAAAAAGAAAAAAAGAACTAAGAGAGGAAAAAGAAAGAAACGACAAGTTGAACAGAACAATCAAAAAATTGACGGATGATAACGAATCATTGAGAGATCGTCTTTCAAGAAGAGATGATTCGATTAAAACTCTTGAGAATGATTTGAAAAAGTCAACCTCACCTGAAGAGAGAAAAAAGTTAGAAGAAGAAATAGAAAGAAAAAAAGCAGAAATGGTTAAGGCAAGGAGAAAGCGAAGCGACCATTAAGCAAAACAAAGGAACAATTGAAGAACTAAGAGCAGAAATAAACAATAATCCAGAAGATAGGGAAAGAATTGAGGAACAAATAAACGAATTACAACAGGAAAACGAAAGAGAAGGAGAAAATAAACAAATTTTTTAAAGGCTATCTCTCAATGAAAAAGTTAAATATATCTTTAAAAAGTGTGGCTTGTCAGTCGTTGGTGTCTTAGTGGCTTTAGGAACCATAATTGGCGTCATCGTATCAAATCTAAAAGCAGGTCTATCAAAGGTAGCAAAAGGTGTTGGAAATGGTCTCAAAGAAATTGGAAAAAAGTTGGCTGAAATTCTTCCTGGAATGGTTGGAGCAATAGTTAGTTTCTTGTTTAAAGCCGCTGGGGAGGCTATTGGTTTTCTCTCTAAATATGCTTGGCTATTAATTCTTCCCGTCGTGACTTTTGTTATTGAACAATTTAAGAATAAGAAAAAATAACTACAAATATGTACCAGACAAATTTGTTATTAAAATTAACCTCCACCGGAGTAGGAAGGCTCGTCAAGAACGATGGCGGTGTCAAAGCCAAAGTAAAACTTGCTAAACAACTTCAAGGAGCAAAGTTTCTTGAAATCTTTTGTGATTTTTCTTATGTTGAATCAGCCATGGGAGTAAAATGTGATTTAATAGACGATGGTTCTCACCTTTCAAACATCGAGAGCATCGATTCTGACAGCATTTTACAAAACGTTAGACAAACGACAACCATGTTGCTCATCAAAAAAGACAAATCCATCAGAATGATTCCAATAAATCCATCGAAAAGCGTAATAGATGAATTCAAGATTGAAATTTTCTTTCTCAGAGATAAAAACCTATCGGGCGATGACGAAAAGGAGTCATTCGTCCAAGTTATCATTCATCACACCGACAATTAATTTAAGAGAGTATGAAAAGAATGACAATAAAATGAATACTGACGTTACTCAAGAAAAAAATATATACCCGGATATCCCAAAGGATTCTAACGCTTTCAGGTTATCTGTCTGCTCAAGAATTCTCGAAACAATGAAAAAGAACTTGGAACATGATATAAAGAAGAGAGACGAAATATTGGAAAAACACTCTAGGTTGAGAACAGTAAACATTTTACTCGGCAGGTGCTACGGTTTTATCAATATCTGGAGCAGGTGTTTCAGGGACTGGTTTTGGTGTCATTGTTGGTGCTCCTCTCACTGGAGTCGGCGCACTCTTAGGAGCGACATCTCTAGTAGCTATTGCACTTGATAAGGAAACAATTAGAAAATTAACAGTTTACGAAAAGCTAACATCACTTGGTCAATCAAAAATTAGCAGCATTCATGAAATGGTAAATAAGGCACTTTCAGATGAAAACGTCTCTGAGGAAGAGTTTAGAAAAATGAACGACGAACGAAATAATTACGAATCACAAAGATCAGAAATTCTTAAGGTTCCAAAAAAAGAAGGATCTTTAAAAAGATCACAAAGCATAAGAGACAGAAGAACTTTTGAAACGTCTTCAACAATCGAAAGCTTATTAAATATTGACAAAAAACTTTTGTAAATTTATTGAATGAATTAGATATTAATATAAACATTAGCATTAGAGCTCGAAATAGAGACTAAAGACTGGAACCAAGTGCTCCTCCAGCATATGAAAATGTTATTTAAAAGTTTATTGTTTTGTATTATTGAAATACAAAACCATGAGCAAAAAAGCAATACTCAACGAAAAAGATAAACTAAAAGCAATAAGTTTCGCACAATTTTGGGTCAGATGGCGGACCAATGAAGATGAATCTACCATTTTTCATAAAATGTTTCCAAAAGTAAGCATGCAAGAGTGGATCAAGAAAAAGAAAGAGGCTTATGATATGTTCAAAAAGCATTTTCCTAACGCGAAAGATGAAAAGTTTCTTGCTTTTGATGAGGGAGATGGGAAATTTTCCATCGAGTGGAAAGACTTGAAAAATGGAAAAGGCGCCACAAGAGCAATTTGGGAAGATGGAAAATTTTTAGTGAATCCAGAAACATTTTCAGAAGATTTGAAAGAAGACTTGGGCAAAAGATTTTTATTTCCATTCACATTATTATTGGCAACGGAAACTTATGATCTCCATCCAACACCTTTCAATCATTCCACAAAACCAGTGCCTACGGATTTGAAAAGTTACGTTACGCCGGACAAGTTCTTCATCGCAAAGATGAAAAATGTTTTCATAAATGAAACACTCACTTTTACAACTGCTAAACAGGCAAAAAAGTGGTTAGCAGGACCTGACATAGAATTTTGGCCGCAACAACTAAGCTTTGCTGTTTGGTGTGCCACTTGTGGATGCGGTATTGGTTTAGATGAAAATTATTTAAAATTAGTTCAAAGTTTAATTGAATTTCATGTTTACTTTACCATAAGAAGGGTCTTATGCGAGTTGGGTGTTGCTTTGCATAATACAAATGCTTTTGACGAGTTGAATAATACTGTTGAGAAAGGAAAATATCAAGCTTTGTGTAAAGAGTTTGGATTGAATAACCCTGACCTTCGATGGACACGTGGAACAAATGGTGGATTAGGCGATGTTTATGCTTATGATCACGTTCACGGTCATTATTCTAACACAAGAACAAGTCCTTGGTTTTTAAATAAAGATGCAAAATGGCCTAATGGAGGATTACACTTTTCAGATGAGAGTGGTTCTTCGAATAAAGTAATTCAACATCTTCGAATGATTTCCATCATGGAAACAACATGAATGGTTCGCTTTGAGGAGGGGAAAAGAAATCACAAAAGTTGGACTTTGAAAACTGAATAGAAGCATCGAAGCTTTTGTTTATTGTGTTTTGGGAGCACAAGCGAATGTTAGAAATCCGATCGCTGGAGACGGATGTGGAGTTCAAGAAGCTCGACAAGAAATATTGATTTTGTTTGAAAGCGCTGTGATCGAAGAAGATATTTCAAAAAGTATTTCAAGATATCAACTAGCTGTTCAAAATGCAAAAGTAAAATTTGGTTTTGCCATAACTCCGGGAACTTGGTTACTTCCTTCTGAATTAGGAACAGGAAGAGTCGATGGTTATAATAACAAATTACAAAAGGCTACAGATGATATGAAGTTTGGAGTGAATGATTCGGTAAACAAAAAAGTTAGTGAGGATACAAATACGAAAAAAGATTCATCTCAAAGTGTTATAAAACCAGATCATGTTCTTGAACACGAAAGCCAAAAGTAAACAATAACAGCAACAAAGATTGATGAAGAATTCATGAAGAAAAATTAGCTTCAATCGCTGTAGTTCGGAGGAGCTGTTTGGTGGTGGTTTCGTTACTTTCTATTTTGCAAACAAGGTAAAAATAATAACAAACTGACAAAAATACAACTTCATCTTTTCTTGACAAAAGAGCGCTCATGGCCATGAGCGATCTCTCGTTTTTCAAAACTTATCTCAAATTACGTAACCACAAATCTTCGATTTGCATAATTACTGAGTAATTTGTTTATCATTTTAAACGTCATGAGAAAATGTGTATTCACAAAGAATTCGACATGAATCACTTAGCAACGCTATCAATAATTAAATTCATAACGAACTTTGTTATGAATTATTTAGCGACGCCGATCTTTTAATTATATTCATAAAGCACAGTCACCCAACGCGTTGGGTTGATAAAAATTTCTATTTCTTAATCGTCTTCGCTTTTGACTTTATCAACTTCTATAACTAACTATTTCTACCTCACCATCTTCAATCCTTAACACTGAACTAACAGTCGCCTCCGTCAAACTTACTTGTAAGTACGTGTTTGTTGAATTAAAGACGGAATCATTCTTTATTTTGACGTCAACGTCAAAATACTCATCAAGCATAAAATCAGGGGTTAATCGTTTTCCATCATGACCATAAAACTTACTAAAAACTTTTCCATTACAATGACCTACTCTAACAAACATTATTGGATCTTCTCCAGGTGTTGGAAACTATGCGAGGTTATAATTAGCCTGAATTGTGATTGACAGTATTATCTAATTAACATGACTATGAATAGGGGTGTGTAATCATATCGTATTACAACTTTTACAGCGTGGCTTGCCCGAGAGTTTTTTGTGTGTGAGTCCGTAGTGAAATATCAATCGGAGAATAAATTAGGAAGCGTGTTCTATCACGTTTTCGAAACAGTGGCGACCACGACGGGAGAGTTACGACATCGGAATGGAAAAGCAACTTGCGGATTTAAACGGGAAGTTCAATACGCTAAACTTTTGAATCAACAAAACCGAAGAAGTTTTGGACCAGAATGACCGTCTGGCGGCGGAACGCCAGAAAACGTCGCTGGAGAACATTTCAGAGGCCGTTAACTCTCTCAAAGAGACCATAGAAGAAAAGAAGTTTGCTAAGGGAGAGACAGAAGAAGACATAAAGGAATGGGCTTCAGAATTCGAGAAAACTCTCAGCCGGGCGGACAAATGCATCAAGGAGTTGACAAATGAAATCGAGCGAATTGATTGCGATTTGAAACAAGCGAACGCTCTCCTCGAACACCAGCAGGCTATTGAGCTAGAGGAAGAGAAGATCAAGCATCAGCAAGAGGCCACCGAGCGAGCCCATGCTGAAGAACTAGAATTTGAACGGAAAAAACTCGAGCTACAACAACAACATGAGCAATCAAAGCCGGGACCCCATTACGCAACCAACAGCAGTGGAACGGTGAGAATGCCCAAACTGGTAATCACCAAGTTCAGTGGAACGCCTCAGGACTGGCTACGTTTTTGGGGACAATTTGAAACGCAAATCGACAAGTCAACGGTTCCCGCACTCACGAAGTTCTCTTATCTGAAGGAATTAGTGGAGATAAAGGTGCGAAATCTAATCGATGGCCTTCCCTTCACCGAAGAGGGATATACCAAAGCAAAGGATCTGCTTGTCAGACCGGCTACGGAAACACAAGCGAAGTTGTAGGAGCCTATGTGCGGAACATTCTAGAGCTACCAACAGTTAAGGAGAGGGACGTAAAGAAGATTCACGAGTTTTATGAAACCCTGCAGTTCAACGTCGAATCCCTGCAGACGTTACAAAGTCTAAATAAACTCGACGCCGCGGTAAGGTTCACATTTGACAAGCTGGAGGTGATTAAGAACGAGCTCGCGATGGTTAACGAGAACTGGAGCGAGTGGACCTTCATGCAGTTTTTGGAAGCGCTAGAAAAATGGACAATTAACAATCCCAGACAAGGAAATCAGAATTCCAGGAGCTCCAACAACCGCGCCGAAAGATCGAGATCGTTTTTCTCCAAACGAGAAGAAACCGGAAACCAACCGACGCGGGGCTGTTTGTATTGCTCAAGCGGAAACCACAAGGCCATTAGCTGCGACAAAGTCGTAAAACCTGAAGAGAGGAGGAAGATTCTGGCCGAGAGGCGCTTGTGTTTCAACTGTACTGGCACAAAACACAGAGCTGTGGATTGTAAAAGTAAGAATACTTGCCAAATCTGCCAAGGAAAACACCACACGTCAATATGTGACAAATCACAGACACTTCGCGAACCCGGAATGACAGCTAATCACGTGGGGCAATCAACAGTAATTCACCCTGTTGTTGTCGTGAAGATCAACGGCTACAAATTCAGAGCGTTGTTGGACAGTGGCGCAAGCCATTTGTACGCATCTTCCACCGCTATTAATTTGATCAACGCCAAACCAAAGTCTACAGGACTCAGGCAAATCGCCATGCTAACTGGCGTCACTACGCGAACAATGCAAGTGTACGAAGTTGTTATGCATGCCGTCACTGGGGATTTCAGACTCGACGTGAACATCACCAAGGTTGAAAAGCGAGAGCTGCTAAGTCTGGAAAATCCACACTATGAAAGAGTTCTCGACGAGAACACACACCTGAGGGGGGTTCACATGGATGATGACGACGAGAAAGACCAGCTGCCCGTTCACATTATTCTCGGAGCGAACGATTTCGCTAAGATACGCACCACAGAACGACTACGCGTCGGCCGACGTGGTGACCCTGTCACCGAGTTTACCAGGTTTGGATGGACAATCATGTCGCCAGGCGCAGACCAGGACATCTCCCCAGGGTACTTGGCAGTCAGCTCAACCACAGATTACGATAACCTGTGTGCACTAGACGTGCTTGGTCTTGCAGACACAACCGGGGACCAAGGCGATGTGTATGGAGAGTTTAAAGAGCAGTTGACGCGATCTGAGGAGGGGTGGTACGAGACCGGCCTACCGTGGAAGGGAAACCACCCTCCCTTGCCGTCTAACTACGATGGGAGCGTACGTCGTTTGAATTCCTTGCTGCGCAAGTTGCGGAGGACTGACATGCTCGCTGAGTATGACGCCGTGATTCGCGAGCAGCTGAAGGCAGGTGTAGTTCAGAAAGCACCCAACGGAGTTACAGGAAAGGAGTTCTATCTACCGCATCGAGCTGTTGTGAGGGAAAACGCAGAATCAACCAAGCTCAGGGTCGTCTATGATGCATCAGCACGTGCGCACGACAACGCGCCGTCACTGAACGAGTGTCTGCATACCGGACCACCTTTACAGAACCAGCTATGGAGTGTCATCACGCGCAACCGGTTTCACGCTGTGGCAGTTGCTGGTGACTTACAGAAAGCATTCTTTCAGGTGCGAGTGCGTGAGGCTGAGCGAGACGCCTTGCGATTTCACTGGATCGTGGATCTGCAGTGAGCAGAGATAGAAACACTGCGTTTTACTAGAGTGGTGTCTGGGCTGGCACCGTCCCCTTTCCTGCTAAACGGGGTGATCCAGCAACACCTAGAGAATTTGGAGTCTCGCTATCTTGAGAGTGTAATGGAAATACGCAAGAGCCTGTACATGGACGATCTCATATCTGGAGGGCCTACTACAGGAAAAGCTAAACAGCTGAAGTCTGACGCTGTTGAAATCTTCGACGAGGCGAAATTTAAGCTACACAAGTGGCATTCGAATGTGCCCGAACTTGAGACCACCTGTGATAACGGGTAGCCTAAACAGCAGCTTGGCGAACCTTCGACTAGTGAGGGATGTAAGCTCATGGGGCTCAAGTGGAACAAAGTCAACGACACTTTGCACGTATCATTCCCGACCCAACCGGCTAGGTTGACCAAACGCGGAATCCTCACCAACTTAGCGAAGGTATACAATCCACTGGGGCTCGTGTCGCCAGTAATGCTGGAAAGAAAGCTGATATATCGTGAAGCTTGCGAGCGAAAGACAAGCTGGGATGCGCCGTTACCAGAAGCAGTGGCCAAACAGTGGTCCAAGTGGGAGCGGGAACTGCCGGAAGCCGTGTCCTTTCCACGTAGTCTGACAAGCTACCAAGAGCCAATCCAGGAAGTGAAACTACACGCGTTCGGCGACGCAAGTGGGCGCGGAGTGAGTGCTGCGGTATACGCCGTAGTAACGCAAGCATCAGGTGTAACACAAGGCCTGGTGGCTGCCAAGTCCCGACTCGCCAAGCAGGGACTTACCATTCCTCGCTTGGAACTCGTGGCGGGACACATGGCAGTCAACTTATCGGTGAATGTCCGTAAGGCACTGGAAGGTTTCAACTTGGCCGACGATATCCAGTGTTGGTCAGACAGCTCAGTAGCGTTGCATTGGCTGAATGACCAAGGTGAATACCGACAATTTGTCGCGAATAGAATAAGGAAGATCCAAAGTCACCCTAACACACTATGGCGACACGTTCCTACGACCGACAACCCGGCTGACCTTGGCAGTCGAGGAGGCAGTGTAACGGGTGCAGAGCTGTGGTGGAACGGACCTTCGTGGTTGGCCGACACATCCAAATGGCCAACGGAACTTGTGACCCAACCAAGTGAGGACAGCAACGCGGAGAAGGTTCAACGAGAACTTTTCGCAGTCGGAGTTGAAGGAAGCGATGACTTTGACTCCGTACTCGATAAGTTCGGCTTGCGCAAAGCCATGAGGGTTTTTGCGTTGATCTCGCGATTCACACATAACTCCCGACACCCTTCCGAGAAGATCGAGGGAACCTTGACAATGCACGAGATAGCGGCTCAGGAGCTGTTTTGGATCAAGAGAGCACAACGCCAGGGAATGAGCACAATCACCTTTGCTGCCGACAAAGATCAATTGAACCTCCAGCTGAACTCCGAGGGAGTATGGGAGTGCCGAGGGCGAATCCAGGGAGAGTACCCTATATACTAGTAGTATGGGGTCCGGAAAATGCCCCACTTTGCATACTAATGAAATGCCTTACCCCCACCCCCTGGGGATGGTTTTTGTCACCCTAAAAATGGGGAACTGAGGGGGTGGGGGTGGGGTGTCATTTTGTCACTATGAGATGGGAGGGGAGGGAGGGGAGGGGAAGGGGTTGACCGGAAGTAAGATGAAATACAAATAAGAAAAACAATAGGTATGAAATAACGAGCTTTTAATGACAGCAAGATGAAAATACAATCAAGAAAAACAATTGATATGAAATAACGTGCTTTATCGATTGCATGTTGAAATGCATTGTTTATAAGTTTTCAAGGCATCAAGAGCAGAACGGAGGAGTAGAGTGGTCAGGGTTTTGGGGTGACCATTGCAGTTTCGCGCGTCGACCAGAGTTTTAGTGAAGTTATCTGATGATCCTAGGATGGAGATAGGGAAGGGAGCTTTGATGACATGTTGGAGAATGTAGCTAGTTAGAAGTCTGGCGAGACGGCCATTGCCATCGGCGAAGGGGTGAATGTCCAGGAGTTTATAGATGAACCAGGCACAGAGTTTGAAGGATTCGTAGAGTGTTAGGAGACCAAATTCGTGGAGATCATTGAAGCGATCACAGAGTGTTTCCAGCTGATGTTTAATTTCTTTGGGGGATGAGTAGGTGTACTCCTTTCCGCCAAAGGTAGTGCTGCGTACGTATGGACTGAATTGGCTGGGGTGTTTGTTGCGAAAAATGCGGGAATGCACTTCGCAGATGAAGTCAGGTGTCATCAGTGGCGGGTATGTCAGAACATTGTTGTGTTCGTCATGGAAGAACTCTTGTTGAAGAAATTTATAGGCCAGCTGGAGATCTTGAAGGTTTGCGGTTTTTTCTTCCGTATCTCGATGTGATGGAGGAAATCCAGTATTCTATCATCATGACAATATGATTTGGGAGCTGTTTTTTCAGGCATCAAAGCTTGAATTTGGTCAGCTAAGTGCTACCCTGTGACGCCAAAATCAATAGATGCTCCAAAGTTTAGCACGTCCGCCACGACTGACATGATGAGGGTAAATGTGTGTTTTTAAACTTCGGTTTCTTTTAGTTGTCTTAGCCGTCCAACGAGAGTGGCAGAGTCGCGGTGTGTCTTTAATTGTGCTTGGATGTCGCGTTTGATGTCCTCGGTTTCTTGTTCTGAATCAATATGACAGTGGTGTTGCCCGTGAGTTAGAGTGGTAGAGTCGCGTCGGGTACGGGGAATGGCTACGACTGAGTCGGGGTGAAAGATCCATTGATTGCCGCTGTGCGGGGTTTCAAGGCATTCTAAACAAGGCATGCGAACGTTGTGGCCTACGAAGTGGCTGCAGTTGGTGCATTGGATGGTTTGAATCACACAATAGCAGTTTGGACCCCACTGCCAATTACCTGTAAGTTGTACGGAACTGAAACAAAATAAAAATAATGTAGATGAAAACAATGAATTGAAAATGGTAAAATAAAAACCTACCTTTTTAGAGGCATGGTAGAGGTGTAGTACCACGGCTGACAGTGAAAACGATCGTGTGTGGATATGGCCCAGTGTTGATCACGTAAACCTTTCACGCTGAAAACATGGTCGCAAGTTTTGCAGCAAATAACCACGACGGCTTCGTCTCGAAAAACTTGCCTGTCAATGCCAGCTTGAATAGGACCGTAACCCCGTCTTTTAACGAGTTTTTCTTGATTGTTCCATGCGGTTATTCGCATCAGTTTTTGTTGCCGGGTCATTGGTGGATCTGGTATAGTCTGCCATTCATGATTGTACATGTTTGCCATGTTGTTATGCCCGAGTGAAAAAATATTAAAAAGTGAAACAGTATTTATAATTGAAAAATGATACGTCACCCCCACGTGGGATGCCATCACGTTGGTATCCCACGTGGGGTGACGTAAGCAAAGATAAAAATAGTTGTGTTGATTTGTTTATAAAAACAGGGAGCGGGTGAGAATGAACGCATACACGAAAATGAAGTCGATTGTGTTGCTCGTAGTTGTGTTGCTTCTGTATGTCGGAATTGTATCGGCACGTTCTGTTCCGAACAATGGTCAAAAGATGCAGAGTCGTACGAAGAAAGTTGTAATAACTCCGCCGCCGGGTTATGTACAGTTGCGAGTCGGTCCGAACAAAACGATTCCCGTCAAGAATGGTTCAGTCGAGTCGCTTGGAACCTTTGATTCGTTGGATGCAGCAATGTTGGCGTTTAAGGAGCTACAGAATACAGGCGGGAAGAACTCAACTAGGAAGCGTCGCGATATCGGAATTCAGCTGCCGGTTCCCGATGATCAGTCATTGCTGTCTCTTTATTGTCGCAGTAAGGTCGGGTTAACTTATAAGTCCAGAAAGGAGTTTAAGATTTGGTTAATGCGACTGTCAGAGCTGGAACGATCTATGATTCGGGACCAGTTTCTTCGTGCTGATTTTGATGCAGTGTTGGAGCGAGTGATCGAGTGGATGCAGTGGCGAAAAGCTGTGGAGATATTCGACAAAGGCTGGGACAAGAAAGACTGGCCATCGTACTGCAAACCTTATTGCGAGCCTTGGGATTTGCTTAATAGTGCTGCGATTCACCACTATGACATTCCCTGTGAGCAACTTTGAACTTGTTGAAAAACGATGATAAAAGTGTATTTTAAAAACACCATGTTTGAAATAAAAGCTGTGAGGAACTTTGAACTTGTTGAAAAACGATGATAAAAGTGTATTTTAAAAACACCATGTTTGAAATAAAAGTTTTTATTGTTCAATGTTTACATGATTTTGTCTTCGAATGCAGGACGCATTTTTTTATTTACAAAGTTTTGTAGCCATCCTTTGCCACGTTGTTTATCGAATGCCATATGAAGAAAGCGACCAAAGAAACTGTTATCAATTTGTCTTTGCCGTTCTTTTTCCCGCCTTTTTTGCTCTGCCTTGCTAACTTTTTCCCATCTCCATTTATATCCACCACTCTGTTTTTCTTTTTGCTTTTTCTTCTTTTTTACACGTCTTCTAACAATGCCACCCCGACGACACACCATGTTTTTAAAAAGTAAAAAATGTTGTTTATTCCTTTGCTTTTATAACAGCACCACTAATTTTTCTTGTTGTTGTTCTTCGCTTGTCATATGATAAGTTCCCGCCGCCGGTGACGGTTTGCAATGTTTAATGAGCTATTTTTAACTTACCCGTCCACGACGCTTTCTACTTGATAGTTGTATTCCGCGTTGTATTCAGCGTATTCAGCTATGTAGGTATCACAGTGGTCGCATTTAAGAAAATACAACATGCTCGCCGAAAGATAAATGTCGAATGAGAATAAAAGTAAAAATGTTTTTATTTATGATTTCTTTACAAATGTAGTTACATACAGAGTGGTAGTGGTGGTGGTCAAGTTCAGTTCTTCCAGTGTTTCTTTGAACAAGGTTTCTTCTAGCTGTTTCCACCGCTGTTCGATGAGATAGGCGTTTGGGTCGCTACCACCTTTCATCTTGGCCAGTTCTTTTCGTTCCATATTCGCCCACTTGGTTTTCATCCGTGTGTAGACTTCATGCCAATGAGGGTAGTCAATGGCGCCACACACTAATTCTTTGGTCCAAGCTCGAGTCGAGGCGGTATGAAAGTCTGGGCAACATTCGCTGCTTTGCTCATTGTGCGTCACGTACTTGGCAATGGCGTCGAAGAGGACGAAGCTGAGTTGGCTGCCGGTCTGCAATAAGGTTTTTTGGGGAACAAAGTTGAGAGCGACAATCGCTTCTTCCAAGAGAGTTCGTTCAAACTCTTTTTGTTGCGCTTCGTTTTGTTCTTGTTCACGCTCTTCTTGGTCTCTTTCTGTGTATCGGTTCTGATATTGTTCGTTCATCCAGTCATAGATTTTTTTCCAATCTTCGTCACAGGGCTTGTAACGAATGAAAGAGTTTTGAGTGTATTTTGGAAATACGGTGCGAGGTTTAGAATTGGCCATAGTGATGAAAGCAGTGGAGAGAAAAAACATCAGCGGCGCGATGTGGAAAAAAGTAGAAAAAACGCGATTTATATAGGGTTTTTCCGCTAAAAATAGGTTGTACCACGTGGGATGATGTATTTAAGTTTTTCCCGATAAAAATAGGTTGTTGTTGACATTAACCCCACGTGGGGATGATGCACGTGCTAATAGGTGACGTCATCCCACGTGGGGTGATAAAAATAAAAACATGCTGACGAATCCTCTAGAAAATATGTTAAAAGCGTGACAATATAAAAGAAAAACGTTATTCAGTGACATGGCTCAGGCGATGCTGGATGTGAGTGATTTTATTCCTTTGAATAAAACACCGCGTAAACGAAAAATGCCCCATGGGTCGGCGGCGAAAAAGTCAACAAAGAAAGCAGCGGGAAAGAAGAAAAAGGTGGAGAAGAAGACATCCGGCGTTGCCGGAGCCAGTGATGGCCCCCCTCTTGGAAAAGTTATACCGATTGACATGCTCGTCTACGAAAAGAGAAGCGTCTCCTGGTATGACGACTGGCCCTGGGTCTACAAGTCCGAAGGAAAACGAATGCATGGCGTGACCGGTGATCTGCTCGAGGCGTCAAAAGGTGTGTTTACAGATCCCTACGAGGGAATTATTGTTACAAGCACATTGTTGTTCAACGATCCATGCAAATATATGCCCTGGTACAACGTGGCGCCTTCATGGTTAAAAGGACGTCAGGAAAATTACCGAAAAAACAATCACACTCTGAAGATCAGTATTCTAGCCCCCTTTGGTCCCAGCCCGCCTCTGGGGGTGGGATATTATGAAAACGAAATGAAGAAGCGTGCAGCGGCCTGGTTGAAAGTACCCCCCCAGTGACCCTGATCTACGTCAAAGTCCTCAGTGGTACAATGAAGAACCGTATTCAGAGACGGGACCTATATCATTCTGGCGCACTTTGCATTCCTGCAAACGGTATCACAAGCTGTTGAAAGAGATTGTGGTGATTCGCGAGTTGTTCGAAGACAAACCGGAGTGGTACAATCGCTTTCCGTTCTCGACCATTGGTCCTGCAGGTACTCTAACGCCCATGATGCGATGGGAGCGGTACAACGTGTTGAATGGGAAAACGTGTCAGCCTCCGGAATTACGCGATCGTCCTTGCGATGATCCTTATCCTTATCCTTATCCAGCCTTAGTGCCCGAGTCAGAAGCGGAGGCGGCATTACCGTGGTATGACAAATATCCGTGGGTGAAGATTGCCTGTGTGGATCCTCGCACGCCCGATTTGACGCACGACCCATTTCGTCGCGCGAATGTGATCAACGGACAAGAACTGTACCCCCCCCGAATTGAATGCGCCTGGTGAGGGTGATTGGTACAACGTGTCGTTGGCCAAAATTAAAGAGCGAGAGAAGGAGGAGATGCCTAAACTGAGAAAAAAGAAGAATAAAGTGGAGCCCATGAAAGGGATAGGCTTTCGAGCGCTATCTGAAAAGCAGATTCATGCGAAGCGCAAGAAATGGATGCGCAGTGAAAAGGATCAAGAAAGGATCCAGTACGAAGACATCAACGGAACGCGCAAACTGTACGTGAACACTGTATGTCCCGATGGTGAGCCGGGATGTGAAGTGTTGCACAGCCGAGATGCCACACCCGAGGAAACCGCCCAGTGGAAATCACAATTCCGCGGTGTGTTTGGCGATTATGAGGATATTCCGAAAGAGTTTTTGGAAATGATTCTCAAGGGGTCCGACGACGAGGGCGTGTATTATTGCTGTATTTTCGAAAAATGGCCACGGTTGCGTACCAAAAGCTGTATCCTGTTGATCTACAGGAACTGGTGATGGCAAGAGATTTTCTGTCCAGCACCGATGACAAGGAGCTTCGAAAGGAGATTCAAAAGAAGATTCGACAGATAATCATGGAGTCACCACCCTATATGATGTATTATGGGGAATATTCAGATTTGAGTACGGATCTGCTGGAGGAAATCACCTTTACGGGTACCGTGGATGAGTACAATGTGTACATGTCGACTAGCCAGACAACCCTCTTTTCCATGTCGAGAGCTTTTCAGGAGTTAGCACGTCGAACCACATCCACCTACGAAAGCGTCGAAGAAGCCGTGGCAGCACTGGAAGCCATTCCAACATCCCCTCCCGCTCCCCCTTCATCACCAGAAAAGAACACAGAAAAAAGAACGGGTCTGGATGTTGTGCAAGATGTGTGTGCCATTCCGGAAGAGATCTTGAATGCAACAGATATGATTGAACATGGCAAATGGTTTGAACCCAGGAGTGTGAACAGTAGGTTGGTTGTGATCGTCCGGGTTAGAGTAGTCTCCAGAAAGACTGTTGTTGGTGACTGACGTTTCGACTACCTGAGCGGAAGTCATCTTCAGAGTCAAGTGAAAAGTATTCGTCAGATGGCGGTATATATGTCTCTGGTTGTAGAAGTGATTGGTCCGTTATGTCGGTCTATGGTTGGTTGAGTCGGCTTGGTTGTGTTTCGTTATTGGTCAGTTGATGTTCTTTTGTCCTGTTGATTAGTCTATTGTTCGTTCGGTTGCGTTTGATGTCATCTATCAGTCGTTTGTAAGGTGCCGGTAGTTGTTGGCATCTGTTGAGTGGTTTCCGTTCTAAGTTTGTGTACCAGCTTTCCAGTGTAAGTCGTTGGTAGTAGTTGGTACTGTGGCTCATGCATTCAGCAGAGTCCCAGTTGATGTCGTGTTTAGTCTGTCGGTGGTGTTCAGAAATGTGATTTCTGATGTCGCCGTTTCTGGTAGCTCGTTTGTGTTCAGTAAGTCTCGTGTTCAGGTTTCTGCCAGTTTCACCGATGTAGGTGGCTTTGCAGTCAGTACAAGATATTCTGTATACTGTTCCCTGTCTGTTGATGGGTTCGTCTTTGTCCTTTACGTTGGACACCTGGAACGCGTTTTCCAGAAGAACGACTACGACCCTAACTTTGTCAAACGCAACACTCACAAGAACACCGCACCCAACGAGACTACCGACAACGAAACCACTAACGACACAACTCCATTGACCTTGGCCACACTACCGTATATCAGAGGCACCTCTGAGACGATAGCACGTATTCTACGACCCTACAACATCCGGGTAGCCCACAGACCCATCACGACTCTACGCGACTTACTGACAAAAAAACATCATCGCCCGAATGGCTACCGAGGACTACGAGGAATGGAAAAAAGAAAAGAAAGAAAAACCCAGCAAGGCCTATGAAGACTGGCGTCGGGGGTTGGACGAGGCTGCGAAGAAGAAGTCGCTAGAGTTGAGCGAGAGTCGGGATCGTCGCCGCACATTGCGCCAGCAAATAATTCGGAGTCGCGCCATTCCACCCTTGATGCATTGCTTTTGGGGAATTATCTTGGAAGAAATGCGAGCAACTATTGTTCGTTTTTGTCGCAGTGCCTGTTTGGGTTGTCGTTCTTCTTCCTGGAGGTTGCATGACGCATGCACTCAATCCATGCGTTCTGTCTGGAGCGAGCATGCGTTTCAGATTTTGAACGAACTGAATCTGGCCAGTATGGAGATGATGTGGAATGAAGTGATGGAACAGCACCATCTTAATGTGACCATAACTAAGAGTATTTTAACCATTGCGCCCCCAGCAGATTTGATTCGCATGTGGCAGCGGGAAACACGTTGCGACCCACCCCCCGTCACTTTGGCAGCCATGTATGATGTGATTGCGCGTCAAGTGCCTGACCCTCCCCCCGAAGGTTCTGAAGATGCTGCGCTACTTCAGGATTTCCCTACCTTGTGGGGTGCTTCAAGGGAACTGTTTCATCAACTGAATCGCCGCGTGGATGTATTTATGTCAGACTACAAAGTGTCAGACATGTTTTTTGATGAGCATTTGAGTGATGTAGTGAAAGAGTTGTCAGAAAAGAGTCAGTAAAAAGTTGATTTGTAAAAGAAGTTTATTACAAAATGTAAACTCGCCGTTTGCGAGGATCTTTATTAAAAGATACATAGTGGATTCCTTTGCCTATCTGTGGTCGTTTGCTTCGGGTTCTTTGAGCGACTGGGGTAAGGGGGAGAGGAGTGAGACGGCTTCGGGGTTTGCGTGTGGCTGCTGGGGTGCTGGGGGAGGGTTTCTTGGGCGGGGCTGTGGCCATGACCACACGGGGTTGAGAGACGGCCGGCTGCTGTTCTTGATGCTCTTGGAATTTTTTCAGTTCGTGCATAAAGGTGTAACGTTTTTGGGTCACTGAAGCAGCTGGATTGTCCAGAATAGCTTGGAGACGTTTGCCTGTGGCTTGAGCATTGTAGTGGCGTTGATCAGGGGTCATGCTCATAGGAGCACTCCATTCGGGAGTGTCATAACGTTTCCTGTTTTTGGAGGAAGAGGGGATCACGATGGTTTCGGTCATTTTTTAAAAAGCGTGTTTGACTACTTTTCGAATACCCCAACGCAAGACCACGTGTAACGGAAATCCTCCTGTTTGTTTATTGCCTCGGAAGAGAGACTGGAGTCGACAGCGCTGCGTTCTGTGGTCACAGGCGGTTTCCAGGGCATGTCCCAATATTTGTCGTTTCACGCCTTTTATGAGTTTGGGGGGTAAGGGGAGGGTGCCCATCTTGATGTTTTGTAAGACTTCTTGGGCGGCACGCAACTGTTGGGGTCCAGCCCGTATCAGGAGGCTGGGGTAGTGTTCGAGGTTGCATAAAAAATGCTTGTGTTTTCGCATGAGGGGGGTGGGGCCACGTCGCGGGGTCGCCATGATTAATGTTTTTAGGAAAGGGGGCGCGGTATTTTATAGAGTTAAGGACGGGGAAAAGAGTCGGGTGGGGCCGTGCTGTTCGTTGGGGATTAAGTTGATGCGAAGGCGACAGTCATCATCAGTGTCCATGGCGAAATCAATTGTAAAGTTTGAGTAAGGTTTGCGATGCGTGGTGCGTCGAAGCCAATTCATGATTTCACGTACTTGTTCTGCGGTGTAACTGCTGTGTAAGAATCGTCGTATGACGTCCATGTTGCGAAGTTCAATGATGAAAATAGCTACAGACACATTGCGAGCCATGTCTACATTGTGTTTTCCTTGGTGATAGGGGTTTTGAGAGGTCATGATGGCAGTCACACCCCAATGATGTGATTTTTCTACGAATAGGCGTAGAGTGTTCGGGTCATTGACGGCTGGCATTGGAAAAACTCTTTTCTCCGTTTAAAAATCTCTGTAATGAGAGTGGTCTTACCACTGTTGGAAGGTCCAGAAACGAGAATGCGCGCCGGGTGTTTGAAACGCAAGTCGAGTTCATGCGCATGTTTTTTGATGGTCTTGGGATACGTCAGCTGTGACGTTGCGCATCGTTTAGGCATAATGACACTGGGAATGAAAAGAAAAATGAACATTTTTATTTATGCATTTTGTAGGTACAGGTTTGTCCTTTGGCTAAACTAATATCAGAAATAACATCCTGGGGGTCCAAATCAGTGCTGGCCAAGTGAGCCATGTGGGGGTCGTTTTGGACGAATGCGAGAGGTTTCAGATAGGGTAGAGACTGAAAATCATAGCGTCCTTTGAGACCGCAGTAATAACCGCATGGGTTGCTCATGCCCTGGTATTGAATTTGATTTTGATGGGAAGTGGAAAAGTGTTTTTGAAAACGATTGAACCAGGGGTTGCGATACTGTTGGAGATCTTGTCCGTAACTGTCAAAGATGTGCAATTGACAGGGGTTGTCCGCTCCCATGAGAATCCAATGTTCCCCCGACTTGGACGCCGGATGAGTATTGACCACGAGCAGCCAGGGTCGAAAGTGACCGTGTGCGTCTAGGGGGAAAGGGGGTGGGAGTTCATCACAGGCAAACACGCCTCGAAACAAATGTTGTGTGAGAGGGTGTTGGGATAAGAGTTGATTGATTTGATCGGTCCAGAGGGCAGTCACATTCATGTTTTTTTACACACGGTCTTGGAATTCCACAGAGCCCAACATATCCAATTTCAGCAAAGCAGTGTCAAAGAAGAGAAGCAAGGCTTTGAGTTTCTTTTTGGCACCTTCCCCGTTTGGACCATCAAAGTAGAGTGTGAATGATTGGGTGCCGTGGGGTTGTTTATAGAGTTGCGGGTCTGCTGGGCTCTCAGCGGGGGTGAAGTTGAAGATGATGAAATGGTATTTTTCGTCAAATCTTTCTTGAGGCATGTAAATCCCATCTCCAGTGCTCTCATACATTTTCATGAATCTGCGGTAGGGTTCCCCCGGGTTTTCTTTCAAGTCGATTACGTCATAGCCACCATCTCCATTGGTTTCCACTTTTGACAGATTGTGTTTTCCAAACGTATAGGGGTTTTCTTCCCGCCCGTTGCCACCTTCTGGATCGTCTGTAGCGGTGTCTGGTTTTTCATAATTGACTTGGGGCTGCAGCATGAGCACAACATAATTAGGCATCACTCCAACCCGGGCGTTGGGGATGTGATACTTTCTCACATCATTTTCGATGTTGAAGTCTTTCAGTTCCGGACGTGTCATCACGTAGGTGGCTTTGCGGCCTCCAGGATGAGTCAGTTCTCTTTCAATGGGGGCCACATGTGCTGGGTTCATGATGGCTTTGTGCAATTCAATGTAGATTTTCTCATCAGCATTGATGGGACTAGTTTGCCTTGCCATGCTTTAGTGGTCATCAGGGGCCAGTTGTTGTTGTGAAAGTGAATTTTTATGTCTATTTCCACGTTGGGTGGAAGGAATTCAATGCGAGCCAGTTCGGGAATCTGCTTGAAAGGAATGACAAAATCTTTTGGTCCCAGATATCTGGTTTTGTTAGCACCAGTACCACCCGTTTTGGTCATCCACTGTTCCCAGCGATATTTAAATTGCAACGTGCCATCTGCTGCACTGGTACCATCTGCCACACTGTCAAATGTGTCTGTGTCTAGTAATGGAGTGTATCCCTGTTGGCGCCCCCAGCTAAGTTTGTCTGCTTTGCTCATGTAGAACCAGGCGTACCACCATTCTATGTAGCCAAAATTTTTGGGAGTCGGAGTCCCAAGTGATTTTCCATTCATTTTATTTCCATGTGCGAAATGGAGGAAGGGGCAATATTTTGAACTGCTCCAATAAGATGAGTGGTCCAATCCTCATCAATTTTCTTTCCATCTGCTGTCACCAAGCCCAGCCGCAGTCTCAGAGAAGAGCGTCGCAAATTAACCCAGTGCGTTTTCTTGAGGCGAAAGTGAAGGGGCTTCAAGGAATCATTGAGAGGGTAGACTTCCTCTCTTTCAAAAGCGTACAAGGTGTCATTGATAAGGGGAGGACTGAACAAATTGAGTCCGGGATTCATGAGTGTAGTGGTAACGGGTGCAGCCGAGACTGCTTGTTGGCGAGATGGGGCTCGTTTGCGGCCTCCTCCACGTCCTCCACGCTGTTTAGGCATGATTAACAAATGAGAGTGATGACATTCTATTTATACATTTCTTACAACCAGATATTATTTGTTTTGTATCCCCTTTTTTTCATCTGTTTTTCCATTCTTGCCATTTTTGCATAGTCTTTGGCTGTCAGCTTGTATTCTGGCAAGTATCCTTTTCCGCGTTGTTTTTTCCCTTGCAGAAAATCTTTGGCTCTGGTTTTTTTCCCCATGGTAGTGGCTAAATAGCCTTTTCCTCTTTGCCAATTTCCCAGGAAAGGAGGGGGTCGTTTATAATTGACACCTCCTTTTTGTTTTTTGGTGCGTTTTCTTTTACGGCCACTACCCGCCTGCAACCAAGAAGGACCCTCTTTTTTAATAGCGGTGGCGGTTTCTGGTACAGGGGTGCCTGCTGTTGTACTTGTAGGTACAGTGCCTAGGGCAAGTGTTGGTAAAGCGGGGGCAGCAGCAGCAGCAGGTGTAGGAGCTGTCATCATGGGTAAAGAGGGGGCTGCTTGAGGGGGAGCTGGTACAGCAGGGGCCATTCTGGGTGTTGCTGGTGCAGTTGTCTTGCGGGCAGCTGGTAACGTGGGCGGGGTTGCGGCTGGGGTAAATTTAGGTTGGACGGCTTGTTCAATGGGCGTGGTCGTGGAAGGTGATGGAGCGGCATCTTCGGATAAACTTTTTAAATCTTTTGCTAAGCGACCACTGGACACGTATTGTTTGGCTTGTTTTTCAAGTTGTTGTCCAGCGGCTTTGGCGGCAGTTCCTGCCAGATCTCTTCAAAATCCACCCCCGCGCTGTTGGGGGTAGGCTGAGGCCCCATAATTGTGACGGTACTTGAACATGTATCGCATGATGATGGTTAAAATGGTAAAAATAAGGAACGTGTACCTCTTATTTATAGGCAAATTAATGTCTGTTTCTTCTTTTTCCACTCAATTTGTAAAGGTTATTAAAATTGGATCCGGCTATAAAGCCACCACCCCACAAGTCCGCTATGGGTTTGGCCTTCCAGCACCGCCAGGTGCTTCCACGATATTTCTTTTTCTTTCTTCCCGATGTCACTGCTGATCCTAATTCTGACGCATTACTGGCTAAGCCTGCAGCGAAACCAGCAGGACCTGCAGAAGTGCTCATGAGTAATTTTGCTCCTACAGCGCTTCTTTGCTTTTTCCGCGGTTGAGTGTAGTCAAGCCCGCGTTGGCGTCGTTGTTCTTCCGAGTCTGGACCTAGACTGGGAATGACTAGGGAACCTGCTTGTCGAAACCATCTTTCCACATCACTCATACCACCACGTTGAGCGCGTTTGCGCTGCTTGCGCTTGCGTGGTCGTCCTATAGCCATCTTTTTGAACAAGTCTTTTTATTTTGTCTTTTCTTTTATTTATATCCTTGGTAATCCCATGGCTGACAGTATCGCTTTACGCACTTTCACATTTGCACTTTGTGCTTCTAACATACCTTTAACACATCGAATAGGAAATTTTTTACAGATAGAGGCAGCTATGAATGGATTGCCACCACGCTGTCGACGCTTTCGACGACGTTGTTTACGTTTACACATGTTCACAAGCTGTTCAAGTATTTGGGTAGCGGGGTGTTGTCAACAACACCTTTAAAGGCTTGTTTGGCCAATAGACGTCCTGCTGTGGCAAAGGTGGGGCTTGGTCCACTTAAAAACATGGACATGACTTCGGCCACATCATCAATTTTTCGGCGTTTGTACTTGCGAACAGCACCCCCTCTCTGTTTACGACGGGCACGTTTTTTGCAATGCTGTCGACGCTGCTTACGTTTACACATAATGAATAGTATTTTCATCTGTTTCTCACTTTTATTTGTTTTTATTGCATGATGATTTGGGGGCGGCGACCACGTGATACACGCACACGGGTTCTGCGTTTGCGACGTCCTCCATCCTGTTTGCGTTTTTCTTGGACGGGGTAGGGACGAATGGTACCAGAGCCCACTTGACGGCGTCTCTTTTTTCCCAACACCCTTGTGGAATGTGTTTGAGGGTAGAGGGGTACGCCTTGCAGACGGTTGTACTTTGAACTGATTTCTACCATGGTGCTTTTGTTTGCTAATGTATTAAGGGATGACACTCTTATTTATAGATATTTTTTCGTCGGATGTGTAATGTCATGAAAGTGGTGGCAGTGTCGCTGGGGGTAAAATCCAGTGGATGTCCGTCTTCATCTTTGAACCAAATGTGAAAGTGATGGAAGGTACCCGCTTTAATGGGGAAATAATGAGGGTGATAGACCACGTATTCGTGGACCGGCTTGTCGGGGTTGAGAGGTGGTAAGACATCCATGAAGAGGAGAGGTTCTTTTTTACCATTCACATTACTGTTATGAATGAGATCAGAATAAACGCAGATTTGGTGACGGACCACATTATTTTGATTTTCATAATATTCCAAACTATGGCGTCGAATGATGGGATCAATAGGGTTAGCACTGGTGGAGTGGCCGTTCTTGGTTAGGGGCAAGAATTGGTCCAGAGGCTGAAACAGTCCGCCGGGGGGAGAAGTGATACCCAGACTGGTTTCTTTTTCTTTGGTCAAATATTGGAATTCCCCATAGGATAAATGAATGTAATAGCCAGACAATTCAGGGGCACGTATACCTACACCTAGAAGCGTGGCTAAAAACGGGTTGACAAAGAGAATGAATTGATTTGACATATCGTGAAGAATGCAATAATGTGCAAAATCTTGATGATTGTGTGCTTTCGACGATACGCGTAGAAATCGCGGTCTAAAATCACCACAAGCATCTGTGGTAATTTTAACAATCATATCTACCACATCGTCGGCCACCTCGTACTCTCCTGAAGGTAAGGTAAACAAAACCACTTTTCGATTCCCTAACCATTTGCCATGTGTTTCTGCTTTGACTTCAATGGCCAAAGTGTCTAGACGAGGGGGTATAGGTCGATTGCTCACAGGAGGGCGCCGCATCAGCAGCCATTGTGCTTTGCGCGAGACCAAGACGCCAAGCGTTGATGTTTTTTTGTGAGGTATAAACGAGTTGGGAATCGTCAGTGATTTGAGAGCCACTTCTGCATCCTCGGAAAACGTAACACGGTGGGGAAAGGGTGCAATAAAATTCCCGGGCGTGTTGGTGAAGGACAGCGCGTGTGTCGCATTGCTGGCTAGAAAGAGGACATGAGACATGCTGAGAAAATGAAATTTTTTATTTACGCATGTTTATTTATACTTTTTCGAAAATGTAATTGTACACGGCTGACACCTGTGTCTCCCAAGGTTAATGGTTGGCCGCGATCATCTTCCCACCACACTGTAAGAGCCTGCCGTATTTCAGGTTTCATAGCTTTATAGGATACGTTCATTTCTTCCCAATGTTGTATAGGTGCCTCTGGTACTAGTCCGGGATTCTTAACCACAGCCAATAAAGAATCCTCAGCATTATTGACTATTTGTGTTCGAATAAAATCACCATGCAAATAAAAACACTGTCCAACTCGCTGTGCCTCGCGCGGCCCCCAGAGTTCACTAGTCGGCCAGTCTGGTGGTTGATGGTGAGGATGAAAATCATCGACTAATTCTCCAAATGTCTCGTTCAAATTGGCGGCAAAGGGGTCAAAAAGTAAGGGGCCAGCATGAAATTGGTCCAGCGGGTCCATGTGAAAAATGTATGGTGGACGGGATGCTACATCCCCCAATAACCCACCCCCAGCCCCGCCATGTAGTCTTCCACGTGCCACAAAGGCGTTCGTGATAGGTCGAAAATGACCATACGCCCCTTTAGGGTCTACGTGGCGCGCCCACGGATCCCAAAACCATGTTCCCCCATAAAAATAATTAATGGGATCGCGAGAGGCAAATCGCAGGCAGCGTTCCAAGTTGCGGTTGATCTGGATGACAATTGTCTGATCGGGAGTGCTTTCTTCGATACGGCCCAATCCAGGTACATAATCTTTCTTGAACATTAAGCTAGGTTTTTGATGAGGAAGGTCCTCGTAGACGTCATTAATTTGTCGAATTATTTGTTTTGCCACATCCTCGCCTGTGAAGTAAAGTCCCGGCTTCAGCGACATGACTAAAAGATGACCCAAGGGTCGCGCTTTTTTGATCCAATCATCAGCAGGTTGAGTAATCCATTTGGCATAAGACCCCAGTTTCATTTTCTCCTACTCGGGAAATTGTTGAAACCCATGAACGGCTTTTCGAAGTTTGCTTATCGTACTCTCTCCAGCATCCATACCCACTCGTGTGACTACCCATGTCATGGGTCTTTGAGGTTGAAACCAGGTGGTCGGCAAGCTTAATTCTTGGACACCTACTTCCCAGCCTGTGAAATCCACTGGTTTGGGTAATTGATTGATAAATTTTTGGGGAGTATTTATCCCCACATATCGGGCATTACTGAGCAACTCAACGATGGGAGTCGCCATGTTTTTTAAAAAAATGATGTGTTCCTTTTTTTGGTTTCCTTTTATAGACTGTCCCAGGCTCGTTTGTTGCTAGGTCGTTTTGTGACATAGACTATCACTGTGGTGACTCCCCAGCCAAAATCAATTTCTTCTCCTTCCTCGTCAAAAAATTGAAACGAGATATCTTTAATGACTTTATCTTCTGTCTGTATAGGAATAGGATTAGCAACACGGTGTGTATATGCCGCACAGTCCAATCGTTCTTTGTCCCCCGGATTAGGAACAATGGCCAGTAAACCTGACAAGATACTGCCGACAACCACATTTTTACCCAGGGTGGAATACAGCAAAAAACGACCAATTTGTTCGTCACTCATGGTGGTAGCACTTGCATTCATCAAAATAACATTGTTCTCCTTAATGGATTGTCTAGTGCCGCTCCGGTCGATTTGTCCATCGGAGGTGCACATGAAAGGGCTGTCTAGATAGCCACCCCGCGCTGGCAATTGGTTTTCCTTGACCAGTTGACCTCCCCACACCCCTTCATTAGTCACCAACCAGCGTGGTGGCAACAGGTCATTAGGGTCTTGTCCAAAACGAAGCAGTTTTGCCATCGTGTCATTCACCCATATTTTGTAATCGTGTCCGTCAGTGTCTTCAATGGTGATGCGTTGTTTGTTGACAAACGACCCATCACCGTTTCCATTTTCAAAAGTAAACCGTAATTTCTTAAAGTGATTTAGAGGGAAGGCACTGTACGTCTGCCGCATCATCTGCATGAGCACTTGATAGACGTTTTTGTAGGGTTTATTGTTTTCCAGCGTGAACAGGACAGAGCGTACCTGTTTCTTTTTCTGACCTTGACTGTCTGTTGTTTCACACCGCAAATATTTTGCATGATTGTTCATTCTCAAATTTTTCCAACTGATATTTTTGGCGCCATCGTATCCGCCGGTCACCACCCAATGAGGTGCCTTGATGTCTCGATGTTTGCGAGAGATGGCATTCCACGAGGTAGGAATAATGACACTCATCACTTGTACTTGCATTCCCGTCAAATCAATGGGATACGGCAGTTCCACATTAAAATTCGCAGGAGTGTTGACTTGTCCGTTACGCGACTGACCATTACTAAAGAAAGTCATCGTCTGTCCCTCCACGTTGTGAACACTCATTTTAGATTCTTTATAGGGATCCACGAATTGTACTTTTCCGGATAGCCTACCCACTTGATCAACACTTCGGTTACTTTCTTACCCCTCACGGTTCGCCGTCGTTCGTCTAAAACTTCTTCTACAGCAAAATCCGGTTGGGGGTTATAGGGAACCTTTTGTACTTCGTCTCCGTAAAATCGACCCTCGATAGGAGTACCATCTAATTCTTCCACTAAATAGCGCGGGTTTCCTAAAGTGCGCATCACGCGACGCACTCGATACAGAGCTTCGGTCCAGCGTCCTTCTTTGAAACACATTGGCTTTGGCAATGCTCAAACGAACGTAATCACCCACACGTAACTGAGGACGTTGAACGCGTCGGCCTTTTATACTGTACAGACGCTCGTACACTTGATATTGATTCCAGGTGGTCACATCCTGGGGAGCCATTCCAATGCTTGAATGCGGTCTTGAATTGTAACCTTTTACAAACTCCTGCAATTGTTTCACATAGTTCATTTGACGTGTGTGAATGATGAAATTAATTATTTTCTGCTTAAATTCTCGATTAAAACGCTCCACAATCGCCGCTTTGTTCTCGCTAAATGTACTGTAGTGATGAATGGACTGTTCTTTCAACCACGCTTGCATACTCTTGTTGTAAAATTCTTTGCCCCGATCCGTGTGCAAGTTCGTGGGCTTGGTCTGCGCTTCGTTTACAATGGACTCAAACGCAGCCACGACAGCACTTCCCGTTTTGTTCTTGAGAGCGCGCACATAAGCCAGACGCGACAATACATCCACCACCATCAGTAAATAGCGTATGCCCTCATTGTCGGGCGCCAGAGCTTGCATGTCCAACAGATCTGCCTGCCATGTTTCATGCATCCCCGTCACATAGGTAGGGTCCCAGCGATTGCGACGGGGGGCCGGACGCTGTTTGGTATAGACGCGCTGCGTACGCAGCCATGCTTTCGTTTGATCATGTGGAATACCGTAGCGACGCTCGACCTCACGAGCAAACACGTTCAGTCCCGAGAACGCTAAAGGACTGGCTGGATCCGTATACAGCGCAGAGAGAAACGCGTTCCGATTTTTACGGGGTGGGGGCTGGTACGTCCATTGTTTCGAACGATGGATCTCCGCCATTTTTTAGTCTGCATGTTTTTTAAGAACAGCGCGTTCTTTTATGGAGGACGTTGCGTGCCGTAAGGCAATGTGTCATAGGGATTACAATGGGAGGGGTGAGCACTTCCGTCCGACAAAAGACTGGCCACCATCATTCGTTTACTAATGACCGCACGATACGTCTTGGTACGTTCCCAAGCAAAGACGCGTTTCTGAGCATTGTGACTTTCCCGCACAATGCTGTTGGGATAGACAATGTTAATGGTATGCGCATTGGCAGCGTCTCGAGGCGACACACCGGCACTGACGTCTTCGACCACATTGACGATCGTATCACGAATGGTGTCCGCCGTTAATTTACGACAAGCGCGCATCGTTTGCGAAATACCGCGCACTTTCACTTCTCGATCCCCATTGTCTAATTCGTACGCATAATTCTTAGGGCCTGCACTGACAAACATCTTGATGGCGCGTCCTGGCTCAATCTCGTCCGTCAAATCACCAAAAAACTCTCCCATCTTAATCAAGTCGCGCTGATCTCCTGGACCCGTAGTGAAGATGATGGAATCTGTGTCCATATACAAGACACGTTTGTCCAGAGGATTTAGACATTCCACATACAATTTCTTGCGCGCCAACCAAGTGGTCCAGGCCGCAATCATGACAGACACGTGAGCGGGACATGTAGCATCGTCCACATGTTCTTCGCGGTAATTATTCACCACCATCAACATGGTCTGACCGATGGGAAACACAGCATGAATGTCAATCTTAGGATTCGTGGCCAAAGCCATCCATTCAGACACGTCCGTCAGGTACTCGGTTTGCATCTTGTTCGTTTGCTCCCCTTGCTTGCCCCACATGCCATTCAATGCTTGTTTGTTAATCGCCCGATTGCCTTCGTCTCGCTCCATCTTCTCGGGGTCCAAATACACACCCGACTGAGCTGCGTACGCAGCAATGAATGCAGCACGCTGCTCTTCTGTGTCTACGCCCGCTGGCCATCCGCTAGCCTCTTCTTTCAATTTCTGAAACGTTTGAATGTAGCTGCGAAACAGATGACGCGAGCGTTGCGGATAATGCCATACTTCCCATACTTTATGGATGCGATAACCTTTGCGCAATGCCAATTTCACCTCTTCACTGACCCAGGTACCACGCAATCACCGCTCTCGAGGGGTGTGGTCACAATACCCCTGTTTCAACTCTTAAGCACATGTACCACAGAGGGGAAACATCAGCTTGTTGTTGCATCGGTAGGGCAATACTGCATTGTACAAATCACCTGGCGGTTCGATATCGCACTTGACAAACCCATAGGTCTGATGTACGTCGGCTTCGGTCAGCGTGTGATTCCAGTACTGTCGGATTTCGGGGTGACCAATGGGGTAGGGGTCATGGTCGTCTGGGTCCCAACTGCCCATGGGTTCGCTGGGGCCCACTGAGGGGGGTGCGCTGGGGTCGAAAAGTTCCATTCTTTCGCCACGACGCTTGTTCTTATTGCAATCAGGATACAGCGACTTAAAATCATAATAGTAGATTCCTTCCTCAGGACCTTCTGCACTTGCATAAAATTTAGTACAGCCTGTACGCCCCCCAAAAAACGCATCGCGCAGTCGCAACGGCGACACCAAATCCGCGCGTTCACACCATGTCTGAATAGCAGGGTCCTCTTTCTTGCGACGCTCCCATTCACACTCCCACATGGTTTCCACTTGGTAACCGCACGCTTGCAAACGTTCTTCCTTAAGCCGTGTCTGCCGGTGAAGTTCTCCCATGCTCATGTTCAATTTAGTGTTTTGATCGTCACCACGATAACACTCTTCACAGCCGTGGAAATAACAGCCCCAGAACTCATAGCAACAGTGCGTCTGGGCCTGGTACCCATCCACGGGGCCCGTCCCCGCGTCACGAGGTCGATACTCGCCCCCATTCCACACGTGCTGGATGCAACCACCATACTGATGGTTAAGCTAACTCAACCACTCCAGCGCCTTGTAGGATTGGTTCTGCTGCGGGAAATAGCCCGACTCCTCCACGTGAGGAATGCTTTTAGGCGGCATGTGATAGGCGCGAAGGACTTTGTTGCATATGCCAGCCAACGTAATACTGTGCTTGAATGGGTTAACACCATTGATGTGTTGAAATTTGCGGCAATATTCCAACACGCCCTCTCTCAATATAGTCACGTCCACTGAACAGTAAGCTCTCAGCGCCTCATGCATGTTGAACACCGCTCCTTCTTCTACCTGTTTCTTGTACCAGGCCATAAACACGGGCTGTTTGTCGCGATGCATGCCGTCCGGGTCGTACGATTCGATGGGGGGCATGGGGCCAATGTAGTCCATGTTCTGGGGGGTGTGAAACAAATGTGGAAAATAGCCCTTGGCTAACAGTGATTGTTCGCCTTTCAATCGCAAACCAAACGTTTTGGGAAATTCACTGAGAGACTTGAGAATGAAACAGAGACTGTCCACAAACCGGAATCTCTCCCAGTACAGACTCAGGATTTTGCCCCCTCTCATGATAACCTGAGGGCAATGGCCGCTTTCCAGCAATGTTCGTAAAATGAACTGGAAATCAAACCCCTGCCCATTGTGAGCTACCACTGTAGCCCCATCTTCATGGTACTCACACAGATAGTCGAGAAATTGATACACACAATCTTCGCCTTCAAACACATGCTCCTCCTCGCCCAATGTTGTTTGTGCAATCAGCAAAGTAGCTTTATGTTCGCCCGTCTGTTGCTGTGTCTCAATATCATAAAACACCATGTTCACAAAATTGTCAATGTCTCCCTCCACCACTTGCTCTTTCAAAAGATCAATAGGTTGATTGAAAGGGGGCACGCGACGGACAGGTTCTAAGCGACCGTCTTTGTGTTTCTTCTTGTCCACTTTGACAAGGGGAAACGAAAACGTAGGCACAAAGCAGCGGTGTCCCTCGGGCTGATTGCTTTCACACACGCGACAATAGTACTCTCCACACACGTGCGGAGGTCGATTAGTACGCTGTACATACTCACGACCACACGTCTCACACAAACGCCATTGATTGGTGCACTGGCCGCGATGTTTGTGATTTTCGAAACACTGCGGTCCGTAAAAATAGCGACGACAAATTCCGCACTGCTGTTCACGCCGTTCGTTTGTTTGACGGTCTTGACAGCATTTGCTCTTGCAAGCCTCGCACAGAAGAGCACATCGATGTTTCAACCGGTGGTTGTGTGGTTTGTTTTGCAACTCGCAAAAATGCTTAGCCCCCATGTAGGCATTCATTCGTCGTAATGACCGTCATACAATACTAGATTCAAAATTTTGTGCGTGCGCACATCCTCTTCGTGCTGTTCCTTAAAGAAAAGAGCGTGATTCATATTCGTAGCATAAACGCGAATGATAAATCCTTTAGGCCGCAAATACTGGGCAAATTTATCAAGTTCTGCCTGTCCTGACCGCTGATACACCCCTACATCACAAGCCAAACACAATTCGGCCGCTTTCCGTTTCCACAACTCGGGATTGTTGCGCAGTCGTCTCATCCCCCGACGTACTTGTCTCCCTTCTTCGTGATAAAGCATGCCATACACCAAACATCGGGCCAAACACATCTGATCGTCCGCATCAAGGGGAGGACACACAACACTTTTGTCACGTTTCAGATTGTTCATAATGTTCACACCGCGCAGTCGTTTACGACCACCACCCCCCACTGGCTGTCGCATTGCCGTCACGTTAACAATGACCGTGTCGTCAATCTTGAAATCACGATGCGATTGCATCACCCGTCCAAATGTGTCATTGATTACCGTATCGGTCAAACGGTAAGCTGGCATAAACGAAACGCGAATCGGAATTTGCAACTGTTGCGATCGAAACGTAATCAGAGCATAGTCATCATTCTCTAAATTAGCTTCTGCCATGGCGCGATGTACAAGCGCAATCAACGCCTCATTCAAATGTTCCATATTAGTGTGCAAATCACCGGCCTCAATGGCCGCTAATTGTCGGGCCCCGGGGTGAAATTGCATATCATACTGTCGCACTCCAAATCGACGTGACTCACGTTCCGTGCGGCGTCGTAAATCCCATTCCAAATGCCCCGCTGCTGCTGCTGCCTCCTCTCTTTCACCACCCCCCACTTGCATATCCATATCTTCTAAAGGGTCCATCTCGAGTGCTTCCTCCAGAAGCGCGTCCTCTCTTATAAGCTCCTCCAGCCAATCGTCATTCATATCCTATAAATATAACAATCCTATTATAAATTAATCATATTCATTCGTCATGTCCGAAGACTGGAACTACGACAACACTCACGGGCGTAATACTCGTGTAGGATGGACTCAGAAAGTAAGGAACGCAAGAGAAGCAAGAAGCAGACGATATGCTCGCGAAAGCTACAATCAATTTTGGAGAGATGCAAAGAAATGGATGACCCCTTCCCCACACGTTCGCACGCACAAGCGCCGTACGCGTACCTGCCGCGATGACCTCTACGATCACGCTTTCCACAGACGGCCGGGGTGGGAAGCAGCATTTCAAACAATGTACACGAACCAAATCAAACGACGACGTAAGCGCAAACGCAACACCAGAGAGGCTGCTCACAGAGCCACTCAAAGAACACGCAGGCGCGTTGTAAGAAAAACACTTAAAAACCTCCCCAATACTCTTACTGCTGCAATGGCCTAAATTTTCTATAAAAAGACATTACATCAACATTATCGTCACTACTACATCCTTAATATGTCAGAAGACTGGAACTACGACAATACTCATGCGCGGGACGTGCGCAACGTACGAAGAGTGCGTTTTAACACACCCAACAACCGTGGTCAACGCAAAAACCGTGGTCGACGCAGAAACGACACCAAGTGGCAAAAAGCTTTCAAAGAATTGGCGCAAATGAAACACCGTTTCAATCAATTAAAACGACGCAAAACACCGCGTGTTTCTACTCACACATGCATTGTTCAAAAGACGGGAAGGCGTAGAAGGCGGTAAAACACTATAAAACAGCTGTACCACTTAAAAAGTACAAACACTTTCATCATGGACACGGCCAAGTACCGATTCAAGCAAGCATTGCATGAATACCTTCACGACGGCGATCTTCAAAAACTTTTCAACCGAACCTGCACGAGCGGGTTGGCCATTCTTTTCCAATACTGTCGAGGAATTCTCAAAAACATTCATCACAGTTTAATCACCATTCTGGCTCGCCGCATGAAAAAGTATCTGGGTATTACCATCCCCCCTCCGGGTTGTCACGTCACGGAAGAAAAAAACCATCAAGAGCGTGAAAACACGATCATTCGAAACATCTTAGATGTGACCGACCGCTCTCCCAGCGTGCTGGATGGCGACCAGACTGATGGCCCCCTCTCACCGCCCCTGGAAACATTGTTTGACATCACCACCATTACCCCCCAGGAATACATGACACTTCCACTTGAATCACTTGTAAAACATGTTTAATAAAAACTTTTTTCAAATAACAGCTTTTTCTGTAGTCACTGAACAAAACTAAACAAATGTTTTTACATCCGTCGCTGTCTTTTAGCAGACGGCTTTTCTTCTTCTTTCTCTTCTTCTCCTTCTTTCTTTTCTTCCTTTACATCACCACGCGGCATCAAAAAGTTGACACTCGCTTTTACAAACCCGCCATGCACTCTCATACATATTTCTGGAAAATATTTACAGCATCCCAGATGACGTGGAAGCAACATAGGACTTATATCTGTATCATGGCGACATTCAAACAGAGTGCCATCATCATACATACTGCATACGCGACAACATCGCAAATCATGCACATCCAAAGCACGCACAGCTGCCCAGGTCAAAAAGCACTTCTCGTCATAACCCAGGACTGGCCAGTCACTGCGGCACTGACTCATCATCCACCAACACCGGTCCCATCGCCCCTTTTCCACTATCATATCTTTCTTGACCTCACACAGATGCTTTTCACCGGGAAACAGCTTCTTGCAAGCCAAGCGTGACACTTCAATATTATTCAAAAACTTGCGACGCTTTCCCTTGGCCCACTTAAACTCTTCCCACTCGTGCGGTACTTTAGAACTATCCCCCATCTCTATTTGGGGAAGATCATTGGCTTTCCATCGACCGTCCTGAATAAGACGAGAAAACCAAACCATTAACATTACAACATTTTTCAGTTGCATTAGTTGTTATAACTTAAATTAAAATAAAAAATACGCAAAGTATTTACCTCAAACATAGTTTCGGACGGCCCTGCCCCCACGGCATCTGAAATGCTATCTTGGGCGGGCTGACTTTGACTGGTCCCTCCTCTACCTTGATTGCGTCCTTGGAATGTCTATAAATTAAATAATTTACCATTAGTTATCATTAATCATGAATTACAACGCACTGGCTAACTTAGCTAATAATATACGCACAACTGCGAACATGGAACAAGCTGCCACCGACTTAATCCGAGAACTTCAATCGAATAATCAACCCGAGATTGAACACGCACCAATGACAGGACTTAACCCCCCCGTACCCCGCCGAAAAACACCATCGCCGCCAAAGAAAAGGAAAAGAAAAGAAAGCAATGACGAATGGAATCGTGTCTTTAGCAAAAAAGGCAAACATAAAGCCCGCTACACAACCATTCGCCCCGACGATGAATGGAGCGATATCTTTGATCGCTTATACCGTAACAGCCAAAAACGCGGCAAAGATCGCAGAAGACGTCGGCGAAAAAATATCAGAAAAAAGAAAACACTTACTTGATTTCTTGTTCTTCTTCCATCAGCCATGATCTCAGTTTTTGTGCTGACTTCTCCAAAAACCGCTCTTTTTATAACAATAATATGCTTACGTCAGACCCACGTGCAACACACCCCACGTGGGTTATCTAAAAATACATGTTTGTCTAGAAATATCTTGTTTGTCAAAAATAAAATTCTTGTGACATCATCCCACGTGGTATTATTTATTCCATAAATACAATAACGCGCTGTAATTATTTTCACAGCATGGATGAAGTGCTAAAGAAGATTCAAACACGATTAGAAGAGAGAGAACAAATTCAAACTCGATTAAGATTGAAAGTACAAACACTCTCAACTCTCGTTGATTCACTCGAAAAAGAAATTATACGGCAAAAACTTCGACTCCAAATCAGACGAAGGCGAAGGAAACAGCGATGTCTCAAAAAATGTCAAAGATGAGCAAACCGCTCAAACCGTTGAAACGCCGCCGACACTCCGACGAGAATGAACCGTCAGCCAAAAAACAGAAACAAATTGTCTGGCAAAATGAGTGGGGAAAAGATGAGATCAAGGATTTCAACTGGGAAAAACACATTGATCAGTCCATTCTACTCTATCACCGACAACAAGAAACGCTCATCGACGATGAAGTCAATGCCTACTGTGACCGCTACCAAGAAGAGATCGACTGGGTGTACTTGGGAAAAATAACACCTGCCAGCTGCTACAACGACAGCAGCCATGAAAAGATGAAAGCAGAAATCCAGGAATTAAAAGAAAGCGAGGAAGGCATGCAATGGCTAAAGAAAAAAATTGCTAAAGAAAAGCAACAACTTATCTAAGAGAAACAACTATTGGAACTGGATATCAGCATGCTGAAACAAGAGATCGCAGAGGACATGAAAGATATGTTCTATCCAGCTCCAGACATCAACCCCGATTGGAATGATGAAGTCGAGCGTTTTCGTCAATTAATGGATTGGGTCGAAGAGTCCAAAGCAACCACGCGTGAAGACTTTGTCTGGTGGATGTTTGGCCTGGCCAAGGACAGACCTGAGCTGGAAAAAGAGATGGTGGAAAACCACTACATGAAAGCCTGGTTCGAAGAGAAACTACAAGTCGTTCTGGATTATATTGTATTTGAAAAGAACAAAGACAATCGTGCATAAAAGTTTGTTTTATTTGAAGTCATGTAAACAAACATGAATAAAAACACAGTTTTTAAAATAAACTTGTGTTTTACCATTTTTGTCCTTAATCTACTAAACTTAATTTATAACACGCTTCTTTAAACAGTTCTTCTTGCTCCTCCATCCAGTCGCTCTCATCCCAGTACTTGTTCATCAATTCGAGCTGGCGATCGCTGTACCGTGCAGCCCGTAGAGCGCTTATTTCATTCCAGATATATCGCTGCTTGTCGCGTTCTTTTCCCTTCACCCAGGATTTGTTAATAGCCGCTTCTTCTCTCCCCTTTTTTCGCTGGTCATGAATCAGATCATGCAACTCTTTAAAATCAACCAAATCATCGTTAGCCGTCAACTTTTTGTATTTTCGTCTCCCCACGAATTTCACGCTGACTTTTCCAACGACCGTAGTAGGAGTTCTTAACATTCTCTTTTTCCTTCTTTTCTTCGTTATTTCATTACTCTTCGTTATTTTCTCCTTCTTCTCCTCTGTCTCCTCTCCCTTCTCCTCCTCCATTTTAACTTTCTTCGGAACTGGCTCGTTCACCTCCATCTCAAAAGACAGAAACCATCAACTGATTCAAATTTTATTTTCTGATTTCTATTTATGAACTATTTTCAAAAAAATCATGTGATGGTGTGTCAGCAGACCGCAAAGTTATAGATTTCCCGCCGGAATCGAACCGACCTCTCCGAAGAGAGTACCAGAAGAGAAATGTTTGTGTGCGGTCCATGTGTGCACAGGTTGTTTTGTTTTTATTTTATTTAACATCAGAAAAAGATCAAAAATCGACAAATATCAAAAATCAACAAAAATACACTTTTAACAAACACCGTACTTATGCTGGACATCGGCACGGCAAAAACAATGCTCGGCCCCGTGCTCGCAATACACTCTATCAAAAGCCGAACGCGGCCGATCATGACTGTCAGTCAACGAGTTGAACGCGTCCAATAAATTTTGGACAGCGTCAGCCGTTCCCTTAAGCTCGTCTTCAGTTATAATACGTGGACCTGCTTCGTCAGACGAGTCACACAGAATTGCCTTCCCACTCGTTTCTCCCTCGCACCACGCTCTTATGGCATCATCAGCATCGTCAGTGAATGGCGCGGTGCTATAAATAAAAAAACATGAATAAGAAAAGGATACAAAAACCATGAAGATCATTTTTTAATTCAAGCTACTTACGCATAGCTGTCGAAGCTAAACTCTGAGGTGGTGGCGGCAGCATCGCTCAGCATCGGGTCGTTGTCGTTGTCGTTCAACGCAGCCATCATTTCTGCACTGGTGTCTTGACTTAACAGCGGACTGATCCCGCTGACTTCGGATATGCTGCTGTCAACTGTGATCACCGTTGGATCTGTAATTGCGTCGCCGGCTCGCCGAACGGCATCCTTCACAACGTCCCTCACAGTCGAATCGATGGCTGGTCTTACGGGGCACTCGTCCATATAGTGCTGCCCGGCGACCGCGGGACATCCAGGATCTTCACACATTCTGGCAGGAGCAATCGTCTTCAGTACTCGTATCAGTTTGCCGTACGATTGTTTGCCACCTGGGAGGAGGAATGGCTCCAGCTCGTACGCTATTTCTAGAGCCATTTCCTCCCACGTCATGTCAGCCAAATTTTTTGCCATCTTTTCTTTATAAATTTTGTCTTGACGAAGTAGCTAGTTTGTGAACCAAATCGAAAAGGTGTCAAATTTCACGTGTGAGTGGTTTTTATACTAGCTGTCAAAAAATCCAGTTTCAAACCTGTTTTAACTCACCCACCACTCACAACCAAGAATGATTTCGCGCCTAAATTACCATGTGCTCACTTTGATTGACAGATAAGCTGCTGATCCAATCAGAACTGTACACATTACACACCACGTGGAGGCCAACTCAAACCGGTCTGTAAGTAGTTTTCCGTCGGTCTGTAAGTAGTTTTCCGGCCAAAACCCATTATAGTGCCAAAGAACTTTCTAGAACTTTCTATTTCTAGAACTTTCTAGAACAACAACCCCACGTGGGATTCTTCTACTAAAGAACTCGTTAGCGGCGTCAACAAGTTTATTTTTAAAACCCACGTGGGAAAGTTGCACGTAAAAACCTTTATAAACAGCTTTTTTAAATATAACATTAACAAACTCGTTATTTCCATGTCCATATCGGAATTAACGGAATACCTTATTTTTATTATCGCATTTATTTTTGCATGCTGGCTTTTAACACTTTACATTTATATTATTTCCTGGCTGCTACAACATGATCGGAATTACCGCTAAACTAAACGATGTTGAATGGACCGATTACATCGTCTCACGGACCCCGGTAATTATTCCGCGAATGATGGTTCACCAACTCGAACTAGAAGAAGAGAAACCATTCTACATCATCCTAGAAGACAACAAACACGTCCGCTTCCATGTCCTACTAGCAAGCCCCTCGAAACCCGAACGCTTCCTGACCAGGCTAAACGACAAACGCCGAGAAGCTCGCAAAACACCGCCTAACAACCAGTGGATCCGCTGCATCTACGCTATGTTGCGTTACCTACAACGCCGCAAATTCAACATGGTCGTCACCAACTATTCCACCGCTAGAGACTACTACGAAAAAATCGAGAATCCCTCTTACACAGACGCCTTCAACACTGACTCAGAAATCGCTACCGGTGTGGTCAAACAGATTGAGGGCATCGTCAACGACATCGAGAACGGGAAATATGAAACAGCCCGCCCCCCCGACGGATGTACCATCACTCCTACTCCAAGGAACATTATCTATCCTGTTGGACACAGTTATTGTCTCCTATGCGGTCGTTACCAAAATCTGGTCCACCAAACACGGCCTTTTTGCCCCAGCTGTGAAGACCGTCGTTTTACCGGTTTAAACGGCTTTTCCTGTACAAACAACTACTCTTGTGAAGGACATGGCAAATAAAAACTTTTATTTCTTCACTCTGTCTCGGGTGGTGCGCTGTGGAGCCCTGTGTAACCCCCATTCCCTCTAACCCGCAACCCCTTCTTAACTCTCCACAGTTCGAATCCCCGGTCCGACAATGACCAAAAATAAAATTAACTCACCGAGGCAAAAAAGGCCTGACCTCACTATGGTAAGTAAAACTCCTATTTCCCCACTACCCCCTCTCCCCCAGGGCGCCCTTTGCACACCCCTTTTCCACTTCCGGTCAACCCCTTCTCCCTCCCCTCCTACAGTGACAAAATTCACCTCACCCCCACCCCCTCAGTTCCCATTTTAGGGTGACAAAAACCCTCCCCAGGGGGTGGGGGTAAGGCATCTCATTAGTATGCAAAGTGGGGCATTTTCCGGACCCCATACTACTTATACTTGCCTGACTCTGCCCTTTTCACAGCCAAGCTTGTGCAGCGTGAGCACGTGACCACCTTGCATGGAGGAATTGGTCTCACTATGGCAAAGGTTCGAGAGAAGTATTGGGTGCCTCGCCTACGTAAACTCGTAAAGAGGATACGGAAGAAGTGCTGGGGGTGTAAGAAGTTTCAAGCAGTCGCCATGAAATGTCCTCCCCCAGGGTTTCTACCGAGAGCAAGAACCGAAGGTACCACGCCTTTCAATGTGATTGGAGTAGACTTTGCTGGCCCGGTCAAGTACCTCAGCAAAGGAAAAGGGGAGCGCAAAGCCTACATAGTGTTGTACTCCTGCAGTCTGACACGGGGAGTCTTTTTAGAGTTATTGCCAAGTCTGGAGACAAGCGAGTTCATCAAGAGCTTCAAGCGCCTGGTAGCGAGGAGGGGGAGACCGTCACGGGTCTACTCAGACAACGGGTCGACCTTTATAGCAGCGGCGAAGTGGTTGAGGAAGGTGCGCAAGGACGAGGAGCTGAACGAGTTCCTCTGCAATCAGTCAATCTCTTGGCAGTTCAATCTCAGTCGAGCCCCATGGTGGGGCGGCCAGTTTGAGCATCTAATTGGCCTAATGAAAGCAGCCTTCTACAAGACGGTAGGAGGTGGGATCCTCGTGCGGGATGAACTAAGTGAAGTTCTGCTCGACATCGAAGTCACTATCAACAACCGACCGCTAAGTTACCTTGAGGAAGATGTCCAGCTGCCAACACTAACGCCGAACTCACTGCTCTTCATCAACTCGAACAACCTGCCAGAACTTCAGCCATACCATCAAGAGGAAAGAGATCTAAGGAAGCGGGCTAAGTTCCTCAAGAAGACGAAGGACGCGATGTGGCGTCGCTGGACGACCGAGTATGTGAGAGCACTGTGAGAACGCCATCGCCTGAAGCACGACGGCAATGGTCATCAGCTTGCTGTAGGTGACGTCGTGATTATCAAGACGACACAGCGAAACCGCAACTGCTGGCCACTCGGAATTGTAGAGAGCCTAATCGTTGGACGGGATGGAGTTGTACGTGCGGCCAGACTCAGGGCTGGTAGGAACCACCTGGAGAGAGCAGTCCAGCATCTGTACCCTCTGGAGCTGTCGTGTGACACGGCCGCGGAGCCAGCACCTCTGAACCCTGATGCGCCTGTATTCAGGCCTAGGCGCGATGCTGCAGTAGCAGCTGGAGTACGCTTACAGGACGGACTGCACGATGAACAACAAGATTGAACATTGCTAGTACTTTACCGAGAAACATCGAACCTTTATTTTTATCATGTGTCGTTTTGTTTGAGTCAGTTTCCGCATGCATATGCCTCGTTAACGAGCCATATGGGGGAGTGTGTTGGAAACTATGCGAGGTTATAATTAGCCTGAATTGTGATTGACGGTATTATCTAATTAACATGACTATGAATAGGGGTGTGTAATCATATCGTATTACAACTTTTACAGCGTGGCTTGCCCGAGAGTTTTTGTGTGTGTGAGTTTGTAGTGAAATATCAATCGGAGAATAAATTAGGAAGCGTGTTCTATCACGTTTTCGAAACAGGTTCTTCTTTCAAAGGATTAAATTTCACAAGACTTCGTGTCGATTGTTCTCGACTGACAACGTCATGGATCCTGGAACAGTGCCTGCAGAACTACAGGACCTCACCGAAGTAGAGGAAATGTTGATCGCCAGAGCTTTCCCGATCATGTGTGTTTGTTTACCGGAAACACGGCGGCCAGTGTGGGTACAAAGGTCATGTCCTCAACTTGCTACAGGATGTTTAGGGATTTCTCAGCACTCTTCCAGCCAACGTGAGTGATCTGCCCGTTTTTATCATCAGGAAGCAAGGGGCAGGTAAGAATTGAAAAAAATTTTGTATTGCTTTTATGGTTGTGTTTACATTTTTTACCTCTGTGTATTGATGGCCAAATTTGAACAATTATGCATTAATAGCAATACGGCCATTCGTTGTCATTGTTTATTTTCAACGAATAACAGCTGAACAAAGGATACATGGTGAAATTTTGTTTTATCTGAATTCCTGTTGTACAATCTCTTTATCACACATTCTTCAACTAAATATTGCTATCACCTACAGTGTACTGTGAAACACTTTACAATGTACTCAAGAATTTAGGACCTATTCTTATTAACATTTCAGGACAACAGGTATATATTTACAGTGTGCCAGATCCTTTGCAGCATCCTTTCAAGATTTATGTCAATTGTGGATGAATAGTACAGGTTAACTATGAAAGTGCATTGTAATGTGTACATCATTGTGAATTGTCTCATCATCCTCTTGAAAATTTGGTGTCTTTCTGATTTTTGTAGGAGCAAACAGAGAGGTTCCTTGGCTAAACTTACACTTCAGTCCAAGTGGAAGTTCAATTTCTGTGTTGTTGATAGGTACGTACTGTACAATAAATTGCAACAATATGTAGTGAAGACAAAAACCTGAATATATGTTTTTATCTCCAAAAAGATCATGGTAAAGGAAATGTTCAAGTGAAGAATTTAGGCTGAGAAGTCAAGTCCTGTGCAGTTAAAGGATCCTCGTATACCAAGTCACTGACATCATGAAAGTGTGAGATTGTCGGGAGCCAAAAATGAACTCGATGGTGATGTCTCTAACAAGAATGCCAAAGGAAAATGTTCTCAAGGACACTGGCCTGTGTACTCTGTCAAGTAAGCCCAAGAAAAATTATATCTGGGTGTTTTCTTAAAATTTAGAATGGTACTGTATTGTGCTCAAGTGGACGACATGCTCAGAGCCAAGTATTTTTTCTGTGTTCCCTTCTGACGCAAGGTTTTGTTAGTTACTTATTTGTTAGAGGTTGTTTGCTTTTTATGAAGGAAAACTTCAGTTTAGTTAATATGTAATATAAGTGGCAATAACATGTGAGTAAGACCAGCACCAAGGTAGACAGTAACCAATATTGTAACAACAAGTTTAAACCCTTTCACACCCAAGAGTGATCAAATTCAATTTTCTACTTCAGTTGGAAATGTACTGTATTGTACAGTAAAGAGAATACAGCTTTTTATACCGTGTTGGTTAGATGAATGCTGACTGAACTGTCACTTCTCACTACATATTTTGTATAATATTAATTTATATAATTTCTTTTGAAATTAAAGCTGAAAGATTCTGCATTTTAAACTTGGGAGTGAAAGGGTTGTTTACCTGTATTAAGTTCATGATAGTTGTTATACCCTTATCTTCCAAGGGATTGTGTAGCAAAAGTGTTAAAAAATTTTTTTAACATGCTTGCACCATCCAACTACAAAAAAGTTGGTAACATTAAGGCCTCATAAAATAGACACAAACTTCCATGTTTTTTTTTTTTTTTTTTTTTTTTTGCGTCGAAACTTTAGTAAACGGCAGAGCAAAAGGGTGCTGTTGTTGAGCTACCAAAACAATATATGCCAGGCCAGAGTGAGGGGATATCTGCGATTATCGTATTTCTAGTAAGTAACAGGAACAGTCGACAATAACAAATTGTCGATTTTGCAAGTGTCGGTATTCTATAGTTGCTCCAAAGAAGCTATTACATGGGCAGGAGAGCAATACGGCGGCGTATTTTTACGATTCAGTTTTATTTTCTCAAGCCAGTTTCAGGCGTTCTCGCTGCGCACAAAATGGAACAAATGCATGTACACATATCTCCATCGATCGGGTCTGAGTGGGCTCAAAAGTCACCCAGTACAATTACTTTGTTTGATTGTTTGATTGCTTTGAGCACTGGGTCTACGGGCCATACGGAAATGAAACTGCTTAATTTCCCACGACATTTCTTTCATTTAACAACGACCGAGAACACTTTGCTGAAGTAGACATAGTTGGATTTCAAGACGAGTCAGCAAAGTAATGTACACAAACCTTGCGGGCTTCAATAAATTGTTCCACACAAAATACTTGTGCCTATACTGCTTTAAATTTTGTAGAAGAAATGGATTGCAGCCAGCAGTGGAATGCCCGTGATTGACCCCTCGCGACATGTATTTAATCGTGAGTAACGCAACGCGGCTTGACTCGGCTCAACAGCCAAGAAACGAGCATTAACGACAAAAACAAATTGTTATATCAAGTCAGAGTGCAGTTAATTTTTTTACTCACATGGATCTTCTTGTAAAGCCAAATGATGAAACAGATAAACATTGAGAGGCACATTGACACGAAAGACATACCGTTTATACATCGCGAATGTGACATGTTGTTGTTGTTTGGCAGAGATCATCAGGAAGATCAAGCAATGTTTCACTTCAATACTCGATTTGTTATCGACCTTCAGCAACACTAAAGAAATCCTTGCTTCGACTTTCGAGTGACGTTGGAGAAAAACACTCTCACGCTTCCCCTGGGCATTATAAGATGGCTGTTGATTGGCCATCACCTGTCACATGACTGAAAATCTGGACATCTCGACAGACAACTCGCTATCTCGATTCAAGTGAAAAAAATATTTTCGCTGCGTCGCCGGGGCTCCGCAGCAATAGTAAAGCCACTCCCGTCCGTCTGTAACGCTCTTTCCCAGGCTTCCTAATAAAAATCGAAGATGGCCGCCACATCAATGAAAGTAAAGTAGAAGTATGTGCCAACCACAGTTCTTTTAGAAATCGGAAATGAGCTTAAAAAGAGAATGTGCATTCGGTTTTGCATACGGCTCGCCATTTCAAAAGCTTTCCAATGAAGAGAGAGGCGGAGTGGAGTGTAGTGGTAAGCGTGCCTGCACCTTACCGAAGTAACTTGTAGATTAGAGTTTGGGAAAGATCGGCCTTGATTGGATAATAATGTCGAAGAAAACAGTGGTTAATCCGAAGTGAAATAGAGGTGCGAATTTTGGGACGATAAATAATGATTGAAGCGACACATTAAAGTGGTGGATTGGCAGTAAATTAAAGTCATTGTTTATGCCGCTTAGTGAAGACGTGAAGGCCAATTGGTTGGATGAAAAATGCGGAATATGGAAAATGAGGAGTATGACGTAAGTTATGGAAAATGCGGAGTCTTATGTACTTTTTATGGAAAATGCGGAGTCTTATGTAATTTTTGTGGAAAATGCGGAGTGTTGAAAAAATCTCGTAGAAGAATCATAACTTATCCTAAACTATTTTTGGCTCCCCGTGAGAGTTGGAGATACCGAGGTTCTATTGTTGCTGTTACCATGGGTTCCAACAATAAATATTTTAAGCAATCAATCTGATTTCTTGAATAAACCGACTGTTGTGATTCTACTTGGATTGGAAAAAGAAAACAGATCTCCTCGTCCATGGTGTTTTGTGATATCGTATTATAAACACTCATGACCCGCGCGGAAATCGTGAAAGAGAGAAGGGTATTATTTAAGTTATTGAACGGAGATGCATTTTTTAAATTTACCTTGTGGCCGCTCTGGGTTCAGAGAGACTTTTGGAGAAAACCTCTGACGGACGCACAGAGTTTTAAGATTGCGCTATTTTTCATCGGGAATGGCTGCGAACCAAGTTTGATAAGGAAAGGGATAATGACAGCGCAAGAGTGGGCGACAGACAACAAACGCAGGAAAGCACTGAAGAGAGAAAGACAAGTGGAGTTCATCGTAAAGAATTCGAAAAAGAAGGCACATGAGTGGTTTTGTTATGATTTGTTATGGAAGAGAACTCTTTACATGGACGGCACCAGGCGTGACTAGCTTTAATTTATATTGGCATTTGTTGGAAAATACTTTTGTCTTGACTGATCATGGGCTATTGGAATGTAACATTTTGGGCGCATCCGCATTAAAGACGGTACTCATGATATTGTTGATAATAACATCTGTTATGCAGTAAAAAGTAAATTTACAATATCTGACAGCAGGACCATTTGTTTTTCGCGCAGTACGGCTTTCGTTTCGCGCAATGTGTGTAAGGTCAACGATGAATACTCATCCTTCATTCTTGTGAATTTGGCGTGGAGTATTGACTGTTGCTTTTAGCGCATTATGACGGCTTTCGCTTCGCGCAATGTCTTTAGGAGAACGCGGAATATTCATTCTTTATTCGCGTGGAGTCTTTTTGTAGAACGCGGAATACTCATTTTCTCTTGTGTATTTGGCGTGGAGTTTTCTCCCATTCTTTTAGCGCATTATAATGGTTTTGTTTCGCGCACTGTCTTTAGTAGAACGCGGAATACTCATTCTTCCTTGTGTATTTGACGTGGAGTTTTCACCCATTGCTTTCAGCGCATTATAACGGCTTTCGTTTCGCGCACTGTCTTTAGGAGAACACGGAATATTCATTCTTTATTCGCGTGGAATCTTTTTGTAGAACGCGGAATACTCATTCTTCCTTCTGTATTTGGCGTGTAGTTTTCCCCATTCCTTTTAGCGCATTATAATGGATTTCGATGCCAATAATTACCGGCACCTTACAAGCGACTGATAGATGACATCAAACGCAACCGAACGAGCAATAGACAAATCAATAGGACAACAGAACATCAACTGAGCAATAACGAAAGACAACCAAGCCGACTCGACCAACCATAGGCCGACATAACGGACCAATCACTTCAACAACCAGAGAAATATATACCGCCATCTGACGAATACTTTCACTTGACTCTGAAGATGACTTCCGCTCAGGTAGTCGAAACGTCAGTCACCAACAACAGTCTTTCTGGAGACTACTCTAACCCGGACGATCACAGTCAACTTACTGTTAATACATTAACTCAGCCAAAACAGATTTTTTTCGGCCTGGTTTTCCTCTCCTACACAAAGCTTTCAGGCGGCTCGCCCAAGTTTCTGGAGAGGAGATTTTTGCGTATTTGTTCCGAAATGTGAGTGAAATGTTTTAGAATTTCTCGGCCTGGTTTTATTCACCGCGGAAACATTTGAGTAGTCCGTAGGAGTGACGCTTCTATTATCCCAAAACATTCACGTCTTGCTGAAGTGAACGCGCTCAAATATCAGACCCTGCTGAGAGTTTTGGCACCTTCAATGTTAGATACAGCAGGGGGGCGAAAGCGTAAAGCTCATCATGGTTATTCGATCTGCATGGATGGACAATATTTCTTTACGACCCGTGAATACACTATACGATTCGTACGGATCGTATCCCCTTTTTTACGACTCGTGAATTCATCATGCAGTTTGTATGATTCGCACGAATGGACAACTGGCTTTTACGAGTCGATAGAAGTCGACAGTATTGGACATGGATGACCATCAGAAAGAAATTTATCTGAAAGATGGTATCCAGCGGATTAATATTGCAAGGGACACTCTGTGGGAGGACACTGTTGCACTTTTTAAAAGCTCAAAATTTGATCCATGCAAATCTCCCATAGTAAAGTACGAGGATGAAGACGGAATTAATGCAGGTGGGCTGCGGAGAGAGTATTTAACTCTTTTGATGAAGGCAGTAAATGACAACCCAGCTTTACTTGAAGGCCAAGAAGACAACAAGTCCATTACATACAACACAAGTGCCCTTCAAAGCAATCTTTATTACACTGCCCGGCCGTATGATTGCTTGTGCGGTTGTACATTGTGATTTTGGTTATGCATTGTGTTTTCCAAGAGCATATACTACTTCCTATCACACGGAAATGTGGACATGACAGAAATTCCCCACTGTGTTGAGGATCTTCCAGATGTTTCTCTTGTGGAACTGGTACGCAAGGTGGGAAGGGCTTTTTCTATACAAAAGTTGTTACTCTGATCATGATTTTAGATGTATATTAGTTCATTGTCAGCTAGAACAACAAGACTGTAACAGGACAAAAGAACTATAATTTCTGTAACTTTCCTTTCACAGGTTGAAAATGCTGAAAGTCCAGAGACCTTGGAAACTCTAAAGATGAACAGCGATTTGTCAGACCTGTTGCAAGCAGCAGGATGGGACAAGCTCCTTACATTTGACAACCGTGCAACTGCCATGCAATTACTAGTAGCACATGAAGCTTTTTACAAGCGAAAGCTGTCCATTGACCAGTTCTGCAAAGGTCTGGATACCCTTGGTCTGCTGCATCTCATCAGAAGCCACCCAGATTCCCCCATGCCATACTTTGTTCACAAATCAGATGCTGAGTTAACCTCAGTTTTCATGCCCCCCCCCCCAATTTTCCCTCTTTTAATTTTTAAATTTATTATTTGGAGGAGATTCCTTGGGATTTTGTCCCTAGGGGGAGGGGAGATTCCTAGAAGTCTCGCCCTGTGAATGGGGGTTGGGAATACTAGGTAGTGTTTTATGTTTCAGCTTACCTTATTAGTTTATGGTGGCCGTCGATATGCCACAACGCATTTGGGCCCTAAACACTGTACGATCGTCTATTTACGACATCCATCCATCTAAGCACAGTCCCTTGCGGATCAGTTCGAATCATGGAAGCTCTCACTCTTGTATGCTGAACAATTATGCCCCGACGAGTCAGCTCACTTATCATAAGACGATATCCAATGTTGGGGAAGAACGCCTGTAGACCTTTGACAACGTTGTCGAGGTCTCCCTCGGAAATTGCAGAATAGGGTATGAGGTTTACTAGCTCATACTCACGAATCCTGCGGGCCACTGTGCTAATCGAAATACCCAACATATCGGCTATCTCTCTTTTTCAGAATCTTTCCCTGAGGAGATACACCAGCAGTTTTTCCTCTACTGATTCGGTAACTGGGCCTTCCACGGCCCCAAGATGTTCTAAACCTGCGCTGTAACCCATTTCCGCTGTTTCCACTTGTTGCAAACAAAAACTCAATTTCTCGTAGGCGTACATTACATGAGTCAATATACCGGTACCCAAGAAGTCGGCGGTTACAAGTTGAGCTGTTTGCCTCGCCAATTGTTCAGCACGAAAACACAAGCCGTCCAAAGTTTCGCGCTCCACATTGTTAGCATTGAGCTGCCGCTAAACGTTGTTAATAATGCTTCCTATTCGTGTTAATAATCTCTGTCGTACATCAACATTTGCCACCGAAGAAGTCATCTTCCGTTCGGAAGTCTTCAAGTTCGTTTTGTTGGCGGGAAGTGAGCGCGCAGTGCATGCTATCATAATGTCAAGTCGAACATCATAAAATGCCAAGGTAAATGTCGAGACGAACATCATAATGTCGACATGGAGATAATGTCAAGACGAACAATAATATATAAACAAACATCATGATGTCCACATGGACGTAATGTCGAGACGAACATAATGTTGATATGATCATCTTAATGTTGAGACTTAATTTGTAATGTAATTGTGAAATTGAACTCACGAACATTAAATATCATAACAAACGATCTAATGACATTATGAATAACGTAATGTCATGCCAAGTTTAATTTTGACACTGATAACTCGCCATACCAGCACGTGCCAATAGCAGCTTCGTCTCGTATCAACAGAAGCATCTGAGACCCCGATATAATTCAGGTAAGGCTCGACGTCCTTCGAACATTCCTTAAGAGTAACACACTTTTCTGTGATCGGAGTTTCAGGGCGGGCCCCCAGCTAACGATGAGAAACTACAAGAAGCCATCAACTTTCACGTTCCATTGAGAGCAGCAGCGTGATTTATTTATGCCGTAGCTAAGCACCAGTCCTTATCTTCGCTACTTTTCCCCTGCTACTACCCCAAAGGCATTTGCTTCCCTCCTTTAAAAGTGAAAGAAAATTGATTTTTTTACAGCAATAGAGCCACGTTCAAGACTCCTGAGCTCTTCCTGTGCCGATTTGTCGCTCGCTAGCTCGCCCGCTTTAGTCAGACAACACAAGTGATTCCACAATGTAACACTTATATTACATATTAACTGAAATGAAGTTTTCCTCCGTAAAAAGCAAACAATCTCTAACAAATAAGTAACTAACAAAACCTTGTGTCAGAAGGGAACACAGAAAAAAAACTTGGCTCTGAGCAGTCGTCCACTTGAGCACAATACAGTACCATTCTAAATTTTAAGAAAACACCCAGATATAATTTTTCTTGGGGTTGCTTGACAGATTATACAGGCCAGTGTCCTTGAGAACATTTTCCTTTGGCATTCTTGTTAGAGACATCACCATCGAGTTCATTTTTGGCTCCCGACAATCTTACACTTTCATGATGTCAGTGACTTGGTATACGAGGATCCTTTATTACCTGCACAGCAGTTGACTTCTCAGCCTGATTTCTTCACTTGAACATTTCCTTTACCATGATCTTTTTGGAGATAAAAACATATATTCAGGTTTTTGTCTTCACAACATATTGTTGCAATTTATTGTACAGTACTTACCTATAAACAACACAGAAATTGAACTTCCACTTGGACTGAAGTGTAAGTTTAGCCAAGGAACCTCTCTGTTTGCCCCTACAAAAATCAGAAAGACACCAAATTTTCAAGAGGATGATGAGATAATTCACAATGATGTACATTACAATGCACTTTCATACTAACCTGTAATATTCATCCACCATTGACATAAATCTTGAAAGGATGCTGCAAAGGATCTGGCACACTGTAAATAAATACTTGTTGTCCTGGAATGTTAACACGAATAGGTTCTAAATTCTTGAGTACATTGTAAAGTGTTTCACAGTACACTATAGGTGATAGCAATATTTAGTTGAAGAATGTGTGATAAAGAGATTGTACAACAGGAATTCAGATAAAACAAAATTTCACCATGCACCCTTTGTTCAGCTGTTATTCGGTGATATAATAAATTTAATCTAATAAATTTATTAAATTAATCATTAATCATTCCTATTAGTACCCTTAAGGAACTGTATTATACTCTAATATACCCATATATTAACTATGGCCTAATGAGCTGGGCCACTGCCTGCAAATCTCGACTACAAGTAATTAAAACAAAGCAAAATAAATGTATGCGCTCTATGTTTTTGCAAAAAAAGGGAAAGTGCTGACCCATATTATAAACTCCTAGACATACTCAATCTTGAGAATGCCTTTAAGTTTAAAATCTCTACTCTTATTTATAGAATCAAATATGATAACACAAATATTCCAGAACCCTTTATTGAACTAATTCCATCTGCTTCTGAAATCCACAACTATAACACTAGATATGTCTGAAATAGCAATCTATACAGACCAGCTTCCAGGACAAACTATGGCTTATCCAGATTCAAGTCTCTTGCCTCAAGGATATGGGAAAAAATCCCTCTTGAAATCAAAACCTCGTCTAAAAGAACCTTCACAAAAGATTATAAGTTATTCCTTCTTGACAGCCAGTAGAATATATAGAAATTAGCTCCTATTTCTTATTGTTAATACCTGTCTATTAGTATTTTTCCTATTCACATATTTAGTTTTTGCTAAAAATAAATTCCTATTATTACTGTATATATATATAGAACTTGTAGAATAAATAGAAATTAGTTCCTATTTCCTAGTGTTAATACCTTTCTATTAGTATTTTTTCCTATTCCTATATCTAGTTTCTAAAATTTTGTTCCTATTACTGCTATTTAGACTGCCTAATTTCCCTCGACAATTTTACTTACCTATGGTAGTGGTCAACTCAAAAGCTGCGTGGCTACTTTGACCACTACGCACATCCACTTAAACATATCTAACAATAGTGTCTATTTTCTCTCCTTTTTTGTGTAACATGTTCCTACTTATCTGTAAAAGAAAAAAAGAAAAATAGTGCAAAATAAAAATGAATGAATGAATGAATGAATGAAAATAAACAATGACAACGAATGGCCGTATTGCTATTAATGCATAATTGTTCAAATTTGGCCATCAATACACAGAGGTAAAAAATGTAAACACAACCATAAAAGCCATACAGAATAGTTTTCAATTCTTACCTGCCCCTTGCTTCCTGATGATAAGAACGGGCAGATCACACACATTGGCTGGAAGAGTGCTGAGAAATCCCTAAACATCCTGTGGCAAGTTGAGGACATGACCTTTGTACCCACGCTGGCCGCCGTGTTTCCGGTAAACACACATGATGGGGAATGCTCTGGCGATCAACATTTCCTCTACTTCGGTGAGGTCCTGTAGTTCTGCAGGCACTGTTCCAGGATCTATGTCGTTGTCAGCCGAGAACAATCGACACGAAGTCTTTTTGTCACGCTTGCACCTGGTGCAGGTGTAGTTCTGCTCGGACATACTTTGGTTGGTGATCGGCCATGTTTCTTTGCATACCTTGCAGAGTAAGTGTCGGAGATTTTCCTCAAAGCGCTGAAAGGCAGTGAGTTCCTCCTGTACCCACTCGTGAAATGGAGGAGTTTCTGGGTTTGCCCACCCACGGTTATGCAAATATTGTTGTTTCTGTCTGCGACGTTCTTCGACAACTGCAGCACGTTGTTGTAGACGTCGAATGTTGGCTCCATTTTGAGCTTGAAGCCTGCGGGTATTCTGTTCAGAAGATTCATTGGCACGTCGAGAAGCTAATCGCTGGCGATTGGATTCTCTTTGCGGAGTTCTCTACTTGACCCGCCTTTGTTTCTGAAGTTCCCGATTTGCTTTCAAGCGTTGTTCTCTTTGTGGAGTCTTTTCTTCGACCCGCTTTTGCTTCTGAAGCTCCCGTTTTGCTTTCAAGCGCTGTTCTCTTTGTGAAGTCTTTTCGTCGGCACGTGATTGTCGTCCTTTCTCTAGACGTATTTGGCGCTGTTCGATCGTTTCACGATTTCGCCTTGCCCATGCCTGTTCCCTTCTCTTTTGAAGACGAGCTTCGCGAGACCGTTCTGTTTCAAGTTTTCTAGTTTTCAAATTCATTTTCGTGAACGCAGTTACGTACAATTGTTGCTTCGTTCAAATCTTTCTTAAAAACACTGGCGGAGACGCTAGTCGATAATCGACAATGATTACGTATTTGCCTTATTAGGACATTGCCTTAGGCACCCGCGAACCCGCTCAAAACAGAATAATTTCTCCCAGAATCAAAGCAAAACTTGAACGGTTTACTTCAAATTATACACAGGCTTCAGACCTAGGCATACTTCTAAGGGCTTGTGAACGATTCTCGCTGCAATTACCGCATGTCAGATTACAGCATTTGTTACAGTTTTAGTCTTGAAAGAAAAATTAAGACATCTGACTAAATCATTCAAGACTCCAAGTTCCGATTGCTCTGAGCAAACTGGCGACAGAAGCGTATTAAAACAATACTTCGAGGGAAAATGATCAGCATACAGATTCTAATACATTCTTGAAGTGATCGAGTTACAAGATACGGGTAGAATATATTTGTCACGGTGATTGTTCCATTTCCACTGACTAACCTTTGTTGCTTGTCCTTTCTGAATAAGTATCTGAGTTTAATACAAAACGGCGTCTGAAGTTCCCGATTCGCTTTCAAGCGCTGTTCTTTTTGTGGAGTCTTTTCTTCGTTTCGCTTGTATTCATGCCGCTTTCGATCGTCATTCATACGCTGTTTTCTCTGCGAAGTCTTTTCCGTTCGGTCCGATTTTGCTCTTGAAGTTCCCGTTTTGCTTTCAGCCACTGTTCTCTTTGTGGAGTGTTTTCTTCGGCTCGCTTGTGTTCATGCCGCTTTCGATTGGCATTCAAGCGCTGTTCTCTTTGCGGAGTCGTTTCTTCGGCACGCTTCTGTTTATCATGCTGTCGTCTTCTCTAGACGTATTTGGCGCTGTTCAATCGTTTCACGATTCCGCCTTGCCCGTGCCTGTTCCCTTCTCTTTTGAAGAAGAGCTTCGCGAGACTGTTGTGTTTCAGGCTTTCCAGTTTTCTAATTCATTTTCGTGGACACAGCTACGATGGACTGTAGTTGTTTCGTTCAATCTAATTTCTCTTATTGCGAGTAAAACTACAGGGCCACACGTGATCGATCCAGCCTTTGCTATTAGTTATGCAGCGATGGGAACTGGGGACGAGGTCATACGCCAAACTGACAGACTGACAGACGAAAATTAAATTTTGACATGGCGACACGCTTGGAGTCTCCGAATGATGCGATAACTGCTGCATTAGCGTTGTGATTATTTCCCTCGCTTCGCTCGGGGATTATGCTAAGTTGAAGAGCTAAAACCCTGGCTTTTCTTTTACTGACCGGTCCTTTTTGTTTCCTCGTGCTGGCAACTAAATGAACCACTCTGAGAGCTTATTAGCATATAATAATCGCCATGGACAACATCAGTTTCGCGCGTGACTTTTTTTCAGTCATTTTTCATTTCGTATAGGCAGAATCAGTAATCATTAATATAGAAGGCTGTGATTGTTTATTTCTTTTCTTCTTCGTTTTTCTCTATGGACACTTCTAGAAAAGCTTTCGTTCCTTACCCACAATGAGTGATCGACAGATGGCATGTCAGTGTTGCGTGACTTCCGTGTCCCCGGGTTTTCTCCCACCAGCGTGTAAACGTACAGTCAACACTCGGCTAAGAATATTTTCATAGATTTATAGATTCATCAATTGTTACTTAGACATTAGAAGGCTGAAACAGCGAGATATTTCTCCAAGTTCGCTACCAAATTACGTACACTTGCAATTACTGCCGGTCCGCTGTTCGCTTGAGTCTATTTTTAACGGTTAAAGGCTTGTAAACAGTACAAAAGAGCACCGCAAATAAAAGCCAAAGGTTTCTGGATTATTTCCTTGTATTCTTCTTGCTTTTTCTTCTTATTGAATCAAGTTGTCATTCAATAAATCCGCCGGTTAGCATTTGTTGTGCGGTAGTTAATTTACGCAAGTACCCTCAACATTTCAGTGTGTCACAGAAAAGCGTTTGGAGCCCCCAAGAATTTTACTTCAAAAACTGAAAGTACTTTGAATTGGCTTACAACAGGCTATAATGTCCGTTCAGAACTTCATGTCCCAAGTACTGTTTTATCCCTAGAAGGAAACCTCAGTAAATACAATACCATGGTCATCACCAATCAACCAAAGCAACAACTGGATGTGAAAATATGCGGTGTCAGAATCAAGCAAGTGGAAGACCTAAAACTAGTGGAAATGTTCATGATCAAGGTCTAACCTTCTCGCAACATATCTCAACCTCAAGCAAGAAAGCAAGTATGCGGGGTACTAATGCGACTACAAAAGCTCATCCCAGTCGAAGCTAAGCTACAGATTTTCAAAACGACAATCTTTCCCTATTTAACATACTGTGGGCTCTTATGGCATTTTTGCAAGAAGTCTGATAGCAACAATTTGGAAATCGCCCTACAGTGAACTTTTAATAAGGGCAAAATTAACCACATTATCTAACAGACGCTTACAGGACATCGCTATCTTTATGTATAAGGCAAAACACAACCTGCTACCACAGAATGTCCTGGAATTATTCCGCCGCTACAACCTAAGAAACAGTGACTTCTTTCTCCCCAGAGTAAACACAACCACTCATGGAAAACACTCACTGAGATATTTTGGACCCCATTTATGGACGAAACCACAAAGCAGCATCAGAAATTCTACCTCACGTTCATCGTTTAAGAACATAGTAAGGAAAATGGACCTATCTTTACTTATTAACTCTGACTCATGCGTGGACTGCAAATTATGTCATAATTAAGCATGCTAAAGGCCTAAAAGCCTACCTATATGCACTAGATTTGCATACAGCATCGATATGTTAATAGGTTTAGCAATGATAAGTCAACAACTTTTATCACAATAAAAATAGTAGTAAGTTTTAATAATAATAGTAATAGTAGTGTTAAAACAACATTTTAATAAGTATAGTTTAATCCTAATTAATCCATATATTTTCTTAAAAATGTCCCCGATTAGTATATCACATTTGATATGCTAGAAGATTTGACACTCTAATAAAGTTCATGATGATGATGATGATGATGATGACGATCCCTCCAAATATGCAAAGTGGTCAGAGTACGCCATAATCAAAGCCTTACTGTTCGGAAGGAAAACAACGTTTTCCAGATATTATTCCGTGTGCATTTAGAAGAAAGATAGGTCTGACAGTTGACAAAATCTTATTCTGTCACCCGTTGCCTTGTTTAAATACGAGCATGTTACGCATACGCTATTTTTAGCCTTCCGAAGGGTCTTCGAGCCGCGTTTTGGTTTTTGCTCTGTATCTGAAAATTTAAAACTCAGCTTAAAGTTTCAATGCTGTTTTTGGTAATGGTTCACCTAAAGGTACTTTGTGACAAAATATGAGGGGGTCGGTTTTTTGGCTCCTGTCCACGAGTTCTCGAATCTTACAGAAAGTCACTCTTAAAGGCTGAGCAACTATGCATTTTGAGCTAAGGAGTGAAAGGTGAACCAGCCAGAAAAGAGTAATGCGTGCATTATCTTTTTATGCACAGTCGATTCTTCGAACCGACTTTCTACCACGATAATCTAGCCTTCGCTTCAATACTTATGTAATTTTTTTTGCTGAATGCGTTTCTTCTACGAGGCTTTCGAGTATTCCCGTTCCGTAGCAAATATAAAATTGAAAGCGAGGAATGTAACACTACACTTGTTGCTCGCGGGGTGTGGCCCCGGCGAGCTTAAAAATGGAGTTTTTTTCTTCTGGGTCAAGAATCAGCACACGGTGATTGGTTTATATGATCACGTGATATGCGATGACGTAAATCGCCGCCCGGCTGGCTCAGTTGGTTGAGTGCCGGTCTTTCGTGCGGGATGTCGCGGGTTCGAACCCCGGCCGGACCAGCACTCAGGGTCTTAAAATAACTGAAGAGAAGGTGCTGCCTTTGTTTCTAACAGCAGATCTCTGTGGAACATGCACGGATAAACTGGATTTTAGGGAACAATTTTGGCTTGCGTTCTTAAGTTCACCGCGGAAGTTTTGAGAATAGCCGTAAACAAATATTTGATGGATACCGCTCGGTGATTGCAAATTTCTCTGTCGCCGCTAAATATTTAGTCCCGACGAAACTTTCTGTGGCGGCACGAAATACTTCTGGGAAGATAACAGGCCGAAAACGGAAACCAAAGCTACGATGAGCTTTAGCTGCAAAACTGCTTTACTTTGTACATGACATCTGTTGCCTCATAAAATTCTTCTGCTTATCGTACTTTGCCTGTTGAAATGTTTCTTTCATTCGATCATGTAGCCTTTGTTTCGAAATGGTCATTGTATACCAGATATGAAAAATACACCGAAATAGTCACAGTTCACAAATGACTGAACACACTGTGAACAAAACCGCAAAAATATTGACGTAAACAAGTGTCGTGTTACATTCCTCGCTTGTTACAGAACACGAAAACTCAAAAGCCTGATAGGAGAAACGTATTCAGTTAATAAAAGAAAACACAAAAGTATTGAAGCGAAAGCTGGATTAATCGTGGCCTCTCGTTAGAAATAAGAGTCGAAGTCAAACTGTCAAAAATCAATTGTGCATAAAAAGATATGTCACGCATTCTCAAAATGCAGGGTCGCTCAACCTTTAAGAAGCAAGTGTATGAGTGTTGTAATGATAATTTATAGTTTAATCAGGTTTCATTTGAGCAAGGTGTCAACAGCCAAGTTCTCTATAACTGTGTGATATTTTTCTGGTGAGAAACTGGAAGTCCCTCTTGGGAGTTCCATTCTTGTCCCTACTTTCCATTTTAGTATATTGGTCTCTCAGCTCACTGGCAATGCCAGTCTAGTTTACAATATTATTGCGGTTTTGTTCACAGCATGTTCAGTCATTCGCAACTAACAAACTCAATGCTTTGGACTATTTCGGTGTACTTTTCATTTCTAGTATACAATTACTACTGTGAAACAAAGGCTACATGATCGAATGGAAGAAATATTTCAACAGGCACTGTACGATAAGCCGAGGCATTTTGACAACTGTCACGCTCGCGCGCAGCAAAACATGTAATATATTCAAAGAGCAGTGTTTGTGGAGTCTTAAACGGCGAGAATGAATCTTTTTCGTCGCAAAAACGGTTATACTTTCGGCGAAAAAAACTTTACAAAACAGCTACAGTATGTACGAGGCAACAGATGTCATGTACAGTGTAAAGCATATTAAAATTATCATTGTTTACGGCTAAAGTTCGCAATGGCTTTGGTGTCCGTTTTTGGCCTGGTATCTTCCCAGAGGTACTTCGTGGCGCCACAGAAAGTTTGTCGGGGCTAAATAATTAGCGGCGATAGAGTTATTTGCAATCCCTTAGCGATGTCCATTAAATATAATCGAATCCATCAAACATTTGTTTACGGTTATGACAATGAGCTTATGAACGCCAGCCAAAAATCGTTCCCTGAAATCCAGTTTACCCGTGCATGTTCCACAGAGCCAATCGGTGTTAAGTTTGGATGGGATATAGCTAACTTTACACGCAATTGTATTAACGTACAATTTAATCGCGGCGCCCACATCTCAGGTTGCTCGCGACTGCTCGCATACCAAGTCATGTGATCAAAAGACGTCATCGAAATTACGTGATAGTGTAAACCAATCATCGTGTGCTGATTCTCGACCGACAAAATGACAATTAACAAATTCGCTGCAATTTTAAGCAATTAATCTTTAATAGGAATATAGTGTCCGTTTATATATAGTTTATCCGACTCCGCTTTTCTGAAAAAGGCCCCTTTTCCTTCCCTTTTTGCCTGCTTTAGAGACTCAATCTGATTCTTATCTCAACAACCCCTTTGGGAAAGTCGGCAGAACTTCCCATGGGGGCTCTTCCCTTTGACAGCTTCGCCCGAGAAAAGACCTCTTTTAGGTATCCGTAGCGAAGAAAGCGGGCGATGATTTGCCGGGGCTTACTTAGGGTTGCGTCAAACTTACAGATCCTGTGCACTCTTTAAAACTCCATCTCTTGTGCGTTCTCTAAATTGAGCTCTTTTACCAGAACATTCACCAGAACCTCACGGGTATCCTTTTGCCTTTCTAATTCTGGGATACCATGAAAGCGAAGGTTCTCTTCGTTGCTAGGTTTCTAGATACCATTGTTGCTGGCGCAAGGCGTTCAACATTTTACTCGTGTTGCCGGTTTCCACTTTCATCTCTTCCACGTCAGCGTTGAGTGAAGTCAATCCTTTCTCCATCTCCTTTACTGTCTTGGTGTTGTCAATCGGAGAGATTTTCAGAGTCGTTACCTTGTTTTGGAGTTTGAGAACTTTAGTGTCGATACTGCTCACGTGTTTGTTTATACCGTCGATTTTCGTCTTCAAATTGGTTAGCTTTTCAAGAACAAGCTAAAATTTTGACAAGACGTCCTCGGCCATGCCGAGTGCCAACAAAATGTCGTCGGAACCAGAACCAGGTTGACTTATTTTGGATCTCTTTTTGGTCTGGGGAGATGCAGACACTCTCGGAGGATTCGAAGCTGGTTTTTCTGTCTTTCCTCTTTCTTCCATACAAAAGCCCTTTCGAGCGCAATTTAGCGGAGCTCAGTTTCACCCGACCATGTTGAAACCATGCTCGACCCAGTCTCGATACGACTATTTTTGGTGCTTATGTAATGACAAAAAATACTGTTGCTTTTAGCTGAAGTAGTCAACCAGTGTTGTCAAAAGAATAGTCAAGTCCAAAGAATTCAGCAGTTGTGTTTCAGTAGAGACAAGTTAGAGCATTTCTCAAAATTGCACAAAGTACATTTTGCCAACATGACTGAGACCTATCTTCAGTTTTTTGAAATTCAATGAATTTGAAATAATTTACAATATCCGAAAAGAGCCATTCAACAAAAACACGGACAGGAATCATTGATTCCTCCATTTTCCTTGCAAGTACCATCCATCAAGTTTGGTGTGCAACTATCCCTGGAGATGGATGTGCAGTTAGTACAGTCAAACCTCTACTAAGCAGTCACCTTCGGGGATAGCGAACTGACCGTTTTAGAGAGGTCTGCTAACAGGTAATTAATTATTAATTTACGTTGTGGCTGACTGGAACGGAAGCTGGTAAAAGAGGAATTTGAATAACTGAATCTAAAATTAGGTCATTTGGAAAATCTTAAGTTAGTCAGGGCAAATACCTTAATTGATAGTGTTCTTTATTCCTTTTACTTTTCGGTGACCGAGTCGGCCAGATACTTGGTTTGTGCTAATCAAATATTAATATTCGCACATGTAACGACTCGCAAAACGGCTTTATTATCCTTGACAACTCAACCACGCGGTTCAGACAACAACACACACACTTCTACACATGCGTTTACTAACTGGGCCTAGGCCCTCACGTAACACCACCCCCTTCCCTGGAATGTCTGTGGATGGATGTCCGCGTCCACAATTAAATTGAAATGAAGTTCAACATGAGAATGTCCTAACAAAGTCTTTAAGCCAAGCTGGCTCAGCCGTTTCCCGTCTTGGCCTCGCGAGTGCCTGGACTGGGTCTACTACTGCAGCGTTTTCTTCTTCCGCCTCTACTACGGTTGTCTACTACGGAGACATCCTCTTTGTCCTCTGCTTCTCCCCAGTCCTCCGGTGCGGCCTCGGGCTGCTGTTCCTCTGTAGCGTTGTGTCCCGCTGGTAAGTCCACCCACTCCAGCTCGGCTTTCTGCGCAGCATCAGGGGCCTTGGGCACTTGATGTGCTACTCTTGTGCGAACATTCTGTCTTGGTTGAACGTCAGGGAGCGCTTCCACTGGTGGGGAATAACATGGTTTCAAATAATTGAATTGCACCACTTTCCTTTGTCTACGCTTTCCAGGTTTCCTCTTCTCCTCCTCTATCCGGAATGTTACCTCAGACAGGACTTTTACGACTCTCCAAGGGTTGCACCATGGCTTGCGGAATTTCTTCCTCCTCCCCCTCGCTCTGTTTCGGTACCAGACACGATCTCCCTCGTGGAACTTCTGGCCATGGCACTTGTTGTCATAATAGTCTTTCTGTTTTTGCTGAGCTCGCCCAAGACTTCTCTCACCAACTGTTCTGTTTCGGGTATTTGTTGCTTCTGTTGTGTAACAAACTATGGAGAACTGGTACCCGGTACAGGTGAGATGTCTAGTTTCCACACAGCATCAATGGGTAAACGAGCTGCTCTGCCAAACATGAGGCGATGAGAGGTGTACCCAGTTGATTCATTGGCGCTAGTGTTATAGGCGAATACTGCCTTTGGAACATAATCAGACCAGTCTCGATGGTGCGCAGAGACCAACTTGCACAAGATCTTGACTAACGATTGTTTAATCTCTCTACTTGTCCATCCCCTTGAGGGTGGTAAGGAGTTGTCCGTGTCTTCGCTGCTTCAATCAGGTCACAGAGTCCTCTGAAGACTTCTCCGTCCACATTAGCGCCTTGATCAGAGTGCAAGCTCTCGAAGCATCCAAAGCGGCAGACGTACTCATCCATCACCTTCTTTGCCAGCGTCACTGATGACGTATTCCTTAGGGAAATGCCTGTGCAAATTTAGTGAAGTAATCTGACACCACCAGCAACCACTCATGCCCTGCACGGGATCTTGGTACTGGTCCAACGATATCTCAATAGTAGCAATCTACTCTCTGTAGGGGGTGGCCAGCTTTGACATTAGTCAGTGGGGCTCTTCACAGTTTCTGTGGGTAGTTCACCTCGGCACATGCGGCGCACCTCCTGACATAATTCTCTATATCTTTACGCAAACCAAGCCAGTGAAAACGTTTCCGTACCCCTTCAAGGGTTTTGGTTATGCCATGGTGTCCTGCAGACGCGTTATTATGCAGGGCATGCAGCACTTGTGAAACCAGCTTCCTCCCAGCTAACACAAACGTTTATACAACGTTGTACCAAGGTTGTGGATTGGTTACGTCATTTTTAACGTTTCAAGAACGTTGTAGTCACGTCAGATCACAACGTTGCTTAGCCACCTTCGGACAACGTTAGGTATTGACGTTTAATAAACGTTGTAGACACGTTAAGGTTGTAACGTTTTTAAGTTACCTCCAGAAAACGAACTGACGTTCTTTTAAAGTTAGGCTACAACGTTATAGCTTACCTACAGAAAACGTTGTGCCGACGTTATTTTTACAAAAGATAACAACGTTTTACAGTTACCTCCAAAAAAAGGTTGTGTGCTGACGTTCTTTTAACATCAGGCTGCAACGTTATATATTAACTAATAAAAAACGTTGTGCAGACGTTCCTTTTACGGATGATAACAACGTTTTAAAGTAACCTCCAGAAAACTTTGGTTGCTGACTTTCTTTTAGCTTTAGGCTGCAACGTTATATATTACCTAAAGAAAAACGTTGTTTCGCCGTTCTTTTTACTACGAAAGATAACAGTGTTTTAAGGTTGCCTCCAGAAAACGTTGCTTGCGTGAGAGCAAACTTACTGGCTCCTTTTAGGAGTATTGAATTGTTGCGTTTTCCTGTATCTCCAGGCAACGTCATATAATAACAATTAACCGGGTCAGACTAGAATGAGTTGTTTTAATAATTTTATGCTCCAATGTGAATACACACTATGATGTCGATCGAATTTGGCAGAACATCATCTCGTTACTTGAATGTGCTGTGCTCAACGTCTAAAAAACTATCAATTAACTAACGTCTACTAGCAATAACCACGGGCCTTGGGAGAATTGGATTCAGAACGGTGTTTCCCAGTTGCGAGAATACACCAAATGTTGATATATCACATTTGGTTGCCTGGAGAGAGAAAAAAGAAAAACAAGTTGACTCCGGCTAACTCACGTTTGATTGACATTATAGAGTGGAGTGCATGCAATATCACGCACAGGAACAAAGCGCAGATTGAACCAGCAGTTTGAGAATTTTTCAATTCAGCCATCGGTCAGGAAACCAGAAACAGCCGTTTTATCGGCGTATATTATAATCCGTTAATTTCAACAGCAATGCACAGCCTCACAAGGCATGACACAGCATCACCCAGCAAAAAAAAGCATCACACAGCATCACAAGGTATTACACAGCATCACAAGGCATCACACAGCAACACAAAGCATCACACAGCATCACAAGCTATCACACAGCATCACATAGCAAAACAAAGCATCACATAGCATCACAAGGTATTACACAGCATCACAAGGCATCACACAGCATCACAAGGTATTACACAGCAACATAAGGCATCAATCGCATAGCACTGTACAAGGCACTTGCACCGCAGCATACAGTATCACAAGGCATCACACAGCAACACACAGTACTGACAAGGCATCACACAGCATCACAAGGCATTACACAGGAGCATAAGTATCACAAAGCATCACACAATACTGACAAGGTATCACACAGCATCACAAGGCATTACATAGCAGCATACAGCATCAAAAGGCATCACAGCATTACGCAGTACTGACAAGGCATCACACAGTATCACAAGGCATTACACAGCAGCATACAGTATCACAAGGCATCACACAGCAACACACAGTACTGACAAGGCATCAAACAGCATATCAAGGTATTACATAGCAGCATACAGTATCACAAGGCATCACATAGCATTACGCAGTACTGACAAGGCATCACACAGCATCACAAGGCATTACACAGCAGCATAGTACAGTATCACAAGGCATCACATAGCAACACACAGTACTGACAAGGCATCACACAGCAACACACAGTACTGACAAGGCATCAAACAGCATCACAAGGCATTACACAGCAGCATACAGTATCACAAGGCATCACATAGCATTACGCAGTACTGAAAAGGCAGCACACAGCAGGACACAGCATCACAAGGCATCAGTTATTATTCATTCTTTTATGTTTTGTCATAGGATATAACATCCAAGGCAGCACATTCATAACTTCCTGTAGTTATAACACAGCACCATATTATTCAATGATTTTTTATATCACTTTTAAGTAGTAGTTATAGGACTAGCTGCCAGTGTTAACACCTCTGTCACAAGTCAGGTCAAGCCGGGCCAAGCGTCAATCTCTATATTTCCATAAAGGTAAGATTTACTTTAGTTTACATTTGATCCTGGTGACCTTTGCTAATTTTGTCTAGCTATTGGTTAATTTGTTATCTTCCTAATTTATACAAAACTTTTAATTTTTTTTCGCTTATGCGTTTGTAGTGTACAGACCTACCATAAGTTTCGTGGCTATAAACCTTTTTGTAAGTTCTGTGACTGTCTAATCTGAGCCGCAACGTCGATCGAACAATGCCGAACAGTAATTCGATAACTATAAATGATCTGTCATTTTTACAAATGCTGTCTGCGTTAATGTTGCTGCAGTGTGTTAGTCCCAAATCACACATAAACTACAAGAATTCTGAATTATTTCCTTGACGTTAACACGGCCGTAGTCACAATACAGTAACACTCAAGATCGACCGCGGACGTGTGTAATTTATCCCTGCAGATGAATATCTTGGTACCCCAAGGAGTGTGCCGAATTATAGAAGATATGCTCGTGGCTGCGTGCATTCACGCCACAAACAAAAACCTTAATATCGACACCTCGATCAGAGACATTAGCGAGTCGTGTATAACCATACATTTCAATAGTATTTTATATTAACCGAACATCGGAACATATGATAAAATTTACTTACCTCTTCTTCTGATTTCCATCCCAAATAGATGCAACTACGTACCGTCGATGTAGTTTGGGATCATTAGTTACGGCAGATTACAAATGACAGACAAAATTCCACAGCTACATTATCCCCGAGCGAAGTGAGGGAAATAATCACAACGCTAATGCAGCAGTTATCGGAGACTCCAAGCGTGTCGCCGAAATTTAATGTTCGTCTGTCAGTCTGGCGTACGACCTCGTCCCCAGTTCCCATCGCTGCATAACCAATAACAAAGGCCGGATTGATCACGTGTGGCCCTGTAGTTTTACTCGCAATATGAGAAATTGGATTGAACGAAGCAACTACAGTCCATCGTGGCTGTGTTCACGAAAATGAATTTGAAAGCTGGAAAACCTGAAACATAACAGTCTCGCGAAGCTCTTCTTCAAAAGAGAAGGGAACAGGCACGGGCAAGGCAAAATCGTGAAATGATCGAACAGCGCCAAATACGTCTAGAGAAGACGACAGCATGATAAACAGAAGCGTGCCGAAGAAACGACTCCGCAAAGAAAACAGCGCATGAATGCCGATCGAAAGCGGCATGAACACAAGCGAGGCGAAGAAAAGACTCCACAAAGAGAACAGCGCTTGAAAGCGAATCGGGAACTTCAGACGCCGTTTTGTATTGTTTTGTAGTTTAAAAACTCAGATGGAAATGGAACAATCACCGTGACAAATATGTTCTACCCGTATCTAGTGTATTAGAAATCTGTACGCTGATCATTTTCCCTCGAAGTATTGTTTTAATACGCTTCTGTCGCCAGTTTGATCAGAGCAATCGGAACTTGGAGTCTTGAATGATTTAGTCAGATGTCTTAATTTTTCTTTCAAGACTAAAACTGTAACAAATGCTGTAATCTGACATGCGGTAATTGCAGCGAGAATCGTTCACAAGCCCTTAGAAGTATCACTAGGTCTGAAGCTTGTGTATAATTTGAAGTAAACTGTTCAAGTTTTGCTTTGATTCTGGGAGAAATCATGCTGTCTGTTTTGAGCGGGTCCACATAAAAAACAATTCGAGCCTATTAAATATGCATGCCTGAGTGTGGTGCATGCAGTCCAGAGTAAAAAAAATCGCACAGGAAGCCTGTTTAATTGTACTGCCTATTAATTCAAAATTGGAAAATCAGTGTTCCTTTTTTTTCCCGTACTACGACGGCCGACCAACTTCAAACTTTGAGTATTAAATTTTGATGACGTGCTTGGCAGACTGTATGAATTAATTTGACGTGCCGACCGTGGGAATACGACTTCGTCACGCAGTCGACTCTTTTTTCAACGCAAAAGTATAACACACACCATTCTTTTTCTCCTTCCTTTGCGTGTAGCACTTGACTTCGAAGAAAAGATTGAGTCAACATTTCGGTAAAACAAAGGCTACTCTTGTTGGGAGTTACCAAAGTAAAATTCCCATCAATGGCAGAGCGAGGGGGTATCTGCGATTATCGTATTTCTAGTAACGAAGCTCAAAGCATGTTCTTCTGCCGAGCGGAAGTCCTCGGTTGGGCCTGGGTACTTGTCACTTGATACGTTTGAGCCAATGAGAGCCTTTCGATCAGCTTATGTATTCTAAAATCAGAACGACCGTTGTATCTGCTGGAAGTGGCGCGCGTTTGCAGTTGAACTGTGATTTAGCAAAAAGCATTCGGTTCTAGTGAAACAGTTTGCCGATAGTTTAAAAGATTATGCTTAGTCCTCGATCGACAGATTTGGATGTACAAAGGAAGACATCTACAAGTTCCAAAAGCTAAGTACAGCGGTGTTTTGTAATAGATCACGTAATTTGACCGTTTCATGCTCCTCCATGTTACACTCTATTGCTTTCCTTTCGATTCGCCTGCACCTTGCTTTGACAAATTTGGATCTATATAGATCGGCATAGTAAAATATCGTTCTCTGCCTTTATATTCATATTCACAGGTGCAATGATAGGGTCAACATTTTGGCTACGTGGCCGATGTATGTGTACTGAATATTCATAGCAAATCCCACACGAAAAATGTTTTAGTGTGACTTTAATAATTTAGATAAATAATTATTCAAATTAGTTGTGTTTTCAGACAGTGTGCTGACCAAACTCAGAGTAATTAATATCGAAAATCAGGGAGCAGTTGTCCCTGCAATAAAGATGGTGCAGCGAAGAGAGTGGACAAGGAATTTGTGGGCGCCAAATCAGTGATCAAAGTCAGAATAATTAAACTTCATGATAAAACTGAATGTTTATACCAGCTAGCACATTATGAATTTACTGTTACAGGAAGTGATATACAACAATGTTTATATATACCGGGGATGCCTAGTCATGCTTTGAACAACTGGGCCCCGTAAGCTATGTACACCGTATTGTATGTCCTTATCTTTATTAACACTTGGATTGTATGTATTTTTTCCAGGAGCATGTTTGAGGTCACACAAAGCATCGACACAAACTGTCATGAATGGAGAAGTTGCAGAAATGCTGGGGAGAACATTGGATACAAGGTAAACAACAAATCAGTCAATATTATATACAACAAGTGGCAAAGATGTGTTATTATATATGATGTGTGTGACTGGCTGTTCAATTGGTGCCAAGGTTTGTAAAAAGAGGCTTGAATTTGGCTGCTTACTATCTCTTAACAAGTGCTTGAATTGCATAGTTCATTGAAACTATATATTTGCATTTACACTGTAGACAGCAGCTTGAAAAGTTCATAAATTTCTGAATATATGAATCGAATATTAATGGTAATTGGCCTTGATTTTTTATTTGAGTCAATCTCCTCCTCGAGTCACCCTGGGCTCACCAACTATTCATACATTCTTTATAAATTGAAGCAAGCGTTTATACGGCAAACCACTTTGCCATGTATAAACACTTGCTTTGATTTATAAAGAAGTGTATGAATATTTGGTGTGCTCAGAGTGAAACGGGGCCTGGACTTGAAACTTTGCAGTATTCAAATTTGTCTCAGCTTGGCTAATACAATCTTAACAACTTTTGTCGCGTGAAAACGCGGCAGATGCTGGGATTCAAGTTTCTTGTGGATTGGTTTGGTAATTCAAGTGTCCGCACGCACCACAAGAATTGTTGAATAAGCAATCTCTGTACTCGAGCGAGACTCCCAAGAGTGATCAACTTCAATTTTCTCTTTCGATTTCTCACCAGAAAAAATATCATACAGTATGGGGAACTTGGGTTTTGATTTACTCAAATGAATTTGATTAAACTATAAGTTATAATTACAACACTTGTACATTTGCTTCAAAAGGATGAGAGAATCTACATTTTGGGTTTGGGAGTAATTGCGTGACTTATTTCATTTTCATGGATAATTGTTTTGACAGTTTGACTTCGAACATTTGTTTCTAATCACAGGCCACGATTAATCTAGCCTGCGCTTCATTACTTACCTGTTTTTTGTCTTCTAAACTGCGTTTCTTCTACCAAGCTTTTTAAATTTCCAGTCGGCCTGTTTAATTTCTCAGCTATTATCACCGCAGTTTTGATGAATTCACGGTTGTTTGACGAGCGTATGTTAAAGCCGAAAAACCCAGCCGGGAGCCACTTCAGCTTGTCGAAATGGTATTGTTTGATTATGTTTGCTTTCCTTCGCTTACTTTTAACCAGCTGGACAAAGAAAAATGCGAAAGTGAATATAATGAACAATCAAAGCAGCGTTGCCGCTGAAAGCTCGCCCATTCTTGTTGGTCGATAGGGTTCACGTGGTTTTTATTTAAAATTTTGTTTTGCTTTTATAGTTAGTGAGACAATATTCATTTAACATCATAGAATCATAGAATCAGCTCAAAATTTTGCAGAAAGCACTCTAGTTGAAACCAGAAACTTCCAAAGAAGAATCTTTTAGGTTCACTATGTTTCTACTGTTCCATTGGTGACAAATAATTGTGTGCGAAGCCAGGATTGCAGTCATGATGCTGTAAATAGTGCAGTACAAAATAATATTAGAAATACGATAATCGCAGATACCACTCACTCTGCCATTGATAGGACTTTTACTTTGTTAACTCCCAACAAGAGTAGCCTTTGTTTTACCGAAATGTTGACTCAATCTTTTCTCCGAATTCAAGTGCTACACGCAAAGGAAGGAGAAAAAGAATGGTGTGTGTTATACTTTTGCGTTGAAAAAGAATCGATTGCGTGACGAAGTACGTATTTCCCACGGTCGGCACGTCAAATTAATTCATACAGTCTGCCAAGCACGTTCTCAAAATTTAATACTCAAAGTTTGAAGTTGGTCGGCCGTCGTAGTACGGGAAAAAAGGAACACTGATTTTCCAATTTTGAATTCATAGGCAGTACAATTAAACAGGCTTCCTGTGCGATTTGCTTTTACTCTGGACTGCATGCACCAGACTCAGGCTTGCATATTGAATGAACTCGAATTGTTTTGTATGTGAACCCACTCAAAACAGCATGATTTCTCCCAGAATCAAAGCAAAACTTGAACGGTTTACTTCAAATTATACACGGGCTTCAGACCTAGTGATACTTCTAAGGGCTTGTGAACGATTATCGCTGCAATCATCGTGTGTCATATTACAGAAAAATAAGACATCTGACTAACTTATTCAAGACTCCAAGTTCCGATTGCTCTGAGCGAATACGGTAGCCGAAACTGGTGACAGAAGCGTATTAAAACAATACTTCGAGGTAAAATAATCAGCATACAGATTTTAATATATTCTTGAAGTAATCGAGTTACAAGGTATACGGGATAGAATATATTTGTCACGGTGATTGTTCGATTTCCACTAGCTAACCTTTGTTGCTTGTCCTTTCTAAATAAGTATCTGAGTTTAACACAAAAAGGCGTCTGAAGCTCCGGATTTGCTTTTAAGCGCTGTTCTTTTTGTGGAGTTTTCTGTGTTACCCGCTTCTGTTCATGTCGCTTTTGGTCGGCATTCATGCGCTGTTGTCTTTGCGGAGTTTTCTCTTCGGCCCGCCTTTTCTCCTGAAGGTCTCAATTTGCTTTCAAGCGCTGTTCTCTTTGCGGAGTTGTCTGTGTTACCCGCTTCTCTTCATGTCGCTTTCGATCGGCATTCATGCGCTGTTTCCTTTTCGGAGTCGTTTCTTCAGCACGCTTCTGTTGATGATGCTTTCGGTCATAGTTTCGTCTTTTGTCGAGACGAACTTGGCGCTGTTTGATTGTTTCACGATTCCGTCTTGCTCGTGCCTGTTCCCTTCTCTTTTGAAGACGAGCTTCGCGAGGCTGTTGTGTTTCAAGTTTTCCATTTTCGTAAACACAGCTACGATATTTAACAAATTGACGTCAGTTTTTTATGTGTCTGTCCTCTTATTGATCATGAAACGCGTCATAACAGGACAGGCACATAAAAAACTGACGTCAATTTGTTTTTTACAATAACAAAACGCAAGCGACGACGCGGGAAAAACACACAAGAAAACTGGATTTTGTTCGATTTGACCGAAATGTTGTCAATAACTTTTCCCGCTTTCTAATTGGTCGAGGTTAAAATTCAAGGCATTTCATTGGCCAAAAAGTGACAGTTTGACGACACGACTGACAGACGAACATTAGCAGCTTCCAATTAATCTTACCCTTTCACGTAAAATGGTAACGCGACCGTCCGTCAAGCATTTCACGTTCAGATGTTTCTTCCGCAACACAATCCTTGCCATTCGATCTGGCGACGAATCACAGCTGTAGAAACACCCTCGTTTAACGGCTGCTCTTTGTTTACAAAACAGCACGATGTCTGCATTTCATGATCACAGCATACAGCCATGTCGTTTCATTCATTTTAGTGTCGCTCAATCGCGGTATATTTTCGCAATCACAGCACAATGGCCATGTAATTTCAGTGTCACTGTAGCCGTGCCCTGCATTCGTAGAAACACCCAGGCTCAATGGCGAAACGAACTTCGAATGCTTGACGACCATGACAAACAAGAATGAATTCCAGAAACAACTTCCACACGAAGCTTCGACGTCTGTTTGAACGTACTGCGTAACACGACCATGCCCAAATTTGGAAATTGACAACCTTCTTTGGAAATTCCTTATTTGGAAGTCCATTGTTGACACTTCGTGGGGCGAGCTTAAAAACCGCAAGAGCGCAAGTATACGTCAACAAAAATCTCACGTTACATACTTTGAAACTCAGCCCCGAAAAGAAAGGATTCCACGCCACTTGCACGTGAACATTATCCAATCAAAATATAATATTTCTGCTTACACGTCAATCAAAATTCAAAATCCTAGAGGGGGGATTTCTTTTACCAATTGTCATGATACCTACGCTGTGGTTTTCGGGTGAAAACAAAAACAAAAAGACCTTGAATAATAATAATAATAATAATAATAATAATAATAATAATAATAATAATAATAATAATAATAATAATAATATAATAATAATAATAATAATAATAATAATAATAATAATAATAATAATAATAATAATAATACATTTTACTCTGCCCATCAAGTATAATGATACTGTCCTTGAAAATGTAAAACTTTGCTTGAAAGGTCCTAGAAAAGTCCTTACTTTTGGTTTAAAAAGGATGTATGAATCCTGTGTATTCTTGATGGAGATGCAAATGACCTTTTACACATAATCTGACTATTAAAGCTGACAAAATTCCTGGAATGATAACATCCTGAACATTATTTTAAAGTATTGACCTTCATACATTTAACTCATGCCCAAAGTAGCCAAACTAATGTATATATATTTTATTAATTCATTGTTATGTGGAAAAGATTATATTGTTATCAAGATTTACTAGGGATTTACTATTTCATCAGTTTCATATACTGTACATACACGTAGTTACCGTTTACAGTTCACATTGTAGTGATGATTAACCATGTTACAATAATATATTTTGCAGGAAAGAATCGAAATGCTGCTCTTCAAGACCATGCTCAGCTGGAATATTCAGACCAAGAAGCACAAATATCATATGAATGGTCGCAATACTTTTGGTTTATACTTTTCAAATATTGTAAGCAATTTGGTACGATGCTACTATTCAAAACTATCTAAGTAGAATATTCATAGTTTTCAGGACATCAATTGATCACGTAAAATTATTCCAACGTTGGTGGACTGTTTACCAATAACAGTGTGTTTAAACGTTCTCTGAACGTTCGGTCACAAAGTCAGTAGCCACGTTACTACAACGTTTATGGTAGTCCACACTTTGATGTTGTCGCAACGCAAAATTTGAACGTTGTGAGAATGTTCATCGAAAACGTTTTCAGAACGTTCCGTCACAACGTAAATCGCAACGTTACAACAACGTTTATGGTAGTCCACACTTTGATGTTGTCGCAACGTAATAACATAACATTGTGACAACGTTGCTGCAACGAAAAATTGTTAGCTGGGCTTGGCAAGCACAACTGCTGGTGTCTCTTGGCCTGACCTTTCATCCTCCCACCGCCTGAAGATTAAGCCGTCTCTGTAGGTGAGACGTCCTCATTGTGACCAGTATGACAGCAGTTCCCATCCTCCCTCGACTGCGCTCCTTAGGGGTCGTTGCCCTGTGCATAACTATACAGCTACCTGGGCAAGGATAGGATCTTGGTCTTGTTCCTGACGAATTCTTTCTGCAGGGAGTGGTCCTGCTTGGGCGAGGTGGATAAACTGTACTCCTAAATCAGGGTCGCTTCCTTGTTCCTCCCAAGTAATGCGGGAGAGGCTATCTGCATTTCCATGTAAGCGTCCTGGGCCCGGTTGTATAAAACGCTAACGCCAGGGACCAGGAGTTAGTAACAATGGAAATTAATTTATTCCTATTGTTAGTAACGCCTAGTCCCAGGCATTAGAGCTCTATGCAACCTGCTCCTGGTCTCTGTTCCACTGCAAAGTCAAAGTCGCTTAACCGCTCAAGCCACCTGGCCACCTGGCCCTTGGGATTCCTGAAGTTTCGTAGCCACGTTAGTGCACTATGGTCGTTTCTAGCCAGGAATTGTTTGCCACCAAGTTAGGGTTCAAAGTGCTCAGATCCCCACACTAATGCAAGCAGCTCTTTCCGTGTGGTACTGTAATTTCGTTCCGCCTTGGAGAGAGCTCGAGCTGCATAGGCTATAATCCGTTCATGGCCATTCTGTACTTAGGACAGGACAGCTCCAACTCCTCTGTCACTCGCGTCGGTGTCAAGAATGAAGGAAATTTCCAGGCAAGGAAAAGCCAGTACTGGGGCTCTCACCAGGTGCCGCTTTATGGACAAGAGGGCTTCTTGACATTCTGCCGACCATGAATCCCTTTCCTTCCCCCTTCTGCTCTGCATGATACAACGGTGAAGCAATCTCAGCATAGTTAGGCACAAAGTGCCTGTAATACCCTAATGTCCCCAAGAATGCCCGCAGCTGGGTGGCGCTAGGGGGGACGGGCCATTCCTTCACAACGCGTACTTTCTCGGGGTCGGTAGAGATATCATCTCGTGATACAATGTGGCCCAGCACATTTACTTGGTCAGCTAGCAATTTTCAGTTATAGGGTTGACCTTTAGGCCCGCCTCTGCCAGCCGGGACACGACTTGCGACAATCTCTCCCTGTGTTCCTCCAGTGTCCGGTCATAGATTATGACATCATCAAGGTAAACTAGACAGTCCGACCAGCACAATCCCTTCAAGATGAGGTGCATAGCCCGCATGAAACATGCCGAAGCACTTGTGAGACCGAAACTGAGCCTTTGCAATTGGTAGAGGCCATCTGGGGTTGCAAACGCTGTCTTCTCCCTATCTTCCTCTGCGACATCTATCTGCCAGTATCCTCTCAGCAGGTCGATATCTGAGAACCAATTGGCTCCTGACAAGCTTTCCGGGATATCATTGCAGCGGGGAAAAGGTCCCGTTTGGCTACTGCATTCAGTGCCCTGAGTCCACGCAGAAGCGTTGGCTGCCATCTGGTTCTGCTACCAGGACCACTGGGGAGGACCAAGGGGACTCTGAAGGTTCTATGACTCCTGCCTCCAGCATTTGATCAACTTGACGTCGTATCTCTTCCCGCTTATGGAAGGGGACTCTTCTGGGAGGTACTTGAATTGGCTCTGCTGACCCGGTGTTAATGGTATGCCGTACACCCTTTGCGTGACCCAAATCCATCGGTCCCTGGAAAATGCAAGTTGTATGCCTAGCCAACACCTCATAGTGCCGCTGTTTCTCTTCCTCTGGGACTGATTCACCAGTGATAGGGAACAATTCGGCCATTGAAGCACAAGATCTCTCCTAATCATCCAACTGTACAGCACTGCACTTTGTTCCCCCCAGGACCTCACTCTGGAAACCCTCTGATGTGCAGGGGCAACTACATTGTAACACATGCTGTTGCTGTTCCCTTGCACAATTCCTTTCCTTCAGTCAGTGCGTAGAGCATTCCTATTGTACTACACTGATATATCTTGAGTAGTTTTTTGGAGGAGTTAAAAGCTCGCACTGGTATACAACCATTCCTAAAGGTCACTGCTGTGCGAAGCGCTCCTGCCGCATATCCCTCTTCAAATTTCTCGGTTGGTCCCAACACCCCAACCTGGTTATCCAACTCAGCTGCGTCTGGCAACTTGCTTGGTATGTCCACCACCATGTTTGGTGGCAAGATGACTGTCTCTGTCACCTGCACATTTTGCTTTCCCCCTTGTTTGTACTGAGGGCTGCACTGCCAAAGTTTAGCACACATTTGTGGGTTTTGAAGAAGTCTATGCCAATTAGAATATCTTGGGAGAGGCCCCTACAAATGTACACTCTGTGTTGGGCTGTAACTCCACCCAGCTGGATCATCAAATCTGCTTCCTCGGTGACGTCCAGGGCTCCCAGAATACGTTTCCGTTGGGGGTGAACGATAGTGGTCGGGCCTCTGGCTCGCTTGGACAGGGACTCACTTATAATTGTTGCTTGTGCGGCATTGTTTACAAAGGCACCCTCTGAAACACTGGGCGGGGTCACTCCTATTTGTGCCCTGCCCACTTCCCGCTTCCCGGATCCCTAACTGAGTCAACCTGTGCTGACGATGGGCGGGTTGGACAATCACGCTTGAGGTGTTGTAAGCTTCCACAGTTGAAACAAGCTCTGGCTTTTCGGTTAAATTGGGGTTGATGATTCTGTTCAACAGGCTGTGGTCGGCTGTCCAGCTTTTGCAGGATTTCACTTTGGCGCTGAAAAAAGTTTCTTCGTCCAATCAGGGGGATCAGTGTGGCCGCCCGTCAGGTGTACTCTTCCATTAGCACACGAGCTGGAGCTAGAGTAATTTATGGTTGGACTCTCCTCCCCCTCCTGCAAGCCGGCAGTGAACATCCACGGACTGCCTTCTGTAGTACCTTCTGGTTTGTTTCATAACGCAATGCGACTGCTAATGCTTCATCTAGAGTTGGCGGGCTCAGGTCCAACACTTTTTCTTTCAAACTGAGTGGTGTAAGGGCTCCCACAAAGAAATCCCGTGCCGTTCGATCGAGAATTTTCGGGGGGGGGGGGGGGGGGGGGGTCATCAGAGTAAGCCAACTCGACCAGACGAGAAATCTCACATCTCAATTCATGCAAATTGTTCTCCTGTCCTCTGACTTCAGCTCCTAAAGCCGAGATGTGGACGTGGCGAGATTATTTAGAATGAAATCGCTCGGTAAGGGCCTGCTCTACAGCTGTCCAAGTTAGCGCTTTGCTCGGAGGTTAGACTGTAATAATTCTGTTCGGCGAGACCTTTCAAGTAGGCCAGTAGTACTTCCCGCTGCAACTCTGGTCCCCATTTGTTCAGCGTGGAAAAATGCTTTTGAATTTTCTGAGCCATGAGAACCAATTCTCGTACGGCTTCCCTGAGAAGCTCTCCGGTTTTATGCGAAGGCCCCTTGCACTTGAATCATCCGCGCTCGAGGCACTCGCGGCGCTTGCGGACGATGTTGTCGGTACCTGGGCTAGATGAGCCACCAACTACGCTACTTTCTCTTCCAAGACTTTCACAGTTTCGGCGATGGACATATTCCACCACTACCACCAATGTAGCGACTCGCAAAATGGCTTTATTATCCTTGAAAACTCAACCACGCGGTTCAGACAACAGCATACGCACTTCTATGCGTGCGCTTAACTAACTGGGCCCTAAGCCCTCACGTTACACACAGACCAAAATATATTTCTTTCTTTTGCTTTATTTATAAAGGAACCTTCCAGTCTCAGCCAGAGTCATAGAGATTCAGGTCCGATCGTCGAGGGTTTATCTTTCACAACACGCAGTTTGACGGTTGGTCCTGCGGACTCGTGTTATTTCAGTTAGAATTTTCAAACATATCCCCTGAATTAGCCTCGCCATGGTGGCTATTGCACAACGCGCCTTAGTACGGCCGGGAATACTGAAAACCAGTCAGCGACCGTGACTGCAGGCTCACAGTTAGCATCATTTTACTTATGCCAGCTCTTAACTACATCGCTTTCTCACTCTTCCTTGAGAAGAAAAGTATTTGAGTGGTGTTACGAGAATTGATAGTTTAATAAGTTTTCATTTGAGCAAGTTTCCTATACAGCTCTAAAATAAAATTGCTAGTGAGAGGGCACAGATGGGGGGAGGGGGTCTGCATAACACTTAACAGTAAAAATTTCAGACCCACAACACTTAACAGTAAACCCCATCTTGGCCCTTTTGTCTTGTTTTATTTAATATCTACTCTTGTAACACTAAAATGTATCTTTTTTGCATAATACTTAACATTACATTTTTTGGCTTCATAACACTTAACAGTAAAAAATTCAGGCCCATACTACTTAACAGTGAGATACTATTCCAACTGTGGTTGGTGTTGGTAGTAATACAATTGGATCCCCCCATTTCCAACCACAGAATACACTTGACAACATTCTTAATTGCTTGTGACGACACAAGCTTTAAAATGGAGAGATTTTTTTTTCTGGGTTACAAATCTGCATGCGGTGATTGGTTCATATTATCATGTGATTTGTGATGACGTTGTGATCAAGTGACTTGGCGGGCGAGCAGTTTCGCCATTTTGAAGACAGCAAGTTGCTTGCCTTAGTTGGCTCTGTGTATTATTTTAGGGACCGCTCATCTTGCTTACAAACGCATACGCCGGCTGTGGTAGACCCACACTAAATTTCATTGAGCGGTTTTGGCTTGGGTCGGTCCGTTCAGCCTCAAAAGCCATATTGAAAGCCATGAAAGCAAATGCAATGAACTTATCAATGAACTGCATAACTATGCATAACTGTACAGAAATGTACGAAGAATCTGATATCCAGAACCTTGAGAACTTGAAGGAACAAGCTGAACGAAGGCGCTCGAGATACAAAGACGAGAACTTGTGTAAAGACGGCGAAGCAACTTCGATTCTTGACAAGCGCTTGATAGCGGATTATATATGGAACTGTTTAGTATGAAGGTGAACTTGAAGGTACTTTGTATTCTTGTATTTGTATTATTCTTGCTGATACAAGTAAAGCGTCAGAAAATCTGACTTTTGTTTGGGATCAAAATTTCACTCTTCTGTGCATTTATGCTGTTGTTGCGACATTTTGGTTCGGTGCCATGAAGTCAACCAATCAGTGGAGCAGATGGTGTTATTATTTGAAAATTGGGAAATGGCTGAGGAAAAAGTGACCGTTGGTAGATCTCGCTTCGTTAGAAAAAAATTCCGGTCCTTCAGTTGTTGATCCAAACAAAACGATCATTGCACCGTACAGTCAAGGTAATGCTGCAATATTTGGAGATAATGCTGGGCGACAATGTGCAACTATGTCTCCAGCAGCTCTTATATTTAACCACACAAATTTTATTTCTTTATCGGAGGATTTAGTTGAAATTATGAATGCTGGGAACAATCTCTATTCCACTCGCTCGCAATTATCGGATGACTACTTTTTGTTACTGACAGATCTACCTGGAACAGTTACAATATATGAAACTCAGTATGAGCTGCAATACAGTGAAAGTTACGTGGATAATTTGTTCGGAACTTGCATTTCCATTGAAGGCTTTGCTTACTGCTGTATCCCATCCGAACTGAACATCGGTTGGCTTTCTGGATGCACGGAAGCCATACTTTAAGAGCGATTTTGGCTTGCATTGTTTTTAAGCGTCGGAAGACTTGAAAATAGCCGTACAAAATGCTTGATGTGTTACCAGCGGGACCCCCGTAAAGAACGAAGGGTTGTGTTTTGCAAATGCTCGATTATAGATACCGCTTCAACCAATGTATCTGTGTTCTGAGCAATATTTGTGTGAAAGAACATCGAATAAGTAGTAGAAGACGTGTCGAAACTTGATAAAACCTGAACTTTTCCCTGTGGGCAGAGCGTATCCCTTTGTCGGAAACTCTGCGGCTTTGTGTAACGCGCGGCGTATACGAACAGTCGGCGTTTAACTTCGTTTTGCGTGCAGTAAAGGCTCTTTGTTTATTGTCTGAGGATATTGAATTACTAATAGGTTTGAGGCAAATATCACGCAAGATTAAGATACAAGATCTGTCAATGAAATGTCACGAGCATAATATCATAGGGGAATCCCGAATCATCAGCTACTTAGCTTTCACTCACGCCGCTTTAACAAAAACAGGAAAGACCGGCAGGCAATTACATCGAGAATATTTGTCACTGAATACCTCGAAGTCTTCAAAAGCTCAAGGTTGATATCCGACTATCCGAGCCGTAATGTTCGCTCCACAAGCGTGATGCACGCCTTTGTTGTCACGGTATTCAAACGTCTGCAGCTTCCGATAGATATTAATTTCGTATTAACCCAGAATTTGGCGTTAAAATTTAATGCATAGCAGTCTTGAACATATTAGTGATCAGACTTGTACATGTAGGATGCGTAACGTCTGAGATGGCTTTTTCATACGAAGTAATTTCATCATGGGAAGTGTCATGTTTTAATGTGCTGCAGAGATAAGTCTAAAAGCTTTCAATTACAGCTACTTGAACATGATGCACACGCTGGGAAGATGAGATAAGGCTATTACGCTGTCTTACAGCTACTTAAGATGTCGGGTATTCCCCAGTCAATCCCATTACAAAATGACAACACAGTTCCTCCACAAAACATGTCAGCTTGACAATTCACTCAACAAGGTTGCCAGGTTGTATAGCAAGCGTCACACAAGTACTGTCACGTGCATCGGAAAGCAAGTTCAAAATGCTCCCGGCAAAAACGATCACTCAAGGCAAAAGCAAATCACTCATTGAAAATATTATTCCGTATGAAACATCATACCCGGCATGAGTCGGGAGCTATGAAAACTGGGTTGTTGCAAACGAAGAATATTCCTACGAGGCCTTCGATAATTGTTTTCTCTCAATTATTATAATACACTTTTTCGTGAATATCTGTTTGACCGAAATTTGAAGAAAAGAGGGCAAGAAAAATAAAGGGAGCTCTTGGATCCGTCATGTGCAAAAACTGACTCGGCTATAATATCCTTTGCATATAAACGCACGACAAAAGTTCCTCTCCCGGGACCCCGCGTGTCTCTATTCATTGTACTAATGACGTCACAAGCGCACTGGCCACGGGCTTGTCTTGTTTATTATAGATTTCAGTGCTTGTTCTATTTTCCACAGGTCCCAAAATATCAAGACAAACATGAAGTTCACTGAGCCCAACTGGAAAAAGTACCTTTCTGTGATTAAGAAGAGTTAGTTTACCCATATGACATGGGACTTTTTAAGAGAAGAATGTCAATATGGTGATAAACTGATCAGGCTCATCTTGTGTCCCACAGCATCTTACACTGATCGAGAATGTGCTTACCTGACTCTCTTTTGTCTAATATTCTGTATAATTACTGTATATTTACAATGCACTTTTCCATTTTCATTTAGGGACCAGTCATTATTTATGACGGAGGGGGTGGGATCACCAGAGGGGGGGCATGAGTTTCTTTTTAGCCAGGCAAAGGCGTGGCCTTTTATTAACAAGAGAAGATAACATGATACCGGGAAGCTTCTCTGTTTATAGGAATATGTTGCCACAGTTTGTCGAACAAATTGGATCCGGTCCGCTGTCAATCCTATACCTGAAACTGTCACAGTGAACTGCAAACTGCCGGTCCTGTGTTTGGAGTACCCAGCTCCTTTAGGAACTTCAGTGACTGATTTTTTGGAGGTCCAGTGAAGATTTATTCTGAATAAAAGTTGCGCCATGTTCTAAAACCTGCAAGTGTCACTTTCACCGTCATAGTAAATGTGTGACCGCAGTTTACTGATATATTTGATTTTATCATCATGTTCAAACTTCGATGAGCGTCCGTTACATCATCACTGTTCTCATTGATAGTAGACGGTTAATTAACCGAAAGTTTGAAAGCTTACGATTTGCTTACAATTCAGTAAAATAAGAAGCAGTCCTTGTATCGGGAATGAGAGGCAGTGATTGTGCGACCTGATCGTGTCTGTCGAGGCAACTGAGCGGCTTCGGTCAGGAGAGTCTCCAGCTCCTGACTTACTGTGTCTGCTGCCTCTGTGTCGCTAGTAGGGTAACCTATGACAATACTTCATCATTGTCGGTTTCTTCAGCACTACTCTCACTGTCGGCATCATATGGGGCATTCGGTGGGGTATCTGAGCAGCAAAAGAGGCGATGTCTTATTGTTTCTTGGAACATATGTGTGCTAAGATCCTGCGCACTTTGACAGGCTTCTTCCCTTTCAGAGACAAGTTGAAGTGCTTGAGATACTTGTCAATCAATCAATCAATCAATCAACCTTTATTTATACACGATAAAAGTTTAAAGCTACAGCTTGTGCGGTCGTGTGAGTAACTTTTCTGGATTAAAATGCATTAAAATAAGTAACGTTAGTATCTCCAATAATAATAATGATAATAATAATAATAGTAATAATAATAATAGTAATAATAATAATAATAATAATAATAATAATAATAATAATAATAATAATAATAATAATAATAATAATAATAATACTAGTAATACTACTATTACTACTACTACTACTACTACTACTACTACTACTACTACTAATAATAATAATAGTAACAATAACAATAATGATATTGATAATAATAATCAAACCTAATTTGCTGGTAAAATAAAACAATAAAAGATTCCCCTTATTCTTTTCTTTACTAAATTTAATACTGGTAAGTAGTGCCCCCCTCCCCTCCCCCAACAGTAAAAACTAAGACATAAAAACTACTTTTTACGGTATGTTATAAATATGCAAAATCGGCTGCCCTATTATTTGCCGTTTGGGCCGAGGTCACATTAAAAGTAAAATTCTTAAAATCTGATTTGTTGGCAATGTTGTTCCACAGCACGGCGCCTCTGTGTTGTATAGAGTGCTTCATAGTGTTCGTGTTGTATCGTGGTGTGTTCAGTTGGTGTGGTTTTCGTAGCGAGTACTTTGTTTGGCGCTTTTCGATCATTGTTGTCATACAGGCTGGCGTAATGCCGTTATATATCTTGTGAATCAGTTTCAGCAAGGCCAGCTTATATTGAGTGTAGACGGATTTCCAGTTTGTTCGGAGTAGGACTTCGTGGGAGGGGGTGTCCGTAGGTATCTTATATATGATTCTGGCTGCTCTGCGATGTAGCGCTTCAACCGAGCTGAATGCGTTCATACAGTTGCATCCCCCCCATACTACATACATCTTATTCGATGGTTTAGCGCGTAATACGGGCCGGTATTTTACGAGTTGCTCGTATTTTTCCGAGCCCCGCCGCGGGGCGAGGAAAAATGCGAGTAACGAGTAAAATGCCGGCCCGTATTACGCGCTAAACCATCGAATGAGGGATTTATTATATGAATGTGACGTAGTTTTACCTTTATATAAAATATATTTCAGCAAACATAAAACAGAGACTTCGAGCAAAACTGTTTTCATTCAATCCCAGGCAAAATGTACGCACACTCATTTACACAAAGAGTCACTTACAGCTTCCAATCCGGTCATCGATTTAAAAATCTTGACAGAGAAAATTAAAGAAGTTATGCCACCAAATGATCGAAGTTCAATTCAGATTAAATGTGCTGAGATAAATGCGCTGGAGACGAAAATGCTTGCTTCGACAGAATAAATATTCAGCGAAAAAACGTGCTTCGAGCGGTTGAAATCGATCACTTCGCTTAAACGTTTAACCATTTTTGTTCTTCAATAGCAAGCAGCTTTGTACTCAAAACAGGATTTTTATTTTCTCGGAGTAGTTAAGGAATAAACACAAGAACAGAGCCACCGAACGTGTACGTTGAAGAATCTGAAACTTTCATAACACAACTAGGATTTTTACCGCCGACACGTTGTCAAGTTAGATTACTAACAACTCACCGATTTCCTGCCTGGTTGTAGAAAGTTTAAGACCCCTTCCAGCAAAGGAACCACTCAAAACAGTGTTCGTACAAGGTGAAAATCATTTTGCAGTGTTTACAATGACGGCATCGTGCGGAAAACTTTACGGAGTCAGAACTGCCGTTTGTCCATGGCGATTGTTCGCTTTCCACCAACTGAACTGTGCTTTCTCTTCCTTGACAAATTATCCAGTAACAGTTTCTTTCGATGGAAGGGTCTTGTATCTGAAAAGTCATAGACTTTCGTTGCACCGTTTTACCTTGCACTCAGAAAAATCTTTGATTCATTTGTGATACGCGCGCGTCTAAACCGGTCAAACCGGTTTTCTACAGTGTAATACGGATTTGAAGTGTGTAATACGCTCCCGTACCGGCACTCTTTTGCGACCTTATATGGTAAAACTACGTCACAGTCATATAATAAAAGACCATAAGTGATAGATGGCATGATGATTTTTATATATAGCTGTTCCAGTACTCCTTTCGGCAGGAAGCGGGAGCGTTTGAGTAAGTTTAGTTTACCGGCAAGGCTTTTCTTGGTATCGTGCACGTGGCGTCCCCAAGTGAGTCTATTGTCAATTTTAAGATCCACTAGTCGTGAGTGGGTGACCCATTTGATGATTGTGCCGCCGATACTAACCGGTGCAAGTGGGGCGACAAAGGTGCCCCTGTGGAGGAGCATTGCTTCGCATTTAACTGGGTGTGGTGTGAGCGTATTTGCTATACACCACGAATACAATTCCTTGAGTGCTTCATTGAGGGAGATGGTGACATCATCTACAGTCTTGCCAATGCAATATAACGTTGTGTCATCAGCATACATGTATGTAGTACCTGACATTACGCTGGCTGGAAGGTCATTGGTGTAGAGAGTGTAAATAGGGTTGGTCCGAGGACTGATCCCTGGGGGATACCATGCGTGACTGGTTCCACTGTTGATTTTTTGCCGTTTATGACGGTGAATTGTTTTCTGTCATTCAGGTAACTTTTTAACCAATCGAGAAGCGGGCCGTTTATGCCAAACTTGCGTTGTAGCTTTTGGATCAGCATAGGGTGGGATACGCTGTCGAAGGCCTTTTTGAAGTCTAAAAATACTACACCCACAACGCGTCCCAGGTTTACTTCCTTTCTCCAAGTTTCTGTCAAGTGCGCAAGTAGTAATTCCGTTGAGTACCCTCGACGATAGGTCCATTGTTTGTCCGTTATTAATTCATTGTGCATGACGTGGTTTACTATTATGTCAGAGACGCAGGATTCAAGGATCTTGCTTGGCACGCTTAGTATTGACAGTGGTCGGTATTTATTCATATCTGTTTCGTCGTGTTTCTTGTATACCGGTGTTAATCTGGACGTCTTCCAGCTGTCGTATACTGTTAGCGTTCTCAGGCTCCAGGTGTAGAGGGAATGTAACTGGGGTATAATAGCATCGCCGGCAAATTTTATCAGTTTCGCTGGGATACCGTCTGGTCCTGTTGATTTGTTTGGTTTAAGTAGGTTTACTTTCTTGCGTATCTGAACTTCCGACATTTGCAGGACAGAAGTGCTGGGTATTTCTTTAGCTTCAGGGGTGGTGGTAGTTGTAGATGATGATTCGGGCAGGGCGGCTGCAAGTTCTTTGCCAATGGAGGCGAAATATTTGTTCATGAGGTCCGCTTTTTCTCCATCATCCACTGCTACGCTGTTATTCTTCCGTTTCAGGGGGCCGATGGGTTTATGTACTTTGGGGTTGGTGGCCTTCTTTAGGAGATTCCAGTAAGCCCCTGTACATTTAACTTCATCGAACATCTTAGTGTAATACGCAGCCTTTACCTTACGTAAGTCCGATGTCACTTCGTTTCTGATGTTTTTGTATTCCTGCCACATATTTTGGCTTTTTGATTTTATAGCCGCCCGGAAGAGTTTGTATCGTTTATTCATCTTGAATCTCAGTTTATTGGTGATCCATGGTGACGAGGTGCTTCGTGCTTTAACTTTTTTTCAGGGGTGCGTGTATGTCGCATATGGTCATGAAGATCTTATTCCATGCCCAGAGTTGATCATCTGGTTCATCAAAGGCAGTGGCGACATGAAAGGGGGCTGCTGTGATGTGTGCACGGAAATTGTCTGGGTTTAATCGTTTGTAGTCCCTTGTTTTGATTATTTTTGGGGGGAGGTCGTTTTGTTCGCACCTCCAATTCGTGGACAAGAAGATTTTGTGCTTGGCCAGTGCAGGCTAGTGTTTCCCAGTCATACTCCTCAAAGCGCTTCACCTCTGTCTGTTTCTTCTTCTGCTGTTTGTCAGCCTTTCGAATCTCCTTCAACCGTTCCAAATTGGTAAGGTGTTGCAAGTACACTGTCACAAGTTCTTCCTGCACAATGAATTGATTGCCTCTTCGTCTTCTAACTTTAAAATTCCCTCTGCAAACTTCTTCTTGATGTTGTGACGCGGTTGCCAATCAGCAGGAGGGCGACGAGCATCAGTTGGTGAGTCGAAAACATCTTTGCAGCGGTAATCAGACAATTTGGATTCATCTGGAAAAGGACGAGGAATACGGGTCATTTCTGCACTCCATGTGGTTTACAAAATAATAACATAAATTTCTGAGTAAAAAGGTGATGGACAGTTGTGTAGGCTCCATTGCTACATATGCGAAGAACTTGAGTATGAACTGCAAATCTTTTACATATGATCTTTCTTATTTTATTCTTTCTTAGCGCAGCACTTCCATGGTCTCCATCAAGGAAGGAACCAAAGCAGGTACCAAACGCTGGATATGAAAAATACCTCTACAAAAATCCAAAACACGAAAGGACCAGGTACTTCAATCAAATTCTGCCAGACATGTAGAAGCACTCCAAGTGAAGAAGACGGAGAAGGAGGGGGGAAGAAGAGGAAGAAGAAGAAGAAGAAGAAGAAGAAGACATTTCCGAATATTTATTTTCTTTTAAAATACTTATTTCAAGCTAAAGAGCATCATGCTAGGTTGAATATGTAGGATGAGCAAGCGGCTGGCATTTGTGCTATTCCCACGACAAAGGCTTTTGTCCAAACTCCACGGTAACTACAATCCTGGCCAAAAGTATGTGGGACTCTGCAAAAATGCTAGTTTTTCACCATCACTCTTGTTCAACAACAAAAGCGGCTCTCCCCTCCCCTATACAATGTTGCTTAAAGAGTGTGCACTTTGAGCACACTCAGTCAACATTGCATGGGGGGAGGGGGGCGGGAAGTGTGAAAGTGTAATCATTTTTAGATAAAAAGCTAAGTGTCCCATGCCTTTGGCCAGGATTGTCTCTATAATGTGAGTTAATTAAAAATGTCCATATCTTCTAGAGGATTTGATGTATTGTGGCCAAACTTGGCTGGGTAATTTTTATAAACGCTGTGCATGTATTTGTGATATATTTACTGCAAAAGAATTATTTCAAAGCGAGTTTTCAGTGATATAAGGGTGAAAATTGGGGTTGATTTAAGAAAAATGTCATAAATTGGCGCGAAATTGAGTAGCCAACTTTTAAAGTAAGTGTTATAACAAGTGTTGATTTAGAGAAAGCACCAACGGAAATAATTTTGATTTTTTATCTGTCTAGTTTTCTGAAAATTCAATGAAACCGGATACGTACAATTACAACTATAAAGCATGCAACGCACTTCCCCAGTCCCAGCGGACTTGGTCAGATATTTAGCGGTGCACTTGTTCACAATTCACCTATAATTCACAGCACGGTTCACACTTGCGTTTATCATAATACTGATCACACTGAGAAAGAAAATGACTCGACTATTCCTTCAGGTAATGAACAAAATCTTACTTTACGTACTATAAGAAAACGTACGATTGCGAATTAAACGAATACTATCTTTGCATCGGTTCACCATTTCAACAGCTTATAAAAAATAATAATTTTTTTTAAAGTTATAACGATTCACCATTCTCAGCTGTCTCAATTTTGGTAAATACTTTCACAAATTGAATGATAATGGTATATACGTAAACATCGTGCTTGTTGAAGCTGTAGCAATCAATAGAGAAACTAATTAATAGTGTTTATGACCCATCAAATATTTCTCCCCGCGCGTGATTGGTAGAATCGTGACACGTGACCGAATAACGTCCGCTCGTGAGCGAACGAGTCGAAAATGTAGTTCCAGAAAGCACTAAAAAACTTCACAGTTTCCGCGCCGTTATTTGCACTGCGAGAGGAAATATTTGAAGGATAATAAAGACCATAAACTACTTCTGGCTTCGGAAATATGCACAGATAATTGTCCTTGGACATTATCTGTTCCTCAAAGCTCACAGTTGCCCTCGAGCTTCGCTCTCGGGCAACTGTTCGCTTCTCGGAACAGATAATATCCTCGGACAATTATCCGTGCATATTTCCTCGTCAAAAGTAGTTTATTGTTTATATAACTGTGTTCCTAGTAAAGCAGCCCAAAACGGTTAACCGTGGGTGTGAATCGAGCGGTGATACGTGTGTGCTGAACCGTAAAAACATACCTAAGACTACGGAGGCAAACAACTCGAACCGCGGAAGACTTTGAGATTCCACAATCTCGCGCGATGTCGCGAAACAATCTATTTTCGTTAATTCGCAAGCAAATGGCCAGCCCTCTGCTCCGCGGAAATAATTTCTTTTCCTACTTGAATTTCTGTTTTTCGTTGAATTTCGACGTCTGAGTATCAAATCAGGTCATTTGTCAGCAAGAATAGCATGGCGACAGCTCGCCATCCTGCCCGCCAGCTAAACAGTAAAGCCATCAAAGACGTGATCATTTCTGATCCCTGCTGTTTACGCAACGTTTTGCGTGGTGCAAGCAAAGATGACCTGGAGAGTCGAAAAGGATGTCAACAATTTAACGAAAGCTTGGGAACTTGTGTGCGAGAAGAGAGCGGAGTGTGATAAAGCACTAGAAGGTCTTGGAAACTTGGCTTTCTACTTCTCGTCTATCTCCTCGACTGAACCTCCCTCGAAAGGTAAAAGAGAAACACAGGATCCGACAGTGCCGTGGAAGAGGAAGAATCAGAGCAGTTACCCCACAGCCAACAACTTGGCAGCCGCCACGGACTATCGAGTTCCATTGCTGTCGCCGTCGAAGGAGGGCGTTATCCAGCAGTGTCCTACTGGATGGCCTTTGCCTCACCAAACGGTGCGCCGATTTCTTTGGCCCCTATTCGCAGGAGGCTGATTAACTGCGACGTCGAAGTAGATGTAAAGGTTCTTTCCAACAGTCGCAGCCAGACTACGAATGCAATGGCCAAGTCTTTGTGTAACGTTGTCAAAGACCACAACTCGAGTTTCATGACCGACATTGTGGACACTTCGTATGAGTATTGTCGTCAAGTGGCAATTTCAGACCTGGAGGAAAGGCCTTTTTCTGACGACGAAGGCGAAGCTACTGAAAGCGTTTTAAAGTTCAGCCTGTTAAAACCAGGCCAAGGCCAAGACATCCACGAGACACTGCAGGCGCTAACTCGAGCTGGTTTAAAACTGAATTTACAAGGGGTAGAAATGACTGAGTTTCAAGTACGAGAAAGCGGCGAGTCTACAAGCATCAGATCATTAACATCTGACCAGAACACCCAACTAATCCACGACATCGAAAGGCTGATGACCAGACTTGGCTACGCTCTGCGCAGGGGTACAATTCTCCGAAAAGAGAAAAAGGCAGTGTATACGTACACTACAAAGTGCGACATGAACAGCTTTATTGGCACACTTGAGGGAAATGAGGCATTCAAAGCCCGACTGTCTAAGTACGGGAAGCAAGTAAAAAAGAAGTTGCAAAACCCCGAGACGCAGTTTATCAAGCAGCTGAAAATCGACCATGACCTCATCGAAGTTAACAACGGTTGGTGTTTGTGTTTATCAAAGCGTGAATTCCTGGAACATGCACTTCACGAAGGAGACATCGGACACGTGAGCCCAGGGCATTTTGTCCGTACGACCACAGGAAGGAGCCGGATCCAAAATACTTCCGTCAAATTTTGGAAAACAGCTTGAACGGAGAGCAGATCAAAGAGTTTTGTACCGACTACATAGGATTACTCCAGTTTCAGAAGAAGCAGCACAAACAGAAGGTAAGAGTATCCCACTCTTCGTAACAGTTGCTCAGCGTGATACTCACGTTATTACTGCAAAAAAAATCTCGAGACTCGAAACACGGGAAATAATATTGTTCAAGATTCGGCGCTAACCCACAATGACGTAGGCAACAAGCTTTAGAAAATTACAAAAGTATATGTTTGAACGGAAAATTCGCTTCATACTTTTTGATGTTCTTAAAAATGAGAATTTGTATGTTGATCTGCAAAAAATTATTCCAAAAGTTAATGCTTTAGCTGTCAATATGGGAAATAATTTTGTTGTTTATCTTATGGTTTTTTTCATTGTTCAACTCATTGAATTTTTTTACCTCTGTATCGTCTTTCTTACAATTATTCTCTCTATAGCCCCATACACCTGACTAGCCCGCCTAGATTAGCTAATAGTCGCCCGCGGACTAGTGCAGTTGTGGAAAATGCTCAAGCGTGATCAACGAATTAAGTGTGTAAAAAGAAGGGTGTAAATTCAAACCCATGACCTTCGCGCTACTGGTGGGATGCGATGTTGTTTCGAGGCAAACCGAACCAAACGCGGTGACGCTTTTCTTTTTCCTAAGGTACCATGTCTTGTCGGCGAAGCTGATAGTGGAAAAACCAGTCTGTTTGCGTCACTCTTTGGCATTGTTCCAATTTCCCGGGTAGCAAAAGTGACGAAGCAGAAGGCATTCAACAAAGCCATGATCGACGAGGAGACGGAAGTCATACTTGTAGACGAGGCTCATGCAGGTATGATGGACGTTGACGATTGGAAGATTGTAACACAAGGAGAATGGAACGTGCATGATATGAAGTATTCCAGGGCGAGACCAGTCTTCAACAGATGTCCAATGTTGATTGCTTGCCAAAAAGAACTCAAGTTCCCCGCAGAAGAGCTGGTCAATAGCCAAACGGAGAGCCTCAGGGAGGCATGGGTGGCAGAAAGCAACCCCTTTCGTAAAAGAATTTTACGAAAACTTACTAGAAAGAACCGCACAGCGAAGGAGCGAGGAAGTCAAAATTGCTACACGCAGGCTTCGGAAGAGGAGATCCAGGCTAGAGGAGTTGGGCGTGGACTTGGCACAACCCATGCCAAAAGATGGCGACGAGCCGTATCCAGATAAGCTGAGACGCGCTGTAGGCGCTTGTCTCAGCTCAAAGAGACAGCAAGAAGAGAAAGAGAAAAAGCGAAAGGTGCTATTATTATCCTGAGTGCTTTTATTATTATTATTATTATTATTATTATTATTATTATTATTATTATTATTATTATTATTATTATTATTATTATTAAAGGCCGAAGAAGTTTACCAGGGCACCTGGCTGCTGGGAAAGGAACGGGAACTGGTCCACCTCTCAAGAGAGCTAAACACTGCAGATGGACGAGGATACAAGAACGGGAAAAGAATACTTCCTGGAGGTGCTGGTGGAAGCGATCAAATTACATCACAGGTCGGCTCAAACAGACCCGGCCCACGGGATTGAAATAAGGCGAAGAATCTATGTGGAGCAAGGCTGGATTGAGAAAGGACAAGAAGCAGCTGTGGTCAACTTGTACGCCCCACCCTGTTTGTTCGGCGAGGAGTCAGTCGGCTGTGAAAGCACGAGAGACGATAATGATCACGACGGTTGCAGTGAGCCAGAGCTGACGCAACTAACTCCACCTACAAGCCAGACGAGAAATGCCGAGCAGCGAAAGCGGAGGAGTGCCACTCTGCAAGTGCCAGCAAAACAGCGGAGAATCACAGGGTTTTTTCGCAGTGAAGACCTGCGGTAGACTGAATCAACTGAATGGAATAGAACTGAGATTGAGTTGTGCAAGTAGAAGTGACCTTCATCGTGCTTCTTTAATATAGCGTGTAATTTATCTATTTTCCTTGTCGTTAATAGTACCCGTGAGACATTCACTCCTGAATGTAATGAATTTCAATTAAAGTGACAGCAATATTACGACCTTCTTCTGTGTGAAATACCGATAGGAACGTGCCCAACGGATCCGCGAAAATATATTCCCACGAAACGCAAAAAATAAAACGGCAAACCGCAATACCATTCTTGCTTGATACACTTGCACATCGCATCGCAACGCTTTCTTTTATTTAGACTTTACAGATTTCGACAATGCTCTTTTCTGAGAGAGTCGGCAGTTTCTGGTTAAAAACTAAAGTGCGGTTCGTCCAAAATACTCCGGCTTCCACATTCCAAAACCGTGTTTCCTTTTAGAACCCCAACATTACATAAGAATTTATTGTTGTTGCCATGAAGTCGACATTGATTTCTTGCTGTCGTATTATGTGCTGGCTATATGCGCTTCTGTCGAAAACACGCAGACCTGGCTCTTTTTTTAATCGAGTCAGCAATTCTGCCCTGTTGAAAAGTCAACACCGGGTCCTCTAAAATTCTTTTCCATCTTCCGAACACGTGCTTTGCGAGACCCCTCCTGAGATATATGTCTTCATCACTAGTAAAACGCAAACTTCTCTTGCGGCGAAAACTCGAATCGGCTTGTGACAAGTTTGTTGGTGTTTTGTGATCAGTGTCGATTTTGTTCTCACCAGTCCTGTCATTACCAGTGCGGTCAGTATCATTACTGTGGTCACCATTATCATTATGGTCATTATTGTCATTATCATGGTCATCATTATCATTGCAGACATTAGTTTTATTATGGTCATTAGTTTCATTATGTTCATTAGTCTCATTAATTATGGCTACTACCTTTGTCGCCACTGTCATTATCGCAATCAACATTGTCGTTATAATCCCCTTCGTCACCACCACAGCCCGCATCATCATCACCATCGTCCTTATCACTGTAAGTGCTACAAGGGTGATCACTGTTATTGTCGCTGCTCTCGTGCTTGTTGACGTCGCTGTGCGAGTCTAAACACTTTTGCACCTCTCGCCCTACTCTGCATACCTCCTCTCCTCGCAGTTTTTGCATGCACGCTTGGGCTTTCGTAGCTATGTCTCTAGACCTTCGTTTCTGGTAGTGTAGCTTTGCGACTCGTGAGCTATGCTTTTGGTCTTCGGTGACCACTGTTTCGTGTTGGGCTTCTCAGAGAGTAGACTTGAAATTGCATAAACACTTTTAATACTCTCACACTCTGTTCACTCTGGTCACACTCATCACTCACACTCTGATACAATAGGGTTCGCGTCCATCCGGGGAACTGATTGCTTAGCGACCAGGCTAATATCGTTACATCCTCCTCACTAAACACTGAACACTAAATAAACATAAACATAAACATAAACATAAACATAAACATGTCCGTTGTTGAGTGCTTATCTTTGGCGGGAACACTACTTGCATGTAGTTAATGAACTGTTTTGTGTGTAGCGCTCAAGACATGCAGTAGTCCTTGAAACGGACTGGGGTCCTGAGTATTCGCCCTCTCGCTGATCTTCTTTCCGTAGGCTGCGGGGTCTCTGGTGGTCTTTCAGGTGAGTCATCCAAAGGTGGTGTGTCTGGCTGGTCTGGGCTAACGGGATCTGGTGTTTCTGGTAAGGATGGCTCTGCTAGTTCATCCATAAAACAGTCCTCTTCTGGCTTCTCTTTTCCTTTCAACTTCCACTTCATAGGATCTTGTTGCAACTTCTCTGAGGCATACTGCTTTCTTCCATAGCTTCGTATGGTCCTTTGGGTCTGGTCGTATCCTTGCAATGTCTCCTTGCTTGAGCTCTTTCAGTGTCTTGGCCCCTCTGTTGAAGTATCGAGCTTGTTTCTTCCTTTTTTGTGTTAGGAGTTCAGTGGCAGGCTTCACGAGCTCGGGTTTAAGTAGAGTGGCTTTGGTTGGGAGGAGTGTCCTGGTTCTCCTTCCCATTAGTCTCTGTACTGGCGAGGAGTTGAGGCCTTCTGTCGGCGTATTTCTCCAGTCGAGCAATGCTAGGTAGGGATCTTTGTGGTCTGCCTTTGCTTTCTTGAGGATCCGTTTAGCAGTGTTAACTACTTTGCCGTTTGATTGAGCATAATATGGCGATGACGTAATGTGCTCAAAGTCCCACTCTTTGGCAAATGTCTGGAGTTCTGAAGCGCAAAATTGTGGGCCGTTATCGGTTCTGACTTCATTCGGAATGCCATGTCTGGCAAACTGTGACTTCATGCTGGTGAGAACTGTTGGGAGTTTCGTGTCGGGCAGAAGTTGAAACTCGAAGAAATTAGAGTAATCATCCACCATGATGATATACTCTTCTCTGTTCAGCATGAACATATCCACTGCAACCTTTGACCGTGGTCTATCAGGTACTTCCTGCGGCATGAGGGGTTGTTTGGCCTGCTCCATGCGAAACGTATTGCAGGTCCCGCAGGCCAAGACATGATCCCTGATAGTTGCATTCATACCAGGCCAATACAGGATGTCTCTGGCTCGACGCAGACAGCCCTCAACGCCGATGTGGCTTGCATGGATTTTCTTCACCATCTCTGGTCTCATGACTGTTGGGACTATGACTCTGTTCCCTTTGAAGAGTACTTCGTCTTGTACGGACAGTTCATCCCGGAAATTGTAATATGCCCTGATTTCTCTTGGGACTGCGTCTCTATTATCTGGCCACCCGAATTGTATGGTATGTTTCAGCTGTTGTAAAGCTGCATCATTTTTGGTCTTCTGCTGGAAGTCTGTGAGGCGCTCTTTGGTAATGGAGAGATGCTGAGTCATGTTGATCTCCTCTACTGCCCGGATAAATTCCAGTTCCTTCTGTGTTGTCTGGTCTGGTGTAGATAGGTGAGCACTGCTTAAGGTATCTGCAATGTACATCTCTTGGCCTCGCTTGTAAACTACTTTCAGGTGTAGTTTTGTAGACGCATCATCATGCGCTGGAGCCGCTTCGGAGCTGCTAACAGTGGTTTCTTCAGTGTGACCTCCAAAGGCTTGTGGTCGGATTCTACGGTGTCATAACGACCAAACAGGTACTGATTAAACCGTTCACAGGCATGTACGATTACCAGAAGTTCCTTTTCGATCTGAGCGTAGTTTCTATCTGTTGCTGTGAGCGCCCTTGATGTGAAAGCTACTGGCTGGCCCTCTTGTAGCAGTACCGCTCCGAGGCCTGACTGTGACGCGTCACACTGTAGGGTTACTTCCTTTTTTATGTCATAGTATCTCAGCACGGGGTGGTTTACAATGAGACTCTTCACCTCTCTTATGGCTTTGTCGTGGACTTCGTTCCAGTGCCATTCGACATCTTTGTCTTCCAAGCGTCTTAATGGCTCCGTGACCGATGATAGCCGGGGAAGGAACTTTGAAAGGTAGTTGACCATGCCCAGCAATCTCTTCACTGACTGTACATCCGTCGGCTTGGGTATATTCAGAATTGCCTCAACTTTCTTTGGATCTGCTTTCAGGCCTCCTCCTGTTAACAAATGGCCAATGTAGGGTACTTCGGTAAATCTCAGGCGAACTTTCTCCTTGTTGAAGGTGAGGTTTCTCTCCTTAGCTCGCTTCAGGATACTCCGGAGGTTCTTGTCATGGTCTTCTATAGCCATTTCCATGTTGTCCCCTTCTCCGTACACCAAAAGGTCATTCGCAATGACTGCTGCACCGTTGAGATCCCCAAATGTGTTGTTCATTCTCTTTTGGAACTCCTCTGGTGCAGAGGAGATGCCAAAGGGCATTCTCAACCAGCGGTACCGGCCAAAAGGTGTGTTAAAAGTGGTTAGTCTGCTGGAGGCATCATCTAGTTTCACTTGCCAAAAACCACTTTTCGCATCCAGTACCGAAAAGACCTTTGCTTTGCTAAGTTTGGAGGCAACTTCCTCAATGGTTGGAAGTGGGTAGTGTGAGCGCTTAATAGCTTTGTTGAGGTCTTTAGGGTCAATACAAATCCTTAACTTGTTCGGCTTCACGACAGTCACCATACTTAAGACCCAATCCGTTGGCTCACTCACTGGAGTCAGGACTTCTTCCTGCACCTTTCTTTCTAACTCTTTCTTTAAGGGCTCTTTGAGTGTTACGGGTACTTTGCGGGGTGGGTGTACTGTAGGCTTTATCGTTGGGTCAATTTCGATGTGGTAGGGCTCGGAGAGACATCCAACTCCTTCGAAAATTTCTGCATATTCCTCCAAGATGCTGTTGCGACTGACTGTCAACGGTACGCCAGGATTTGCTTGATTGATCACAGTATTCACCTGATGGGGAGGATCCTTCACCAGCACTTTCAAGAACTTGAGCTTTTGGCAGGTTTCTGCACTTAACAGTGAACGCATATCTCCTTTGACAACTTGAAATTCAAGGGTGTGTGAGGACCCATCTCGCGTACAATTGCTCACAGGGGTACATAACAGTTCCATTGTACATGGCTAACTTGGCTCTACTCCTCTCCAGATAAAGGTCATCGGGGTTTCCCATGGCTCGTGAATAATCCTTTAGTGGTAACAGGTTACAGGTTGCTCCACAGTCCAGCTGGAACTTGACCTTCGCTTTGTCATTTACTGTCATGGTCGCAAATAATTGACTTGCACCACTAGACTCACTCTTGGTTTTTAGTGCTCCAATTTTGTGACTGACCATGTCAATAGAAAATTCGTCTTCAGTATTGTCTTCTTCTACTTCCACCAGGTAAAGTCGTCTGGTGTTGGAGCTTTTCTTTCTGCACTTTACTTCAAAGTGGTTTGCCACGCCAAACTTCTGGCACTTTGCACCATATGCTGGGCACTGGTACTTGTCCCTTGGGTGTTTTCGGCCACAGTACCTGCAATCTATCACTGGTGCTTTACTGTGTATCTTCTCCTCTTTCTCTGAACAGCTCGCCTCAGATTTGATCGCGTGAATCGATTCGTCGACTGTCTTGTCCGCCTTTATCTGCTTCAACTGAACTTGAGTGAATTCGGCCACTCTCACTTTCTCAATCGCGGTTTTCAGAGTTAGTTCTGCATCTCTCAGAATTCTTTCTCTCACTGTGCTGTCTTGGATGCCTAGAACGATCCGATCGCGGAGAAGCGACTTTTGAGAGTTTGGAATTCACACGTGTCAGCTAAGTTTTTTGAGACGGTTAAATAGTGGTCGATGGACTCTCCATGCTCTTGGTTCCTTGAGAAAAAAACATAGCGCTCATATATAGTGTTCTTTCTCGGGTTGCAAAACGCCTCGAACTTCTCCAGAACCTTTGAGATTTTCATTTCGTCGCCCTCTTCGTCCCATGTGAACGTGTTGTATACTTCGACAGCTTCATATCCGATTACCGTCAGTAGAGTCGCGACTCGCGTTGGCAGTTCTTTCTTTGCTACACCGGTTGCGATTTCATAGTTGCTCCATTTCTGCTTGAATTTCTTCCATTTCAGCGACGTGTTTCCTTGAAGTAATTGCAGGGGTTCAGGTGGCGGTAACCCAAGCGGCGCGGCCATGTTCTTCGACGTTGTGGTTTCTTGAGCGTTTCTCTCACACTGTTGTGTTCGCTGGACGATGTTCCATAAGTTACCTTGAGTGAATTAATCAATCCGGTACTCAAGAGTAACCACTTCTGACACCATGTTTCGTGTTGGGCTTCTCAGAGAGTAGACATGAACTTGCATAAACACTTTTAATACTCTCACACTCTGTTCACTCTGGTCACACTCATCACTCACACTCTGAAACAATAGGGTTCGCGTCAATCCGGGGAACTGATTGCTTAGCGACAAGGCTAATATTGTTACAATCACCTGCTGTTCGTTTGCGTCTAATCGACTGGCACTTTCCGTCTCGATGATTTGCCCGCGGTAACGAGTAGGATGAATGTGCTTGCCTATAGCTTCGAAAACTTGCTTCGACAACAGGTCACAAAGCTTGCTGTACTGTGTACCATTTCGCGTCACCAGAAGATAATCACACTTGGGTTTCAACAGAGGCCTTACGTATTGTCGGTACTGTTTGATCAACTGTAAATCGGCGGTTTCTAAGAACAGAGAGTCAAATGAATACGTCTGAGCGGTCTTGAACATCTTCTGGTCTATAAAATCTCCGTTGTTTCGCGCTTTATCCAGCATCTCGAGAGTCAGGTGCTGGTAAGTCATCGGTCGAGAACCCTTCACGTTCACAAATAGGTAGGTGGCCAAAAAGCGCGTCGCAAAATCCAGGTCGGTCGAAGAGATGCTCTTCGGTTCAGTTTTGCAACGGTCCAGCACTGAAGTGAACCGTGGCAGGTGATAGGGTATCACCTTTGCCAGGTCTTCCAGCGATGCCCAGCAACCCTTGGCTTCCAGGTTGTCGATGTCAAGATCTCTGGCCCACTTAAGTTTCATTTTTTTAGCAATACTCTTTCGCGCCCGTTCCATGTACACTTCAGTCGTGGAGAAACTGTTGATGACGTTCACTGACAGACCGCTGACTTTTCGGTAATCCATGAGTTCAGTCATGGCACTGAGATATCCCAGTTGCGCGGAGTGGCCTAGTTTTACCTCTTCCTGGATAGCGTCGAAAAAATCTACACACCAGAGCAGGAGAACCAAGGCAAAAGTCGATAGTCTCTTCTGTCAATTCGTCTTCTTCATCTGCACAGCAAAATCTTAAGTATCGCAAAATCCTGTTTGCATTTTGTTGCGCGTGCTTTTGGGGCTTTCCATCACCAGTGCTTCCACAGAGCCACTTAACAAAAATGCTCCTCGACGAGTATAGAAGAGGAAGTTGACGGTGAATAGTAGGTGCTTTTGCTCTCTGTTTGAAGTCCAGCAAACCGCCTTTTTTTTCCTCAACAACTTGGCGGGTTTTGTATCAAAGTAACTGTACCAGGGATGTTTGCTTCGCACATGTTTTCTGCAACCTCTGCGCGATAAAAGCCATCATGATCACAGGGTGGCACAGGGCACTGGTACACGCCATCTTCGTCTTCATCCAAGTGAAGTCTTTGCTCTCTCTTGCGCCTTCTACGTTAGCCCAGGCGTAGACATTACTGTTGCGGACCGACTTGGAACATAATGATCCTTATGCTTATTTACTAACATTAAATAGCTACTAGCACAATGAGCGTCGAACAAGTCTGAACAAGTAATCAAAGCATTACACGCGGATCAAATTACACACACTACAAAGTTTACCTCATCGAATACAGTCAACATTGGATGTTTTTGTTGGCCTTGCTTTCATCTTTGCTTTCTGGGATTCTTACGGCGAATCGGGACGACAGGCCGCCAGTCAAGAGCTTTTAGGATGAACAGTTCCTTCCTCTTGATTTCTTCCCAAGTGAACTTGTTGCGCCAAAGTCTTACCCAAATGTCTCCAGGTAGCTGGGCCCGGTTAGTTTCCTCCAATTTTGCAGCGATCAAAAGACTACCAATCGTGATCAACAGTAAATCTACGTGGGTCTGCTGGCGTGTGACGCTCGACGTTTGCCACAAAAGGTTTTCTGCTAATGTCTCGGTGTCTTTGCATAAAGCTTGCTTGACACTTTTTGGATCCAGTTTATACATCGTTCCACCATCTGGTTGTTTAGATTTGAGTGATGCTTTACCATTTCCCTCTCCATATGGATAACAATAACAACTAAGCTGGTTCTTCAAGGATGTTTCAGCTCGTTAGCACGGCAAAAAAAGACTGAGTTACTGTGGAACTTGCGTTCTTATACTGACTGACCCCGCCGAAGAGCACTCGATAATCGACTGTCGTAACCCTAAACAATACGGTACGAACAACCAGAACAACTGCAACAGATTTGCCGAAGTTCTCTCCGAAACACACGAGAGACGATGGACCGATTAGTTCCGAAATTCTTTCTCGGACTGCTTCGGTCCTTGAATCGGAACACGTAATCGGAACAAATTGCTCATGGATCTTAATGTTCCGGAACATGAAAATCATCGGCACCGTTTTGGTCCTCGAATCGGAACCAGTAATCGAAACAAATTGTTCGTGAATCGTAAAGTTCCGGAACATAAAAAAATCATCGGCACCGTTTCGGTCCTCGAATTGGAACACGCGATAAAAACAGATTGTTCCTGGTTCGTCATGTTCCGGAACATGAAAATTAATCGGAATAGTCTTAGTTCTCAAATCGGAACTTATTATCGGAACAAATCGGACACTGATGAGGACCACATTAGTCCCGTATGTTCCGCAACGCGAAAACTCATCGGGATTACTGTATTCCTTTTCAAAGAGGAACGTACGGTTCCCCGACGATTAAATGCAATCGGTACAAAACGGACTATGTTTGTTCCGATTGGAAAGAAAATGTAGGGAAACGTATAGAGAAGAAGAAGAAGAAGAAGAACACAGGGAGGGACAGCAATGAAATAATTAATTAAGATGGCAACGAAGAACCTGTGGCCTGTTGTTGTTTTATATGTGTTGTGAAAATATCAGCAGCAGTTTCTAGAATCAAAAATATTGTGTCACATGATGTTGAAAGGATGTATGTAAATAGAAAAATTGACAATGGAGGGGGGGTCACTGTATTTTAAATTTTATCGAGGGGGGTCAAGAAGTTTTTACATTTCATTTCAAACTTTTTGCCAGCCCCCCCCAACACTTTGATAACTTCTGAGAAGTACAGTATAATATGCAATCTACTTGAAAAGTATGTATACATTTCACCTACACTGTATGAAAAAAGTGCAAACACTGACTTGAAATATTATGGGACAAAATAAATTACTGTGTCGTGGCATGATTTTGTGTGAAAGAGAATATTGTCATGATGAGAACTTTAATTCATCTTTCAAGACCACCCTGCATTATATAATATAATTATAAAATATATAAATATTGAGGTGTCGAAAAAGTCACGGATAGACCTTTTTTTCTTTGCCGGCTTGGAAAGTCCCGTCACGGTTCAGAGTACTAAACGATTGCCGCAGTGTTTTGGAGATAAATCTAAATTCTCTCATTTCGAGCACCACATATAGTTTTCACCCTCTGCCGCCTTATAAATCAAGGGTTTTTAAAACTAAGACTTGTTCGAATACTCAGTTTAGCAAAAGTGGAGGCCCGCGGAAACGGTTCCGAACTTCCACATACCAAAAAGTGACCTTAAGCCGCAAAAGTAACTTTCACAAATTCGCGAGCTTAGAGCTGCCTTGCTGCTTTGAATTGCTGTTTTCAGTCCTTTTTGACTGAAAATATTCGAAAAAATTGTTTCATTGTTATATAGCAATGCCAATCCCAAACTAACTTTTGCAAACAATTATCGAATTTGTCTCTGCCTCATTGCTCGCTGGCGTGGCCCGTCGAGCTTAAAATCACACGGCGTGTCTTTATCGTCATGTTAGTTTTCTTCTGGGTTACGAATCTGCACACCATGATTGGTTCAGATTATCACGTGATATGCAATGACGTAATTGACTTCGTTAAACAACTCGATTGTAGCCAGTGAATTGCTCGGTACTTGTGTGTAAAAGTTAACTGCATTTAATCCAAACTCCACCGTTTGGGTTTGTGGAACACACACTGATAAACTGGATGTTAGGGACGATTTTGGCTTGCGTTCTTTAGTTCACCGCCGAAGCTTCGAGAATAGCCGTAAACAGATGTTTGATCAGATACCGCTGGGGAATTGCAAATTGTATCTCTGTCGCCGCTAAATATTTAGTCCCGACGAAACTTTCTGTGGCGACACGAAATACTTCTGGGAAGAAAACAGGCCGAAAACGGAAACCAAAGCTATGATGAGCTTTAGCCGCAAAACAATGGCGATTTATGCTTTACTCTGTACATGTCATCTGTTGTCTCATGAAATTCTTCTGTTTATCGTACATTGCCTGTTGAAATGTTTCTTTCATTCGATCATGTAGCCTTTGTTTCGCAATGGTCATTGTATACCAGAAATGAAAAATACACCGAAATAGTCCTGAGTATTTTAATAGAGTATTTTTTAGAGTATTTTAATCTTAAAAGAGGCAGTCTCTGTAAAAACCACCAGGTGATTTTTGCGTCAAAAATGGATTTCGCTAATTTTCCTCCCACAGGTCAAGGTTGATATGCAACTCAAGAATCTGAATTAGCAAAGTTCGGCCGGCCGCTTTGTCAGTAGTACAAGTTCCCAAACTTTAAGGTTTCTTTTATTTGAAAGAATGGCATCTGTTCTTTACATGGAAGTGTTCCAAATCTCAGTGCGTCAAATATCTGTAGAATACCAGGTCAATAGTCTGACCTACCTCCGACTACGTTTCATGATGGCATGTTTTGACCTTTTTCAAAATGTATTTAGCAAAAAGTGGGAAAGTTTATTCTGAAGCAGTCTGCAGTTAATTAAAGTTTAAGGTTTCATCTACAAATATCTGCAATAAAAGCTTTTGGCCTCGATCTTCTTCAGTGTGCTATGAGCTTCTGAATATCATTAACTTCACACTTTTTGCAGTTACTTGCGCCCGTTTTTCGACTGTCACATTAAGCATTGTTAACCGCTGTAATCTAAACAAATGCCGTCTTATATGACTCTGAACAACTGATAAAGCTTGAACAGTGCATGGGTACACAAATTTGTCCGTTTTCCGCCAGAATTTGAATGTCAAATCTCTTAAATGATCGCGGATCACACATGCGACTACTGCCGCCGTCTACATAAATATGTTTTCACACGCAAGAAAATACACACATGCACCTCTATATACCTGGCCTATATTTTTTCTGCATTTTATAGTATATCGAAGAAAGACGTTGTCATTCTTTCTTTGATGAATAATTTCTTCGTTAATTGATCAGCGATTAATGACGTATCCTATTTTTAGATCAAATTGTAACGCAACCTGTTTTTCACAATTTTTGAAACTTTCCATTTGTGCGTTCACGTAATCTAGCTTACGCTTTGAAACAGGAACACGCTTTTAGTTCATGTTAGATCTTCGCCACCAGGTCGGCTTTTTTGTCTCTTGACTTAAAGGAAATGTCAAAATGAGAACACATCTCTTTAAGTACTTTCACACTGAAGCTCTTCAGCTTATTCGTGCGGTAATACTCGCAAAGATTGAATGAGCCATATTCAATGGGGTGCTTGAGAGACAGTTCCTGGATGACGCTTTTCAAAACGCACTGTTCACGTTCCATGAGTTCCTGGGCCAGGGCGTCTTCGCTGCATTGCTCCGTCTCCTCATCGCCAACGTCTTCATCGGCAGTTTTTGGCCTTTGACGACTAGCAGCTAATCGCGAAAAGAACCCCTGGACTTGTGCCTTGTTCAACCATTCCTGTCTTTGAAACATTCTGTCACCACTCTCGTTTCTTGCATTCCTCATATCTGTTGCCACTTGTTGGGGATCTACCTTGCGGCCCGTTTTCTCACCCAAATCAAAGCAGTCGTTCAGGTATTGCCTAACCTGCGGGGAATACCGAGTTGGTGCTGGTCGAGGCTTGTGCAGTGCCTAGCCAATGGGACAGTGCGTAGCAATTGGTTGAGTACTAGACTCGCATCTTGTTTCCAGCGCATCTTTCTTCTTTTCTAAAGAAATTGTGGCGAATTTCTTGAACCAGTCTCTCTTCAAGGAGTCAAATATGCTCTCGCTTGAGGCAACGGAGTGGACGCCAACATCTTGGTGAGCTTCCAAATCTTGTAAGCGACTAAATGACCGTGTGCAAGCAACTTCCGGGCATTCGTACTGCACTACGCCGTCGTCAGTCTCCGCTATCTCCTTACTCTTCTGATGTAGTTCCCTGCGCAATACTGGCGGAAAAAATCCCTTGTCTTTCTCTGTGACTAGTGATGTTGGCCCCTGTGGCTTAGTTGTGATGTTCCCATACAAAATGAGTTTTCCTCTGCCAACTCCAAATGCTTTGCTAACTCAAATGCAGTTCTCTTCAAAGCCAAAATTGTGATATGAGCTGAATCCTGGGATTTTTTTCACCACAATCTCTTTTCTACTTTGGTCAATGTGGCCCACCGCGGCTGTCTTTCCTCTCACTGGTCGTCCGTGGAGGGCCTTTCGCATGTCTGATGCGGTGCGGATGTCATGACCTTCATTACAGTACCGCTTGATTGCCGCCTTCATTGGACACAAGATACGATCGCACATATCTTTTCCCTGCTGGGGCTCAGAGAAGTCGTACCTTTCCACTATAACACCATGCCTCTGACCAATCCCTTGCATTGCTGCGATCAACTGATGGTTGTGGTAGCATCCAGCTTCGTCTGAACGCAGGAAGACTCTTTCAATGGATGGCTGTTCTTTCTTGATGCACGATAGTAGGTGCTCTATGACGCTGGCCACGGCAAACCAGTCCTGGGTGCAACTGTCGAAAAGGTGGGCGTAAGTCAAGAATTCTGTGCTACCGGATTCAGTCTTTGAGACGACACTTGAAATGTGCCAGTTTAGGCCACGTTTGCCGAACCAGTCGCTTTGCTTCTCTCTGTACTTTATTTGCAAAAACTTCATCGCCCAGTCGACAAGTATTAGTACTGACTTGACGTCCAAGTTGTCCAGCACATGCTGCTTACTGGCTTCCTGATTGACTGAACGAAGGATGTGCGACTTCCATGTAAAAACAGGTTCTTTAGCTTGCTTGAGGTCATAAAATAAGTCCTCCTTTTGCTCACTGGTATAGAAATTCGGTGCCATCTCTTCGATCTTGAATTCAATGCTCTCAAAGATGTTCTTGACGCTTTCACAACTGTTGCAGATTTCTCCGTGACTGTGATCGCATGCCTGCCGCAGATCGCTGTCTGTTGGATCGCTGAGGGCATAGTCTCGACAATGGTCAGCACACTGGCTTTGTGGATTGTAGTGATCTCTGTAGGTTGTCTTGAGGTACCGCTTAGCATCACGTAGTTCTTTTCGGGTTTCTTCGGACCATTCCTTTGGCGCACCCACCCTCTGGAGTTCATCTACAACCTTGAGAACAGTCTCAAAAGCTTCCGAACCATCAGCTGCTGTGTTATCAAGTCCCTTCAAGCATGTGCGCTGTGATGCCTCCCTTACGCACAGTATTCGGTATAAAGTCGCTCTGCTCAGAGGTGAAAAGTCCTCATCACTGCAGTACTTGAGGTACTGTGCTATTATAGTAGATCGCGTGACAGTGCGGATAATATTTGGCATCATAAGCTTTTCGCCACTTTCTAACTTGAGCGTCCGTATGCCAAACGCCACGTCCTGGAAGAAATACGGGCGATCAGTAAATTCCAGGAAATGAATTAGCTTCGTCACATCTATGGAAATGCGATGGTGTGGCAGCTTTTCAACAGTTGCTGCTATTCCGACGGTCGATGCATGTTTCCTAGCTTGCCTCACTTGCCATTCTGTTATCTTCTCAAACTTCTCGTGCATCTGAAGCAGTTGGCTGATGCTGTATCGATTAGCATATATGCTGAGGATCTGTGTCTTCAGTTGCTTAGATGGTGCCTGTTTATGTGCAGTCATCACAGCTATGAGATCTGCGCTTACATCACTACATGTTGGTGGCCGCAGCATAGCATTAAACAGCATGTCAGGATCTTTGGGGGCAATTATGCTGCAGACGACGCGGCACGCTTCGGTTGCCTCTTCTGCGCACAGCTGTTTTTCTTGTTCCGTTGCTTCAGTCCATGTGGTGTTGAGTCTAAATGTTAGTTTGTTCGTTTTCTGGTATGAAGCATACTGCGAGATTTTCCCTATTGCATCATTAAATACTTGTAGAGTTATATCAGAGTTATCAACTTTAGCTGAAGCTTCCAAGGAATCATCTGATGAGCTAAAGGTTGCTTCACTGCATCGCCACGCACCTGGAGTCCAGCCTTTACTGGAAAAAGATTGATCATTCGGCGATGGGGACTCTGCGGGGCTTTCAAGGTGTCGGGACGATGATCCGGTTAGTCTAGGATAGTAACGACACGTTGTAAGCTAAGAGGCTGATAGACTATATGCAGCGATATCACTTGGATTTATGTAAAAATAATAATAATAATAATAACAATAATAATAATAATAATAATAATAATAATAATAATAATAACAATAACAATAATAGTAATAACAATAGTAATACTAATAACAATAACAATAGTAATAATAGTAATAATAATAATAATAATAATAATAATAATAATAATAATAATAATAATAATAATAATAATAATACTATAAATAACAATATTACGAACATCATTATCAAATAATCGACTCTAAAAACTTCCCTTATTACTAATAAACCCCCTCCCCCCCTCTTTTTCTCGTTCTTAAACTTCAGAGACTGGGGTGCAGACCAGGACTAAAGACAGCTGGATTTAACAAAGTTCGAGGAATCATCTGCTGCAAATTGCAGTTCAGTCAATAGTTACCAAGAGTCAAGTCACAATGATATATTTAGCCAACTCTATCTTCAGGCGCGTTATTGTTTTTTTTTTTTTTTTTTCTTTCTTTCTTTCTTTCTTTCTTTCTTTCTTTTTTCGGATGGAGCGAGGTTGACAAACCAAAGGTTAATTTGCTTCTTTTTTCTGCAGAAAGTAGGATATATATTTTCTGTTTCTAGCACCTAGAATGAATGAATTGCGAAAGCGACAAAAACTGGCGTGGAAAATGTTTGAAGGACTAAGGCCATGACTTATTAGTGTAAAATCAAGGCCACGGCTTGTTAGTGTAACTTCGTTAACAGCCTCAATCAAGTGTACTCACCGGATCTGAGAAGTCGGTGTTTCTTGGTCTACTTCTGCCTCTTTTCTAGGTGCAGATTCCTTTAGCCAAACCTCTTCTTTCGCCAAAGTCTTGTGACGCTTGCGGCAACCGTTACATATGGCTAAAAAACATAAGAAAACTAAGTTTCCAATGAATGAACATTGTCTAGTTTCAAATTGTGTACACAGTTGTGTACACTTGTATGAGGTAATACTCGAATATGACCGGCTGATAAAAAGCCCGGCACCGTCAATACATAAGCTTTCTGTAGAAATTTGCCTGGAAAACCTAACTAGAAAACTTTGGATTTAAATCTTTCATTAGATATTAAACAAAAAAGCAATATGGGTGTGGTGGACTTACCAAAAATGTAGACAACAAAATGAATTTTAGTTAGATCAATTCACATAGACACAGTCACACAGACATGAAACTTACGTGATCCAAGTTGAAGGACAGATCCATGGACTCGAAACACATCCTTAGCGATTTGAAGATTGACAACTTGGCCCGGGCCCTTATTTAGTTTACTTCTTGGTGCTTTATGGTCGGGATACTGACAAGTTGTTCTTGAGCGTGTCCAAAACTTCCCAAGATTGTGTCGATGACGAGGGCAAACCCACATACATCTGATTTGGGCCTCACTCAAATCAAAAAAGCCAGCCCTGGCAAGGATTAGCTGGTATTCTGTCAGCCTTTCCTTTGATAAATTATAAGTGGCCAGATGGTTGCTCACGTCCGCCTTGCAGTCCAACAATTGTATTACATCTGCAACTCCTCTTGAATTACCACAAATAAAACCCTTTTTCCTCAAAAGAAAACAGTTTGCCATTGCGCTGTGTTCGGGAATCAATTCCGCGCCCTTGTTTGCCAAGAGAATCAGCTGAGTATTACTATCCCATTCCGGTTTTGTATTGAAAAAAAAAAATGTACCTCGCAGATTTTACTAGCAAATGACTATGATTTTTTTTCCTTCCTGAACCTAAATATAGATATGCATCATCTACTGACCCACCTTTGGCACATCAGATCCTAATACGGTAAGTACTAGGCCAGTGTACAGGCCCCTCATTGATATGATGGCAACAAAACAGCGTTTCTATCGTTTTCAAAAAGGTTTTCAAGTTCGATTATGTACTAGAAAGCCTTAGGTGTATTTTCATGTCTCCTCTCTGCATTCAGTGTGAACAATTTATGAATTATTGCTTGTTTTGTATCATACGACCAGATTTTCAAAATGGTGGACATTGCTGACGCGAGCCATAACGCGTGAACTAAAACCTCCTGCAAACTCAATCTGAGTTGTAAAAAATGATGAAAAATAAAACATATTTGCATACAAAATGAAGGAAATTTTGTTCTTGAAAATTTAGTGGTCCTCAATGTCCACTGTCTCGAAAGTGTTATGCGCAGTAAAGATGCGCAATGCAAAACCAGGGAATCACCTTAAGAGATTTGACACTCAAATTTTGGCGGAAAACGGACAAATTTGTGTACCCACGCACTGTTCAAACTTTATCAGTTGTTCAGAATCATGTAAGACGGCATTTGTTTAGATTGCAGCGGTTAACAATGCTTAATGTGACAGTCGAAAAACGGGCGCACGTAACTGCAAAAAGTGTGAAGTTAGTAATATTCAGAAGCTCACAGCACACTGAAGAAGATCGAGGCCAAAAGCTTTTATTGCAGATATTTGTAGATGAAACCTTAAACTTTAATTTACTGCAGACTGCTTCAGAATAAACTTTCCCACTTTTGGGGTTGACAGTCCGGGCGGAGCCTCCCCCTACAAAAGTCCTTTGAGTACCCCCCCCCCGGGCATTTAAGCAAGGTGTCAAAAGCCAAGTTCTCTATACTGTGAGAAACTGGAAGTCTCCCGGAAGTTCCGCTCTTGTCCTTGCTTTCCATTTTAGTTTATTCTGCTCTCGAACCAACTAACGCCGCGAGCTCACACGCCAGTCTAGTTAAATAGTAGAAAAGTATACTCGAGCTAGCAAGTGCGACGAAACCTATCGATTGACTCCCCCCCCCCCCTATCTAGGCCCTCTTCCAGTCTTAGCCTGAGTTATCAAAGATCAGGTTATCAGGTCCGGCCGTTGAGGGTTTATCTTTCACAACATTCAGTTTGACGGTTCGTCCTGCGGACTCATGTTATATTTCAGTTTATTTTCAATCATAGGTGGCTACTGGACCCCACAACTCGCCTCAGTACGGCCGGGAATACTGAAAACCAGTCAGCGGCCGTGACTGCAGGCACACAAATGTGGAAGACGTGCGGTGTGTCATGTTCTGTGCGACTTCGGCCGCTTTTGCTTCATGAAAATGGTCGAAGAACAAGAGGAAACGTCGGAGAATGTTCTGCGATCTAGAGTCTCTAGGATAAAAGTTCCCATTCGGTTCAATAACAGATCCGGTAGGCGCGTGAAAATCATTTGGCGTAATTATCGGGGCGAAGAAGTGTCCTATGCCACACTAGAAACTCACTCGTCGGCCGAAGGTGACGGACAAGAAACGTTGGGTCACTCGTACTTCTCCGTGAATACATTTGTGACTAATCCGTGGATAGCAGTTGATGAGAGCAGCAATGAAAGAATGTTGTTGAACTTTCAAGAGGTTTATATGCCGTCGCCGCCACAGGTCAGGAGGATAGACTATAGACGAAGGAAATTTCTGGTGAAACGGACAGACGTCATAATCACTGCCCCAGGTATTTTTTTCAACTGACATACGCCTCTATTACACTCTCTTTCTTTAGCAGACAGAAAAATGAGCGACGCAAGCACAAGCACTATACTATAGAAATATACTGTATACTAGAAATACGATAATTAACAATAAATCCTACTCGGGCTTGCCGAATATAAGCTGTGGTTAAGCTGGTGTTACACTGGTCGATTTGCAACGACGATTTGCAACGCCGATTCGCTTCAAATTCACGCAGCGGTGTTGCAAGTTTTTGAATCGCTTTCAAAAACTTGCAACGCGTTGCAGCACTGCAAACATCGCGAAAAATCGTTCGCAATGGGGTGTTACACCTGAACGATTTTTAGTGCAACATCGTATCGTTGCAAATCGTCGTTGCAAATCGACCAGTGTAAATATTTTCACGCGTTGAAATTGTCGTGGTGTTCCCGTTGTCCAAGATGCTTCCGGTCACACAGAGAAATTGATTGTCTTGGGTGATATTTGATCATCCTTACGAAAATATATATATATATTTTTGGCGGGAATTCTATTTTAAGATGGAGCCGGAGGATTTGAGAGCCATAGGTGGTCTTCTGTCGATTTTGTTTGTCCTTCTCTGTCACCGAAATAAGTTTAATGTGTTGATTAGCCAAGTACTTTTACTGAGGAGGAGAATAAGAATGAGACGCCGCCAGTTCATCCACTTGTCTGAAATTATTATTCGCTACTTTTGCGAAGTCACCGGCCGGGCGTGTTGCAGCTCGAGCTCCAAGAACTGTTTGGCTGCTTCCAGGCCACAGAATTGGTTCCAGCAGTTATTAAAAGTGCTAATTTTGACATGTTTGAGATCATCCGATAAAACCGCAACTCTCTGATTGGTCTAGTCATCTTGGGGCTCTGAAAAACCTTGCTTTTCATCTCGGTACATGTCATGGGCTTTTCTTTTGTTCTTTTTGACATATCCATGGATATTCAATGCGTGAAATTTTGCTCGGGAAAATGCGGTTACACCGTCACGACCATTTCAACGCGTGAAAACGGCCTTTTAAGGTGGGAAAACAGCTCAGTGTAACCACAGCTATAGATTGATAAATAACTAACGAGGCGCCGCGAAAAACTGGACCACAAAATACTCTCCAAACTGATTTTATTTGACGCAAAAAAGACCGAAGTCTCAACTTCCGCTCATAAAATACAATGATCACATGATTACCGCAACTATGACAACATCTTTGCGAACGGGCTGATATCTGAATGAATGAAAATTGAGTGAAGAACCGGTCAGTATAAAGCCCCATGCACACGAGCAAGTTTTCTATGACAAGTTTTCTGTGACAAATGATTTGCCCGTGTATACGGTCGAGCAACTATTTTTTTCACAAGTTTTTTGACATATTTTCGTTGTTTCTTTTCCTTCTGACTTTGACTTCCATAAACTTTTCGCGTGATCCCAAAGCCTCCAGCAAGAGGCTAACTGCATTATTTGGCTAATTCAAAGACTTTGTTGTCAATGTTGTGGATGCCGCCATCTTGACTGTGCGAACACGCTTACAAATGAAGATATGGGGACTAAAGTTTTCCAAAAAACTTTGACAAGTTCTCGTGTACACGATCAAATTTCACATGTGACAAGTTTTCCTTGTCATAAAAAAGCTAGCACGCCAGCTTTTCAGCAAATGCATTTGTCACAGAAAATTTGCCCAAATTTTCTCATGCACACGAGCAAAAAAAACTTGTCACAGAAAACTTGTCATAGAAAACTTGCTCGTGTGCATGGGGCTTAAAATGCAGACTGCAGGCTGCAGACTGGGTATAAAATGCAGACTGCAAACTGCAAACCAGGTATAAAATGCAGACTGGGTACAAAAAAGGAAATGAAAAATACGAACAAGGCATTTGGATGAATTTTTGGAATTAGAAAAAACTAAATGTATTTACGTGACTATAAATCTTCATGTTATTTCGTAGATGTATTCCGTAGAAACAGTCTTCGCCACAGTATCCGTTTAGACTATTTTTTCAGGAAGTTCAGTCGTGCTTATAACTTGTACATTCAGCAGCAAAAATTTGGTTAAAAATTCTGTGCATCTGCTTCTAAAAAATTCTGGCAGCGAACATCAATGGACACGACATGACTTCTGTTCCGTTTCCTGTCAACAAACACCAAATCGCAGCATACCGAAATCGCAGCCTTCGTTCACTGAGCGTTAAATATCACCATCTTTATCTTCCAGTTTCTTCCATCAATGATTAGTTATATTTGCTCAAATGATCGAGGTTAGTGTCTGTATGTATGTAAATTTTTTTTTCAGAAGGATGTTTTTGTTATTGTTCGTTTTTTGGAATGTCACTGCAAAGCACCCATGGGCGCTATAAGAAACACCACTTGCACCACATACAATACAATACAATAATTTATTTAAAGTCGATAACGTGGGGAGTGGTTGCTCAATCTCCCGAGCCATTGGCTCATGTAAAAAACGCTCGACAACTTATAAGAATAGCTGGCTACAACCTATAATTGATGACTAACTGGCTACTAAGAAAATCTAAAACGTGTCTAAAATTCAATAATACAAGTTAACGATTAATTACTAAAGGATATACAATAAAGTGTAGTTAATTAAATTACATGCAATGTTGGCACTTACAGCCATTTTGAAATTTATTTTCATGGATCACCTTATTTAAAATTTTACGAAATTGAGGAAGAGATTTAGTGTTTTTAGCCTCTAATGGTAATTGATTCCAAGAATGAGATATAATATAGGAAAAGGAATTATGCAGATAGTGGCTATTATATAAAGGCTGCTCGACGTTGTGTCCCCCTCCTCTTAAGTTATATCAGGTGGCACGTGGCTTAAAGAGGTTAGAAATGTAAACAGGACCTTATGTAAACAGTAAACAGACCTAATGTAAACAGCCCACGTGCACATTGTATGAAAAACGAGTGGCAGGCCGGTAAGGGTTGTACAAAGGACACCCCCCCCCCCCCCCACCCACACTATGGGGCGCCGTTTGTTAAATGGTACGAAAACCAAAAACCCAAAACCAAAACCAAAACCAATTTGAAGTGGTTATTTGATGAAATGGCCCTGGAATTTTGCAGCAAAGCACTGGCGCTATTAGCCCACGTGATTTTGACACGTCAATGAAATGTACCAAAAGCATTCTTCGCCGCGGTATCCGTTTAGACTATTTTTTCAGGAAGTTCAGTCGTGCTTATAACTTGTACATTCAGCAGCAAAAATTTGGTTAAAAATTCTGTGCATCTGCTTCTAAAAAATTATGGCAGCGAACATCAATGGACACAACATGACTTCCGTTCCGTTTCCTGTCAACAAACACCAAATCGCAGCATACCGAAATTGCAGCCTTCGTTCGCTGAGCTTTAAATATCACCATCTTTATCCTCCAGTTTCTTCCATCGATGATTAGTTATATTTGCTCAAATGATCAAGGTTAGTGTCTGTATGTATGTAAATTTTTTTTTTCAGGAGGATGTTTTTGTTATTGTTCATTTTTTGGAATGTCACTGCAAAGCACCCATGGGCGCTATAAGAAACACCACTTGCACCACATGAACATCGTATGAAAAATGAGTGGCAGGCCGGTAAGGGTTGTACAAAAGGAGCCCCCCACCCACAATATGGGGTGCCGTTTGTCAAATGGTACGAACACCAAAACCCCAAAACCAAAACCTAAACCAATTTGAAGTGGTTATTTGATGAAATGGCCCTGGAATTTTGCAGCAAAGCACTGGCACTATTAGCCCACGTGATTTTGACACGTCAATGAAATGTACCAAAAGGTACCCTCCCGTCTACTGTCGGCCTTTATTATAAGACATCGTTTTTATACCTTCAAGACTCAAGTCCATCTACACGAACTACGCGATTTTCGAGCTCAAAGAAGGATGAAGTGGGTGATTATAAAAACCAGTATGTTGATCTTGGTGTTATTTCGTAGGCGTTTATTCCGTAGAAGCATTCTTCGCTGCGGCATCCGTTTAGACTATTTTTTCAGGAAGTTCAGTCGTGCTCATAACTTGTACATTCAGCAGCGAAAATTTGGTTAAACATTCCATGCATCTGCTTCTAAAAACTGGCAGTGAACATCAATGGACACGACATGACTTCCATTCCATTTCCTGTCAACAAACACCAAATCGCAGCATACCGAAATCACAGCCTTCGTTTGCCAAGCGTTAAATATCACCATCTTTATCCTTCATCCTTCTTTGTGCTCGAAAATCGCATAGTTTGTGTGGATGGACCCGAGTCTTGAAGTATAAAAATGATGTTTTATAATAAAGGCCGACAGTAGACGGGAGGGTACCTTTCAGTACATTTCATTGACGTGTCAAAATCACGTGGGCTAATAGCGCCAGTGCTTTGCTGTAAAATTCCAGGGCCGTTTCATCAAATAACCACTTCAAATTGGTTTTGGTTTTGGTTTTGGGTTTTTTTGTGTTCGTACCATTTGACAAACGGCACCCCATAGTGTGGGTTGGGGGGGGGGGGGGTCCTTTGTGTAACCCTTACCGGCCTGCCACTCGTTTTTCACACAATGTGCATGTGGTGCAAGTGGTGTTTCTTATAGCGCCCACGGGTACTTTGCAGTGACATTCCAAAAAACGAACAATAACAAAAACATCCTTCTGAAAAAAAAAAAAAAATTTACATACATACAGACACTAACCTCGATCATTTGAGCAAATATAACTAATCATTGATGGAAGAAACTGGAGGATAAAGATGATGATATTTAACGCTCGGCGAACGAAGGCTGCGATTTCGGTATGCTGTGATTTGGTGTTTGTTGACAGGAAATGGAACGGAAGTCATGTCGTGTCCATTGATGTTCGCTGCCAGTTTTTAGAAGCAGATGCATGGAATGTTTAACCAAATTTTCTGCTGAATATACAAGTTATAAGCGTGACTGAACTTCCTGAAAAAATAGTCTAAACGGATACCGCAGCGAAGAATGCTTCTACGGAATACGCCTACGAAATAACACGAAGATTTACAGTCATGTAAATACATTTAGTTTTTTATAATTCCAAAAATTCATCCAAATGCCTTGTTCGTATTTTTCATTTCGTTTTGCATTTTATACCTTGTTTGCAGTCTGCAGTCTGCATTTTATACTGACCGAGTGAAGAACACATTCTCATGGAATTACACCGCACAAACACTCTTAGAAGGAGTTTACAAAAATATCTTAAGGTGATGTACCAAAATTATCGAAAACTTGGACGATGTAACAGTTGTAAACATAGCATTATGGAGGGAATCCCTTTCTTTGCTCGCCATTGCAATGTTTGTGATGCTGCTTGAAACTGACAACTGGCTGTGCTGAACTAGAACTGAAGCTGGAGATGCTTGAACATCAGCAAGGAATATTGAAGAAGAAAACTTTATTTGCTTCTGTGAGGGCAGAGTCGGTGGTGATGGAAAACTGTTTACATCGTGAAGGCGAACCAAAGTAAGCGATCGATCAATTGTGGCTCGTATTGACTTGAGCGAAGGTGCTGTCTTTTTCCCTTTGCTGTTGTGTAAAAACACTTGAGGCATGCATTTCTTCCCTCTTTGCTCATTCTTTAATTAGTGTTGTAATTAGTCTCACCCGGGACTTGCAAGCCACTCTGAAAAAGCAGTAAAATCTGAAAAACCTTTCTCCATATTACTTCGTTGCTCAGGCGTTCATTTACCACATTTGGCCACCCATAGGTTATATAAACAATAAACTCCTTTTGGCGAGGAAATATGCATGGATAATTGTCCGAGGATATTATCTGTTCCGAGAAACAAACAGCTGTGAGCTTTGAGGAACAGATGATGTCCAAGGACAATTATCTGTGCATATTTCCGAAGCCAAAAGTAGTTTATTGTCTTTATTATCCTTCAACTATTTCCTCTTGCAGCGCAAATAATGGCGCAAGGACTATGAAGCTCTTTGGTGCTTTCTGGAACTGCTTTTTTGACAAATGAATTGATGTCCTCCTCAGTAGTCATCTTGTAATGGTTTTTTTGTGATTAATATATAAAACTGTGTTCGGATATTGTCAATAAACAGCGATAGTTCACCAGGCGGGGGTTATTTGCTGATGACATCTGCTCTATTTGGTCAGGTGCCACGATTCCACCAATCACGCGCGGGAGGAAATATTTGATGGGTCATAAGAGCTGATAACCCATGTACAAGGAACCATTCAAAAGCCTAGAAATCCAATAACTGTGGTCCAGTTTTTAATTATCACAGATTTCCCCTCGTCCTGTAGGTGGGTTTTCGGAATGCGGGATTCTTCTCTATTTTATCAGTCGTTTACAAACCATGTTTGTGTGTCGCAACATCACCATTCAGCCGGCCACTCAAAAAGGCTTTTGTCGCACGGAGTCTGGTATAGTTCAGACTACGTGTAGTGCAGAGTGATGCGTTATGAAGTTTGTCAACATGTTTTGGAAGTTAAACTCCAAAATACGCTGAGACAACTTTCCAGACAAAAAAGCATGTTTCTTTGAGTGCAAACAATAAAAAATGCAAATATATTAGTTCTATTGTCTGGGTGACACAATAACAGGAAAGGTTATCTTGCACAAAGGCACTCTGAAATAGCTTGGAAATTAGTGGAAAGCTCACAATACATTTTTTTTTACTTCGCCTTCATCACAGCCTGGGGCATCAGACTACAAAATATAATGGCAACTGTTGAAATACACGAAAGTTGTTTGCAATATCATAGCATCCACTGTCGTCAACTGTCTTTATTAAATTGACCGGTTCCTGAAAGTCGTAGTGTTTCTTTTCGAGCAAATGAAACAAAACCCAAAACATTATTGACTACGTTATCCTTCAGTGATTTCAAAATATAGGGCAGCCATCATATAGTTCGAAAATTCCAATCTCCATTGTATTGAATGCCCTTGGCGATTTTGTCAAAACTTGGATCATCCTGTGAACGGTCAAACTGTAAAATTTGCCACATTAATTGTTCAATTTCCACCGGCTGTATTTTGCTTGTCCTTTCTGAAGGTGTATCCGAGTGTTAACACAATGTTGGTGTCTGGGATTGTGTTCAGGCTCCCATCGATGCCTTAAAGAAATTGTTTCATTCCTTTTATGGCTAGTGAGCTTGTCTCCTATGCAATGGTGTAATATCCGAATCATTTACAGCCGTCGGTCAAATTGCTTGGCCTTGTATCTGCATCTTGTTGTATAAAATCAATCCGTCAGTTCTCTCTTGCTTGTTGCCGTAATGAATTAAATGTGGATGCTTGGTAACCTCGCCTGGAGGTTGTACGCCAGACTGACTGACTGACTGACACACACGAACATTAAATTTCGAGATGGCGACCCGCTTGGAGTCTCCAAATAGTGTGGTACTACAGCATTAGCGTTGTGATTATTGCACATGCGAAACTTCATCTGTTGTTCACCTCTGGATCTGATTGGATTGCTTGCACAGGTGAAATGTTCTGATAGGATTATCTTCATTTTGATTGGTGTTCCAATTTATCCATTGTTAACGTTATCTTACATTCAGGATTCCACATGATGACATAGTGGAAGCTGCAACTGCGTTGCAGTATCCACAAAAAAGAAACATCACTGTACATGTATTTTACGGGGGTCCCGCTAGTCAGTAATGTTGTTATTTTATCTGTCTTCACAGTTTACAGACTGGAAGAATACTGCAAGCAGGCAATACAGAAACTTGTCTCCAAAGATGACATATCCAAGCTGCCTTTACCAGTAGTGCTAGTAAATGACTTGGTGAAGACATTTCAAGTAACATGAGATGCAGTATTGGTAACATTCTACTCCTGGGAGCTACTGGACATTCGAATCCTCCAGGTATACACCAAGCTACTGCATTTTTGTGGCACTACATGAGCAAGGATGGCTTACAAACAATTACAGTAGTGTGCATTTGGAAGCTTTGTTTAGTAACTGGTTGCTGCTACATACTTGTATCAGCTATCTTAATGAATTCACGAACCCAACTCCTTCAATAAAGGACAAGGACCGCAAATTCCAAGACTCCAGTGCTACAGAATGTTGAGACACCACCTGCTTTGGCCACTTCCTCCCCTGTAAACAGGGTTTAACCAAGTTGGGGATAATCTGCACTATACTGTAGACTTGGGAGTAAAAGAGTTTAAGCTCAAGAGTGAAGATTGTTTTGGGTTCATAGATCAACACTGTACCTTCAGTGATTGTGAGTCACCATGTGGAGTATACAGAAAATATACTCCCAAACAACAAGATTAACTCACAATGTGTTCCTGCAAGACATTGTAGATCACCTTGCATAGGGACAGTTCTGCATAAGAAACAGAGCCAGCTTGGGCTTAAATTCTGTTACTCCCAAGTCTATAGTGTAGATTCTCCAAACCATTCAAAAAGAAATGTATGAATGGTGTAGTGACAATTTTTACACAGCTTTCACCTGAGCACAGCCAAGTTCTTGTAACTGTATGATATACAGTACAGCACCTAACTGAAAGAGCACAGTACTGTATTCAGGTTTTAGATCACATGGCACTTCGTGAACTTGTAGATACTATGTACAGCACCTCTGGTATGTGCAGTATAATGACATTTATTTAAACACGGTGGTAGTCAACTGCAGCATACAGCTGAAAATTCGAAGCTAACTAGTTACATTGCCAGCTGGATGTCTAACTAGCTACCGATGTTTATTTACTGTCAGTAATATCTTAAAATCCAGTTAATAATTGAAATTGCATTAATTTAAAATGGTTTAGCTGCATATTTTTAGGTAGGTGATTGAGTTAGGTGTATGCGTGCATAAGTGGGTTGCATAAGTATGGAAGTTATGCAGTATATAATAATATAAAATAAAATATTGCCTAAAAGGTAACTGAGTAATGGGTAAGCGTTCTTTGCTTCAATTGTACACAAACTCTTTGCTAATCGTTGTGTTTGGCTTCAGGGGTATAATGTTTATGTGCTTTTTTACTAGTTTCTTGAAACAGGAGTGTGGTTTTTTTTGAAGGGGCTCTTCCAAGTAATTCCACAGTACTCATGACCTGTAGCAGGTCAGGCAGCATGAAAAAGTGTTATTGCAGTTTTATTGCTAACTTTACATTATCATGCATGTAGTCTGTCTATAAATTATCATTCAATGCCAATACCTGCTTTGAAGAGCAAGAATCTTTTCTTCTAAATAGTAATATGACATAAAATACAAAGCAGCATGGTAAGAGAAAGCTTCACCTCACCCCCACAACCAAAAGGGGGTCAGACCCCATCTTCTGGCTCAAAAGTTGTCAAGGTCAGCAGGTGATTGTAGTGTACAATTAGTTTTGGTTCAAGTCATTTTCACACAGCTGCACTAAATTAGTCAGACTTGGTTGACATACAGGGAAGCAGTGTGATTGCAACCATTGCAACCATTACTCATTATTTTGTTTTTTTATATGAATTTCCTTAGTCGCAGCAATTCTCTACATCAAGTAAGTCCTCAAAATATTTTGTAGTCCAGGTTTTAGATGTTTTGCTCCTGGAACTAGACTTCTTATTAAATTGAGAAAGTTTATGATATTGGTGATACATTATTTCATGGGAATTAAATGAAGTGGAGTAATAGTTCTGCCCGGTTAGCTCAGTTGGTTGAGTGCCGGTCTTTTATGTGGGAGGTCACAGGTTCGAACCATGGCTGGACCAACACTCAGGGTCTTAAAATAACTAAGGAGAAGATGCTGCCTTTGTTTCCATCAGCAAATGGTAAGATCTTCATGTGGCTCGGATGACTACGTAAAATGGTGGTCCCAACTCCTGATACTTCTATAATTGATTACAGGGGGACGTAAAAAGAACCACTGAGGGCGTAAAACAAATATCTGGCAGTGACCACCCTCAGTGCCTGTACTCCACAGTAATATGGCGAAGTCTAATTGTTGCTGAAAAGCCCCTTGAGGGGAGCATCAATAAAGATATGTATGTATCATAGTTCATCCTACGTTGCCATGAGTATAATCTTTATTGTTTACTTCAACTCTTCATAGTGTACAATTTTGTTATTTTCCTTTTTTATGAAGCAGGAGATCTCAGGAAACTATGGAACTTTTCTAGTTAGCCACTAGTGTGATCCTACTGTAAATATTGTGATTAAAGAAATGTTTGTGATTTTTGAGAGCAACTGAAGGAATCAGGAAGGTGCCTAGCTCGGCAGCTTTTCCCCCAGGCTATTCTTAGTAGCCTGCACCACAAACTTGTACAGGCATTTTCTCCACATTTGTTACTTATGAAAACTTATTGGTGTAAATATATTGTGTGTGTTTAAACATGAATCCAAAAGTCATGACTTAAATCCCTTTTAAAGCTGACTTTACCGTGGTGATCATAAAGTCATATGACGACCGGATGCCTTGAAACCGGATGTATTCATCGCCATAAATGGCAACCCACACCCCTCATTTGCACGGCTCGCCCCAGGCACCAATCAAACCCCCAGAAATAAGTCACATGATCTGTGCGTTGCTCCCGACTTCCAAGATGGTGGACCGACTTGGTATGTAGAATTCTTGCATTTGCAATCCCGCTAACTGGGTTTGGACAGTTTTTGGTGTACTGTGCTGTGTTTTTTTGCTATTCCTAACACAATTCTGTCTTCAAGTGTGCATGAATTTCTCTGTACTTGTGCTGTAGAATCACTGCCGTCTGCCGGTAAATGAGTTAACACTTCCGTAGAAGGCATAATAGTGCGATGGAAGTTCTCTTTGATCTCTCTTGCCGAATGCACTGCTCATTTTATCATGTGTTTACACGGTAGCACCATACAAGTCAGTCATGCTGTCAAATCCTGCGTTTGTTTGCAATGTACAATTCTGACGTTTCTTTTATTCAAATTCGTCTTCAAGCTTTCTCATGTAAATTTGAAATTTATATTCGGTCAGGTGAAAATACACACACTGAGAGAAAGCCGTCGAACTGTACAATACATGATGTACATGCAGTTCTAGTCGTACAGTATAGTCTTTACGGCAGGGGAATGCAGTGAACAGAACAACTCGATATTAAAGATAGATCCCAAATCCCAGCAGAGAAAACTTTTATATATATATTTACTAGAATAACTATGATACTACGTGCGCTCTGATTGGTTAGAAAACCATTTTATAAATAAGTACAAAGACATGGAAATGACGAATCCTGAAATAAAAAGACTGCTAGTCATCCTCTACTTCAAAGATTCATTTGTTACAGAAACTGCAGTCAGCCATTAGAGCAAATAGTAAAGCTGTGTGTAAATCATGTGCAATTAGTGAAGCAGCATGAAGAAAAGATGTCTGAATATCGCATGAAATTTATCGGAAACCAAAAGGCAACAATTACAAAGTCAAAGAACATTCTCCAAAGTTTCTAACCTTTACACCTTTTGTCTCCTGTGGCTCGTAGCCAGTCACTAGATGGCTTAGATCACCAGAGTTTCACATGAATAATTTTAGGTTTATGGTGATGAAAGCACAAACAGTCTTCGCCAATGGGTCTGTCTTGGCTGTCAGCTCGGTGGCACAAAAGCTGTTGAATTGATCCAGTGTAGTTGACTGTCATCCGCAAAGTTCAACTAATGCTCAAGTAAAGCAAACAAATGTACAAATGTACCTTCTTTGGCAGGATAGTGCTGTTGTGCAGACATGTTTACGTCAAGTGACACCGTTGTCCTGAAAGTTGAAACCTTATGGCTCAAAACATTCTCACCAGTTCTTTTGCATTCTTGACAAACAGCGGGACTATTATCTGACATTTCTTGTGAAAGTCATCTTCATTTAGCAGCCTGTCAACTTTTCCAAGTGAATGCAAGTGATGTTCTGTTTTCATTCATAGACTGACTTGAGCAAAGTGCCATGAAACAGACTTTCCGATTGGAGGTTATAAATGCTTTGTTATTTCATAAAAGCAATATGACACTTGTTTCCATGTCTCTTATATAAACACTTGGGATGTTGTGAGAACATGAGAAAGCGGCTCGTGATTTTGAACTTTTTCTCATGTTCTCTTAACATCCCGCATGTTTATATGAGAGTACAAAGACATGGAAACTTGTGTTATATTGCTTAAATATCCACCACTATTGACCGACACTGAGGCGAATAATTGTTTTAGTATATACCACACAAGTTTAATAGCCAACTCCCAAATAGCTATTTTATTTCCGACAAAATTGGGCAAAAATTGGGTTCGTGCACCATTTTGTTTTACTGGAAGCCGCTGGGAGGTGAATAGTACTTGATATTCCAAGATTGAGGAGCCAATCAGAGCACGCGAAAAGCACTATTCACTTGTGTGGTATATACTAAATATATATATATATGTCTGTCCTCCAAATTGTCTGTCTACTGTAACATGAGTCAGGTCTATGGATTGACAATGTTTATTGCTCGCGGGTGTGGCCCGTCGAGCTTAAAATCACACGGTGTGTCTTTTTCGTCATGTTAGTTTTCTGGGTTACGAATCTGCACATGGTTATTGGTTCAGATTATCACGTGATATGCAATGACGTAATTGACTGCGTTAAACAACTCGAGTGTGGCCAGTGAATTGCTCGGTACTTGTGTGTAAAAGTTAACTGCATTTAATCCAAACTCAACACTGTTTGGCTTTGTGGAACACGCACTGGTAAACTGGATGTTAGGGAATGATTTTGGCTTGCATTCTTTAGTTCACCGCGGAAGCTTCGAGAATAGCCGTAAACAGATGTTTGATGGATACCGCTAGGGGATTGCAATTATCTCTGTCACTGCTAAATATTTAGTCCCAATGAAACTTTCTGTGGCGACATGAAATACTTCTGGGAAGATAACAGGCTGAAAACGGAAACCAAAGCTACGATGAGCTTTAGCTGCAAAACAATGGCGATTTATGCTTTACTCTGTCCATGACATCTGTTGCCTTGTAAAATTCTTCTGCTTATCGTACATTGCCTGTTGAAATGTTTCTTTCATTCGACCATGTAGCCTTTCTTTTGCAATGGTCATTGTATACCAGAAATGAAAAATACACCGAAATAGTCCTGAGCATTGAGTTTGCAGTCACAAATGGACTGCACACACTGTAAACAAAACTGCAATAATATTTTAAACATGTCTCGTATTGGGCTTGTGTTACATTCCTCACTTTCAATTTTATATTTGTTACAAAGCATGAATACTCGAAAGCCTGATAGAAGTGAAACGCATTCAGTTAAAAAACAAGACAGACTAATATTGAAGCGAAGGCTGGATTAATCGTGGCCTCTGATTAGAATTACGTGTTCGAAGTCAAACTGTCAAAATCGATTCATAAAAAGACAAATCACGCATTACTCAGATTTACTCCATGGGTAACCGTTTTGCTTCTAGGCTCAAAATGCAGAGTCGCTCAACCTTTAAGAACCAAGTGTATGAGTGTTGTAATGATAAGTTTATAGTTTAATCAGGTTTCATTTAAGCAAGGTGTCAAAAGCCAAGTTCTCTATACTGTGTGATATATTTCTGGTGAGAAACTGGAAGTCTCCCGGAAGTTCTGCTCTTGTCCTTGCTTTCCATTTTAGTTTATTCTGCTCTCGACCCAAATAACGCCGCGAGCTCACTGGCAACGCCAGTCTAGTTATAATACTAGAAATACGATATTCACAGAGGCCCCACGCCCAAGTAATCAATTATGTATGACATTGCTTAGAGCGCTTATATACTGTATGCTTTCACCACAATCTTAATATTATATAATGTAATTAAAGGCAGATGACACTATGTTAGCATTTACATGATATTGACATGTGTCCCATTCTGGGGGTACTCATCATAAATTTGGGTGGGTGAGGGTGTGCCACCTGAACCTGAAAACCCCTTACCCTATTTCAGACCAAAACATCTGATTTACTATACCCTATTTCAGACCTATTTTAAAGATTTATTTCTTTTGCAACAATTTCCACCCTGTGTTTTCTTCCATTTGCCGTGCATTGTCCATGGCGACACATTTCTATTAAAATCATACCCTATCCCGGGCCAAAAACACAAAATCGATACCCTATTTCAGACCAAAAAGGCAAAATCTATACCTATTTCAGACTAAAAATGTTTGAAAACAATACCCTTTGGGGTGGCACATACCTATATGGCATAGTACTCCCCCCCGTGGGGTCCCATTGCTGTTTGAAGAGTACAGTTGTAATTTTATTATATAAAATGTAGGGTGGTCTTGAAAGAAGGAAGTTCTCACGATATTATTCATCATGCCATGTCCATTTCACGATAATTTATTTTGTCTCCTAAGAAAGTATACAGAGTCAGTCTTTGCACTACATTCATTGGTGAAATACTGTATATTACATACTTCTCAAGTACCTGTAGGTTACATTATACTTCCCAGAAGCAAATTGTTGCATGTGTTGCCTAGTACATGTACAAACACACAAAATCCCATGCCAGAGAAATATAGCCCTAACCCTATACTCTCCTGTGAATGAAAATGGAAAAATATTCAATAATTTTACAGAACATTAGACAAATGAGAGTCAGGTTCGCACATTATCCACAACTGTAAGATGCTGTGAGACACAAGAAGAGCATTGACATTCTTATCTTAAAAAATTTTCATTTCCCATGTCATGTGGGTATAAACTAACTCTTCCTAATCACAGAAAGATACGTTTTCCAGTTGGACTTAGTGAACTTCATGTTTGTCTTGATATTTAGGGACCTATGAAAAACAAAACAAGCATCAAAGTCTACAATTAAAAAAGTGTGTTCTGTGGCTTGAGATAGATGGGTGGGTGGGGAAGTAGATTGTGTTGGGGTAACAGTTTAGACACTATCTCACCAGATGTCATGCAGGTGCATGGAAAAAAACTTGTTCAAAAGAAAAGCTATTAAACTATCATCATTAATTCTATCTAGGAAAAGGAAGAAATTAATGCTAGTAAAGAGCTGGCTTAAGTAAAATGAAACTAACTGTGGTAAATGCAAATTGACTTGTTTGGCTTATAATATTATATTATGTATCTTTGCAAATGGATTTTTGATCTTCAGTCCACTGAAGGCATTGACTTGTCAGCATTATCTAATTGAACTTGTTTAGATTATGGCATTTTTTTCTGCCCACACCAGCTTAACTAACACAGTAAATCTCTTCTGAACATTACTTATATACAGTAATGTATATAGTACAGCTAAACTGCTAATTCAAAAATGCAAAAGGAAATGTAGCAATAAATGACATTCTTTTCCTGATGCCAAATTGACAAAATAATCATTCATAACAATTTCTAGTTTACTAAACATCATTCTGTTTATTTATATATACATTTTATAATAGTATATGTACTATAATTTATAGCAAAGGGAAGGGGGGCTTAGTAAGACGAAGAAATATATACAAACAAAGACTATATTGTTATGGAAAGTAGTGGCCGGGTTTTGAAAAGTTTAGCCCAGCATAAAAAAACAGTTCAAATAACATTTGACTTATACTTATACAGTACATGATAAAAACAGCTGAGCAGTTAAAAATAAAAAAAATAAAAATAAAAAATAGAATAAAAAAAACTGCCCATTCAAACCAAAACTCACAAGTTTTTGAAATGCAAAAGGTTTTATGATCTTTTCACTGTGTTCAAAACTTTGACTGAGCCCTGTATAATTTCACAAAGGACAAATATGATCTGTTCTTTGATGAACTGAAATGGTTTCTAGTGCTGCAATTTAACACAGTTCTCTCTAATCAAATGCACAGATTGAAACGCCAAGATTCTTCTGTGTGAGTGATAATTTCTGTTGTGAAAACTTAAAGCATCACAACATCAAAGTTTTATCACGGCCACAAAATGTCCGATATTAAGCTCGAAACAATGCAGAACGGACGAGTTGAGTGAACAAAGTAAAGAGACGTGTCTTACCTGCCCCTTGGAGCTATCGGCTGGCCTTCAAGCACTATTTTAGCTTATTTTCTGTCTTCGGGCCTTGCTCTGATCATAACTTGCTTTTAAGTGCCAGCGCGAGCCAACTGTGAACGTTCGACCGATCTCAGCTATATAAAATCAAATCAGCTTGTTTCTTTAATCTGGTTTTCGTCCTGTGGGTGGCCCTAATCTTGTCTTCACTGATCTGCTTGAAAGTGACATCGGTGTGTTCTGTTTGCTTCTTTGCTTGATTCATATTTACTGCGTAGTTCGGCAAGAGTGCAAAAACTCCTTCAATCTCCTGTCGGACTACCAGAACACCTCATGATCAACTGAGGTCGTACCGTGAAAGACAGATATTTTAACATGAGATGAGGTTGAGGTCAGTAGAGGAAAGAGCCTGGGAAGGTTGGAGATTCTGTTCTGATGTTTTACCCAGCAAACCCCGCCACGCGGGGAGGTCGGTCTGTGAAAGACGGACATTTCAAAACGATATCATTTATTTAGTATATATCCGTAAATATGTATTTTTTTCTTTGTATTTTAATTTTTATATCTTGCATATATATAAATATTGTAGTTTTAATCTCCTTTCTTTCGATATAATGTAATTATTTTTAGGCCTTTCTTAGTTTTCTTGTTGTATGTTCGGAGAAACTAGCACGTCTAGTGCTACTCATAAATCCGAATGGAAATAAAGTTTATGTATGTATGTATGTATGTATGTATGTATGTATGTATGTATGTATGTATGTATGTATGTATGTATGTATGTATGTATGTATGTATGTATGTATGTATGTATGTATGTATGTATGTATGTATGTATGTATGTATGTATGTATGTATGTATGTATGTATGTATGTATGTATGTATGTATGTATGTATGTATGTATGTATGTATGTATGTATGTATGTATGTATGTATGTATGTATGTATGTATGTATGTATGTATGTATGTATGTATGTATGTATGTATGTATGTATGTATGTATGTATGTATGTATGTATGTATGTATGTATGTATGTATGTATGTATGTATGTATGTATGTATGTATGTATGTATGTATGTATGTATGTATGTATGTATGTATGTATGTATGTATGTATGTATGTATGTATGTATGTATGTATGTATGTATGTATGTATGTATGTATGTATGTATGTATGTATGTATGTATGTATGTATGTATGTATGTATGTATGTATGTATGTATGTATGTATGTATGTATGTATGTATGTATGTATGTATGTATGTATGTATGTATGTATGTATGTATGTATGTATGTATGTATGTATGTATGTATGTATGTATGTATGTATGTATGTATGTATGTATGTATGTATGTATGTATGTATGTATGTATGTATGTATGTATGTATGTATGTATGTATGTATGTATGTATGTATGTATGTATGTATGTATGTATGTATGTATGTATGTATGTATGTATGTATGTATGTATGTATGTATGTATGTATGTATGTATGTATGTATGTATGTATGTATGTATGTATGTATGTATGTATGTATGTATGTATGTATGTATGTATGTATGTATGTATGTATGTATGTATGTATGTATGTATGTATGTATGTATGTATGTATGTATGTATGTATGTATGTATGTATGTATGTATGTATGTATGTATGTATGTATGTATGTATGTATGTATGTATGTATGTATGTATGTATGTATGTATGTATGTATGTATGTATGTATGTATGTATGTATGTATGTATGTATGTATGTATGTATGTATGTATGTATGTATGTATGTATGTATGTATGTATGTATGTATGTATGTATGTATGTATGTATGTATGCATGCATGCATGCATGCATGCATGCATGCATGCATGCATGCATGCATGCATGCACGTACGTACGTACGTACGTACGTACGTACGTACGTACGTACGTACGTATGTATGTAATGTATGTAATGTATGTAATGTATGTAATGTATGTAATGTATGTAATGTATGTAATGTATGTAATGTATGTATATGGTGCTCAGATTAGTACCCATGCAGGGCGTGGGAATTCAGGGGTGGATGCAGCCTTTTTCGTGACCAGTGCGAGCGCCGAGAAATTGTGAATTTGCGATTTTCCGCTCGAATGGATTTTACATTTTTCACATGCCGTTGTCCAAAACGTGAGCGGAGATCGAAATAGCTTATTCAGCTTTGCGCCATTCTTTCCATATTCCATCCCAAAACAGACACAAGGCAAACAGAACGTGCCATCCAAGTACTTGGAATAAACCAGCCAAGAGTGACGAACGACAGTCTGGTTTAAATCGTCTAAGTCGGCCGCCGCTTTCTTTCGTCAAAGGGAACTCGAAGAGCGTATCTGGCTTCCAGATATTTTGAATAAATCGGAACTTTTCCGCGTCAGAAAATCTAGCGATTTCTTGATACACTATTCCGATATCGAATGCTGAACAATCTTCTTTACGACAAACAGGATTTCCTCGGTGTCGGACAAATGCAGACTGCAGATTGCAGACTGCAGACTAGAATTAAAACTAGACTGGCCTTGCCAGTGAGCTCGCGGCGTGAGTTGGGTCGAGACCAGAATATAAAATGGCAAGTAAGGGACAAGAGCGGAACTCCCAAGAGAGACTTCCAATTTCTCACCATAAAAATATCACACAGTATAGAGAACTTGCCTTTTGACACCTTGCTCTTTTGACACCTTGATTAAACTAAAAATTATTATTACAACACTCATACACTTGCTTCTTAAAGGTTGAGCGACCCTGCATCTTGAGAATGCGTGACATATCTTTTTATGCACAATCGATTTTGACAGTTTGACCTTGACTCATATTTCTAATCAGAGGCCACGATTAATCCAGCCTTCGCTTCACTACTTATGTGTTTTCTTTTCTTAACTCAATACGTTTCTTCTATCAGGCTTTCGAGTATTCGTGCTCTGTAACAAATATAAAATTGACAGCGAGGAATGTCACACGAGAGATGTTTACAATATTATTGCGCTTTTGTTCACAGTGTGTTCAGTCCATTTGTGACTGCAAACTCAATCCTCAGAATTATTTCGGTGTATTTTTCATTTCTGGTATTCACTGACCATTGCGAAACAAAGGCTACATGATCGAATGAAAGAAACACTTCAACAGGCAATGTACGATACGCAGAAGAATTTTATGAGGCAACAGATGTCATGTACAGAGTAAAGCATAAAGCGTCATTGTTTTACGGCTAAAGCTCACCGTAGCTTTGGTTTCTGCTTTCGCCCTGTTATCTTCCCAAAAGTATTTCGTGTCGCCACAGAAAGTTTCGTCGGGACTAAATATTTATCGGCGACAGCGGTACCATCAAATATTTGTTTACGGCTATTCTCAAAGCTTGTGCGGTGAACGCGAGCCAAAATCGTTCCCGAAAATCCAGTTTATCCGTGCCTATTCCACAGAGCCAAATGGTGTTGAGTTTGGATGGGATGCAGTTAACTTTTACACACAAGTAACGAGCAATTCACTGGCCACATCTCGAGTTGTTTAGCGAAGTCAATTACGTCATCGCCCAGCACGTGATAATATGAACCAATCACCGTGTGCTGATTCTCGACCCACAAAAAGGAAAAAAAATAAAATAAAAATTCCCATTTTTAAGCTCTCGTGGGCCCCAGGCCCCAGCGAGCAATAAAATAAAACAAAACAAAACAAAATACAAAAACTTTCATGAAATAGAATAAAACAAAACATCGCATCACGGTGCAAATACAAAAACAAAAACTTACGTAAAATGCCGTGAAATAAGTTCGAACGATATCATCCAAACCATTGCGGAAATTCATCATCCAAACCGACTTATTGGATCAGAAAATTCCTTCCTTCTCTCAAGCGTTTCTGATCCGCTCGATACGTATGGGGAAAATAAGGGAAAATATTACAGTGACTTACCGCAAAGTTATTGCTACCGGTAAAATATTCCAAAAAATTGAAACATGCAAAGCAGCTATTCGTAACGTTGATGGACTTGGCATTCAACATCTGGCAATCTGGCTATCGTCAGGCGAAACGATGTGTCATATTTCCGGTACCGACATTTTACACTATGGGGTGTAATCACCAATCAAGATAGAAACTGATTGGCTCAAAAGCCCCAAGTCGCGCGATTAAGTTCCTGTTTACAAAACAAACCGGCGAAATGAACACCTTGAATTTCTTGTCATATACAGCCAAGTCATTACCTGAAATTCGCCTGTCCCCACTTTAGCATTTAGCCTTCATGCGAAAATGCGGCCGACAATACATGTGCCGTGGAATAAAGTACGGTTTAGAAAGGGCATGAATTGTAATCTTCTCTTTTGTCTCTTCCATCGGCCTTGTTTGTTGGATGAAATAGATTATTATCATTTTTGAATAATTTATCAGTAAGTTTGGAGATCATGACCGCGCGAGAAATGGGGCGAGCACAAGAATGTGGTTGAGGAGGGAGGGGTGCGGTCGAAAAGTGCATACGTACTTTCGCACTTTCTCTCAAAACTGTGACACCTCTGGTAACTGTCTTTCGCTCCTGAGAAAAAAAAACTGATCTAGCATCAGTTTTCCGCATGTAAACAAACGTTAAAAATTTGCATATCCATCGCAAAAAGCGTCCACTTTCTCAAGGCGAAACGTCGTCCTTCAGAATGATTTGCAGCTGAACTAGCGTTTGATTAAGTAGTAATCCCCGAGCGTAAGGGAGGGTAATAATAACGACTTTAATGCAGTAGTATCGCCTTATTTGGAATAACCGATTGGTAACCCAGTGTTCTACACGCAATACGACGGATAGCTTAGTTTAAAAGAAACTGATAAACTTAGAAATACCAAAACAGAAGCTACTAAAGCGAAGAGCCTGATAAACTCAGAATTCATACGGAAGCATCATAGCAGAGTGCCAAACAAAAACAACAGCAAATGCGCATGAAGGATCAAATGTTGAGAGAAGTCAGTACAGAACTGACTGTTTACTAAAGGCGGGCAGCTGTCTTTAAAGTGCCTATAAGCCTTCAGACGTTATGTTTTTATATGAAAGTAGGAAGTGATCTAAGCAACTTATTCTCAAAGAAACTCCGTTCCGAAGTGTTCTTATACTTTTTTCACGCGGTTGAATTTAGAATTCTGAAATCTTGACTGAGCAACATGGGAGACTGGGTCTGTGACGTCAGAGAAGGGACTGGCATCGCTTTGGTGTCTCTTTGCCTTAGTTGTTTTTTCCCTTGGTTACGTTTTTCTCGACAACACATCTATGAGGCATAATTCTCACCTCGCCAACTGCAAAATCTGTGTGAAAGTTTTGTTTGACAAGAAACAAATCCCTCCTCTGACATCATAGCCCAGGCTCTCGATCGAAAAACTTTGCGCGGTCAGATTCAAAATGGCGGTCAAAATCACATGTTTGCCGGGCGGAAAAATATGTAAAAACGCTTCGGAGCCGAGTTTCTTTGGCCATAAGTTATTTAGATTACCTCCTACTTTCATATAAAAACGTAACGTCTGAAGGCTTATAGGCACTTTAAAGTATAAGTATGCGGAAAGACAGATTTTTCCCTTGCAATGTTTCACGACACGAATCGAATGTTGCAGGGTTGATTTAAACGGTACAGTTCATTTCGTCACTGTGTCGCAAGTGGGATAAACAACAGTCACATCTGTGTAAGGATGTACTGAAGAACAGTTTCAACCTCATAAATTGCGAGTATGCTAATATTAGAAAGATTTGACTGGTTTATTAGAACTGGTGGCACTGGTCTGGATCCACCCCTGGAATTATGCAGGGTTAGTTGATCACAGTACCCCAACCCCCACTTGCACACACCCTCTCCTGTTCTATCCCAAGTTTACTGCTATGAATTCTGTCAGAAATGTCTGTTCAGGCACTGATCTATTTGTACATTTTGTACATTTGGAAATTAGCTTTAGCAACTTGTTAAAAAGAATTCAAGCTAGTTAATTATATTTTACTGCTATTCATGCAGTTGTTTGAAACAATTAAAGTCAATCACTTGCACAGAGCGAGAACTGATAGTGGGTGTCTCCAGTAAGATCTGTGTACAAATTACATCTTCTTTAGGTGACGTTATTACTTCTCTCCATTCTTTAGTCAATTCTGAGGTCAATTCACGGAGGATTTCCCATGTTGAAGGTTGCTTTGGTAATTCTGGCCAGGTATAAAGGCTGAACATTGTTTCTTTTTGACCACATTACTGCACTGTATGGTCAATTACCATTCTTTTTTTATTACTACTTAGTTTGTTCAGTTTATTTGCCAGCTGCCTGCGGTTTTTTTTTATTCATTACAGTATCTGTGATTGTCAGACTTGCATTTTGTGCAACATTCTGCATAAACATTGCATTTTTAGAATATCTGCATATGTATGTATGTGCATTGATTTTGAAATGCCCAACACTTGTGCACATTAATATTGGCCATACATTTCTTTATAATTGCCAAAGGTCATGTTCTTTTGTAATAACAAAGGTATCACATATCACTGTGTGACTCTGTGTATACTAGAAATGAAAAATACACCAAAATAGTCCTGAGCATTGAGTTTGCAGTCACAAATGGACTGAACACGCTGTGAACAAAACTGCAATAATATTGTAAACAAGTCTCGTGTTGGGCTGTTGTTACATTCCTCGCTTTCAATTTTATATTTGTTACAAAGCACAAATACTCAAAAGCCTGATAGAAGTGAAACGCATTCAGTTAAAAAACAAGACAGACTAGTATTGAAGTGAAGGCTGGATTAATCGTGGCCTCTGATTAGAATGAAGTGTTTGAAGTCAAACTGTCAAAATTGATTCATAAAAAGACAAATCACGCATTACTCAGATTTACTCAGTGGGTAACCATTTCGCTTTTAAGCTCAAAATGTGGAGTCGCTCAACCTTTAAGAACCAAGTGTATGAGTGTTGTAATGATAAATTTATAGTTTAATCAGGTTTCATTTAAGCAAGGTGTCAAAAGCCATGTTCTCTATACTGTGTGATGTATTTCTGGTGAGAAACTGGAAGTCTCCCGGAAGTTCTGCTCTTGTCCTTGCTTTCCATTTTAGTTTATTCTGCTCTTAACCCAACTAACGCCGCAAGCTCACTGGCAATGCCAGTCTAGTTATATAGTAATTTCACTATATGTTTGATTTAAATTATGTGACATGCAGAACTCAGGCACTGATAAATATAAAACCATTCAGCTGTACCTAAAATTACTCCCAAACTGCTCATGGAACATTCTAGGTTCATGTTTGTGATATTTAATGAAGACATTTTCATCATTCCCTTGACACATTTTTGGGAATGCTCTACTTGGACCACTGTGGTGGCTGTTAAGTCGTGAATAAATCCTTCCTTTGATGAGCACATTGTCCTTTTCCACAGCCTCTTCTGGTCCCAGGTAGGGTCTTGGTCGGAGAGGGCGTGTTGACAAAACTCTGCCGCAAGAAACCCAAACCTAGACAATTTTTCCTCTTTAATGATGTCCTAGTTTATGGAAATATTGTTATAAACAAGAAGAAGGTAAGTCATGGAGTGGGAAAATTTGGATTGTCTTATGTACTGTATAACTGCAACAGGCTTTGTTTTAGCAGGAAGACAACAGGAAGTTCACACAGATTCAATATTCCTGGTCATGCAGATTTATGACACTATACGTGTTAGTAACCCAGGGGAGGGGGGGGGGGGGGTACTCATCATAATTCTGGGTGGGAGTGTGCTGCCTGGTCCTGAAAACCCTTACCTTATTTCAGACCAAAATGTCTGATTTTCTATACCCTGTTTCAGACTTGACTCCCCCCCCCCCAGTTATTAAACCAGTAATGTTCATGGTGATGAGTCGCAATATTGATTCTTGCATGTTCTGTTTGACTCTTACAGTATAACAAGCAACATATTATCCCACTGGAGCAAGTGAAGTTGATGTCACTAGAAGACGATGGAAGTATGTATTGTAACCCTCGCCAAGGGTACAGAGTAGAACAAACTCACAGGTCACTAACTGAACACTTTAATAAACGAACTGAACACTACGAATGACACAGCAATCTCTCGTTGCAAGAGCAAAGTACAGACAGTTATATCGATAACACAAAGACTATAGAAAAAGGCTAAATAATAAAGAAAGGCTGATTCACAGTAAATAATCAAGTATTGTGCTGAACAGATATTCCAAAGATACCTAAGTTGTGACTCCATAGATTCAAGCACGTATTGTACTGTAATCAATAACTAACTAAACGCAACACAATGATCGGTGTTCATTACATTACTCCCTCCTTAGAGAAGATGTGTCCTCGCATCTGTAGTACACACAAAAACAAACAAACAAAAACCTAATGAAAGCTGAACCAATCGAACTGAACTAATCAAACATCAGTGTAAAAGTCAATCATCCGGGCAGGTCGTCTGGCTTTGTGTTGTGGTCTCCCCTCTCTCTCTTGTGAACAGGTGCGAGACCCATCTGCCTTCGCTTTGACTTCTGGTGCAACAACTTCGGGTAAAAGCACTTCCGGGACAGACGGTACTGGATCGCTGGCTGGATCACTGACTGGGTTGCTGTCTGGAGTTAACCAGCTGGGCGCATCATGTCTGTGGTAGGGCTTGAGTCGGTCATGGTGTACAACCTTTGGCTTGGTTCGCGAGCCCCTCTGGATCCTGTATACGACGTCACTTATCTGCTTGGTCACCAGGTATGGGCTGTTGTAGGGACGTTGTAATTTAGGACAGAGACCCTTCTTCCTCTGTGGGTTGTGCAGCCACACTGCATCTCCTTTCTTGTACTTGGTCTGATTTCCTTGTCGGTGGTCATGGTTCTTCTTCTGGCGATCTGTGGAAATCTGCAGGTGTTCCCGTGCAAACTGGTGGACTTGCTCCATCCGCTCCTGCAGCTTCTTAGCATACTCCGTAGTGTGCTCTACTTCTCCATCCAGCTCAGGTGACTCGGTTCTTGTAAGCAAAAGGTCAACTGGCAACAGTACTTCCTGGCCAAGCATCATTTCATTCGGTGTGAAGCCAGTTGACTGGTGAACTGAGGAACAATATGCCATCATCACTAAGTTCAAATGAGAGTCCCAGTCTGCCTGGTTAAAGTCAACGAACATAGCCAGCATGCTTTCGAGCATTTGGTTGAACCTTTCCACCATCCCATCAGATTGTGGCCTCAGAGGAGTGGTCCTGGTTTTGTCCATGCCCAAGATTCTGCACATTTCCTGGAACAGCCTCTACTCAAAGTCCCTGATCTGTGTGTAGCTGCCTGGGAACTCCAAATCTTGCAACAAATTTGTGCACTACAATTCGAGCCACTGTCTCGGCTTCTTGATTAGGCATGGCATACGTTTCAGCCCACTTGGAAAAGTAATCAGAGATTACCAAAATGTATTTGTTGCCACTCTCCATTAAAGGCAAGGGGCCCATCACATCAATGGCAATTCTCTCCATTGGTGCTCCAACATTGTAGGTGCCCAACTTCACTAATGGCCTTGTTTGGTTTCTTCCTGGACTCACACAAATCGCAGGATTGGCACCATCTCTCTGCATCCTTTCTGCATCCAGCCCAGTAGTAATGTGCTCGGACTCGTTCCGTAGTCTTCCTGATTCCAAGATGTCCAGCGGTAGGGGAGTTATGCAACTGCTTAAGTATCTCCTCCCTGAGACTTCTGGGAACAACTAGCTTGAGGGTTACTTCATCTCCTCCATCCGATTCCCACATTCTGTAGACACCATCTCTCAGCCTGAGTGCTTCCCACTGGGCCCAGTATGTCTTCACTATTGGACCTTCAGGGCTTACTTCATCCCAGCCAGGACACGCCTTGTACACTTCTTTCCACTGAATGATCTGGCGGATGTCAGGGTTGCTGAGCTGTGCCTCCCTCAGGTCTGTGTTGGACAATCCTTGTAGCCAGGGCAGCGAAGAGTCTGCGCTTGCTTTCGAACAGGTGTCCTGCTCCTTCCCAGTCCTCCTCATTGTCAGACAGCACTGCCTGTCACCTCGTGTGGTGTTGGAGGAATTTGGATTTAGGTCACTTGTATCACTTGGGGCTTGGTCCAGGTTTTTCTCACTCTGGTCTCTGTCTTTCTGTTCCTGCATTTTGCAATGTCTGCAGTCAGGGCATGGCCTCCTCGACAGTCCATCGGCGTTACCATGACGTGCGCCTTGACGATGCTCTATGTACATGCTGTACGTTCTGAGAACTTCTATCCATCGGGCGATCTGTCCCTCCAGGTTCTTGAAGTTCAGCAGCCACTTCAGTGTGCCATGGTCTGTCCTCACAGTGAAAGGCCTTCCATACAAGTAGTGGTGAAAATGTTTCACAGCTGCAACTACAGCCAGCAGCTCCTTTCTTGTTATGCAGTAACGCCTTTCTGGCTTCATCAGGGCTCGGCTGAAGTATGCAATCACCTCTTCCTGCTGCACTTGCGACAGGACAGCACCAATGCCATAGTTGCTGGCATCCGTGTCCAGGACAAAATGGTCTTCAATGGTTGGGTATGCCAAGATGGGGGCCTCTGTCAATGCCTGTTTGAGGTGTCGGAAGGAGTCCTCACATTCCTCCGTCCACTCGAACGCTCCTGCTTTCTCTGTCAGACGGTACAGAGGTGAGACGATACTGGCAAAACCTTGGACAAACCGGCAGTAGTATGAGCAGAGGCCAAGGAAACTACGCACCCCAGTGGGCGAGTGAGGTGTTGGCCAATCACGGACAGACGCGACCTTCTCTGGGTCCGTTGAGACTCCTCCACTACTCACAACATGGCCAAGGAAAGCGACACGCCTCTTGAACAAGTGACACTTCTTCAGACTTAGCTTTAGTCCTGCTTTGCGCAGTCTCAAACACTGCTCGTAGCCGCTCCAACTCTGCCTGAAAGGTCTTTGCATGGACGATGATGTTGTTGAGGTAGAGGAGACACACCTCCCATGGCAGACCAGCCAACACGTGCTCCATCAGTCTCTCAAAGGTGGCTGAACGGATATTCCAAAGATACCTAAGTTGTGACTCAATAGATTCAAGCACGTACTGTACTGTAATCAATAACTAACTAAACGGAACACAATGATCAGTGTTCAGTACAGTATTATATTGTTTAAAACACTGCTCCGTGCTTCTATAATGTACTGTAATATTATCAAACCTTTCTAGAGCAAAGTATTTTAAGGCACATACAGTAGTTTGATACGGTAGACCACTTCATAGCGATTCACACAGCTGGTCAGGGTATTTTACCATTTTTAAAGCATATAATGTTATAGCTAATATGGTACCATTGTGGAACTTTTTTTTACAGATTTGAGAAATGGCTGGCAGATTATCAACGCAAAGAAGTCATTTGCTGTGTATGCGGCAACCAGCACAGAAAAAGCAGAGTGGATGGCTCATATCAACAAGTGTATCCAAGATCTCCTGGCTAAAAGTAAGTGCAGTAGAACCAGGTTAAGTCTTCAGTTGTCTTGACTAAAATCCGACCTGCTGTAAACTTCCCAATAAACTCGTCAAAACATTTGTGTAAAAAATAGACGCCATGACTTATGTATGTTGTATGTCAGTTTTAAAACCGCAAAACAATCTTACACCATTATTCTTTTACTTGGCCTTGTAGTTTACCAGGACTTTTGACCTGCAAGAGATTTTAATGCATTATGCAATCAGGAACTAAATGTATTGTGGTAAGGAAATCTTCCATTAATCAGTTAATGTCCTTTACTGCGCAGCTGGCAAGCGAGCCACCACTGAACATGCCGCTGTGTGGATTCCTGACAGTGAAGCATCCATCTGTATGCACTGCATGAAAACAAAGTTCACCACTCTGAACCGCAGGGTAAGTTCTGTTAAGAACAACAAAATAACAAAGTTTACCACACTAAATCACAGGGTACTGTAATGTAAGTTCTATCAACAACAACAACAACAACAACAACAAAATAACAGGCAAAGTTCACCACACTACATCACAGGGTACTGTAAGTTCTGTCAACAACAGCAACAAAGTAACAAACAAAGTTCACCACACTAAGTAACAGGGTACAGTAATGTAAGTTCCATCAACAACAACAGCAACAAAATAACAAGCAAAGTTCACCACACTATTAAATCATGGGGTACAGTAATGTAAGTTCTGCAACAACAACAATAACAGCAACAAAGTAACAAACAAACTTCACCACGCTAAGCGATAGGGTACAGTAATGTAAGTTCTGTCAGCAATAACAGCAACAAAAAAAAAAAAACAAACTGTAGGCTACTAGTTTTGTCAATGTACAGTACATGTATATGTGGGCACAGCTGTCATGCTTCTTTGTCCAATTTATACTTAAATGCAAAAACAAATAACCTGTGTGCAGCCAGCATGTTTTTCTGTCCAAATGAAACTTTAAAAACAATGTAGCAAACTAACAACAATTCAGAAATTCTCAGAAATTTAAGCTATGGAGAAAAACAGAAGCAAGCAGCAACAACATGTACAACACCGTTATACTGTTCAGGACTGTGGTAACATGTACTATATTAAGCATAAAGTAGGTGGTGGCTACTGAATCACTTGTCAGTAAATGCCCTGTATCAACATCAACCAGGCAATTCCTCTATCTACTAAGCTTTCTGTTGTCCTAGTTGACTCAGACTATATTTTTCACTTTTATTCATCAGCATCACTGTCGCAAGTGTGGCGCTGTGGTTTGTAGCAATTGCTCCACCAGACGCCTGATGCTGCCTTTACAGTCATCTAAGCCACTGCGTGTGTGCGACAATTGTTTTACTTCCAGTCAGAAATCCCAGGGGGACAACAGGGAGGTGGCAGTAGACAAAGAAAAGAAGACTGAGGGTAAGTGTGCAGTCATTACCAACTTCTCCCAACCATCCAAGAAAAATAGGTAAAGGTGATGTAGTGAGAAGTGATAGTTCAGTCTGCCAGCTTTTTATGTTGCCAAAGCGGCTCGTGATTTTGAACTTTTTCTCGCGTTCTCCCAGAATCCCTTGTTTTTATATAAGAGTACAAAGACATGCAAACTCGTGTTATATTGCTTAAATAGATATGCAAAATATTTAGGCAGGCAGCACTTTGTATGGGAAAAGCTGGCCTCTTGTAACTAGCTGCAAAGGGCCATTTTCCATGTAATCCTTATGTTTGTATATGTTTCTTTTCAATAGCTAAAGATGATGATTCATCTGGTGAAGAGAACAGTGATGATGAGGAAGGAGAAGGAGTTTACCAAGTGCCATCCTCGGTAGGGAACTTATATTCTTTATGTCAGGCAGCACCAGCTCTACATGATCAAGTTACAGAATTTGAAATGTTGCATTCCAGGCCGGATGACATTAGATTATGGCAAAATCACAGATTTTGGGATTTTTGTTCTTTTTGTTCAAAATTGTTTTTCAGAACTGATGGTCGGAAAATGGAGAGGCTTCTTAGAACTCTTATCTCAAACATCAAGGCTTCAGCTGCAAGGCCCAGACATTATTTCTGTTCACTGTTTTCAACATTTAGGCTCTTGGAATGTTAGTTTAAGTTATTGAACTAAATTTGTGGAATTGTATATCCAAGTTTCTGTATTCACTCACATGCATTCCTCCCTATCCAAAATGTGATCCCATCCCGTTGTGTGGGAGAAATTTTATTCCAGTAGTTGTACAGCTGGAGAGGAGACCAGAGACTACACAAAGAACTTAAACAGTTAATGGGGGGGTGGGGGAGGTTTAGAAATATATAGATTTCACTCAATTCCGGGAGGCTTCATTTGGCTTATGAACTGTTAAATGATTCCTGTAATATTGTGTGGAATTGGACACAGTTTTTGTCTAAGTTACATAGAACCCTGCTATCTTGAAGTCGGTTATCTTGAACTCCCCACTATCTCAAACAGAATCCATCGGCAATGATCTTGGTAGAAATTTCCCTTGGTAGAACCCCACTATCTCAATCCCCCACTTTTTCTCGCTTCCTTGAGAGTTCGAGATAGTGGGGTTCTACTGTAGTATTTTATTGATTATCATTTGATATTTTGTAGCCCACTTTCTATCAAGAAGAGAAACCAGAAGAGGAGAATTATGAGTACAAGGTTCCAGTGGCACAAGAAGAGAAAAACGACAGTTGAGGCCAGCTGGAGAGGTGTTAAAACAGAGGGCAGTATCGTGCTTCTTTATGCTCTACCAGTGATAGACATTTTGCGAATACCATCTAATTTTCCTTGTACAAGTCCAGAATAGAAGACACGTGATAGCCAAACAGTGTTAGAAATTTATTAACCCTTGCAATTGTACAACCAAAATCCCAAAATATTGTTGTTTTCCTGATTGACTGACAGTATCTACCTTTCCCTTCCCCCATAAAATTAAGACCCAAGAGTGAATCTCCCCAGACCCACCTCAGCCTTTCATATTTCACTTTTTCATAGTGATCAGCACTTTTCACTCCTGAGAACACAGTTTCTCCTAGCCATTCAAGAAGGAAATGAGAAATTTAACAAGATTAATGGTTCAATCAATTCTGATATGAGCAAGTTACACTTCATATTGTATCTGGTCAAATGAAAACAAACAAAGAAGAGATTGGAAGTTACTACTCTTGGAGAAAAAAGGGTTGTCAGTGAACAATGTCCATAACAAATAAGTATAAGAATAATGTAACTCGACTCGCGATTGCCGTATATCAGTTTTTGCGTTAATTAAAAACCGGGTTAAAATAAACTCAATATGCAACCCACACTTTACTAATGTTACAAATACTTGTCTGGAAGAAATATACGGCTTTGTGGAGACGAGGTATCGTGGTGACTCGATCGCAAGCCACAGGATCGTCGAATCATGAAACTCTCGTGTGAAACTGAACTTTTTTCCAACGAAAGTATTAATCACATTTGATCATGTATTACATTTTCCATATATCTTCAAAGAATGGAAAAAAAAAAGAAATAGAAAAGAAAGAAAGAAAAAAAGAAGTTTTGGGTTAATATTGCAAGGCCGGGGTTTGAACCCGTGCCGCGCGGTCTTCGTGCTGGTCACTTCCGGTTTCAGACGAAACCCACGAGATTTTCGAGATTGTTATGGGGAGAAGCATTTTAGAGCAAAAGCAACCCCAAGCAAAAAGAAGTTGAACGCACTTGACTAATCTCTGATTACTACTAGTACATATTACATTGGGGTGAAAGATCACCGTTTTGCAATTGTTTTGTAGTCTATATTGTTTGGATGTAAGCTTTGGACTTTGATTCTTTTAATGGAAACTCTCCCAATCATTTCTGAATACAATGTATGACTGATGTAGTGAGAATTTACTGTTTGATCAGCTGTCGTCCCAACAGGCTGTCAAAAACCAAATTTCCCTGAGTGTGTTTGGTGAGAAGCTGATCGAAATAATTGGAGGTTGATCACTTGCAGTGGTAAGGGGTCTACAATTAATAACACAAATTCTCCAAACAGCTATACAGGAAATTTATGAGTTGCATAATGAGAATGATTGGTTCAATCAATCAATAATTTTATATTGCATGGAGATGTCGGGTTCTTCCTGTAAGCTCTCTAATGCTGACAAAAGAAACTTTACCTTAGTTGTATCTGGAGGTTGAACAGTAATAGTGGAAATACTTTTTTAAACCTTTCACTTCTGAGAAACAAAATACTCCCCAACTATCCAAGTGGTGTTGTGAGAATTGACAATTTAATCAAGTTCTCCTTACTGTATGATAAAGCTCTGATGAGGAAGTTGATGTTATTATTACCCTCGGGAATGAAAGGGCTAAGATTCTCTAAGCAACCTCGAAAGTTATACTGTGTACCCCATCCCCTGGTTACAATTATTTTTAGTTCTCTTTGTGTCAGTAGTCCAAGAAAGTAGAAGTAGATTGCTTTTGTTTATCTTGAGATTGACCATTGTCCCAGAGAAATTTTGAAAATTGTAGGGCAATATAATTTACTAACAAAAGATGAGAAAAAAAGCACATACAAGGTGGAAATTGCAATTAGTTTTAAAACAGATAGCAATATTGATTCAGTGTCATTAAAACTGAGTTGGTCACACTTTTGAGGTTTTTCCTTATATCATATGTGATCTCTTCGAGTTTTGTTTTTCTGGGCTGAGTTGTTGAAAATGTGATTGCTGCTAATCATTCCATTCCATTCTATTCCATTTTGACTTCAGTCCATCTAGTTCAGCCTGTCGGTTCCATTCTTCAAGTCGAGTACAGCCAGTTCTTTCTATTCTATTCTATCCATTCCATTCCATTCCATTCTATTCAAGTTCCTTCTACTCCGGTCCGTTTCATTCTATTCCAGTGTCAGTCAAGTTCAGTCCAGCCCAGCTCAATCCACCTGTCTTCTGAAACTCCCCTACCCTTTGGGTAAAAGCAGAATACGCGGTAAAACATGAATAACTTTACGGCAGCAGCTAGCGCCGTTTCTTTTTGGATAAGACAGGAAAACTTTACTGCTCTACTATGCTCCTATTGCGGACTGCTTTCATGATGTTTTAATACCTCTGACTTTAGGCGTTCAAGTTAAACATAAGAAAAAGACCATGGATTATTAACTGACTTCGGCTTTTAGACGCTTTCTCCCGCACGTGATTGATCGCCGAAGCATGACACGTTACCAAATAGCGTTAATACGATTGTTGATAACCTCCGACCACGTACGAAGGAAAATATTTGAAGCCAGTAGGGATAATTATTATATGTGCAGATATTTGTCTGAGTTTGTTGGATCTTTGAAGTACAGTTGTGTAGCCCCGACGAGCTTAGGATTGGAGACCGTGTCTTCATCTTGTTTTTTTTTTTCTGGGTTACGAATCAGCACACGGTGATTGGTTCACATTGCCACGTGATATGTGATGACATGGGTGACTTCGCGAATAACTTGAGATGTAGTCGATCGAATCGTACGTTAATGCTTGTGTATAAAGTTATCTGTATGCCATCCAAACTCAACACCGTTTGGCTCTGTGGAATATGCACGGATAAATTCGATTTTAGGGAACGATTTTGGCTTGCGTTCTTAATTTCACCGTCATTGGATTCGATTATATTTAATGGCTACCGCTACAGGATTGCAAATAACTCTTGTCGCCGCTAATTATTTGGTCCCGACGAACTTTCTGTGGCGACACGAAATACTTCTGGGAAGATACCAGGCCGAAAACGGAACACCATGACGAACTTTAGCCGTAAACAATGATGATTTATGCTTTAATGACATCTGTTGCCTCGTACATACTGTAGCTGTTTTGTAAAGTTTTTTTCGCCGAAAGTATATCTGTTTTTGTGACAAAAATATTCATTCTTGCGGCTTAAGATTCGACCAATGCGTCTCTGTAAATGTATATTACATGTCTTATGCTACGCGCGAGCGTGACAGTTGTCAAAATGCTTGATCGGCTTATCGTACAGTGCATGTTGAAACATTTCCACTCGATCAAGTAGCTTTGTTTCGCAGTGGTAATTGTATACTAGAAATGAAAACTAGACTGGCGTTGTCAGTGAGCTCACGGCGTGAGTTAGGTCGAGACCAGAATAAACTAAATGGAAAGTAGAGACAAGACCGGAACTGCCAAGAGACTTCCAGTTTCTCACCAGAAAAATATTACACAGTATAAAGAACTTGGCTTTTGGCAGCTCACTCAAATGAAACCTGATTAAACTATAACTTGTATCATTACAAAACTCATACATTTGCTTCTTAATGCACATGTAGAAATATCTAAAGGCTTCGTCGCTCTCAGCTGGTTCTGTAGCTGACAGAAATGTGCTTCAAAGTTACCTGAAGACATAATGTACCGACAGGAAGGATCCTTCGTTTAAAAATCAGAGAAGCGATTGCTGTCAAACAGCAATAGAAAAAATTATCGCCCGTCATTGGACTCATTTTTTCTACGAGATTATCGCCTGTCATTTGACTTATGTATCGCTGGTAAACAAATGAAGCAAGGAGGAAAGTGGTAGGTGCAAAAGCTCAGGAAAAGAAAAACTATTGAACTGCAAACTTATATACACAAAATCTGAGAATGACCTGTATGGCTTATTAATACTGTTTGATGTTGTCCATAGTCAAAGGGCATTATATGTAGTGCTTGTTGTTATGCTACAGGAATAGTTTTCGTGTTCCCCGAGTGACCATAACTATAATGAATGTTTTTGGCTGTGCATACAAATGCAGCATCTGTTTCTTTTGACAAAGTTTTTGAAATAGGAAGGGGGGAATGTTGCTATTGAGCTTGTGGCATCAGTAGTACAGTGGAGTGGGACACTAAATTGTTTTTGAAGCCTTATTCCCACGCCCTGCGTGGGTACTAATCTGAACACCATGTCGTTTTTTAATGTTTTTCGTTCACGGGCGACCTCCCCGCGCAGCGGGGTTTGCTGGGAAAAACATCGGAAGAGAATCACTTCCCCGCGCAGCGGGGTCTGCTGGGTAGAAACTCGGAACAGAATCACGCGCGGGGTTTGCTGGGTAGAACACTCTGACTTTGTTCCCAGGCTCTTTCCTCTCGCGACCTCGAATCTCGTGTTTTAATGTTTTTCGTTCACGGGCGACCTTCCCGCACCGCGGTGTTTGCTGGGTTGATCACGTGGTGTTATGCTGGTCCGTTGCGAAGCAACGGACACTATCGGAGGCAAGTATGAATCAAGCAAAGAATCAAACCGAACACTCTCAAGAGAAGAAACAAGTTTGTCTTCAAAAACGAAGGGAACAAGCGAAACTAAGACGAATTCGTAAGACAAGGCAGGAGCGGTGTATCCGTGTCGAGCGCAGACGGCAAACAGACAGTGCTGTCGCTGCCAAAAAAGCGAAGCAACGGTATGACCGAGAGTATTATCAGCAGAAACGAGCTCAGGAGACAACCCAGGAAAGAGAGCAGCTGATCGGGAGCATCATAGGCAGAAGCTGGCCCAAGAAACAACTCAGGCAAAAGAACAGCGCGTGAAAGCCGCTCGACAACGAGCTGCTTCCCGACGGCACAATGTTAAACGATTGCACAAGAGGCCCGCAGGCTTCAGGCTCAAAATGAGGCCAACAATCGACGCCGTGAGCAACGTTCGTCTCTTGTCGAAGAACGGCGCTTCCAGAGGCAACAATATCTGCATAGCCGTGGATGGGCTAATCCTGACAACCCGGCACTGCACGAACAGCAGGAGGACAGAAAATAAGCTAAAATAGTGCTTGAAGGCCAGCCGATAGCTCCAAGGGGCAGGTAATACACGTCTATTTACTTTCTTCACTCAACTCGTCCGTTATGCATTGCTTCGAGTTTATCGGACAATTTGTGGCCGCAATAAAACTTTGTTGATGTGATGCTATAAATTTTCACGACAGAAAACTGTTTTGACCGTTTGAGTCTTGACAGTTAAATCAACTTCCAGTGTCATACAGTGCAGAGGTTAATTTGCCACTTAACAACTTGCTTTATAGACAAAATCACAACATATATATCACTCACACAGGAGAAGTTGGCGTTTCTGTGCATTTGATTAGAGAGAACTGTGTTTATTAAAATTGCAGCACTAGAAACCATTTCAGTTTATCAAAAAACAGATCAAAATATTTGTCCTCTGTGAAATTATACAGTGCAAAAACTTGTGAGTTCTGGTTTAAGTAGGCAGTTTTTTTTTAACTGCTCAGCTGTTTTTATCATGTACTGTATAACACTGTATAAGTACTATAAGTCAAATGTTATTTGAACTGTATTTTTTATGTTGGGCTAAACTTTCCAAAACCCGGCCACTACTTTCCATAACAATACAGTCTTTGTTTGTATTTACTTCTTTGTCTTACTAAGGCCCCCTTCCTTTTGCTATAAATAATAGTACATATACTAATATAAAATGTATACATAAATAAACAGAAATGATGTTTAGTAAACTAGAAATTGTTATGAATGATTATTTTGTCAATTTGGCACCAGGAAAAGAATGTAATTTATTGCCGCATTTCCTTTTGCATTTTTGAATTAGCAGTTTAGCTGTACTTTATACATTACTGTGTATAAAGTAATGTTCATGATACATAATTATAACAGCCAAACAAGTCAATTTGCATTTACCACAGTTAGTTTCATTTTACTTAGGTTAGCTCTTTACTAGAGAATTACTTTCTTCCTTTTATGATATTTTATTATGTTTTCTTTTGAACAAGTTTTTTTCCATGCAGCTGCATGACATTAATATTTCTGTCTAAACTGTTACCCCAACACAATCTGCTTCCCCCACCCATCTATCTCCAGCAGAACACACTTTTTAAATTATAGACTTTGATGCTTGTTTTGTTTTTCATAGGTCCCTAAATATCAAGACAAACATGAAGTTCACTAAGCCCAACTGGAAAAAGTATCTTTCTGTGATTAGGAAGAGTTAGTTTATACCCACATGACATGGGAAATGAGACTTTTTTAAGATAAGAATGTCAATACAGTACTAAACTGATGCTCTTTTCATGTTTCACAGCATCTTACAGTGCTGGATAATGTGCAAACCTGACCCTCATTTGTCTAATATTCTGTAAAATTATTGAATATTTATAGTGCACTTTTTCATTTTCACTCACAGGAGAGTATAGGGTTAGGGCTATATTTTTGTCTGGCATGGGAATTTGTGTGTTTGTACATGTACTAGGCAACACATACAACAATTGAGAACTTCTGAGAAGTACAATGTAATCTACAGGTACTCAGTATTTTACCAATGAATGTAGTTCAGAGATTGACTTTGTATACTTTCTTATGAGACAAAATAAATTACTGTGAAATGGACATGGCATGATGAATAATATCGTGAGAACTTCCTTATAAGACCACCCTACATATTATATAATAAAATTACTGTACTCTTCAAACAGCAATGGGACCCAGAGGGGGGGAGGGGGGGGGGAGTACTATGCCATATAGGTATGTGCCGCCCCAAAGAGTGTCATTTTCAAACATTTTTAGTCTGAAATAGGGTATAGATTTTGCCTTTTTGGTCTGAAATAGGGTATCAATTTTGTGTTTTTGGCCTGGGATAGGGTATGATTTTAATAGAAATGTGTCGCAGTGGACAATGCACGGCAAATGGAAGAAAACACGGCGGAAATTGTTGCAAAAGAAATAAATCTCTAAAATAGGTCTGAAATAGGGTATGCATTTTGGAGTCAGGTCTGAAATAGGGTATACATTTTGGAATCAGGTCTGAAATAGGGTATAGTAAATCAGATATTTTGGTCTGAAATATGGTAAGGGGTTTTCAGGTCCAGGCGGCACACCCCCAACCAAAATTATGATGAGTACTCTCTGGAATGGGAAACATGCCAATATCATGTAAATGCTAATATAGTGTCATCTGCCTTTAATTACATTATATTATATTGAGAAGTGTGGTGAAAGCATACAGTACATGAGAGCTCTTAGCAATGTCATACATAATCGATTACTTGGGCGTGGGACCTCTGCGAATATCGTATTTCTAGTTTAGTGTTGTTATAGAAATCTGAGGGGGGGGGGGTGGGTGGCTTTATTGAAGAGGGAGGTTTATGGCTTATTATGGGGAGCATTGCTACAGGTATTGTATTACATGACACATGCAAAAGTTTCCCCTTGGTTTATAACAAGTTCATGTTATGATAGTTTATTTTCCCTATAAACTGAAGATACAAGTGCTATATAATATGGAATATTTGAAACTACGTTATAGAGTGGTAAAGTGACGTCATCATTTTGCAAACTTTTCCATTCAAACCTCAAAACCACATCGTGCGATATACACAGCCGCTGAAAGAACGTGTGCAAAATTTCAAATCGCTACCACGAGCAAAAAGCTTTTCTCAAACAGCCACTCTTTATATTGCTTGTTTATGCCTATCTCTGCAGCAGATGTTGGAATGTTTGCGTATGTATAATCTATCAGAAGCTGCAGACGTTTGAATACCGTGACAACACAAAGACAGTGCATCACGCTTGTGGAGCGAACATTAGGCTCGGATAGTCGGATATCAACCTTGAGCTTTTGAATACTGAATACCTATTCAGTGACAAATATTCTCGATGTAATCGCCTGCCGGCCTTCCCTGCTTTTGTTAAAGCGGCGTGAATGAAAGCTGAGTAGCTGATGAAACCTATTAGTAATTCAGTATCCTCAGACAATAAACAGAACCTTTACTTCACGCAAAACGAAGTTTAAACGCCGACTGTTCGTATACGCCGCGCGTTACACAAAGCCCCAGAGTTTCCGACAAAGGGAGACGCTCTGCCCGCAGGGAAAAGTTCAAGTTTTATCAAGTTTCGACATGTCTTCTACTACTTATTCGATGTTCTTTCACACAAATATTGCTCAGAACACAGATACATTGGTTGAAGTGGTATCTATAATCGAGCATTTGCAAAAACACAACCCTTTGTACTTTACGGGGGTCCCGCTGGTAACACATCAAGCATTTGTGTACGGCTATTTTCAAATCTTCCGACCCTTAAAAACAATGCAAGCCAAAATCTTTAAGGTTTGGTTTCGGGCATCTAAAAGCCAACCGATGTTCAGTTCGGATGGGATACAGGCTAACTTTAACACAAAATTAAATTCAGTCTCTTGCTTCAATCGCCGACATCTCAAGTCGCTCGCGAGAAAAGTCAATTGCAATCCCCCAGCGGTATCCATCAAACATTTGTTTACGGCTATTCTCGAAGCTTCCGCGGTGAACTTAAGAAAGCAAGCCAAAATCGTTCCCTAAAATCCAGTTTATCCGTGCATGTTCCACAGAGTCCAATGGTGTTGAGTTTGAATGGGATGCAGTTAACTTTTACACACAAGTAACGAGCAATTCATTGGCCACATCTCGAGTTGTTTGGCGAAGTCAATTATATACATACATACATACATACATACATACATACATACATACATATTTTTATTGATGCTCCCCTCAAGGGGCTTTCCAGCAACAATTTGGCTTCGCTATATTACTGTGGAGTACAGGCACTGAGGGTGGTCGCAGCCAGAGATTTGTTTACGTCCTCAGTGGTTCTTTTACGTCCCTCCTGTAATCAAGTATAGAAGTATAGGGAGACAAGACCGCCATTTTACGTAGTCAGCCGAGCCACGTGAAGATCTTACCATTTGCTGATAGAAACAAAGCCAGCATCTTCTCCTCAGTTATTTTAAGACCCTGAGTGCTGGTCCGGCCGGGGTTCGAACCCGCGACCTCCCGCACGAAAGACCGGCACTCAACCAACTGAGCCAACCGGGCGGCGGTTTACGTCATCGCATATCACGTGATAATATGAACCAATCACCGTGTGCTCATTCTCGACCCAGAAAAGAAAAACAGGGAAAACAAAAATTTCCATTTTTAAGCTCGACGGGGCCACGCTCCTCGAGCAACTAGACTGGCGTTGCCAGTGAGCTCGCGGCGTTAGTTGGGTCGAGAGCAGAATAAACTAAAATGGAAAGCAAGGACAAGAGCGGAACTTCCGGGAGACTTCCAGTTTCTCACCAGAAATATATCACACAGTATAGAGAACTTGGCGTTTGACAACTTGCTTAAATGAAACCTGATTAAACTATAAATTTATCATTACAACACTCATACACTTGGTTCTTAAAGGTTGAGCGACTCTGCATTTTGAGCTTAGAAGCGAAACGGTTACCCACCGAGTAAATCTGAGTAATGCGTGACTTGTCTTTTTATGAATCAATTTTGACAGTTTGACTTCAAACACTTCATTCTAATCAGAGACCACGATTATTCCAGCCTTCGCTTCAATACTAGTCTGGCTTGTTTTTTAACTGAATGCGTTTCACTTCTATCAGGCTTTCGAGTATTTGTGCTTTGTAACAAATATAAAATTGAAAGCGAGGAATGTAACACGAGCCCAACACGAGACTTGTTTACAATACTAGAAATACGATAATCGCAGATACCCCCTCACTCCGTCCTGCACTGGCATATATTAGAAGTTTCGACGCAAAAAAAATAAACATAGAAGTAATGTGTCTATTTATACGGCCTTTGATGTAACCAGCTTGTTGTAGTTGACGGAGCAAGCGTGTTAAAATAACGTTTTACTACTTGTACTATACCAAGTGCTGAACACTTAAAGGAGAAAAAGAGTGGTCTGAAATATAGTAACTTTGTGCCACTAGTGGTTTACTAATTTTGCGTTGAAAAATATATCTAAATTTTTGCAAACCCCACCCCGCCTGGCCTCTCTTGCGTTACGCCACGCATTTTCTCACGGTGAAGTCCTTGTATTAAATGCAGCTTAAAAAGTGACAGTAGCCGGTTTTGAGCGTATTCTGCTATCAATCCGTTCTTACGTCGGCCGAAATTTTAAATTCAAAAAAGTACACATCGAATTTTACCGGAGATGAATATTTTTTGCACTGTTGTGTTTAGGAAGCTTTCCTCTTCCGAATGCTGCCCAAACATTTTTACGAACGTTCTTCAGTTAAGCGAAAAGCGCAATATATTATCAGATCCCATACATTTCTATGTTATTTCTTGAGCGGCTCTCCGCGTGAAACCTGATGCCTTTTCCAAGATAGCGCAACCGGATGTCTGAAATTTCTGGTGATGAACTTTATCAAGTAATGCACCACGGTTTGCTTGCATTGTTTCCTCAGTAATGGAGATACAATCTACATCTCCACCGGTGAAGAGAAGGGGAAAAAAGAAGAGAGGAGGAAAAGAGAAAACAAGGGAAGGAGGGAAAACAAGGGGAAAAGAGAAGAAAAGAGGAAAAGAAAAGAGAAGGCGAACAGAGAAGAAAACACACAGAAAACACCGGAGGACAGGAGACTGGCAGCATACAAAATGATGCTGTCAGGCCTGCTGTCCTCCTTGGAAGTTTAGTCCGTTATTATAGAGTGGTAAAGTGGGACATAATTTTACAGTTTTTCATTCAAACTTTCAAACCACATAATGAAATAAATGTGTGCAAAACTTAAAAAGTTCACAACTCTAAAAAGAATGATTAATGAAGGAACTTAATACAGGTAAACAACCCTTTCACTCCCAAGCCTAAATGCAGAATCTCTCAGCTTTTTCAAAATACATTATATAAAATAAATTATGTAGTGAGAAGTGACAGTTTAGTCAGCATTCACTTAACCAAAAAGGTACAAAAAGCTATATATTCTCTATACTGTACAATACAGTACACTTTCAACTGAAGGAGAAAATTGAATTTGATCACTCTTAGGTGTGAAAGGGTTTAAACTTGTTACAACATTGGTTACTGTCTACCTTGGTGCTGGCTTGCCACTTATATTGAATAACTGTTATAACATTGGTGCTGGCCTTACTCAAATGTTATTGCCACTTATATTACATAACTGTACTGAAGTTTTCCTTCATAAAAAGCATACAACCCTCTAACAAATACGTAAATAACAAAACCTTGTGTTACACATAGAAAAAATACTTGGCTCTCAGCATGTCATCCACTTGAGCACAGTACAGTACCATTCCAAATTTTAAGAAAACATAGAGATATACCGAAACTTTTTTGTGGCGTACTCAACAGAATATACAAGCCAATGTTTTTGAGAACATTTTCCTTTGGCATTCTTGTTAGACACGTCAGCATTGAGTTCATTTTTGGCTCCTGACAATCTTACACTTTCATGATGTCAGTGACTTGGTATATGAGGATCCCTTAACAGCACAGGAGTTGACTTCTCAGCATGATTCCTTCACTTTTACATTTCCTTTAGCATGATCTTTCGAGATGAAAACACATGTTCAGGTTTTTGTCTTCGGTACATATTGTAGCAAATTTATTATACAGTACTTACCTATAAACAACATAGAAATTGAACTTCCATTTGGACTGAAGTGTAAGTTTAGCCAAGGAACCTCTTTCTTTGCTCCTACAAAAATCAGAAAAGGCACCAAGTTTTAAGTGGATTAATAAGATAATTCACATCATGTACACAATGCAATGCACTTTCATAGCTAACCTGTACTATTCATCCACAATTGACATAAATCTTGGAAGGATGCTGCAAAGGAACTGGCGCACTGTAAGTAAATACTTGTTGTCCTGGATTGTTAACACGATTAGGTCCTACAATAAGAAAACATTCTTGAGTACATTGTGAAGTGTTTCACAGTACACTATAGGTGATAGCAACATTTAGTAGCAATATTTAGTTTAATGTGTGATAAAGAGATTGTATATATGCACAAACAAAAGGTTAATGTTTCATTGTATTATTACAGTACCTTCTATTGGTATTGTCTTTTTTCATCTTTAATGGTAAGTACCAGCAGTTTTTGAATAATAACAATTACCTGTACAGTACAATTTAGAGTGTCACTATGGCTGAACCACAGGGTTTGCATGCCTGAATTTACTGCACGTGTGTTTTGCATATACAGCCAGTAGGTCGTCTTCAGCTTTTTGAGACTTTTAGCCTTACCAATAGACTGAAGTCTGTGAAAGCTCATTGGCTTGAAGAGCACATGGTCAAGGGAACGCACTCTCGATGCTGCAACAAAAGTGCATCCAGTTGCTTTTTTACTTTTACCCAGGTCAATCACTACCTTGGAGAGGGTCTGACCTTGTGACTTGTGGATAGTCATGGCATATCGCAGTCTCAGGGGGACCTGAAGGCGTGAAAGTCTGCTACCATGGGAGTCCCACTCAAACAGTTGTGGTGGTACTGGAATGCATTGTGGTCTTTCCTCCATGAAAGGTGGTCCAGTGTAGTGAGGGAAATTTACAAGGACAGCAATAGGAAGGTCTGGTGGTCCAGTGTTTGCAGCAAACAGAATGTCCTGTACTGTACCAGGGGAACCATTACACAGGCCCATTTGTTGCCACAGGTTGGATGTGAGCATCACCTGTGCTCCCTTTGCGAGGAAGATCTCTGGGTCCAAGCTACCGGCATCATCTGACTTGGCAGAAGCTGCACCTTTGCCAGAGTGTTTGGCAGAGATGCAAGCAATGGGGGTGTTAAGGCTCTTCAACTTCTCATAGTTGTATTCAGCCACACTCTGTTTATCAAAGAACAGTCTGACTGCATCTTTAAACTCGGCCTGGTTGCTGGTGCTTGGTGACCTTGTAAGTAGCTTCCTCCAGTCGTCTTCTGTTGACTGGCCATTTCTTAATCTCAACAACAGGCCACGGAAAGCTGCTGCTTCAGGATTGTTTCCTGCTTGTCGCACGACTTGTGTTAGCAGAACAACTGTGTCAAACATTTTGTAAACAGCGTGGCCTTGGTCACCAAGAACTGATCCTGTAGCAGCTGCATAAATTGGTCTGTCTCCAACAGGTGGGAGTTGGCCAAAGTCACCAATCAAGATGACAGATAGTCCCCCAAAGGGTTCAGCAAGCTTGCCTGTTCCTTGGCGTAGCCTCCTGTCAACCCATCCCGTGCTCCTTTGGCCCAACATTGACATTTCATCTATGAGGATGTAATGCTTTCCTTCCAGAAACACCTGAAGCCGCTGCAGTGACTGACCCTGCAATTATTTGTTTCTCTGCTCTCGTACAGGGGGCTGCAAAGCAGAGTGGATGGTGCAGCCATGGATGTTGAATCCTGCCATTCCTGTTGTTCCTGTTAAAACACATTCCTCTTTGAGCACATCTGCAATAGCACTAATGAGGTATGACTTCCCAGTGCCAGCAGTCCCTGAAATGATCATTCGCAGTGGAGCTGTTGCTTCGTCAGCATGCAGGGTTTCGTGGTGGTTCTGAACAATGTCATAGGCTAGACGCTGGTCCTCATTAAGCTGTGAAATGTCTACATGAGCAATTGGACACTGCATCTTCCTTGAACCTTCCTTTTTTTGCTGAGCAACCCACTGTGGACAGGATCGTAGGAGAGGAGGGGGAAGTTCAGAAGCTCCACTGCTCCAGTCGTGGTTGTCTATCTGATCTGTGGGATGATCTTCATAGTGCTGGTTCAAGCGGCACAAGAGCATCCACTCCTCACATGTCTCTTCTGGGGGTGGTGGTGGTTCATCATCTTCTGACTCAGGTGTGACTAAGCAGCGCTGAGCACTCTCAATTTCAGATGCAACCTTTGGGATGTGCTCCTGTGCATATTCTGTGGACAGGAATGCACTGTATGCTCTGATAAATACATTGCTGCATTCTTCCCCATCCCATGAATTCTGAGGTTCTCCACTCTATGGCTTGTACTTGATCAGCTGATATTTGCAGTACAGAGAGTAGTTCTTCCCAGCTGGATTGGATGAAAATGATGGATAAGCCCTTATAACAACCTCATTGGCCCGTGGCCTTGGACTGCCGCTGACGAGATTATACTTAGAGGCAAATTCCATAAAGTTTAGACTCAATATTCCAGGTAAACGTTCCTCCCACTTCTCTCGCTTGGAGTAGACACTGAGCAGTGACTGGTCCAATACTTCACCTAGTTCGCTGCTTTCCTTGCTCTGCTTATGGTTAACTTTGCGACTTTCATCAAGTGACACAGTAACAAAGGAATAGGTGCAGCGGTACAGGGGCTCCTGCAGCAGAAGGTGGGCTGTTTCCTGTGCTGCCATGTCACGATCCCCAGCAACTTTGATCATTGCTCTCTTTAGTGCAGATGATGCCTGGTCAGTGTCCTGAAGCCGGTCTACACAGGTCATCAATATGCCGGTTACTGGCTCAGAGCGTGGTTCTCCCTTGGCAATGTACTTGGCCATGTAGCGTGCACATGCATCGACATCCACAACAATCTGGAGATCAACATTAGCACGCCAGTGCTGCATGACCCGATTGTGGGAATTGAGGCGACCATCATTACGCTTTGTGACAAGGGTGACCCTGATCTTATCTTCACTTATCTCCTCAAAAGTGACACCAGTTTCTTCTCTCAGCTCTTGGGGATAGCCAAACCGACAGCTAGGCTCTTCTCCTGCTTTCTTGCGACGAAGGCAGTAGGCTGCATTACAACGGGTATGCCGCTCAACAGAGTTGACCAGTTGATGGCAATCCTCATCCTCATCTTCCACATCTCTGAAGGGAACAGAGGATGGGTGTGGATCTGGTGCTGACCAGTCATTGAAGTCCGGCATTGCCTCATTTATTTTTGTCACCAGCCAATCTGCATATTCGACTGCTGTTGCCTTGGCTTGGTTGCCCTCTGCAATTGTTGCCAGCAGTTCTTCGCGATTAGCGTTGGGATCAGAAAGCATATTCTGTGCTTCCCAGCCCTTGGCAGCTTTGGTAATGAGCTCACAAAGGCCAGGGTCATTCTTCAGCTGAGCACAGCCATGGGCGTGAATAGATCCGCGAGCTTGCCATTCATATCGATACCAGTGCCAACGTGCATCAAGGCACCCATACATCCAATCGTTGATGAATTCTGGCAGTTTGGCTGAGAAGTACCAATCTGTTGGATGGGGGTTGTTGATAATGGCTTGCATATGCATACCACGGGTTGCACACTCTGGCTACTGCAGTAGGCGGTGGAGATCTGGCCAGTAGTTATCTGCTGCACTGACAGTGAAGAAGAAGATAGGGTATCCCTTCTGGTCAAACAGTGCTTGAAGTTCCTGTAGGCGCTGGAACCAATACTGCCTGGTGCCCTGGATCTTGGTGGCATACATCTGTACACGGTTCATCAGTTGTTTGGCTGACATATCTTTGACCATTGAACGCAGCTCTTCTATTTTGAGATTAGCATCTTTGGGGTGCTGCTTCAGGTAGATGTTTGCTTGGGATAACAGCTGGTGCTTGTGCTTCGTGTTTAGAGCCCAGTATGGGAAGCGAGCATGAGAAGCAAACCTCCAACGAAAGTGGCCATCAGATTCTTGGTCAGCATACTTCATCAGGTGCTTGAATGAGTCAGCTAAAGATACAGCCCTCTTTCGCCCTTGGTTAGTCGGGTCACCTTTTCCATATGGGAAGAGTGTGGGAAAAGCCATAGAAGCCAGGCCTGCGGTCTTGAACTCATTGATGGAGTTTCCAGTGACTGATGGCCATTCTAATGGATCTTGTCCATTAACAGTTGATCTGATTGCATCCTGATCTGGCTTTTTTGTGGAGTGGGAGAGGAAGGAAACTCCTCGAAATTTCATCATCTCCCTCAGCATCCTCCTGTGTATCAGGGGGTACATCTGGGTTATGTTTGACATCTTTCTCTTCTTCATGGGCTGTGTTATCATTGTCCTCAACCATTAGCAGACCACTTGGAACATCATCTTCAGGAAGTTGTTGCAGTGATTTGTGGTCAATGATAATGTCCTTGTAGTATGGATTGTTGGCCTTGAGCCACTGAATAGCATCCAAGACTCGCTTGCGGCGCACTCTATAGTCTTTATGAGTGTTATCTAATAAATAATAGAGGCCAATTCTTTCCTAAAAACACTGCTGTAAATGCTTTTAAATATATCAAGTGTATATGGCATAAAAACAAATGCACATCATCATATGGACAGCTAAAGAAACTTCACTGCATAGATCATAAATCACTTTAAACTAATTAGGCACTGATACTGTAGTAAAAATTGGCAAATATTCTAAAAAACACAAACTACAGCTCTTGCAATGGTAAATCAAAGTACAAACACATGTATACAGTATTGTGTTCTCTTCGATCCTTGTGTATGAAAATGCAGCAAATGATAACAAAACACATTCAGTGGTCTGATAAATATGAGTTCAGATTCTAAATGTTTTGGAACATTCAGGAACAAAATATCACCATGTATGTTTGTTCAGCTGTTCTTTGTTGAAAGTAAACAATTACAAAGAATGGCCGTGTTGCAATTAATGCATAATTTTGCCAATTTGGCCATCAATACACAGAATCAAAAATATAAATACAACAACCATAAAAACCATACAGAATAGTTTTCAATTCTTATCTGCCCCTTGCTTTCTGATGATAAGAGCGGGCAGATCACTCACATTGGCTGTAAGAGTGGTGAGAAATCCTTGAACATCCTGTGGCAAGTTGAGGACATGACCTTTGTACCCACGCTGGCCGCCGTGTTTCCGGTAAACACACATGATGGGGAAAGCTCTGGCGATCAACATTTTTTGCTCTACTTCGGTGAGGTCCTGTAGTTCTGCAGGCACTGTTCCAGGTTACATGTCGTTGTCAGCCGAGAACAATCGACACGAAGTCTTTTTGTCGCGCTTGCACCTGGTGCAGGTGTAGTTCTGCTCGGACATACTTTGGTTGGTGATCAGCCATGTTTCTTTGCATACCTTGCAGTGTAAGTGTCGGAGATTTTCCTCAAAGCGGTGAAAGGCAGTGAGTTCCTCCTGTACCCACTCTTGTTCGTGAAATGGAGGAGTTTCTGGATTTGCCCACCCACGGTTATGCAAATATTGTTTCTGTCTGCGAGGTTCTTCGACAACTGCAGCACGTTGTTGTCGGCGTCGAGTGTTGGCTCCATTTTGAGCTTGAAGCCTGCGGGTATTCTGTTCAGACGATTCATTGGCACGTCGAGAAGCTACTCGCTGGCGATTGGATTCTCTTTGCAGAGTTCTCTGCTTGGCCCGCCTTTGTTTCGAAGTTCCCGATTTGCTTTCAAGCGTTTTTCTCTTTGTGGAGTCTTTTCTTCGGCCCGCTTTTGCTTCTGAAGCTCCTCTATTGCTTTCAAGCGTTGTTCTCTTTGTGGAGTCTTTTCTTCGGCCCGCTTTTGCTTCTGAAGCTCCTCTATTGCTTTCAAGCGTTGTTCTCTTTGTGGAGTCTTTCCTTCGGCCCGCTTTTGCTTCTGAAGCTCCTCTTTTGCTTTCAAGCGTTGTTCTCTTTGTGGAGTCTTTTCTTCGGCCCGCTTTTGCTTCTGAAGCTCCTGTTTTGCTTCCAAGCGTTGTTCTCTTTGTGGAGTCTTTTCTTCGGCCCGGTTTTGCTTCTGAAGCTCCCGTTTTGCTTCCAAGCGTTGTTCTCTTTGTGGAGTCTTTTCTTCGGCCCGGTTTTGCTTCTGAAGCTCCCGTTTTGCTTCCAAGCGTTGTTCTCTTTGTGGAGTCTTTTCTTCGGCCCGCTTTTGCTTCTGAAGCTCCTCTTTTGCTTTCAAGCGTTGTTCTCTTTGTGGAGTTTTTTCTTCGGCCCGCTTTTGCTTCTGAAGCTCCCGTTTTGCTTTCAAGCGTTGTTCTCTTTGTGGAGTCTTTTCGTCGGCACGTGATTGTCGTCCTTTCTCTAGACGTATTTGACGCTGTTCGATCGTTTCACGATTTCGCCTTGCCCTTGCCTGTTCCCTTTTCTTTTGAAGACGAGCTTCGCGAGACCGTTCTGTTTCAAGTTTTCTAGTATTCAAATTCATTTTCGTGAACGCAGTTCAATTGTTGCTTCGTTCAAATCTTTCTTAAAAACACTGGCGGAGACGTTAATCGATAATCGACAGTGATTACGTAATTACCTTATTAGGACATTGCCTTAGGCACCTGGCCTAAAAAGGTCGCATCGCACACACACACCCACACACACACGAACATTAAATTTTGAGATGGCGACAGGCTTGGAATCTTCAAATTAATGCATTAGCGTCGTGATTATTTCCCTCACTTCGTTCGGGGATTATTGCGGTTTTGTTCACAGCGTGTTCAGTCCATTTGTGACTGCAAACTCAATGCTCGGGACTATTTCGGTGTATTTTTCATTTCTAGTATACACACAGGGCAGCCCAGGCTCCGAGGATCTGTCTGTCTGTCACACAGTGATATGTGATACCTTCATAGCCACACTCGAGTTGTTTAACGAAGTCAATTACGTCATTGCATATCACATGATAATCGGAACCAATCACCGCGTGCCCATTCTCGACCGACAAAAAGGAAAAAAATAGATAAAAATAAAAATTTTGCGTTTTTAAGCTCGCGTTGTGCCCCAGGTCCCCGCGAGCAATAAGTATTGAAGCGAAGGTTAGCTTATCGTGGCCGCTGATTACAAATAAGTCTTCAAAGTCAAATTGTCAAAATCGACTGTGCATGAAAAGATAAGTTACGCATTACTCTTTTCTTGCTGGCTAACTTTTTCACTCCAAACCTCAAAATGGAGAGTCGCTCAACCTTTAAGAAGCAAGTGTATGAGTGTTGTAATGACAATTTATACCAATAGGTTTCATTTGAGCAAGGTTTGAAAAGTCAAGTTATTTATAATGTGTGATATTTTTCTGGTGAGAAAATGAAAGTCTCTTTTGGGAGTTTCGCTCTTGTCCCTACTTTCCATTTTAGTTTCTTCTGGTCTCGACCCCACCCAGCGAGCTCACTGGCAAATAATATCACTGCAGACTTGTTTGAAGAGAAAGAGGTTTGAGAATCACTTTTTTCTTGTCCAGTCTTTATCAACACAAAGTTTTGTGTTATGCACCAGCTCTCTTACGTCCATGGCCTGCAGAAAATTTGGGGTCAGGCTATATTTATATATCTATACTTTTGCATGAGAATACATTAGATTCAGTTCTAGCAAAGAAAAAATAGGTTGTTCTGCACTGTCCTCATTGGCTGCATTCGATGACGTAAAAGAGGTATCTTCTGCTCACGCAAGAAATGGACGTTTTACCTTTCAAAGAGTAAACGCTAAAACAGAATCCTCTGAACGCTGGACAGCTTGCATCAAAGCCTTCTAGGGTTTGTTATATAAAGAAATCTTGACATTGTACTGCAGCAATCTTATAAGCCAGAGGGCACGCATTTATGAAAAGGAGCTCGCTTCTTTGGTAAACTCTGAAACGGATTTTCTGCCTGTTTAACGACAAACGACTTCCGTGACGTCACAGGCTGCCACATTTCATGTAAGGTACTTAATTTTGGGTTACGTCACCTATTGTCGAAAAAGGCCTATTAGCTCCCAAAAGTCAAGACTGAGTAAAGATGATTTCTTATTGCGGGTCACTTTTGAGACGACCTAAAGTAAAGTAAAGTATCTTTATTTATGCAGGGTTAATAGTAATTCAGCAGAGCTGGTGGGTCCGTGTTGGTGAAATACCTGTAGATAGCAGACAGGTTCGGAAGGGAAAAACCGTTGGATTTGCCTCCTCGAATGAAAAACCTTCCTACTACTGATATAGATCGAACCCACAACCTGGTTCAGAGCTTCATTACGGATTCTGGTCCACCACCCCAGACCGCTCGGCCAATGAATCAGTATATTCTGAGTACATTCTGATACGGCAGCCTATGACGTCGCGGAAGTAGTTTGTTGGCTCGGTTTTGCAGACTGTATTCTTAGGCTTCTCCAAAGCTAAACTGGAGTAGACATTTCGGAAAAAAAACTGGGTCTTTGGTCACAAAAGAAAGGCGGACAAATTCAAAACTGAAGAAAAACTCGCATCGTAAAAAGTACTGCGTAATACTGGCGTGTTGTGCTTCGATTTCTTGCAAGGGGGTTGCACAATGAATGGCATGATAGCAGATTGCCAAAGGAAAGCAAATTAAGAAAGAGGAAGCCTTACATTGATTTAGTGTTGCTCTGGCTTCGGAGTTAAACAAAAAGACTGCTCCTTTGACCATTTCACTGCCGTTATTTTCATTTTACCTTAAAATTTAGGAAAGAACTTTCAACAAGAACATGAACGCTACTGTTAGAATATACTCATTGAAAAGCTTTCATTTGAGTGGTCACATCTTTTTTCATTCGACAGTTTAGGTGAACACTGCCGTATCAGAATGTACTCACTTAAAGAGCTTTCATTTTAATGGTCACACCCTTAGGTTTCATTTGACAGTTCAGGAATTGGGAGCTCACTGAAAGCTTTCATCTGAGTGGTTACAATTTTGGGTTTCAGTAACAATTATTTTTAGACTGAGGATATTGTCTTTGGCAGCGAAAAAGTTAAACTGTCCTAATGTACCCCACGTTATGCTTACTCTTGACCTTATCGAGCAAGTTATATACCTTTACTACATTCGAAGTTGAAATTGATCTGTTCTATATCTACTGCTACACGTTACGGCAAGGCCTGTTACATTAGTAGTTTCTTTAACAGTTTGGTACGTTTTCAGACCAATCACAACTCCTGGTTCGGTCGTTAAATTGGAGGCCTGCTGCACATTGGAATTTGTACGTGCGTTCTTGTACGCAGATAACAAAAATGGCACAGTCAGTCGGGTCACTGTAAATTCCATTGGCAGTGTTGAGACACGAGAAGCCACCTGTTGGGTGAAACAAAACTGTAAGATCTACGTCTTATTTCTGGAGGGAAATTTGCGTTTCAAAATTCGGATGGCACAAGCTAGAAGATTAGACCTAATCCGAGGAGTAGTTGAATCAAGATTTTAACACCCGGGTCCTGAAAAGCTCAAACGTTTACTTTTTGACGAGAACAAAAGGCCAATCCGACGAAACGTTCACGCGCTCAAAACTCATTAGTCAAACTTCATGGCATTTAAGGTGATTCTCTAGAAAAAGAATCTGCCATTGACTTGTAATGAAATTTGGCACAATTTTACAACAACTCAAGTAGGTCACAATGATGTAATAAAAACGGGGGAGTCGCCGTGCTTGTTTTACTACAAAAGGCTGACGAATATGGTGTTCTAGCATCTGTTGCGCGCACTCCAATTCAGAGAAAGTAAGGTCAATTATTTTCAAATCAGTCTGAAATATTACCGAACCCTGGACTTTATTCTATTGATTATTCACCTTTTTCACAGAAAAAATATCCTTAATTTGTTCCGATTTCACTTTAACCCCAAAAATTGATGGGAGTCGATGTGCTGTCTTGAACCGGAAGTGGTCCGATTCGTAGAGTTTCTATCAACTGCGTAAACTCTGGCCACAGTTTTCTGCATATTTTTTCCTGTTTTACTTGGGACACTGTTCTTATTAAAATAATGGAATAAAAGATGGGGGTCACTGTACTCGTTATACCGGCAGCGCTTACAGATTAGTATCTGCTAGTGTATTAGTGTCCAGACCCCTATACAGAAAAACATTGATATGATGGCAACAAAACAGCGTTTCTACCGTTTTCGAGTTTGATTATGTACTGAAAAGCCTTAGGTGTGTTTTAATGTCTCCTCCATGAATTCAGAATTAACGTTTTATGAATTATCGCTTGTTTTGTATCATACGACCAGATTTTTAAAATGGCAGACCATTGCTGACGCGAGCCATAACACGTGGACTAAAACCTCCTACAAACTCATTCTGAGCTGTGAAAAATGATGAAAAATAAAACTTATTTGCATACAAAGTTTAAAAAAATATCGATCTTGAAAAGTTAATGGTTCTCAATGTCCACCGTCTCGTGTTATGCACAGTAGAGATGCACAATGAAAAACTAGGGAATCACCTTTTGTTAACAAATCTACTGATCATATTTGAGTCGGTGGTACAAGCCATTAGAGCGCTTTTCGTAAAATTGTCGAAAACCAAAACCAAAGCAATTACAATGCCAATCAATGAGGCGAGCTAAAACACTTCCGACCAATTAGAAGTACGAACCAAAACCAAGTAATTGTGATTGGTTTTACTAACCAATCAGCAGTACGAGAACACGCCATCGCCACTTTTTTTATGCGTGAGAATATCTTCGCAACCAGGTTTTGCTTTTGCTCTTGATTGGTCCCGAATGTTGCTAAACTTGTTAGGACCAATCGGAAAGCATAACAAACGCAAAACCAAATAAATAACACGATTATTTTTGACAGTCATGCGAAAACGGCTCCATAATTAGTCTAAAAACACTAACCTGCTGTCGTGGGTTTTGGAGCAGTGGTGGTTGTAGTCGTAGCTTCTGCCGTAGTCGCCGCTTCAGCTGTGGTTGTTATTTTGGGTGTCATAGTTGCAGGTTTTCGTTTTAAAGTCTCGAAGGCGTACTCCGAGTATCGCTTTCCATCAACCACGTTATTTTGTTCGTACGAGACATCCCACAACATTAAGCCGCCCATATCAGGAAGGTCTCTGATTTTCTAGTGAAACAACAAGAAGGGATTATTTAATTACATTAGTGAAATAACGTTAAACCAGTGTATATAGTTATCCATCCTCCTTTCTGCATATGGGTGGTGGTGGTGGGGGGGGGGGGGGGGGGGGTGGTACTTCAATAGCTGGGAGAAGCTGAATTTGATCTTCATTTATGAAAACACTTTTCTTTTCAAAGCTTTGCCAGTAATGGAATTCACCCTAATCCGACATGACCGTAATATTTAAGAGGTTTTCCGCTCTTTTCGAGCAATGCACGCAAAAAGTCTGTACCAGAAAAAGAAGCACTATTTCTGAGATATATTTTGATTTCCTAGTTTGACAATGTAAGATGAGTAACACCGAAAATATTCCAGAAGCGTAAGGGAAGATGTGAGTCTTTTTGGTTGCCTTTCTAGCTCATAATGCGCAATACTACGTGCGTTATCACTGCAAAATAAGGGTTTGATAGGAATATTTAGAGTTTTGTGAATTATCTTTCGGTGTTACCCCAGTGAAAGATGCCTGGCATCAAGATCTTCAAGGAAGTGGGGAAACATTCTCAATCTCAAATAAATTGTGTTGCTACAAGAATTAGTCGAGTTTTCAACGGAAACCCTCTTAAAGGGGCAGTATCATGAGATGCGCATGCGCGCGTGTTTGGTCGAATCTTTCGCCCAATGTTTCCAAGTTTGAAATCCAAGATGACGTCCACAACGGCGGCGAGTGATCAAGAGGCAGATCCACCGCGGTTGTTACGACATACTGGATTTTAAACTTGAAAACATTTGGCCAATGTTTTTAGGATTTGACGAACGTGTGCGCATACGCATCTCATGACATTGCCCCCTTTAATGTGTGCAAAGATTTACGGGCTTTTGATTCTAATAGTGCATAACTCCTTATGGTCTTTTTTTGAAGATAATACTGCCCTGACTTGGTCTGATGGCTTGTAATTAACATTTATTTAGTAGTAATGCCAAAACACGTTTTAACACTTTAATAAATCTTTTCATTCATTCTCACTCAAACATTCTCAGACGAGCCATTTTCTATCATTGTAGACAATCGTGATAAACAATACCTCGTACACAGCCTTAAGTTGGTTTGGTGGCCTGTAATACTGAGGGCTACTAGCAGCACTCGGAGACGCTGGAACGCCGACAAAAATTGATGGTCCTGGCTTCGTCCTGAAGGCAAAAGCCAGCCACTGCTTCAGGGACTGCAGGAAGAATTCCATGTTTCCTGTGTGACAATAGTTGTTATAGAACTGGATGTACAAATGGTCAAAGTAATGTCCGGTTTCCTGTAGACCTGCAGGCAAACAGATAAAAGGAACCTTATCACAGCTGCAGGTACTGACTCACCTTCGGGTGTCAGCTTTTGGGGGGGAATTCCCACATATAAATGATGGGGATGCTTGTCGGAAATTTTCGTTTTGACCCCTGAGAGGTATCAAAACGGGCGTGGCTCGAGCTTACTTTGACTCCTAAAAGGTACCAATAAAAGCATACCAAGAATTTAGCGTTTCGATGCCTTTAATTTCTATAAAAATGATATAATGAATACTTTATCCCTTGCTGTTTTCAAACAAAAAAGTTTATTCGACAGACACCCGACCCCTAAGCGGTACCACGTCACATAAACATTTCAGCGTTTGATGTTAAGCACGCTAAGCGGTACCAGAACCCATGGTTTTGATTTGAGGTACGACGAGCATCTACGTCTCTTTTTATATGGGAGTCCCCCGGGGTGTCCGTTGGCCTTTGGAATTCATTGTATGTAAACCATCGTGTTAATGTTGCGTTTCTCTGTTGTTTTAAAACACTTTTCTTACACGTTATTGGAACATTTTCATATATTTTTACAATGACATATTAAGAGCCGTTGTCTGAGAAAACCGGGCAGGGTCAAAAGATGGGGGTCGGCCAAATTTCATAAAATTACCAGCACTTGATGTCTATCTAGTATGATATGAACGGTGGCATTTGAACAAATTTTGGGTCTTTTGTTTCGGAGATTGACCACCCCCCTTGGTTGTTATGTCATTCTTCGGTCTAAATACTCAAAATAGTTTTCCCGCCAAATTTCTATTATGCTACAATGTGCCACAAAAGCCGCTCCGTTCTCCATAAAAACCACTCCAGAAGACACTTCATTGAATAAATGCAGTAATCACATTCCATTTTGGCAAATCATGGGCTTTGTGGGTCTTTTTATTTGATGTAAATACTCAAAATATCTTGGAAATTGATCCGCGTATGGTGTCACGCTCACGCCTACGTTTCGTGTCACGCTTACGACCACCATATTTACGCTTGTTTAACTGGGCTTCTTGTGTGTGTGAAACGTGCTTTTGATAAATAAAGTATCGTTGCATGCGGTGACAAAGATTCGACGCCCGACATTTCAAAATCAAATTGCATAATACATTCCGCGTTTATAGTCCTCACGAACGGCAGTCAACGATATCAGTGGGAACAATTGTACTATGATTAAAGCTTTTTGCATCCTTATGCATGAAATCAGCCGCCGTTCTGGAAACAAAGCAATTCCTCTTGACAAACGACGGATACTTATATAAAAACGACAAATTTTTACCTGCGTGTGTAAGCTTAAACTAAAAATTAAAATTCACTTGTCTATACGATACTTTTTATTCACGACAAGAACAAGTGTTCGCAAAGGCCTCCAATGGATCGATGAAAGTACGCTTTCTAGAACGTGGACCAGGCGTCTGGAGATTTAACTCCGAGCAGATATCTTGCAACTGGACAAACTTCAATGTGCTCAGCTTACCAGACCCCACAGGTCACATATGTTGATGCTGTTTACTTTGATCGAGTGGTTGGGGCTTTCAATATCGTCAAATACTGCTCGATGTAGCTCTTGGAGGTGGTGCTCCGTTTCCATTGCCACCAGGTCCTCTTCATCGGCACTTTCGGGTGTTCTGTATCGTTGAAGTGCAGACAAACGGAAGAAGAAGCCGCTGATTTGCTGGGCAGTCCGCCACTCCTATGGCTGAAAGAGCAGGGTGCCTCTGGCGTCTCTGGCAAACTTCATCTCCTTCGCTACTTGGGCTGGATCTGATTTTTGTCCTCTTGCAGCTCCGGTGTGGAACTTCTCGGTAAGATGAGCCTTGACCTTTTCCACCATCCTCGGGGCTCTTTTAGTTGTTTTGAGGGCCCATCCTTCAGGTATGCTGCACTCGTCCGACGTTGAAGGGCTTTCATCCACTGCAATCCGTAGTGCTGGACCGCTGACCACGTTCATCTCGTTCATTCTCTCTGCCCATCTTCTCCTCGCAGTGTCATAAACTGCCTCGCATTCTGATGGCTGCACATGCTTTCCCGTGTCCATGTGTGCTTCCGCCTCCGCCATCGTTTTGAAGGTCAGCACACAAGTGTTTTCGACGCAGGAGAAAATTTCCGCTCTGGTAGCCCGACGTGCATCGCTAATTGATCCCAGGTCACGGGTTTGAAGACCAAAGTCATGAAGAACTTGCAGGCCGGTATCTCCTTGTGGCTGAATCTGTAATTCGCTGTACTGCAGCAGTTTCCCAGGGCCATTGTCGTATCCACGCCAAGCACGGACGCCATTCTGCTCGAGGGCAAAATTGTTGAACAAGCTGATCCCCGGAATCTACACACCACAGAAGCCACTGCGAAGCTGTTCTGTGTACATGTGTCAAACAAATGTACAAAGCACTCCACGTTAAGCTTTCCTTGGCTCTTGGTGATGACCGCGTTAACGTGCCAGCTTCTTCCTCTCTTCCCAAAAAAATCATTCATGCGCTCTCGGTAGTGCTGGGGCAGGTACTTCATCGTCCAGTCCATCACTATTAGACAGGTCTCCAGGTCAGTGGTCGCCAATGCGTCTTGCTTTGCCTCCTCTTGGTTCACTGTGCGCAATAGCTGTGCTTTCCATGCCTTGATCAACTCGATGTTTTGCATGCACTCGTGCTTCATCCTTGACCTTTCATCCTCCGACATAGAGATGTGATTGATCTTATTAACAGTTTCGACCAAGATTTTCTTTAGTGGCAAGCAGGTACTGCACTGGACATCATGTGCATGCTGGCATCAACTTCCGAACTGTTGGCTGCCGGGATCACTCATCGCGTAGGTGACGCAATGGTCGGCGCAGCTTTCTTCTCTGCTAACATGGCTCTTGAACTCTGTCTTGAGGTATCTCGTGGCCTCTTTAAGTCTCTGCTGCACAGATTTCACCCACCCTTCCTCCGATCCATGGCTGCTGTGGGTGCTTACTATGTGGTATTGTCGAGGCCTTGCAAGGACTTCTGAACTGAAGAAGCACAAACCTCGATCATTCTAAACAAAGATCGCTGTGCTGCTAGCTCGAAATTCTGCTACTCATAGTAGCTCTGGTATTGCTCGATTTTTCTAGACGGGATCATCGTTCTCACCACAGCTGGAATAATGATGCTATCGCCCGAGTCAAGCTTTAGTACTTTTGTGCCAAATGCGACATCTTGCACCATTTCTGGCCGAGAAATGTAGTCGATGAAATCTTCCACTTGTGCTCTTGAAATTCTCGTACGGAATATAGGGTCTGGTTGGACGGCCTGTCCTTTACCTGGCTCAGTAGCGAGCTGTCACGCTTGATCTATCCGCCATTTGGACAGTGTTGGAATTAATTTATTAGTTCTACCCGGCTGAAATCATTGGCGAAGACCGAGAGAATTTGTCGCTTTGTTTGCCACGATTCAGCTTGGTTGTATGCCTTGACGAGGGATTCAATTACGCCAGAGAAGGGATCGAAGCTTTTGCGTCTGGACGCACTTTCACCAGCTGATTCTAGTCTCACCTCCTTGCGGACATTAGCCCAGAGCTCCTGTTCTTGACCGGGACTAATTACTGACAGCGCCGCGATAATAGTTTCCTTGGCCTTCCGTTGGTAATATTTTTGCTGGGTCGATGAGATATCATGCCAGGACGTGTTCAGCGTTGACTGTATAGGACTTGTGCGACCCCCGGTCAAATTGGTGATAGCACTGTTGAGCGTTTGCCGTTTCTCCTGTTGCTCCTCCTTCTCATCAGACCAGATACTAATCTCTTGTTCAGGGTGCTCGCCTGTGATGACTGCGAGGATGTTGTGGTGCCCAGTCTCGTCATTTGAGTCGGTGAGTCTGTTCTTCAACGACTAGTTCTGCCGCAGCTTGGGGAGTCATATCGTCGGCACTGGCCTGTGAATTGCAACACATTGCGCAGTTGTATAAATTACTAAAGAGTTATTTTATTGACAAGAGCATTTATTGGACAAGTTAGTGTTAAATACCTTATCATGGGATGTCTCTTCTTCGCCACTTGGAGTAAAATCGCGCGTCTGGGTGTGGTTTTTGCGGCATTCCTCGCATATCGCTACGAATCAGATAATATAAAGCGGGCATAAAACACCGGGATTTAAATCCACTATTCAATCACGGAAAACTACCTCCCCCCCCCCCCCCCCCCAACAACAACATGCCTTTCATCCCAAAAGGCGCAGCGGAATATCCAGGATATACTGTTACATGTGGACATTGTTGATGACGTTTTACGCTATTGTGCTCGTCTGAAACTTTCCGATAAGATATGAAACAGGTTGTTGGACCAATTCTTGCATGATGACTGGCAATCAGTTAAGAGAAGTTATCTAGCCTAGTACATGCACTAAAAATATTCAGCTGCGTGGGAAAAAGGCGACAACTTACCCGTTCCTCCAGGAACCGTAGCACCATGGCGACTGAAGATTTCTTGGGACGTTGCGAAATTGATCCGCCTGGGATTGCGCATTTGTTTACGCTGGCCTTTATATGTAGGATAGCCACACGTTCGTCGTTTTCGTCCTGGCCAGTTCACTGTTAAATCCCGTCTGTGTTTAGGACAGATGGTCATAACAGCCACTCTCTCATCCGTGAGGCAAAAATGTCCAGCTCTGTTCAGTATGAGATCTTTCTCGCTAATCACTGTACCGCGAATATGCCATCCTCGCTTGCTGCTTATACCAAGAGCAGCTAAGTGGGATGCCACCGCAACTGTATCTTTATACTTATTGAAAAGCACGTTTCACACACACTATAGGCATACACATACACATACACATACAGATACACGAAAAGTAGGAGAAGAAGCCCAGTTAAACAATCGTAAATATGGTGGTCGTAAGCGTGACACGAAACGTAGGCGTGAGCGTGACACCATGTGGTGATCAATCTCCAAGATATTTTGAGTAATTGTAACAAGCAAAGAGACCCAAAAAGCCCCTGATTTGTCAAAATGGAATGTAATTACTGCAGTTATTCAATGAAGTGTCTTCTGGAGTGGTTTTTATGGAGAATTGAGCGGCTTTTGTGGCACATTGTAGCATAATAGAAATTTGGCGGGAAAACTATTTTGAGTATTTAGACCGAAGAATGACATTAATAGCCGTTGATTTGCCAAATATAGTTGCGAATACTGTATTTGTGTAATAAAATGTCTTTTGGGGTACTTTTATGGGGAACCGATTGCTATTGTGGTACAGTATAATGTAGAATTAATTTGGCGGGAAAACTTCTCTAACCGCAATTTGGAGCAACTTCGAATGTGAGTCAAGCGGGAACGGCTTTTTCCCCTAATCAATTCTTTTTTTAATTTGGTTTAAATGGCAATGGACTACCAAAATTAGGTCTTAAATGAAAAATAAACAACCGCACTTTTGAGAAAAGAGCGTTCAAAAACGTTAAAAATCTGACATGTCGGATTTTTGTTTGACCTCTACTGTTTCAAGCCGCTCGCCAAAAGGGAAACACTGATAATATCTGAATTTGAAACTGTAATCTAGAGGAAATGTACTCATGGAAATAGTGTGGAAAAGCTCGCTGGTAAAATCCGTTGGGAAGTTGGTATTTTTTTGTCTCGAAGTTGGTCTAATTTCGGACGCCATTTTGGCTCCCGCGGTCCCAAAACCAAGGGGGGGGGGGGGGGGGGGGGGGTGGTCAATCTCCGAAACAAAAGACCCAAAATTCGTTCAAATCCCACCGTTCATAATCGTACTAGGTAGAAATCAAGTGCTGGTAATTTTATGTGATTCGGCCGACCCCATCTTTTGACCCTGCCCGGTTTCTCAGACAACGGCTCTTAAGTCCTTGTTCGTTTGTTTCATTTCTCTACAGTTGGAATGTCTTCATCCCCTTGTCCTCACGGCTGCCTTTCGCTCCTTCCACTTTACGACAAACCCAAAGTTTTCTTGTATATTTTTTTACTTCTTTGTATGATATTTTGTTCGTTCGTGCTTGTATACCTTCGTTTGCGTGTTTTCGCGTGATGCGAACAGGTATTAAATACATTCGTTAAAACATAGAGACAATATCAGTACCTGTCCCCTGGTACACAGGCCCCAAGAAGTGGTCGGGGTACGGACATTTAGGCGAGCCTGTGATCAAGTATGTCTTGTATCGGTCAGCATTTGTAAGATTGCGCAGAGTTGTGATGAACTCTGGGTAATTATTGTAGCGCCCTCCTTCAATGTCGAGGTCGATGCCGTCCAAGGTGGCGCTATTTTATCACGACAGGGGAGAGTAAAATGTTAACTGATACCTTGTTTTAAGAAAAAAACGTTGCAATCACATACTTTGACAATCTTTTTCCGCTAAGTTGTTTGAGACTACGTTTAGACTTATTTGGTCTAAATTTGCTATCTCTAGCTATGCTAGAGAAAGTTTGCTAGCAAGATAAACATACGAACTGAGACTTTACATTTCTGCTAATAATTACTACATTACTTATTCTTACACTAAATCTCAAGAAAACCAAGTAATCAGGTTGAACCAGTCTTTCACTCCCAAGTTCAAACTGAACAAATTCCTTTAAAAATTTCAGGAATAAACTAAATAGATTTCATCTAAACAAGGTATCCAAAGGCAAGTTCTCCATAGTGCATTATATCTCCTGGTGAGAAACTCGAAGAAAAAATTGAAGTTGATCACTCTTAGGAGTGAAAGGCTTAAAGTTGTAACTTTTTGTACTTTTCATAATGAAAAAACAATTAAATGTATAGTGCTTGCTTCTACCAAACCTCGCGAGAACCAAATAACAAAATAGGCAGTTATAATGTCACAAGCACAGCTATTATTAATAATAGAAACTCACTTGCCAAATGGTCGTAATTTTTCCAAGCCACCTCCTCCCAAGAACAGTTTATACAGTCTACCTGCCAAAAGCCTTGCTCGCTCGGAGCTATCAATTGTTCCGTCACCTTTGGAGCCCCCCAAAGAAAGCAACACTTTCTTTCCTCTCTTCTGACATTCGTTGATTCCCTTCTCGATTTTTGGGCATCGGAGCAGGTTTGGGTAGTCTTTAGATATTGATGTATTGCAGTGGGTGGTAAAGTCGATGCTTGGCATGTCATCTGAGGAAATAGGTTTTATTGGTTGATAAGTTGTTTTTAACGACTTAAGAGAGATTATCCCCGTATCCTGTATGAATCTTTACAGGTTCTCCTCGACCACAGTCCTTTGCGCGCCAGAAACTTTTGATCCGCCATTTTAGGTCTTCGAAGATCTAAAGCAAATTGGCAATTCGTTTCCATCCCCCAAAAATTACAAAGGCCGTAAGAAAACACTTCCAAGTCAACCAAAACCTAATTAAATAACTAATTGTAGGTTTAACCAATCAAAACAAAAGTATTTAACGCCAAACTCAGGGACTGTAGTCAAACTGTGTGCACCTTTATTTCCTTTGTCGAAGAAGACGTGCAAAAATGAGATGATCAGGACATCGTACTTTGTTGTTTGACACACTTCCTTGAGTGACTTCTCGTAGTTCGCGGTGCTATCGCTTCCTCTTCCCGACGTTTGTCCCCAGTAACCTACAAGTAACTGACCCGCTTCGTTTGGTGCTGTTGGATAAGTACATGAGCTAATTCAGTAAAATATTTACTAGAAATACGATAATCGCAGATATCCCCTCGCTCTGTAGTGGGTTTTCGAAAAGCGGGGTTCTTGTTTAATTTCCGCTTGGAGATCATTTTAAAATCTTTTTTACAAACCACGGTTGTATAGTGACGTCACCAGTCGCCGCTAACAAAAAATCTTTGTCGCACGGCAGTCTGGTTTAGTTCAGACAACGTGCACAGTCTTCAATTTTCGTGGACACTAATTGAACTCCAAAATTCGCTGAGACAGCTTTTACACGCAACTAAAGAATACTCCCGAGACTTGAAAGCCAAGAAAAGCGCAACTAGAATTGTGACTCAATCAGTTTTGCACAGTCAGCAAAGTCGATCTTCGACACCGAAATTTTTATGAATTTTAAGAAAAGCCGCTATTTCTCCAGCCAACGCTGTATCCTAACCACATACGCGTATGTTCTTTTTTTTTTACTTTGTCAGTTTAATACGCTTCTTCGAGTGTAACAAATTTAGAACTGTCAAAGCGAGAGTCGCTTGTTTATACGCTTTCGAAGTCTCGGAAATCTGTGAAATTTTGCAAGCATTCAATTTTGAACACAACAACTTTTCAAACCGCGTTTGACGAATTTAGAATCTTTCACAGAAAAAGGAAATCAAGTCACTAAATATTACAAGGTCCGATTGTATTGAACGAGCATACTTGGTCACTAAATAATACAAGGTCCGATTGTGTTGAGCAAGCAAATTCGGCCACCCATTGACAATAATTGTTAATCTCCGAGCGAAGCGAAGCGAAGTGAGGGTAATAATCACGGCGCTAAAGCATTAATCATCGCCTAACTTGGGGACTCCAAGCGTGTCGCCATCTCGAAATTTAACGTTCGTCTGTCAGTCAGTCAGTCAGTCTGGCGTACGACTTCAGGCGCGGTCACCCTGCATAACCAATAACAAAGGCCGGATCGATCACGTGTGCACTGTAGTTTTACTCGGAATAAGAGAAATTAGATTTGAGCGAAGCAATTAGATTTGAACGAAGCCACAATATATCGTAGCTGCGTTCACGAAAATGGAAAACTTGAAACACAACAGTCTCGCGAAGCTCGTCTTCAAATAAGAAGGGAACAGGCACGAGCAAGGCGAAATTGTGAAACGGTCGAACAGCGCCAAATACGTCTAGAGAAAAGATGACAATCATGTTATGACCGACAGCATCATGAACAGAAGCGTGCCGAAGAAACGACTCCGCAAAAAGAACAGCGCTTGAGAGGAAATTGGGAGCTCCAGAAGCAAAAGCGAGCCGAAGAAAATACTCCGCAAAGAGAACAGCGCTTGAAAGCAAATCGGGAGCTATATATCCAGGATATTTACAACAGCAGAATCGAACCGAAGAAAAGACACATCGCACAACAAAGTACGATCGCGACGCCGTTTTGTGTTAAACTCAGATACTTATTCAGAAAGGATAAACAACAAAGGTCAGTCAGTGGAAATCGAACAATCACCGTGGCAAATTTCACCGTTTGACCGTTCACAGGATCCAAGTTTTGACAAGATCGCCGCGGACGCTCAATGCAATGGAGATCGGAATTTTTGAATTGTATGAGGGCTGCTCAGTATTTCGAATCACTGAAGGATAATGTAGACAATAATGTTTGGGGTTTTGCTTCATTTGCTGGAAAAGAAACACTACGACTTTCAGGAACCGGTGAGTTTTTAATAAATACAGTTAACGTCTTTCGTGAACATTTCAACAGTCGCAGTATATTTTGTGGTTTGATGCCCCGGGACTGTGATGAAGGCGAGTTGTGACCTTTTCGCTAATTTTCGAAGCTATTTCAGAGTGCCTTTGTGCAAGATAACCTTTGCCGTTATTTTGAATCGTGTGTGAACCAGATAATATATTCGCATTATTAACGTATTCCGAGACAAGCAAACAGCTCTCGCTTCCAGTTTTAAATGTTTGTCGCACTTGAAGAAACGTAGTTTATAAAATAAAAAAAACATACACGTATTTGGTTAGGATGCAGCGTTGGTTAGAGCAATCGCTGTTTCTGTTAAAAGAAAAAAAAACCTCGGTGAAAGCATTTACTTTAATGCAGTAAACGTACCACGCGTGTAGACAATTTATAAAACCTTGCTAAATGTAGTTCATGAAGAAATGTACTGTAATAAATGTAAGTTTACCACCTTGCAGATTACAAATTTAAGCTTGCTGTAGTTCGTCTGGAAAGTTGTCTCAGCAAATTTTGGAGTTTTGCTTCCACGAAAACTTCAAAACGCATCACTCTGCATTACACGTAGTCTGAACTATACCAAACTCCGTGCGACAAACGTATTTTGTAGCGGCCGACCGACTGGTGACGTTGCGACACACAACCATGGTTTGTAAACGATTGATAATCACCAAAGGGAAAATAGAGAAGAATCCCACATCCCGAAAATCCAGTTACAGAGCGAGGGGATATCTGCGATTATCGTATTTCTAGTTAGTATATACCACACAAGTTTAATAGCCAACTCCCAAGTAGCTATTTTATTTCCGGCGAAAGTGGGCAAAAATTGGGTTCGCGCGCCATTTTGTTTTACCGGAAGCCGCCGGGAGGTGAATAGTATTTGATAGTCCAAGATTGAGGAGGCAATCAGAGCGCGCGAAAAGCACTATTCACTTGTGTGGTATATACTAATATACGTTATAACATAGTCATGATACAAGCCGCACGCTGATTGGTCGAAAACCGTGGTTTGCCAGAGTATAAACCACGCTTACCCGTGGTTTATAAGTTATAAACCACGCTTACGTCATCCTCTGGCAAAAAAATATGAAAAAATATATGCGAGAATGGAGTCACCATTGCCCAACTTCGAGATAAAATTTGGCTTTAAGTGAAAGACACCGGCTAGTACGGTATGATCAAAGCAGTTCACCGTGAAACGGTAAACGTGACCTCATCAAAAGGCATTTCAACAGTTTGGAGAGGAAAAATCTATGTCAAAGAACGGCCGCGGCACAAGTTTCTTGTCAGCATCGTGGAAAGCGACTCAGTTTAAGCACTGTCCCTAAGTACAGCATATTTGGGAATTACAATTAAATCAGTGGGTTGTTTGAAGTCGAATGCTTCAACAAGGAAGGAGAGGGCAAATCATTCAGTTGAAGAAGATCAGCCGTGAGCAATCACTGAACATGAACGGCGAAGACAGACGAGCAGACGTGTTTGTAGTGATGCAAGAGAAAGAATTTCCAACGATGTGACTGGAAAAAAATGTCGTACGGACTTCAAATGATTCTACTACGAGATAGAGTCAAGAAATCGGTAAGTTTTCATTCACACAATTTTCGAGTCGGCCGTTGGAGCATTTGTTGATTCACTTCAAATTTGCATTTTATGCACTAGCCGACTGTATGATTTCACGTACTTGTAGTCCAAAGTTCTAGGGGAAAATATAGTTCTTTACTGTGAGATGTTGTCTAATTGCTCGCGGGGGGCTGGGGCCCAAGCGAGCTTAAAAACGGAAATTTTTATTTTATTATATTTTATTTTTGTGGGTCGAGAATCAGCACACGGTGATTAGTTCATATTATCACGTGCTAAGCGATGACGTTATTGACTTCGTTAAACAACTTGAGATGTGTCCAGTGAATTGCTTGTTACTTGTGTGTAAAAGTTAACTGCATCCCATCCAAACTCAACACCATTTGGCTCTGTGGAATATGCACGGATAAACTGGAAACGATTTTGATTCGCGTTCACCGCGGAAGCTTTGAGAATAGCCGTAAACAAATATTTTATGGATACCGCTGGGGGATTGCAAATATCTCTGTCGCCGATAAATATTTAGTCCCGACGAAACTTCTGTGGCGACACGACAAGATAACAGGGCGAAAACAGAAACCAAAGCTACGGTGAGCTTTAGTCGTAAAAAAATGACGCTTTATGCTTTACTCTGTACATGACATCTGTTGCCTCATAAAGTTCTTCTGCGTATCGTACATTGCCTGTTGAAGTGTTTCTTTCATTCGATCATGTAGCCTTTGTTTTGCAATGTTCATTAAATACCAGAAATGAAAAATACACCGAAATAATTCTGAGGATCGAGTTTGCAGTCACAAATGGACTGAACACACTGTGAACAAAACTCGAAAGCCTGATAGAAGAAACGTATTGAGTTAATAAAAGAAAACACACAAGTAGTGAAGCGAAGGCTGGATTAATCGTGGCCTCTAATTGGAAATAAGAGTCAAGATCAAATTGTCATAATCGAGTTAAGCTGCTGAATAACTGCGCCTGGAGGTCGTACTGACTGACTGACTGACTGACTGACTGACTGACGAACATTAAATTTCGAGATGGAGACCCGCTTGGAATCTCCAAATAAGGCAATACTACAGCATTAGCGTCGTGATTATTACCATCGCTTACGCTCAGGGAACAATGTCTTGCAAATTGGACCACTTTTAGTCCAATATCAGGGCCAAAAACTGTTGCTATTACGTTTACAACTGTGACCGAGATCAAAAGAATGTCATCCCCGAGCTTCGCAAGGGTAATAATCAGGACGCTAATGGTGCAGATTATCGCGCTTTCTTGAGACTCCAAGCGGGTCACCATCTCGAAATTTAATGTTGTCCGTCT